>CM060896.1:91646544-93089044 GCA_030762935.1 Hymenopus coronatus
ATAGTTTAAATTCCACAAGGACAGTTTCCGAACCAATCGCTCTGAAAAAGAACGAAATAAAATGAAATGAAATAAATTACTTCGCTACGTCGAGTCACATCACGCTGTAAACTCAGCTATAAAATTGGAATAAGAAGACTGGAGTGAGAAAGTATATGTTGTTGAAGTGGCTGGAAGGTTTGCCACCACAGTTTAACAGTCCAACTTAAAAATGTCCTCCCTTCGCACCGAAAGCGTTCACTTACAAGTGAAACTTAAATTTCGCGCATCACGTTTCTTACGTTAAATAATCTTTAAGAGTACTGAGGAGAACAACTGACTGTGCTGCTACCTAAAGACGAACTGACTTGGGTACAGTTGATGAGGACAAATTGAGTTGCACAGTAAATGAGTATGAACTGTGTGAGAATTTGCTGTTGTAGAATATATATCGAACACTCTTTTCTGCCTAAGCATTAAAACTGTGCTCTAATTGGTTTGTTTTCCCGCTCCCAGTAGCGTCTCTTTTCATGAGTCAATATATAAACTATCCTACTATTTCACTTAGGCTGCTAACTCTCAGCAACTTTACTGTAGTTTTCACAATCTCCCCACCCTATCAAGCTTACCATGTCTTTTTTAGCTCAAGGAAATTCTTTTATACATTTCACCCCAACTCTCTGGTTATTGTCCATAAAAACCTTGTGAAAGATATTTCTTTTATGACCCATGTACAGTTTCAGCTATCTCATCTCTTTAATGAATAAACTTATGCTAACACCATCTAACAATATAATTTAATTTCTATATTACACATATTTATTTACATTATCTTGCTTATTAATTATTTACATCTTCTTAAATTCAATAGTACTGCCTCAGGCTAATGCGATTAATTTTCTGTTTAAGTTTCATCATACGTAGCTTCAGCGACTCTTTAGCTTGTGCATTTTAAACATCAATCATGAATCACATTACTTTCTCTAACGTACAGTAAGTAGGGGGGAATTTGATATCGAGTTTATCTGAAGAAAAGAAAACTTGAAATGGAGGTCAATATTTTCCAGGAAGCTGATTGATCCGTGTTGATTGCAACAAGTGATAATGAACTCCACCAGTATCGCTTAAGATCGGTTGATGTTGCATCAGCAAGGATTCCCTCTTTTATGCGGCATTTTAACACCCCACCCTGACGTCATTTGCCAAGATTGATTAGCTTGAGCTGTCAACCCCTCGGACGACTTCCAGAGCAAATATTGTCATTAAGATGATGGTGATGGATTTGCTAGACCGGGAAAAGGAGAGTAAAAGTAAGTTAGCAACGGTATGATGAGAAGAAGAAAAGAATGAAGTAATAAAAAGAGCAGAGGTCTTGAAAAATACTAGCATAACGAATCAGAATACAAGGGTGGGAAGAAATTTATGAAACGTTAAGGGGACAAGATGGTCTGAACATACGGAAAATATACCTCAGGTGCATTAAAGTATCGCTGCTTTTAAAGTTTTCGATGGTTTTTTTTTCTGAACTTTTAATAATTTGCTCTTTATATTATGATAATTATTTTAAGGGTTGTCTGCATTGCTAGCTTATATGGTTGAGTCCGTGAAAAGTATTTCTATCAACAGAAGAAGAATAAAATTCACTCTTAACATCTGAATTCGTGTACCATTTCCTCTGATACAACTTGCAATATATAATAAATTTTTTTTCATATTCGTTCTTAGTATAATCAGCTATCTTGTGAACCTCAAGTATTAAGTTACCTATGTATACCAATTCATTAAAAATTGAAAAAGTAAATCATTTGCAAAATCAAAAAATAAAAATGTGGAAGTTTTGCAATGAGTTGCTATTCCATATCAATAATATAGAGTACATCCAGAGTAGTAAGTTCTGTTTCAATTTATCTCCGCAGTTCCGCACATGCGTGGTAGACGCTCTGTATCAAGGAGAAGAAACGTGCGCCATTTTAAGATCACTATCAGCCACATACGCTCTGTTGTGCTTGTTTACAATGTCGGTGTTGATTGAAAATCCCGCCGCTTGTGAAATCAGATCTGTGATTAGTTTTCTGAATGCTAGGAAAGTGAATCCAATTGAAATTTATCGGCAAATTTGCAAATTTTACGGACAAAATGCGATGAGTGATTCAACGGTGAGAAGATGGGTCCGAGAGTTCAATGAAGGACGTAGTGAAATGCACGATGAAGAACGAAGTGGGCGCCCATCTTTGGTTACAGAAGAACTGGTTCACGCGATTGATGACATGATCCAGGAAAACCGCAAGTTTACAATTAGTGCTCTCGCTATGCAATTTCCCCAAAGCTCACGATCACTAATTCATGAAATTGTTACCGAAAAACTGAATTTTCGTAAACTTTGTTCACGTTGGGTACCAAAGATTCTTACTGAGCAACACAAAACAAAACGGATGGGTAGCGCACTTCAGTTTTTAACCCGTTATGATGAAGACGGCGAAGAATTTCTGACACAGATAGTCACAAGCCCCTTCTGTATGCTCAAATCACATTTTTTTTTAAACTTTCTCTACTTCGAAGGTAGTACATAGGTAAAGATGGTATTGCATTCCACCCAAAAATTTGACAACGAAATTTCACTGTAAATATACGTTTTAGGCTCTCCTAAAGAATACTATAAAATATCTTCTTAGAAAAAGAGGTGTGTGTGTGGGTGGGTGTGTGTGTGTTTTTTGGAACTCTTCGGTAAATGAGGAAAACAAACAAGTATCGTCGGATCATTCATCAAGACAATGCGAGCGCTCACACATCTCGCCTAACAACTCATCTGCTATACAGTCCTGATTTGGCACCCAATGACTTCTTTGTGCTATTGAACATCAAGAATAAAATGCGTGGACAAAAATGTTTATCGGCATAAGAAGCCGTTGATGCGCTCAACGTTTTGGAGGTGTCTCAAGCAATTTGGAAAAAATGTTATGACAAATGATTCGAACTCGTCCAAAAACTGCATTGATCATACATGAAAATATTTTGAGAAAAACGGCATTTTAGTGTTTATTATTAGGCTCAAAATATAAATACTGCCCCACGTATTGTTCTCCATTAAAATGTTTGATATATAGATATCAAGGAAAAACAGTTTTGAAGTTCATTCTCTAAACAAATGCAATATATGAACGCACAACTTCAGAAAGAAATACAAAATTTAGCAATTAAGTTCATATTTTCTAAAGATTCGATAAGAAAATGGCCAAGTAAATCTCTTTACTTGCGTATAAATAGTTCGCATTGTGACATAAGGATTTTTGAGTTCATCGTCGCTGTACCGTTCTAATTTTTTTATTGCTTTATACGTTTTTATGCTATAAATTTTATTCACGATTCCCTATTCCCAACATAGTCCGAAAGTATGCATTGAATGTGCGTGTGTTTGAAGACATATGATTAATTCAGTGTTAATAGCCTATAGTCATTGTGCTCTTTCACGAGTGAAAGGTAGCCATAGAAGCTAAAAGAAAAATCTGATGTGTTCCATTCACATGACTTTCTCTACATCTCTGTAACAAATTATTGTTAGTAAGCTTATTCTTCTATCTACTTCAATCTAATCGAGATAAGCATTAGCATTGCTTATTTCCTTATAAGTAGGAGGGAAATAACCGAATACTCTAGGCTAAACCGACAGTCAAATGTTTTAAATTTGGTTGCTATGGGATAGAAATCCATTTCTTTGCATGGCCAGGTGTTGACAAGTTCCCGTACTTATAAAAAAACTTTAAAGTATTTTAAAACTGAAATCAATTCCAAAGATATCTCGAAAACGGTCGTCTACAAAAAAAAACTATATATGACAGAAATTGTGTATTTTAACGAGATCTAGATTTTTTGAGCGGTAAGTATTTGCCTATCTTTTACGGTTTACCAGTTATGCAACATTCAGAAAATTTCATCCAGAATAAAGAGGTCTTCAGAGATAATTCTCAGAAAATTCAAAACATACATTTTATTTGTCATGTAAATATCCTAAATATAAGACATTTTAATCAAAATAGTCATATTTGAGAAAATCAAAATGTTCGAATTTTTTTCCATCTAAAAGGGTAGTTGGGATGGGGGATTTTCTTGAAAATCTTCGTATCGCATCCTTACATATCAAGTTTGGTATTTAACGGACACATCGTTTTTAAGCTAAGCTGCCCCCCCCAAACACGGGCATTTTTCTAAAAATACTTTTTTTAATTCAGGAGGTGCCAAAATATGTATTCCTGTGAAATCATGATATCGAACTTTTGGGTGCAATAAAATGCCCTCTCTATACACTATGTACGTAATATGTGTAGAGAAAGTAAAAATATTATAGCAGATTCGCAAAAAAGTTGTTTTTATACCATAAAATTTAATTTACCTATCTTCAAGTTTCTGAGAAAAGGGGTTTTGTAACGCAAAATGTTATTCAGAGAAAAAGTTGTTCAAGGAAAAACTATAGAAAACAAATTCTCGTATATTTTCAAAGAAATAAACAAAAACCTGATGTGCTACATTCACATAACTTTCTCTACCTATACTACAAACTATTCTTATAAAAGCGTATTTTTATATTTCATTCTTGTCAAGATAAACATTAGCAGAAATGTTTTTGCGACACTATTTCCTTGTACAAGGGGAATAAGGAAATACATTTAGCCAAAGCGACAATCAACGCTTCTAAAAACCGGTTCTCTTTGCTTGATTAATTTGACAAAAATACCATAAACATCTTCCCATTTGAGAAAAGTATAAGTACTGGAAATTTTAAACTTGTAACAAGCAATATCTCGGAAATGATTAGCTACAAAAAATGCACTTATATAATGTGTGTTTTGATGAGATCTACACCTTTCTGTATTAAGCTTTTGTCTTCTCTTACGGTTTACTAGTTATATAAAACTCATTCAGTATGTAGAGGACTTCAGAGGCTATTCCCATAAAATTTAAGATACACATTTTATTTGTCTAGTAAATATCCTTAATATGTGGCATTATAAGTAAAATTGTTTGAGCCATTTTTGAGAAAATGAACATATTCGATGTAAAGATCAGTTTAGGGTGGGAGATTTTCTTAAAAATCTTCGTTTTGCATCGTTGGAAAATTCTGAATTCATCATTTTACGTTCCTTTAAAGACACTTGCAGCATGATGAGTTTTTCTGAGAAAAATAACAAGCGACCATTTGTTTCGAAGTGTTTCGGGGCGAACAATTTTTGTTGACTGCTGTTTACGTTCCTGCTCACATGCATAGATTCATGTTATAGTCTTATACCAACGTATAAGATTGTATTTATTGAGCATTTGTGTGCATCAATGATACGAGCATCCTTTAAAGATTGTGTCAAATTATGTAGGACCCAACGAGAGCAAACTCTTTTCATGGCTAAATAATTATGAAATATTTTATATATGCTGGTTGTATCTATCTCACAGTACGTGGTATGACGATCTTGCACAATCAGTTATTGCACAACATCAATTTTTCTGGCATAAAAACTGATTTTGGACGTCCTTAACCAATTTCGTCAGTGAGCGAACGGCGGCCACGCTTAAACTCGTTATACCAGTGTTTCACAGTGGTAAAGGATGGAGTTTCATCGCCAAATATAGTAGTAAGTTGATTAATGCACTCTTGTTTTGATAACCCACGTCGAAAATCATAATAAATCATAGCACGAACATTTTCACGGTTTAATTCCATCTTAGGGCTGAGACAGAGTTTTGAAGTTAACCCAAAAACACAAATAACGCTCTATTGAAAAAATATTTGAAGTAAATCAGAATCAATAATGTCAAACTTTCAAGTGGAATCGCCAGGTAGTACCTACAGCATTCAGTGTTGCCAAGGCTCAATATATAAATAGTGGCCCTCGTACTTCTAATTGTTATATATAGGCGATGTAATATATGTAAAATATATCATAAAATGGAATAGAAAAACGTAAGAAAACATACATTTTATGATGTCAGAAAGCTCAGTCACCTGAATAATCGACACCTCCTTAAAAATCTATAACATTCTATAGAAACGTATTATAAAAATGACATGAACAAGAAAATAGCATTGACTATGACGTTTTAAATCAATCTCAAATCTAGCACATTCATATCAATATTAAGGTCTGGACAACAGTAATCCAAAGAAGTGGCATACCGTGATATTAAACAAAAGGTAAACTAAAAGTAGCATTTAGTTTTATTTTAGGAAATCTTTAACTTTAAAGAGCTTTTAGTATAATTTTAATTCATATTAGTTTGGTTATTAGCAAATTAGGTATATATATATTAGTTTAACGTCCTTTAACCTGGTGGGTCATATCGGACGATGAATGAAATTGGTGAAATGATGCACAAATGATCTCGGGGTCCATAGAGTGTAAAGTTACTCGACATTCGTCTTCGTAGGGCAAGGAAAGCCCCCGAGTAAAACCTTATCCGGGTAACTCACCCTAAGAGAGATTCGAACTTAAGACCTTTTGAATGTGAGTCAGACACGCTACCACCACACTACCCAGGCAGGCATTAGGTGTAATTAGTTTTAATATGTATTTAAATAATTATTTTTAATATAATCATCTCATAAAAATGTTCGCTTTTATAACGCCTGAATATGGTATGCGATGCATTAGAAAGTAACCACCATGTGCAAATAGACATAAAAATAAAAAATCTGATGTGTTCCATTCACATGACTTTCTCTACATCACTGCAACAAATTATACTTAAAAAACTTATATATCTATTTACTTCATGCTAATCGAGAAAGAAATAGTAGAAATAGTCTTATTACTTGCTTCCTTGTAAGTAGCAGGGAAATAAGGGAGTACCATAGTTTAGGGTGATACTCAAAAACTGGTTGCTAGGTGACTGAAGATCCTTTGCTTGTATAGTCACGAGTTGACAAATTCCTGTATGAGAAAAGAACAAGTTTTTCAAAGCTGAAACCAAAAACAATGAATATCTCAAAAACGACCAACTTCACGAAAAAAATGTATATAATATAAATTGTGTGTTTTAATGTACTATACATTTTTTGTGTGTTAGGTTTTTGTCCGTCTCTTATGGTTTAGCAGTTATGCAAAATTTCGTAAAATTCATCCAGAATAAAGCAGTCTTCAGAGGCTATTCCCAGAAAATTCAAGATATACATATTATTTGTCAGGTAAATATCTTTAATATACGATATTTTAATCAAAATCGTTATAGCTATTTTTAACAAAATCAAAATTTTCGGAAAAAGTCCCATTTACCTTTTGTAAAAATACTTTTTTTGGATTCAAGGGGGACCCAAAACATGTATTTCCGGAGGAATCTCGGTATCGAATTTTTGGGTGAAATGCAATACCTTCTCTATACACCATTTACATAGTACAGTAGAGAAAGTAAAAAAAATCTGATTTATTCCATTCACATGACTTTCTTTACATCTCTGAGTCAAAATATTATTAAAAAGTTTATTTTTCTATTTACTTCATGCTAATCGAGAAAAAATTAGCAGAGATGATCTTATTACTTGCTTCATTGTAAGCAGAATAGAAGTAAGGGAGTGCCATAGGTATTAGTCAAAAGTTGCTTGCTATGTGACTGAAGTTCCTTTATTTGTATGGCCAGAAGTTGTCAAGTCCCATATGAGAAAACTATAAATGAAATTTCAGAAAATTTTAAGAGTAGCCGAATGCAAGAGCTGACGTCAAGCTAAGCGTCATAACCAAAATGACAAGCTGCATTTGCAAATACGTCAAGTCCCTCGCTGTGAAGAACCGGTAACATTTTGTAATATCTGTGAAATTCCTCACGAGACCGTGAATGGCCTTGTTGAAGTGAATAGACTTTTGTTGATAGCAGCTTTAGCTTTACGCTAAGCGTAGGTTATTTTAGTGGTCGAAATGCATTTGTCGCCAATTTAGTTACTTTCTTTCAACGACCCAGAAGTCTCTAGCAGATTTCAAGGTACAGAGGTGAAGAAAAACCATAAACTAACTAGACCGTGTAAGGGCATCCAATTTACAGTGCAATTGATGTCACGGCGATAAACTTTACCCCGCAACGTGACCCAAAAGTGCACTAAAGATAACTTACACATATGATTTCATGAAGCGAAAAGAAAATCGGTCACAGTTCCGTTTGGAATACAAATTGTACATTTTTTTTTTTTTTTTAAATTCTCTTGTTTAACAGTTTTTAAACTGCAAAGAATTTAGTATTATTAGTGGCTCATTCTAATTTGTATATAATAAACTTGGGTCCATGGAAGAGACGTGTGTATTTTTATTTTCCATTTAATTTCACTAAAAGCATCCGATGACAAAGTAAGAATTAATGTAAGTTAGTATTGCCACATCCTGGCTGCACGCTTAGGATGTGATAGTACTTAATACAAGTAATTATTCATATGTTGGCGACATTGCTAACTTGACGTTTAACAAAATAGGTTGCAGAGTAGCCTCCGCCTCTTTCAAAATAGAGTTGGGTCAAGCGATTCATTTTCAGTAATCGATTCTGACGATTCGTTCATGCAATATGAATCGATTCATACGGTTCGTTCACGATTCATCAATCGTCGTCATGTGTTTGATTTAAGCTGTCTCGTTCATTATACACGGAGACGATAGTCATATGGTAGCTCCTTTAACATAAAAACATCAATTTATATAAAAACGTCCTACTCTTTTCCATCTAGTGCAGAAATATTTGGTAAAATTTCCTCCATTATTCGAAAAAAAAAAAAACAGACAAAGTTTGTTTAAGTCTAAAATTGATTCCTAAGCTTCGACTGCATGGGGTATTTGTGTATAATATATATTATTTTGCTAGTATCCAAAATAATTATTATTTTCTTCAGGAATATTCAATGTAATTTTAATGTATTAGAATAGTACCTATTATGTTGGAGCATAATTGCTTTATTTGTCCTAAAATGTTCTTTCTGAAGTTATATATCTATCTAATATGGTGACGATTTAGCTGTACATATATTTAAGATACTACAAAAATAAATAAATATATATATATATAAATAGTTGTAAACTCTAAAGCTTACTCTCACGTGTACAATAACTCATCCCTAAACAATATAAACACGCTCGTGGTAGCTTTGGGTATGATCGGCAGTGTTCGTTTTCTTAAGTATGTTGTATATTATATAATACATATAATTTATATATTTTATATTATATACATATATAATTTATATCTTATATATATTATTATAGTTATATATATATATATATATATATATATATATATATATGCCGCCAGCGAGAAGACGTTATTATGGCAGACGACGCAATATCGATACTATAACACATGCAATCGAAAATAATTTGCAAACTGATCGATACCACTGCATTAAGCTATGGACTGTCCCTGATTCGGGCACATTACTAGGATGGAAGCTATATCTTGATTTCCGCTCTACAACAATGATGGGTGCTATTATTGGCACTATATATATCATTCATTCACGACGAGATTTGCACGAGGATGAGCTAAATCACCTTCAAGATTTTCAAGATACAATAATTGGCATGCATCAAATGTCTGCAGTTGCTCAAAAAGCTAATTATATTTTTAGCCTCATGTCTAAGCACTAATTATTTTTCACAAAAAAATATAGTAATAAATCCCTGTACACATCACCGTGCGCACGGCAGTTTTCTTCGAAGTTCGGCTTGGTACTTCGAAAGGTGGAAGCAAAAGAAGAACAAACCCAAATCCCTGATCACGATTCTTCAAATCTGCGATTCTTTTTGACGACGATACCTGCTATGGTTGACACGATTCATGCTATTTTTTTCGATGCATATGATTCTTTTCGATCCATGCGATTCTTTTTGAACAAGGATTCATCTTGAGACTAGCACGATACTCGCGATTATTTTTGAACGACGATGCATGCGAAGATTGACACGGTTCATACGATTCTTTGCTTGTAGTTGAGCATATGAACAACTCGTTCATGAATCACCTCATGTCTATTTCAAAAGAAAACAGTGATACTGTTAAGACGTATATCAGGAGTACAGCTCACCTGGGTCACTATGGAAGGCGTCACCCCATCATGTGTAAGGTAATTTAATAAAATCTACTAAACAGTTATATTCTGTTTTAAAGTAGTAGCCTAGTCTTTCATCTTTAAATTAATACAATACCGAAGAACCCATTCCATGTAGTCTGATAGAGCAGAGCTGCATCCTCATATGCACGCCTAGCTGTAGTGAAAAATACTTTCCCCAATCAACACCTCGATTGCCAAGCGAGTTTCTGAATTTATAATAGCAGGTGTGACATATTTGGTGGAGGTGCCGATGATTTGATAGAGAATAACCTAATTGTTGTAGAACATTTTTTCTCTTTTCTTGCTGATTTGCATATTTTGTCACCACGTGGTCTAACGGTTTTTGGTCGTAGGCTTTGAAATTTTTGGTTTCCCGATTATCATGTAACTATTATTTGTAAAGGGTGACCTAGTCTTTCTATTTTGGGCTAAACTTTCTTATTACCAAGCGGGTTTCTGAATTTATAACAGCAAGCGTGTCAGTATGATATTTTTTTCAATCGTCTTTTATTTTTAACATTAACATTAATATATCTTATATTGCCCTGTAATATCATGTGGCAATATAAGAATTAATGTAAGTTACTATGGTGGTTGTCGATTTTTTTTCAATCGTCTTTTATTTTAACGCAACTTATTCCATGGAGGGAATGTTCAAGAATGCTTATGAACATTGATGTTACATGTTTCATTGCATTTTAGTTCTATGACATTGAATTAAATCGATGCATATCTCATATTAATTATTTTCTCATATTATACTGTTTATTTCATTAGATATTTTGATATTAGATGTTTATTTTTTTAAACAAATGAACAGATTACTGACTCATCTGGCAAACATATTATTATACGTTTACAATAAATAAGGCATATTAAGGTTTGGATTTTACTACTCCAGTGTCTGTTGCTTTGATACCTTTTGGTTTCTCCAAACTTGCGACTTGAGAAAACTCTAGCGGTGATTACAATTCACAGTCTCCTTGAATAGTTTCTGCCGTGTAGACTGCTAAGCTCAATATGAATCAATTAGACTGTGTTCGGACGTAAATTTCACGTTAAAGGTAAACGCTCACATTGCAATGCATGTATTGTTCTATAGGTGTACAACTTAGAAAAGATCGTTGAGAGGGAAAGTTACGTTGCTGCTTAACGCACTGCTTCCCCACGCTGGTCTCTCCCTGTCTCTACCTCGCGTTGCCCGACAACCACTCTTAGGTCACCGTCACTGTAGGAGAAACGTGCTCACTGTAGTATGTGCACGAGCCTAGTGAAATAAGAACGTACGTAGTGGGAGAGAGTTCTCTCGATTTACCTGCGCAGAACTACATTCTTTCCTCGATTGTTCAGCTTTAGTTTACATTACCGATTATTGTGAAGCATCTTTTAGTTAACTACATTTATATTATAAAAGCAGCGAAATTGCATTTTGTCTACATAAATTGATCTATGAAAAATGTAATTGCAATCTATTATCAAAACTGTTTAAATGATTTCCGAGATTATCCTACACATTCATTAGTATATGAACCACATAAAATAATAGAAAGACTTTTAGATACGACACTATATAGAAACTTTCTAACTTCACTTAAGACATATCAATCAAACGTAGGTAATAAGAATTTTAAAATCCTTGGTTGCAATTTTTAGTATGTCCTCATTATATCTTATTTACAAGCGTTAGAATGCACTAGACGATAGGGGAATGAGGAAACGGGGGAAGAACAATAAGGCCGAATAAAATAGAACAGATCTGAGAAGCTTGCACTCATCCTTGCCACCTACTCCATTGTGCCTTCTTAGCTGTGCACATGCCGAACAACAATAGAAATTGACGCTCTATTGAGGATAACACACGAGAGTGCTGGATACAAATTTTGCATAGAATGGGAAACTGATTATTTCTGCGTTTGAATGGTAAAAAGGCTGAATGTTATTGTACCCTAAACAGTTGTCTTACGTGAGCCATTATGACATCATACGACATATTTTTAATTCTGCACACACTAATCAGCATGGAAGAGCTTAACTTTCAGGTATGATTATAAAAAAAAAATCTGATGTGTTCCATTTGCATTACTTTCTCTACATCTCTGTAACAAAGCATTGTTAATAAGCTCATTCTTCTATCTAATTCATGCTAATCGAGGTAAACATTAGCAGAAACAGTCTTATTGCTTACTTATAAGTAGAAGGGAAATGCGGGAATACACTAGGCTAAACCGACAATAAAATGTTTTAAAATGTGGTTGCTAAGGGATTGAATTTCGTTTCTTGCGTGGCCAGGAGTTGACAAGTTCCTGTAAGAGAAATGTATTTTAAAACTGAAACCAATAACAAGGAATATCTGGAAAAAGATCAACTCCACGAAAAAAATATATAAATGACATAAATTATGTGTTTTAAGGAAATCTACATTTCTGTGGAGTAAGTTTTTGTCTATCTCATGGTTTACTAGTTATGCAAAATCTTAATTTCTGTAGAGTAAGTTTTTGTCTATCTCTTATAGTTTACTAGTTATGAAAAATTCTTTCATCCAGAATAAAGAGGTCTTCAGAGACTATTCCCAGAACATTCAAAATATGTAGTTTATTTGTCATGTAAATGCCTTAAATATAAGAGATTGTAACCAAAATTGTTGGAGCCAATTTTGAGAAAATCAAAATTTTCGTCATTTTTTCCATGTAAAGGGCAATTGAGGGTGGGGGATCCTCATGAAAACATTCGTATCGCATCCTTGGAAGATACTGAACTTGAATATCAAAATTAGTATTTAACGAACTTCGTTTTTGAGCTATGCTGGCCACAGACCCACACACAGAATGTTTCTAAAAATGCTTCTTTCGATTCAGGGGATCCAAAAACGTGTATTTCCGGTGAAATCTCTGTATCGAATTTTTGGGTGCAATACAATATATACTATGCACATAATACGTGTAGAGAAAGTAAAACTGAATTATACTGAGAGTAATACACGCTCCAGTTTAAATGAAGATGCCCTATCAATACTGCGTTTCTTTTGTGTCTACTATTAAGCCTGGTATTGATACATTTATGTTGAGAAAAGCTGTCAGCGATCTACTATGTGCCTGAAACAAAGGTTTGTAAAGCCTTATTTGAGAAAGAAAGACTACAGATATTTTGGTACTTCACTACTTGCCTTTCAAATTACCTACATCCACCAAAGCTGTGCTTTACATGCGGAACAATAGTCTTTATAGCTCAGGTAGGTTGGGGAAAAGACACACTTCCCCTCCGTTTACCAGCTCCACAGGTCTGAAATACAGGAAAACTCAAAGCACTAGCACTGATGTCTCTTCGTTTAATTCCACGTAATGTTGTATTCAATTGTTTTGTAACTAGAGAGACGGCATGCATAAAGAGCTGCAGGACTGGAACGTTGAGATGGCATGAATGAGGCTGTAGAGGTTAAAAATGAAAAACAAAAGCAAAGAGGTAGGAGTTATCCCGAAAGGACCTTGAGATAACATGTAAAGGAAACATTTTAATTGCGCTTGCAATCCGCAGATCAAGCCACACAAGAGAGAAAGCGGTAGGAATACCTAAAGATGAACTACTTACAAATACTGTGTTGCAGGATGTGTAAGGTCACTGCCAGAAGACTTTTCCTCGTTGGCCGCTCCCCCGTTACAAGGCTAACTCGGTGTTTGGCATTCTGCGATGTAGCGCTGGCGTCAAAATGACGCAGCGGCGGTGGCTTGTGGGTACTCACGTGCAACTAATCGCTGACATCTCCCTTGAATTCATCATCCCTCTCCGTTATCCCTCTATCAACAAAAATGATGTTACCACTCAATTCTGCAGTGGGTGAAACGGAATAATTTGAATATGCGTAATGTTGTGCAATATTCCAAGAATGTAAGGGAAGATTAAAAGTTCTATTCCGCCAATATTAAATCTGTTAAACTCTAGTTTCATTATCTCTGATAAATCTGATGTGTTCCATTCATATGGCTTTCTCTACATCTCTGTTACAAATTATTGTAACAAGCTTATTCTTCTATCTACTTCATGCTAATCGAGATAAAATTAGAAGAAATGGTTTCATTACTTGCTTCCTTGTCAGTAAAAGAGAAATAAGGGAGTACCATAGGCTAAAGCGATGATCAAATGTTTTAAAAGCTGGTTGCTATGCGATTGAAATTCCCTTGTTTATATGGCTAGGAGTTGACAAATTCCCGTATAAGAAAAGCAGTATTTTAAATCTGAAGCCAATAATAAGAAATATCTCCGAAACGGCCAGCTCTAAAAAGATGGCATTAATTGTGTGTTTTAACCAGATCTACATATTTTGTCTAGTAAGTTTTTGTCTATCTCTTATGGTTTACCAGCTATGCAGAATTCAGAAAAATTCATCTAGAACAAAATTCAAGATATCCACTTTACTTGTCATATAAATATCATTAATATACAATACTTTAATCAAAATTGTTAGAGTTGTTTTTCCATGTGAAGCATAGTTGGGGTGGGGAAATTTCCTTGAAAATCTTCAAGTCGATTCTTTGGGAGATACCAACTTAAATTATAAGTTTGGGATTTAATGTACTTTTCATTTTTGAGCTATGTTCTCCACACACGCACACACTGACCTTTTTCTAAAAATTCTTCTTTTGAAATCAAGGGGTCTCAAAACATCTATTTTCGGTGAAATCTTCAATCGATTTTTTGGATGCAATACAATACCTTCTCTAATCACTATGTACTGATCCTTGGTATAAAGGGGCGAAGAAGATATAAAATGATAGTGAAATGGATGAAAGGAAATAGGATTGTGGAGCAACTGGTGAAATAAATGGCGAAGAAAATTGGAGAACCAGGAGAAAATTATCCTGAAGCCGCTTCGTCCACCACAAATCCCACATGCGGTCCCCTTGGGTCTTTGTCCGCCTTGGTGAGAGGCGAGGTCTTACCACTCGGCTTCTATCTTAAGTGTACTTGGTTCAGTTAGGAGGATTTTCCACAATTTTGCATGCTGGGTAATAATATAACGATGATAATAATAATAATAATAATAATAATGCATTTTTTTTTTCAAATTTCATCACATTTATGTGGTAGTTCCGATAATGTTATTTATACGTTCTGGGATTTTGATTCTTTCACATTTTGAAATATTGCATACAGCTTATTACAGCATTGCTATTTCTGCATGATGTTTGATACAGATGTTAACAATTGCAGGTTGTTTTTTAAAATCTCTGCACAAGAATTTACAAAATAAAATTATAGCATAATTTAAAACTAAAATGTTATCATTTTAGTATTAACTAATTCACTATACCCATGATTTTCAAAATAAAACAAAAATGATCCTTAAAATTATTTACAATACTACTATCAGTATCTGTACCCATTTTTTTGTTGATTGGATAAAATAATCTAACTTTCTCTACCTGTGCTGCTAACCAACTATTCTCTCAAGGGAAATTTCCTCCTTCTAACTCATTTTAATTCAGATAAACATTAACAGAAATAGTCTAATTGCTTAGATCCTTACAAGTAGAAGAGGAATAAGGAAGTGCATTATATTAAAGCGACAGTAAACATTTTTAAAAGTTGTCGCTATGTGATTATAATTCACATTGTTTCTTTTTCCAATGTTAGGAGGAAAACAAAAGAGATACAAAATGGATGAGGTTATTTCATTTGAGAAAATTTAAAGTAGTTTAAAGTTGGAACAATAACAGGGAATATATCCGAAATTGTTAGCTCTACAACAAATAAAATGAAATAAACAAACGTATGTGACATAAATTGTGTATTTAAACGAGATCTACATTTTTGTATAATAAGTTATTGTCTATATCTTAAGGTTTACCAGCTATGCAACAGCCAAGCAGAATAAAGAGGATTTCAAACACTATCCCTATAAAATTCAAGATATGCACCTTATTTATCATGTAAATATCTTTAATAAAGTATTTAAATCAAAATCGTTAGTCAGTTTTGAGAAAATGAAAATGTTTGAAATTTCTTCCATGTAAAGAATAGTTCTGTGGGCAGATTTTCTTGAACATCTTCGTGTCACACCCTTGTAGGCTGTTGAACGTAAATACCAAGTTTGTTATTTTACAAACGTTTCGTTTTTGATTCATCGTGTTCACAGACACATGAGGCTTTTTATAAAGATGTTTTTTTTTTATATTCAGGGGATCTCAAAACGTATATTTTCGGTGAAATCTCAACATCGAATTTCTTGGGGTGGACTGCAATACCTTCTCTACACACGCTGTATGTAGTACATGTAGAGTAAGTGAGTGTATGGAATATATCGCATGCACAAAACTGTAGTTTGAGTAATTTAGTATATTTCGGTGAAGAAACAGGCGTAACTTAAATTTTATCAAATATTAATCATCAAAATACACAAGTACTGTAATTCATATTTTCCGTTCCTCTTGAGACCGTTAACTAGCTTCCCTATAGAAACTATTATTAGTTATTAATTATTTATCAATGTAAAGCTAAAAGAGTACAAATGTATGTATTTAACAGAGTAAATTCAGCTGGAGAAGAAATAGAAAGGTGACGCCAAGAGAGTTTATAGGTGAGTGAGAAGAGCTTTTGTTGGAAAGGGTTCTTTTGTCCAGTCACGTACAATCGGGTTACAACGGGGGTAAACCTTAAAATTCGGAAGACGGTAATTCTTCATTGTACAAGACATGTCACGTGAGGTTTGCAGTGCACCCTGGGATGAAAAAATTGACTTTTGGGTAATATTTACGTCAACTGCGCGGCCTTTCTGTCCATTCAGAAAGAGGCCACCATGACGATATTTTTAGTATATAAAGAGCCCAAGAAGGCACATCGGGGCTGTCTATTTTGCTGTCTGTTAATATCTGCTATATGTTGATATTTGTCTGTCGCTGTCATGCTGTCAGTTGTCGGGCTGACGTAACTTCTTCACACAAAGTTAAACACGGTATAACTTATAACAAAAGTTTAGTAGTCTCCTGTGCTCTAAGCATCTTTAAAAGTTAGTGACGTGTGTTAAAGTACATTGTATAACGCAGAATTAAGAAAGAAGAAGGATCTATAATTACGTGTGATCGGTCAAATGAAAGTTCATAACAAGTGTACAAGTTAGCATAATTGTAAAGCAAAATTGTTTATCTTGCTTCTCCTAGTAAGAAATAAACTCCAGGAAAGTTACCTAAGTTTTAATTATTATAAGATCACTCCCTGAACTATCCCCATTAGCTGCACCACCCCGAGAGAGTCAATCATCGTGCAGGCTGAGCAACGCCGAGGCAAAATTCAACGGTAGTAGATTCACCTCACCAGGTACCTGGGTGTACTCATAGGTAGTGGAGTGAGTCTTGCCAACGTCATCAATCTGGGCTCAAAGCAGAGAACTCAGCATTTGGGGTTTTTGAGTGTGGGAATATGGCCACCACACAGGGCACCCAACGTCTGAGCTCACCACATAAGGCGTCCCAAGTGTGGTGCAAAACCATAACACCGCACTCTTAAACTATTGTCTCTGCAGTTTCTAAACCCTTTGTCTGATTTTAGCGAATTGTGTTTTCTGTGATGACTACGACAGCTTCCACACTTTCTTAAGAAATCTCTCTTCAGGGTTATTTTTCTTACTGTTTCTGTTATTTCTTTACTGCAGATGCATGCATGATCGTATCTTTTAAATGCAATACATCCCATAATGTGCTACTCAATTTCATCAACAATTGCAACTTCATGCCCTTTATTAGAAACATAAGTTTTTTAGGACACGTGCGTCAAATGAAGGAACGTGTTTTCATTGTGGCATTATTGAAGAATCGAGCTAGGGTTCTGAGTTATTACTAATTGCACATTCCTCCATTTCTTATTCCTTTACAAAGCCTTCAATATACATTTGCTCGTACTATCTATTGGTTTTTTTGCTGAAATCCCACCAACACTGTTGACCTCTTAAGTATATATCCGAATGTAAACATAATGTAAAATATACAAATCAACTATAATTTAAGGAGTCACATTATATAACAAAAATGCATGAAAAATTAAAATAATAATTATTCATATTACCTAAAACGAATTTCTTTGCTTTGAATATAGAGATGTTTTACTATTTTTTTTTAAATTTTGCAATAATATTACGAACAACCACCAGATAACACTAAAATAAATACTGAATGTAAGGAGAGCTAATTTGAATGAGTTTATCAAAATTTTCTTCTCAAAGCTAGAAAAAAAAAATCATGTGACAGGTAGTTAAATAGCTATGCAGAGGTTTTTAAAAATGTCTTCCAAACCATTTAGAATATGGATTTAACAACAAAAAATCAATTGTGTACGTTTAACTTACGTTACAAATAGGTTTTTTTTTAATTTTTTTTTTAAACATCCTCTTACCTGGTATATCATTTCGGACGATGAATGAAATCGATGAAATGATACTCAAATGAGTTTGGAGTTTAGAGTTACTCGACATTCTTCCTCTCAGGATAAGGGAAAACCCCGAAAAAGAAACCTTATCCGGTAACTCCTCCTAACCCAGATTCGAACTCGGAACCTCTGGATATGTGTGTGTATATTTACTCTCTGCATATTGGGTACTGCCCTGTGGCAGAGTTATATTACAAAATGCACTTATAGTAATAATAATAATAATAATAATAATAATAATAATAATAATCTTACAGTTAAATTAAAAATAGATATGTAATGTAAGTAATGTATGATATGTTTATTATGTATGTTATGTTATGTATGTATGTAATGATATTATGCATGTATGTTATGTATTTATTCTCTGTATATTGGGTACTGTCCGGTGGCAGAGTTATATGTACAAAATTCACTTACAATAATAATTTTACAGTTACATTAAGAATAGTATAACCACTAACATATTATATATACATGTGTTTTTAAATACCTAACTACTTATATATGAGGTAGACATGCTACCCCACACTGCAGAGATATGGTTGGTTGATTTTTGTAAGAAATGTAAAATCGATAATCACAAGAATGTTGGCTTAAAATGGTTCCAAGTACCCTTAAGCCATAAAAGGCACGCTTCCTGTTGCACTTGTGCCTTCGAAGGGTCATCTTCATTTATATTTGTGCTTTTGTTGATTGCTAGACCTTGACAGCTTGGAACAATGTGGTACGGAAATGAAAGACAATGCAGAGACATGAATAAGGGATTTGGAGTCAACATTGTTGACTCGAACTTCTGGAAATAGTGTTGTTTTCTCAGATGTACTCTTCAATATCACTTGTTAGACAAAAGGATATTTGCAATTCGTGGGGCATTCTTATGGAAAATGGTCTTAAGAATAAAAAGCATGCCTTTCGTTACCCAATAACAATATGAGGTTCCCTTAAAGATGTTTAACAATGCTTTTTTTTTTAAATTACACGTTATATTTTCACTACAGGAAAAAAAAAATGTTCTCCATTTACATGACTTTCTCTACCTCTCTATAACAATATATCGTTAATAAGTTTATTCTTCTATCTACATCATGCTGCTCGAGATAAACATTAGCAGAAACGATTTTATTACCTACTTAGTAGAAGGGAAATAAGAGAATACACTAGGCTAAACCGACAAACAAATGTTTTAAAATGTGGTTGTTATGGGAGTGAAATCCGTTTCTTTGCGTGACCTGGAGTTGACAGGTTCCCGTATGACGAGAAAAGGTTAAGTATTTTAAAGCTGAAATCAACAAGGAATATTTCGAAAACGGCCAACTCCACGAAAAAAATATGACTTAAACTGTGTGTTTTATCGTGATTTACATTTTTTGTGCAAAAAACTTTTCTCTATCTCTTACGGTTTACCAGTTATGCAACATTTCGCAAAATTCACTCAGAATAAACATGTCTTCAAAGGCTATTCCCAGAAAACTCAAGATACATATTTTATTTGTCATGTAAATATCTTAAATATTAGAAATGCTAATCAAAATTGTTAGAGCCATTTTTGAGAAAATGAACATTTTCGAAATTTTTTCTATATAAAGGGTAGTTGGGGTTGGGGGATTTTCGGGAAAATCTTCGTGTCGCATCCTTGGAAGATACCATACTTAAATACCAAGTTTGGCATTTAACGGTCTTTTCGTTTTTGAGCTATGCTGTCCACAGACACACACAAACGCACATACCGAACCTTTTTCTGAAAATGCTTTTTTTTATTCAGGGGTACCCAAATCATGTACTTCTGGTGAAATCTCGGTATCGAATTTTGGGTGGAATGCAATACCTTCGCTGTACACTATATACATAGTAGAGAAGTTAATTATAATAAATCTTATAATTATAAGAAACTCAATTATTAGCTATATAACGTAAATTATACTTCCTCTTTATTTGAGTTTTATTCTTGTTTTATATTATCCATTTTTACATCTATTGCAAAGCTGTGTAAATTGGATTCTAAAAGTGATTTTGATTGATAGCCAGTAGATAATTTTATTGATATTAAGTAAACTTAGACTGGTAAATGTTGATCAGATTATCTCCTTAATGCGGTAGTAGCGCGGCTGCCTACCAAGCGGGAAGCCCGGGTTCTGTTCCCGGTACCGACGGCGGCGTAGAAGATTGTAACTTCTTTTATTATTTTTATTTTTTATGATTAGAAGATATTCATTACTTGATTTTTCACTTTTTATCAGATGGGAATCTGATTGTTATTTTTATGTTTATCTTTATGTAATGCTTGATTTGTTTGTCTTGCTGAAACAAATCGTAGACCATTTGATTTTGCCGAAGGGGATTTTCTCCCGCTGGGAGACCTGGCTCGGGATGCACTCAGCCTCGTGAGAGGTGGCAACTGAGGAGCTACTAGAAGGAAATATAGCGGCTCCGGCCAGGAGGGACTCGGGGCGTTAACCACGTCCCACTCTCCAGCACTGCACCCTATGCATGAAGGCCAGAGGTGGGGGACGCAGCCGTCTTTAGCCTTTGGCCTGGCTTCGAGCTGTTCCTCCTGGGAGATTAGAAATTTAGAAATATTGACATAGGTGCGTGCGCACGTGCGTATGTGGGTCTGTATGAATGAGAAAAAGAGACCGAGAACATCATAATTCGAAAACGAATACTCAAATGAATTTCCTATTTAAGTAAACGCCTTTTGAATTCGATGTATAAATTTTCAAGGAAATCCAACACAGCAACATTATTAGTCAGAGAGGGCAAAGGGAAATATTTATATTTTCTGTGCTTGTATTGATACGTTGTCTGTTCTAAGTACATAATTTAGCGAAAATTATAAAATGTCTTACAACTTCAAAATCAGTTCCTATTATGTTAACAAATATACAGATTTATATAAAATAAGACTTCGGACAATATGATTTATGAACGAGTGGAAAATTTAAATTATTCATTTTCAAATTCATCCTTTTTATTTTTAACCCCTTTCGAAATATATGCAAGGCATGCCGGATAAGGTAGTAATAATTATTGTTATTAAAATATAATTATAGTAATATAGTAATAATGACTATATGTATAATGAAAAATCGTATGCACGTATGTATTAGACACACAAACTCTGAGGGGAAGATAATCTGCTGTGCCTTACTCCCCCCCCCCCCGCCTTTGCCGCAGCAATTGTATTTAAACGCTGAGTAAAATTACACGTAGTTATAATACTAAAAGCGTGGTAACTTTCATGATTTTGACATTCCAAGCCAAGAAATTCTAAGAATTCAAGAATTAATGCTTTTAGAAACCCTCATATCCAGAATGGCATTTTCCCTCAAGTTATCTTGTCAACGACAAAAACGTCGGAAGGTGGTAGCGGAAATGGGCTAATGGGCCTTGGAGAAAGTTTCCTGTATCCATGCTCTTAGATAACACCCACTTTTCGAATGATATCCAAAAACAAAATAAAATCGCAATTGTGTTGGTAACAAGAAATACGAGTATGTTGCACAATATCTGTAATCCAGTATTCAACGTTTTACCTTTTAGATGCTAGTGCCCACTTCTGCAGAGAAAGCACCACAGTGACATACAACTTATTATATGTATTTCAAGAATTCACATGCTGGTGAATATAAGCACTAGCTATGTATTAAATGTATTTTGTGCGCAACATCAAAAGTCAGATATGTTTAACTCTCATAAGAGCAACAAATTATTCTTACAAAAGCGAATTCTTTTATCTACTTCATTTTAATCGAGATAAACATTGACAGAATTAGTCCTATCATTTATTTCCTTGTAGATACAAGAAAAGTTGGGGAATACGCTAGTCTAAAGTGATACTCAAATATTTTAAGACCTGATCACTATATAAAGACTATGAAATTCCATTTTATTTGCATTGTCATAATTAGAAAAGGAAACAGCAGTGGCGAATTCCTATTTCAGCAAATTATTATTATTATTATTATTATTATTATTATTATTATTATTATTATTATTATTATTATTATTATTGTTATTATTATTGTTATTATTATTATTAGCCCATTTAAACTAATAACAAAAATATCTCGGAAGTGATTAATTCCATAAAAAAAGTATCTGAAAAGTATCTGTTTTAATGAGGTCTACATTTTTGTGTACTAATATTTTGTTTCTCGCTTACAGATTATCAATTATGCAAAATCATGCAGAATGAAGAAGGCTTCAGCTGCTATTTCCAGTCAATTCTATATAATATTTCACTAATCACGAAAATATCTTAAACATGCGTTAAAGCCATTTATGAGAAAATATTTTTGAAAAATGTTTAATGTAAAGATAATATGAGTTGGGGATTTTTCTTTAAAATCTTCGTGTTGCATTCTCGTAAGATGCTAATATAAATATCAGATTTGAAATTTGACGGATTTTTTGTTTGAATTATGCTATTCACAAGCACACGGACACACGCGCGGATCGTGTTTTAAAAAAAAGTTGGTTTTTTTATTCAGGGGACCCAAAATGTGTGTTTCAAGTGATATCTCGGTATCGAGTATTTGGATGGAATGAAATACCTTCTCTACCTACTATGTACGCGGTAGAGAAATAAAATTAAATAAAACGCAAAAGAAATGCAAATCGATTAAGTACATATTTGATTTCATTTTAAGGCATGCAAGAGAATGACAGATTTCCTGGAAAGTTTACTTTCTCGTAGATTTCTATAACTGTTTTGAGCTAAATAGCATACATGTATGAAATAGCTGAAAACATCTTCATTTTTATAAGCCTATTTAACTGAAGCATATGAGAGATTGACGGAGATTATTTCAGGTCGACCTAATTAAAATTAATTAAATAAATTAAATTTCATGCAAGAGGCATATATTTTCGAGTGGCGTTCAATAAGCCCCTAGTAAAAAATAGAAAAAATGTTTGGCATATTTTTAATTTTATTTTTCAATAGAACTCTTTTAGCTCGATACATTTTCCCCAGCGTTTCTCCAACTGTTTTATCTTCAAAAATATAGAATTTCGGAAGGTCCTCAAAATAAGATATATTTTGGAGATGATCTATTCGTTAAACTTGAATCGTTCTCTGCTGAGCCACTTTTTCAAGTTTGGAAATAAAAAGGTCACCTGGGGCCAAATCTGGTGAATGCGGCGGATGATGTGGTAATTCAAACCTTTATTCTACGGTGTTCGCCATGTGTATTGTTGCATTATCTTGAGCCGGTTTGCCTTTAAAAGTCCACTGCTATGACTGTATTTTGTCTCTGGAGTGCAGTAGTGTATCCACGTTTTATCCACAGTTATGTATCGACGCAAAAGCTCGTCAGGATTGCGACGAAAAAGTGCCAAAACCAGCTTCCAAACCGATCACATGATTGAGTGTATTTTCCATTGAAAGCAAACGCGGAACCCATCTTGCCGAGACCTTTGTCACCTAATTTCTGGAGCAAAATTGAGAACACTGTACCTTGTGATATGCCTTGTGAGCTCTACTATTTCGCGAACTTTGACTTGTCGATCACTCAAAACCACATCCTGGATTTTGTCAATTATTTCGAGGAAATCAGTTCTACTGGAAGGAACGACGTTCTTCATTTGTGGATACACGGCCAGGTTTAAATTCTCTTATCCAATTTAAATCGTTACAAAAGCAGGGGCAGATTTCCAAGAATTTCACCCAATTCGGCTTTTATCTCTTTTGGTGTTAAGCCTTTTAAATAGAATTGTTCAATCACCGCATGAAACTCATTTTATTGCATCTTTCTAAAGAAGCACAAGATTGATTCAATCGCCTATGGCGATGGATATAACTAAAACCTTAACTACCATCTAATAAGAGACGACGGTTTTTACATACAAACTTTTTCGACAAAAAGTTTGAATTTTGGGCAAAAAATTCTTTTTTAGGGAGGGAAGGCCTTTGTTTATTTTTACTTAATTCACCTCTCCCTTATTGATTCAATTCACCTCTCCCTTATTGATCCAATTCAGCTCTCCCTTATTGATCCAATTCACACACTACGAGTCTACATGTTTACATTTTCTAAGGCCTTATTGAACACACTCGTAGCAGGTGGCCCAACGTCCCGTGTTTGAAGTTTACGGATATTCCTTCGTGCATTGAGAGTTGCAGAACTTAATGGGGCTATACGCCTTGAAATGAGTCAGCCGGGTAAAACGGCCACTCTCGTTAGTTCTCCGCTGGCGAGTTTAACTTTTAATAGCTCCGTTGAATTCTTCAACTCTCGTAACGCACGAAGTGATGTCTGGATACGTTGGGCCACCTTCTCATTTACTCAGACAACTAACAATAAAAATATATTGAATGAAGCTGTTGTGTTACACTCACATGATTGCTCTAGCTGCTCGACAAACAAACTTCTTACAAAAGATCATTATTTCTATACCGTATTAATCGAGATAAATATTAGCAGGATATTCTTATTATTAGTTCTTTTTGAGTAGAAGGAAACTAAAGGAATGTGCTATGCTAAAGTGATAGTCAATTATTTTAAAAGCTGTCGTTATACGATTGTCATTGCAAATCGTTTCTTTTCTTGGCCAGGAGTAGAACAAAAGAAAAACGGATACTCCCTGTCTGAGAAAAGTATAAGTGCTTCACGATTGAAACCAATAACAAGGAATATCTCGGAAACGGTTATCTCCACAGCAAAAATGTGAAGAACATACATTTTGTGTTTTAAACATTTTTGGTCAGAGGTTATTCCCAGAACATTCAAGGTATACATTTTATTTGGAATATAATATCTTTATTGTGCGGTATTTTAATCAAAATCGTTAAGAGCCATTTTTGAGAAAATCAAAATAGTCGAATATTTTCCATGTAAAGAGTAGTATGTGGTGGGGGGATTTTCTGGAAAATATTCGTGTCGCATCCTTGAAAGATACTAAACATAAATACCAAATTTGGTATTTAACGGACTTTTCGTTTTTGAGCTTTGTTGACCCCTCCCACACACACACACACACACCCTTTGATATGTTTTTAAAAATCTTCTTTTTTGGGGGGGATTCAGGGGGTCCCAAAACATATTATCCGGTGAAATTTCGGTATCGAATTTTTGGGTGGAATACAATGCCTTCTCTATATACTATGTACATAGTACGTGTAGAGATAGTAAAAATATGTTTTAATTTTTTCGATTTTTGTCGAAATGCAAAGATGTATCAACTTAAATTATGTAGATTCACCCGCGATTCCTGCTCTAATGGTTAATATGACCATGGTTCTAAAAACTTTGGCAGCTCCTGAGTCAGACAATAGATGACAATCACAATCAGTCATGGGTGTACTAAGCCAAGTGACGTTAGGATGGTTTGACTTTTTCATCAGCAATATGGGAGTTTATGATTTCACTTATAAACAGTTTTGAATACAGGATGTACAGTGCTGTCCCAGAAGTACCCGACCTAACGTACAGATAGCGGTTGTTGTTTCAAACAACAACAATAGTAAAAAGTACCAATCTTAGGAAGCTAAGTTTGAAGTTTGACGATTTTACATTGTTTAGAATTTGTTTGGCAGCCATCATTAGTGAATGCTTTCAGCAATTTGTATACATGGATAAAACTGGTCATCGTTATGTGATACAGTACTATCATTTGAAAGGTCTTAGTCCAGCTAATATTAAAGCTGAGCTAGATTCTACTTTGGGGGAGTCTGCTCCTTCATTTACAATATTGAGTGGCAGAGTTTAAGTGCGGCCGTACGAGCTGCCAACACAAACATCGCAGTGGTCGACCAAATAAAATTACCAGTCCAGAAATTGTAAAGAAAATCCACAAAGTGGTATTGGATGACCGTCGACTGAAAGTGTGTGAGCTACCAGACATTGCAGGCATTTCAAAAAGTTCTGTATATCGCATACGGATTGAAAATTTGGATATGAGAAAGATGTGTGCAATATGGGTGCTGCGTTTGCTTACAATAGAACACAACAGCGTTGTAAGGATGTTTCAGTCAAGTGTTTGGCAGTGTTTTGCTGCAATAAAGCTGAGTTTTTGCGTCGATTAATAACAATGGATGAAATTTGAGATAAAGGAATAATCAATACAGTGGATTGGAAGGGAAGAATCGGCTCCAAAGGAGCCGAAGACAGTTCCATCTGCAGGTAAGGTCATGGCATCAGTTTTCTGGGTCTCACGCGGGATAATTTTCATTGACTATCTCATAAAAAGAAAAGTAAACAATGGCGAATATTATACGAACTTGTTACAGCGTTTGAGTGAATTAAATCGAGCAAAAATGGCCGCATTTAGCGAAAAAGAAAGTTTTGTTTCATCTAGACAACGCACCAGTTCATACGTCCATTATCGTCATGGGCAATATCAATGAGTTAAAGTTCGAACTGCTTCCTCATTCACCCTATTCGCCAGATTTAGTCCCCTCTGATCATTTTCTGTTTCCATACTTGAAGAAATGGCTTGGTGGTAGACGATTTGCCAACAATGAAGAGGTGAAGTTTGTAGTTGATGGTTATTTTGCAGACCTCGATAGTTCTCACTATAAACAGAGCATCAAATCTATTTAAAATCGCTGGGAAAAATGTATCGAGCTGAAAGGAGATGTTTTTTCCTAAAATTGTTGTGCTTTCTTTGTTAAGTCGGGTACTTCTGGGATAGCCCTTGTAGGTCGCTCGCAACAGAAAATTCCCTCGTCCCAGGAGAAAATTTAACCCAGAAGCTTCACATTTCAACCAACAGTGCTTTCCACAAACGTATTGTTTTAATATCATTATGTTCTCAAGTTACATCGTTTTAAGTTCTGATTGAGTGGCATAAGCTTTTTCAGTAGTATAATAATAGGAGTCTTATATAAGTTTTAGTATCTCAAATGACGAACATGGCAAACTAATTGACAAGCTTTATAATTCGCCGGTGTTGGGGCGAAGGGGTATTCCAAAACTGTAATGTTTCAGTAAGTAATTTCAGACAAGTCTTACAAACAGCTGTTTCATACTTTAGTACTTTGTTGAACCAAGGTATAGGTTAACTATCGGTGTGATAATTGAAACCAAGATTGGAGTTTTCTTGATTTGGTTATGAGTGTATAATACATATTTTTATTAAAATGTCATCTGCATGCTCTCATACAGTAATAGTAATACATACATTCAACACAACAGAATAATACACATGTAAAATTCAATTTTTTTTATTTATACCCCTTTTCCCAGGCTCTGGCGCACTAACTACAGATAATTCAAAATAAAGGAACCAACTTTCCTTTTTGTTGCTTTCTTTCATTTACAGGGTCTTTGGTATACAATTTAATCGCTCCCACGGTATTTTGCGTCTGGTAATAAAAGATAGGTTACATCCGGCCTTTCTAGCACTGAGTCTTCGATCCTTAAACATATATTCCTGTAACCTGAACATGAATTATCATAAAATTATCTCCTATCTCATATTAAATGCTATAAATGTCATCTTGTATTAGTTAAACAAACATTGCACCGAGTAAACACATTTATGACACGATTTATCTCGGTCACTGTAATGTTTTGTGTTTCAGTTTCTATGTTTTAAGTTTCTCCAGGCGTGAATAACTTTTATGGTGAATGTTCTAGATGTTTGCCAACTTAGTATAATTTTTATTACAGTACTGTATGTTTTCGCATGTATTTCTTATTTCGTATTAATCCGGTAGTCTCAAATTTATTTATAAGATCATGATTGAAGTTCTAGAATGAAGCAATTGTGTATTAGTCCTTCAGGAAAGGGACTAGCTGATTTGTGTTTAAAATAATATTCACATGTACACGTTGGTTATTCAACTGACACTCCCTTCCCATCTTCACAAATGAAAGTGAGCTACTGTTGCTAATGAGTATGTGTTACTGAAGGACAGAAAGCCTATCGTTATTGCAGGATGTAGAGAATGGGAAAGCCATTAGTCTGATCCAAAATATCTTTAATACCTAAGTTCATATAGCTAGCTTTGTCTTTCGAACAATTATTGGTGTTCGGCAATGGTGTACACTCATTCACAATGTGTGTTAATATTTGGGTCTTCTTTTTGAACATTAAATTCACACACACACAGATGCGCGCGCGCGCATTTTCTCTAATTCATACTTCCAGACTCTGGGGAATATGGTGAATAAAATTCCGATCCTCTAGTCGTGAATTGAACCTGAGACTTCCGGGTTTTGAAGCTAGCATACAAACCACCAAACCACAGGCAGTCAACTTTACGTTTATCAGAATATTTTTGTCGAGAAACTGAACCCTTTTTCGTAACGAGAGTTACAAAATGCCTTGCCAATAGGCTAACAAAATAGATATCCTCTTGGCTTAAATACAGACGACAGATAACAGTAGGGTTGCCAGGTCTTCCGGATACCGTATTTTGGACTATTTCTCCCTATTTCACACACTGCCATGAATTCTGGGTTTTAGAAGGATATTTGGAATATGAGATATATTGAAGCGGTTGGCAGCGGTATGTTAATTAGATGTTGGTAGCAATGGTAGCACGCGTCTCGTTCACTTGCGGCTTTGAATTGAAGAGAGGAACACGTGTCTCGTTTGTTTGTGGTCCTATAAAGCAAGTAAAATCATGGAAGGCGATGGCTGCAATGAACTGAACAAAACTCCACACAAGAAGAAACCTAAGTACATGTTTCTTTATCTTTCTGTTTGTGAAAATACTTTGCTCTTTATGCAGAAAGAGCGTTTTCCTTAATGAACAATAACTGGACTGATGTAAGAAACAAGAGTTCTGGAGAACGTTTCAAAGCTGAATTGCTTATTACAGTAAATTTTAAAATAAGTTGCAAAGAGTTCTTTAATTATGTTAGAACTGATGTCAAGCTCCCGGATGAGTGTAAATCAAATGCTAAATATCCACAATAGTTTCAATCATATTGTAAATACTTATACCTATTATTGTTTTAAATTATATTAGTGTACCAAATATGTTTTAGTTTTATACACATTTTCTGCTGAAATCAACAAAGTAAAAGATCGATAAGCTGGTCAAGGTGTCGGGAAAAACATTCCTGAAATCGCCCTTATTTTCAGTTAGAAAACCTGGCAATCCTAGATGACAGTAACATAAAAAGTGCACCTTAACCAATGAAAACTTCCTCCGTTTTTTTACTTTCTTTTGGGCGGCGTGTGTAATGAACGTTATTTATTTTAAATATTCTTCTCAAGTGTGATAAAACATTACACACACACACAACAAAAGATGCTTATTGGCAAGTACAGTGCATTTCCTTTTGGAATGACCCCAAGGGTATTTGTATGTAAGGAGAAAGCTTCAAAAGTTGCAAGTAACGCTGAAAAGTACTTTTGTTACCGATACCATGCCATCAGACCGCATTGAGAGGAATGACGAAGGCCTTACAATCACAGATTTGCAAGTGTATCTTCTCGTAAACAAACGAAAAAACAAAATAAAATTCCAACGCGTGGGTACCGCCCACCGTAGGCGCTGAGTAAAGCACTCCTTAAGTCAACCGTGCTGTGCAAAAGGGGAAGGGGAATCCCAAGAAACCTGGCCTGGCTTGTCTGTGAGCACCCGAGGAGAAACATTCTTGTTCAGGTAAGAGTGCGTATCGGATGGAGCAAACATCTGTTCTGCGTGACCTCCATGAGGTGCCGAGATGTATTGCTACCTGAGAGAGATGGTAAGTCGCTTTCATATATGGCATATAAACATTGATTGTCTTTTGTTTCCAGGGAATATTGGTATTAGTTTTTGTTTCAAAACAGAAGCGAGAATTTATTTAATGTTTACTTTTTATATATTCTGAAAACTTGACTGTAAATTGAGACGACTGTGAAAAATGTAAATAATACCTGAGCGGGCTATTTTTTTTTACTTTCTCTATACGTACTATGTACATAATGTATAGAGAAGGAATTGCATTCCACCCAAAAATTCGATACCGTGATTTCACCGGAAGTATATGTTTTAGAGTCCCCTGTATCCAAAAAAAGATTTTTTAGAAAAATGTACGTGTGTGTCCGTGTGTTTGTGAACACGATAACTCTAAAATGAAAAGCGGTAAAATACCAAACTTGGTATTTAAGTTTAGTATCTTCCAGGGATGCGACACTAACATTTTGATAAAAATCTCCCCCACCCCAAACCACCCTTTAAATGGAAAAAATTCGAAAATTTTGATTTTCTCAAAAATGGCTCTAACGATTTTGATTAAAATATCGTATATTAAAGATACTTATGTAGCAAATTAAATGTATATCTTGGATTTTCTAGGAATAGCCTCTGAAGACCTCTTTATTCAGAATGAACTTTGCTGAATTTTGCATAAATGGTAAACCATTACGTATTACACAAAAAATGTAGATCACGTTAAAATACGCAATTTATGTCATATGAGTTGCTTTTTCGTTGAATTGGCCATTTCTGAGATATTCCTTTTTATTTGTTTCAGATTTAAAATATTTAAACTTTTCTCACGCGGAAAGCTGTAAACTCATGGCCTTCATTACTTATATCTTGGGGTTTCTTAATGAGTGAGAGTAAAAATGTGTGCACAGAAAAATTAAATGACCAAAAAACTGCCGAATGTTTTAAAATGTCGCCTGTTCCAGTCATCGCATAGTTCATAAATTTTCATCAACTGTATTTACTATAATAGTATTTGAAGAAGCGTTCACTGCAATCTGCAAACGTGTTTTGAGCTGCTTAAAACGTGAAAACTACCTGTGAAATTTGTACTTAAAAGGGGTTTAAACTTACGTTTGTCTACTAACTTATACGTTTATTAATTTTTAAGTAACTATGCATATTAATGCGTCCAATTAAACTAATCAAAATTGTCACATGTTTAATTTTGTTTTATCATTGTCATCTGTGGTGAGTGGGACAATTGTTAGAACAAATAGTAGATACTTAAATTATGTTCTCTTAATATTTTTACACTTTTATTAATAATAGTTTAATTAATGTCTAAGCAATAAAAATATGCACACTTCGTGCACTTGGTGTCTTTTGGACTGAATTATTTTAGACCTTTTAGAATTATTAAAATTCCAGTCATTTTTATCTTCACCATCGCTAACTTACTGCTAGGTACAGAACTTATTGCATTATACACAAAAAGTGTAATGTTATGAATTCGTTGGAAATGCACATTTTGAGCTTCCTGATCCTAAACTAGCAGTTTTAGAAAATTTCTGATAAATACAAAATTGCATACGTGAGGAAAACATTTTCAAGGAAAATTCTCCATCACCAGCTAACCTTCACATAGAAAATGTTTCATTTAATGCATTTTTTCTTCTCTATAATTTCCCAACGATATAATATTTTACGGTTTAGCACGATAAATAAAATTCAAACATTGAAAGCTTTTTGAATAGCTTGCGAAACCTTTCTTCATTCTTATGGCATTTTATAGAAAGGTAGGAAACCTATGTGATAGATGAAATTTCCTTAATAATAGAGTTCATTAAAATATACCAATTTTGTCAAATATGTTTCTTTTTTAAAATTGATTAGCTATCCGAAACATTCGTTTGAATTTTTTTAGCTTTCTAAGGCATAAACTTTAAAATGAAAACAAATGCTAATCAAGATAACAGATATGTTCTTATTACTTAGCTCCTTATAAGTAGCAAAAATAAAGGAATACGCTAGGCAAAATGACAGTCAAATGTTTTAAAGTCTGTCACTATACGTTTGCCATTGAAAATCGACTCTATTTCCATGTACAAGAGATATGTAACTAATAAGGACCTTCCGTTTTAGAAAAAAATTAAGTATTTTAACGTTGAAACCTATAACAGGATGTAACTCTGAAAAAGTCTCTATATTACATAAATTGTGTATTTTCGTTTTTGTGTAGTACGCTTTTGCCTGTCTCTTACGTTCACCAATTATTAAAAAATCATCCAAAATGAAGAGATCTTCAGAGGCTAGTCCTATAAAGTTTCAGATATACATTTTATTTGTCGTATAAGTATCTGTAATACACCTTATTTTAAATAACATCGTTAGAGCCATTTTTGAAACAGTCAAAATGTTCCTTGTAAATGCTATTTAGGGTTGGGAATTTTGCTGAAAATCTTCGTGTTGCATTCAATTAAATACTCAATTTATTCGGACTTTTTTCTAAAACTGGTTATTATTTATTTATTATTATTTTTATTATTCAGGAACACTGAAACTTGTATTTCCTGTGAAATCTCAAAATCGAATTTTTGAGTTAAGCTTCTCTACCTTCTCTACCTACTATGTACATTTTTCACACGTGCTAGAGAAAATAACTAGTTTTTGTGAAATTAATTTGAAGAATTAATATGAAATAAATTAAGGTGGATAGCAAAAATTGTGTGATTGCAAAACATCAGAGTTCTTCCTGGTTTTTTTTTTTTTTTCAGTTATATAGTCCCCTTTAAGGGGAGGCAGCTGGGAAATTTGATCCAAAAGTGCAAAAATTGTGTGATTGCAACACATCAGAGTTCTTCCTGTTTTTATCTACTTATTTATATAGCCCCCTTTAACACATATTCTTAGATAGTTGATGCACAAAACTTGACATTTTTATGCTCTAGAATGGAATGGGTTAATTGTTATTGAATTTTGATGTTGAAAATTATTACAAATTTGGAAAAAACAGGTCATCAATATTTTTTTCTCAAAAATATTTTACATAAATTAATAAAAATGCCAAATTTTGTATACATAAGGAACATATAGCCAGAGTTTAGTTTATTTATAACAAATATTGTTTTGCAAGGAGCATTTCATTTATACCATAAAAATTGCAGAAAAAAAAGTATTTTTTGGGAAAAACTATCTTAATTAGAAACATGAAATTTTGTACATTTACTAGAAACCCTTTGGCACAAATACTTGCAAAATTTTAAATATCTGTGAAAAAACTATGGATTTTAGTAATTTTCACAGATGCCTCCCCTTAGCATATTAGATAATCTGGCGCTTTGCATTTGAAATAAACTATTGTCTGTAGCATCCTTACGTTGGGTTTAAATCGTTTTGTTCTCCTCAAACACACACAATCACTCTCACATACATACTTCTAGACACTGTATGGATAGGGACTAATTCAGGTGAAAGAAAAATTCCCTGTCCCAGCCGGGAATCGAACCCGGGACTTCCGGGTGAGAAGTAGCAGTTCTTCCTTTATGAGGTTCAGAATAGGCCAATTTCGGTTATTGAACTAATAATTGCGCTATCGCAAAATCAGTACCCATTATTTTGCCCTCTTGGAGAAATGTAACATATGTATCTATGGTACAGATCTTCAACTTGCTGTTGGCCTGATTAGGAGAGAATCGTTCTGCTGCATTCGTTGAAGCCCATTCCACTATTTCCACCCCTCCTTCCTTCTTCATCTCCCTCTTGTTCTCCCTACTTCCATTCATAGTTTCGGTACAGTAGGACTAGTTTCTTACGAATCGCCATTTCCACAAGCTGCTGCATAGTAAATTCTCAATTATGACTCATCGCCTCTTGCATGGGCGGACCAGGACAGGGGCAAAACGCAGCGCTGGACCCTACTATGACCTTAAAGGGAAGTTACATGGTTCGGAGTATCAACCATGAACAGTTACATAGCTTGAAACACTAATGCAACCGAAGAACATGCTTGAAATGATGTGCAAAATGTGATTAAGTATTTAAGATTGGCTTAAAAGCTCGTATTTCCGGAAGTCATCTAAAACTATGCTGTTTTATACAGTTTACGGTTTTGCCAGAAATGAACCATCTTATTCCTCTACTTCTTTAACGGGTTACCCTCCTCTTAGGGGGATTCAAGCCCCCAAGGGCTTAACAAGGCAGTGTCTTGGTACAGCATCTCTCGAGGACCAAGCAAATTAATATCCAGTGCTTGGTATAGCTGCGAGAAGAAATATATAAAGTGCAGTGATGAAAAGGATGATGGGAAAATTCGCGGAGCAATTTATTCAATCTAGCATTCGCCTAGGTAGGTTGGCTCCGGGGCTTGAACCCGGGACCTCCCGAATGCAAGTCGCACCTCATTCGGTGAAGCCAACTTATACCTGTTTAAACTTAAATATTGTATTTGTATATGTTTTGAATTCCTCTGTATCCAATAAAGGCATTTTTAGAAAAAAATCTGATGTGCTCGATTCACATGGCTTTCTCTATATATCTACAACAAATTATTTTTAAAAACCTTATTCTTCTATTTATTGCTTATTAATCGAGAAAAAAATTAGCAGAAATCGTCTTATTACTTGCTTCCATGTAAGTAGAAGGGGAAATAAGGAAATCCATTTCTTTGTATGACCAGGAATTGAAAAATTTTCGCATGAGAAAGGGTTTTAAGTATTTTAAAACTGAAACCAATAATAAGAAGTATCTAGGAAATGGACAATTCCACGAAAAAATGTATATGACATACATTGTGTGTTTTAACGAGACCTGCGTTTCCTGTGTAGTAAGTTTTTGTTTACCTCTTGCGATTTACAGTTATAAAAAATTCAACCAGAATGAATAGCTCTTCAGAGGCTATTTCCAGAAAATTCCAGACATTTTATTTACCATGTAACCATCTGTAATATACGGTTCTTTAATCTAAAACGTTAGAGCCATTTTTGAGAACATTAAAATTTTCGAAAAATGTTTTACACGTAAAATGTGGTTTGGGAGGGGGAGATCTTCGTTTCGCATTCTTGGAAAATACTAAGGTTAAATACCAAGTTTAGTATTTTACCGAATTTTCGTTTTTGAGTTATTATGTTCACGGACACATACACATACGGACCGTTTTCTAAAACTGATTTTGATATAACGGATCCTAAAACGTATGAAATCTCGGTATTGAATTTTTGGGTGGAGTGCAACACATTTTGTTCGTATGTGGCATGTACTATGCAGAGCAATTAAAATATGATTCCTACATAAATATAGAAATGTGATTTATAAATACCTGAGTTATGACATTTATTTTGGCATTTAATGTTGTTTGAAAATACCTACAAACGTTCAAAATACCCCTTTATTAGTATCTTTAGTTTAATCTTTATTAGTATATCCTTGCTTAACATTTAGACCTGTTCTAAGGCTATCAAACTGTTCTTTTCACCTCATATCCACCTCTTCGTCCAAAAAGTTTATAAAACAGTGCTTGTCTCGGTAATCTCGAACTTCTTCTAATGCGTTTTAATTTCTTCCTTATGTTTTCTACCTCTACTTCTGCTCTTTACTCTACATTCCTGAGCGGATGTTTTCTAGTTATATCCAATAGGAACTTTAAAAATCTCATTTGAGATGTATTTCAATTTGGATTTAGATACTATTCTGTATAAACCTAGTTTAAGATCCTTCCTGACGTTTCTTCCGAAATGTCTTTTAATGCAATTATTATATACTTTAATATTTTCTTCCATGTCTGCCTTTCTATCACTTTCTGATATTATTTATCCTAAATATTTAAAGGTCTGCTCAATTGTTTGATCTATAATTACAATCTTAATCTGTTTATCTTCGGTTCTTAAATGAGAAAGTCCCGGAAAGCTCTTGAGGGAAGAATGAGGCGTCTTTATCTAGCTTTTCACTTTCTCTAGACCGCATGTAAAATGTACATAATGGATAGAGAAGGTATTGTATTTGACCCAAAAATTTTATGTCGAGAGTTCACTGGAAATATATATTTTGGGATCCCCTGAGTACAAAAAAAAACATTTTTAGGAAAAGATCCGTGTGTCTGTCAGTCAGTCTGTGTGTGTCTGAGGACAGCATAGCTGAAAAACGAAAAGGCCATTAAATACCAAACTTGGTATTTAGATTTAGTATCTTCCAAGGATGCGACACGAAGCTTTTCAAGAAAATCCCCCCACCCTAAACTACTCTTTTCGTGGAAAAAAAGTCGAACATTTTGATTTTCTAAAGAATTGCTCCAACGATTTTGATTGAAATCCCGTATATTAAGGCTATTTATATAAAAATAAATTGTATATTTTGAATTTTCTGGGATTGACCTCTTTATTCTGGATGAATTTTGCTTAACTGCTAAACCGTAAGAGATAAACAAAAACAAACTAGTTCTCATGAAAACACAGTTATGTTCCTTACATTTTTGTTGTGGAGATAATCGTTTCTGAGATATTAGTTCTTATTGCTTCCAATTTTGAAGCACATACTTTTTTCAGACATGAAGTGTCCATTTTCTTTTTTTTTTTTTCTCCTAGCCAAGCAAAGAAGCGATTTGCAAAGACAATCGCATAAGGATAGATTTTAAAACATTTGACTATCACTTCAGCATAATGCATTCCTTTAGCTCCCTTCTACTTATACGAAACTAATATATAACTATAATTCTACCTGTGTTTATCTCGACTAGCATTGTACAGAAAAATAATAATCTTTTGTAAGAAATTTGTAGAGCAGCTAGAGTAAGTCATGCGAGTGTAACACTAGATTTTTTCTGTTCTTTTTCTTAGACCTACTTTGTCCTGATAAGGATATTCCTCAACACCTCACTGCCAACAGTTTGTGAAAGCTCGGTAAATTAATGAATGGTGCCATTATGAACTTCCAAAAAACCCACTTGAGTCCCGCAGAGTTAAGGATCAAGCTGATAATGGCTCACAAAGCCAAATGTGTTGTTCTTTCTCATGACATTCTAGGCTTGAAGGACATTTCAACAGTTTACCAACGACTCTCCCGTTGTCTCAGGGAAAAAACTCCCTCGTTTTCATTTTTCAATTTGTTACCTTATAATATGTACGCACTTACTGAAAAACAATGCTGCCAATCCCCTAATCTGAAATACAGTTGTTCCTGTTTAAGTTTGCCACTTAAGAGCAAACTCCAAAGAAGTTAATAACAGTTGACTTATTAAAACTCGAAGCTAAATTTAACTAGGAAGTGAGGAAGATAAAAAAAAAAATCTGTGTTTTCTATTCACATGAATTTCTCTACATCTCTGCAGCGAAAGCTTGTGTTTCTATTTACTTCATGCTAATCCAGACAAATTTGTAAAGTAGAAACGAAATAAGGGAGTACCATAGATTAAAGTGATAGTCAAAAGCTGGTTGCTATGTGGCTGAATTTTCTTTGTTTGTATGGTCAGGGGTTGAAAAATTCCTATATAAGAAAAGTATAAGTTTTTTAAAGATGAAACCAATAGCAAGGAATATCTCAAACGATCGACTCCACGAAAAAATGTATAAAACAGAAATTGTGTGCTTTTGTTTGGTAAGTTTTTGTCCACCTCATACGGTTTAGTAGTTATGCACAATTCCGTAAATTCATCCAGAATAAAGGCAATTCCCAAAAAAATCAAAATATGCATTTTATTTGTCAGGTAAATATCTTTAATATATGATATTTTAATCAAAATCGTTAAGAGCCATTTTTGAGAAAATCAAATTTTTTTAAAAAACTTGCATGTAAAGAGTAGTTTGGGGTGGGGGGATTTTTCTCAAAATCTTCGTGCCGTATCCCTGGAAGATACTAAACTTAAATACCAAGTGTAGTATTTTACCGATTTTATGTTTTTGAGCTACCGTGTTCACAGACACACACACGGAACATTTTCTGAAAATGTATTTTTTTGTTTATAAATATAAAGGGGACCCTAAAGCATATATTTCCGCTGAAATCTCGGTATGTAATATTTAGGTGGAATGGAATACCTTCCCTATACACTATGTACATAGTACATGTAGAGAAAGTAAAAAAAGATGTGTGTCTTTCGTAACTGGAAATTAAAACTAGTATTCTCCCTATACCACAAGTAAGATAAATTATAAAAAAAAACCATTGCTATGGAAACAAGAGAAAGTAGATTGGGTTATTATAGTTGCACAGTGTAATATTATCTGCCTCAACCATTAATCCCGTCTGATGTAAGAAATCCATAACAAACACAAAGTAAATTTTATTCAATTTTAACTTGTCTTGAGAATTAAAATAAAGAGGAACTAATAAGAATTTATTTTACTCTAGATATTAATCTTATTATAACTAAAAGGATTAAATAAATCAGTATGTTTGGGTCATATTTTCAAAGCTTATGTTAAATTGAACATAATTAATCTTAATACAAATTTGGAACACTTCCTTTATACTCTCAGGAAACGTTTCAAGCCGAACAAAATTGTTTAAATTAATTCAACAACGTAGCCGATTTTTCTGCAATACTATTAATGAGGTGGCGCATTCTAAAAGTATCTCTAATTTGGAACGTGGTTTTGGAAGGGTAGCAGATACGTATTTTCTGCCCCGTCTCATACTCATACAGTACTTTGAAATATAGGGTGTGAGTACTTTTGAAATAAATGTTGGAGGTTTGGTACCAATATGTGAGACATTTACTTTTTCTTGCAGGTTCTTGCATTGGCGGTAGTGCTGAGCTACTCCATGAAATTGACATCATCCGATGCTGCATTACCTGCGTATATGACAACTTCTCAAGAGGATGGGTCAGCAATGCTGCAAGAAGAATACATCCCATCTGAGATAACTATCTCAGTGGTTCCACTAACAGAGAACGAAACAATTAGTTCAGAAGGAAACATTACACAGACGGAACATGTTTATGGATATAAAGCATCAAGTCTTCAGGAACGATTAAACTATTTGAAAGAGAAAGATGCTGAACTAAATATGACATTTTATACCGCTTGGAATTTGACACGGCAGTTTCTCTCAACAGCAGATCTTAAGGTTGGCGAAAGAAGCCTAAGGAAGATGGGAGACTATGTGGAAGGCAGAAGTGATTGGGTAGAGGATATGAGAGAGTTATGTACAACAAAACCTGGCAACAGTTCGAGCTCAGTGATGCTCAGGGATGGAACACTGCTGATTGGCCGTGTTCAGCAGCTAAATAATTCTAGGAGTATTCTCAATGCCACGCGCACTGTATACGTCATGGAGAGAAACTACCATATCCTGAACAAAATCGACGTTGTAGGAGGAAAAGACCTCAATGACAAGTTTTTCGACACAGGAGAGTACGAGGTGAGGCTGAAGGTGCTCAACACCGCCATTAACCTTCTGCTAGAACTCACCAGTGCAGCAAGGACCATGTTACAGATGAAACCTATGAACTGTACACCAGGAGTGGCAAACTTCACAACTCGCTTGTTAGCAGTCGCTAGAGCCAAAGAGGCCGCTCTTATCGCAGAACGAGACAAACTATTGACTGAACTCCACACAGGTCTAATTTTTAGAGACTTTGTCAACCCCATCATTTACAGTCTAGTGCTATTATTTGGATTCATCTGGAATGGCACTTTGATCCTGGTGTTTGCGAAACATCGTGAAGTGCGCACTTCCAGCAACTCTATGCTCTTCAGTTTAGGTCTAGTGGATCTCCTAAATCTTTTCACTAATGCTCCTCTCTATTTCGTATCCAAATACTACAGTCCCTCATTGTACCTGGGAGAATATGCATGTCGTGCATATACATGTATCCGCATTGCCATACGTCTTGCCATCGAATTCTCGCTACTGGGACTCTGCGCCCAGCGTTATACTGCTACATTGGCATCCTGGAGGAAGCTCGCAAAGAAGACGAAATTGTCAACATGGACTCGCGCCATCATCTGGATAATGGCCATCTGGGCGACGTCTTTCCTGATAGCACTTCCAGCTTCTGTGATGTTCGAATTCCCTGAAGGAGTGTGCTTTCCCTTTGTGAAGCATCCGGGTATCGTGGAGTATATGCTTGTGTTCTATTTCATCCTTTCTATCATAGCACTTCCCGTACCCATTCTAGTGCTCAGTGTCCTTACAGCCCGGCGATTGCGTCGTAGTGTCAGGAAAATGCCAGGAGCGGTGCATGGACACGGTGGACAAGAAGTGGCGAGGGTAAGAAGTGCTAATGTTGTGACGGCCTTGGCTATCCTCTTCACTATAAGTCACATACCGCGACCATTTTGGTTTGGTATTGTATCTTGGACCCATATCAACAGGCGCAGGGTTGCGTATTTTTGTATAGATGAGGCCTTCAGTTATCTCTACTTCCTGAACTCATGCTTAAACCCTGTAGCAGTGTATCTCGCGAGTGGCACATTTAGGAGGTTGTTCAACAAATATCTGTTCAGGTGCTGTACCACGGCAGCAGATGATATATTGATAGGAAATGGACATCGCCTATCTTCTGGAAGTGTGAACAGCATAGCAAGCGCTAAAGGTGTGATTCGGTGAGTCTAGGAGGGTGCTCCTCTTCATTAAGAAGCAAGAAACATTCATATTATAGTCGATGAACAATTTGAAAGTCCATTAGGTAAAACACCGGAACTACGAAACCCAAATATTTCGGAAGTGCCTTCATGCCGTCATCCATAACGACAAATGGTTAAATAAAGATGTGATCAGTGTTCAACTACAACACCGCGTGCTATAAGTACTAGTGATTGTATATACTATTAGTTTTAAGGTGATGCATCTGTGAAATCTGACCAAAAATATGAGAAATAACAAATTAGCTTGTTTCAGAATAAATTAATATGAATTCTAAAATTTAAGAAAATATATGTCCAACATGTTTTCATACTCAAAATGTCCACATGTTGCAATTTTTACTAGGTAATTTGATTTAAAAAATTTACACTGCCTCTCAAGAGCACATAAATCATATACATTTCCGAAATAAAGCTCCAATTGAGAAATAAATATTAAATTTTGAAATACATGGTTTAATAGTGAAAAGTAGTAATTGTACAATAATTTAGGGTCCATATAAAAAAATTGATATGAATAGTAAGATAGATATTTGTAAACTCATTCAGTGTAAAAGTTAAGTGCATCACCTAACTCATTTTACTACAACAATTAATTAAATTATGTAAATAACCATCTAAGCTAGAGTTTTGGTGGTGACAAAAATATCACTATTGTTGTGTATAATAAAGGTATAAATTTCAATCAGATATATTACATACTGTGGATTTTTCCAAATTTCACAGATGCATCATCTTAAGCCTGTGTGGTGTTGAGGACAAAACGAAGAGACTGGAAAATATAAGTTAGTTGTGTTCTTAGCTCACAGTGGAATCAACATCTACTGTAGGAAGTGCATCTAGTGAAAAAAATGTTGTGAGCGTTCGTTCAGAAATGTACAGTGGTTCTCAAGTGAAAAATAACATTCACCTAGTCAAAAGTCCAGATGTTATTACTTCACTTTACTGAAAATTATTGCTCCTTCTTATATAATCTGGAAGGGGCCAACATATTGTGAAATGTTAGTTTTTAGGAAACAGTGTGATGAAGATGTGAGTGGTGCTATAGGTGTTGTATTTCATCTTCCACATTGCCAATGCTACAACGTAGTACATAGTAGATAGGGAAGGTAAGGTATTGCATACCGATACTTCACTGAAAATGCATGTTCTGAGACCCCCGAATCCAAAAAAAATTAGAAGCAAGATCCGTGGTGTGTGTGCGCTTGTGCGCGTGTCTGTGGGCAGCAGAGTCCAAAAACGAAAAGTCAATTAAAAACCAAACTTAGTGTTCAAGTACAGTATCTTCGAAGGATGCGACAAGAAGATTTTCAAAACAATCCCCCATTCCCAACTACTCTTTACATGGATAATTTTTCGATTTTTTTTATTTTCTCCAAAATGGCTGTAACATATTGTATGTGTACTATTCATATGTGAGGTATTTTCATAACAAACGAAACGTATATTAACCTCTGAAGACCTCTTCATTCTGTATGACTTTTTCATAGCTGGTAAACCATAAGAGATAGACAAAAACTTACTACACAAATTATGCAGATCTCGTTAAAACACACAATGTATGTCATATAGCTAAATTGTTTAGTAGATTCGACCATTTCCTGTTATTGGTTTCAATTTTAAACTACTTAAAAGTTTGTCAAACAGAAATTCACCTTTCGTTTCATACTTCTTTTGTTTTACTTCTAGCCACTCAAAGTGAACCAATTTCAATTGTTTCACTTAGTGATAGCTTTTAAAATGTTTTATTTTCATGTTAGCCTATCGTCCCTTATTTCCCTTCTGCTTAAAAGGAACCAAGTAGTTAATAAAGCAATTTCTGTTAATGCTTATCTCGATTACAATGATTATATATAGAAATAATCTTTTGTAAGAATAGTTTGTTTGGAGAGTAATGTAAATGTAACATATCCGTTTCTACTTTCTCTATACATACTATGTACATAGTGTATAGAGAAGATATTGCACTCCACCCAAAAATTCGATACCGATATTTCACAGAAAATATATGTCTTAGGGCCCCCTGTATCCAAAAAAAGCATTTTCAGAAAAAGGTCCGTGTGTCTATGAACACGATAGCTCAAAAACGAAAAGTCGGTAGAATACCAAAGTTAGTATTTTAGGTTTAGTATCTTCCAAGGATGCCACACGAAGATTTTGAGAAAAATCCCCCCAATCCAAACTACTTTTTACATGGAACTTTTTTCAAAATTTTTGATTTTCTTAAAAATGGATCTAACGATTTTTATTGAAATTTCGTATATTAAAGATATTTACCTGACAAATAAAATGTATATCTTGAATTTTCTGGGAATAGTCTCTGAAGACTTCTTTATTTTGGATGAATTTTACGAAATTTTGCATAGCTGCTAAACTATAAGAGATGGACAAAAACTTACAACACAAAAAATTAGAGCACGTTAAAAGATTCAATTCATGTTGTAACATTTTTTTTCGTGGAGTTGAGCGTTTTTTTTAGTTATTTCTTGTTTTTGGTTTCAGTTGTGAAAAACTATACTTTTCTCATACAGAAATTTGTCAACTACTGTCCATACAAACAAAGGAACTTTAGTCACATAGTAACCAGCTTTTGACTATCACTTTAACCTATGATACTACCTTATTTCGCTTCTACTTACAAGGAAGCAAGTAATAAGACTAATTCTGCTAATTTTTTCTCGATTAGCATGAAATAAATAGAAGCATAAGCTTGTTAACAATAATTTGTTGCAGAGATGTAGAGAAAGTCATGTGAATGGAACACATCAAATTTTTTTAAATTTTCTCTCTCTACACGTACTATGTACATAATGTATAGAAAAGGTATTGCGCTCCACCCAAAAATTCTATACCGAGATTTCATCAGAAATATATATTTTAGGGTCCCCTGTATCAAAAAAAGCACTTTCACAAAAAGGTCTGTGTGTGTCTGTGTGTGTGTGTGTGTGTGTGTGTGTGTGTGTTCGTGTGTCTGTGAACATGATAACTCATAAACGTAAAGTCGGTAAAATACTAAATCTGGTATTTAAATTTACTATCCTCCAGGGATGCGACACGAAGATTTCGAGAAAAATACACCCTACCCAAACTACCCTTTACATGGAACTTTTTTCGGAAATTTTGATTTTCTCAAATATGGCTCTAACGATTTTGATTAAAATATCATATATTAAAAATATTTATTTGACAAATAAAATGTATATCTTGAATTTTCTGGGAATAGCCTCTGAAGACTACTATTCTGGATGAATTTTACGGAATTTCTCACAACTGCTAAACCGTAAGAGATGGACAAGAACTTACCACACAAAAAATGTAGAGCACGTTAAAACACACAATTTTTGTCATTTATATATTTTTTATTCGTGGAGTTGATCGTTTTGGAGATATTTCTTGCTTTTTAATTTCAACTTTGAAAAACATACTTTTCTCATATGGGAATTTGTCAACTCCTGTCCATACAAATAAAGGAACATTAGTCACAAAGCAACCAGCTTTTGACTATCATTTTAACTTATGGTACTCCCTTATTTCGCTTCTACTTACAATGAAGCAAGAAGTACGACTATTTCTGAAATCTTTCTCGATTAGAATGAAGTAAATTCGAGCATAAGCTTTTTATCAATAATTTGTGGCAGAGATGTAGAGAAAGCCATGTGAATGGAACACATACCGTTTTAACTATGTATTTAAATACATGTTCATTTTTGTAACACAGAGCTTTTCAAGCCATTGTATCAAGCGCCGAAATTATAAATAAAACATATTTTCTCAGTGAAGTGATTGTTGTCAGGTATATATCCTTGAACTGGTTGTGCTCAGAATGCAATGTTTTTATTTTTAATTTTTCTAGATAATTAGCGACGTACCTACCTTTCATTACGTAAGGCAACGCAGTAAAATGTTTATATTCCCACTTAGTTGATGCACTTTGCAGCAATTTATTCTTTGTGCAACACTAGCCTTCAGAGTGCATAAGACCTTGATAAATCATTACATCACGTATTATATCATAGCTTCCTTCATGTGTGACAGATGTTGTACACCGTTCATTTTGTACAAATTATTGTTAATAAATGTATGACATCTACTGAAACGAAAGAAAAACCAAAGTAATAAGTAAAAATAATAATAATTAGTCAGATCTTCCAGTCCGTAAACTAAGGCAACTACTACAACTGCATGTTGTAATGCCTTCTCTTATGGGAAAAAATCTGATATGTTCCATTCACATGACTTTCTCTACATCTCTGCAACAAATTATTGTTAAAAAGCTTATGCTTCTATTTACTCCATGCTACTCGTGAAACAATTAGCAGAAATAGTCATATTACTTGCTTCCTCGTAAGTAGAAGCGAAATAAGGGAGTACCATAGGTTAAAGTGATAGTCAAAAGCTGGTTGCTATGTAACTGAAGTTCCTTTGTTTGTGTGGATAAGAGTTGACAAATGCCTATATGAGAAAAGTAAGTTTTTCAAAGCTGAAATCAAAAACAAGGAATATCTTAAAAACGACCAAGTACAAGAAAAAATGTATATGAATTAAGTTGTGTGTTTTAATGTGCTCTACATTTTTTGTGTAGTAAGTTTTTGTCCATCTCTTACGGTTTAGTAGTTATGCAAAATTTCGTAAACTTCATCCAAAATAAAGTAGTCTTTAGAGACTATTCCCAGAAAATTCAAAATACACATTTTATTTGTAAGGTAAATATCTTAAATATACGATATTTTAATCAAAATCGTTAGTCATTTTTGAGAAAATCAAAATGTTCGAAAAAAGTTCCATGTAAAGGGTTGTTGGGTTGGGGAAATTTTCTTGAAAATCTTTATGTCGCATCCTTAGAAGACACCAAACTTAAATACCAAGTTTGGTATTTAACGGTCTTTTCGTTTTTGAGCTATGCTGTCCTCAGACACACAGACACACACACACACACACTCACGTACACACAGACGGACCTTTTTCCAGAAATGATTTTTTTTTATTCAGGGGGATCCAAAACATGTATTTCCGGTGAAGTCTCGGTATCGAATATCTGGGTGGAATACAATACCTTCTCTATACACTATGTACACAGTACACATAGAGAAAGTAAAAAACAAAATGTATGTTACAATCGTTCTAGAAAAAGCGAATTGATTGTTAGCTGCATTTTCTTTCAATGTTATTTAAAACTTCAACTCAAACATATAGAAATTTCTCTTGAGAGTATATTTCCTTTTCAAGTAAGAGCGTTCTTATTACGTATGTCATTTGTTTCATTTGTTTATCACGATTCCCTAGCCTTTTTACCTTCTCTACATATGCAATACTTATAGTAGGTAGACATAAGTTCTATACCGAAATTTCACCGGAAATATAGGTTTTGAGACACCCTGAATAAAAAAAAAAGAGAATGTTTAGACAAATTTCCGTATGTAAATGTATGTATGTGTAACCTCGCTCAAAAACAAAATGTCCGCTATATATCAAACTTGGTATTTAATTTCAGTATCTTACAAGGATGTGACAAACTACCTTCACTTGGAACATTTTTTCGAAAATGCTTACTTTCTCAAAAGTGGCTTTTAATGATTTTAATAAAACTCAATTGTTTCACATAGCGATAACTTTTAAACATTTTGATATCGCGTAAGCTGGTGTTATTTGCCTTCTGCTTACAAGGAAGCAAATAATAAGACGGTTTCTGCTAATATTTATCTTTATTAGCATGATGTAGATGAAAGAATGATTTTTGTAAGTATAGCTTGTTTGCGGAACATGTAGAGAAGGCCTTGTGAATGGAACACATCTGACTCTTTTTCTCTAAAAACAGTTCATGTTCCCTAAATGTTAAAATTCCAACTCATACTTCCTAAATTTATTTTCATAAACACCTTATAGTTCATACGGTTTTTTTTTTTTATTATTATTATTATTATTATTATTATTATTATTATTATTATTATTATTATTATTATTATTATTATTATTATTACTGTTGTTGATCCTTTTCTGCTGCTTTTTTCAAACACAATTTTCTGAAAAGATTGTCAAACTCGTGTATATTATTTCCATAGTTGTAATATTGTTTATGTCTATTCAACTATTAATTGTTCGTAATTTCAGCAACCAATCAACTTCCGAAGTCTAACATAGCATTTATAATATAAATTACATTTTTGTGTGATTATTACCTCAAGTAGAATTGAAAAAATTAACTAATCCATGGGTTTATGTATTATAGAACTCTAACTTATAAAGAAAGGTATTTGGGCAATTAAGTGGAATCAGAATTTTAAAAGTAATATAGAAGAAACAGAAACATAAAAAGTTATGCATTGGCTTAAGCGAATAAAGTTTACGAAAATGTGGGGATTTATTTAAATTCATTGGTAATATTAGAAAGTAATATTGTTAGAAAAACTTTGTTATGAGTTTATATTTAGGAAAAAATTGAACATGAATCATACTTTAGGATAAAAAAACTGCAATACTATTTCAAGGAAGAAGTATATTTAAAATTAAATATTAGGAACACTTTTTCAAGACTTTTTAAAAGAAAAACATAAGGGAACGGTTAATCAGTAGGCGTAAAAAAGTGCATACATCTTTCGAAGTCTATGGGTGAGTTTCTAAGGCGAAATCTGATCTACATTTTTTCAGCCCGAGGTTTTCTGAGATCTTTATAAATTCTTACTTCATAAGTACACTGATACACAAGTGATGAAACTATGAAATTTTATAAAAAAATTAAGTTATTTGTCACAATAATATAATATGAATTCTAAACTAGTGAAAATATATTCTTTTTCCCACTTGGTTCAGTTTAAATACCATTAACTGAAGACAAAATTGGAGAGGATCATACCAGCAAAAATTTTCGCAGCTTAATACTCAAATTGTTCCACATGCTGAAATAGTTTACTAATTTGCTTCAAACTTGTTATACTACCTTTTAAAAAGACTTTAATAGCCATATGTTTTTTTTTAATAATCCTCCAATTCTGACAACTAAATCTATAAATGTAAAAAATCAACAATTTTGGAGCATACGAAAAGTAATAACTGTTGTACAATAATTAGAGGTTGTTATACAAATATAGCATGATAGATCTATTTGTAAACTCATTTGCTATAGAACTGTTGAATGTTTAATTTCAATATTTTTAAGAATGCATCACGCGGCTCATTTTATCTGAACAATGAATTTAGAGAGAAAAATGTACTAGAGGGTTGATACATGGAAAAGATAACCCTATTATTGTTATAATAACTGGAATAAATTTCAATAGAATGTCTTATACATTGTGCATTTTCTAAATTTCACAGTTGCATTAAAATAACCAACAATGCAAATACTTTAAAAAAAACAGTAACTAAATTTATTTCAGAGCCTTTTAAAGGTGGTAAACACAGTGAGCTGCTTCAGGTTATGAGAGTATAGAAAATCAAAATGAATACATTTTTTCTCTTTTTATTAATCTTTTAAGGCTCCTTTACATTAATATACTTGTAAACTGGCAATATTTATGTGTTTTTAACAGCTAGTGAATCAGTATCGTTTTCCACAATGTGGAAATCGTTTTCAAAACGAAGCAAAGAGTTAATGATTCCCTAGGTCCTAGCTTATCTCAAATTCTTGGAGGATACCTTCATAGCATTGCACGAGTTCAAAGGGTCTTTGCAAATAAAGTCGACATCTAGCACTGCGTATAGCGAAAATATGTAGAGTTAACGATTTCCGAGACATTATTTTTTATTTGTTTTAATTTTAAATGACTTAAACTTTTCTGCAAAGGGAAGTTATCTTTCATTTTATTTCTCTTTTGTTATTGTCCCACATAGCGACCGCTTGTAAAAATAATTTATTGTCGCTTTAGCCTAGTGTATTGCGTTATTTCCCTTGTGGTTATAAGGCACTAAGTAATAAGACCGTTTCTTCTAGTGTTTATATCAATTAGCATGAAGTGAATAGAAGAATAAGTTTATTAACAATAATTTGTTACAGAGATGTAGAGAAAGTCATTTGAATGGAACACATCAGATTTTTAAAAATGTTCGTATTCTTGTATATGTGTATGTGTGTTCAAGAAAATCCCCATCCCCAACTACCCTTTAGATGGAAACGTTTTCAAAATGTTTTATTTTCTTAATTTTCATTAAAATGTCTTATATTTAGGATATTTAAATGACAAATAAAATCTATATCTTGTATTTTTTGGGAATAGCCTCTGAAGACCCTTTTATTCTGGATGAATTTGTCTAAATTTTTCATAACTGGTAAACCGTAAGACACAGGCAAATACTGCACAAAATATCTAGATCTAGTTAAGATACACAATTTCTCTCAAATACAGTTTTTTCGTGAAGTCGATCATTTTCGAGATATTCTTTGGAATTGCTTTCAATTACAAAATGGTTACAGAAGCTTGTCAACACCTGGCCACGCAAATAAATGGATTTCAGTCCCATAGCAACCACATTTTAAAACATTTGACTGTTGGTTTAGCCTAGTGTGTGTTCTTTTATTTCGCCTTTCCTTATAAAGAACTGAGTACACAATAAGACCATTTCTGCTAATGTTTATCTTTATTAGCATGAAGTAGATAGGAGAATAAGCTTATTAAAAATAATTTGTTACAGAGATGTAGAGAAAGTCATAAGAATTGAACATCAGATTTTATGGTAGATATAATTTAAATCTTGGCTGTGATAATCATCTCTCCGTGACAGTCTAGCGTGACCAACTACCGGAAACAAAAATGCGAAGTAATGATTATATCCCTGTTAGGAGATTATAGTGTTTTCAACAGAATGCTCTGGAAAGTTTTGCCATTCTCAGATTACATCGCTGATTAGTGTGGTGTGTTGTTGTTTTAACGGAATGTTTGAACAAATGCGTGTGTGAGAGCATGGCCACACCAAAGTTTATCTGATGATCGATATCGGATTATATGCCTATTTTGTATTGTTCCTATATGAATCTAGTTTTCGTTAAAGCATATTTTATCCCTGTAGTTAGATATGTAAATATCTCATGTAATTTATGAATTTATTAGAGTTTCTATATATCAGAACTGTTGTACTCTTTTTACTTTCTCTACTACATAGTACAGTAAATAGAGAAAGTATTGTATTCTATTCACCTAAATTTGATCAAAAATACAGATTGTTGACCCCTGAATCCTAAGAGAGTGAATTTTTAAAATATCCGTTTATGTATATAAATTAGCATAATTCAAAAACAGAAAGTCGGTTTTAATATGGGTTGCTTCTTCCAAGGATGCAATATGAATATTAAAAGCAAACAAAATCAACTCCATTATTATGGAAAATGTTTCGTAGTTTGTTTTAATTTTCTAAAAAATTACTCTTCACAGTTTTAATTAAACTATCGCATACTCAAAATATTTGCGTGGTGAACAAAAGTGTAGATCTTGATTTTTCAGGAAATAAATTGCATTTTAAATTTGAAAAGCGTAAGAGAGAATCTGAAAATGCAGGTCTCGTTGAAGTGTCTACTACATACTTACAGTAAATAAGCAAGTATTGTATTCCACCCATACATTCCATACCGAAATGTCATAAAAAATAAAGATTGTTGACCCCTGGATACAAAGAGAATGAATTTTAAAAATGTCCATTTGTGTGTGTAAATTAGCATAATTCAAAAACGAAAAGTTGATTTTAATGTGCGTTGCTTCTTCCAAGGATGCAACATGAATATTAAAAACAATTATCCATTATTATGGAAAATGTCTCGTTATTTTCGGATTTTCTCAAAAATTACTCTTAACATTTTTAATTAAACTATCGCGTGCTCAAATTATTTGCGTGGCGAATAGAAGTGTATATTGATTTTTCAGGAAATAAATTGCATTTTAAATTGGTAAAGTGTAAGATAGAACCAAGTCTCGTTCAATGGCACAATTATTATCTCAAATAATATGTGTATCGATAACAATTTCAGATGTATTATTTATTATTGATTTGAATTTTAAAAACCTACACTTTTTTCAAGTGGTAAGTCACCATTTATTTTACCCTTGGTGATACAAAGAGCACGGAATTTCAAAGCCATTACATAGCGACCAATATTTAAAAATCTGACTTCGTTTTATATACTTCTGGTCTTTTGAGACAATAGGAGGGGTAGATAAAAAGCATATGATTGTACACGTGGCGATCACAAAATTCCGCTACACGTAAACGATTTGGGAAAGAACGACCTGTTTGATACCTTTGCCCTTCCCACTGCCTCAAAACCTTGACCATAGAATACTTATAATGAAATGTGCAAATGTGTAATACAAGTTTATTTCTATTAAGAAGTAGTTAGAAGAATGATATTTTGTAGCAATAGATTGTAGAATTAGAAAAAGAAGTGTGGAAGCAAGGAAGTATATTTTTTTAATATTTTCTCGAAAAATGAGATGAATGAGCAGGCATAAGGTGCTAAAATGTAGAGAATTGATGGATAAAAATAAAAGTTTTTCAAACAACCTTAATGCAGATTAATGCTAGTCCTATTCTTCTGGGTTTGCCATAAAAATCTTATGCCTTGAAAATAAGTCCAGACTCTCCCAACATTTGCTTACCTTATTGTTTCAAAAGCAAACACCATGATGAAATATCTGTGATATCTTAATCTGCCAAGTACTATTGATCGTCAACTTTAAATACTATTTTTCAAACTCTGTGCGTTTTCAATTATTTTAGAATTGTGAAGTTTTTGTTGATCACCATCATAATCTATAACACTTTTGTGAGCTCAGATTATTCAAGATGATGCATATGTGAAATTTGGAAAAAATCATAGTATGTAACATAGCCTGTTGAAATTCTATTTTTTTTTTTTTTTTTTTTTGCTATGTATCAAAATTCTAGCTTGTATAGTTATTAAAATAATAATTAGAGATGGCTTCACGGGAGAGTAACCGAGCTAAATTAGAATCAGAGAAATGCAAGTTTTCAACCATCTAGACTCTGTGGTCTTCGTTAGGGAACAACAAAATGGTCGAAAGCTTGGATTTATCCGATCCCAATTTAACTCGGTTGCTATCCGTGAAGCCATTTGTAATAATCAACACCGATAAAACTTCTAATATTTAAAATAATGATTGTCTAAATTCATTTGCTCTAATAAAAATGAGTCAAGTGAAGTTTTTTAAAAACCATTCATATAAATAATCTTGTTTTACAGATAATGAGTTTACAAATAGCTGTATTTAGGGCTAGTGTAGAAAAATGATTAGTTTTTGCACTCTCCAAAGCTCTTAAATTTTTCAAAATTTAATAGTTTGAGCTTAATTTTGACAAGTATGTGACTGTTTTGTCTAATGTGGTTTTAAGAGATAGTGTAAACATTTTAAACAAATTAGTGAAAAACTGTAGTTTTTGGAACATTTTGAGTATAGAAAAGTGATCGAAAAAATTTATGAGAAAATAGGGTTTAAAATTGTGAGTGTTTATTAATAAATGTATGCCTTCCCCTTTATAGGTTCAGTTAATTGACAGTTAAAGTGTGCTAAAGGGGAAAAGCTATATTTTCTTAAATTTTAAAGCTCATGTTATTCTATGGTGAAAAATATGCATTTTTTAATTTTTTTTTCACCATTTTTGGCCAAATTTCACAGATGCATCATCTTAAGAGTAAAAATCAGCTGAGTACCGTACACTTACGTGCATAAAAGGTGCCCAATTCCCCTAGATTGCAATTGTTTTTCTCTTCCAAATCTTCCCACCTACAGGTGACCAAACAATGATTCCTCCCAGTTGGTATCAGTTCTCTATGTGACTAGCCTGAAAAACAACTCAGGGACATGGGAACTAACCATTGAATGGCATTATAATATTGTGTAATGAAGGAATAGTTTTCTTTGAAAGATTTTGGATACGATTAGTACTGAAGGAAAGGCTTTACTAATTACAACATAATCGGCCTTCTACAAGAAGGGGGAAGGTTTATTTGCATGTCTGGTTAAACTATACAACAGCTACTACAATCAGATAACGTAATATATATGAGCGCTTTTATTACCGATAGGTATACGAAGATTAGGAATTAAACAGCCGATAGTAAGAAAACAGCAGGTAGCACGAAAATACAAGGTATACGCAGTAACGTTACCATTCGGAAATTCGCCTATATTTTGGAATACTCGATGAGGCGAGATTTGATCAGTGCCTATCAACATATATATATATACCTGTTCAATTATGGGTTAAATTTTATGCACTTCGGTGTACATAAGCTAAATCACACTACTTTTACTGAGTTTCTAAGTTGTGTATATTTAGAAAGTCTGTTAAGTTTTGCAAACTTTAGAAAATGTATGAATTAATTCAAATTCTCTGCATGGAATTTCTACATAGATAAGGTACTCTTGGTATAAATAAATATTGTTTGTATTCTATGTCTTTAGTTTGTATATATTTTAATTTTAAATGTTGATTTCATTCATTCGTTGTTCTAATCTTTGTTTTTCGTCTCACTGTCTTTATGTATATACTTGAATCGAAGAATGATGTAAATATATTTATTTTATGATAAACCTCTTAATTATTTAAATTAATGCCTTGTATTTAACCAAGCTTTCAATTTCAAGATAAAATGTCAAATTAAGATCATCGATGTTACCATTTTTAAATGAGGGTTAAATATCTTGAATTCAAATCCCGGCTATAGCATTGAATGTTTCAGTCTTTCTCTACCTATTCAATTCCTGTCCTATACGAGCTTTTGTGAAAAAAACAATTATATTAACAACAGTTGGCCTAATAGTTGGTAAACTTGAAGCCCGGGACTTAAAATACTTATGACATTGTAAGTCGCCATTGGAGTTTGTCATCTCAAAATAATTTGAGATGAAGTTGTGGTTTACCGGGAAACTTACGAGTCAACTGAGAAATTTAATTCCTGATGGCATGTTGCCATTGTAACACAGTGGTTAGAATATAGCATCCGTCTATAGCATTGAATATTTCAGCCTGACTCTAACTATCCAACTCCTGACCTACACAAGGATTGTGTGAAAAACAATTAATTTAAAAATAATTGACCTAATAATTGGTAAAATATGAAGCCCGGGAGTTAAAGTACCTACTTAAGACATTCTAAGTCGTCTTTGAGGTATGTCATCTCAGAAATTTGAGATCAACTTGTGGTTTACAAAGAAGTCAGTTGAGAAATTTAATCCGTACCGGTATGTTGCCATGGTAGCTCCGTGGTTCAAATCCCGGCCATGGCATTGAATTTTTCAGTCTGACTCTATCTATCCAACTCCTGTTCTTGACCGGTTTGTGTGAAAAAGCAATTAAATTAACTATGATTTTTTGTTTCCAATTAACTCTGAGTAAACCAGTATGACGCCAATCTCTCATCTTATCTATTTTTGTTCATGTCAAGCACGAAATTTCCATGTAACAGAAACTGTAATGATTGAACAACAATTATATATTGTTAATAAAATTAGCATTTGCGTGAAGTTTCTTGTGGATACTAAACCCACAAAGGAAAGTAGCTGAATATATTTTTTTTAATTCGAAAAGGAATATGTGCATATTCAGCCAAATACTTTGAAAGCATTTTATCCAGAATTGCAATCAGATGCAGGTAATGCTTGTGGTGGTGACAATCCAAGAGGAAAAAGCAGGAGAGTCATGGGAACTGTGTTTTCAGAGAAAACAGGTTGTTTATTAAACAGTCCTTAGAACGACATGCTTACGTTACAACACTTGTAAGCTTGTAAGTTTCCTTAATAAGTAAGTTTCTTCAAGTCATTTTATATTTTTGTTATATTGCCTTGCATTGATTGAAGCAAGTGTTGAAAATAAGAATAAAAATTTTGTTGTTACAATTTTCACTCATACCCTAAGTTTAGATGACCAAAATTTAGCCCAGATTGATCAAATGGTGGAATTTGAGTAAGCTTACTTTTTTAAAGTTTCAAGTACTATTATATACATTTTACCATGTCCTATAGCTCAAGTGAACACATTTTGATGGTGGATTAAAATAAAATGGTATGAGTAGTATTAAAATGCCAAGGTGCTATATAATAGAAAATAAGGATAGGGTATTTTTGGTAGTTCTAAGACAACCTACCAATTTTTCCACGTCAAATAATGTATTGTAAAATATTTTAACTAAATTGGTTACACAGTGCATATTTGAATAGAACCATTCAAAATATCTTAGAGATAGATTTTTAGAATTGTAAGCGAGTTTACACATTAATATTCATTGGATTCAACAGTATAAGCGTGCAAAGTTTTGTTTATATAGAGGAATAATTATATTTAGTTTGTGTTTGAAAACAGATATTGAAAATGTATGCAGCAGAATTTATCTAAAGTTTTAGTGCAGTTTATAGTTTGTCAGAATCATAACAAAAATACTCCTTGAGAACATTGTTCATATAATTACGATCCAATTTTAAAAGAATTTAAGTCCGCTCATTACAGCCATTAATGATTTTTGCCATTTTTTTTTTGCATTATTAATATTGAGGATAGAGTGAAACTACGTGTCATACATATCAAACCCCCAAAATTCTCCAGTTTAAATACTTTGGAAAATTGTATTGCTATGTCCAACAGAATAGTACTTGACAAGATGAAAGCATTGTCAAAAACAGCTGAGTGGTTTCCGATATAAATCTCCCCGACCACAATATCATATACATACCTATACAAATGGTCTCTCGCTATAATATTAAACTTAGGGTCAACATCGATGTGTTGGCCACAGTTTACAGGCTTTCAACATTAGAAATATCCTTAATTACGTTATATTTAAACGCACACGCACATTTAATGCCACTTAAATTCATTTTTTTCCGATATTTGGTTACGTTTATTCACATTAAAATAGTATAGTTTGTAATACTTTTCTTGATGCAAACATCGAATTTTTACTGCATATACTTAAAAGCATTGGAGTCATATTTTGCATGATTACTCCATGGCACGACAGCTCACGGGGAACCTTGGCCTACCGCCCGGCCGCTGCGTCTCCCATTTCGGTCCACTACAGACGTCATGGATGGGGTGCAGTATTGGAGGGTGAGACGTGGTCAGCGCCTCGAATCCCCCCCGGCCGGTTAATGCGGTCCTCATGACCTGGAGCCGCTACTTCTCCATCAAGTAGCTCCTCAATTGGCCCCCCAGCGACCTTACGAGGCTGATTGCACCCCGGGCCAGGTCTCCCAGCGGGGGAAAAATCCCCACGCCGGTACTGGGGATCGAACCCAGGTCTCCCGCTTGTTAAGTAGCAACGCTACCACCGCGCTAAGGAGACGACCATTTTACATAATTACATATTTTATAGTTAAAAATTAAATCTGTAATTTATAAACTAGAAAATACTACTCTCAGTAACACCGAGGCCTCTTTCATATAACTTTCCCTCTTATCTCTTTACTGCCACGTGACTAGTTACCTCTCATTGGCTGCTGTCGCGGAATAGGTTGTTGTGCGGTACAAAATAGTTCCTTAGTTAACAGTACCCTTCATATTAAGACATCTGAATAGGATTATCAATTTCATAAATGTATGAATCAAATATAACTTGTATTAAAATTGATGTATCTAAACCATTTGTAAACTTTTATCAGTAAATATATAGCCTCTCGAGATGAAGAAAGCACATACATCTAGGTTTATATCAGTTTTATCGTATGTGTTTATATCGTTATTCTGTCTGACCTTAATACTAAAGGGAATTTTATATCGCCAATCATGGGAAAGGGCAAGAAAATTGTTTGCGGAAGGATACATATCAAAGGGCAAGGTTTCAATTAGTTTTTCTTTTCTTTCCTAAGATATTTCATAACTTTAGTATTCAGAAAGGTCGTTCTGATATTAAATCTCAGCACGTCAAAGATTATTACTTTCTCTACACGTGTAATGTACCTACATAGTGTATAGAGAACGTATTGTATTGCACCCAAAAAATCGATACGGAGATTAAATATGTTTTGCGAACCTCTGAGCCCCCCCCCCCCCAAAGCGTATTTAGAAAAATACCCGTGTGTATCTGTGGTCAGCATAGCTCAGAAACGAAAAGTTCGTTAAATATCAAACTCGGTATTTAAGGTGAGTATCTTTCAAGAATACGACACTAAAATTTTCAAGAAAATTCCCTCACCCCCAACTACCATTCATATGGAAAAATTTTCGAATTTTTTTATATTTTCAAAAATATTTTAATAAATACATTTACATAGTAAATAAAATGTATGTATTGAATTGTCTGGTAATATCCACTGAATGCTTCTTTATTTTGGATGAATTTTGCGGAATTTTACATGAATGCTAAACCGTAAGAGAGAGAAAAATACTTACTTAACAAAAAATGTAGAGCTCGTTAAAACACAATTTATATTATATACATTTTTTGTGGAGTTAGCCGTTTTTGAGATATTTCTTGTTATTGGTTTCAATTTTAAAATTCTTATACTTTTCTCATAAGGGAATTTGTCAACTCCTGGCCATACAAAGGAACTTCAATCGCACAGCACCAGCTTTTAAAACATTTGCCTATGATTTAGCCTATGGAACTCCCTTATTACACTTTTACCTACAAGGAAGCAAGTAATAAGACCATTTTTGCTCATGTTTTCTCAATTAGCATGAAGTAAATAGAAGAATAATAATTTGTTGCAGAGTTTTAGAGAAAGTCATGTGAATGAAATAGATCAGATTTTTCCGTCCCATTTTCAGAACATACACCTTTTTAAAGCCTTTAAATAATACAAAGAAGTACTATATCGACACCAGCAAAACTGCAAGGTGCTAATATCAATAACAAGAGCCTCCATTTCGTCGATCTTGTACTTCTTTAAAAAAGATGCACATCTATTCATGTTAGTACAATAGAATTGCATATCTGCTTTTTGGCTCGTAGAGTAGAGAATAAGCAGCAACAATAAGTATGAATTGCTTACTCATTAAACGCATTAAGCAGCTTCGGAATTGTCTCTATTAATCTAACATGTCTGTTATACTACTCCTTAAAGTCAGAATATCATCCACATATGATCAGAAAAATATTAGCCAATGACCGTAGAGGAACGGAAAGGCTTATCCAGAAAACATTTATTTATTTATGTTAAATTTATCTACACATACTATGTATACAGTGTATAGAGAAGGTATTGTATTACACCAATATTGATGCCGATACTTCACCGGAAATATATTGTTTAGAGTTCCCTGAATCCAAAACAAAGGCATTTTTAGAAAAAGGTAGGTGTGTGTGTGTGTGTGTGTGTGTGTGTGAGGGAGAGAGAGAGAGAGAGGGAGAGAGTGTCTGTGTGTCTGTAGACCGCAAAAACGAAAAGCCCGTTAAATACCAAAGTTGGTACATAAGTTTAATATCTTCCAAGGATGCGACACGAAGATTTTCCAGAAAATCCCCCAACACAAACTACGCTTTACATGGAAAACCTATTAAAATTTTGTTTTTGTTTCAAAAATGAATAACGATGTTAATTAAAATGCTTTATATTAAAAATATTTTCATGTCAAGAATAATAATTTAAATTTTTGGAAGGGCTCTTCATTCTTTACCATTTTTGTGTAACTGGTAAACCATATGAGATAGCCAAAAACTGTACTACCAAAATACATATATACCTACATTTCGTTAAAATACACAATTTATGTAATACATTTTTTGTAGTGTTAACCGTTTGCAAGATTGTTTCTAGTTGTTTCAATTTTTAACTATTTAACTTTTCTCAAACGGGAAGTTATCTTTCGTTTCAGCTTTCCTTTGTTTTTACTCTTGACCTTTACAAATAGAATACTATTTCAATTGTTTCACATAGCGATAGCTTTTTAAAGATTTGACTATAGCTTAAGCTTAGTGTATTTCCTTATTCTCCTACTTATAACTTATAAGCAACTAACTAGTAATGCTATTTCTTCTAATGTTTATCTTGAACTAGAAGTAGATAAAAGAATAAGCTTCTGTAAGAATATTTTGTTACAGAATATGTAGGGGAAATCATGTGAACGTAACACATCTAATTTTTAAAATATAGTGAACCGATGCAATATCAGACAGATGCAGCCGCTGTACGTGATAAAACTTTCTTTTCAGCTCAAGAGTTTACGAAAAAGATTGTAACATTTGAAAAATTAGAGGACTAGATTCTAGCAAGATTTGACAATAACATAAATATGTATTTACAAATTGTTTCAGGACACATTGATAATAACAATTTATCACGCGGAAAATGATTACTGTCTCTACACGTACTATGTGTATAGGGCATAGAGAAGGTATTGTATTGCATCCACAATTCGATACCGAGATTTCACCGGACATATATGTTTTGAGACCCACTACACTATTGTGTGTGTGTGGGGGGGGGCAGCATAGCTCAAAATCGAAAAGTCCATTAAATACTAAACTTTATATTTAAGTTCAGTATCTCCCAAGAATGCGACATGCAGATTTTCAAGAAAATCCCCCCCACCTTTATACGGACACCTTTTATACCCTTTATATGGACACATTTTCGAAAAATTTTATTTTCTCAAAAATGGCACTTATATTTAAATCTCTTATACTTAAGATATTTACATGATAAATAAAATGCATATCTTTAATGTTCTGGAAATAGCATCTAAAGACCTCTATTCTGGATGATTTTATTTTTAATTTTGCATAACTAGTAAATCGTAAGACAAAACTTACTACACAAAAAATGTAGAACTCCTTAAAACACACAGTTTATGTCATATACATTTTTTTCCTGGAGTGGACCGTATTCGAGATATTGTTACTGGTTTCAATTTTAAAATACTTAAAACTTTTTCTCATCAGGAACTTGTCAACTCCTGGATACGCAAAGAAACTGATTTCAATTCCACAACTGCCACATTTTAAAACACCCGAGTGTCGGTTTGGCCTAGTGTATTCCCTTATATCCCTCCTACTTATAAGGAACTAAGTAATAAGACCGTTTTTACTAGTGTTTATCTCGATGGGCTTGAAGAAAATAGAAGAATAAGCTTACTGACAATAATTCGCTACAGATTTGTAGAGAAAGTCATGCCAGTGTAACACAATTTTTTTTTTTATTATTAGAATCACAGTATAATAATGGAATATTGTTCTTTACGTAATAACATAGCATTTTGGCATTTTATAACATATGAAATCACATTAAGGAATACAACAGTAATAACACAAATTTATAGTTTGCATTATAATAGCATTGCGTTACTGGATGTTTGCATACGACAAACTCTTTTTATGTTCTCATCTCCTTAATCTTTTTACTTTCTCTACACGTACTATGTACATGGTGTATAGGGAAGGTATTGTATTGCACCCAAAAATTTGATACCGATATTTCACACGAAATACAAGTTTTGAGACCCCCTGAATACAAAAAAAACATTTTTAGAAAAATGTCCGCGCGTGTGTAAGTGTGTGTTGTCGTCTGTGAATGTGTGTCTATGATAGCATAGCTCAAAAACGAAAAGACGGTTAAATACCAAACTTGGTATTTAAGTTCGGTATCTACCAAAGATGCGACACGAAGATTTTCAAGAAAATCTCCCCAGCCTAACTACCCTTTATAACATAACAATAACTCCATGCACGACAGCTCACAAGGAACCTTGGCCTACCGCCCGGCCTCTGCGTCCCCTATCTCGATCCATGACAGACGTCATGGATGGGGTGCAGAATTGGAGAGTGAGACGTAGTCAGCGCCTCGAATCCCTTTCCGGCCGTTTAATGCGGTCCTCATGACCTGGAGCCGCTACTTCCCCATCAATAACTCCTCAATTGGCCCCCCAGGGACGAGACTGAGTGCACCCCGGACCAGGTCTCCCAGCGGGCGAAAATTTCCCACGTCCTAACTACCTTTTACATGGAAAAAATTTCTTAAATTTGAATTTTTTTTCAAAAACGGCTGTAACGATTTTTATTAATATATCTTATATTTAAAATACTTACATGACAAATAAAATGTTTATCTTCAATTTTCTGGAAAAACCTCTGAAGACCTGTTTATTCTGGGTGAATTTTGCGGAATTTTGCATAGCTGGTAAACCGTAAGAGGTAAATTTACATAACAAACAATGTAGATCTCGTTAAAACACACAATTTATGTTACATAATTTTTTTTCGTGGAGTTGACCGTTATTGAGATATTCAGCTTTAAAATTCTTATACTTTTCTCAAACGGGAATTTGTCAAAAAGTACTTCAATCACATAGCAACCAGCTTTTAAAAGATTTGACTATCGATTTAGCCTAGTGTACTCCCTTATTTCCCTTCTACTTACAAGACCCTTTCTGCTATTTTTTTCTCGATTTGCATTAAGTAAATAGAAGAACAAGCTTTTTAACAATAATTTATGGTAGAGATGATGAGAAAGGCATGTGAATGGAACACATAAGAAAGATCTAAAGATTTTAGAACTTTAGGTTTATTATTTTATATCATCAACCACACGCACATTCACTCTCACATACATACTTCCAGACTGTGTGGGGAATAGGGAATATCTCTGATTAAAGAAAAATTACTCGACCCAGCCGGGAATCGAGCCCGGGACCCTTGGGTGAGAAGTCAGCTCGCTGACTACTTTACCGCGTTTTTAATCTGATTGCGCTCATCCAGGACAAAAAGACATGGTGAGCCATACAAACTAATCAGCTAACATAAAACATCCCTTGCCGTAGAAGCCAGTTTTACGTTCTCTACCATATACTTTGCATACGTACATAATAGATAGAGAACGTATTGTGTTTCATCCAAAAAATCGTTACCGAGATGCCACGGAAATGTGTTGAAAACCCCTGAATCTAAGAAAGTTTTAGATATCTTCATGACAAAATGTATATCTTCAATTTTCTGGGAATAGCCTCTGAAGACATTTTTATTCTGGATGAATTTTGCATAACTGGTAAACTGTTAGAAATAGACAAAACCTTAAAGCACAAAAATGTAAAGCTCGTTAAAACACACAATTTACGTTATAAACCTTTTTTTCGTGGAGTTGACCGTTTTTTAGATATTCCTTCTTATTAGTTTCAGATTTTAAACACTTAAGAATTTTCTCATACGGGAATTTGTCAACTCCTGTCCTTACGAACAAAGACACTTCAGTCACATAGCAACCAGCTTTTAAAAGATTTGCCTACCAATTTAACCTATGGTTCTCCCTTATTTCCCTTCTACTTACAAGGAAGCAAGCAAAAACACCCTTTCTGCTGATTTTTTTCTCGATTAGCATTTATTAAATAGAAGAATAAGCTTTTTAAAAATAATTTATTATAGAGATGTAGAGAATGCATGTGAATGGAACACATCAGATTTTTTTTGGAATAAAGGTGTCCTAAAATATGTATTTCTGGCGAAATCTAGATATCCAATTTTTGGGTGGAATACAGAAACTTCTCAGTACACTATGTACATGGTACGAGTAGAGAAAGTTATAAAGAATAAAAAAGTTGATTTTCTGGGATAAATAAAGTAAGTATTACACAAGTGACTGAATATTGTAAAAGGAAATTGTTTTTCACAAGATCACAATCAGTTTCGGAGTCAGGAAGTGAAGGTTAGTTCCTCTCAAGGATACAGTCGTCGTCGAGGCATAAACAAACATGCAATAGGTAGCTACGACATGGAAACCTGGCTGGTTACAATAGAGCAATTTTAATGGTCAAGTATGAAGTTCAAGGCGAACCCATTTGCAGAAAGGAATTAAGCAAACAAAACACCTAACCTAACCGTATATTTTAATTACTGTTAGCTACAACTTCTCGGAAAAGAATCTTTATTTCATTTTATTTATTTCTAGAAAATATTTATAGCAACATTAATACTATTTTATACAAGAAATTTACTATCACACCTAAATGAAAAAAACTTATTCTAAGTATAAACGTGGATGTATCAGTAACGAATTAACTTATCTACCGATCAACCGAGCAGGATGGTTTAGGCTGTGGCCCACATTCCGAAGGTCGCGAGTTCGAACTCCGTGACTGGCTAACTGAACCATGAGTTTTCGGGGGTTTCCCGTGGTCTCCCGAATTTTCCTGTTCCCACCATATTGTATTTATGTATCTTTAATTGTTGAAGAACCAGGCGGTTGCGGTTGCGATTAGTTGGTAGGTTGCGCATCTTAAAAGTTATCCTGGTGTCGTCGGGAGCGCTCGATCCGGACCCCATTGGGGTTTGGGGTTCCTGGAAGCCCTGGGGGGACTCAGGGTTCATACACTAGGTCTAGAGTGGTGTTAGAGGTGTTTTATATATAGGCGTTAGGGACCCCGTCATAATCCGGATCTAGTCGCCTTGTCGGGTCTCTCTCCTGATCCCTCCCTGGGACGAAAGAGGAAGGGCTTACGTCCGTGCTCTGCCCCAGTGTCCTGGGGGCCCCATTCGTGTCTAATGCTCTTCTACCTACCAATCATATAAGTGTAAACCAATTTAATAATTATATTGAATTAATTATAATTATCTGTAACAATTTAGAAGTAGGTATCTCTTATATAGCCGGGTGGGTATGCACTGTAAAGGGCTCAATATTATCCTTCAAGAAAACAGAAAACTGAAATTGGTTGAAAGCAGTAATAAGAGATGCCATACCAGGTGATCTAACTACCCCGCATTTTACCTTGGTGTGTTAAAAGAGTTCGGAACTCAAGGGGGCTATTTCAAGTTAAACTCCGCCTGTGGAGAACTGGCGGGTTATCGCTTGTAATCAATTTGTGGAGAAAAAAGTCTGATGTGTTCCATTCTCATGACTTTCTCTATGTCCCTGCAACAAAGTATTGTCAAAAAGCTTATGCTTCTATTTACTTCATGCTAATCCAGAAACAAAATGGCAGAAATAGCCTTATTACTTGCTTCCTTTTAAGTAGAAGTGAAATAAGGGAGTATCATAGGTTAAAGTGATAGTCAAAGGCTGGTTGCTATGTGACTGAAGTTCCTTTGTTTGTATGGACAGGAGCTGACAAAGTCCTGTATGAGAAAATGTAAGTTTTTGAAAGGTGAAATCAAAAACAACGAATAACTCAAAAACGATCAACTCCACGAAAAAAAATTATGTAACATAAATTGTATGTTTTAACGTGCTCTATATTTTCTGTGTAGTAAGTTTTTGTGTATCTCTTACTGTTTAGCAGTTAAGCAAAATTCGGCAAAATTCATCCAGAATAAAGAGGTCTTAAAAGGCTATTCCCAGAAAATTCAAGATATACGTTTTATTTGTTATGTAAATATCTATAATATACGGGATTGTAATCAAAATCGTTAGAGGCATTTTTAGATAATCAATATTTTCGAAAAAAGTTCCATGTAAAGGGTAGTTTGGGATGGGGGGATTTTCTTGAAAACCCTCGTGTCGCATCCTTGGAAGATACCAAACTTAAATACCAAGTTTGGTTTTTAACGGTCTTTTCGTTTTTGAGCTATGCTGCCCACAGACACACAGACGGACAGACACTCACGGGCATGTTTCTAAAAATGTTATTTTTGGATTCAGAGGTTCTCAAAACATATATTTCCGGTGAAATCTCGGTATCGAATTTTTGGGCGAAATACAATACCTTCTCTATACACTATCTACATAGTACGTATAGAGAAAGTGATAAAGAGCTGTTTGTTGCAGAAAGAGAGAGAGAGAGTTTCTCTTACAATATTTTGCCAATCAATCCAATTCAATTCAAAAATCACTGAGGTAATTTTTGAGAAATTTAAAGCAAACTAACAATTTTGCTACTTATTTACTATCTATATTTCTTTTTGCCTTCTCCACACGTACTATGTACATAGTATATAGAGAAGGCATTGCATTCCACCTTGATACCGAGATTTCACTGGAAATCTGGAAATACAATATTTTAAGACCCACTAAAAAAAAACACCCATGTTTAGAAAAATGTCCGTGTGTGTGTTTGTGTGTGTGTGTGTGTGTGTGTGTGTGTGTGTGTCTGAGGCGCCATTAAAGCTCAAAAATAAAAGTCTGATGTGTTCAATTCATATGACTTTCTCTACATCCCTGCAAAAAAAATTGTGTTAAAAAGCTTATGATTCTCTTTACTTCATGCTATTCAAGAAAAAAAAAAAAAAAAAAAGCTAGCAGAAATAGTCTTATTACATGCTTCCTTGTAAGTAGAAGCGAAATAAGGGAGTAACATAGGTTAAAGTGATAGTCAAAAGCTGGTTGCTATGTGATAAAGTTCCTTTGTTTGTATGGACAGGAGTTGACAAATCCCTGTATGAGAAAAGTATAAGTTTTTCATAGCTGAAACCAAAAAACAAGGAATATCCCAAAAACAATCAGATCCACGAAAAAAAAATGTATATAACATAAATTGCGTGTTTTAAAGTGTTCTACATTTGTTTTGTGGTAAGTTTTTGTCCATCTCTTACGGTTTTGTAGTTATCTAAAATTCCGTAAAATTGATACAGAATAAAGTAGTTTTCAGAGGCTATTTCCAGAAAATTCAAAATATACATCTTATTTGTCAGGGAAATATCTTTAATATACAGTATTTTAATCAAAATCATTAGAGCCATTTTTAGAAAATCCAAGTTTTCGAAAAAAGTTCCATGTAAAGGGTCGTTTGGGGTGGGGGGGATTTTCTTCAAAATCTTCGTGTTACATCCCTGGAAGATACTAAACTTAAATACCAAGTTGGGTATTTTACCGACTATTCGTTTTTGAGTTATCGTGTTCACAGACACATGGACAAACATACACACGGACCTTTTTCTGAAAATACTTTTTTTGGATACGGGGGACCCTAAAACATATATTTCCGGTGAAATCTCGGTATCGAATTTTTGGGTGGAGTGCAATTCCTTCTCCATACACTATGTACATAGTACGTGTAGAGAAAGTAAAACGTCCTTAAAGTACCAAACTTTTTATTTAGGTTCAGTATCTTTCAAGCAGACATGAAGATTTTCAATAAAATCCTCCCACCAGCAACTGCCCTTTACATTGAAAACATGTAGAAACTTTTGATTTCCTCAAAAATGGCTTTAACGATTTTGGTCAAAATGCCGTATATTAAATATATTTACATGACAAATAAAATGTTTATCTTGAATTTTCTGGAAATAGACTCTGAAGGTCTCTTTATTCTGAATGAATAAACTGTAAACCGTAGAAGATAGATATATACTTACTAAACGAAAAATGTAAGTCCCATTAAAACATACAATTTGTTATCTGCATACGGGTGTTTGTCAACCCCTGTTCTTGCAAGAAAATAGATTTCAATCACTCAGCACCTAAGCGTAGTGTACCCCTTTATTTCCCTTCAACTCACAAGGAAGCAAACAATAAGACCATTAACACCGAGTAAATAGAAAAATTAGGTTTTTAAATATTTTGCTACAGAGGTGTAGAGAAAGGCCTTATTACATGCTTCCTTGTAAGTATAAGGGATATAAATGAATACCAAAGGCTAAAGTGACAGTTCAGTATGTAAAATCTGGTAGATATGTGATTGAAATTCCTTTGTTTATATGGGTAAGAGTTGACAAATTCCCATATGAGAAAAGCATATCTATTTTAAAGCTGAAACCAATAACAGGGAATATCTCAGAAACGGTCAACTCCACAATAAAGATGTATATGGCAAATTGTGTGTTTTAGTAAGATCTGCATTTTTTTTTTGGGGGGGTACCAAATTTTTGCATCCTCTCACGGTTTACCAGCTACACAAAACTCAACAAAATTTATCCAGAAGTGTAATGTATATTATTTTAATCAAAATCGTTTGTCATTTTAAACAAACTAAAAATTTCCAAAAATGTATCAGGTAAAGGGTAGTTAGGCGTGGGGATGTTTTCTTGAAAATCTTCCTTGAAAGATACTAAACTTAAATACCAAGTTTGATACTTGAGCTATGCTGTCCACAGGCACGCAGACAGACACACTGACATTTTTCTGAAAATGCTTTCTTTGGATTCAGGAGTCTCAAAACATTAGATTAGGTGAATTCTCGGTATCGTAATTTTTTACTGCAATGCAATGCCTTCTCTATACACTATGTACGTAGTACGTGCAGAGAAAGTAAAAAGAACATTTTAGGAAAAGAGAAAAGTGTGTAAGCCTGTGCGTATGTGTGCGTGTGCAGGTATCTATGTGAAAGAGAGAGATATATATATATATATATATATATATATATATATATATATGCATATGTTAATTTGGTTTTAATGTCTTAAAAATTACTTTGGTGTGTGGAAAAATATTTTATACGGTCTCTATAATCCAGGAAGTATCGTTTTGCTTCAATCTTCTTTTACTCTTCCACAAGCTATTAATACTACGCTGACTTTTCAGTGTGGAGTGTAATACTTCCAGTCACACGCTTCTTTTTACTGTTGTAGCATTTAAATTAATATGCTTCGGTACTTATCTCTCAGTAACGACCTTATTTATGTGGTCATTTATTGTCTATGCGCTTCTTTTATACTACACTTCTGGGCGTCTTCTTTCCTCGACAATCTACTTGTATCTTGATGCAATCGCGTGCTCCTGAGACTCTCTTCTGCGTTTCTTTATCTGCGTAGGGCAGCACACATAATGTTGTAATGCATTACTTCGGAAGTAACGGTTACCATGGTGTCATTTACTCCTGAAGTAACGTTGGGAGAGCTCAATTACAATTTACTATTTTAGTTACCACCACGGAAGTAAGACCTCAGTACTCCTGGCGTATTGTTCTGCTTTCGCGATTTACTTGAAGCAATCCTGCTTAAAGTTACAGCTAAAGGAAAAGGCAGATCAACTTTTATGTGTAAATAGATAAATATTTTAGTATAAATAATGAAAATCCATTTAAACAATATCACTCTCCGTGGTGTAGTGGTTACTATACTAGCCTCTAAAACCCAAGATTACTGGTTCAAACCTGGCGGATGGTGATGGACTTTTCCGGACGCAAACATCCTTAGCATGGCTTCCCTCGGAAGGGAAGTAAAGCTAGTAGTCCCGTGTAATGTTTATTTGCACGTAAAAGAACCCCATATCTTGAGATATTAATTCTTACGTCACTGCTCTGAAATGATTATTATGTTCATATCAAAGGTTTATAAACAATCGCCAGGGTTTCTATTATTATACTTACATGTTTGTATGAGTGATTTATCTTATTTTCTTGTATTTATTTCATAGGTTTTAAATTTAGCTATGTTAACGTTCTACGTTGCTAAGACTACGCAATTAAATTTAACAAAGAACACCCTGCATTGTCCTCTAAAGTCTTGAAAATTTATAATTTTCTTTATTTCGTGTGTGTGCATTAGGGTTACGTGTTTGCTCGAAAAAGTCCCTAAACTTTAGCAAACAGGGTATTTTTCTTTATGTCCCTGAGTCACCTGATCAGAATATAATGAAACCACGTGATATGATGGCTCTAAAATCAAGTTTTGGTGGCAAATATTAGCCAATGAGAATTTAAAGCTTAAGGCAGACAACTTGGTCTATATAAACAGACCCAATTTGAGACTACTCCACGTTACTCAGTGGGAGGATTCCGCGCCGAAAGTACTAAGTACGATGCAAGCGTAATATTCATCAGTGCTAGTAAAAAGTATTACTTAAGTGTAAACAATCAGTATATAATGTGTCTACTCAAGAGTATAAAAGTGTAAAGAGAAATGTTTGATGTTTCGTCGAAAAAATATCTGAGTGAAACAGGATCCTGCTGTTATTATCAATTCGAAAACCTGTAACCAACCTGACAACTCAACAGCTCTACTGACTACGAATCCTGAGATAGCGACTCCGAGGCAGAGAAAGGATCAACATCTTCACGAAAAAGGTACGTTACATATACAGGTCCTGGCATCGAACACAGTAAACTCATTCTCAATTCTGTAGGTATGCCATCAGTTTATCACTGACTGACACATCTAAGAAAGCATATAAGAAGTGTCTTTCCCACAACTTCATTAATCAACAACAATTAAACAATACACTGTGGGCAATCTAAATATAAACATAAACAAAGACACACACATACAGGAAACGCGACATCCTTGAGAGAAGAAGGTTCCTGGACAAAAATTTCACAGCCATTTTGCGTCCGCAAGTGATTTCGGTCTACAGTGCCATCTGTGGGCGTCGAACTTATCCCTCGTCACCATGGCGCATAGTGGTGGACTCATGACCAGAAATTCAAATCCGATCATCAAAACATCGTGATGATATCCTTTTATCCACTTAAGAGATACAGGAAATACTACTACTTCATTTAAACAATAATGATGCAAAAAATGCGATATAAAGACGCCGGAGCAGGTACACCTTCTTTAAATAAGGGAAATTGTTTTATTGAATAAAATGGTTGAAGATGAACAGCAACATTAGTTCTTATATTAATATCTCGTTTAGAGCTGCTTATGCATTATGTTTGTATTCTTACAGCTCAAAGAGAAATGCCTGAAGAATCGCGACAGACGAGTTTAATACTGTAGCGACAGGAAACGTAGCTGAAAAGTAGCTTAAAATTTGTTGGAAACATTGTTCCTAATCTTCATATTTGCATCGCGGAAAACCTGCGTGTTTAAAGATTTCAGAAAAATTCACCATTTTCGCCGAATGAGTACAAAATATGAACATGCATGCAGTCAAATTGCATCCACAATTTTTTGGGAACGCGCGAAACTGGTTATTTACCTTTTATGTTTTAAACATTCATAATAGAGCTTGTTCTTAACCTCAAAAATCACTGTAACAACGTGATGAAATATATTGATCAGCATTCAAATAATAACAAAATAAACCAAAATGGTGCACAGATTATATTACTGATGTCTTCTTTGAATGGCTTTACCCCCTTCTTGCATTTGCTGAAACGATAACGATCGCAGTGTATGGTGAAGGTTGATAAGATTGTCTGCAATTATCGCAGTGTTCCGATCCGTTAGAAAACATTGCACAACAATTTGGCACTTTGAGTGGTACAGCTCAATTCCTGTCTGACAACGAGCTTTGTTGAAAATGTTCTCTATGAAGTTCAAAATGTATGCAATATTTTTCCTAACACGAAACACTCCTTGAACTCTATATAAGTATCATATGGATATCACCTTCCCATACTATATGCACTCAAACGTATTCTTTATTATTATTAAACACTTTAGAGCTAGTTAATTCTCATGGAAACCTCGAGTGTTGAGTTGAATAGTAATTTACTGTGAAGTAGAGTGTATTGCGGAAGTAGAACTATATCTGCAATACCCGTAGCAGACCAAATGAATTACGTCTTTCCGTAGCTTTTCATTCTAAGTTTCTGTCTACTTGTCATATTAACAATATGTTGCAGTCAAATTTGTCTTGACTTGCTTCTTATTTGCTTTACCACATATTTAAATGCTATACATTCTCTGATTACAAAATCAATTATTATCTATACACATTACATTCATTTCTTCCATTTTTCTGGATGTAACCATATAAATATTAATAATTACTTATTTTATGGATAGGTAAGAATCAAACTGAAAAATTCAATGTACTAGTAATTCTCATATAACCGGCATTAAAGTATTTACGACTTGTAAGTCGCCATTGGGGTTGTCATCTCAAAATAATTTGAGATCACCGTGTAGTTTACCGGGAAAGATGCGAATCAGTTGCGGAATTTAATGCCGTGCTGGCATATTGTCTTGGTATCTCAGTGGTTAGGCAGAGACCAGGAGATCTTTGTTTCAAATCCCGGCTATGGCATTGAATGTTTCAGTCTAACTCTACCTATGTAACTTCTGTCCTCACACGGATTTTGTGAAAAAGTGATTAAATGGACACTGATTGACCTTTTATTGGCTAAACTATGAAGCCCGGGACATTGTAAGTCACCATTAGGGTATGTCATCTCAAAATAATTTGAAATAACCTTGAGCTTTACCGAGAAAAATCTGAGTCAGTTAAGGAATTTAATGACCTGCCGACATGTTGCCATGGTAGCTCAGTGATTACAGCAATCGGTTAGAGACTGGGAGAACCGTGTTTCAAATCCTGGCTATGGCATTGAATGTTTCAATCTAACTCACCTATGCAATTTGCGTAAAAACAATTAAATTAATTCTATTTATTTTATCTTTGTTGTTTATCTCTATACTTCTATAATAAATCACATTGCATATGTTTTGCAGTAAACATTTAGTATGTATCCTTAATATTGAACTTTATTATTTCTATTTATGTAGGTATTTTAAACTGGCCTGGGCGTTCTTATTTAAATTACTATTGCAAATATTAGCCAATTTTTTTAGAAAATTAAAAGTTTTGAAAGGATAGTTTGGGGTGAGAGCGTTTCCTGAAGCTATTCGTGTCACATCCTTCTAATATGCGAAACTTATAACCAAGTTTGGTACTTATCCGACTTTTCGTATTCGAGTTATGTTGTTCACGGACACATAGACATATTCATGCACCTTTTTATAAAAATTATGCTTTATATTCAGGGATCCTCAAAACATGCATTTCCAGTGGAATATCAATATGGTCTTTTTAGTGGAATGGAATACTTTATCTACTATGTAACGGTCATCTGTACACAATTTCAAAGAGAAGAGCGTTACATAGTAGATAAAGTAGCAATGGAGCAATTGCACATAATTGAGATTATTTGTACGAGTTGGTAAATGAAATGGACACTGTTTATCTACTGAGGTATTCAACGTCCCATTCTATGTTGAGCGTGAAGCACGGCATTATTTTCCTTAGGTTTGAGGCCGTGAATCTAAGACATGGGATCAACGGCTTTTCTTTCCTTCCAAAGGAAACCATGATAAGGATTTTACACGCGAAAAAATACGCGAAAAAATACCTCCGCCTGGTTTGAACCCGCGACCTTGGGTACAAGAGGGTAGTACGTATATTGCAATATTGGCATAAAAGCGAATAAGGGGAAGGAAACATTCTCAGAGATTGTTTTATGGGTACAATGGAAAGCAAAATGAAAGAAGTTGGCTATCTCAAATAAAGAAAATAGTCCAAGAAACTGGGACTGAGGTGGACAAACTTCAGATGATTAACACACGAATATTATTAATATGAAATTAGGTATGTGCGTTAGAAAACCATAGCCTAGGAAATAGGAGTGCTATGAACTATTATAGAAAGAAGAGGGTGAAAAAACACGGAATGTTTACGATAAGAGGGGATGAGATGGATTTGCAAGGAACAGAGCGGGAATAATGCTGTTAAGTGGGCTGAAATGTGAAAGAAGAAATATCACCACTGTGTAAAAATATAAAGGTATTTAATCTACAGTACATGAAAGCAATTGCCAACTATGTCGGGAAAGTAAGGGAAAGTGGCAAGACATTTTAAGACAAAGTAAGAATTTAACATTGGAGATAATAAAATAAGCAAACGGGGGCAGAAACATTATCTTTCATAGGGGAAAAAATACTAATGCTTATTACTTTCTCTATACTCACTATGTACATAGTGTATAGAGAAGGTATTGCACTCCACCCAAAAATTCGATACCGAGATTTCAAAGGAAATATATGTTTTAGGGTCCCCAATATCCAAAAAAAAAGCATTTTCACAAAAAGGTGTGTGTGTGTGTGTGTGTGTGTGTGTGTCTGTGAACACGATAACTCAAAAACGAATAGTCGGTAAAATACCAAACTTGGGATTTAAGGTTTGTATCTTCCAGGGATGCGATACGAAGATTTTGAGAAAAATTCCCCCACCCCAAACTGCCCTTTACATGGAACTTTTTTCGAAAATTTTGATTTTCTAAAAAATGGTTCTAACAATTTTGATTAAAATATCGTATATTAAAGATATTTACCCGACAAATAAAATGTATATTTTGAATTTTCTGGGAATAGTCTCTGAAGACTATTTTATTCTGAGTGAATTTTCTGGAATTTTGTATAACTGCTAAACCGTAAGAGATAGACAAAATCTTACCCATAAAAAATGTAGAGCACATTAAAACTCACAATTTATGTTATATATATATTTTTTTCTTGGAGTTGATCGTTTTTGAGGTATTCCTTGTTTTTGTTTTCAGGTCCGAAAATCTTAACTATTCTCATACAGGAATTTGTCAACTCATATCCATACAAAATAGAGTCACATAGTAACCAGCTTTTGACTATCGCTTTAACCTATGCTACTCCCTTATTTCCTTTCTACTTAGAAGGAAGAAGGTAATAAGACTATTTCTGCTAATTTTTCTAGATTAGCATGAAGTAAATAGAAGCATAAGCTTTTTAAGAATAATTTGTTGCAGGGATATAGAGAAAGTCATGTGAATGGTACACATCAGATTTTTATAAATTGCACTGTCAGAGATAGTTATTTGTTTACCACACAAGCCGCGTGTAGGACTGGAGATGCATAGCATCAGAAAAACTCAATGCCGCAATCGAGGAATCTGCGGGTCTCTAGCCGGTTGCTTAACCACTGAGCTACAAGAGTAGTATGCCTGTAGAGCATTAAATCCCTCACCTGACTCGTATGTTTCCCGGTAAACCATAAATGCTTTCAAATTATTTTGAGATAACATACCCAAACGGGGACTTACAATATCTTAAGTAGAAGACCTGGGCTTCATAGTTTAATCAACTTTTAAGTCAATTAGTACTAATTGATTGTTTTCATCACACAAGTCCTGTTTAGGATAGGAGTTAGACTAAAGTAGAGTGAAGCAGAATCTATTCTACGCAATGCAGAATCCCAGGTGACCGCATCTGGAATTTGTGGTGGACAAAGCGGCGCAGGAGCGGGTTTCTCTGGGTTCCCTGCCATCGCATTCCACCGGTGCTCCATCTTCATACCATGTATGATCAGTGCCATCGCTTGCGGTGCAATAGTAGTAAAAGCGGGCGTAAAATGCTACAAAAATCGGATATGTCCCATTCACATGACTTTCACTCTATCTCTACAACAAATCATCGTTAAAAAAACTTAGGCTCTATATACTTCATGCTAATCGAGAAAAAATTAGCAGAAATAGGCGCATTACTTGCTTCCTTGTAAGTAGAAAGAAAATAAGGGAGTACCATAGGTTAAGGTGATGGTAATGCTATGTGACTGAAGTTCCTTTGTTTGTATGGACAGGAGTTGACAAATATCTGTATGAGAAAAGTAAGTTTTTTAAAGCTGAAACCAAAAAAGGAAAAAAAAAAAAGAAAAAAAAAAGGAAAATCTCAAAAATGATCAACTCCAGGAGAAAATGTATATACCATAAATTGTTTGTGTTTTAACGTGCTCTACATTTTTATATGGTAAGTTTTTGTCCATTTCTTACGGTTTAGTAGTTATGCGAAATTCCGTAAAATCTTCCAGAATAAGTAGTCTTCAGAGGCTATTCCTAGAAAACTCAAGATATACATTTTATTTGTCAGGTAAATATCTTTAATATACAATATTTTAATAAAAATCGTTATAGTCATTTTTGAGAAAATCAAAGCTTTCGAAAAAAGTTCCATTAAAAGGGTAGTTGGGGTGGGGGGATTTTCTTGAAAAGTTTCGTGTCGCATCCTTGGAAGACATCAAACTGAAATACAAAGTTTGGTATTAAAAGGTCTTTTCGTTTTTGAACTATGCTGTCCACAGACACACACGCACACACGGACTTTTTTCTAAAAATGCTTTTTTTTGGATTCAGGGGGACCCAAAACATGTATTTTCGGTGAAGTCTCGGTGTCGAATTTTTGGCTGCATTACTCCATGTACATAGTACGTGTACACAATGCAGCGTGTTGCTTGTATGGCATCAAAAATAAACCGGGAAAACAAGGTGTGGAAATATAACTTGAGTAGTAACAAGGAAATGGTGCATTGACTGGCTTAAGGAAAAGGTGCGTTGGCTATTGCGGGTAAAATGGCTTCTTGGAAATGATGGGATATCTGAATGGAAAAAAATAAACACTGCTCACAAATTTCGCTTCTGAATTTCGTTCTTCACCCAAGAACAATCTTTCCCTCGCTCTTGTCACAAAATTTCAAGTTTGCTAATCTCCCACGATCAAACAATCATTATTAAATTTGTTTCTAATACCTTTATTCTAAAACTCTTCACTGCTATTCCTCTTATCCCAACCGTTTTCTAACTGGCAGCAAAATACGTTCAACTCAACGTTTAGCAAGAATCGCGGAGCACAATATATGACAAATCCCGTTCGAAACGAGTCCCTGTGCTTAATAAATTTGTATTTCACGTCAATTTTCTATTTTTTTCTAGTTTATTTAAAGTCATGATATTTTATTAGTGTTATCTGTTCTCGGACTGATTTTAACTGGTGTTTATTGGTTCCTTTATTTTAGAAAGTTCAGTTGCGTCTGTCAGCTGAATGTTTTATTTTCTCTAGCAATGTTATGTACATACTTAGTAGGTAAAGAGGGTGTACTCCACCCAAAAAACTTATGGACATTTCACCGAAAATACGTGAATAAAATTTTTTTAAAAATGTCGGGTATGTGTCTGTGTATGTTACTGAGTGTCTGTCTGCCTGTGGACAGTATAACTCAAAAACGAAAAGGCTGTTAAACACCAAACTCTGTATTTAAGCCTAGTGTTTTCTAAGGATGCGACACGACGATTTTCAGGAAAATCCCCCACCCCAAACTTTCCTTTACATGGAAACATTTTCGAACTTATGGTTTTCTCAAAAATATTCTGTGAATAACTTCTGGAAATCTTTTCATTTTAGCTAACTTTTGCATAATGCCAAGAGGAAGACAGAAACAAGGCACTCAATTTATGGCATATTCATTTTTTTTTGGTAGAGTTAACCATTTCCGAAATATCCCTTGTTACTGGTTTCAAATTTAAAATGCTTAAACTTTTCTCAAATGGAAATTTTCATTCATGTTTCTATTGTTTTACTACATGCAAAGAATTTCAGTTACATATCAACCAGCTTTTAAAAGATGTGTCTATTGCTTTAGCCTAATGCATTCCCGTATTTCCCTTCTACTACAAGGAAACAAGCAATAAGACCAGTTTCTGCTAATGTTTATTTTGATTAGGCTAATGTAGATAGCAGAATAGACCTTTTTAAGAGTAGTTTGTTACTAAATAGGTAGAGAAAATCATGTGAATGAACGAATCCGAGTTTAGACGGCTGTTTTCCCTCGATTATTTAAGCTTCCTAACAAACACTTACTATATACACCACTGAACTTTTACAACCCTTTGCTTTCATTTATTTTGAAGCCCTTTAGTATCAACACATTTGTCGTTCTTGGTCTGAAAACTGCTTCTAAGCTCAAAACGTTTTCTTCTTCTTCTTCTTATTGCACACAATACTTACTGCACATGACATTTAATTATTTTGATAAGTTCCGTTTATTTATTACAATTCGTTAGCGTGCTTTATTACTTTCTCTAAATGTCCTATGCACATGGTACGTAGAAAAGGCATTATATTACACAATTTATGTTCATATGCAGTTTTTGATGGACTTGACCGCTTCCGAGTTGTTCCTTGTTATTGATGTCAATTTCAAACTAAGCAGCCTTTGTGGAACGGGAAGTCACCTTTCGTTTCATCTCTCTTATGATTTACTGTCATGCAAAGCAAACAACTTCAATTGCTCACAAAGCGATAGCTTTTAAAAGATTTGACTATCACCTTAATCTAGTGTACTCCCTTATTAAATATTAGCAGAAATTCCTTCCTTCCTACTTAGAAAGAAGCAATAAGATAATTTCTGCTACTATATACTTCGATTATAATGATGTAGATATAATAATAATATTTTTTAAGAATAATGTGTTGGCAGAACATCTAGAAAAAATATGTGAATGAAACACGTCAAATTGTTTTATATTCTTATTTATTAAAATTGTAATTACCTTGTATTCTTAAAAACTTCAAATATAAAGGTGTAGAAATAAATATATCACCTACTCCAATTTAGCATTGTATGCCATTTCTGGCATAGTATAGAGGGTGTTAATGAATTATACAAAAATATTTTCACAATAGATTACTTAAATAAGTAATTTGAGATAGGAGACTTATGGCCTGTTTATTGAAATTTCGAAGTAACGGCTATAAGTTGCTGAAGTGCCAGTACGCCACGCATCGCGGCACTTCGTCTGCAATGACAAAAATAATCATAATAACAAAAAACACATACTCTATGACAGGAATCGAACTCATTACCTTTGGGATAGCAGCTTCCCGGGTTATGCATTAAGCCACCAGAGCAATTGAAAAAACGCATCCAGAGTAGGCTAAATAACTCAAGAACGTAGTTAATACATGCTCAGCGATTAGTTCGAGATTTTACAGATTTTTGCGTCATTAAACATTGAGAACGCTAGTAATGAGCTACTAAAAATCGATATTTCTATACTCGGGCAGTAGTTTTAAAGACATTCTAAGCCATTTTTACTTTCTCCATACGCACAATGTACATAGTGTATAGAGAAAGTATTGCACTCCACCAAAAAATTCGATACCGAGATTTCACCGGAAATATATGTTTTAGGGTCCCCAATATCCAAAAAAAGCATTTTCACAAAGAGGTCCGTGTGTCTTGTGTGTGTGTGTGTGTGTGTGTGTGTGTGTGTGTGTGTGTGTGTCCGTGTGTCTGTGAAAACGATAACCCTAAAACGAAAAGTAGGTAAAATACCAAACTTGGTATTTAAGTTTAGTATCTTCCAGGGATGCGACACGAAGATTTTGAGAAAAATCCCCCCACCGGTAACTACCTTTACATGAAACTTTTTTCGAAAATTTTGATTTTCTCAAAAATGGCTCTAACGATTTTGATTAAAATGTTGTATACTAAAGATATTTACCTGACAAATAAAATGTATATCTTGAATTTTCTGGGAATAGCCTCTGAAGAGTAGTTTATTCTGGATGAATTTTACTAAATTTTGAATAACTGCTAAACCATAAGAGATGGACAAAAATTTACTACACAAAAAATGTAGAGCACATTAAAACACACAATTTATGTTATATACATTTTTTTCGTGGAGTTCGTCGTTTTTGTGACATTCCTTATTTTTGGTTTCAGCTATGAAAAACGTATACCTTTCTCATATTTTAACTTGTCAACTCCTATCCATATAGACAAAGGAACTTCATTGACATAGCAACCAGCTTTTGACTATCACTTTAACCTACGGTTTCCCATATTTCGCTTCTACTTACAAGGAAGCGAGTAATTAGACTATTTCTACTATTTTTTTCTGATTAGCATAAAGTAAATAGAAGTATAAGCTTTTTAAGAATTATTTGTTGCAGGATTATGGAGAAAGTCATGTGAATGGTGCACATCAGATTTTTTCAACCTGCTTTGCTTTAACACCAACTTACCAGTACCTGATACCCACACGTTTAACGCCATGCAGTTGCGTTGTGTTTATCCGGGACCATGCATCGCCGATCTCAAATTACTTATATCAGTCACGTGCACAATCTCGCAAATTATTTCGGTGTAGTTCATTAACACCCTGTATAATACGGAAAATTATTTCAGACGAAGAAGTGCAGGTGTCTACAATTCTTGGCTATCTACACTCATGCCAGAACAGGAAACAAGGACATATTTCGTCGTTAACCTTAGTAGCAACTTCCAGAGCTGATTGTGAAACGCATTCACGAGTATCCTGATTACAGACTTCAGCACGCCCTCCAGGTCACTTGGGTTAATTAGTGATGCAATTCATTTTACGAATCTTGTAACTTGTTTGCTTAGTTCTTTTCACAGCTTTGTTGCATTTTGTCATAACATCTAATGCTGACCCAATTCAAGATTTCTTTCTGAAAAAATCTGATTTGTTCCATTTATTTGGGGCTTTTTATACATCGTTGCAACAAATTATTGTTAAAAAAATTGTTCTTCTATCTACTTCATGAGATATGCATTGGCAGAAATGGTCTTCTTACCTGCTTCCTAGTGAGTAAAGGTAAAAAAGTCTGATGTGTTCCATTCACATGACTTTCTCTACATCTCTGCAACAAATTATAGTTAAAAAGCTTGTTCTTCTATTTACTTCCTGCTAATTTAGAACAATAGCAGAAATCGTTTTATTACTTGCTTCCTTGCAAGTAGAAGGCAAATAAGGGAGTACCATAGGTTAAAGTGACAGTCAAAAGCTGGTTGTTATGTGACTGAAGTTCCTTTCTTTGGTTGGACAGGAGTTGACATATTCCGTATGAGAAAAGTATAAGTTTTTCAAAGCTGAAACCAAAAACAAGGAATATCTCAAAAACGATCAACTCCGCGAAAAAAATGTATATGACATAAACTGTATGTTTTAATGTGCTCTACATTTTTTATGTGTTAAGTTTTTGTCCATCTCTTACAGTTTAGCAGTTATGCAAAATTCTTTAAATTAATCCAGAATAATGTATCTTCAGAGGCTATTCCCAGAAAATTCAAGATATACATTTTATTTATAAAGGAAATATCTTTAATGTTTGACATTTTAACGAAAATCGTTAGAGCCATTTTTAAGAAAATTAGCATTTTCGAAAAAATGTTCCATGTAAAGGGTAGGTGGGGGTAGTGGATTTTCTTGAATGTAAGAATACTTTTTTTGAATTCAGGGGGACCCAAAACGTGTATTTCCGGTGAAATCTCGTTATCGAATTTTTGGGTGCAATACAATACCTTCTCTATACGCTATGTACATAGTACGTGTAGAGAAAGTAATAAGGGAATTCACTATGCTAAAACGATAGTCAGCTCTTTTAAACGCGGGTTGCCAGTTGCCATATAGTTGAAATCCGTTTCTTTCCATAGCCAAGAATTTACAAATTCCCGTATGGTAAAAGTTTAATTATTTTAAAACTGAAACCAATAATAAGGAATATCTTGAAAATGTTGAACTCCACGAAAAAAACTATAATATAAATTGCGTGTTTAAGATCTGTATTATTTGTGGAGTAGGTTTTGTCTATATCTTACGGTCTACCATTATTCAAAATTCAGCAAAATTCTAGAAAATTCAAGATATACATTTTATTTGTAATCCAAATATCTTTAATATACGGAATTTTAATCAACATTGTTAGATGAATTTAAAAAAATTAAAGTATTCAAAACTTTTTCCATATAAAGTAAAGGTTGAGTTAGGCGGATTTTTCTCAAAATCTTCGTGTCGACTCCCTGAAAGATACTAATACCAAGTTTGATATTTTACCAACTTTTCGTTTTTGAGTCATCGTGTTCAAAGGCACACATGGACCTTGTTCTGAAAACACTTTTTTGGGACCCTATATCAGTATTTCTGGTGAAATCTTGGTATCGAATTTTTGGATGGAGTGCAAACCTTCTCTACCTATATAACATACAATGTAGCAACAACAGAAATGGTGCATTTAGCATCCATAAATATTTGAAATTGTACACCAAAGCTTCATTATATCATTAGCTGTCGAAGAATTAATTTGATCTTCCATACGCAAGAGTTTTTATTTTTTACGATAAAAAAGAATTTTATTAAATTAGAAAAACACAATGCTTTGTGTACTTTAGGTATAGTTTAAAAATGACGCATAGGTTTATTTTTTCGCGAATTTTTTAGAATGTTTAACACTTTCGAGAATAATATTGTACTGGCGACTAGTCCCCCTTCCGTTCGAGCTACCTGACCGCTCTAATAATAGAGCGAACGGACTCAAGAAAAGCTCCTTTAAAGCGTTACATCATCAGTGTGTATATAAGGTCACATATTCAACGTAATACATGGTTTGAAGAAAGAGGAAACGTTTATTTCAAACAGAGTATTTCGTGTCTGTTTTAATTATAGTTGGAATCATTTATACAATCAATCTATTAATTGTCAATCCTCAATGACACTGTTTATTATTTTCTGCTCATATGTTTAAAGACATTGATGTTATTTTAAAAATGTGCAGGGACAATTCTAGGGATTGAAGTTGGATCCATCGCCTGTTGTGCCAAAGTAGTAAAAGTGGGCGTTAACCACCATCAAAATAAAACATGTTGGATCCAAATTTATTGGATCCTACCAAATCAAAGTTTTATATCATTATAATTATTATAATTATTATTATTATTATTATTAATATTATTATTATGTAATAAATTACTTCGGTGGCTGCAACTACTCTTTCTCAAACCAAATGCCTTAAATCAGGTAAAAATTCCACAGCGTTCCTATTTCAATGTGTTGAAAATATTAACATGCCCATATTTTAAATCCGCTAGAATACAGGAGTTTTGATATCTTATTGGGATCACTGGGGTTTAGCTTCTCAGATCCCTTGGCTACGCCCTGTCATCGCTCATCGGTCGAAGGCCGGGACTGCTCCACTGCTCTACTTACAAAACATCCCTCGGTTACTCTTTGCAGCTTTATTTAAATACTCTTTGCACTCACATTAAAGTATTTTATTTTCAATTCTGTACGTAACTAACCAGTAATTACATGGAAACATCAATTGGTTATTCATACAATACTTACAAATTACATTTTATCTCTCCTTCTTTCACTAATTTCTCATTACAGCCAAAGCAACAGATGTAATCCATTAATGCCCCAAACTATTTTTTAGTTTTTTGTTTACAGTATTCACACAACTCTCACGTGACTAAGATTCGTTGTTGGCCCTCTGCCCAGTGAACAATTTCGATCTCTGTGTTACTATAACTCTGAATACAACATTGAATCTTTTATTATAAACTGAAGCTAATTCGGCTTCCAGTGAGCTATTTTGGCCCAATTTTGGAAAATATAGGTATTATTTTATAAACACACACATATATGTACATATGTTATATTGTACCTAATATGAACATGTTATTTATTCTCTCACATTACTCGTACATAGAGGAATTAAACATTGGAAGAAATATATTAATCTTGGGACTATGAAAATTCAACATCATAACGGTATAAAATAAAGAGTATTATTCCCAAATAATTGTTTAATTGTTTAATTAAATATAATAATATAATATATCATTACTGTCTTACTATAAAAGGCTCTAAATTGGAGAAATGCAGTAGTTTAAAGATTGTGTTATTCATGGTGTTGCTCGAGGAATTGAATTGCCACAATCCTAAAATTATTAGAGTTCCCAAAATGTGAGCTCCCCTGTGAAATATGAGAGAAATAATTCTGATTTTCACTTTTAATGCATTATAAAATAAAATATATTTGTGTATATTTATTAAACAACAACTTTATTTCCAATGTTGGGTCAAAGTACACATTTAAGACCAAAGTGGCTCAGGTTCATGGTAAAAAGTTCAGTATTATGGCAACATCTCCTGGCTATAATTTATCAGATTAAAATGACCCTGAATGAGAGTTAAATGCAATACTGTAATTTGAAAGTTAGGCTAACAATATATATGTGTGTGGTTTTTTTTAATTAATAGGTAAATACATTCTTATAAGTATATCAAATTAGAGTTAATGTGAATTAATTGTTTCTTTAGCCCGCCTGGGTAGTGTTGGGGTAGCGTGTCTTCCTTACATTCAACATGTCGCGAGTTCGAATCTTCCTTAGGGTGAGTTACCTAGGTAAGCTTTTTGGGGAGTTTTCCTTTGTCGAATGTCGAGTAACTTTAAGCTCCATGGACCCAATATCACTCGAACATCGTTTCACCAATTTCATTCATCGTCCGATTTGATCAGCCAGGTTAAAGAACGTTAAGCTACAAAAAAAAAAAAAACAAACAAACAAACAAACAAAAAACACTTGTTTCGTTCACACAAGCTGTGTGTTGGATAGAAGTTGGATAGGTAGAGTCAGACTGAAAAATTCAATGCCTTGGCCCTGATTTGAACCTGGTTTCCGTCCAGTTACTCTGACTACTAAGCTACCATGGCATGATTTTTCCAGTAAACTACAAGGAGATTTCAAAGTATTTTGAGAAGTCAGCCTCAATGGCGACTTTGAAACTCCGGGCTTAATAGTGTTAAGTTCCTGGCTTAATACTTAAAAAATCTGATGTGTTCCATTCACATGACTTTCTCTACATCTCTGCAACAAATGATTCTTAAAAGGCTAATGCTTTTATTTATTTAATGCTAATCAAGAAAAAATTAGCAGAAAGTCTTATTACTTGCTTCCTTGTAAGTAGAAGCGAAATAAGGGAATACCATAGGTTAAAGTGATAGTCAAAAGCTGGTTGCTGTGTGACTGAAGTTCCTTTGTTTGTACCGACAGAAGTTGACAAATTCCTGTATGAGAAAAGTATAAGTTTTTTAAAGGTGAAACCAAAAGCAAAGAATATCTCAAAAATAATCAACTACACGAAAACTATTTGTATGACATAAATTGTGTGTTTTAATGTGCTCTACATTTCTTGTGTGGTAAGTTTTTGTCTATCTCTTACGGTTTAGCAGTTATGCAAAATTCCGTAAAATTCATCCAGAATAAAGTAGTCTTCAGAGGCTATTCCCAGAAAATTCAACATATACATATTATTTTTATGTAAATATCTTTAATATACGATATTTTAATCAAAATCGTTAGAGCCATTTTTGAGAAGATCAAAATTTTCGAAAATTTTTCCACATAAAGGGCAGTTGGGGTGAGGGGGATTTTCTTGATAATCTTCGTGTCACATCCTTGCAAGATACCAAACTTTGTGAGCTATGCTGTCCACAGACAGACAGACAGACACACACACACGGACCTTTTTCCAGAAATGTTTTTTTTTTTTTTTTTTTCAGGGGGAAATCTCGGTATTGAATTTTTGGGTGCATTACAATACCTTCTCTATACACTATGTACATATTACGTGTAGAGTAAGTAAAAATATTACGTCAATCCATGTAAATTAATTGTTTCTTTTACAGCAGCCGTGTGTAGGATAGAAGAGGCAGTACCAGACCGAAAAATCATATTAACCACGGATCTGTTGATATGGTATTGAATTTTTCGATCAAATTAGAGTTTTACTCAATCCACATATAACATGATTGTTTCAGTTAAACTATAACTCGACAGGGAAGTAAATAGCGCGGCGCGTCATTGCTGGCTCCTCACCGCTGTAAGATGGTCAGTTACGAAGAACAATTTCCCCGTATTCTCCCAGTAGGAAAATGTGCAGTGTTTCTTCGAACACCAGGAACCGGTCCCTCCAACTGGTTGTGACGTCACAACCTTCAAGCAATATCCTGAAATGAGCACAGTGTATACATTGTCGATTCTGACTGTCGTTAAACCTCATCGAAGGTTTTACTAACGGAACCGAAAAAAAAAATAACAAACAAACAAACAAAAAAACGGATATTTTAAGGTTACATAAACGTAAAGACATACAGTAGAGGCGTATAGATATTACTATAGTTATTTATATATGCTTTGCCTCATTCTTCGATTCCAGAATGGAGAAAACAGAAATGAAAATAAATTTAAATCCTTTATTAATTTTTACTTACTCTACACGTGCTATGCACATAGTATATGGAGGAGCTTTGCATTCCACCCAAAAATTCGATACCGAGATTTCACCGTTTCAATACATTTTCTTGGGTCCTCCTGAATACAAAAAAAGCATTTTTAGAAAAAGGTCCTTTTGTGTCTGTGGACAGCATAACTCAAAAACGATAAGACCGTTGAATACCAAACTTGGTATTTAAGTTTGGTATCTTCCAAGGATGGAACACGAAGATTTTCAAGAAAATCCTCTCATCCTCAACTACCCTTTACATGGAACTTTTCTCGAACATTTTAATTTTCTCAAAAATGAGTCCTACGATTTTGATTAAAATATCGTATATTAAAGATATTTGCGTGATAAATAATATGTATATCTTAAATTTTCTGGGAATAGCCTCTGAAGACTACTTTATTCTGGATGAATTTTACGGAATTTTGTATAACTGCTAAACGTAAGAAATGGACAAAACTCTACCACACAAAAAATGTAGAGCACGTTAATCACACAATGTATGATATATACATTTTTTTCGTGGAATTGGTTGTTTTTTTTTTATATATTCCTTGAAATTGGTTTCAGCTTTAAAAAACGTATACTTTTCTCATACAGCAATTTCTCACCTAAACGGCCCGGGTTCGATCCCAAGCGACCGCATGTGAGATGTTTGGTGGACAAAGCGGCGCAGGGACGGGTTTTCTCCGGGTTGTCCGGTTTCCTCCGCAATTACATTCCACCGGGGCTGCATCTTCATGTATCATCAGTGTCATCGCCTGCGGTGCCAGAGCAGTAAAAGTGGGCGTTATACACTACAAAACAAATCTGATGTGTTCCATTCACATAACTTTCTCTATATCTCTGCAATAAATTATTCTTAAAAAGCTTATGCTTCTATTTACTTCCTGCTAATCGAGAAAAAATTAACAGAAATAGTCTTATTACTTGCTTCCTTGTAATTAGAAGCGAAATAAGGGACTGCCATAGGTTAAAGTGATAGTCAAAAGCTGGTTGCTATGTGACTGAAGTTCCTTTGTTTGTATGAGAAAAATATAAGTTTTTATGGCTTAAACCAAAAACAAGGAATATCTCAAAAACAATAAACTCCACGAAAAAAATGTATACAACTTAAATTGTGTGTTCTAATGTGCTCTACATTTTTTGTGTGGTAAGTTTTTGTCTCTCTCTTACGGTTTAGCACTTATGCAAAATTCCGTTAAATTCACCCAGAATAAAGTAGTCTTCAGAGGCTATTCCCAGAAAATTCAAAATATACATTTTATTTTTCAGGTAAATATCTTTAATATATGATATTTTAATCAAAATCGTTAGAGCCATTTTTTAGAAAATCAAAATTTTCGAAAAAAGTTCCATGTAAAGGGTAGTTTGAAGTGGGGGGATTTTTTTCAAATACTTCGTGTCGCATCCCGGGAAGATACTAAACATAAATACCAAGTTTGGTATTTTACCAACTTTTGGTTTTTGAGTTATCGTGTTCACAGACACACGGACACACACACGGACCTTTTTCTGAAAATACTTTTTTGGATACAGGAGACCCTAAAACATTTATTTCCGGTGAAATCTCGGTATCGAATTTTTTGGTGGAGTGCAATACATTCTCTATACACTATGTACATAGTGCTTATGGAGAAAGTAAAAATCATACATCAATTTGTCAACTACTGCCCTACTACACTGCAGTCACATAGCAACCAGCTTTTGACTATCACTCTAACCTATGGTACTCCTTTATTTCGATTCTACTTACAAGAAAGTAAGTAATAAGACTATCTCTGCTATTTTTTTTCTCGATTAGCATGAAGTAAGTAGAAACATAAGCTTTATAACAATACTTTGTAGCAGAGATGTAGAAAAAGTAATTTGAATGGACACATTAGATTTTTTTCTTTCGAATTCTTCATGAGTTTATTAATAATTAAGTATCATAGAACTGTTCTTCGTGAAGAAATAATTCATATTGAAGTTGGAATTAATATAAGTCCAATAAAAGTTCTTAATCACTCCCCAGGCAATCTTTCATCCACCATTCTTTCAGTATACTTTTGTTTAATTAAATATAAATTGAATAGTTTACATTTATTTCTGCTCATATAATCATGTTTATAACTTTTTCTCTTCTAGATATTCTGCCAGAACGTCTTCAATAGTCCAATTTGCTATTAATTATCCTCTTAATTGTCAATTCAGAGTGCAAAAATGAGAGCCAAATATAATATATAATTTCAGTTTTAGTTTCTTTTGATGTCTGTTTATCCTATTCATACCATTAATGATAGATATAATATACTTTACTGGGCTTATTTCTATTTATTTTCTTTTCTTGTCCCCATTTGTGCAATTTTACTCCTAGGTATTTATACTCTTCTGCGCATATAATTAACCCCAATCCTTCCTCCAGTACCAAATCTTAATTAGTGTCTCCTGTGGTCATATACTTTGTCTTATCCATATTTGTTTTAAGCCCCATTTATTATATTGCTGAATTAATTTTACCTTCAGATATTCTGATCTTATTATTCTTGAGGCAAAATTTGTTTACCATCCGAAAATTGAAGGAAAAATAATGTTGATCCTCCACCTCCTGAAAGTCCCATAGTGTTTCATTTCTTTTTCCAGTCCTCCATAGCATTTTTTGTGTAAATTTTGTACAATGTGGAGATATAAGATATCCTTGGAATAATCCCTTTGTTATTTGAAACCCAGTTAACTGATATTTTATTAAAACAGGACTTATTTCAGCCAACTTTAAAGCTTTCCATATTTAAATAATGGAGTACTATCATAAACTTTCTCTATTATCTTAAACACCAAATAAGAACAGTGTAGTTATAGTATAGTAGTTATTAATAATTCTAGTAGTTTTTATCAAACCAATGTTTTGAAATATTTTTAAAATCAAATTTGGAAGAATTTGATTATTTTGGTAGGGTAGACCTTGGTTCTTTTTTACTTAACACACCGCTTACAAAAGACTGTGCTCGAATTCTTTTCTTTTCAGTTATTTATTGTACACAAAATATATGAACAATGTTTGGTCTATCTGCTCCGAGACCTCGAAGTGCTGTTTTTCATATTGAGCTTAAATAAACAAAAAGTTTTCATCTATTATTCCTAGCAGAGAAAATTGTAGTATAATCGTCACGTAGAATAGAAACTCATAATTATGTCCTAGAATTGCATACCAAAGCTTATTCCCTGTTAGGATGATACATCAACATTATCAATTACATCACAGCTTAAGACTAAAGTATTAAAATTGGATAATTCTATTTTACTACGACGATTAGTAAGGAATATACCTATACATTACATATTGATGGCGAAGTTCTACAGGATATGTACAAAGTCTGCACACCCCTACATTAAATTCAAACTGACCTGGCATGAGCAATCGAAAATATATCTCTACGCCATGTTTCGCAAACTAATGTGAATAATTATGCCGTGTTTTTATTGCTGAGTTTGGTACACATTCTCCTGTTATTTCTTGCTACCGATTGTTTTTCATTATTATTAGCGACGATGATGATTGGTGATTGCGGGCGTTCAACTGCTGGGTCATTATCACCTTTATAAAACAAATCCTGTCAAAATCCAGATATAAATCAATTTAAAAATAAAACAAATAAATTTTTAGCCAAAAATAAATATAAAATTCAGGGTAAATAAAACTATTCAATGCAGAACCAGAGATAGTAAATGTATAAAACAATTTCGAGCAATGGAATGAAAAAAGGAATATAAAATAAATAAAACAAAATCCTCATAATAATTGGAATTAAAAATACATATCTACCGCTCCATTATCATCCGTTAAGATAAATAAAATAAACCAAACCCCTTATTATAAAAGTCACTTTTGATAAAAATTTAAAAGCCTTTTCTACCGCTTTGTCATCATCCGCTAGGATCTTCGCAAGGCAGTTGCAGAAATTATCGAATATTTGTTAGATGATGATGATTGGTTTTTAAGGGCCACAACAAATCGTAGCAAAAGCGGTGATAAAATCAATATAACAATAAAACAACAAAATTATAGCCAAAAAGGGCTATAAAGTCCAGGGTAAATAAAACTATCCATAGAGATACTGAATTTATAAAACAATTTCGAGCAATGGAACGAAAAAACGAAAATAAAACAGCCAAAACAAAATCCTCCTAACAAAAGTCACATGTGGTTAGCATTAAAAAGTCATATCTATCGATCCATTATCGTCCGACAGGGTAAATAAAACAAACTGAGCCCGTATTGTAAAACTCCTTTTGATACAAATTTAAATATCTTATTTACCGCTCTGTCGTCATTCGCCACGATCTCCACAAGACAGTTGCAGAAATGATCAAATATCTGGTAGATGATGATTGATGTAAAACAAATCGTGACAAAGACCAGACATAAACATCGCAAAGAATCGTTTGACTACAGAAGGTAAGATACTGAAGGAAGGCTGATACCAGCGATTACAGGATCGAGGGACTCTTGTTGGCCGCCGTATGGTTCAATAAGCTTCAAATTAAAAGAAAAGCAATGAAAAACCTTATGGTCAATTTCGTTGTGCGTTTTGAAAGGCAGTAGCGACAAAAAATTTTGTCGGCATGGGAAAAGGAAACTTAAATGAAGGTAGTGCTCGCGATGCACCGAGAATTGGAAGACCATCCACCAGGTATGGACTTTGCTGATGTGCAGTTGTCTCCAAACAATCCCAGTAAAACTCAACTAGGAAACGTGCTCTGAGTTGGAATACCAATATTATTTATCAATTCAAAAACTGTATTCACTGAAGCAATAATCTTCTTTAAATCATATTCTAAATTAATTTTTATCAGGAAACTTTACAAATCGAGAAAAGAGATCCCATTTTGATCACCCGTGAGGAAACAAGAAAATGGAATTGGAACTGAAATTGAAGAAGTTACTGAAAACGAACAAAATATGAACGTTATGTAGAAAGTTATTTTAGTTATGTAGAGTCTGCAGAGAGACACATGAAAATTTTCGATTTATAAGATGTAAAGGAAAGTCTTAAAATAAATACATAAATAAATAAACAGAGTATATGGGCATTAATATCAGTCGGCTTTAATTTAATGTTGGAATATACGGACTTTATGCGTACTCTGTATGCTATCATTTTGTTTACATTATACGTTTTTGCATCCATGTGTTGCCTTAGGTCAAGATGTTTTCATATTACATTAATTTTCTTTAAGAACAATTCTAGCTTTCGTGCAAAGTTATTTTCAGAACTTTTAACAAGGCCTAAATCTAAATAATGATTTTAATATTTACACTTAGTGCTATATATTTATTCTTCTGCAATATGTTTTACACTATTATGTACGTACGTAGAAAAGGACTCAATGTCGAGATTTCATCAGAAATGTATGTTTTGAGGTTCCGGAGTCCAAAGACCATTTTTAGAAAAAGGCCCTGGTTTGTGCCCGTGTAAGCCTGTGAACAGAATAACCCAAAAATGAAAAGCTTGAACGAACTTGAAAACAACTTGATGATTAAGTTCAACATCTTCCGCAGATGCAACACGAAGATTTTCAAGAAAACCCGTCCCCAAACTACTGTTTACATAGAAAAAACTTAGTGTTTCTCAAAAAATGGCTCTAACGAGTTTTAATAAAATCCATATAATTAAATATATTTGCATGGTAAATAAACTGTATATCTTGAATTTTCTGGCAATATATATGGAGTACACTATTTAATAGATGTTCCTTGATATTAGTTTCAATTTTTAAACGCTTACTTATACTTTTCTCAAACGGCAACTCGTCACTCGTTTCATATATCTTTTAAAAGTTTTACTCCTGGGCATCAGAGAGAACCAAATTCCAATTACATATCATAGTGGCAGCTTTTCAAAGAGTTGACTATCGTTTTAACCTAGTGTATTCCCTTATTTCCATTCTATTTACAAGGAAGTATAATATCTTAAAACCATTTTGCTTTTTATTTCGCTCTGTTTGAACTAGGCAGAAGAATTATATTTTGTAATTCTCGATAGTTTTTTTGTTTGTTTTTTTTTTGTATTTTTTTTCAGAATAGATGGAGAAAGTCGCGTGAATTGAACACATAGGTTTTTTTTAGGTTTGTTTTGTATTATAATTCTCCGTGAATTTCTAATTAATTCTAATGTAATTATTTATTACATGTTACTTATGCACGTATATTTCGCGGTGATTTTTTATGACTATCTATATCCGTTAAAGCAATTTATAATACTTCGCATTTACGTTATATTTAGCATAGAGAAATAGTATTCTAGTTCTTATTTGTGTACTGTTATTTTAAATAGTTAACTTTTTACTATCTCTACTCGTACTATGTACACAATATACTTCACCCATAAACTTGATGTCGATTTTTCACCGGAAATACATGTTTTGAGACCCCCCTGAAACAAAAAAGTAGAAAAAAGTCTGTGTATGTGTGGTGTGTGTGCGTCTGTGGACAGCATACCTCGAAAACTAAAAGTCCGTTAAATGCCAAACTTGGTATTTATGTTTAGTATCTCCCAAGGAATGAGATACGAAGATTTTCAAGAAAAGTCCTACCCCCATGCTACCCTTTACACGAAACAGTTAATGGAACATTTTATTTTTGTCAAAAATGGCTCTAACGATGGTGATTAAAATATTGTAGGTATATTACAGATATTTACCTGACAAACAAAATGTAATCTTGACATTTTGGGAATAGCCTCTGAAGACCTCTTTACTTTGCATGAATTTTGTGAATTTTGCAAAACTGGTAAACTGTAAGGGATGCACAAAGACGTACTGCTCAAAAAATGTAGCTCCCGTTAAAACATACAATTTATGCCATACACATTTTTGTAGTAGAGCTGAGCTTCTAAGATAGTCCTTGTTATTTGGTTACAACTTTAAATACTTACTCTCTTCTCATACTGGAATTTGTCAACTCCTGACCATAAAAACAAAGGCATTTCAATTACTTGGACCAGCCTTTAAAAGATTTGACTATCGTTTTAACCTATGGTATTCCCTTATTTTCTTTCTACTTTCAAAGAAGTATGTATTTATTCCATTTCTGCCTATTTTATCTCAAGTAGCATAACGTAGATAGAAGGATAAGATTTTTAACAATAATTTTTTACAGAGATGTAGAGAAAGACATTAAATGGGAAACATTAGACTTTTACTCTATTTATTTTACGTCGCTTTAACTATTTGGTCATATCGCGACGAATATTTTGGATGAAATGCTCGTTGATCGCTATTTTGTAGAAAGTAGCCTTCATGGTCTCATCCTCGTACCATACCACTTTCACTTATGGTGTTAGTGCGCCATCCAGTCTAGCTGCCTTTCACCATTTCAGATGGCGTCATCTGCGCTCTTAATACAGCCAGCATTCAAGGTCATCCATCTAAATCATTCCACTTTATTCCGCGACAAGCATATGACATTGGGTGCCGTCCGGTCTAGCTTATCTCACTATGAGCGGACAGATAGCAGCGTAACAGCAATTACTATCTATTTTCCATCACATTATCTTTAGACTGATCGTGGAACTTTGGAATGTGATATTAAATACCCAATGAATGGCCACGCTCGCTAAAGCGTCTCGCTTTGGTTCTTCGTGGGCAGGGGATCGTGGGTTCGAGTCCCGCCTTGGGCATGGATGTTATATGTTTGTGCAATGTGTATATGTTTGTAAAAGAAACAGTAAAACCAGTAAACCAGTAATCAGTAAAACCTACGGGGGGAAATGTAAAATAGGGATACAGTACCGGAGTCCTGATCAGACTCCGTTACTGTTTAAAAAAAAAAAAAAATGCGGTATGAAACTTGGTGTCTGAGGGAAGCCACGAAAAATCCTCAGTCAAATTGGCCCTACTTTTTTTTTTCCTTCTTTTTTATTGACCGATCAGCAGTACAATGCTTTACAGATCAGTGCTAACATAATAACAATGACAGTAACACTTAGAGGAGGCTTACAGGCCACCCCATATCTACAGCATGTTGTAAACGAACATCAGATATAAGACACAGCATATTATCAATCACTAGAGTTAGAATCGGAGGGAGCACTAAGAAGTAGGTCTTGTGTTAGTCTTCTCTTCAAGCGCGTTGACATCTTAGCCTCAGCCTTCTGAGGATTCAAGGAGATGCGCCAGGTGTTGAAACAGTGAATGAGGCGATCCCAGGAGTGTTGTACCACTTGATGGGCATGTTGAGGATTAGAATGTCATCAGCATAGAGAGCTACAGAAGTCGGGGCCAAATCTGGAATATCAGAAGTATAGATAGATACTGAATAGTGTGGGGGCCAAGATGGAGCCTTGTGGGACATCTGCGGTAATAGTGCATGGAGAGGAAAGGAAACCGCCAATTCGCACTGAAAAGCTGCGGTCAGATAGGAAACTCTCTATTAAGAACAATAAATAATGAGGAAGAAAATTGGTGCTCCTGAATGCGGAGACTGCTTGAACCATCCCGCTCGGTATACCACGTGGCCCAACTGTCCCTTATTTGGCGTGTACGATATTCTCAACAATAGTAATTCCAGTTAAAACCGGTCAGTGAGGAACTAGCAGAGATACCTTCGTCTTACCCCTCTCATTGAGCGTGACCTGCCTCACCGTCTCCCACATAAGCAAGAGGGGTAAGTCGAAGGTTGCTGAGCCAGATCTCCACATTCTGGTTTCAACTTGAAATATCCGCGTTCAGTTCTGCATCTACGAGGGCCATCAGAAAGTGAGAGACGATTTGGCATAGCTAATAATAACGAAAGATATCAACATAAAATGTTATTTACAGTATTTTACTCTATTTGTCAACGCAATCTCCATTCTATCAAGATATATATTATCACATGGTGCCAATTTTTCAATGCCGATATTATACTTCTTTACCACCAAAGAACTTATTCGTTTTTTTTTTTTTTCCTGTTTTTTTTTTTTTTTGAATGCATAAAATGTTTAGTCAATCGAATGTTATAGGCAAATAACGAAGTTTATAGAGATAATGTAATGAAAGAGTCTTCAGTGAGGAAAGGGCGCACAATCTAAGAATAATCAAGAAAGAACCAGTGTGCCCGACAAACACCAGTTCATCAATCGTTATGAAGGAATTGAAAGCAAAGCAAATGTTGATGAAAGAATTGAAGAAAACAAAACGGTATTTCACTTTGGTCACCATATGACTTTTTGAGTGGAAAAGATTTCGCAACTGGTGAAAACCTCAACATCTTGGCTCAGATCTCTAGCGGTGGAAGAGTATATATAGCATCTGCTTTGAAAATAGGTATCCCATGACAAAAAATACCGCAATAGCAATATCGATTACGTTGAGAAATAGAGTAAGGTACTGTAACTTTGTAAATTAAGTCTTGTGCTCATATCTTTCGTTATTACTTAGTTATGCCAAAACGTTCGTTACTTTCTGGATCGCCCTCTTAATTTAACGGAAAAAGGAATGTATATGTACACGCCACATACGGGGCAGTAAAGCTAGCCTGGTAGATAGCTTTGTCATAATGATATTGCATAAGTAAATACATGCTTCAACATCCTTTGTTTAGTGTAATAGTCCTTTGCTTATAGTTTCATTTCGATTACGAAGCATTGTCGTCTACGTGTGCATATGTGGCAATTCTTTAAATTTTAGATTGTAACACATGTCTTAATTGACTCAGAATGTAATTACAAATGAAGTTTTTAAATCACTTCTGCAAAAAGCTCACTCGACGTTCAACAGTTTAGAGCTGTACGCTGCCCATAGCTTGCGCACCCCCGCGCGCTTAACTCGTTAATCATAACTCAGTACAATTTACAACACAACTCACTGCAATGCTTGCTCCTTTTACAGCGTGAAAATGACGTCACAGAATTTCTGAAAACGTCTCGAAGGCATTTTAATAAGAATTGTGTAATTTTTTATAGAATAACATTTTCGAAAAATGTTCCATGTAAAGGGTAGGCGGGAGTGGGAGGACTTTCCTGAAAATCTTGTGTCGCATTCTTGGGAGATATCTACAATAAAGAGGTCTTCTGAGACTATTCCCAGAAAATTCAAGACATACATTTTATTTATCTTGTAAATATCTTTAATATACAGTGTTTTAATCAAAATTGTTAGAGCCATTTTTGAGAAGATCAAAATTTTCAAAAAATGTTCTATGTAAAGGGTAGCTCGGAAAGGAGGATTTCCTTCAAAACCTTCGTGTCGTATCCTTGGACGATACTAAACTCAAATACTAAGTTTGTTATTTAACCGACTTTTCATTTCTGAGCTATGCTGCCCACACACTCACACACACAAACACACACACACACACACACACACGGACATACTTCTAAAAAAACTTTTTTTTAGATTCAAGAAATCTCAAAACAGCTATTGCCGGTTTTAAGCATCGAATTTTTGGATGGAATACAATACCTTCTCTATCCTTGTGCATTGTGCATACATGTTATAAAAAGTAAATATGTAGGTTTTTGTTGTTGTTGTTTTTTTTTTTTCAGGGAACATAAAAGCATATATTTCAGTGAAATATCGGGCGAATATTTTAGTGGAATAGTATGCAATATCTTCTGTACCTTCTATGCACCTAGAGTAAACCTGGCCCACATTATTTACTGTTTAGAAGTAACCAGCCACCTGAATGCTCTGGCAATCTCGGGTCATTATCTCGCAAGTTTAATGTTTAAAAAAACAACAACAAAATGTACAAGGCAGTGTGCTTACAAAACCGCTGAATATATGTCTCCGAGTGGTGCACCTTGAAACATACAGCCGCCATTGTTTACAGAGCTTATGAATTATGTGTTTTTGGACCTTGCAGCTTGCTGGTTAACGTGGTTAGCTCTACAGGACTACAGATAGCGCTGGGATAGTAAACTTGAAATTGCATTAGTGTAACACAATATTTCTATTGTTACCCTTGACTATTCACGCTGCATTATTTTTAGCCAGTAAATGTGTTTTTTATTAACTTAATTCCTATTTCTGCTGGAAATCTGTTTCGTCGCTGATAAAACAAAGCGAAATTTCTAGGTATAAAGACGTTTTATACATTTAAATTCCAGAAGCGCAACGCATATCTTGAGCAAGCAACTCAAGCACGTGTGCAGGAATCTGCAAGTCATTTCATGTGCGGCAGATGTAGCATAACATGTATGTCACATGGAGTTTTGGGCACGTAAACGAAGGTAAGCGTTTCAGCGTTCTGCACATTACTATCTCTAAACATGTTATTTATCTATTGTAATATAGCTGATTGTTTGTCGGTTTCCGTTTCAGTTGTTTTAGGCGGAATTAATATTTCTTCTGAAAACGGTATATTCCTATAAAAATGTGGTGCGCTACATTTATATGCGTTTCTGTATCACCAACATTTACTTTAAATGGCATCTAAAACCATTCTTGTAAAAGTTTTTCCTACTTCAAATTGATCGATTAGTTTAATTTGTTTCCATAATATTTCGTTATAGGTGCTAAAGTAAAACCAAGTCAAATATTTAAAAAATTGTCCTTGTATACTGGCCATTAAGCTACTTACTCTTTCCATGACATTGTGAGACAAATGAATAGCAACAAAACTTTAAAACCAAAATTCAAAGTATTTTTTTTCTTTTTTTTTTTTTTTGTTAGTTTAACGTCCTTTAACCTGGTTTGGTCATATCGGACGATGAATGCAATTGATGATATGATGCTCAAATGATCTCGGGGTCCATGGAGCTTAAAGTTACTCGACATTCGTCTTCTCAGGATAAGGGAAAACCCCGAAAATCAAAGTATTATTAATAGATATTTGGCAAATCTATATCTATATGTGTCTGTAGGTAGTTACGTACTAATTTCTACATTGTTGCACCGACTTCAACAAAAGTTGGAACACAAGAGTTTTTGACACAAGATTTAAATTATTCTCTACCTTAGAATTCGGAATTCCGTCCCATTTGATAGGGTTAACTATATACAGGCTGCTTCAAAACGACACCAAACGAAGATGTGGACCTTGTAGGTCATGCCGCACATGATACGTGAATATAATTTTCAGCTCTAAATTCGGCAATACAAAAACTGCCATAAAATCACCATGGAGTAGGCAGTCGTACATAACCAAATGGCTCCTGCCTAGCCCACTCCATGAATGATGCCGGTTGGTAGCGAAGGTCCCAGTCGCGTGGGGTAGGTGTGGTTTGATAGACACGCCGGCGCGGCACAGGTCACCTTAGTATTGGAAAACGTAGTATGTGTGTGTGTGTGTTTTTTTTTTTTTATGTGCTTGGTATAATACGTTCTGAGGTTGTTTACGTGGCGTATGGCAACCGTTGTTCCTTCGCTGCCTAATCCCAAATGTGTGCGATTTGTAAACACGCATAAAACTTTAAATAGAAGAGTTTGAAAGTTGCGACATCAAGTTAAGGACAAGTCAAAGTGTAAGCTAATCGACTGCTATCTTCGTTTTATGTCGTTTTGAAACAGCCTATATATTGTTCAGATTGGAGATATTGTACAGTCTTAGCTTAAATGGTCTACTCTGTATATGGTCAATAATTATTCAGTTCTGATGATAAACTATAGGCACCGTGCACGGACCAGAAAATCGTACTGGTGGCGCCGCTCCGTGTCATGCTTTGCACTTATTAGGAGGATAGTTGGAAGCGGAAGCCATGTGTGATGTTTTCTGCCTATAAAGTGCATACATTTGACTGAAAGTGCTGTTTCAAAAGTCGAAATCTTTTTGTACACATTTGGAAATATACTGGGAACATATGCTGAACTGTGAGGATGTTCTGAACCTTTTATTTCCGATGTAATGAATGCAGCAAATTTTTGTTGCGGGCTTTGGTTCTCACTATGACCCCTCAGGACTGAAAATAAAATATAAAGTATGAATAGTAATACGTACATAATACGTACATAAATATTAATAGTAAAAATAAAAGTAATAATAATAATAATACTTGACAGACTATTCCCATAATGTGTCGTTTAATCTAATACTAACAACATTTAGAGTTTCTATTTATTAAAAAACGTTAGCATTAATTTCTAAACAACATTATCCATGCTGCAGTTAATTTTTAAGCATATGTTACTGCTTTGAAGTACTATATAAAATTAGTGTACTTACTTCTTGCGGTGTACCTACTGCTTGAATCCATAGATTTCTTCTTTGCGCTTCAGTTATCCGCGTGGGAAAAGAATAAAAGGCAATAGCTGGCGAAGTATTCTTGTAGGTATTATTACATCCTACAACACAGCAGTTATTGTTCCCTTTCCGTCTTCTTGTAGTGTTTACATTTTCAGGAGGATTTGACACTTGACATCTTAGCATACGCTAAGGCTTTGAGTTTTCAATTAATATGTCTATTTCAACGATAGACCTTTCACCAAAACTTTTTTGAAATTTCCGCCATTATGTACGGGAATATCACTGCTCATTGATACTATTATTATGTCACGAACATTAGTTTAGAGAAAATAAATCCACGTGGGTGCGATAAATTTACAAATACAATTGCACATGGGTGGGATAAGAAGAAACAGTTCAAATGCAGAGATAGTCAGTTCTGATTAGTTGGAATTTTACGCGCCAATGTACTGAATTGGCCACTTACTGCGATCACGTGTCATGAACGAAATAGTCACGATAAAACAATGTATTTATATTGTACAATCCTTCTGTTACTTTTCTGCACAGTTAATGTTTCTTCAAGCGCTTTTGGTAACGCGATACAGGTTTTTCCAAACTAGTGATTTACTAGGTCAGGTCATGCCTCGTAACCAACTTTTTATAGAAAATAACTGCTGTAACCTTTGCCCAACTAGAGGGAATCAACGTTTATCTGTCCCCCTATTTGCTTCGGTCTCTACAGATATTTAAAGGTCGTACAATACACCTGTTCCCTAGCAAACTATGATATTTCTCAAAACTGTATTTTCACACCATTAAAATGTTGTCATATTTCTCAGTTTTTGAGTATAACTAAAATTTCCCACAATGTGCATTGTACGTAATATTATAAGTCACAAAATTATTCTAAAATAAATATTAATTTTTCAATAATTACTTTATGATAATTTACTAATGTTAGAGATTAAACAAAATTATCAAAGTCATAGAACGATAGTTTTGTGTGGTCTTCATGTTAATCAAGATAAACATTAGTTAGCCCACCAGGATAGTGTGGTGGTAGCGTGTCTGCTACACTGAATAGGTCACGAGTTCGAATCCTGGCTCAAGGACGTTAAATACAAAAAAAAAAAAAAATAGAAAAAGCTGTTCGCTGTCTGAAATAACTGAGGTTCGGTTCGAGTTGCATGGTTTAGTAGTTCAAAGTTGAAACAAATAACAAGGGATATATCGTAAAAGGTCAACTCTACAAGAAAGGCATAAATGACATAAATTATGTGTTTTAACGAGATCTACATTTTTTGTGAAGTAAGATTTTGTCTATCTCTTACAGTTTAACAGTTATACAAAATTCTACAAAATTAACAGGAATAAAAAGGCTTTCAGAGGCTATTCCCAAAAAATAATTTTATTTGTGATGTAAGTATCTTTAATATATGACAATTGAATTAAAATCCTTAAGCGCCACTATTGGGTGGGGGAATTTTCTTGAAAATCTTTGTGTCACATCCTGGTACTAAACATAAAAATCGAGTTTGGTATTTAACGGTATTTCCGTTTTTGAGCTATGTCTTCCACAGACACACAAAATACCTTTTTCCAAAAATGCATTTTTCGAACTCAGAGGACCTCAAAACATATATTTCCGGCGAACTCTTGGCATCGAATGTTTGGGTGGAATACAATGCCTTCTCTAGCTTCTATGTACATAGTATGAACGTACCTGCTAGAGAAAGTAAATATGTATCTACATAAATTGTTTGATTTAACGAGATCTACATTTTTTGTGCAGTAACTTTTTGTTTATGTGTTACGGTTTACCAGTTATGCAAAATTCATCCAAAAATAAGAGGTCTTCAGAGACTATTCTCAGAAAACCAAGGTATACGTTTTATCTATCGTAGAATCTTTAATGTATGGATATTTTATGAAATTCATTACAGACATTTTTGAGAAAATCAAACTTTCCGAAAATGATTCCAGGTAAAGGGTAGTTTGGGGTGAGGGGATTTTTCTACAAACCTATGTTTTGAGTCCTTGGAAGATATTGAACTAAAATACCGAGTTGGGTATTTTACTGATTTATTATTTTTTGAGATATCGTGTTATCAGAAGAGAATAGCTGGAACAGGATCTGGCAGAGTATTGGCTTAGAAAAAATTGGCCAAAAATCAGATATGCTATATTCATAAACTTTCTTGACCTATGTTGCAATAAACTACTCTTGCAAAGCTTCTATTTACGTCACACTTATCAAGATAAACATTGATACACATTATTTCCCTATACAAGAGGAATAAGGAAATATAATAAACTAAAACGACATCAGGCCCTTCAAAACCGGTGGCTATCCGAGAGCCGTTCTCTTTGCTTGACCAAGGAAAAAAATCTGATGTGCTCCATTCACATGACTTTCTCTACAACTCTGCAATAAATTATCGTTGAAAAGCTTATGCTTCTATTTGCTTCCTGCTAATCGAGAAACAATTAGCAGAAATAGTCTTATTACTTGCTTCCTTGTAAGTAGAAGCGAAATAAGGGAGTACCATAAGTTAAAGTGATGGTCAAAAGCTGGTTGCTATGTGACTGAAGTTCCTTTGTTTGTATGGACACGAGTTCACAAAGTCCTGTATGAGAAAAGTATGTATTTTATAGCTGAAACCTAAAACAAGGAATATCTAAAAAAAATAATGAACTCCACGAAAAAAATGTAAATAACATAAATTGTGTGTTTTAAAGTGCTCTACATTTGTTGTGTGGTAAGTTTTTGTCCATCTCTTACGGTTTAGCAGTTATGCAAAATTCCGTAAAATTGACCCTAAATAGTCTTCAGAGGCTATTCCTAGAAAATTCAAAATATACATTTTATTTGTCAGATAAATATATTTAATATATGATATTTTAATCAAAATCGTTAGAGCCATTTTTTAGAAAATCAAAATTTTCGAAAAAAGTTCCATGTAAAGGGTAGTTTGGGGTGGGGGGAATTTTTCTCAAAATCTTCGTGTCACATCCCTGTAAGATACTAAACTTAAATACCAAGTTTGGTATTTTACCGACTTTTTGTTTTTGAGTTATCGTGTTCACAGACACACTGACACACGGACACACACGGACCTTTTTCTGAAAATACTTTTTTTGGATACAGGGGACCCTAAAACATATATTTCCGGTGAAAACTCGGTATCGAATTTTTTGGTGGAGTGCAATACCTTCTCTATATACTATGTACATAGTGTGTATAGAGAAAGTAATAAAAACTAATAGCTACTGCCCATTTGAGAAAAGATAGTATCGGAAAATTGAGTTAATAAGGAATACCTCAGAAACTCAAAAAAAAAAAAAAAAAAAAAAATTGCACATGACATTTATTGTGAGTTTCAATGAGTTCTATAAACTTTTGTAGTAATTTGATTAATCTTCTTTGTTACATAAGTTCAAAACTATGCAATTAAAATGAATACCATCAAAGTTAATAATAGCCGTGATCATTATTGCGATACGAAGTGAACTGGCCATCAATTCAAAGCCGAATGTCGTGAGTTCGAGTACCAGAGACTACAGTACAGTCACTGTGGTAAAGGAAGGGGAGGATCCAAGTGAAATGAACGGTGTGATAGCACGCTTGGGTGCTGACGGGGTTACATTGGCTGCATTTACATGGATTTTGCTTTTTTTTATTGAAACATTATTTATTGCAAAATAGCAGTATTATTGTTAAAGGTTAGTGTAATACGAAATTAGAAAAAGTGCACTAAGAGTACTAAAAGCTTTGATTAATCATCTTTGTTATATAAGTGCAACATCATGCAATAAAGGGTTAAAACCACAGCTAATAATGAAATTCACTAATACTTCCATATGATCAGAGAAGAATGCAACCTATATGGATATTCACCTCATCATACGGATTAGTAACATTAAGATTTTTGATCTATATTTTAATAGTTTTGGCTTGTTATAACTTCTGTAATAAGTTATTTTATTTATGGTTTTAATATTATTAATTATATTATATTTTACTTTTTGTAGATCAAATATAATTGTTTTGAAGGGAGTTTAATTCCATGGGGATTTGAATTCAATTTTGAATTTAAATGTAATCTTATGGTTGATGCAGAAAGTACACCTTCTTTTTGGCTTTTTCATGGGGTAATAGTGGACACGTTAAAGTACATATATCTATGGAAAGTTTTAAAGCCTATGGCGTTTTCAAGTTCCTTTAATTACTTCATATTTATCTTTGAAGGATGAACTACGAACAGTTTCAACCAATCATCCGACCCCAACTAACCTTCATATGAAAAAAAAAATCATTATCTTTATTTGATCAAAAAAAGCTCTAATAGTTTTCACCAGAATACCACACATTTAAGATGTTTACATGACAAATGAAATTTATATTTCAAACGTTCTGGAAATAACCTTTCATTCTGAATTATGTTATTATAACATCAAGAGAAAAACAAATACTTGCTACACAATAATATAGATCTCATAAAAGCACACCTACAATTTATTGAAATAAAGTTTGTGTCGCGTTCAATATTACTTTGAGCTTTCAAACACATACGTTTTTCTCAAATGGATAGTTGCTATTCGTTTGCTCTCGTGGTCATTACAAGGAGTATGAAATTTCAAAGACATCACTACTAATACCTTTATAAAACTCTTGACTATCGCTTTTCACTACTGCAACATTCTTCTTATGCCTAAATTAAATGTTTATTTTCGATTCAGTTCATTCTGTCACTCCTGTTGACTTGATAGAGCGTAATTTGTAGTTAGCGATTTCGCTTCTATGCGCATATGATAACGACGGATCAGTTCACCGCCCATAGATGGCAGCATAGAACGAAATCACGACTTTCGGACCTGAAAATGGTGGTATTTTTCCCGGCTACATTCTCTTCAAGATAAGGTTCTTGTTTGTGAAAAAAAAAAAAAAAAAAACATTGCACGGGACCAACGGCTTTACTTTCCGAAGTAAGCCAAGCTAAAGACCTTTAGGTCCGTAACTATTACACGGTGACTAAATGTTCACCTCCATAATGTCATTGTATCTCTATTACTAAATGGATGGAAGAATGGGCTTTTGTAAACGTAAAAAAGAACACAATATGAATGCAACAAATAATTTATACTCTCGAGGATGTCTCTGAGAAGATTTAAATATTATTTATCTTATTTATGATTACCAATATATACTTTTGTGTTTTTAGAAAACCTGTGAAGTCCTTTTGGGTGAATTTTGTTCATTTTTGTAATTGTTAAACATTGACAGAGGTAAAAGCTTACTATGCAAACATTTACATCAAAATAAACTTTTGTTAACTTTTCAAATTACCAACAATTTTAGATGTTACTTTTTTTTAAATTTCCCAGTTTTAATTATTGTATAAAATTAAGGAGAGGCTTCATTAAGTACTGAATAGTTTAAATATGCAAGTCAGACATTTATAGATATTAATTTCTAAATTAGATTTGAATAACAGGTGATATACCGACAATTGTAATTTATATATATATATATATATATATATATATATATATATATATTTAAAATAGGAGATATAAAATGATACCAAAACTGCATAGATAGTAATTTATTAAATACAAGCTATAAAATATTTACTAGGATGCTTAAGAATAAATGTATAGCTATCATGACATTCTTTGAAGAAGAATAAAATGACTTCCGAAATGAAAGGTCATGTTGTAATGGACTTTTACGCTCAAATTATTATTATTATTATTAATATTATTGTCATTTTTTATTTTTTAATCTTTTTTATTTAGCTTAACGTCCTTTAACCTGTTTGGTCATAACGGATGATGAATGAAATCGGTGAAATTATGCTCAAATGATCTCGAGTTCCATGGAGCTTAAAGTACCTCGATATTCGTCTTCTCAGGATAAGGGAAAACCTCCCCCCCCCCAAAAAAAAAATAACTTTTCGGTTTAACCCATCCTAAGCGAGATGCAAACTCGTGGCCTATTGAATATGAGGCAGACAATCTACGCCAACACTTCCCAGGCGGGTAAACTCAAATTATTGTGTTTCAATCTGGAAATACGTATTGCTTTTATTGATTTAAAAAAAAAAGTTTTTAGGAGCCCATAGTAGCCACCTAGAGTGTGTGGCCTTTCACCGTTGCCTAATTTATCTATATACATAAATTATTAAAGAATGAAAACAATATAATTGCCTTAAGGCAATATACACCTTTTTAGATACTCCACCTTTTACAGACGCTTTAGTTCTCATGGCTTCCTCAGAAGATGATTAATTTGCATATCGTTTTAACAGAATTAAACTTTATGATATGCAAATTATACATAAAAAACAAAAGTTGTGGGCTTTTGCGGAAAATACCTTATATATAGCAAAATATGTTTGGATTCAACAACCATAGTAAGAGAAAATTCATCTCGAATACACATTATTCATTTTCGATGAATCAATATTTTACATAAGATTTGTAAATTCATAAATATATAATTATTAATGTTATGAAATAACATTTAGTTTGTACAAGGATACTCGAAAGGAAAATTCAACTGTGAAATCATAACAGATCTTACGATCTAATGCTTGACAGCAACAATAAGATATAACAATTGAACGAGGAAAAAAATCACATAATTGACTATGAGGCAACAACGATAGGATTAATTATTGAATAGTAAATGTATACATATAATGGTCTGTAAGAGAATAGAAATACAAACATAGGGGAAAAAGTACAAGGTTACAGAATAAACAAACAAAAAAAGATACAGGCGCTACAGTGATTCACTATTTGAAGGAATAGAAGACAATACCGAGAAATCATTAAGAGAGACTTTCTAGGAAGCTAGAATTGACATGATAATAAGTTCTGCAGGAATCAATATAGAATTGACGATAGTCTATTGCGAAGCACGTGTCGTAAGTGCATATGTGTGGAACGAGGAAGAAGTTGAAATACTAACAAATGACGTAAATAAAAGAAATATTTACCCCAAAAATAAAATGGATCACTATCAGCTCTAGCCTCTGCGAACTCATGATCAATTAGGTACATACATAGTCTTGGCCACCTAGTAAACAACTGAAGGTGGATGGTTGCTTACGTCAAAGGGCTATATGTATTCAAATGGTGAATTAATTAAATAACAAGTAAAGTTAACGAATAAGGTAAAGTAAACATGATACGGTTTATAACGTAAAATTCAGCATTCAAATATGCAACTATGCAACTACAAGTAGGTTTGTATATGGAAAATTAAATGCATTTCATTAATGTCTATGGAGAGTTATACAAATAGTATCTAATATATGGATGTTCTTCGACAGGCAGGCTGCTTCTAGAGCAATTGCAAGCAACCAGGTAGCATGCAAGTTAATCTGGAACTGCCAACAAAACCTTATAAAACAGGCAGAGCATAACAGGGTGCCAGGACATATAGGGGTAATAGACTATGAAAACGTAGACTAGCAAACTATGATTCTTTTCAAAATTTGTTGGTCCTGAACCAATATATACCACTGCAAAGAGAACTGGAAGAATTACAAACAACCATTAACAGCAGCGTGCGCAGCTGGAACAATGCAGACTTTGAGAATGTTTGCCTCGCTAAAGATGTTTTAAATCGCAATAGGTCACAAATAAGGCAGTGGCGGCTCATGCCTAAAAACATAGCGTGTTACATGGAGAAAAAAAAAATCTTATGTGTTCCATTCTCATGACTTTCTCTGCATCTCTGCAACAAATTATTGCTAAAAATCTTATGCTTTTTTTTACTCCATACTAAAAAATCGGAAAAAAATAGCAGAAATAGTCTTATTACTTGTCCCCCATGCAAATAGAAGGCAAATAAGGGAGTAGTATAGGCTTAAGTATTAATCAAAAGTTGGTTACTATATGACTGAAGTTCCTTTGTTTGTGTAAACAGGAGTTGACAAATTCCCGTATAAGAAAAGTATAAGTTTTTAAAGCTGAAACCAATAACAGGATTATCTAAAAAATAATCCACTCCACGAAAAAATGTACATAACATAAAATGTGTGTTTTAACGAGCTCTACATTTTCTTTTAAGTAATTATTGTCTATCTCTTACGGTTTGCCAGCTATGCAAAACTTGGTAAAATTCATCGAGAATAAAGTAATCTTCAGAGGCTATTCCCAAAAATGCAAGATATACATTTTATTTGTCAGGTAAATATCTTTAATAAACGATATTTTAATTTAAATCGTTAGAGCCATTTTTGGGAAAATAAAAATTTTCGAAATTTTTTTCCATGTAAAGGGTAGATGGAGTGGAGGGTATTTTCTTTAAAATCTTCATGTTGCATGCTTGGAAGATACTGAACTTAATAACAAGTTTGGTATTTCACCGACTTTTCGTTTTTGAGCTATGCTGTCCACGGACACACCCACAAACACACACACACACACACACATATGGACCTTTTTCCAAAAAACATTGTTTTAATAAGAGGGACTCAAAACATGTATTTCCGGTGAAATTCCGGTATTGAATTTTTGGGTGTAATACAATACCTTCTCTATACACTATGTATATAGTACGTGTAGAGAAAGTAAAAATACAGTGTATGCAACTCACTTAGATCTTTAACACCTGTCCTAGAACATGAATCAATACTTCCGAAAATGAGGCGAAAACAAAACAGCGCATATCTGATTTGACAACCACAGATCCTGTCATATATTTTTGTGAAATCTCCTAGTGTAAACAGAATTGTTACTTCCGTTCAATTTCTGTTCCATTTTTAGATCAAGTGTAAATCACCCTGCAGTTTTAGTGGAAATCTCTTCATCTAAACTTCGTCTTGAAAATGGAGTCTTTAAAAGCTCATCAACTACATTCATTATGTATTGGCTAAACCTTCCTTACCTATGAAATTAACACATACATACACTGAATGAAAGAACTATAATAAATTACGTTCGACACTTGAAAATTTAACTGAAAACACACTGAAAAGCTTCCAACAACAGAATGCTTTGTCACAATGAGCCACGTGTTTGCTTCACATTCGCGAAAGTGGAGCATCATACCAAAATGAACTAATAGCTCACAATCATCTTTTTCTTTAATAAAACTGAGGAATGAGAATAATACCCCGTTGCCTGCATCAGTTTATAATTAAAATAAATACACACTAACACACACATAAACACACATAAAACACTAAAACGTAACGCTGAAATACATGTTTAATTAATTTCAACGAGTATTTGGAGCTGTGTGCCGGCATTCTTTCGTCTGCTGCCAAAGCGTTTATAAGGAAAGGAATTAACATTCGTAATGAGTACATTAAATCCGTGCGATATCGAAACGCAGCACGGAGCAGATCGAAAACCTTGGGATCTGTGACCGTCAAGGAGATTAGAGGGAAAGAATCTACTCAAGTGCAGTACTGACCTAACGAACCTGCAAGCTTCCAGCGCGAGAGATTCGCCAATCCATTCCATTTATAAAGCTTAAGTGTTTACGATTCTTCTAGCATACATTATTAAGTATACTCCCTCTCTAATTACTATCATAATGCATTATGCTTGTTAAATGGTCTCTCAGAATATCTACTCGTATTATGCGATTTAGAAAAATAAATATCTGATGTGTTACACTCACATGAGTTTCTCTAGCTGCTCTACAAATGTTTACAAGAGATTCTTCTTCCTTCTACACAATGCTAATCGAGATAAACATCAGCAGAATGTTCCTATTACTTAGTTCCTTATAAGTAGAAGGGAACTAAGGGAATGCACTAGGTTAAAGTAATAGTCAAATGTTTTAAAAGCTCTCGTTATGCAATTGTCATTGTAAATCGCTTCCTGGCTTGATCAGGAGTAAAACAAAAGAAAAATTGACAAGTCTGAGAAAAGTATAAGTACTTCACAATTGAATCCAATAAAAAGGAATAACTTGGAAACGGTTACTTCCGCAACAAAAACGAAAGGACAAATTGTGTGTTTTGACGAGATCTACATTTTCTGTGTAGTAAGTTTTTGTCTATCTGTTACAGTTTAGCAATTAAGCAAAATTCCGCAAAATTCATCCAATAAAAAGATCTTCAGAGGCTCTTCCCAGAAAATTCAAGATATATATTTGATTTGGGATGTAAATAGCTTTAATATACGGGATTTTAATCAAAGTTCTAGAGTCATTTTTAAGAAATAAAAAAAAATCTAGAATGTTTCCATGTTAAGGGTAGTTTGTTGTGGGGGACTTTTTTGAAAATCTTCGTATCGCACCCTTGGAAGATACTAAACCTAAATACCAAGTTTTGTATTTAACGGTCATTTCATTTTTGAGCTATGTTGTCCACAGACATACACACGGAGCTTCTTCTAAAAATGCTTTTTTAGGACTCAGAGGACCCTAAAACAAATATTTCCGGTGAAACCTCGACATGGAATACAATACTCTCTATCCTAATGTACATTGTACATACGGGGCTAGAGAAAGTAAAAAAAAATCTCATGTGTTACACTCACATGACTTTCTCTAGCTGCTCTAATAGCTTCTTACAAAATATATTCTTCTTTCTACACAATGCTAATGAAGATAAACATTAGCAGAATGTTCTTATTAATTAGTTCCTTATAAGTAGAAGTGAACTAAGAGAATGCACTGGGCTAAAGTGATAGACAAATGTTTTAAAAGATTTCGTTATGCGATTGTCATTGTAAATCGCTTCTTTGCTTGGCTAGGAGTAAAACAAAAGTACAACGGACGTTTCCTGTCTGAAAAAAGTATATAAGTATTTCACAATTGAAACCAATGAAAAGGAATATCTTGGAAACTTTACTTTCACAGCAAAAACGCAAAGGACATAAATTGTGTGTTTTAACGAAATCTACATTTTTTGTTTAGTAGGTTTTTGTCTATCTCAGTTTATCAGTTAAACTTTGGCAAAATTCATCCAGAATAAAGAGGTCTTTAGAGGTTATTTCCAGAAAATTCAAGATATACATTTTATTTGCGATGTAAATAGCTTTAATATACGGATTAAAAATTTTCGAAATTTTTCCATGTTAAGAGCAGTTTGTGGTGGGGGGATTATCTTGAAAATATTCGTGTTGCATCCTTGAGAGACACTAAAACTAAATACCAAGTTTGGTATTTAACGGACATTTCGTTTTTGAGCTATGTTGTCCACAGACACACACGGACCTTTTTCTAAAAATGCTTTTTACGGACTCAGGAAACCCCAAAATATACATTGTGAAATCTCGACATCGAATTTTTGGGTGGAATACAATACTTCTCTATCCCTATGTACATTGTACTTACGGGGCTAGAGAAAGTAAAAAAAAACTGTTGTCTTTAATTCACATGACTTTCTCTACGTCTCTGCCACAAATTAGCTTTAAAAAGCTCATGCTTCAATTTACTTCATGCTCATCGACAAAACATTAGCAGAAATAGTCTTATTACTTGCTTCCTTGTAAGTAGAAGGGAAATAAGGGAGTAGAATAGGTTAAAGCGATACTCAAAAGATGGTTGCTATGTGACTGAAGTTCCTTTGTAAGTACAGGAGTTGACAAATTCCTGTATGAGAAAAGTTAAGTTTTTCGAACCTTGAAATTTCGAATATCTCAAAAGCGATTAACTCCACGAAAAAAGTGTTTACAAAATAATTGTGTGTTTTAATGTGCTCTACATTTTTTATGTGGTAAGTTTTTGTCTATCTCTTACGGTTTAGCAGTTATGCAAAATTCCGCAAAATTCACTCAGAATAAAGTAGTTTTCAGAGGCTATTCCCAGAAAATTCAAAATATACATTTTATTTACCTGGTAAATATTTTTAATATACGACATTTTAATCAAAATCGTTAGAGCCATTTTTTAGAATATCAAAATTTTCGAAAAAAGTTCCATGTAAAGGGTAGTTTGGGGTGGGAGGATGTTTCTCAAAATCATCATGTTGAATCCCTAGAAGATACTAAACTTAAATACCAAGCTTGGTATTTTACCGACTTTTCGTTTTTGAGTTATCGTGTTCAGACACACGGACACACACACGGACCTTTTTCTGAAAATACTTTGTACTTTCTCTATACGTACTATGTAATAGTGTATAGAGAAGGTATTGCACTCCACCAAAAATTCGATACCGAGATTTCAATGGAAATATATGTTTTAGGGCCCCCTGTATCCAAAAAAATGTATATGTATGTGTGTCCATGTGTCCGTGAGTCAGTGTGTCTGTGTGTTCGTGTGACTGTGAACACGATAACTCAAGAACGAAAAGTCAGTAAAATACCAAACTTGGAATTTAAGTTTGGTATCTCCCAGGGATGCGACATGAAGATTTTGAGAAAAATCCCCCCACCCCAAACTACCCTTTTAATAGAACTTTTTTCAAAATTTTTTATTTTCTAAAAAATGACTAACGATTTTGATTAAAATATCGTATGTTAAAGATATTTATTTACCTGACAAATGAAATGTATATATTGAATTTTCTGGAAACAGCCTCTGAAGACTACTTTATTCTGGGTAAATTTTACGGAATTTTGCATAACTGCTATACCGTAAGAGATGGACAAAAACTTACCACACAACAAATGTAGAGCACTTTAAAACACACAATTTATGTTATATACATTTCTTCGTGGAGGCGATTGTTTTTAGAGATATTCCTTGTTTTTGGTTTCAGTTATAAAAACTTATACGTTTCTCATACAGGAATTTGTGAACTCGTGTCCATACAAACAAAGGAACTCCAGTCACATAGCAACCAGCCTTTGATTATCACTTTAACTTATGGTACTTCCTTATATCGCTGCTACTTACAAGGAAGCAAGTAATAAGTCTATTTCTGCTAATTTTTTCTCAATGAGCAGGAAGTAAATAGAAGCATAAGTTTTTAAAAATAATTTATTACAGAGATATAGAGAAATTTGTGTGAATGTAACATATCTGATTTTTTTTTGGATACAGGGGACCCTAAAACTTATATTTCCGGTGAAATCTCGGTATCAAATTTTTGGTGCAGTGCAATATCTTCTCTATGCAATATGTACATAGTGCGTATAGAGAAAGTAAAAAGTAACGTGTGCAGCACGTAAGCGTGAACCACTACTGAAATGAGGCTAATAATAGGTCTCATTACACGTCACTATAAACAGGAAACGTCAAACACACGGAATGCAGGAATTTCAACTTCCCCGCATTATGGCATGAACGGGAAATGGATAGAAAGCATTATCGTTGAAAAAAAAAATAGAAAATAAAAACACTAACAGAATACCTAACAATGAAAATGAACATATCTTACAATTTTCATTTTACAGTTTCATCTCGATTAGGACAAGAGAAATATTTTTGGCAGGAAGCAGCTATTCCATTGTCCATGCCTGTGCCCCAGATAACATAAGCTGTTTCTGCTTATCAGGAAGCTCTATTTTCCACTCAGGATGTGAACTGCGGTAAGAGATGTCTCTGGGAAAATACCAGATAGTATTTGGAGAAACCCAATAGTGGCAAGGAAAATGGATTTTCAACTTTTCATTCAGAAGTATGCCGTGTGTTGCCGAAAGCGCCACTGTCATGTTGCAGTGCAGAGTTGAAAGTAATAAATAATACTTGGACATACACCTGTCACTAATTCAGGTATGTAACAGATTTTGGGCATTATTGTGGGTATGTAATATGAAGCTAAATCGAAATTGACATGAAATGGGCATATTAAATAAGTTATTTAAAGTTTCTGTATTCTCTATTAAACTTCTCAAAGTTCAGAAAATATAAAATACCCTATCAACTGATAAAACAGGAAAATCTTCCCGGTTTGAAAGCCGTCAACTCCTTGGTTGCTATCTACAGTGGGTAGCAGAAGAATCATTGCTGGTATCCATGTGCGATTCAGCTTAAATTTTTTCTTCTTTTTGCTTTCTCTAGCCTGCATGTAGTGGATAGAGAAGGTATGTATTGCATCCAAAACTGTGATGTAGAGATTTCACTGGAAATATACGTTTTGGGGCCACATGAGTTCAAAAAAAAGAAATTTTAGAAAAAGGTCTGTGTGTATCAGCATAGTTCAAAAAGGAAAAGACCGTTAAATACCAAACTTGGTGTTTAGGTTTAGTATCTACCAAGGATACGACATGAAGATTTTCAAGAAAATCCTCCGAAAATATTTCGAAAATGGTAATTCTCTGAAAAGTGGATCTAATGATTTTGATTAAAATCCCATATATTGAAGATATTTACATCCCAAATAAAATGTATATCTTGAATTTTCTCTGAATAGCCTCTGAAGATCTTTTTATTCTGTATGAATTTTGCTTAGTTGCTAAACCGTAAGAAATAGACAAAAACATACTGCAAAAAATGTAGATCTCATCAAAACACACAATTTATGTCCTCTACGTTTTTGTTGTAGAGGTAACCGTTTACGAGATATTCCTTGTTATTGGTTTCAATTGTAAAGTACTTATTCTTTTCTAAGACAGGAACTGCTTTTTTTTTTCTTTTGTTCTACTCCTAGCCAAACAAAGAAGCAATTGCAATGACAATCACGTTAGCCTAGTGCATTCTCTTAGTTCCCTTCTACTTATAAGGAACATTCTGCTAGTATTCATCTCAATTAGTATGGTGTGGAAGGAAGAATAATCTTTTGTAAGAAGTTTGTTTATAGAGTAGCTAGAGAAAACCATGTAAGTGTAACACAACAGATTTTTTACTTATATTGTCAGTATGCTTGTAAATCTCAATCGCTTCTCCATGAATCCTAGCATAACCTTGGCGTGAACTATAAATTAACTATAAAAATCGTCGCAGCCTTATTGGCTGTCATTTGTTCAGCTGTCCAAGGTGTTGCGCGGACATATGCTAGGTAGAAAAAGTACACGGTGAATATCAAGTTTGCATTTGAAAAGTCAAGTATTGGTAATTGTAAAACAAATAACAAGAATATATCGGAACCAGCTATCTCTAAAAAATATGACAATTTCTGTGTTTCAACAAGATTTATAGTTTCTATTTGTCATTTAAGTATATTTAATGTATGTACAATGTACATAGGGGATAGAGAAATATTGCATTCCACCCAAAAATTCAATGTCGAGATTTCACCGGAAATACATGTTTTAGGACCCCCTGAATCCAAAAAAAATCATTTCCAGAAAAAAGTCCGTGTGTGTGTGTGTGCGTGTGTGTGTCCGTGTGTCTGTGAACAAGATAACTCAAAAACGAAAAGTAGCTAAAATACCAAACTTGGTATTTAAGTTCAGTATCTTCCAGGGATGCGACACGAAGATTTTGAAAAAAATCTCCCCACCCCAAACTACCCTTTACACATAACTTTTTTCGAAAAATTCTATTTTCTTAAAAATGGCTCTAACGATTTTTATTTTTATTAAAATATCATATATTAAAGGTATTCAGCTGACAAATAATATGTATATCTTTAGTTTTCTGGGAATAGCTTCTAAAGACCTGTTTATTCTGGATGAATTTTGCTTAATTTGGCATAACTAGTAAACCGTAAGAGATAGACAAAAACTTACTATACAAAAAATGTAGGCCCTGTTAAAATACACAACTTACGTCATATACATTTTTTTCGTGGAGCTTACCATTTTCGAGGTATTTATTGTTATTAGGTTCAGTTGTGAAGTACTTAAACCTTTCTCAGACGGCAGTGTCCGTTTTTCTTTTGTTCTGCTCCTGGCCAAGAAAAGAAGAGATTTGTAATGACAATCTCATAAGGACAGCTTTTAAAACATTTGACTATCGATTTAGCCTAGTGTATTCCCTTATTTTCTTCCTACTTATAAGGAACTAACTAATAAGAACATTGTGCTGAAGACCTCAATTAACAAGGTGCAGAAAGAAGAATAATCTTATGTAAGAAGTTTGTAGAACGGCTAGAGAAAGTCACACACACACACACACACACACACACACACACACACACACACACACACACACACACACACACACACGTCTTTCCAATATGACCTTCTCTAGCTGTTGCACAAACTTTCCTTACAAAAGCTTATTCTTTTATCTACGCCATGCTAATCAAAACAAATATTGCTAGAATTGATTTTATTACTTTGTTCTTTATAAGTAGAAGGCAAGTAAGGGAATACACTAGATTAAAGCGATCGATCTTTTAAAAGTCGGTCGCTTTGTGAAACAATTTAAATTCCGTTCAATTTGCTTGCAAGGAGTAAACAATAGAGAGATGAAAAGAAAGATGTCTCCTGTTTAAGAAAAGTATCAGTATCTTAAAACGGAAACCATAACTCGGAATATCCAGAAAACTCTACAAAAAATGAATATGACAAAAATTGTATGTTTTAATGAGGTCTATATTTTTGTGGAATACATTTTTGTCTACCTTTTATGGATTACCAGTAATACAAAAGTTATAAAAAAATCATCCAAGCTGAAAATAAAAAAGATTCCCTTGTTTTTCATGAGAATATCTTAAACATATGACATTTTAATCATAATCGTTAGACCCATTTTTGAAAAAATCCAAATTTTAGAAAAATATTCCATGTAAAGAGTAGTTGGAGGGGGATTTTTTTTTAAATCTTCGTGTAGTATCCCTGGAATATACTGAACTAAATATCAAGTTTGGTATTTAACTAGTTTTTCGTTTCGAGCATTGCTGCTCGCAGACACACACAATTACACACATGTTTCTAAAAATGCCTTATTTGGATTCAGGGAGTCTCAAAATATATATTTCTGGTGAAATCTCGGTAACGAATTTTTGGACGGATTACAATACCTCCCCTATCCACTATGTACATTGTACGTACGGGCTAGAGAAAGTAAAAATGGCTTTGTTGGACCCATGTGTCCTCAAAACATTTATTTCTTATGAAATTTTATATCGAATTTTTGGGTAGTATACAATACCTTCTCTTTCTACTACCTAGGTTGAGAAGAAAGGAGTGGCTACACGAATGAAACATAATAAGAGGAAACTTCTAATTTACACGACTTTCTCTGCCCATTACAGGTTCGCACAATCCCTTTTAATAAAAGTTATTCTTCTACTAAATATTATTTTGCTAGAAATCATCTTAAATTATACCTTGCTTGCTAATACAGTACGAAAAAGCCACAATTTTTAAGCTTTTGCATATCAAAATTTTGCATATTTATAAATCTATGTGTGAAAAAATAATGTTATAAACCATAACGAATAAGCTTTTATCTTGAAATCACCCTGAGGCGCTACAAACAAATTCACAGGGTTATAGTATTTTACTACTAACCAATTCATATGTTACTCTGTATTCTGAATAGTGCGGAATGGGTAACAAAAATCATGTGAATGAAACACAACAGTTTTTTTTGTTGTTTTTTTTTTTCCATTTATATGCATCCTTCACATCTAAGACAGGGCATTTCAGACTGTGTGCGTGTGCACATTACGGTAAAAGGTGCAAAGATGAGATTGCTACGTTGACCAGAGTGCAAAGGATTTTGAGCAATAGTTCTGTCTCTCTCTTTCCTATGCACTCCGTTTGCCTCCCCCTTCCTCACCTTCTACACTGTTCTTCCTTACTGCGAAATATCCGTGCCAATAGAGTCGTAGTGATGCATACTGCTCACACCTCTGCATCTTGGGATTTTACATGTTTGAGAAGCTGATCTAAAACATTCTTCCCGGCTCTGCCTTTGGAATAATAAAGCTGTTCATGGTCAATGATATTCACGTTTCTATAATTGTGTTAATCTTTGGGCTGTTTATGATACTATAACCCTTAAATTCCCATACACGCACACACTAGCACAGTCAGACTTACACATTTCCAGTCATAATATGAAATAATCCATCTGCTACGGGAATCGAACCTGAGACTTTTGTTTCAAAGGTAGTTGATTTATTTTTTTGTTACTAGTTATGACTGTTTATGGTCTGATTTCACGACCTATTTTTGAAATAGGTATTATATTTTGAAATATGTAGTTTGTTTCATATGAGGTAGATTGAATGAAAATCACATTAATAACATTGTTATTTGTAATTAGTCTGTGATTATAGTATGATGCTCTAGAGGAAGCCACTGTTGCTACGAATTGGCTAAAAATACACATTATGCTGCAAGGAAAGAACCAGGAAAGTCACACTTTTTCCATCCATTTTCCTTTAATATCACAGTTATCATATATATTAGTCATTCTTCCTATTAATAACAATAACTCGAAAACTATTAAACTTATCAGACTCAGATAACAATCAGCTGTAAAATCAAATACGTAGCTGTCCCTATCATTATTATTATTATTATTATTATTATTATTATTATTATTATTATTATCGTTATTATTATTATTTGTACTGTGACACAGAAGGATAAAAGGACGGTCAAATATTCACAAGGTATAAGATAACTTTATTATTTTTACTCTTTTTACTTTCTCTATACGAACTATGTACATAGTGTATACAGAAGGTATTGCACTCCAACAAAAATACCGAGATCTCACCGGAAATATATGTTTTAGGGTCCCCTTTATCTAAAAAAGTATTTTCAGAAAAAGGTCCGTGTGTGTGTCCGTGTGTCTGTGAACACGATAACTCAAAAACGAAAAGTCGTAAAATACAAAACTTGGTATTTAAGTTTAGTATCTTCCAGGGATGCGACACGAAGATTTTGAGAAAAATCCCCCCACCCCAAACTACCCTTTACATGGAACTTTTTTCGAAAATTTTGATTTTCTAAAAAATGGCTCTAACGATTTTGATTAAAATATCGTATATTAAAGATATTTACATGACAAATAAAATGCATATTTTGAATTTTCTGGCAATAGCCTCTGAAGACTACTTTATTCTGAGTGGATTTTCCGGAATTTTGTCTAACTGCTAAACCGTAAGAGATAGACAAAAACTTACCACACAAAAAATGTAGAACACATTAAAGCGCACAATTTATGTTATATACATTTTTTTTCTTGGAGTATATCGTTTATGAGATATTCCTTGTGTTTGTTTTTAGGTTCGAAAACACTAACTTTTCTCATACAGGAATTTGTCAACTCGTGTCCATACAAACAAAAGAACTTCAGTCACATAGTAACCAGCTTTTGACTATCGCTTTAATTTATGCTACTCCTTTATTTCCTTTCTACTTACAAGGAAGAAAGTAATAAGACTATTTATGCTAATTTTTCTAGATTAGCATGAAGTAAATAGTCGTATAAGCTTTTTAACTACAATTTGTTGCAGAGATGTAGAGAAAGTCATGTAACACATCAGATTTTTGTTTTATTATTGTTTACTCTCTGCATGATGTCACGGGAAACAAAAGAATGGACATAACACTTAAAATATTTCGGTAATATTGGAGGATTTAATCAAACAATATATCTCATAAACCTCTAAAGCTATAAATAAGATTATTTTTAACAAACAGCGTATTTGAAGGAGTCTTAACTTTTTAAATTCAGTAAATTATTCTGTCACTTGTGGCTTCCCAGTTATATAAAATTCATTGCATGGAACAGAAAGCTCAAACTATAATACATTTCATTTACCATACCATTTTGTCAATGTACTGATTTTAATTAAAATCTTAGAACCCTTTAATAAAAACCGATGTGTTCCATTCACATGACTTTCTCTACATGTTGTGCAAGCAAACTATTCTTACAAAAGAAGCTTATTCTTCTGTCTACTTCGAGAAAAAAACATTAGCAGAAATGATCTTATTGCTGGCGTTCTTGTAAGTAGAAAGAAAATGAGGGGATATACTGGGCAAAATGATATTCAAATCCTTTAAAAGCAGTTGCTACGCGATAACATTGAAAGTCGTCCTATTTGTATGCCCAGAAGAAAAATAAAACAAAAGGAATATCGACTTCGTGTTTGGGAAAAGTATAATTATTTTAAAGAATATATCGGAAACAGTCAACTCCACAAATATGTACTTGACATAAATTGTTTTTAACCAGATATATAATTTTTGTGTACTAAGATTTTGTCTATCTCTTAGCAAAACACTCCAGGATGAAGAGGGCTTCAAAAACTATTCCCAGAAAATTCAATATATATATTTTTTTTTTATTTGCCACGTAAATGTATATTATATATTTTGAGCATTTTAATCATAATCGTTAGAGAGCAATTTTTGATAAAATCGAAAAATTCGAAAAAAATGTTCCATGGGGAAATGGTTTGGGGTTGTGAGATTTTCCTGAAATTCTCCGAGTCGCATACTTGGAAGATATTACCTAAGTGCAGGAGGCAAAGGCCTAAGTCACTTCTCAACACTTGAGTTTAAGATTAAAATAACATAAACATAAACATCTATTAATACCAAGCAACCAAAATGAATTATTTCAATTTTTATGATAAACATTTTGATGCGTTATATTTACATGAATTTCTCCACCTATTCCGCAACAAACAATACCCAGTTACTCTTTTTTTTTGATTCATGCTAGTAAAGATAAATATGAGCAGAAATGGTTTTATCAAACATTTTCTTATAGTGTCAAGATATCATTGAATAATGGTTAATGTTAAAATTACCATCCCTGTGAATATAAGTTTTCATAAATTCATAGGAAAATTAAATAAATCCGATTAGTGTAATTATAATTCTTGTTGCTGCTATGATCCATACATAATGATTAAAAGATTAAATTAGCTTAGGGATAACAGCATAATTTTTTTAATAGTTCTTATCGAAAACAAAGATTGTGACCTCGATGTTGGATTAAAGCCGTAGTCAAATCTTTTTAAGAGCTAGTCGTTATATGTAGGTCTTGAAATTCTGTTCTATTTGCATGACCAGGATGAAAAAGAAAAATGAATCACGAAGTCCTCATTTGTAAAATGCATTCAAACCAAGGAATATCTCGGAATTGGTTAACTCCACAAAACTGCTCAATACATTGTTTTAAACGAGATCTATATCTTTGTGTAGTAGGTTTTTATATCTCTTGCAGTTATGTAAAGGTCATCTAGAATGAACAAGTGCTTCAGAGAATATTTCCAGTAATTCAATAAATTAATTTTACTTATGATGTAATAATATGTGGTATTTTTATCACAGTCGTTAGATTCATTTTTGAGAAAATCGAAAATTAAATAATATATGCCATATATATGGATTTTTTTTTTAAAATCTTCCTGTGGCATCCTTGGAAGATCTGAACTTATGTAAATACCAACTTTGATATTTAAGCAACTTTTCGTTTTTGCTTTTTGCTATTCACAGTCACACACTGACCTTATTCTAAAATACTTCATTTATATTCAGGGCGACTCAAAACGTGTATTTTCAGTGAAATCTCGATATAGAATATTTAGGTGGAATGCAATACCTCTACACCTACTATCTACGTTGTGCATGACTGGAAAACAAATTAAAATATTGATTTTCTTAAAAATGGCTCTATGGATTTTGACTAATATATCTAATATTAAAGATATTTACATGGCAAATAAAATGTATATCTTGAATTCTCTGGGAATAGCTCTGAAGACCTCCTCCTCTGGATGACTTTTGCATAACTGATAAACGTAAAGATAAACAAAAATGTACTGTATAAAATGTAAATTTCGTTAAAACACTCAATTTATGCCATATTCACTTTTTCTTGGAATTGACAATTTCCGAGATTCTTTGTTATTTGGTACAGTTTTAAAATACTTAAAAAACTTTTCTCATACGGGAATTTTTAACTCCTGGCCATGTAAAAATAATTTAATTTTAATCACATAGCAACTAGCTTTGAAAAGGTTTGACTCTCTGTAATCTGGTGTTTTCCTTTATTTCCCTTCTACTTCTAAGGAAGCAAATAATAAGACAATTTCTGCTATTGTTTATCTTGATTTGCATGAAGTAGACAGAAGAATAAGCTTTCTAATTATAACTTGTCACAGACATGTAGAGAAAGTTATATGAATAGAACACATCAGATTTTTTGATATGTTAATGTACTGAAAACACCTTTCGGGAGAATGAACAGCTTTGTGCGAATTGCATTGGAACAAGTCAATAATTGAGATAATAGAATATTCATATTTGATAAGAATCTGTAACATTTATATAAAATATGCAGAGCAATTATACAATTATACAAGGCATCAACTTCGAAAAAGTTTCGTGCTTTTTCTAAGAGTTCAGAAACGAATATCGGCTAAATAAGTTACAGTGGCTTACAAAGATGAGACAAGTAGTTTTTCAAGAAATGACCGCACCTGAAGCTATTCGTTACATGTAAAGAGTTGTACTATTATTTGTACTATTATTACTATCATTATTGTTATTATTAGGATTTTACAGCCATACTCCACCTATGCATTTCCACACGTCACATGTACCTTCTTCTGCCATGGTTTCTTCCTTGTTTCTGCTTCTCATGAAGTTCTTGACTTGTTCTCTCATGCTACTCTGGTCTCTTCTTTTCCTCCTAAATAGTCGTCTGTTACATTTTGGACATCGGTGCTATTCCAACTGAGAAGGCTTTCAAACCATCACAGCTTCTCTTCTAAATTCTCTCCAAAATCGATTCTTCTACTTTCATGTTATTGGTGATGTTTCATATAGTTGAATTAGAGATCTGTTGTAGAAGTGAGGTTTGGATCTTAAAACGAGAAGAACAAAGTAAGTTCTTGGCTTTAAAATAAGAGTGGAATAAAAAGAAAATTCCTACAGAAAATGTTGTGAAAGAAAGCAACAGAGCAAAGGATAGACTAAATGGAAAAGAATCCAGCACTAAAATAGAATAATTCGGGAGAGGAATAGATTGTAGGAAAGAAGGTGTCAAAGAGTAGAGCCTCTCTTATTCTATCTCCCTGATGAATAAAATGCATAAATATTTAATTTTCTGGCAATAGCCTATTGATACATTCTAAATGAATGTTATAGTCGGTAAGTTATATGAAACAGAGAGAGAGAGAGAGAGAGAGAGAGACAAAAACCCAATGATGAATATTGTAACTATCATTAAAATACACAATTCATGTCCATTATTATTATTATTATTATTATTTTTTTTTTTTTTTTTTTTTTTTTTTTTTTGTGACGGGCATTTTCTATATATTCCACAATGCAAGTCGGTACCTGATTGAGTGTGTTGCGGACATGCTTGCCATTTTGCGGTGGTTATGTTATTTCCTTTGTAAGACCTTTTACTACGGATTAACATTTGAATGCTGCTTCCGTATCTCTAATTAATTTGAAATCTTCCTGTGGTGAATAAATCCTAAGCTAATATGCAGAGAATAAATATTTTATATGACTTATAACGGATATATGTGAATTTAACATTGATCGAGAGATCCAACGGAATGTATCACATTATTATTTTACATTAAAGATATGAAAGTAATAGCAAGATCATTTTTTTGAAATTCATTCAGCAATCGATATTTATAAGGATGGTTCTACGTCGATCAAAATAAGCACCAAAATCATTGTTTTTAAACATCCTTATGTTTGACGTGAATCATATTTAAACTATAAGTACGAAATATTATATAAAACTTAATGTTTTTCTTTATTAATCTGTCTTAATGCGAGTCCACCAATTCGCACAAAATAATAAATATAATAATTTTAGTAAACATTATAAAATATTCTTAAAATTCAGAAGTGCAAAAACGTCTTCTATTGCCAACATGAAATATAATGTAATTAACTTTGTAAATCATTAATTCCTAAAATATTCCATTTTACCTTGATAATGATTTACCCAATAATATCGAGGATCCTTTACTTTCATTTTGTGAGTATTAGTTTTGTTAATTAGCTCAAGGTGTATTTAGTGCATTTTAGAATAAATTCACATAGGTACAATTGTATTTAATAGTACGTTTTATTTTAAAACTCGAAGATTCAACATACTTAGTTGCTTTATTTGTTTTTAATTGTTTTATTTATATAGCCCACTTTAACATCTAAGGTCATATCGGCGGCTTTATACTGGAAACAACAGGAAACAACTCGTTGTCTATAAGTTCTTTATTCTGGGTTTGAATAATTTTCTATTTTCCTCAAACACACACTTTCACTCTCACATACATCCTTCCAGACTCTGTGGGGGATAGGAAATAATTCTGGCTAAAGTAAAATTTCCCGCCCCAGCCGAATATCGAACCCGGGACCTCCGGGTGAGAAGTTGCTTTATTGTTTTAATTGTTTATAGAGCCAAAGCGATCAGGCATATTATCACCATTATATGTTTTTTCTAATATTGTTCAAGTAACCCGAGAACTTCAACCACAACGGAAACGCGAAAATTGAAAGCAACGCAGATATAAGATTCCGGTTTACAATCCCTCGGGAACGAGAGTGAGAATGTATCACAATAATCATATCAACGTGGAAATCATTAATAGCAGTAAGTCGGAAATTGTGTGCTTTAAAGTCATCGTTCGTTTAGCTCGTTTTTCTATCGATTAAAGCTTATCGGTTATACAAAATTGTATAAAAGTTCTTCTGAATTAAGAGAACTTTACCGGATACTAGCAGAAAAATATACATTTTATTTCTCATGAAAAGACTCTTAATATATGGCATTTTAATCGTTAAGGCCATTTTTGAGAATATAAAGAAGTCGAAAAATGTTCCATATAAAAGATATTTAGGGGGGATGCATTCTTTAAACTCTTTTTATTGCATCTTTGGAAAATATTAAACATAGACACCAATTTTTCTCTGTTCCGACCATTTTTACTTTCTATATACATATTATATACATAGTGTATAGAGAAGGTATTGCACTCCACCCAAACATTCGATACCGAGATTTCACCGGAAATATATGTTTTACGATCCCCTGTATCCAAAAAAGTATTTTCAGAAAAAGGTCCGTGTGTGTGTCCGTGTGTCTGTGAACACGATAACTCAAAAACGAAGAGTCAGTAAAATACCAAACTTGGTATTTAAGTTTAGTATTTTCCAGGGATGCGACACGAAGATTTTGAGAAAAATCCCACCAACCCAAACTACCCTTTACATGGAACTTTTTTCGAAAATGTTGATTTTCTAAAAAATGGCTCTAATGATTTTGATTAAAATAACGTATATTAAAGATATTTACCTGAAAAATAAAATGTATATTTTGAATTTTCTGGGAATAGCCTCTGAAGACCACTTTATTCTGAGTGAATTTTACGGAATTTTGCACAACTGCTAAACCGTAAGAGATAGACGAAAACTTACGACACAAAACATGTAGAGCACATTAAAACACACAATTTATGTTGTATACATTTTTTTCGTGGAGTTGATCGTTCTTTGAGATATTCCTTTTTTTTTTTTTTTTTTTTTGTTTTTAGGTTCGAAAAACTTAACTTTTCTCATACAGGAATTTGTCAACTCCTGTCAATACAAACAAAGGAACATCAGTCACATAGCAACCAGCTTTTGACTATCGCTTTAACCTATGCTACTCCGTTATTTCCCTTCTACTTACAAGGAAGCAAGTAATAAGACTATTTCTGCTAATTTTTTGTCGATTAGCATGAAGGAAATAGAAGCATGAGATTTTTAAAACTAAATTGTTACAGTGATGTAGAGAAAGTCTTGTGAATGGAACACATCAGATTTTTAATCATGTTGTTCATACACACAACCACTCACACGCATATACACACACGCACACACAAACATGGGACGTCTTCTGGAAGAGTTTTTCGGATTCAGGATATATTTCCAGAGAAATCTGGGGTATCGAAATTTCTAGTGAAATTCAATACCTTATCTACTTCTCATGTACATGGTAGAGAAAGCAAGATGGACACCGGATTAAACATTTGAGTTTACTCCAGACATTGCTTCTTGTAGTGTGCGTGATCTGCAGATGAACCGACTAGGAAATAAGAAGTGGCAGAAACCACATTGGATGTTGTTTGCTTACATATTGGGAACTGTACTTTGTCCCAAAAATAGTGAAAGTCATACCACCTAGCATTGCAGTATACATGGCAAACTCATCTAAGATATAATGGGGTTCTATTTATAAATCTCGTTTGTAGTTTTCAATTATAATGGTTTAAATATTAAAAAACGGGATGCGTAAAGATCTGATGAATTACATTCATGTGGCTTTCTCTAACTTTTGTCGTTTATTAGTAGCTGTGCAAACTATTCTTACGGAAGTTTATTTTTCTATTTTCTCAATTCAATCTAGATAAACCATTATAGAAATTGCTACGCTACATAATTATTATATATACAAATAGAATAGCGATAGTAATATGTTTTAACAACTAGATGTTATATGCTGGCCTTCAAATTCCAATCTTTCGCGAGAAACAAAAGCAAATAGACAGGACTAGAAGAGAGAATTATTGAATAGTTCCAATCATTATAACGGTTTACGTAATAAAAAAATAATGTGTTCCATTCACATGCCTTCCTCTACATCTCTGCAACAAATTATTGTTAAAAAGCTTATTCTTCTATTTATTTCTTGCTAATCGAGAAAAAATAGCAGAAATGGTCTTATTACTTGTTCAGTAGAGGGGAAATAAGGGAGTACCTTAGGCTAAAGTGATAGTGAAATGTTTTAAAAGCTGCCTGCTATGTAATTGAAGTTCCTTTTCTGTTTTCCATATGAGAAAAGTATAGATATTTTAAAACTGAAACTAAATACAGGAATGTCTCAAAAACGGTCAACTACACGAGAAAATGTATGTAACATTAACTGTGTGTTTTAACGAGCTCTACATTTTTCGTTAAGTAAGTTTTTGTCTGTCTATTGTGGTTTACCACTAATGCAAAATTCCGCAAAATGCATTCAGAATAAAGATGTCTTTAGGGGCTATTCCCAGAAAATTTAAGCTGAAAATGTTGTCACGTAAATATCTTTAATATACGATATTTTAATCAAAATTGTAGAGCCATTTTTGAGAAAATCAAAATTTTCGAAAATTTATCCATGTAAAGGGAAGGTGGAGGTGAGGGAATTTTCTTGAAAATTTTTGCCGCATTCTTGGAAGATATTGAACTGAATACCAAGTTTAGTATTTAATGGACGTTTCGTTTATGAGTTATGCTGCCCCCCCCCCACACACTCACACTCGGATAGCTTTCTAAAAATGTCTGTTTTTTTGTTTAGGGGGCCACAAAACATATATTTCAGATGAAATATCGGTATCAAATTTTTGGGTAGAAAACAATACTTTCTCTATACACCATGTACTTGTAACGTGTAAAGAATTTAAACACGACTATTTGCAATAAATTCTGCATTTTAAAGAGGTTTAGATTTTTGTGTAGTGCTTTTCATCTATCATAACATTTACAGTTACATAAAATTCTTTCCGAATAAAATGTATCTGACAGCTATTCCCAGAAATTTCAGAATACGTATTTTCTTTAACTAAAAAACAAAATCTCCACGGCTTAACAGCCCGTAGCAGGGCCACGGTATGCTGCCAGCCGCTGAATACCCACCTCTGCCCTTTGCAGCTGTCATGAGTGAGATGTAGTACTGGAAAATGGAATGTGGTAAGCTCACCAAGTCCCTCCCAACCGGTCAATGCGGCCTTCGCTACTTGGAGCCTCCCCAGGGACCTCGCGAGGTTAATACAACCCAGACGAGGTCTCCAATTGGGAGAAAATCCCCACATCGGTACCGGGAATCGGCAGTTGTGCCACCACGGCGCGGAGACAGCCACACATTTTGATTAGCATGTAAATATTTTAATGTTTAGTATATAAATAAACATTCGTTACGTTGGGAAAATAAAACATTTATAAAAATGTTCCATGTACACAGTAGTTGGGAGAGAGGGAATTATCTTCAAAACTCTTTGTGTGAATCTTTGGTAGACACTAAACGTAAATAACATATGAAAATACTTTTTGTTTCTGAGGTGTTTTTTTTGGTAGTGTTTAACGCCCACTTTAACTACTTGTGGCACCGCAGGGGAATGACACTGGTGAAGATGGAGCACCGGTGGAATGCGATGGCGGGAAAAACCGGAGAAACCTGCGCCGCTTTGTCCACCACAAATCTCATATGTGTTTCTTGGGATCGAACCCGGGCCGTCTAGGTGAGAGGCGAGTTGTCTAACCACTCGGTCCTTCTGAGGTGTGCTAGACACAAACTCATATAGGGATACTCAAACAGAGCGGATCATTCTCTAAAACTGCGTTTACTTATTTGGGGACCTCAAAACATGCATTTCCGGGAAAATCGCTGTATCAACTGGTGAGAGGAATGTAATACCTTTTCCAGCTTCTATCCGTGGTAGAGAAACTAAAGCATGGCATTTTTAAAAGCTGCTAATTTGTGTGTAGGTATGTGTTATTTTTAACAGTGTTTAACGTTCATTCTTACTGCAACGGCACCACAGGTGGTGAACCCTAATGATATATGAAATGGAGTGATTAATGAAAACGGAAATTTGAGAAGGAAGGTATTTCCCGTATTTGCAGTTTATGACGCTTGTGGAAAATCTGGAAGTAACCTCAACCAGAGAGTACGGACCTAGAAAGAATCGAACCGCTGACCTCAACGAACTCGGCTACCCATGCTGATAATGTGTGTATATGTGTGTGAGAGAGAGAGAGAGAGAGAGAGAGAGAGAGCGAGAGCGAGAAATGGAAAGGGGAATGGAGTTTTATTTATGGACGCTCTTTAACTACTGTGGTTCTCAGCGTCCCATTCTATAATGGGCGTGAAAGACCGCTTAGTTTTGCTCAGAGGCCTCTTTTTTCAGGCTTGAGGTTATTTTACGTGTCATAATTCTATGACAGGGACCAACGGCTTTACCTCCCTTCCGAAGAAAGCTAAGGCTTTTTACGCCCGAAAAAAATCCATCGTCCTCTGCCGAGTTTGAACCCGCGACCGGGTGTATGTGTAACCATTACAGCACGAAGGTGACTGGAGAGAGAAAGAGAGAGATAGGGAGATAGAGCGTTGATAGAGAGATAGAGAGAAGGAGAGATTTGTTTATTTATTTATTTATTATGTATTTATTTACCTTAAGGAAACCGGCGTTGAAAGATTTCAGCTTTCCCGAACATTTCAGATAGACAGAGAAAGAGATAGAGGAAAGAACGACAGTTTTTCAATTATTAAGTAAAAGTGTAACAGCCGAAAATATGTGCCCTAAAGATTCCACACTACAGTTAGTGGGGTGAGGTAAACATGGGAAAAGATTTAAAATAGTGAAACGAACAATACTACTATGGAGCTTAGTGCCTGAAATACTTTTTACTTCTCTAGCCGGTATATGCAATGTACATTCTGTCAAGAAAGTACCGGGAATTGATCATTTAAAAAATCCTGTTTAAAAGGGGATTCGAAATTATTGTTGGTACAACTTTCCTCTATACCCACGCGGAGTTTGATCGTCATCTGTCATCTAGTTTGTTTACAGTACGCCATTTTGATAGTTCATCTCAAAGGTGATTTGCGATTTTAATGTGAATACAAATATTGAACAAAGAATATGCCTCAAACTTTTCATTGCAAATGGTATTTCGTGTGTCAAATCACTGAAAATGTTGCGTTGCAGCTCGGTTAGTTCCGAAAGACTTGAATTTTCTACAAAAACTGAATCGCGTAAGGATTGCTGAAGACGTGCTAGAACGAGCCAGTTCCACCCCACATTCATGAAACGCATTGTAACTGGTGATGAGACGTGGGTTTACGAGTTTGACACTCAAACCAGTCAACAAGCTTCCGAATGGCGCCTTCCAACTGAACCGAAACCTAAAAGGGCACGTCAAACTTGATCAAAACTGAAGGTCATGTTGATAATTTTTTCCATTATCGGGGTGTCGTGCACTCAGAGTTCTTGCCAGAAGGTCAGATGGTAAATAAAGAGTATTATCTGAGCGTTATGCGGCGTTTGAGAGAACAAATACGGCGAAAAAGGCCAGATTTATGGAACGACAACTCGTGGATTATGCACCACGATAACGCACCAGTTCACAAGGCTATTATTGTGAACGAATTTCTGGCCAAAAACTCAAAAAATGTCATCGAACAACCACCGTATTCACCTGATCTGGCTCCTGCTGATTTCGTTCTCTTTCCAAAACTCAAGTTACCACTTCGAGGCACCCGTTTTCAGTCGATAAAAGACATAAAGGAAAATTTGCGGCGACAGTTGACATCGATTCCTAAAAGTGCCTACAAAAAATGTTTTGATGATTGGATTATTCGTTGGCATAAAGGTATAATTTCAGAAGGGCCTACTTTGAAGCTGATAAAATAAAATTGGATGAACAATTCATTTTTTGTGTTTTATTGGCAAATTCCCGGAACTTTCTTGACACAGTAGTACATAGTGGATAGAGAAGGTACTGTATGCACACAAAAATTGGATACAATACATGTTTTGAAACCTCCCTATTCAAAAAAATTATTTTAGAAACATATCTATGTATGAGTCTATGTGTGTGCGCTTGTGGGCAGCATAGCTCAAAAACAAAAGTCGGTTAAATACCATACTTGGCATTTAAGTTGATTATCTCCCAAGGATGCGACACGAACATTTTCATGAAAATCCCTCCACCCCCAACCACCCTTTAAATGGACAATTTTTCGAAAATATTTGTTTTCTCAAAAATAGTTGTAACGATTTGGATTAAAATATCTTATGATTAAGATCTTTTTATGACAAACGACATTTATATCTTGAATTTATTGGGAATAGCCTCTGAAGACCTCTTCATTCCGTTGACTTTTGTATAACTGGAAAACCATAAGAGATGGACAAAAACTTACTACATAAAAATGTAATCTCATTAAAATACACATTTATCCATTTTCGAGATATTCCGGGTTATTGGTCTCAATTTTAAGCTACTTAAACCTTTCTCAAACCTGAAGACGTCTGTCTTCAGAGGCTATTCCCAGAAAATTTAATATATACATTTCGTCATTAAAGTATTTTGAACATAAGGCATTAGACCGTTGAGAAGCTTGGTTAAAGGCAATTCCCAGAAAAAAAAAATTGTCAACCTACCCCTTTTATAAGAAACCTCTTGCTAATTTGACCATTTCGCAGCTAGAGTGAGAAATAATTAATATCAAATTATGTGCCTTTGATACCAGAATCGTGAGAGAAAGAGGCGTGTTTCTCAGACTTGGAATGCAATAGTAATTATCGCAATATTCCTCAGCCGAAATTCTTGATTAACATCATGCATTCTACTAAAACTTTAAACCGATGCTGTAATATATATGGTACGGCTTTTGTTACATTAACAGTAGTTTTAGACCAAGAAATTAGAACAAAATTAAATGATGACCTTGTCGCTATGTTTACTGTAATAATACCAATTTATCAATAATAACTTCTGACAAGTTATTGTGACTGTATTAAATATTCCTTGAACTATAGATCTCTCCCCTTTCATTGTCCTTTGTTCATTACTTCAAAAACTTGGAAAAACAATCAATTTGACAGATGTTGCATGCGGTGTTTGTGGTAGTGTCTAGTGACACAAAATGGCGGCTGGACTTAAGACTTGTTTCAGCAAAACAATAGCATTTCCATCCTGTGATATTAACCTATGAAAGGTAGATTACGTATTCCAAACGCTTGACCGTCTACAGCGCTGTAACGTTTTGGATCTACTAACCATAATGCTCCAGTAAACATTTTCAACACATTTACTGAATGTTATGATAAGAGCACATTGTAAATCAGCAGCTATTCTAATAAAAAAATGTCGTAAACTAGCAAGTAGTGAAGGAATAATTTGTTATTGTTTTCCGAGCAGTTTGTCAAGCAGTGCACATCAGGCGATTCGCAAATTGGCTCTCTCTGGTTATTCAAGGGGCAGTCAGTTGGTGACGTCTGAGGAGAAGTGTTGAGGTAGTTGTGCAATCTTGGCCACCGAATGTTTACCTTAGCAGGAAAATTCTTCTGTCGACAGGTGCTGCACTCTGAACTGGAGGATGACACTCTGCCAAGCATTGGACGGTTTCACGGTGATTTGTCCACCGAATTCTCTAGCCTTCTCAGCAATGTACATGGTCAGTACTCCAAAACAGTTATAACCTATTACTGTGATTGTTTTCTTGACTAGGGCTATTTCACTGTTGTTCTACTAGCTTATGCATGCTGGAATTTTACTACAAGTATTTCTTTCCATAAAATCCACATAAACTGCTGATTAACTGGTGAGTATAAGAAAGAAAATATTTCTAACTGTACTTGTATACTGTATTATTTAAAAATTCAGAGTCGCTAAAGTATTCCTTGAATAGTGCCTTCATTAATAAAACGTCGAGCTAAAGGACAACTCCCTTGCTGGCCAGCTAAGTTCGATCACCTCAGCAACGTCACAATCAGCCTGCCTCTACTCAGAATTTATAAATGTTGTTTCTAATAAACTCGGAATATTCGGCTTTACAACTTGCACAATGATAAATATTTATTTTACAAATATAATTATTATATCTTAAAACTGTTGCTGTATTAGAGGAAGAATATTTATGTAAGCACAGATAAGTTGCAAATTTTACTTTCCTTACACGTACTATGTACATGGTAATCTCGGCATCGAATGTTTTGGTGCAATACAACACCTTTTCTATACACTATGTACATAGAGATTTCACCGGAAATACTTGTTTTGGGACCCCCTGAATCCAAAATAAAACATTTTTAGAAAAAGGTCCGCATGTGTGTCTCTGTGTGTGTCTGGGGGGCTGCATAGCTCAGAACGAAAAGACCGTTAAATGCCAATCTTAATATTTAAGTTCAGTATCTCCCAAGGATGCAACACGAAGAGTTTCAGCAAAATCTCCCCCCCAACTACCCTTTACATGGAAAATATTCGAACATTTTGATTTTCCCAAAAATGACTAACGACTTTGCTTAAAATTGTTTAAATTTAAGTTAATTATATGACAAATAAAATGTATATCTTGAATTTTCTGGGAATAGCCTCTAAAGACCTCTTTATTCTGGATGATTTTTTTTTTTAATTTCTCATCTGGTAAACGATAAAAGATGTAGACAAAACAACACAAAAATGTTGGAGCTGACCGTTTTCAAGATATTGGTTTCAGTTTTAAAATACTTATACTTTTCTCACTTGTCAACTCCTCGCCATGCAAAGAAACGGATTTCAGTGCCATAGCAACCACATTTAAAAACATCTGACGGTTGGTTTAGCCTAGTGTATTCCCTTTTCAGTCTGACTCTACCTATCCAATCCTTTATTTCCCTCCTACTTATAGGGAACGAAGTAATAAGACCGTTTCTGCTAATGTTTATCTCGATTAGAATGAAGTGGATAGAAGAATAAGCTTACTAACAATAATTTGATACAAAGATGTGAATGAAACACATCAGATTTTCATGAATATATTCAAAGATAATAATTATCTCAATAACAGTTTTGGACTTCATATACAAACCTAATATTTACATGTCAAACACAGTCACGTATGTGCATGTATTTAGAGCTTACATCTTGGATATTTGAATAAATCCAATCAAGATAGCTCTGATTTGATAAGAACTGATTCTCTGATAAGAACTTCCAAGTTAAAATACTTAAACTTATAAAAAACAGGCTGATGTGTTACACTCACATGACTTTCTCTAGCTGTTCTAAAAACTTCTTACATAAGATAATTCTTCTTTCTGCACCTTGCTAATTGAGGTACTCATTAGCACAGTGTTCTTATTACTTAGTTCCGTATAAGTAGAAAGAAAATAAGGGAATACATTAGGCTAAACCAATAGTCAAATGTTTTAAAAGCTGTCGTTACGTGATTGTCATTACAAATCGCTTCTTTTCTTGGCCAGGAGTAAAACAAAAGAAAAACGGACACTCCCGTCTGAGAAAAGTATAAGTACTTCACAACTGAGACTAATAACAATGAGTACCTCGAAAACGGTAAGTTCCACGAGAAAAATGTATATGACACATCCTGTGTATTTTAAAAAAACCTGCATTTTTTGTAGAGTACGTTTTTGTCTATTTCTTACGGTTTACTATTTATGCCAAATTAAGCAAAATTCATCCAGAATAAACATGTCTTCAGAAGCTATTCCCAGAAAATTCAAGGTATACGTTTTATTTGACAGGTAAATATCTTTAATATACGATATTTTAATCAAAATCGTTATAGCCATTTTTAAGAAAATCAAAATTTTCGAAGAAGGTTCCATGTAAAGGTTAGTTTGGGGTGGGGGGATTTTTCTCAAAATCTTCGTGTCGCATCCCTGGAAGATACTAAACTTAAATACTAAGTTTGGTATTTTAGCTACTATTTGTTTTTGAGTTATCGTGTTCACAGACACACGGACACACACACGGACCTTTTTCTGAAAATGCTTTTTATGGACACAGGGGGTCCTAAAACATGTATTTCCGATGAAATCTCGGTTTCGAATTTTTGGGGTGGAATGCAATACTTCTCTATCCCTATGTACATTGAACATACGGGACTAGATAAAGTAAAAACTGATGTGTTCTATTCACATGCATTTCTCAACAATATATTGTTTCAAAAGATTATTCTTGTATCTACATCATGCTAATCGAAGAAATTACCTTATTACTCATCTCCTTCTAAGCAGAAGTGAAATAAGAAATAGGTAAAGCGATAATCAAATCTTTTAAAGGCTGGTGTGAGGTCTGGAAGAGGAATTGGATAGATTGCGATGAGTGACGAGATAAAACGAAAATAAGATATAGAAGTGAATAGCGGAGGAGGTTAGAGCTAAATCAAGTGCGTTATGGCTGCGGAGAGAAAAGAAGGGAAAATTAAATGAGAAGTGATGAGATATAAGAAAAGTAAAGAAGGGCAAAAAGGAAAGTTGAAGTAACATTCAAGTAAGGCTATAGAAGGAAGTGAGAAGAGGAAAACGAATATAAAAATCTAGACTGAAAACAAGGCGGAAAAAGTAGAAGCGAAAAAGGAATAAAAAAACACATACTGAAACGGTAAACACAAAGTGAAATAAGGTACTCAAAAATCTGTGCAAGTTTGCCAGTGTATGTAATGAAGTAGAGATCTTCTAATGGGAGACGGGCAGATTACCAAGTACAAAGGGAGTTCAAGATGTGTATGATTTGTACTAGATGAATTCGTACATACTAAGTCACAAAAAGATTATGAAATTTCAACACTAGCATTTAGTAACCTGCTTTTGATCCTTTGGCTCGATTCGTTTCTTCTATTTTTACTTTCTCTATACTCACTATGTACATAGTGAATAGAGAATGTATTGCACTCCACCAAAAAATTCGATACCGAGATTTCACCGGATATATATGTTTTAGGGTCCCCTGTAACCAAAAAAAGCATTTTCACAAAAAGGTCCGTGTGTGTGTGTGTGTGTCCGTGAGTCTGTGAACACGATAACTCAAAAACAAAAAGTCGCTAAAATACCAAACTTGGTATTTAAGTTTAGTATCTTCCAGGGATGCGACACGAAGATTTTGAGAAAAATCCCGCCACCCCCAACTACCCTTTACAAGGAACTTTTTTCGAACATTTTGATTTTCTCAAATATGGCTCTAACGATTTCGATTAAAATTTCGTATATTAAAGATATTTATCTGACAAATGAAATGTATATCTTGAATTTTCTGGGAATAGCCTCTGAAGACTACTTTACTCTGGATGAATTTTTCATAACTACTAAACCGTAAGAGATGGACAAAAACTTAACCCAGAAAAAATGTAGAGCACGTTAAAACACACAATTTATGTTATATACATTTTTTTCGTGAAGTTGATCGTTTTTGAGATATTCCTTTTTCTTGGTTTCAGCTTTGAAAAACTTATACATTCTCATACAGGAATTTGTCAACTCCTGTCCATACAAACAAAGGAACATCAGTCACATAGCAACTAGCTTTTGGCTTTCACTTTAACCTATGGTACTCCCTTATTTCGCTTCTACTTACAAGGAAGCAAGTAATAAAACCATTTCTGCTATTTTTTTTCTGATTAGCATAAAGTATATAGAAGTATAAGCTTTTTAAGAATAATTTGCTGCAGGGATATAGAGAAAGTCATGTGAATGGTACACATCAGATTTTTCTGTATGTACAACAAAAAGTACAATGTAACTATTGCCGGCATCTGTGGGGGCATAGTATGTGTTTTAACGAGATGTGTATTTTTGTGTAGTAAGGTTTTGTCTATCTCTTTCGGTTTACATAAAGATCATTCAGAGCCTATTCTCAGAAAAACTCAACATATATATATATATATTGTTTTTCATAAAAATGTCTTAAATATATGGTGTTTTAAACAAAATCGTTAGAGCTACTTTTTGAGAAAATACACATTTTCGTAAAGGGTAGTTAGGATGGGGGATTTTCTTTATAGTCTTCGTGTTGCATCCTTTACGATACTGAACTTAAATGCTAAGTTTGGTATTTAATAGATTTTCGTTTTTAAGCCATGCTGCCCACACCCACATACACACTCATGGACATTTTTAAAAAAAAATGTTTTTGTATGCAAATTCGGGCTCTGCTAATTACTTATCTATCACACATTTCTTCAAACCGGAAGATTCGACATCATGTTATGACAAACCGGCTAGTTGACCTTCAATCGGCTTACTAAACCTAGTTGTAACACCAATAGTAGGCCGGGAAGTGCGATATGAATTCTTATTGCTTAACATTTTGCTGTTATGTTAAAACTTATAGGAGATTCCTTAGTTTCTTTTTTCTCATATTTGTCTGTAAACTACGGTCTCTTGGAATTAGTATGCAAGTTCGTGGATACTATACAGGATGTTTATTTCAAGACGTGCCTGTATTGTTACTTGTTTAGTCGCTAAGCCTAGAAATCAATTTCCCTAATTATTCCGCAGATGCGTATGACTCGTGTGACGGAGATGTTGCCTAGCAATTCATGGTTTTAGATTGAATGTGAGAATCTTCTACGTCGTAACAACAGATGGCGGTCTTTATGGTACGTGTTCTACCAAAACCTTTTTTGCGCTGTGTTTTATTTGCTCGATATCAAACTTCCATGAAAGATGTAAGTGAAATATTTATTATCATTACCAACGAAAGACAGCATGGTTTGTCAAAAAAACTATTTTTGTGGAATGGATGGACTTTGTATGATGATCAACAAAGGCTAAAATATTTGGTTACTTTATTTGGTTTTATTTTATACTATTTTGAGAGACAGTGTTATTTGCTCATCGTCCGGATTGACCACCGTGCTTGTCCGGCAACATTTCTGCCAAACTTGTACTATATTACGTTCGGTCCGTTATAATTGACACTCCATTCAAAAACTAAATGAAAACAATGACGTTATTACGATCTTTTGAAATGAACACCCACAAGAGATCATTGTAAGATTAATGTCGCAGATTGAGCTGCAATTTTATAGTGAAAATACATGGGAAACCAAAATACCCGTTCTTGGCTTTTTCTCCCATAGGATGTCCATTCGTTGAAGAAACAAAAAGAAATTTAAATTGTTAAGCTGTAATGGCTACCTTTAGGTCTGTCTTCCACCCAACAATTACCTGTCTGGTACTATGCGAGGCGTTAAAAATGTACTTTGCCACTGGTGTATAAGTATCTGCGCACTGGTCTACACTAAAGATAACTTACAACCTAGAGATAATTTAGCAAAGAGAATATTGGTTGTGGAAATGGCTCATTTTTTCCCCAGTGATGGATGGCTCCAAGAAAAAAATTGGAGCAATAAAATTGCTCATTTTTAGACATTTCTCCAATTAATGCTGATTTGCGCAGGAATTGCATATTATTAGTGAAACATTCTAATTTGTAAATATTGTTTTTCTTCTCAAGCGGGGCCAGCTGGATCTGGAACATCAATGACTCTTATCAGTACATCCAAATTCTTCCCTGTACAGAACCTTGAAAAGAATTCTAGATACTAGCGCAGTCACCAATTTAACTATAAGCGATTACTAATAATAACTGAGTCTAAACGTATTAATGTATTTATTATCTTCTCTGTTTCAGTTCTACATGGCTGGGGCGCTGGTAGTGTTTATGGTAAATCATAAGAACAGCACCCTCAAACTGCCTGTATCGCTGAATGCTACAGCCACAGCAAAACCGTTCCTGAACAGGAAAGATGACAGTCACTGCTTGCCAATTGTATCTGATCTTCGTGAATTCTTTCTCAATATTAGCACTTCAGAACTAACTGTCAACCAAGAAGAGAGGTTCCTCGCTTTAGGGAATTGCTCAGACTTAGAAGATGTGTCATCGCTGCTTAAATTCCTAACTAAACTAGAAATTCTTTATGCGGTTGAAGAAGCTGTTGTTGACGTGGCCGAAGACGCTCACAAATCCTTCAACTACATTTGCTGGACAATTGCATTAAATGCATTCATCACGCTTTCTGAAGAATTTGAAAGAGAATTACAAATTACAAAAATGGAGTGCAAAAACGGCTCTGCGTCTCTCTGCTGTTTTGTGGAGCTGGAATCTGAATATTTTGAAACTCACCTGAATGAATTCCGTAGGACGGCTGAATATGTAGGAGCCTTCATCAGTGTGACTGATATATCATATATAGTGAACTTACCAGTTTATACATTATTTATTGGTGGAGGCCTTATGTTGAACGGCTGCCTACTACTTATATTCATCAAGGAGGAAAATGTTCGCAGTGCTCCAAATATAATGATCTTAAACCTAGCTTTGACTGACGTTCTGAATCTTGCCATTTTCGGTATGGCCACTATGTTTCTCTTCGCTTCCACAATTTCAACTGAAGCTTTTAATGTGACTGCCTGCAGGACCACTTTGATCCTCCGAGATATGATATTTAGACTCACACAGTTATCCATTGTGGCTATGGCTGGACAGCGATACCTCGCCACTTTGGTACTGATGAACCAATGGAATATCCACTTGGAAATATCCCCGCTGAAGAAGGCATTTGTGTATGTGTTAGTGATATGGATAATTTCAGTGATCCTTGCAGTTATTGCCGTAGTACTGGGTTCATGGGAACATAATTCTTGCTTCATAATGCTCGGAGGTGGACTAAAGCCATACGAATTTACAGTGCATTGTGTGCTCTTGCCTTTAGCAGTTATTGTGTTCTGCGCTTTGACAGCTAGAAGACTGAAGCAATCTGTGCATAAGATACCTGGGGAGAGACTGAAGGTGACACAACGTGAACTTGGTCGATATCGTAGTGCGCAGGTCCTCAACGCCCTAAGCCTCGCGTATTTTCTCACATATGTACCCTATTCTATTGCTGACTTCTTGATGTCTGTGCGGGGTTTTGACGTCCGTCATATGCATCTCGTCTTTTGGTTCATGACTATCATGAACGGACTGGTGATTGCCAATCCTTTGTGTAACACACTAGCCCTCTACTTCTCCAGCAGTGTGTTTAGAAATCTATTTAATAGATATTTGTTTAACAAGTGCCAGTGTAAAGCCAGTGAAACAGCTAGTGTACAGAAGGGAACTTCGACTGCGACTTCTGAACTGTCTCAATATTCCGGTAATACGGTGTGGTACTTCAAAAGCTAAATGTTACAAGAGAAGTGTCACCTCTCGGAGAAGCAACTGTACTAATTGAGTATTTAGTGCCATATATACCCAAAAGTGGAATACGGGTAATCACATGAGACTGAAACGATAATAACCTAAATACTTAATATCAAATTTAAGAACCAAAAGATAAGAAAATGATATTAAATAAATACTCCAATGTTGATATTAAAAGTTACATACTTGCAGCTAATTTTTCACTGCTACTCTAAATTTGCATTTTCTGTCAGTGCCAAAGTCCTTAATGAATATTTACAATACAAATAAATAAATGTACATCTTTTGTAATTTAATTCTCATTTTTTTAAGTGTCACAACCTACTTTTTTCTTAATATCGTCGTTAATGTGTCCCAAGGACTGTTTCTATTGCTAGTCGCTCTCCAGAGTTTAGCCAATTATACTGTACGTTCTAGACGTCTAAACTGTAAGAGCCACTTTATTATTTACGAACAGAGAAATAGAATCTTCCAGGGATATTCTAGGCAGATGTATAAGGACAGCGCCTATATAGGAAGTAAATATATTACAGCCGTAGAACTACATTGAGCTGATTTGCGAGTCGAAAACTATGGTTACCATTCCAGACTTTATAACCGTAAAGAGAATAAACGATAAAATATACCTAGTGTTTTACTTCAAAATCAGAATGAGGCAAAGAAGGCAAGATTCCTGCACCCGGTGTGCAATATTTCACGGCCTCTTCTCAATAAGCGCGGCCCGGTCACCGTCTCCACTGATAAGTAAGAGGGGTATAACGAAGGTCGCTGTCACAGGCTTTAACTTGAGGTAGCTCCGTTGAGTTGTGCAACTCGTTTAACGCACGCCAAATAGTTCCCCTAGCATAATGGAAACTCATTTTAATGGTATTGAACTTGTGATGTATTTCAACACTCCCAAGCTTATAAAAGACGTATTTATTCGTGCACAAAGGAGTTATAAGGCCGAAGATTATTAAATGGAAGGAATTTGGTCTGTATCAGAAAAGCAAATTAACATTTATCGGCGATTAAGGCACCTTGATTGGCAATCAGTAAAATTATGTTACAGATCAATCAATGTTTGAATGGCGATTATCCTCCTATCAGATTTGACCAGCGTTTGTTTTTCTGGTTAAGTAGCTTTATTGACAATTCAAGAGTAATTTTGGGGATCGAATTCCCTAAATGCTAACCTCAAGTGTGTTAATTTGCCAATGCATGGCATGTAGTATAACATTGTTCATGTAATATTTATCATAATACGATATTTACAATATGTATCATATTCTTATCCTCCTCAACGCTATACATATAAACATTTTGATTATAGTATATGCATGTCTGCATAAAATATGTGATAAGCTCGAATCATTAAGTTATAAATTCATTTCCGAGCGAAAATTATATAGAAAAGCGTATGTTTTTGTTGAAGGTAATGTTAATCGTGTCTTTATTTTGGTCTTTAGGATTAAAAATGCTTATAACTAATTAATCCAAAATTAAGAGTGAATAACGGAGATAAAGATATCTTGGTATTAAAAGTAATGTTTAAATGAGAGAAGTTTAACTTAATAGCACAGAGTATTAGACCGATAAACTAACCGATTGCTTTAGGTGCATTGCGATAATGGTTTCTTGTGATGAAAATCTTCGAATAGCGCAAAAGTCTGATATTCCTGAAGGCATCTGAGAGAGAGAAAGAGAGGGGGGGGGAGACTGTTCTTTGAATATTGATATGGGGTTTAAATAGGTATACATAAAGATTAAGTAAGGATTCTTGTTTACTTTTACTTTTAAGCATCAAAGAAAAATTGAATAGACTAATTGAAACTTCCCACATTCTGCTGGTAATGAACCAACTGCTAATCATAGGCATACTGTTGGAGTATTTCAGGTTATGCTAGTGGGGCCATCTTGTTCACAAATCAACTACTTGCTATGTGATTAGAAGTGTAGCCTACGCCTTAGATTGAAAGGGTTTAATAAAGCGATTCATTTTTAGGTGTTTTCGTCTTCTGTTTTAGTACTAAAATGCGTTGTTACCAAATGTATTTCGGCAATCAGTTGATCATTCTGAACCCAGGAAAAGTTAAACGATCAGAGATCAATTTATTGTCAACCAGTAGGTGATTTGATTTGCTTTCCTCCAACCGGGTATAGCTCTCGGTGTTCACTCGGCATCGCCAGGAAAGTGAGGAGCTGAGATAGGCAGTCATCCCGGACACGAAAGTAAATACTCCGGCTGAGGAATATGTGATACTACATGATCAGTTGGTGATCGTCCACTTGTGCATAAATGGGTGGGGTTGCTAGTCCAAGGCCTAGAAGTTAATTATTATTTTTATTAATAATAATTATATTTATAGGTTGTCGTCGTAGTAGTAGCAGTATGACAAATCCTCGACAACATATTCAGCACAATAAGTATATCTAAATTCCTCATTCTCAAGTGCTGAGATCTTCTTGCAAATGCTTCTCTGCTGAGTTTAAATGGAAAACATAGATTCATAGTAATGGATTTTAAGCTCACCTGTTGAACACGTTTCAAAATTGAAGTGAAAATCACTTACCTTTTTATTCTCTGTGTCTTCGAAGGGACATGTTCAAGTATCAAACATAAAATAAATTGCTCACACAAACGTAAATGGATGACTCTTCCTGAGTACTATCCATAAAATGTCATTTCAGAACGGTTGCATACATAATGTACGCCTGTCCGATTTTATAGATGGAGGTGAGAGGCATTCCCAATATTCAGTAAGGACATGTAATGGTGGTATAATGGTAGTGCGGAATATTTGAGTATAAGCAGTTAGTGCGTGGCTCTGTAGGCCTCCGTTGATTTGTGAAGTAAAACAGTTGAACTCCGTTTGGTTGTAATTGCAGTGGCAGTTGTAAAATAGGGTGTTGTATTGTTTATGGTAAACAATTATTTATTTCCCTGAGAATATAACACATTGTTTAAAGGTATTAAAAAGTATTTGAAAGCAGTACGATTGATCAATATTTTCAATTACATTAATGGAACTCTTGAGGGAGTTGGTGGATCAGTTTTTGAGAGATACATTTTACTAAAAGCAAAACATTGTCCTCCTAGAATAATCAAGTTTAGCTCAAATTCAGTTTAATGAATCTTTCAAAACATTTGTTGTATCTTCTTACAACATGTGACGCTCGATTTTTTCTGAATCCAACGAGAGCAGAATACTTTTAGATCTGTCTAATCGGACGATCCATTTCTAAAACTGTTATAATCTGTAAGAATATTACCAAGAATATACAACCTTCGCTTTCAATAAATTCTGTCCGATCACATCCGCGAGTTTGTAAAGTATAAAAACATGGTCAGGACTTTATGAAATAACCAGTTGTTAATCGCTGACACATTTTGTTGTTGTTCAGGTGTGTGGGGATTATTTGCAGGGGTTGGCTACTGTTGTTACAAATGATGTACATGGCTGCTATGCGAGAAGCGATGGTGATCGTAGTCATCGGTCTTTCTTATGCATGCGCGTTGGTGAACTTTTTTTTTTTATTTAAACAGTACCGGAGCCGGGTCAGGACTCCGGCGCTGTATCCCCGTTTACATTTTCCCCCGCTAAATTTACTGTATGATTACTGGTTTTACTGTTTACTGTTCCTTTACACAGAAATATACACATTGCACAAACATATAACACCCAAGCCCAAGGCGGGACTCAAAGCACCAAGCCTTAGCGAGCGTGGCAATGGGGACCGGCTCCTTCGGACTTGCTCGCCTCATGAAGTCATACCCATTTACTCACAGTATCATTATTCACAACTACGTAGATCCAATTGCTCTCGGAATGCCAAAGCTGACATCTATAAAACTCTGAAGATTGGCGATTTTAGGTACGGCTCATTAAAGTATTTGTTAAAATGTAATATTGGAACCTTCTTTTCGACTCTTGGCAGCATTACGGCGAATTACTTGTCCTGCATTTCATGTTTCTAAACGGTTCTGTTCCCTCCTCTTCGTGTACCGACTAATCAAATGACGTGAGGTCTAAGTTGTAGCTACAAAGATTGATATGTTTTAAACTATTATTTCAGTATTATGGCGTGGTGATTGCCTTTATAGTTCTTCCGCGGTTTTGCCTAGTTTCTAAAAAATCACTACTAAGGAGTTCTCAATTAACTTACATTTTATATATTATATCAATTGTGTATTTTAACGAGATCAACATTTTTTGTAGTAAGTTTTCTCTATCTCATATGGTTTAAATGTATGCAGAATGAAGCAGACTTCAAAAGCTATTCCCAGAAAACTCTAGAAGTACATTTTATTTGGTATGTAAATATCTTTATTATACGGCATCTTAATCAAAATTAGAGCCATTTTTATTAACTGGAAAACTTCGAAAAAATGATTAATGTAAAATGTACTTTGAAATTGGGGCATTTTCTGAAAATCTTCGTGTTGCACCCTTGGAAGATACTAAACTGAAATACCCAGTTTGGTATTTAATCAACTTTTCGTTTTTGTGTTATGCTCTCCACACACACACAAACACACTCACACACAGATACACCGATCAAAAAAATTTAATTCACCTTCTCTTTCTATTCTACCTATATTCTTGCTAGAGAAAGAAATAAAATCTCATGTGTTTCATTCACATGACTTTCTCTACCTCTTCTGCAAACAAACTATTCTTACAGAAGAGTATTATTTTATCTAGATAATAATAATCAAGATAAACGTTATCAGAAATTTTGTTTTTACATAGCCCCAAGTAAGTACAGGGAAATAAGAATACGCTAGGCTAAAGCGACGGCCAAATCTTTTAAGTGTTATCGCTATGCGATTGCCATTGAAATTAAGTTATCTTTCTATAGCCAGGAGTAAAACTAAAGAAGACTGAACGGATAAGGACTTCCCGTTTAGGAAAGGTTTAAGTGTTTATAAAATTGAAACCAGCAATAAGGAATTCTATAAATGTATATGACATAAATTTTGTGTTTTGACAAGATCTAGATTTTTTGTATAGTAAGTTTTTATCTCTCTTTCACGGTTTACTAGTTAGAAAAAGTCACTCAGAATGAAGAGGACTTCAGGGATTATTCCCAAGAAATTCAGGATATACATTTTATTTGCCATGTAAACATCTTTCATATACTGCATTTTATAAAAATCGTTAAGAGATATTTTTTTAGAAAATCTTACATTTTGAAAAATGCCCCATGTAAAAGGTAGTTTGGGATGGGGGATGTTTTTAAAAATCTTTGCGTCTCATCCTTGGAAGATACTGAACTTAAATACCAAATTTGATATTTAACCGACTTCGTTGTTGTTTTTTAAGTTTTCGTGTTCCCAGACACACGTACCTTTTTCTAAAATGATTTGTTGGGGTGTAAATATGACGCTAAAACGCGTATTTGCAATGAAATCTTGATATCGATTTTTTATGTGGAGTGCAATATTACTCTATGTGCTATTTATGAAGTATAGAAAGTAATTTATCCTACCCCTTAGTTTTCTGAACTGGTCAAATACTGATCACACCATCCCAGATTCAACTCTTAAGTATATTTTCAATAATTTTCACCGTTTTATTGCAGATTAATCTAGTAGGCAAGTTAAATATGGCAACCTCCAGAAACAATCCCTGGAAAATATTCTCCGGCATCAAATTCTGGCTACACATCTCGGCAATATTTGGAGTGACTGCATTGGTACCACGCAGTTCATCAAGATCAGTCAGCCTATCCTTGAAGATGGTGCTGTATTCCTGTATGTTGAATATCGGATACTTCTGTGCTGCCTTTTGCATGCCTGGACCATTCCTCTCTCGCACAAATGTCGGACGTATCCTGAACCTGGGCAATCTTGTGGCTTATGTAGTTGCCGGTCGGGGATCTTCTATAGTATGTCTACTAATGACTAAGCACCTGAGCCGTTTTCTTAATCGGGTGCTGAAAAATACGACACAGTTCCCGCGTCTAATACACTCATTGTCCACTGTGTATTTTGCGGTATGTATTTGCTGGAGATTTATGCACTACTGCCTACATGTGCTGAAATACCCAGGCTACAATATTATTGTTTCTCTCGTCGTTTACATCGATTCCCTGACTGTCTCTGTAGTTGCGGTATTATTCATTATGTGTCAGGTACTGCTCTTCTGTTGTTTCAGGGAATTGAACAAGAAGCTCACACAACATTTTCATCACTCAAAGTAAGTAATACTGATAGTCTTTTGCTCTTTTTTATATGTATATTACAGAGTGTTCAACAGATGGTGCAAAAGTAGAGGTAATTTACTCATTCTGTATGAATGCAAGAAACTTTTGTAAACATAAATATGAAAATAGTTAAGTAAGTTTCTTATTTTCAATACAAATGCTCGATGTGAGCACCGCAGACAGGACATTTTGCAGAACATAAATAGCCACTGGTTGGTGCACCTATTCCACAATACAGTTTCTATGTGGTGCAGCCTTCCTGAATTGATTCAGAAAGTGTCTCTACGGCCCCCTTCGCGCATATTCCATGACGCAGATGCCTTTTCTGATGTGTTATTACCAACGTGACTGCCTTAAACACCACTGACCTGAAACAAAATTCACTTTCCTTGCTCTATGAGTAATATGCTAGCCTCTTGTTCCTAAGATCGCCTGCTCAAATCAGGATAGGTTTTTCGAACACAACAATCTTAAGCATGACTTCCTTTAGAAGTGAAGTAAAGCCGTTAGTTCCATGTCGTAAATTTGCGGCACGTAAAAGAACCTCAAGCCTCATAAGAGACCTTGAGCAAAATTAAGCGAACTTTCACGCCTGGTATAGAGTAGGACGCCGAGAAGCGCAGTAGTTAAAGAGCGTTCATAAATTAAAAAAAAAACAAAAACAAAAACTCCGTTGCGACAAAAAAGATAATAAAATGTGTAACTTATAGGTATAATTATCTGCAGTCATTTAAGGTTTTTCATTATTGGTACCTTTGCTACACATATTTATGTGTCAATCCATAAAACTTCAAGGCAGCGAAACAGCAATTAGAGATACGTAACGTCGCAGTAAATAATTTACATACACAACAAAACACAGAACCATAATTAGCGCTAAGTAATATACTATACAACCCTTATTCAGGCTCAGAGAAACTTAAACTCACTTCTGTTTTCAGGAATATTTATCTTAATAATGCCAAATAAATTTTTCCAAAATTTTTGTAATGTTAGATCCTCAATGAGCGTCAAACTTTGAAAAATTTAAATATGAGAAAATAAGGCATGAAGCCACTGCTTTCCCCCGCTCACCTACATTTTAATCAATAGTATTTTAATAGTCAACGATACATTTAAAGCGTAAATGTATGTTTGGAAAATTAGAACATGAAATGGTATTGTGATCATAATGGTTATTTTTCATCAGTTCCCACAATTTTCATAATGATGTTTAATATCATAGTTAAATTAAACTTATGGTTATAAACCAGTGAATGTACACTCTGAAAATGTTGTATGAAGTTAAAAAGTTACTGTTTTACTCCACTCATCTACATTTATTTGTTATTCATCATCATCAACTCTTCATGGATTAGGAGGATTCTCCTGTTCCGGCCTCATTTCTTCCCATCCGAGAAGATAAGCTGCAAATAAGTATGTACAAGCTACAAAAATTGATCCAGGATTATGGTTTAAATATATCAATAGAAAAATCAAAGATAATGGCATTTATAGGAAAACATATAAAAAGATCAAAGATAGTGTTAAGCAATAAAGTGTTAGAACAGGTGATAAAATTTAATTACTTGGGTTGTAATGTAACCTTCAAGACAAACAATGAAGAAATAAATAATAAAGTGAGTAAGTTCCAATATATTTGTGGAGTAATAGCTCGTACCTTAAAAAGGAAAACCCGAAAAGATACAAACCTAAAATTCTATAAGACAATGGCTGTTCCAGTTTTACTGTATGGTTCGGAGACATGGACTCTTAAAAAGAAAGATTGGAGCCAAATACAAGCGGCAGAAATGAAATATCTCCGAGCAGTAAAAGGTTGCACCAGACAAGATCATATTAGAAATGAAGACATAAGGAAAGAATTAGACATTTTTTGTTTAAAAGAAAGGATACAAATAAATAGAGAAAAATGGGAAAGCCATTTACAAAGAATGGATAACTCTCGCATTCCATTTCAGTCATACAAATATAAACCTCTAGGCTACAGAACAATAGGAAGGCCAGTTAAAAGAAGAAATATTTGTTATTCAATAACCTTTAAATAATAGACGAAATATTTGTGTTTCGAAAGTTAAAACATTTTTGTGACCATCATAAATATTTTGCTGCCATTTCCCCAATTTCTCATTAGAATGTTTGAATGCCACAGTTGAATTAGACACTGTTATAAATTGCATGCCTCTTGTGTTTAGAAACTCAATATTCAATATATTGTCGCCAAAGAAGGAGGCAGTGAGGAATCTGAGACGTCTGCATGACGAACTGTGTGACGCTGCAGAAGACCTGGACTTGGTGCAAGGACCTGCAGCCCTGCTGATCGCAGCTTTCAACTTCATTCTGATGACTACCACTTTATACAAGGAAACAAAACACCAAATGACCATAGAATTAGCTTTGCCAAGGGCCTTAAGTTTTACCAAGATATTACGGCATCTGCTTACCTTGACGATTCTAATATGGTGCAACTCCATTACGACCCACAAGGTGAGAATATAAAATTAAATTCTGGAATCTGTGCTTTCATTATTACTCTCTCTACACATACTATGTACATAGTGAATAGAGAACGATGTGTATTTCACCCAAAAAATCTAATATATATTCCATTCACATGACTTTCTCAACATCTCTGCAACAAATTATTGTTAAAAAGTTTATTCTTCTATTTATTTCATACTAATCGAGAAAAAATTAGCAGAAATAGACTTATTACTTGCTTCCTTGTAAGTAGAAGCGAAATAAGGGAGTATTATAGGTTAAAGTGATAGTCAAAGTCTAGTTGCTATGTGACTGAAGTTCCTTTGTTTTTAAGTACAGGAGTTGACAAATTCCTGTATGAGAAAAGGTTAGCTTTTTAAAGTTGAAACCAAAAACAAGGAATATCTAAAAAAACGATCAACTCCACGAAAAATGTATATAACTTAAATTGTGTATTTAAATGTGATCTACACTTTTTGTGTGGCAAGTTTTTGTCCATCTTTTATGTTTTATGCAAAAGTTCGTAAAATTCATCCAGAATAAAGTAAATACCAACTTTGGTACATAACGGACTTTTCGTTTTTGAGCTATGCTACCCACAGTCACACACAGACAGACAGACAGACAGACACACACGGACATTTTTCTAAAAATGCCGTTTTGGGGGGGGGGATTCAGGAGGACCCAAAACATGTATTTCCGGTAAAACCTTGATATCGAATTTTTGGGTGCATTACAATACCTTCTCTATATACTATGCACATAGTACGTGTAGAAAAAGTAATTAGATACCGAGATTTTATCGGAAATATATATTTTAGTTCCTCTGTATCCAAAAAAAGCATTTTTAGTAAAGGGTCCATGTGTATGTGTGTGTGTGTCAGTGTGTCCGTGTCTCTTGAACATGATAACTCAAAAACGAAAAGTCTATAAAATACCAAACTTGGTATTTAAGTTTATTATCTTCCAGGGATGCGACAGGAAGATTTTGAGAAAAATCACCCCACCACAAACTACCCTTTGCATGAAAAAAATGTTGTAAATGTTGACTTACTCAAAAATGACTACCGATTTTGATTAAAATGCCGTATATTAAAGATATTTATATGGCAAATAAAATCTATATCTTTAATTTTCTGAGAATAGCCTCTGAATACCTCTTTATTCTGAGTGAATTTTGCTGAATGCTGTGTAACTGGTAAATCGTAAGAGATAGACAAATGCTTGTTATACAAAAAATGTAGATCATGCTAAAACCATAAATTATGTATTTTTTTCGTGGAATTTGCCATTTCTGAGTTATTCCTTGTTATTTGTTTCAGATTCAAAATACCTAAAATGTTCTCACGCGAAAGTTGTAAACTCCTGGCAATGCATAGAAACGGATTTGAACCATATGGCAACCAGCTTTTAAGAGATTTGAAATTTGTTTTAGCTTAATATATTCCCTTATTTTCCTTCTACTTACAAGGAAGCAAGTAATAAAACAATTTCTGCTAATGTTTATCTCTATTATTATAAAGTGGACAGAAGAATATGCTTATTTACAATAATTTGTTACAGCAATGTAGAGAAAGTATGTGAATGGAACACGTCAGATTTTCTTTTGTGTCTCCGCTCATCGATAAATATTTGAGCTTTGTACGAAATAAAATCGTACAAGATGTTGTACCATATATTGTAGATAAACGAGCATTATTTTATAAGTTCCAGTAAGGGTTGTACTTGTTTACACATTGCTACGGCGTTAGCAGGCCTCAATAAAAACACTAATTTAAACATTTGAATTGCCGTCAGCTAAGCCAATATCCCATTCGTATTCTAAAACAAAATTCTATATGAGGCCCTTAATGAATTTATTTTCCTCAATTATCCCAAATAAGTGAGTAGTTTTTATTTTGGAAAGCCTATTTGTCAAGAACAGAGGTATTCCTGATTTGTAAAAAATATCCTCAAAGCTTGACTTGTTTATCAGTAAACAATGTGCGATACTTTTCGTGTTAACTTGTTGCATAGAACAAAGGACACGAAGGATTTGAAAATGAACAAAGTAAAATTAAAACTAAAGCTCTAAATGTTGCACTTCTTCAAAGTACTGTCCATTGCAGTATATACAACATTTGATTCTTTGAGATTAATTTTCAAATGCCCACACCTTTCTTCTTTGAGAAAATGCAAATGCATTTCGTAAGCCTCTACTGTAGGTTAGGTGTGTCAACTCGTTGACCAAAAATTCTTTTCTGATTTTGGAAGCAGAAAAAGGACGCATGCGTTTAGTTGTGGACTAGGCTGAGTGGGATAAACATTTGATTGTGCAGTGTGGCCAGAGAAAGTGTCTGATGCAACAAAATTCCACACAACCCAGCCTTATGATGTATTGTTCCCAGTTCATTGAACTATTTCTTTAAGGTACTACCTGGTTGCTTACTTATTATGACATTCAAACTATTAGCAGTAACTTTTGAAGCCTTACATAAAAGAGGGGGAAATGGTTCATATGCATGGAGAGTACGTCCCATTGATACGTTCCACAGGGTTCAGTTTTTGGGTCCTCTTTTGTTTTTAATTGCAGTAAATGATTTACCTTATATTACATTCTAATGGCTGTTGATGATATAACATATCTTGCGAGTGGAAATTACCTAAATATATTGGACAAACAATGTCAAGCTGTCATGAGCAAAACATTTGAATTGTTCGTAGCCAACAATGCTTTCGAATAAAGGTATAACTACTCCTCTCCTTTTTATTTTAAAACAATTATTTACTATTCAGCTCCTTTCTATCAGACTAATATAAACTTTGGGAAGTTTATATCGGTAGCCAACTTATCCTATCTAATACTAGGAGAAAAGGTTGTCGAGTATAATTTTCTCAAAACGAAATTTGAGAGAGAAGTATCTGGGGCTGTGAGAGAAGTATCGTAAATATTGTAGCGTACACAAAATAGGATAGTTTTCATCCTTACCAATAAGCATGCTCGAGAACAATAGGTCAGGGTAGAATAAATACTCGCTGACTACAAGACTTGCATAGTTAGGAATGATCAAGGGAGCTGAAATCGGAACAAGGATGACACGATGAGACCTACAGATAAAAATACTTAGGAGTGTGGAAAAACTTGGAGTTTTTACCTATAACTTAATGGAAGCTTTGACAGAGTTACTGAGCATGGATTCCGAACTCTATCCCTTCTATAACACTCACCTGGAAAGAGAAAGATTGCTGGCTGGTACACAGGGTAAATCCAAACTAATGCTCTTTCTTAACCTGATAATCGGTCGAGGTAGCAGAGATGAGAGACGATAGCCAAGAGGCGGGGCTAAGCTTAAATAACTACAGCTCTTCTTGCACCAGCTTATTATAATTAGATCATGAAGCCAACGTTGTCAGCGCATTGTTACTTTGCCTTCATTACCGGTTACTCAAGCTAAAACAACCTCGCTTCCTGCTTTACGAAGTACCCTATTTACGCAAAATGACAATCAAGTATTCTGCAGTGTTTTTCATTCTTTGAGCTATCATAAAAGATGGCTAAATTATTTAGGGAGGTACTAACAAGATGAATGAAGCGTTCCTCTGCAAAAGAAAATTGCAAAGACAATTTTAAAAAGGTTATTATTCAACTCCTTGCAGACCACCCTTTATTGAGCTACCCATTTTAATGTTGCATATCTGTATATGTTGAATATTTTTAGTTTTTGTACACAACACCTCTGAAAGTATTAACAAAGTATTAACAAGAATATGCACAATTAAATTAAACTCGAATATAAATATTCATTATTTAAATTGTACAAAACACAAAACATGCATATGTGTTTAGGTTTTAAATTATACAGGGTTACTACACATGAAATATACAACTTCAACTGCCTGTAAAACAAAAACTATTAGGAATAGCAACCTAATTATTTTGGAGGTATGTTGAGAAACTCTCAAAGTTTCGTTTGTTACTATTGGTAACGCTGTATTGTTTTGTTTGTTGTTGCAGAAGCTGAAATGGCGGAAAATCCTGTGGAAAAGGCATATTGCGTGTTGGAATTTGCTAGAACGCAATCAGCAACTGTTGTCCAACGACATTTTAGAACACGTTACCACAAAACGCCACCGACTAGACAGTCAATCTACCACCGGTATAGACAATTCGAGACAACGGGATGTTTGAGCAAAGGGAAGAGCTCGGGAAGACCAAGAGTTTCGGAAGAAAACGTTGAACGTGTTCGTTCTGCCTACATAAGAAGCCCACAGAAATCGACATCTAGGGCAAGCATGCAATTACACATTCCACAGTAAACTGTATGGAAAATCTTGCGGAAGCGACTGCACATGATGCCTTACAGATTACAGATGTTGCAGTTTCAGAGTGAAGAAGATAAGGTCATACGGCATGGCTTTTGCATCGACATGTTGCGACATGATGAATACGATGCTGGTTTTTGTGAGCGCATCATTTCATTTTTGTGGTAACGAGTTCTAAAATGTCGTTGGACAACAGTTGCTGATTGCGTTCCGCCATTTCAGCTTCTGCAACAACAAACAAAACACTACAGCGTTACCAATAGTAACAAACGAAACTTTGAGAGTTTCTCAACATACCTCCAAAATAATTAGGTTGCTATCTCTAATAGTTTTTGTTTTACAGGCAGTTGAAGTTGTCTATTTCTTTTGTAGTAACCCTGTATAACAGCCTGCCTGCTAATATTAAACACTGTGTAATAAACGTTCTAAAACAAGAGCATACAAATAATTTATATTCTATGCAACAGTGTTTAACTTTAAAATTTCATAAAGCTTATTTTAAACAAAAGTGTAAAATGCATGCAGGACAATATAAATACTAATACTTCTACTGCTGCTTCTACTGCTAACGAATCATTTACTTAATCATATTTATACTAATTTACTTAAATTACTTTGTCCATGGTTTCGTTATAAATTATAATATGGTATTCCTTTTATTTATAGGCTGACGAAACGGTAGATGTAGTACACAGCATAATGCATGAAACAAGAGATCCTGTGATCAAAAAGGAGGTAAGAGTAAATTAAGAAAAATACACAATAAAACAGTCATAATGATTTAAGATGTCAACGGTCATTTATGATGTAAGAGCTTACGAGCAGTTACTGATCCACTCCAATTTATCTATTAGTACGATCCATTCCAATTGTGTGAGCCTAAAAGAGTTATGATTTTTGGAAACCATTGATAAAACCCATACTACGGTGATGCAAGACCGGAGATTGCTGAAACTGTAGGCATCTCAACTGAGCGTAACCATAATACCCTGTACGGAGAATCGAAGAAGCAGTGTGAGAGGTGATGCTGCGATCATAGTCAACCAAAAGCGCGTCCGGAACTGTTCAACACAATGTCTGGTGATGTTTAATCGCAATCCATAAGACCTTTTTGCGCCGATTTGTGACTGTTGATAAAACCTGGATCCAGCATTACACACTAAAGTCAAAACTGCCTCAAAACAAAAGACAAAGAATGCTGGCAAATAGCCACCATGTTGTTAGGATTTCCAAGGAATAATCCTCATAGGTTACTTAGAAACAAGTAGAACTTAACTAGGCACTTTTATGCTTCATTGTTGAATCGTTTGAAATTGGCGTTGACTGAAAAAGACCAAGGCACACAAAAAAGTGTTCTCACACCAAGATAATGCACCGTCTCACTCATCAGCGATAACAATAGGTAATGCATGAATTGGGCTTTTGAATTAGTTTTTCATTCACCCTATTCACCATATTTAGCCCAAGTGACTTCTTCCTGTTCCCTAATTTACAATTTTGGTTTAGCGGGAAGAAATGTTTATCATATGAGGGAGCTGTAATAACAGTCAATGATTATTTTTGCCGAGTTTGACTAAACCTGTTTTTTCGACGGCATAAAAAGTTAAAGGATCGTTGGACCAAATGTATAACCCTCAAAAGACGTCTATATCGAAAAGTAAAGTAAGTTGTTTGCGAAACTAATATTTTGTCTTGTTTTTTCCCCAGACTCTTCAAGCCACTCTCATAAAATATGTACACGTATGTGCAGTCTAGAGCCCTGGTAAAGATGATGTACTGTTTTTATCGGTTTAAAAACCTTCTGTTGCTTTCTTCTTTTCCAGCTTAAACTATTTTCACTACAACTGCTTCATAGAAAGATACATTTCACAGCCTGTGGACTCTTTCCTCTGGATTTCACTTTACTTTACTCGGTAAGTAGTGTGTTTCTCCTAATATTTTATCACATTTATCTCAAGAACTCCTGAAAGCAGCATCGTCATTTATTTTTTAGTCTCATTTTAAAAATACTTTTTTAATTTTATTTGTATTTTTCTTTCTTATCAAAACAGCAATGACGGCATACATATAGTTATAATTTGATACGAGTATGACTTTCCTGTAGTCTTCAAAACAAATGAGTCTAATATGTTGGTGAAATGAAAGTTCTGCATAATTGTTTTACTTAACTTTGTGTTAATTATGAATACTCTTTTTTATTTCTGAAGATGCTATTTTTGTTGCAGATGATGGGTGCTGTGACGGCCTATCTTGTGATTTTGATTCAGTTTCAAAAGGGCTATGAAGAGCGGGCTAGTTCCGGATAAATTATTAGAACTTTAATAGAAAATTAACTGACGTTAATTATTTTGCATATCATGTGGTTTTAAAAATGCTCTCGAGGTTCAGAAAACTGAGGCTGGAAGCGACATTCTTACTCAGATTTTACCATATTGTTTCATCTTATATTGGTATGGTTAAGATTCACCAATTTAAATTTAAATATTTGTATTCCTTCGATCTAAGTTAATCTACAATTGAATTTTTTCTTTTTATTGGTATACAATTAATATTTGTACATGCAAGTTGACTCATATAAATGTTTTATTCGTTCATTTCTTTTATTTCTTTCAGGTTTCTTAAAATGTTAATTAATGTAAGTCTTCTTTCATCTACGATATTAAGCGTCCATGTTTAGCTGTATGTGGATATATCAAGAATTATAGAAGCCTTTAACTTTATTGGATCCAAATTGAAATTGATATGGAGTGCTTTTTATGGACGCTCTTTAATTCCTATGGTTCTCAGGTCCCATTCTATATTGGGCATGAAAGACTCTTAATTTTGCTCAAAGCTCTATCAGTCTTGAGCTTCTTTTTCTTGCCGTAAATCTATGACACGGGTCCAACGATTTGCTTCCCTTCCGGGAAAATTCATCGCCTTCTACCGGACTTAAACCGACAACCTTCGGAGCCAGAGGATAGCATGTTATTCCTAGACCACGAACGAAGACTATTGGATTTAAGAAAGAAGTAGTATTAAGATTTCGGTTAGTTAAAGGACTTAAATTATTTATTCGTTATAATAATTTAATGATCATATTATTTTAATGTTATTATTATAATTATTATTATTATTATTATTATTATTATTATCATCATCATCATCATCATCCCTTCCGGAAAAATCCATCGCAGCCTTGGGAACCAGAGGTTAGTATGTTATTTCTAGATCACAGAGGATGACTATTGGATCGAAGAAAGATGTATTAAGATTTCTGCCAATTAAAAGACTTAAATTATATATTTGTTAACATAATGTAAATATTACATTATTTTATTATTATTATTATTATTAATTTTAAACAACAATAATTTATTCGTTTAAAGGAATATTATTATTATTAACTCCATGGCACGACAGCTCACGGGGAACCTTGGCCTACCGCCCGGCCGCTGCATCCCCCATCTCGGTCCACTACAGACGTCATGGATGGGGTGTAGTATTGGAGGGTGAGACGTGGTCAGCGCCTCGAGTCCCTCCCGGCCGGTTAATGCGGTCCTCATGACCTGGAGCCGCTACTTCTCCATCAAGTAGCTCCTCAATTGGCCCCCCAGGGACCTTACGAGGCTGAGTGCACCCCGGGCCAGGTCTCCCAGCGGGGGAAAAATCCCCACGCCGGTACTGGGGATCGAACTCAGGTCTCCCGCTTGGTAAGCAGCTGCGCTACCACCGCGCTAAGGAGACGACCATTATTATTATTACTATTATTTAAGTTGAATTAGTTTAAATAAACACGATGAATAGAAACCGCCAATATTTTATACATTCTTAATTTGTATGATTTTCGTACATTACTGTTTAGCATTTCGGGTAAAAGTTGCAACATTTTCTAGGTAACAACTGACATTTATAATATACGTATCAGCCAAGGAATTAAATGTTGTAAGTTAAATGTTGAATGTTATAGTATAGTTATGATTAATAATAACCGTATTCTTTATGCTGCGATGTCCTCAGAAGTTTTCACGTTTTAACTTTTCATTGGCTATAGCTGGGTCAAGTTTATTATAGAATTTTCTATTTCAAATGTTTTGTTAATATTCTTTAATTTTCGGCAATTATAACATTAACCGCCTGAAAATAACAGTGGACTATTACAAAGTATATTGCGATATAAGATTGTGTTACATATCTGATATGCATGTACTTATTTCATACAATTTAATAAAATGTGAAATTAATTAAAATAATTATTATAAATGACTACCGCCGTAAGGGACTAACACTTGTGAGTTATCTACTACAAGAAAAAATATGTTCAAGAATAGTCCAAATACTTCTGCAGAAGAATGGATACTGGAAGTCCAATTCAATAATTTTAACAACTTATCAATTTCACTGTACTTTAACCTCCAGATTTTAAAAAATATATTTAATTTTAACAGTTACGCTTACCACACCTATTATTGTGTCCATATGAGTATTGCGTTTTCTTTTGTTTTTATAGCAACCAGGCTGGAGTTGGATTATCATCTTCTGATTCGCGAAAATAATATTGCTAATTACTACAAATTATTCTCATCGTCCGAAACATAATTACTAAAACTCTCAACTCCATTTTTCCACTGTAATAGAGCATGAATAACAATCTATATTTCTGTCTCGTTTTTTGTTTACAGTTATGGGTTTAGTATTTGTATCCATCAATTTCTTATAGATTTCTAAAACAACCGATTATTACTTTCTCTGCTACATATAAGTAGGGGAGATATGGGAATTTGAATCGAAATATATGTTTTGAGACTCCTTGACCACCCCCCCCCACCAAAGCAGTTTTAGGAAAGGTCCATTTGTGAATATCTGTGTAGTACGTACGTATGTATGTCCGAGAGTCCCCGTGGCCATGTGTGTGTGTGTGCGTTTCAAATTTACGTTCATATCTTTCAAGGATGAGATATGAAGATTTTCAAGAAAATCACCACGTCCCAAATTATCCCTATGAAATGTTGTTCGAAAATGTTACTTTCTTAAAACTTGCTCTAAGGATTTTGATTACACTACCATATGTTTAACATATTTTCATGACAAATTAATTGTGTTCTTTGAATTTTCTTGAATGAGCCTCCGAAGTCTTCATTCTGGATGGCTTTTACATAATTGATAAGCCGTAATCTTACTGCACAAAGAGTGTACATATCGTCAATTCATGTCAAATACACTTTTTGTGGGGTTAACCACTTCCATTTCTATTTGTTTTATATTTAAATTTAATGCTGTGTTGGCATGGTACTATAGTAACTCAGTGGACTGCACGTAGACAAGGAGATCCATGGTTCAAATCCCGGCTATGGCATTGAGTTTTTCAGTCTGACTCTACCTATCCAACTCCTGTTCCACACACGGCTAGTGTGGAAGAAACAGTTGACAGCCGAGAAGAATATACCCAGCAGCTTCTATTGAGGTAGGCATCCCTGTTAAAAGTAAACTTTCACAATATACTTTCTTTCATGTTGGCTAAGAGTCCAGGGCTGATAAAAGTTATTCAAGCAGCTGATGCGTGCCAAAGTTGATCATCAGTTTCTAGACAGTGAAGAGAATAATACTTTTTATTTGTATTCCAGTAAAACATTCGATAAGGAGATTTTACCGAATTAAATGTGTTGAGACTCCGAAATAGAAAATCTACTGTTTTCTATTCAAATCACGTTCTCTACATCTCTGTAAAAATAATTCTTATTCTATCTACTTTATTAATCGAGATGAACATTAGCAGAAATAGTTTTACTGTTTGAATTCTTATAAGTGGAAGGAAAATCAAGGAGTGCACTAGACTAAAGCGATAGTGAAATATTTTAAAAGCTGTTGCTATGCGATTGAATTTCGTTTTTTTGTTGTTGTTGTTTTTGTTTGTTTGTTTGTTTGTTTGTTGTTTTTTTTTTTTTTTGCACTGCTAAGAGTTGACAAATTGAAGTAATTTAAAACTGAAACCAATAATCAGGAATATCTCGGACTTGTTCAACTCCACGAAAAAAATGTATATCACATAAATTGTGTGTTTTAACGAGATCTACATTTTTTGTGAATAAGTGTTTGTCTATCAATTACGGTATACCAATTATGCAAAAGTTATCCAGAACGAAGAGATCTTCAGAGAATGTTCCCAGAAAATCAATATATACATTTTATTTTTCATCTTTAATTATAATTTTGGACTTTTTTCTTTGTAGAGGGTAGTTTGAGATGGGGAGATTTTCCTCAAAATCTTCGTGTCCCATCCTAGATACTAAACTTAAACACTAAATCTGATATTTTAACAGCTTTGCATTTTTAAGTCCATAAACACACACATACGCATAGACACTTTTCTAAAAATGCTTTTCTTTCTTGATTCAGGGGACCCTAAAACGTGCATTTCCGTTGATCTCTGATTGAATTTTTGGGGGGTGTGAATACTTCTCTACCTTGTACTATGTACTACGCAAAGAAAGTAAAAAGAACTTTTTGAGAAAAATGTGCGTGTGTGTGCGGGTGCTTTTTATAAACAGCATGACTCACAACCGAAATATCTGTTAAATACCAATTTTAACATTTAAGTTCAATGTCATCCAAGGATGCGACAAAAAGATTTTCAGGAAAATTGCCCCAGCACAAATAAAATATGCCTGGAAAACGTTTTGTTATTTTTATTTTCTGAAAATTAACTGTAACGAGTTTTATTAAAACACATTAAGACATTTGGATAACAAATAAAACCTATATCTTGGATTTACTGCGTAAGCCATCTTCATTTTGAATGAATGTTACATAAATTGTAAACTGTAAAAGACAGAAACATCTGACTGAATAAAAATGTAGATCTCGTTAAAACACACGACTTGTGTCAAATATTTTGTGATATTAATAAATTCTGAGAATCCTTTTGTTTTTGGTTTGAATCGTCAAGTACATGTGCTTTTTACAAGTGATAAGTTTATAATCGTTTTTCTCATGACCATACAAAGATATATAGCGGATTGCTTTTAAAAAATTGACTATTGCTTAATCATCTTTTGTAAATGCTTATCTTGATTATTTTATATCGATTAATTAGTATTCAAAGACGTACCTGAATTGGTAATGTGCAGAGAAAGTCGCGTGACCGCCACACTTTTAATGGCCTAACATAATGAAGCAATTCTCACACGCTTTTATCAGTAAGCATTACACTAGTTTGATTAACTTGAGATAAAGCTTAAGTGAGTGGTGCGCTAAATTGCCCCCTACATATTGTATGGGGCTGCATAATTAATTGTCCTACACGTCAAATAATGTAGATAATATATTTAAAGTTATTCTGGCTCTGCAAAATTGAAAGTTGTGTTCAATTATAGTTGAGGCTCTATCCAGGATGGACGGTGACTTGAGATCCGCTTTTCGCATCACCAGGCTCGCATTGGTTCTGCCAGTGGCTAACAACGGCCAACCGTGTAAGAGATGGACTATGTATGGCATCATCTTCTTGATCATCTACACGATCCTCAGTGTCACTGCTCGTAATCAAATTCCTCATAACGAACAATATAAGGGCCTCTTAAATTACATGCTCTATTGGGAATACATCATGGCGGTCTTGTGCGGCACCGTAGTCCATCTCTTCAGCGCACTCCGGAGGAAAAAGATGGCACAGGTGTTACACCAAATCGACACGTTTCTTGCCCAAATAAGACATATTAAAACTACACGATTGAAGTATATTGGGTTACAATCATTTTCGGTGCTGTTTTCAATGCTCATTTGGAATTTCACTGCAATAATGAAGGATTGGAGAGAATTTATTTCAAGCCTGCTTTGCATCTACTACTTTATGTATGATATAGTTGCAGGAGCATTTATCATGCAGATACTACTGATTCTACATGTTCTGAGAGAAAGCTTTATTGATATTAAACTACGTTTATCAGAGCGTACTCCCATGGTTGGGACTATAGCATTTCTACGAGAATATCATCAGTTTACAGTCGATTTCGTTGACACATTTAGCACTCTTGTATCGTTTCCTGTTCTTATTATACTTGCTTCAAGAGTGCATTATATTTCGGTAGAACTGTATTATTTATTTCTACGCCTAAATGATGCTACAATAGAAATTATAGATCCTCTGGGTACACTTCTTGGTGTTGTAGTAATAGGCTATAGTTTAATCTCTCTTCATTGGTGTGGGCATGCACTTTCTTCTCAGGTGAGTTAACATGCAGTTTTATCACTTGCATCACAAGCGTGTATGTAATTTTCTAAACCCATTTACTTACCTTGATTTCTATCTAAGAGGTTATACAACAGTTTCTGTAAGGAGCGAAGGCGGTAAATAACAACCAGGGCGGAGATCACATGATTGTTTGGGGCTAATCGGGTGGCACATTTTGTGGTTTTTAACGCGTAAGGTTGCGACATGTTCATTTAATGGCTTCGTGTTATCTTACTTATGAATCGCTTCTTAATATTTGCATTGTTATAATTGATTCATTTTGGTTCCCACTAGCTGGGTTGGTTGATCGAGCAACCATTAACAAGGGATTGATTGGTAAAAAAATCTTCATAGGTCACACAAAGAAGTTTAGCTTTTTAGATATATTTCACAATTACACGAAATTGCCATCAACGTCTAATAGTTAAAGTTTCTGAAATATTCTAGCTGAAGTTGTATACATATGTGATTTTTACTTTCTCTAGAGCATATGTACAACGTACATGGTAGATTTCACTGGAAATATATGTTCTGAGATCCCCAAAATAAAAAAAAAAAAAAAATCAGAAAAAAAATGTCACTGTGTGTGTGTGTGTGAGAGAGAGAGAGAGAGGGGGGGAGGGAGATTGTGGAAAGCATAACTCAAAAAACGAAAAGTCCGTTGAATACTAAACTTGGCGTGTAAGTTTATCATCTCTCAAGGATCGACATCAATATTTTCAAGAAAACCCTCACTCCAACTACCCTTTACATGGAAAACAATATTGAACATTTTAATTTTCTCAAAAATGGCTATAACGATTTTACAAAAATACCGTAAAATAAAGATAATTACATGACAAACAAAATGTATATCTTGAATTTCCTGGGAATAGCCTTTGAAATCCTCTTTATTCTGAAATACTCTTACATAGCTAGTAAACGGTAAGAGATATACAAAAATTTTCCACACAAATAAATGTAGATTTCGGTAAAACACACAATTTATGCCATATAATTTTTTTGTAGAGTTCACCGTTTCCGAGTTATTCCTTTTATTGGCTTCAGTTTTAAATTGCGAAACATTTCTCAAACAGGAAATAGCTAACGTTTCTTCTCTGTTTTGTTTTTATTGCTTGTACTGCAAAGCTAACCGAACTTCAGTTGTTCACAATTCAGCTTTTAAAAGATTTGACTATTGCTTTAACATAGTGTATCTCTATAATTCCCTTCTGCTTAGAAGGAGGCAAGTAATAAGAGAATTCCTGCTAATGATATGGATAAAGAATATTTTGTAAGAATAGTTTATTTGCAGAACAGGAAGAGAAAATAATGTGAAGTATTTGTTTAGTATTTGAATTACTACAGATTAATTTTGGTCCCGGCTAGCTTATTAATGATTGGTCGGGCAAGTATGTCTTAGCAAGGAGCGTAAGTAAAGGAATATTGTGAGACAACACAAAGATGATCAGGTTTTATATTTATATCACAACTGTACGAAATTCTCGAAAAATAAACAAGGGTCGATTAAGAAGTTATTGCAACTATTTTTTATTTCCCAAACAGGCGCCGACGTGGAACATTTAGTGTATACGGTTAAAGGGATGTTGAATGACCTTCTGAATTTTGTCAACAGATGGGGTATGGATGCAGGTATCTCTGGAAAAATAATAGGCCAAACATAACATTTTGATATCATTGTTTTATTATCGTATAACATGTTTAACATCATTACAAACTGTTCAGCTGTTTAGCATCCTTCAAAATAGTCCCCTTAGTTGTCCACAGTTCGTTGTCAGCGATGGGGAAGACGGACAATACCATCGGCTGCATTAGTCTCGTTAATATGCGCAATTCCACGCCGAACAGCAATTTCAATGTCGTGTGTATTGGCAAAGCGTTGCCCACGCACTGGCTTCTTCAGTTTAGGAAGGAGATCAAAGTCACAGGGACTAAGTTCGGACGAGTACGGAGGATGCGGTAACACTTCCCATCCCCAACGCCGTAAATAACCTGTTACCATCTCTGCTGTGTGAGGTTTGGCGGTATACCGTTGTCCAACAGTTCCGGACTTCTCTCTCGTAATGCATGACGAAGATGATACCGCAGAAATCTCAGGTAATACTGTGCATTTACAGTTCGGTCCTGAGGAAGTGAATGACATACAACACACCTTGAGTGTCATAAGTTAATATGATCATCAGCCTTGGGGGTGATGGATTTCGTCGTAACTTATGTCTCCGTGGTGATCCAGGATGATGTCATTCATTGGATTATCGCTTCAATTCGGGTTCATATGCTCTTGCCCTGTTTCGTCAATTGCAATGATGGGTTCAGCATATCGTTTCCTTCACGTTTCCAGATTGATGCGACACGTCTTATATCGTGTCCACTTCTCTTCTTCAGTTACGTGATATGGTACCCATTTTGCAGCAATCTTCCGCACATTGAAGTTCAGTTAAGCGCACTGTGGAAGCAGGAATACTGTACGCATAGTCCAGCACCTGTCGCCTTCGAGCCACTGGTCGATAACAGCCACCGATACAATCTTGTGGGCTGACACAGAACGTCCACTGCGAGGCAGGTTGGCAGTTGACTCTTCCTGCTCTGAAGGCCCCTACCCACTCTGCCACCGTACGATAGGGTAAATCCTGATTACCCTGAGCTTGCTGCAGCTCTGCGTGTCATTTGCGTGCATTGCAGCCGCGGAGAACAGCTATCTTTATATGTGACTGTTGTTCAGCCTTGGTTATCTCCATTACGCACTGCTATCAGCAAACGACTGATGTAAAGCAGTTGCGCATGCCCAAGCCAGTGCACGCATACCCCATCTTTTGCCAACATGGAGGTTCATGTAACATACTTTCGGACGTATATACTAAATGTTCTACGTCGGCACCTGTTTGGGAAATAAAAACAGTTGTCATAACTTCTTAATCGACCCTCGTATAATAATTGAAGTTTCTGAAACAGTCTAGATGAAACTGTATGCAACATCTGATTTTTTTTTAAAATTGCATTGTACCGTTGTTCAAGACTTTACACATTTAGTCTGTAAAGTGAAACTTAATATTTCTTCTATCACATTTTTAGGTCAACTGTTCCGCGTATTTCCCTTAATAATTGGGCCCTGAATCTGACGAACGGGGAATACCTATACACATTTCTCCTTGAATCCGCCCATGCGCTTTGGCGCTCCTGTTTCTGTTGCCAATTAGTCTATATTTCGTAACCACTTTAGGTGTTGAACTCAAGCCAGCTTTCTAATTTCTAAATTGTAGCGGGTATCCATGTTGCGCTGCCTTGTTTAGCTTTTTATTTTTCTTTATTTTCATTGTGTGTTAGATTCATCCCTTGTCTTTATTGTTCGAAATGTTTTGTAAAAATTTCTCTTGGCTGCCAGTTTCAGCTTTGGCACCATCTTTCATACAGAAAATTCCAACTAACGTATTATCTTTAAAATGAAATAATATCAATATATATATATATATATATATCTATACATATATATACACATATATATCTATATAGATCTTGCAACTAATTAATATTTGAGTTTGACTATTCACAGTCTGTATTTATGACTAATGTTTGTCTTTATTGTGGTGGGAATTAATTATTAGTTACCTATAACCTCATCGTAAACATAATATATATATGCATAGATATCGCCTTATTCTTCGTAATTGGATTCTTCTTCAGTCAGAATTCCGAAAGTCTCCGCGCAGTGGAGTCATTTATAACCTTAAATTATGAAATGGCTTTTAAATAAAAAGTAATGTCACACAAATTATGGAACGGATTCGCTGACTGGCTAGAAAGCATGTTACTATGAAATGGTAATAGGAAAAAACCCTAAAATAGATATAATTTAGGGTTGGTTTCACCATCCCAAGATTGTTTTACTCTCGTGTGAAACATGATTTACTAAGGAATTAGCAGTTTGAGCATTTACCAACTTATTCTAAAGTAAAATATGTATATGGGTAAATGAGCAAAATATTGTGAAGTAAAGATTAGACTAACTATCAGCAGCTTTTACGAGGATCACAAATTTGATGTGAATGATTTTCTAGGAAGTTCTAAGGACTAAGATGATTGTGCCATTCAAAACAAATCAATATGGATTCGCAACAGAACTAAGTGATTTATAACTTATATACGAGAAAAAGCACCTTAAAGTCTTGGGTATTTTTCTTCAAAATATAAAAAATATTGAACAAAAATTGCATTATGTGGAACTTTTGAACGTGTAAAAATGTAGAATATCAGTTTCGAGATGCTAAAAGACTATCTTGGTCATTGCGCAGGTGTAAAAGATTGAAATTATACATTATGAAAATAATTCATTCTTAATAATGGACCTATAAACAAAAAGTTGTATTTTCAAAAAATTCGCTCGATTTTCATTTCATGTGCAAAACAATTAAAGAAATGGAATTTTCCTTATAACTACATACATATTTCATTTCACCACAGACATATATTTATTTCTAATGCCGCGTAAGGCTAAATATCATTTTACTCTACTCATGAACTGAACTTTAATTTTTTTATTTAATTGGAACTTAAGTCAGGCATAAATAGGTATATTTAAGCATGAATGCTTCATACTTCTCGCGTAAAGAAAGAAATTAGCAAAGTCATTATTTCCTACTCGTATTTGTTTTGTTTTTCCAGGCAAACAGTATTGGTATCTATGTGCATCAACTTATTGCCAGAACAACCAAACGTGAACTGAGAGCTGAGGTAAATATTTATTGCAAGATAATATAGGACGCTAATAAAAAATATACTGTAGGGAAATTCTATTTCCTCCAGAAATAATCAATATTTAAAGATGTTCAGTGTATTTGCTGCTACATGCATGCCGATTATATATACCAGGTGGCCCAACTGCTCCGTATTTGACATGTGCAGTCAAAGTTTAAACATGGCAGTGAGGAAATGGCCCTCTCAATGAGTGCGACCCGCTCACTGTCTCCGCTGATAAAATGAAGGCCGCTTACCAAGTTCGCAGAGATCGGTTTTAATTCTCAATAGCCCCTTTGAGTTCTCAACTCTTTTAGTGCATGAAGAGATAACTGCATAAGTTAAATACGGGGCATTTGGGTCTCCTGGCATACAGCAGATATATAAAAACTTTTTTTAAAAAAAATACCATTACAAATATGCTAATATCTTGAAATTCATAATAATTTTAGTATACAAAAATAATGGTATATATATATATAACCACTCGCCAAAGCTAGACGCCATTGGTTCCATTGGAAAGCTCCATAAATAAAGTTTATGCTTTTTTTTTAGAACATGTCCACACAAGCAAATTTAGGTTTACAAGATAGTGCCTCACCTTTAATAGAACACTTATATATTTTCATGATCACTCAATATTTATTATGACTATAATTGTAATTTCAGTAGGCTATATAATCCTATCATTAATAACAAAAAAAAATATAGACCGATATGTTATAGACGGTCAATATTTAGAAATTCTTTGAATTGTTTTACCAATAAGGTTTCTTTTACTACTGAAGTATGGGCAAAGTAAATATCTTCGACAAGATAAGATGCCCCTTCCACTAGAGCTGAGACCATGTAACTTAGGTGGTAAGACTTCCAAAAGTTAGCTACAAACGCCTTATTCAAGATTCCAGAAGCAAAAATAAATAAACTATTATAATAATCTTTATGGGGATTTGAAATATTCCACTAATTAAAAATGTCTTCATTTGGAGCATTTGTTCTAGGAGAGTAAATCCTTTTTAAGACTTGAAAACTAAAAGAGATGTTAAAACAAAATGCATTACATTTCACAGTTTATGTAATTAATAATTCAAATTGCATTTTCAATTGATTAAAAACTACAGTAAGTAAGATTTTGAGCACGGCTTATAAGCTTAAGAAGAATTGGAAAATAATATTATATAACGTGACATTAGCCTCGCATTTCAAAACAATAATATGTTTTCTCTAACTTTGAATGTTACAGCTGCGAGCGTTCTCTTTGCAACTGCTTCATAAGAAGGTGGAATTCAATATATGTAGGCTGTTTTCTCTAGACCTGCCGCTACTATATTCGGTAAGTGCAATCGTAATAGAAAATGTACTATAGATTGACAACTTAGAAAAGAATGTTGAGAGGGGAAGTAATCGTAGTTGTTTCACAGACTTCCTCCTCCACTATTCCCTCTCAAGCCCTTCCTCCCTCAATGACTCTTCCACTGTGTTGCCCGCCAAAAGTTACTCATGACCAGAGCTAGGAAGTTCGTACCGTCCGCCGTTCCGCATATAGGTTGCGACCGGCTGTCTCGCCGAAACCAAACAAATAAGAGCACAAGGATGGAGAGATAAAAAAACTTGTTGTCAAGTAAGCAGCACTATTACCAGAGAATAAAAATTACTTACGAGACATTTGTAAAAGCACACCCATTTAGATCATTATGTACAACATACACATTATTACATATATACAGGCTAACTCACTGATTTCCTTCTTTACATATGTACAATATGAGAACACCTAATTATAACACGGATTGTAATATTTACTGATCGAATATAAAATAATATCAAAATAATAAAATTAATTTATTAAATATCTTCAGACTTTTACTATAAAAAAACCAAAGCAGGAATTAAACTGAATCTTTATTCATCTGTAGCCGTATTACTGAAAACTATATGTGCTTCTGAAGCCTTTCATATGAAAACCCCATTCCACGTTCTGACAAACAAGATTTGTAATGCGAAAAAGTTCGTTTTCCTTCGCATGATGTGATTAGGGCATATTTGAAAATTTTTATAAGCCCCGTATTAGTATCATCAAGCAAATACCATGTGTTGGGATCCAAAAGTGCAGTTTGTATGCAATACATCACACTGAACCCTGCATTCCTTCCAATTACACATTTTTCATTTTCATCCTTATTGAAGGTAGGATGTACGTGGATTAGTAGATATCCGTCTTGACAGTTTTTCTACATGCCGCACAGATTCGGTTCAGCTCCATGCCTCTGGACTATGACAGTGTGATAGCTCTGGGTAACTTTCTGAAAAAAATTTGCAATCAATAATATGTTTCTGTGAAGCTGTTCTATTGCTAAATGTTTAACCATTTGTATACTAGAACTGCTAACGATTTCTAAATAAGTACATGAATAAGTTCACATGGTTGTCAAACAAATTAATTTTGGTCACATTTGATCAGAACAAAGATGTTATTTGAACGCCTTCCTTCCTACGTTCCTTCCTACTTATTATGTATAATAGTAAAAGCTTATTTAGTATATAAATCGTTTAGTTTTGGTTTTTCATTGGTTTACATTGGTTTAGATATATTATATTGCTATTCTTTAGCTTTTGTTAATGTTACTCTATGATTTCCAAATAGTGAGATTGCAAAATTGCAATTTATTATAATACGAGAATAATATTATACAGGTAATCAAATGTTATGGTACCGAAACTGACATAACAGGCTGTCCACATTCCTCATCATGCGGCAATCGCGAGCTAGTCGTTTGTATGTTAATGGTAGGTAAGAATAGAGTAATTAAAAGTAAGGTTATTTAAAGTTAACTTGAGTGAAGTGAATTCTCAACCAAGAGAAGTGGGCAGTGTTTCTTCCTGACAGATGTTTTACTGCAAAAGTAGACCGTTTTTCATTTTTTGTAGCTGTTGACATGAATTTATTACCTGAAGTTGATAAAGAACAACAACAGTCTACCAAAAAGATTGTTTACGTTAAGGATGACAGATAAGTGTTTGCCTGACAAACATGTAATACATCGTGAGGTGACTTACGTGTCTCAAGAAGTCTGTAAAAGGCCTTACTTATGGTAGAGTACAGAAAGTACTCTATCAAAACGCTGTACGTGACTCTTTGTGTTCTGAAATGAACAAGCAGTTGAGTTTTGGGTAGCATCATTCCCCTTTTCTGAACAACGCATTGAAATAAGACAATCCAGGAAAAAGAGAAACCTTACTCGTTTTTGGCTTAATGAACACAACCCCTTTTATTCGTTATCATCTAATTATGTTTCTGATGATTGTTTTAACTAACAAGGCTTATGTAGTTGGGATTAAAGTGATAGTGTATAAAGGGACACACTTTTGCAAATAATCGTAAGACTTAAGGATAGTCAAAAAAGTGAATCATGTCCAAACAGATTGTAGTAAATCATCAAAAAACTGTTCAATAAAATATTTTGTGTTTCTAATATTCCAAAACCCCAAGGAATATTTAGGATCCGAACTCTTCTAGACCTCCAGCTCTGTTTAACTACGCCTCACTTAGAAAAGGCATAAAGTTATCTTTGAAGAAAGCATTTGAACATGGACTGGGAGACGACGTTGATCCAATCGTATGTAATGGTGGATTACTTATACATACTGAAGTTGACCACGCAACTCCTATTATAATGAAATAAAGAAGAACGATTGTAACTATATACAATATGCTATGGAAAAAAGCTGATGTGTTCCATTCACACGACTTTCTCTACATCTCTGCAACAAATTATTGTTAAAAATCTTAGGCTTCTATTTACTTCATGCTAACTGAAAAAACATTTGCAGAAATAGTCTTATTACTTGCGTCCTTGTAAGTAGAAGCGAAATAAAGGAATACCATAGGTTAAGGTGATACTCAAAAGATGGTTGCTAGGTGACTAAAAGTTCCTTTGTATAAACACGAGTTAACAAATTCCTGTATGAGAAAAGTAAAAGTTTTTTAAAGTAAAAACCAAAATCAAGGAATATCTAAAAAACAATCAACTTCACGAAAAAATGTATATAACATAAATTGCGCGTTTTAATGTGTGCTATATTTTTGTGTGGTAGGTTTCTGTCCATCTCTTATGGTTTAGCGGTTATTCAAAATTTCGTAAAATTCATCCAGAATAAAGTAGTCTTCAGAGGCTATTCCCAGAAAACTCAAGATATACATGTTATTTGTCAGGTAAATAACATTAATATACGATATTTTAATCAAAATCGTTAGAGCCATTCTTAAGGAAATCAACATTTTCGAAAAAAGTTCCATGTAAAGGGTAGTTGGGGGTGGGGGAATTTTGTTGAAAAGTTCGTGTCGCATCCTTGGAAGATATCAAACTTAAATACAAAGTTTGGTTTTTAACGGTCTTTTCGTTTTTGAGCTATGCTGCCCTCAGACACACACACATACACACAGACAGGCAGACACACACACATGAACATTTTTATAAAAATGTTTTTTTTTTTGAATCAGGGGGTTTCAAAACGTATATTTCCGGTGAATTCTCGGTATCGAATTTTTGGGTGCAATACAATACCTTCTCTACACACTATGTACATAGTACGTATAGAGAAAGTAAAAATACATGTATAATAATATACCATGGATACCAAGACTACTGTATAACAAAAATAAGAAACACAAAAAGAGCAAAATAAATTTCATAAATCATGACATTGACATCAACGCTAAATGTTTCTTACTCCTTCACAAAACTTCTTAGGCAACAGGATATATATTCTATTAGTGACTCTTACTCCACAAAACAAGGAAAAGTACTTTGTATATCAAGAAGTCAAATCGCCATTTGATCAGTACAACAAAAGAATTGTGCATTGGTTGTGACACCACATATTGCTTGTATAACATAGGGAAAGTTGAACTTGAGATATTTTGAAAACTTCGAAGGAATTAGTGAATCCTGCTTTGCTACTACATACGTTGAGTTGCTGATCTATGGAGAGAGTTGTATTTTTATGTTATCTGGAATGAGCGTTATGCCAAACTAAATGAATACAAATGTTTTTGTATTTCAGAGATCTAACTAAACAGTCACCGCAAAAGAGCCATGTGAGAAATCTTCTCCTCAGAGTAAACCTACGTGTACAGAAATGGCTTGGACATATGTGGATGATGGTTGTAATGTGGAACCACTACTAGAAAATGGAGAGAAGAGGAGAGTTTTGCAACCAATCACAACGTTTCACACTTTGCACCAAGCAACATTTTGTATATTGCGTCCTCTTCCTACAAACCAGGACGCCGGAAATGTTGCAGTTGTTTTAGTTGTTTGTAATTTTCCGACATTTTCTCCTCACTGAATGAACCACTAAGAAGCAGCAGCCCTTCCAGTCAGTCATAATTGTGCATTTTAAGCTCAAATCCTGCAGCAGAGTCGGACACCATCGAACATTTTCGACACTACGTTAGTGAAACATGACTACCAAATAATTAAGTTTTTTTTTCATTCGAATATAATAACTGTTTTTTTAGCAAAATGCGTGAAGTAGCAGTACAGATAAGCTATTAAAGTAACCAGTTTCCATTCGAATTTATAAGTACGATTTAATAGATGTTCTATCCCTCGAGTAACATGAAAATTGCTTTAGTGTACATCATTTTGCAATATTAAAACACAGTTTTACAGTTATTCTCCAGTAATTAAAGCGGTAATTCCTTCCATTTGAGATTGTTATATAGGTTATATATTATCTATTGTCTTGTCCTCGTTTGATATGCGGTTAAAATTACTATCAAAAAAATTATTCCCTCGCAAAATGCGGATAGTAGTACTTAGTAATTAGTACTTATTCTGTATTTGCGGTCCTAATTTGGCTATATATATACTATATATGTATATGGTTGAATGGAATGTAGGGCAGGTTCTAAGCTTCATGTGGCAAGTGCAAGTTTAATTCACAAACAGGTGGGGAGCTAAATAGTTTTTGAGGATGTTATTTTAGCTACGAAACATAAATAAAGCAACATTAAAACAACTTTAACTTCTATTATACAAAAAAAAGAGGTTACACTAAGACTTGAAAAAGTTCTGGTTTTTATATACAAGTTCAACAATCGCTACTCCCATCACTGGGTGACTGGTGGAATTACCACAATATGGCAACCCCTCCGACAACATTACCAACCAACATTAGTGCATTCTAGTAGACCAATTGCATGTTTATATTTCTTACTTGGTAGTTGGTTGGTATGCAGCATTCTTTAGTGTAATCATATTTACTATTAGTTGTCATAACGCTAAACGAAGAAAATAAAACAGTAGATGCTTTAAACTCTGAGGAATGGGGTTGGCATTTTATCTGCATTGGTTCATCTATGAAAGCTACTTGAAAACTATTTGCTGATCTTCGGCTGCCAAGCAACTAATAGTATAGTTCCTTTTAAAATCGAATGAAAACCGAATACTTTGGAAACAATATAATAACCTATACTTAGGCGAATATCAAATAAGTCGATATTTTTATTCGAAAAATTATACATCCGTAATGTGTGTGATTAACTACAACCTATGCTTTTTTCAATTACATCATACTATAAGGATGCCTTTCTGATGTGACGATGAACCAAGCTGAAGAATTGGCCTTTATATGCGGATTTTAGCTAAGTCACCTATTTACCTAAAGATGTCATTTGAAGACTCCGAACGTACCTTTAATGGTACATACATTTGAAATCTGGGGTATGGCAGCAGACTCCTAACTTCTGGTTGCAACGACGTGCAGTCAAACTAACATAATTGAAAAACGCAGGTCTAGATGTAAACTTCAGATAGCAATCCGCAAAGCTTATGGCGCTGCTTACATGATGGCATGCGCAATTTGTGATTGGTCAACGCTTTATAACAGTAACATGAGACTAACTTATTCATAAGATACTGTTAACTTTAATATAAGATGCTCATAAAAGAATGCTCTTGAGTTAGTCGACAAATCTCTGTACATCTGAATTAACATACAATTCTATTCTTTTATTCCAGTTCGTGGGAGCGTGTACAGCACATCTGGTAATATTAGTCCAATTCGAGATATTCATACAGCATGAAAGTGATGTGTCTCAAGCTGGTCCAGATACCTCATGTAAATACTCTATGGACATTTAAAGTGGATATCATGACCAATCTTTTAACTAAATTTGGATTTCATAAGCTGTGTAAAATAGATAGAAGCTTTTATATATTAATTAAATATAAGTACTTGTATTGTTTTAGTTTGATTATTTCTCCTTTTTGAAAAGAAGTATGCCACCTTATAAGATAATCTCATATATTCCTTTTTCAAAATATGGGGCATGAGAAATCCATCTATATAAGTCTCATTTTGAAGAGTACATTTGTACATTTTTTTAAAAATAAATTTAACAGTTGGATATAGTGTTAGTCCGTGAATCTCGTCAACAATATGAAATCAGGTGTTAAGAAAGGCCTGTAAATGAAATACAAGTCAAAATACATTATGAAGTGCTTCATAAATTATTTTATACTGATTTTATAACGTCAGTATTATTATTATTATTATTATTATTATTATTATTATTTTAAAGTGCAGTTTAAGTTAAGGGAGATAACTCCTAAGATACCGTTTTATCCTATACTTTTGAATGTGTATTCAGAGTCATACTACTTATTGCTTGATCGATAAATGCAACTTATTACGAATAATGCACTTAATTAAGCTGTAGTATAATAGTATATGTGTAATAATGAGTGTGTAGTTAGTTTGGTTTTAGTAGATTGCATTTCATTGTCATAACCAAAGCTGCTTTTGTATTTAGTTACTGCAAAGTCTTGGCTCTCTGTTACGGCAATGTTTGCTTTGTTGTCTTGTGTTATACAAAGAATGTGGTAAACGAAGACATGAAAGCTGAAACTTGTGATCTGTAGAAATATTTGACCCAATACTGTTCCCAACCAAATGCGCCTGTTCTGTTTATCGCAATCGGCAATTAAGCAATACCTATATGTTGGTTTCTCATTTGCACAGAACCATAAAGTAGACATGTTTGTTGGTTCAGCTACGTAAGAGGTTAGGATTAGCAAGATGGAGGGGCCCCTAGATCTCAGCAACTCCAATAGGCCATTTCAGACCCTTAGGATCTTTACCTGATCCGCGAGAGGAAGGTACACAGGGGAGGCCCGAATAGCAACCGAATCTGGACGACGTACCAATTCTGATGCAGTCACTAGCCTACTTAAGCCATCCTCAGCCCAGAATGAAGCTACCTTTTCCCCAGCCAGTCAGCTAAGCACTACGGAAAATGTTACACAGCTCAATCTCCACCGCCGCGCCGCAACGCACCAAATGCCGTCGTCCTATAACCTTGATACATATGAAGATTAAACAGATAGGAAATTTGAGGTAGAAGAGGAACTATCTCAGCTTTCTTCTACCGAGTTTGGGAGAATCCCAAGAAACCAAGACTTCCTGAATAAGAACGTCATAATCGAGCCATCTCGCTCGGTTATGCAAGTGATTGCTACCGTATCTACTAGAAGAAGATGAGATTTTATGTGAATTAATGAAGAAAACAGAAGAAACAGATGATTCTTATTAACTTATAAGTATAGTTATCTGATCTGTTATCGTTCGGGATAGACGCTAACGATTTTGATTGAATTAAACTAAAAAGCATATTACAGGATTTCAAGCTTCTGAGAAATCATTATGGTATCGTTGGACAACGTTCGGATTTTCAGCTGCTAGTTTATTACATTGATTTATGTATTATGTTTGCTTGGTTTTTCAGCTCTTCAACAGACCAGACTACAGTACTCTTTAGAATTCAATGAACAAATGTCTTACACCATCAACATTTCCATCTGTTTTTGTTAGGTGATGGTAATATTGGACTATCTTGAAGACCTAAAAAGTGTGTGACGTACAGACTTTGGCATTAAATTGAAAAGCATATTAAAATATTTAAAGCTACCGAGGCATCTTTAACAAAGCCAGGGTATCTATCTACTAGTTTATTGAATTGCTTTATGCAGTTTGCTTGATTTTCAGCTCTTCAACACCACTACTCTTTAGAATTCAATAAGCAAATTCCTTACGAGTGTTGTGTCAACACTCCCATCTACTTCTATTAGCTGATGGCAAACCATGCACTGCTTCTGAAATATGTCACTATTATTGAAGGTCTAAGAAGTGTGTGACATGCAGACTACCAGACATAATGAATAAAATGTATATAATGTCCAAAATAATTGCAACACTCCCTTTTACGTTATATAGGAATCAAGATGATACTGCTACAGTACGGTTTTCCTTATGGACCTTGTACTCAGTTTCGATTTTGGTGATTTTGGCTGTGGTTGACATCAACATAATAGTGCAAATGACTTTCTTGTATCAGAATCACGACGATGATATAGACGCTATAGGAGAAACAATGTACAGCATACTTAGAATCACTAATGGCTGGATAGCCTTCATCTCCACGTTGATCCATCGCCAGCAGATCCTCATAGTAATGCTCGAGCTGCAGAAGCCGGGGTCAATAACCGAAAAGTTGACATTATTCGTTTTCAGTGGGCTTTTAGTGGAGACACTACTTGCGACTCTTCTTTACGAAGGGAGTAGTTTGTTGTTAATATCCAGACTGCTGTCAAGGCTGATATCCCACTTTCAACTTTTAATGCTTGATGCGCAATTCATTGCTATGCTGCTTGTTCTTAGGCAGCGTTTTGCTCAATTGAACTCGGCTTGCCATCTCAAACAGGACGTATCTCTTGTGCACTTGAAGTTATGTGACATTGCAAGCAAAATGAACAGTCTCTACTCGCCATATGTTGTCGTGCGAACTGTTAGAATATTTTATAGTGCCGTGTACTACCTGTACATCACGTTCGTTGATTTGTGTTTGGGACGTAACCATCGAAGAATATACTTCAATTTGGCTACGGTAATATACGTTATGAGCAAGTACATGTTTATGATCTGGGCGAGTACGGCCGCGGCCGCTGAGGTAAGTTTTCGTTAATTTAGTACTGTAGTGTATGAAAGAGAAAGACTTTCCAAATCATTTATAAATTGGCTTGTAATGATGGGGGACCAAGTACAAAACTTCACTATCCTACAGTATTCGTACATGTACATGCATACAACTTACTTTTTCCCATACAATTACTCCGTGAAGGGTGAGACAATACGATTCTTAAAGTATATAATTCTGTAATGAAAAAAACTGGTGAGTTCCATTCACATAACTTTCTCTACATCTCTGTAACAAATAATTGTTAAACGTGCATTTTTCTATCTATTTCATGCTAATCGAGATAAACATTGGCAGAAATTGTGTAATTACTTGCTTTCTTGTAAATAAAAGGGAAATAAGGGAATACACCAGCCTAAAGCTATAGTCAAATATTTTAAAAGCTGTTATTGAAATCCCTTTGTTTGTATGGCCAGGAGTTGACAAATTCCCGTATGAAAAAAGTTGAAATTTCTTTGTTTATATTGCTAGAAGTTGGCAAACTTCAGAATGAAAAAAAGCATATAATTATTTTAAAGCAAAACAAAAACAAACAAAAACATATAACATAGATTATGTTTTTATCTCTTATGGTTAACCAGTTATACAAAATTTAGCAAAATTCATCCAGAGTGAAGAGTTATTCCCAGAAAATTCAAGATATAGATTTTATTTCCCATGTATAAATATTTTAATAAATAATTTAATAAAAATCGTAAGATCCACTTTTGAAAAAAATCTAAAAATTGTCCATGTAAAGGGTAGTTTGCAGTGAGGGGATTTTCTTGAAAATCTTGTCTAGCGCTCAAGTTTAGTATTTAACGTACTTTTGGTTTTTGAGCTATGCTGTCCACAATCACACATACACACTTTCTCTCTCTCTCTCTCTCTCTCTCTCTCTCTCTCTCTCTCACACACACACACATTGACCTTTTTCTAAAAATGCTTTCTTTAGATTCGGGGGTCTCAAAATATGTTCGGGAAATCTTGGTGCATAGTATGTGCAGAGAAAGTAATAATGATAGAAGTAATGATTTTAAGGAAGAGCAGAAAAGAAAACTAATCCGGAAGACAAGATTAGAAGCAAAGGGAAGGTGTACCATTAAGGGTTTTTCCACCTTTAGCGGCCCATGAGCCAAACAAAAAGGGGAGTCAATGGTCAGCCACCCAGGGAAGGAGCGAGGACATTTAATGTCACTTATTGTAAAAGGCAGGAGTTTAATGCTTCTACACATATAAGCAGTTGATTTTCTTAACGAAAAAGATACAAAATGACCAATGGGAAACGATGAAACGATCACGTTAGAAAGCCAGAACCAGGGTGAAATTCTGAAAACCACCTTCAGTAGAAAAGTCCGCCAGCCCACTTCAGTCAGGAGGTCGGCCATTATGCTCCAAGTTGGAAAGTCGAGCACGTAGTAGTAGTGTTAGTATCTTTAGGGGTGAGTTGAGTCAGTAAAATGACATAGTGAAGTATTGTTGCTAAATTACTCAACAAATTACGAAGTGTAACAGCAACCTTGCTGTGTGATGAGGCATAATTAACACAAAAAGATGATGGAAAAATAAAGTGTTTAAACAGGAAATGAAACCAATTAATCACGATGAATACCAGCCCAGGGATACATGTAACATAATAACCATGCAGCTGTTAGCTTAACCGCACCAAGGGACTACCTGAATAATCTGCCTTCCACTCTAATGGTGTCGAAAATTACAAGCCAACTTATTACCATTTCTGATACTAACTTACTTGTAAAGTATTTAAACTTGAAACAAATAACAGGAATGTCTCAGAAATGGCCCCTTCAACGAAAAAAACGTATATGACATGAATTGTGTTTTAACATGGTCTATATTTTTTGTGTAGTAAGTTTTGTCTATCTCTTACGGTTTTCTAGTTACGCAAAACTTAGCAAAATTCATCCAGAATAAAGAGGGCTTTAGAGGCTATTACCAGAAAATTCAAGATGTACATTTTATTTGGCATATAAATATCTTTAATATACGGTATTTTAATCAAAATCGTTAGAGCCATTTTTTAGAAAATCAAAATTTCCGGAAATTTTTCCCTGTAAAGGGTAATTCACGGACTTTTCGTTTTTGAGTTATCGTGTTCACAGACACACGTACACACGGACATTTTTTCTGAAAATACTTTTTACTTTCTCTATACGTGCTATGTATATGGTGTATAGAGAAGGTATTGCACTCCACCAAAAATTTCGATACCGAGATTTCACCGGAAATATATGTTTGAGGGTCCCCTGTATCCAAAAAAGGTGTTTTCAAAAAATGTTCCGTGTGTGTGTCAGTGTGTCCGTGTGTCCGTGTGTTTGTGAACACGATAACTCAAAAACGAAAAGTCGGTAAAATACCAAACTTGGTATTTAAGTTTAGTATCTTCCAGGGATGCGACACGAAGATTTTGAGAAAAATCACCCCACCCCAAACTACCCTTTACATGGAACTTTTTTCGAAAATTTTGATTTTCTAAAAAATGACTCTAACGATTTTGATTAAAGTATCGTATATTAAAGATATTTACCTGACAAATAAAATGCATATTTTTAATTTTCTGTGAATAGCCTCTCAAGACTACTTTATTCTTGGTCAATTTTACAGAATTTTGCATAACTGCTAAACTGTAAGAGATGGACAAAACTTACCACACAACAAATGTAGAGCACCTTAAAACACACAATTTTTGTTATATACATTTTTTTCGTTAAGTAGATTGTTTTTTTAGATATTCCTTGTTTTTTTTTTCAGCTATAAAGACTTCTACTTTTCTCATACAGGACTTTGTGAACTCGTGTCCATACAAACAAAGGAACTTCAGTCGCAGAGTAACCAGCTTTTGACTATCTTTTCTCTTTCTCTTCTACTAACAAGGAAGCAAGTAATAAGACTATTTCTGTTAATTTTTGCTCCATTACATGAAGTAGATAGAATAATTTGTTGCAGTGATATAGAGAAAGTCATGTGAATGGAACACATCAGATTTTTTTGGATACAGGGGACCCTAAAGCGTCTATCCGGTGAAATCTCGGTATCGAATTTTTGGATGGAATGCAAGACGTTCTCTATGTACTATATACATAATATATGTAGAGAAAGTAATAGACGAAATGAGATTTGCCTTATAAAGTTGCACTATGAAAAATGTATCAAAACCTTATGAAAATAATGAAGCTAATGGTGTCTGTTATATATGGACAGCTTACCATTGCGGATTTTCTCTCTAAGACAAAAAAAGGTGAAATTAAATTGGGATTTCCATACATTGAAATAAAAATATATTATTATGCACATATCAATCATCATGATGATCATCGTTATTGTTATTATTATTATGATCATCATCATCGTCAGATAATAACCTTAGTGAAAAGATTTTTCAAGTGTTTTCAAAACAGAGCAATGAATATAAACCTAGGAGGGCTATTTCAAAGTATGCTCTTTGCCCTTACCGAAACAAATAGAAACATCATATACCTTATTTTATTACCAGTTCTAAAGAAGACTGAAATTCTTTAGGATATATAACAAAGGGGAGCATCTCGCAACCTGTGATCTATTGGAGCCACCAAAGTGAAATAACCACAGGAGGCTACAGGCCGCAATCAGACACGCAGAGAAATCACCAACGGTTTGCGGATTCGCCCCAATACCGGAGTGTCTTTATCAAAAATCTTATGTGTTCCATTCACATTACTTTTTCTACATCTCTGTAACACATTATTATTATTATTATTATTATTATTATTATTATTATTATTAAAATTTTATTCTTCTATCTACTTCATGCTAATCTAATAAATATTTTCAGAAAATCTAATACATTTGTATCTAGAATATGCAACTAGAATAGAAATAAGGAAATACACTTGGTAAAAGCAATAATTAAATGTTTTAAAAACTGGTTGCTATGGGATTGAAATCCGTTTCTCTGAAGGGCGAGGAGTTGACAAGTTCCCGTATGAGAAAATTTCAAGTATTTTAAAACTGAAACTAATAACAAGGAATATCTCGGAAATGTTCAAAATATAATGAAAAAATGAATATGGCATAAATTGTGTGTTTTAATGACATCAGCATCTTTAGTTTAGTACATTTTTTTTTTATCTTACCAGTTATGCAAAAACCATCCAGAATGATGAGCTCTTCAGAGGCTATTCCCAGAAAATTCAATATATACTGTTATTTGTCATGAAAATTCTTTAACATACGGTATTTTATTGTTAGAGCCATTTTTTAGAAAATCATAATTTTCGAAATCATTTCCATGTAAGTTGGTGTTAGAGATTTTCTTGAAAATCTTCATGTTGCATCCTTGAAAGATACTGAACTTAAATGTCAAGTTTGACATTTAACGGGTTTTTAATTGCTGCCCACAGACACAGAGAGAGAAAGACAGACAGACACATACACGGATATTTTTCTAATAGTGTTTTTTTTCCAGGGGGTCTCAAGACATGTATTTCTGTTGAAATCTCGGTAACGATTTTTTTGGTGAAATACAAGACCTTCTCTATATACTATGTAATTACATAGTACGTGTAGAGAAAGTAAGAATCTCATAAGCTCAGACATGGTCCTGTGGATCTTAACGTATTAATCATTTGTTTTAATTGCAGGCCAACCGCATGGCTACAGTCGTGCATGAAAGGATGAACTCGGCTCATGACCGTCATGAAATACAAGAGGTAGGTGTCCTTTCATTGCTTTACCTTAGTCTATCTGAAAAATTACAATAGGAATTGCCTTGTTAATAAAATGCATATATAAAAACCATGGTGTTCAATAAGAGGGTTGAAAATGTAAATAAAACATCCTGACATTAGTCTATCTGGAAAACTGCAACAGGGATTACCTTGTTAACAAAGCATTTATATAAACACCACGGAGTTGAACAAGAGGGTTAGGAATGTAAATAACACACCGTGACATTAGTCTATCTGAGAAATTGCTATAGGGATTACCTTGTTGATAAAGCGTTTATATAAACACCACGGAGTTGAACAAGAGGGTTAGGAATGTAAATAACACACCGTGACATTAGTCCATCTGAAAAATTGCTATAGGGATTACCTTGTTGATAAAGCGTTTGTATAAACACCACGGAGTTGAACAAGAGGGTTGGGAATGTAAATAACACACCGTGACATTAGTCTATCTGAAAAATTGCAATAGGGATTACCTTGTTAATAAAGCGTTTGTATAAACAGCACGGAGTTGAACAAGAAGGTTGGGAATGTAAATAACACACCGTGACATTAGTTTATCTGAAAAATTGCAATAGGGATTACCTTGTTAATAAAGCGTTTGTATAAACACCACGGAGTTCAACAAGAGGGTTGGGAATGTAAATAGCACATAGTGACATTAGTCTAACTGAAAAATTGCAATAACCTTATGAATAAAGCGTTTATATAAAAGCCATGGAGTTTAACAAGAGGGTTGGGAATGTAAATAAATTATCGTGACATTAGTCTATCTAAAAAATTGCAACAGATATTGAACAAGAGGGTTGGAAATGTAAATAAAACATAATGACATTAAAATATCTGCAAAATTGCAATATGGATTACCTGTTAATAAAGCGTTTATATAAAAACCATGGAGTTCCACAAGAAGGTTGGGAATGTAAATAAAACATCATGACATTAGTCTTCCTGAAAATGTGAAATGTAAAAACCATGTAGTTGAACAAGTAGGTTGGGAATGTAAATAAAACACCGTGCGTCTCATTTATAGCCAGAACATAGATCGCCTACTACACGATGGCGATAGTAACTTTTACTTTCTCTAACAAGTGAATACAAGTATTGTATTCACCCCAAAACTTTGAAATTTCATCGTAAATATATGTTTTGGGACTCCTTGAATCCAAAAAACCTGGTGTGTTCCACTCACATAACTTTCTCTACATCTCTGTAACAAATAACTGTTAAAAAGCTTATGCTTCTATCTACTTCATCTAATTGAGATTAACATTAGCAGAAATGATTTCTTGTAAGCAGAAAGTAAATAAGGGAATACACTAGGCTAAAACGATAGTCAAATCTTATAAAAGTTGGTTGCCATGTGGATGAAATCCGCTTCTATGCATTGACAAGTTCCCGTACGTGAAAAGTTTTAAGTATTTTAATGAGATCTACATTTTTAAGTAGTAACTCTCTATCTATTTCTTGATCTTTAGAGGCTATTTCCAGAAAATTCAAGACATATGTTTTTTTGCCGTGTAAATGTCTTTAATATATGGTATTTTATCAAAATTATTAGAGCCATTTTCGAGAAAATCAAAATTTTCGAAATTCTTCCCTGTAAAGGGTAGTTTGGGTTGGGAGGATATTCTCCAAACACTTCGTGTCGCATCCTTGGAAGATACTAAACTTATATACCCAGTTTGGTATTTTACCGACATTTCGTTTTTGAGTTATCGTGTTCACAGAAACATGGACACCGACACACGGAAACACACACGGACCTTTTTTTAATTTTTTTTTTTTTTCAGGGGAGCCTAAAACTTATATTTCCAATGAAATCTCTGTATCGAATTTTTGTGTGAAATAAAATAACTTCTCTATACACTATGTACACAGTACGTATAGAGAAAGTAACTAGAGTTTATTCAATGTGCATCTCAACAGTGAACGTTTTTCTAAACATCTGTGCTGTATGTCAATTATATTACATATCCCTAACGAAAAATTCATTCTTGAACACACATTTTCAAGTGCGATACATGCATTAAAAATCTGATGTGTTCCATTCTCATGACTTTCCCTATAACTCTGCAATACATTAGTGTTAAAAAGCTTATGCTTCTATTTACTTCCTGCTAATCGAGAAAAAATTAGTAGAAATAGTCTTATTACTTGTTTCCTTGTAAGTAGAAGAGAAATAAGGGAGTACCATAGGTAAAAGTGATGGCCAAAGGTGGTTGCTATGAGACTGAAGTTCCTTTGTTTGTATGGACACGAGTTCACAAAGTCCTGTATGAGAAAAGTATGTTTTTATAGCTGAAACCAAAAACAAAGAATATCTCAAAAACAATCAACTCCACGAAAAAAAGGTATATAATATAAATTGTGTGTTTTAAAGTGCTCTACATTTGTTGTGTGGTAAGTTTTGTCCATCTCTTACGGTTTACCGGTTATGCAAAATTCCGTAAAATTGACCCACAATAAAGCAGTCTTCAGAGGCTATTCCCAGAAAATTCAAAATATACATTTTATTTTTCAGGTAAATATCTTTAACATACGATATTTTAATCAAAATCGTTAGAGCCATTTTTTAGAAAGTCAAAATTTTCGAAAAAAATTCCATGTAAAGGGTAGTTTGGGGTGGGGGGATTTTTCTCAAAATCTTCGTGTCTCATCCCTGAAAGATACTAAACTTAAATACCAAGTTTGGTATTTTACCGACTTTTCGTTTTTGAGTTATCGTGTTCGCAGACACACGGACACACGGACACACACACGGACCTTTTTCTGAAAATACCTTTTTTGGATACAGGGGACCCTAAAATATATTTCCGGTGAAATCTCTGTATCGAATTTTTTGGTGGAGTGCAATACTTTCTCTACACACTATGTACATAGTGCGTATAGAGAAAGTAAAAATCTGATGTGCTCCATTCCCATGACTTTCTCTGCATCACTACAATAAATTATTGTTAAAAAGCTTATTCTTATAATTGCTTATTGCTAATCGAAAAAAAAATCAGCAGATAGGGTCTTATTACTTATTTCCTTGTAAGTAGAATATAAATAAGGGAGTACCATAGGCTAAATTGATAGTTAAATATTTTAAAAGCTAGTTGCTATGTGACTGAAGTACCTTTGGACAGGATTTGACAAATTTCCGTTTGAGAAAAGTATATGTTAAAGCTGAAACTAATAAAAGGAATATCTCAAAAACAGTCAAACTCACGAAAAAAAATTATTTAATATGAATTGTGTATTTTAATGAGCTCTATATTTTATGTGTGGTAAGTTTTTGTCTATCTCTTACGGTTTACAAATTATGCAAAATTCCGCAAAACGCATCCAGAATAAACATGTCTTCAGAGGCTATTCTCAGATTATTAAATATATACATTTTATTTGTCATGTAAATATCTTTAATATACGCATTTTAATCAAAATCGTTAGAGACATTTTTGGAAAATCCTTATAATCATAAAATCTACATATTACTAATCAAGATATAAATTATCTTAATTGTCTTATTATTAAGTTATTTATAAGTAGAACAGAATAAGGGAATCATATATGCTAAAGCAACACCCAGATCGTTTAAAAGCTATCGCAATGCGGTTTTAATTGAAATTGGGGAGGGGAAACAAAAGAGATATGGAGGACTTACCCTTTAAGGAACGTTTAAGTTGTTTGAAATTTAAACCAATAACACGGAATATCTCGGAAATTGCTTGTTTAACAAAAATAAAAAATAACTGTATATGGCTTATTTTTAAATTAAATCTACATTTTATGTGCAGCAAATTTTTGTTTATTTCTTACTGTTCAACAGTTGTGAAAAGCTTGCAGAATGAAGAGCATTTCAGAGGCTAATCCCAACAAATTCAAGATATACATTTTATATGTTATGTTTAATGTATGGCATTTTAATAAAAATTGTTAGGTCCAGTTTTTTAGAAAATAGAAAACTTTAAAAACTTTTGCTTATAAAGTGTAGTTCGAGGTGAAGGAATTTACCTGAAAATGTTCATGTCGCATTCTTGGAAGATACTGAACCTAAATACTAAATTTCGTAGTTAATGGACTTTAATTCTTTGAGTTATGCTGTCCACACACACACACACACACAAACACACACACACACACACGAACGCACACAGAGAGTTAGAGGGGGAGAGAGAAAGAAAAGAGAGACACGATACATACTTTCATTTTTCTAAAATTCCTTTTTTGTTGTTTCAGTGGTCCTCAAAATATATTTCTGTGCAATACAATACCTTCTGTACTTACTAGGAAAATACGAACGCAATCGTAAAGGAACAATCCCCACGCCACAGATGAACTTAAGGACAATATAAGAAGGGGCATTATGAAAATTAGGCAGAAAGAACTTACGCTCGGGAATAGAAATTGCATCTGAAAATGTCAGCCAGGAATATCTCAGTACAGAGCACAATTCTTTCAACATAGCTTATAAATGTTTAATAGTCTTTGTAGTACATATCACAGTCACTCATGAATATGTACTCCAAGGGTTTTGGAACAGAATCCCCACCCCAGTGTAATAATAGACAGTGCGGGGAGTACGTGTGCTTGCGATCAGAGGCCCAGCAATATAAACAATGCACTGTACAACATAAATTTAATAGCTAATGGAAGTCTTTAAGTCATATCCTGTAGCATAATATATCTTGTTTTGAAAAAGTGCATTTTACTTGTATTATTAATAATTGATTTTTATTTCAGCTGGAACAGTTTTCACTGCAGTTACTACACAGGAAACTACAGTTCACAGCTGGAGGATTGTTTCCTTTGGATTTTACATTTATTCACTCGGTGAGTCGTGATATTGGATAATTTAAGCTTTAATTTTCAATATAAAGTTTGTTCAGGTCAGTCATTTGTACACAACGTTAGTAAAACATTGCTCTGTAAAATCACGCTTTCCAAAAAATGCTTAGCACTCAGGGAAGGTAATATGTAAACATGTTAACGTTCACTGGAGGATTTCCCTTTTGCCCATATTTCTCAAAATTAATAGTTAGGATTAAGAGATTGCTTTATTTATTTATAGCCGTTATTACAACATTAAACATAAAAAAGATAAAGAACAAATAATACCTATAGTTTTAAAATACATTTCACGAGAACGATATAATTACTGAGGGCTTGAATGTTCTAAGAGTACAATGAGGTAACATGTTTCTACCAATTTCGATTACTTTACTCAAATTTTGCAAGTTGATAAATAAATTCTCAGTAATATTCTGTAAGAACAAAATTTAAGCTGCTCAGAACTATTACTAAGTATCTATTTATTTACTGGTTTGTTGTAGTTTACTTTTATCGTTATAGAATTGGCTTTGTTTTTATATTGATTGGAATGTACAGAAAATTTTTTTTTTTTATTTTAGTGAACACTTCATGCCTTCTGAACAGATTTTAAAAATATTTACTTTCCTCCAAATATCAATTCAATTGTAATAATAACATTAACATAAAAGAGAACTTCGATTGTATCACAAAACTTAAGAGAAAAAAATTACAAATAATTCCATACTGCTTCAACTACTGAAATTTGACCATGCATCCCTTCTTAAGAAATGCACTTTCTTTAAATGAATAAAATCGGATCGCTTTGTGAGGGGTGTAATGGATCGGTTTGTGAGGAGTGTGTTAAGTAAAAAGTTACAAAAGCCTACCCTGCCGAAACATTCAACTTTGCTATAATTAAAAGTTAAAGTGAATTTTCCTGAAGGGGACAGTTAAAATATTTAAACCACGTAACTAAACCCTATGGTAAGGAAATATAACCTTGTACCCTTTGAACTCGCCATTTTTATACCCTATACTTGATTTCCTTACTGTTGTTTCAGTGTACATTCAATCAGTTCTTATATATAAATGAAATCATGGGGATGCAATATAAGGGATGAGAGATTGATGAATCGTTGTTTGACTGTGACCTCTATTCTAGGGGTTAAAATAACCAGAATCCAGCTGAAGAGCTTTAAGCAGTATTGTAGACATTTAAATGCAGGGGTTATAAATACAGATATTTAGGGTTATTAATACCGATGCTTTTATAACAGATACCTTAACTTGTAACAATTTCAGTTCGTAACAGTTTTGCCACAAACATAATTTACTGATTCCTTTTCTTTCTTTCTTCCTTTCTTCCTTCATAAATGCGCCACGAAATGTGCTTTGTTCAGACCTCAATACGTTACAGCTGGACTAAGTATTGTGGGGCTGTTAGTCTTGCAGAAAGCATTCGAACTCAATTCTGATACAATATTCGTTACCGCCCTCTCTGGGCTACACCTTCCGACCCGCGCTCTCGGAGGAAATAAGCAGGCCACACCTACTTAGAGGTACTAACTAACCTGAAAACATGCTCCTCTTAATCTCTAATAAATACGTTATTTTCCTTGTTGATAGTTACTTTCTGTAGTTGAATCTTATAAGATTTTGAAAGGCAATAAACAAATAAATAAGCAGTTAAATGAGTTTAATAAAAAGCGGGGAAGCAAAATATAGCAAACATATACGATGCAATTAAAACCCTTGTCTGTAGTTGGAACTTGGGAAGGGAATTTAAAGTTATAAGAAATTCTCCCTCTGCAATTCCTCCAAAACACAAATGAGAGCTAGAAATTTAATGTTAACTTGCTTTACTAAAATCTACCGTAAAAACGATATAGTTTACATAATTTTAAAATTTTAAATTTGCAGGTTGGTTTGTTTTGGTCTGTAGGTTAAAATATTTATATGGCTTAAAATATTTCTTCCTAACTTTTCGTCCCTGTCTGTGAGGAACATCCTCAGAGGTGATGTCGCTTCTCAGTCAAGAACTATAAAAGTGTAAGTTGGAGCCGCTATACTTAAAATTACATATTAAAACTATGGACCTCGGCGATATAAGCTTAGGCATGTATTGGTTTTGACATGTTAGTAAACCTTATGCATGTCGAACCTACATGACCAAGGCTGGATTGGCAGCTTTAATCAATATTCGTGAAAAAAATACGTCTGTGACACCCTTGGACTGCGATAAACATGGCTTCCATCTATTTAAATACTTATCTACTACAAAACATATGCAATTACGACTTTTGCAAGAAAAATTTGCTTCCATGTGTCTGTTAAAACAAGTGTTTTCACAAGTCAAACTACAGATATCGTTTGAGTGATGAACATCTGTTGACGCAGTTGAAAATACCTTTATTGGAGATAACCCAGATTTTAACGAAGAAATTGCAAAGGTAAAAGAATGCTATTAAATACAAAGTTTTCATTTATAAATGTAAAAAAAAAGAGGCTAGTAACAATGAAATAACATAAATATTGATATAGCAATTAATAACTGTAACAAAATTCCACTTATATTTTTGAAATCCAAGGACTAGTTTCACAATAATAAAATGGTCTATTGCATCATCAGCGCATTTTCTTTTTGATCTCGTTTATTTACATTATTATGATTACTACTGCTATTGTGCACTGAGGCACTGCTAACTACTGGAATCAAAAAAAGTTTGATGAGAGAGTCAATCGGTGGTATATCAAAATTCACTACATGATTTTTAATCTTTAATATAAATATTTTCTCCCAAACTATTAACCCTATGGATCCATTTAGGTGTTTTAATAATTTAACATCTGTTTACCTTAGTAAGACTATACGTCATTTATTAACCAGAGTAAAAGACCACTTTAGGAATATTAAATACAGACAAATTATAAATCAGCTGAGGCAGAACATTTTTGGAAGTTTAGTCATGAAATAAATCCAGGCGTTAATTTATTAAAACACTTAAATGTATCCATATATTTAAAGGTTTGGGAGAAAATATTTACATTAAAGAACAAAAATCATGCAATGAATTTTGATATACCACCAATTGACTGTTTTGATTCCAGTAGTTAGCAATGCCTTAGTACACAATCCGCCTAGTAGCACTAACCAAAACAATGTAAATAAGACCAACAAAAAAAATGAGCTGACAACGCAATAGACCATTTTATTGCGAAACTAGTCCTTGGATTTCAAAAAGATGAGTGGAGAATTATTAGTTATTATATTAAAAAAGTTGTCATTATTATTCAGTCTCGACGGTATACATATAAAGGCAACGCTGTCTGCTACTCCATCTATTTCTTTTTTTTTTTTTTTTTTGATAGTGTTTTATTACTTTTGGCACCGCAATGACACTGGTGATACATGGAATGAAGATGGAGCATCGGTGGAACGTGATGGCGGGGGAAACCAGAGAACCCGGAGAAAACCCGCCCCTGCGCCGCTTTGCCCACCACAAATCTCACATGTGGTCGCTTGGGGTCTAAGTGAGAAGCGAATGGTCTAACCACTCGGCCATGGCGCGGCTCGTCTCCATATCGGTTCGTTTCATACTACAATGTGGTGTTAGTCCACTTCGCGAGTTGTATGTCAAGTGGTTCTGGGTTTTTCCATATCTGCTTCAGTGCATTATTTTCATGTGCATCTATATATTTTCATTAGAAGACATTTTTCCTCTGCCCGACTTTGAGCGTTGCCAGCAAGTTGTTTTGGTGAGAAGTTACTTAACTACATATTTGTTTAAAACATAGGATGTACTTAGCATTAATTCTTGGATGATTAATCTTTAAAGTGTTTACTAATTAGTTCAATGTTTTCATGGCTTTGAGGTAAACCCTCGGATTTCCAAGTAAGAAAGTATGATCTCATTGGTTAATTTTTCCTCTCAATGATATGAGCCGATGTTGTGGCCAATCATATGCAAGGATTTGATCCCGTGATCGGACATTTGGTTAACGGCCGTGAATTGTAAAAGAAATCACTCACGTGTCATGTTGTCGTGTACATCTGGAAGTGAATGTATTCTAATTATTTTTGGTGTCTTGAATTTTCCTCAGAGCAAACTTTGAGCTATTTATTAAACATGGATTTATAAACGGCTACTTGGCAAAGTATATTAGGTATTTCAAGTGTAAATGTGACTTAAAGGAAAGCATCTACACAGTTTTTAAAGCTGTTGCTGCTGCTTGTATCTGCCGAGATATTAAGTTATTATATTGTGTTATCTAAATATTTTTTAAAAACTAGATGGGGTGAGCGGAGGCGTTCAGGCCATAGCGAGCCGCAGCGTACAACAGTGTCTTCTGTTTAGAGATTTCGCTTGGATTAGGTTAGTTTTAATGTGTGTATGTAAGTGTGTATGAACTGAGTCAAAATAGAGTTTCCGAAAACTATTTCTAAGTATTCTTAAAAATAATGCAAATTGGGGGTTTAATAAAAGGGAAGGAAGTTTCTAAATATGGTCTGTAGTAAACATTTGCCATTATTTTAAACTTGAATCTTCCTAGCTATATCTAGTTAAATTTATGTAATGGATATTCAAGTCTGCTGTAATAAATTTCAATCTAAGCTATCATGTAATGATTAACGTTTGCTTTATTTCAGCTGCTGGGATCCATCACCACCTATCTCATTATTCTCATACAGTTTCAACTCAACTTCACATAGAAATGAATTACTAAAGTAGCAAACAAGCACAGAAACTATGAAAATAGTTCTCATACTAGGGTAAAATGTAAAATTATGAATTACTTGAAAGCACCTGTGAGTATTAACTTATAATTACATATCTTATACTCTTTCACAATAAAGAAATTAAACTTAATACCTAAAACACATTCATGCAAACATAGTGGTAGTGCTAGATTTGCTTTACCGAAGTTATGATTTAAGTGATTAAACAGAGATGACAAAGTGTGTCCAAAACAAGGAAGAATTCACAGTGAAATCACAAACCAAACCTGTCCCTACTCTCGCTATAACAACTCTTTTTTGCAACATAATCATTGTTCAAGTTTTGCAAGACTTGTTTTACCCCTCCCTTTTTATGCTATTGTATAAATACATAGGCCTATTGCTATTCTGTCAACGCCGGCAAAACTATTGAAAGTATTATTTGTATACGCATATTCAATCATATCAGCATAAATTCATGCCTAAAAGATCAACTGTTTCAATTTTTTTAACTTTATTAGTATTTATCGTGTAAACCAGACCGGTTAAACAAGTCGATATATACTGATTTTCAAAAGGCATTTAATAAATCTGATTATGACTGTTTGTTTGCCAAGTTATCAAAATTGGAATTTTCTCTCCCATTTGTAAAAATGCTTGAATCATATTTAAAAGACAGATCACAAATATTTTACTATAAAAATTGCATGTCATATAAGTTTAATGCTATTTCAGGATTCCCCAAGGTTCCATCGTAGGACCTTTGTTATTTTTGTGTTTTCTAAATGATTACCTAATATGTTAAACATTTAAAAATATTAATGTTTGCTGATGATGTTAAGTTATACTAAAGTATCGATAGTGTTAGAGATTGCTTAGAACTTCAACATGACCTAGACTCTTTATATACCTGGAGCAAAGCAAATAATCTCCCATCTAATATTGGTAAATGTGTAAAAATGTTCTACACTCGAAGCAAAAACCCCTTTACATATGTTCGTAATATCAACAGGACAGCACTTGTTGAAGTGATTGAAAATAAAGATCTAGGAGTACTTTTTACACCAAATCTCAGATTTAACATACACAATGAATTAATCCTAACAAAATCGCTAAAATGTTTAGACTTCATTATTCGAAATTCATATACGTTTAAAGAAAAAAACATTAATTCGACTTGACAGCTGTTTTGTTAGATATAATCCGAATATGCATCTATTATTTGGAATCCCAAGACCACAAAGTATGTCAACTTAATAGAAAAAGTACAATCAAAAAATTTAAAATAATACGTATTATTTAAAATGGTGGCGTAGGTACACTTGTGTGCCTAGGTACACCAATTACGAATCCTTGTTAATATATTTGAATTTAAAGCTTTAAATTTCAGAAGAGATATTGTGGGATCACTATTTGTGTTAAAAATATTACATTCTATAACTGATGATATAAATATTACTGCAAGTATATTATTTTATGCACCAAATAGAGCAAGTAAATTCAAGCTTTTTTCCATCTCTAGAGCAAACACAGAAATCCGTAAAAATGTACTATTAAACAGAATTGCATATTTATATAACAAACTTCATCATGTCGATGTAAATAGTCTGAACATGTCTGAAACTCAGTTTAAAAATTCCATAGTAATAATTATTTTTTCGTAGCTTATTGTAAGCACTGAAAATAGAAGTAATTGTATAGATAACTACAATGTCACTTTGTTGTTTCTATTGTTTCTGTTTCTTTTTGTTCTCCCTTTTCTTTTATTTATCTTTCTCTGTAACCTTTATTTTCATTTTCAAGTTTTGCGCATGAGGTAGATTTATAAAATTATTGTAACTGTATTTTGTAATGAACATTGTAATTAGGCTTATTCCTGTTATATTTAGATCAATAAATCAATTGATTTAATTGTTTTTTCACACAAGCCAAGTGTAGGACTGGAACATAATGGAAATGGACAACAACATAATACGTATCATGGAGGATAATATCAATGGTGAATTGGAGTTGGATAGGTAGTCAGACTGAAAAATTCAATGCCATAGCCGGGATTTAAACCACGGATCTCCCGGTCTCTAGCCGGTTGCTCTACCACTGAGCTACCATGGTAACATGCAGGAATAACATTAAATTTCTCAATAACTCAATAAATCAATACCAATTGACTATAATAGTTGGCTATACTATGAATCCTGGGACTTAAAGTGCTTACACGTTATAAATTGCCATTAGGATTGTCATCTCAAAATAATTTGGGATCACCTTATGGTTTACCGGGAAACATGCGAGTCAGTAGAGAACTTCAATGCCATGCAGCATGTTGCCATGGTAGCTCAGTGAAAGAGCAACCGGCTAGAAACCGGGAGATCCGTGTTTCAAATCCCGGCTATCTTCAGCCTGCCTCTACCTATCCAAATAAATAAATATTCAGTTCTCTGAAAGCTGAAATAAAAGGAAAGAGGTTGTTTCTTAGCATTGTTTTAGAGTTTGTTTTAAACAAGAAGTGACTAGTGGCAGTTATATGAGGAGCATGTTTCCGTGTGGTTTTCCATGTCAACCTACCCTCCGCCATTGATCTAGCCAATAAAGTTTTGCCCACCTCCTTTCCCTTTCCCAACAACCTGAACTTTGTGGGATAGCATGTTGCCACGCAATAAGTACTTTCATACATCTTACTAGCTTACTGGTACAACCCCGCAATGCTGTGCTCCCATTTATTGCTGTAAGCGAACTGTCACAACTTATTGCTTGTTTAAACGTTACTGTGACATTTCTGACACTTATATAGGTATACATATATATTTTTTTTAAAAGCTTAACGCCCTTTAACCTGGTTAGTCATATCGGACGATGAATAAAATTACTGAAGAGGTGTTGAAATATTCTAGGTGTCCATGGAGCTTAAAGCTATTCGATATTTGTCTTCTCAGGAAAAAATCTTATCGGGGTAACTCACCCTAAGCGAGATCAGAACTCGCGACCTGTTGTTCAATATGAGGCAAACACACGCTACCACCGCACTGCCCAGGCAGACTGTAAATATTTTGTATATAACTGAATAACATTTGTTTACAACTCAATATAAAGATAGATAGCAGACAAATTTATCTTTAAGAGATCGGGTGCTCTGAACTGAATTGAAATTATGAATTGTAAATCATATCCGCAGACGTTTTAAGATGAGTAGGTACTGGGAGTTCAGAATACAAATCAAAATGCAATTGTTGTACTCAGAAACTATTCATGCTGCACATAGTTATTTATTAAAAATGAAATGGTTTTCTCTGTTTGACATCTTCAGAACTTTAGATACCTTAAGGTGAAAACTAATCAGTGCGAAATAAAATAACCTGATGTTTCTATTAGATATGTATTATTTATTACTATGTTTAATCTTGGTTTAAAAATAACATGCAAAATATAATAAACGCTAGAACAAACTTAAAAAATGCGTACCAACAGTCTAAATAAGGGCAACAAATCATCTACGTTTTCTCTACGTTTAAGAGCTAAGCGCACCAATTCTTACCATTTTTTTTTTCCATTGTTGAATTTTTGGTGCAAAAAAATTACCATATGTTCGCTTCTTCTAAGAGTATATATTTTTCAAAATCTAGCTTCTGCCACAAAAATACAGCTATAACTCTGAAAATTTGTCCCAAAGCACTACCGAATATATGTAATAAACTGTATGTTTGTAGAATTGTTGTAGGCTTTCACGGCCGGTGTCAGGTCTTGTATGTTTGTAGTTTTAATATTTTTCATAGATTAGATTTAAAATTATTATTATTATTATTATTATTATTATGATTATTAGGTTTATATTTATGTGCTATTTTTCACTGTTTTCCACTTTGTAACAAAAAAACAATCTTTTTAAAAAACTACCATCCACCTTGGTAAAATATCGAATTAAAGACTGTAATTTTAAAAATGGTGCATTTGGTTCAATATATTTAGAAGAAGATACATTTTGATTTTAATTAATTTGAATAAATTAACATGTCTAGAATGAAAAGACATATTTTAATGACATTTAGCATAATTCTTCTTTTTTTACTTTCATGCCACGAAATTAAGCCTCTGGCTCTAATACTTTAGAAAATCACTTTAGCACTGCGATGTCCACTTAACTTGAAAGCAGTTTTATTGACGTTGTTTTCTGCATTAGCACAGATTTTAAAGTCATTAATTGAAAATCCTAATATCAAGAACCCCTAAAATAAATGATCATAACCCGTTTAACTTAATCTTCTTCAACAAAAGCTCATTGTTTACTAAGTATATTAACGACATAAAAATACATAAATTTTAGATTAAATGCCATTCTCTATCTATAAGGTAAAAAGAACTAAAACCTAAAACACATCATATTAAAATGTTATTAGAAAGCAATGAAGATGCGTCCATCATGATATTTAAGTTACACTTCAAAGTATACGTAAGAGGTTTCCTGCTCAATTTTCAAGATTTTCTAGCCTGTGTTTTTAAGTTTGTCCATAGATGTTCTCCTGACGGATTGTATATATTTACATATTTGCTTTGGTAGTCTTGTAGCCGACAAACTTTCTATGTATTTCTTATTATGAACCTGGAGATTGACAGCGTGGTTAACAAATGAATATTACAGCTACGCGTTCTTTCCACTGTAACCTAAGAGTATATATATCATGAACTTTATGATAGATCGAAAACATCTATTTTTTTATTTCACTTCCATAAAATAGTCTGAATATTCTTGAATACAAAAAGGTATAATTGGTCATTAAGTGCCACTTTAAATGCCTTGAGTCACTGGAGCAAAGCTGACACAGTACTGGACTCGGCAAGAAAAACTTCAGTTCGATGAGATCTCATTCGCATCATGCAAAGTAAAAAACGAACTTCTGCAGAAGTAAAGCAGCAATCAAGAAGAAAAGAATAGAAAAGGCAGCAGTAGAAGAGAAGAAAATTAAGGTTGAGGGTGCAACGTAACCACTGGATTTCAATGTGAGAATGCATTCAAATCTTTCCTTGTTTTCTCACTATTGATATTTTCAGCATTTTGCTTCCTGTAAAGTGTTTCTTACGGAGCAGTTTTTCTGTTACACAAATATTATTTTCTGTATGTTCAGAGGTACAATGAATAAGAATTATTCTAGGGTTTACTGTCGGATTATTTAAGCTTATGTTTTTAGTTTTCAATACCTGATTAAAAAAATATATTTTATGACAAAAAAGCTCAATCATAACTTAACAATTTTGGAGCATAAACCAAAGGAAACATATAGAAACGTAGGGTAATTTCAAAAAGTATATATATTTTGAAACTAGAATTAAAATATTAGACCAATATTTTAACTTTTTTAGCAAGGGACTTTTTAGTGATGTAGCAAAAACATAAACAAATTGAACCACAACTTCCAAACCATTCGCCCAAAATCAATGAAAGTAGCACTGTATCTTATTTCTATTATATTAGAGTTGCAGTATAAATTTCAAAAAGCTAGTATTGTTAGTTTGGAATTTCAAACTTTCAGTCACACACGTCCTTTAAGATCTTGCAGTTTGTCGTTTGCAATTAAATTCTTCTTTAATTGCTTCGTTTTAGTCTAATCTAATTTTGTTCAGTTGCTAAATCCGCTTAAAAACCCGATTTGTTCCCTTCTCAGGATTTTCTCCACATCTCTGTAATAAAGTATTGTTAAAAAGCTTATTGTTATATAAATATAAATATTATATTGTTATATAAATGGTAAATATTAGCAGAAATAGTCTTATTAGTTGCTCCCTTGTAAGTAGGAGGGAAATAAAGGGAATGCACAAGGCTAAAGCGATAGTCAAATCTTTTAAAAGTTGGTTGTCATGTGGTTGAAATCCGTTTCTCTGCAAGTTCCCGTATGAGAAAGTTATTTTAAAGTTGAAACTAATAAAGAGGAATATCTAAAAATGGTTAACTCCGCGGGAAAAAAGTTACATACATTGTGTGTTTTAACGAGATCTACATTTTCTGTGTAGTAGTTTTTCTCCATCTCTTACGGTTTACCAGTTATGCAAAATGCATCAGAATTCACCCGGATTAAAGATATCTTTAGAGGCTATTACCACAAAATCCAAAATGTGCATTTTATTTGGCATGTAAATATCTTAAATATATGGCATTTTAATAAAAATCGTCATAGCAATTTTGAGAAAATAAACATTTTCGATTTTTTTTTATGTAAAGCGTGTTTGGGGTTGGGAGTTCTTTCCGAAATTTTCGTCACGCGTCCTTGGAAGATACCAAACCTAAATACCAAGTTTGGTATTTTACCATTTTTTTTCGTTTTTGAATTATGGTGTTTACGGACACATGCACACGGGCCTTTTCCTAACAATGTTTTTATAGAGGTGACCATAGAACATGTATTTTCGGTGAAATATCGGAATAGAATCTTTGAGTGGAGTGCAATATCTCATCTACCTGTGTACCAGGTACTATGTAGAGAAAATAAATATTATTTTTCTTTCTTGTTCTTTCTCTAATACCGACATATTGTGAGAAGGGCAGGTATCGTACTCCACCTAAAAATTCGCATTCAAAAGTTTAGATGTTTTGAGTTCCCCTAAAGATAAAAAAGTATTATTAGAAAAAGTCATGTATGTGTGAGAGTGTGTGTCCGTTTGTCTGGGAGCACCATAATTTAAAATGGCAAAGTCCATTTTATACCAAGTTTGATTAATAGGTTTGGTATCTTTCAAGGATGCGACGAGAAGATTTTCAAGAAATTTCTTCCAACACAATATACTCTTTATACCTATGAAACATTTTTAAAAATGTTTCTGTTATAAAATGGCTCTGACAATTTTGATAAAAATACTCTATGTTTAACATTTTCATGACAAATGAAACATAGGAAACTCGTATATTGAATTTCTTGTAATAACTAACGCCCGCTTTTACTACCAAGGCACCGCAGGCGATGACACTGGTCATATATGGAATGAAGATGGAGCACCGTTGGAATGCGATGGCGGGGGAAACCGGAGAACCCGGAGAAAACCCGCCCCTGCTTTGTCCACCACAAATTTCACTATTCACTCGGCCACGGCGCGGCCGCAACCCATTCTGAATTACTTTTGCATAATTAGTAAGCCGTAACAGATTACAACATTTTAGCACGCATTAAATGTAAACCTCGTTTAAGCACACAATCTATGTCAGACGCTTTCATTGAGTTAACCACATCCAAAATATTCCTTATTACTGTTTTAAATTGTCCAGTACTTATACCTTTCTCACATGAGAAGTCGTTATTTGTTTCATTCTAGACATGCAAAGAGCATGGAATTTGAAATTTATCATATAGCGACCAGCTTTAGGTGTGATGGCTTTGAAATTCTGTTGTTTTTGCTCGACCAGCCGAAAAAGCAAATAACAACTGCCCACTTAAGAAAAGTATAATTATGGGAATCCTGAAATCAATAACAAACAGTATCTCTGAAATGTTTAACTCACAATATATATACATATTGTGTGTTGTGACGAGATCCGCATTTTTTTGCGTTGTTAGATTTCCTCTATCTCTTACGGTTTACTAGTTATGCAAAAGTTGTCCAGAATAAAGGTAATTTCAGAGACTATTCTGAAAAAAACAATTCAAAATATATATTTCATTTGTCATAAAATGTGTTAAACATAGGGCTTTTAATAAAAATCATTTGAGTCATTTTTGAGAAAATAAAAATTTTCAAAAAATGTTTCAAGTAAAGGGTAGTGGGGGTATGGATTTTTTTTTTAAAAAATCTTTGGCATACTTTATCAAGTTGAGTATTTAACTGACTTTTTTGAGCACAAACATGCATGTACACACAGATATTTCTCTGACAGTCCCTTTCTGGATTCATAAACTTCAAAACCTATATCCGTGAAATTTCAACATCAGATTTGTTGAGGGAATACAATACTTTCCCTATTGACTATACGCACGTAAAAGCGGTAGGGCATATATTAATAAGCCTTTGTCAAAACCTTGATTACAGAATATCTTCCTGGAAATCTTAAACTTTATTCTAATTATTTATTTTGTTTTGCATTGGAATCGTTTTACTGTTTTGGGGAGGATTTTTTAAAGCAGATACAGTATATAAGTTTTAATGTGCAGGAATGTAATATTGAAAAGTATTTTAGTCTAAACAAGGCCGCGCTGTGGCCGAGTGGTTAAACCAATCGCCTCTTACGAAGACCTAGGTTCCATCCCAGGAGACCGCATATGGAATTTGTGCTGAATAAAGCAGAGCAGGTGCGGGTTTTATCCGGGGTCTCAGGTTTTCCCTGCCAATACATTCCATCGGTTCTCCATATGTAGTAAAAGTGGGCGTTAAACACTATCAAAGGTTTGTTACTTGATTAAATTATTGGAGTACCGAAATGCAACCTAAGATCAGTACATTTTAGCGAGCAGTATAGTTGACCCTATAGGATGACGGTTAATTCAGTAAAATACGAGGTTATCGTTCAAGAAGCCCTGTCCTTGTGCAGTCTGTTTGTGCTTCTTGTGGAAATTAGGTGTAGTGCAGTGACGCTGTAACGGGTGAAATGGGGTAATAAGGGTACAAGTGGTTCCGTGAGGGTCGCATAGTGTGAAAAACCGGCAACGACCAGGTAGGCCCCTGACGACGAGTATCTACCCATAAAAAAAATCGGGAAAATTCGCAAACTCTTGGTTAAAGATGGTGGACTGATGGTTCAAACTCGCATATCTGGCGCAGCAAGTCGCCCAATTTCACATTTACATTTTGCTCCAATACACCGTTAACAGCGTGGCTGCCCCACACCTAATTTCCGCAGCGCGTACACACAAACTGCAAGACTGAACAAAATAAATAAATAAAAACCTGCAATAGCATACACTGGTACCTAATTTCTAAAACCGGGGCGTGCATTCCAAATATTTATTCCTTTATTTCCGTACTTAATTTATACATCCATATAAGACTATTTTAGAGATATTAATTAAATTATTTGACTGCAAAAAACTATAACGGCTTCGAGAATCATACTGGCTAACTTCGGATTTCGTAAACTAGTCGTCAATCATACACCACGTGCCAGAAATTTGTTAACACATTTATTGATTATAGGATCCCTAATTGAAGATGATCAAATTTATACTTTTATTGTTGCTATTTAGGTTTTCATTATAATTTTCTTTATAGTAACATCTATTATAATTGGAGGATTTGGCAATTTATGTTTTAATATATTTTTATTAATATTTGTCTTTATTTTTGTTACTCACGATTTTATTATAATTTTTACATAACACCTTGTCGCGGTTTGCCTTGTGCACCAATATGGCGCTAGCATGTGAGTCTACTTGGAGTTGGTCGAGGGTTAATGCTCGTGAAATTCTCTGCACTAAGCGTGTACATACCTTGCAGATTCCATTTGTTGCTCTGGCTAAGCTCGTTCTTGTAGACCATGAGTTGTCTCTTGCTCAGGGGGAAAGAATGACAAAGGTGTGTAGCACTTGGTAGACTCAAAGAAAAGAAAAATTTTACTTAATGTCACTGATGACTTCTATTGATTATCTGTTGCTGGTTTGAGGCACTAACTCTGCGAGCGACTCCCGACATAAACGATCGCGAACTTGATGACATAATCTTTATAAGTGCTAGTTCCACTCTTACTGAGTTCTTATAGTTTTACAGCCGTCACAGTCCCTATAACATTTACGGTAATAGTTGCCCATCAGATTAACTTTCACTCTAATACTTCACACTCACAATTAATGCGTATTTCTTACTATTCATTGCCGTCAGATTTCTTATAACAAGCCGATTTCTTACACTGCGCAGCGCGCGATTTCTTACACTGTATCGTCACGTTTCTTACATTTGAGTTTTTGTTGCACTGCGTGCGATTTCTTGTATGCACATCATTTATATACCAAAAGATCCTAATATTGCCCTCCTTTTTGATTGCTTTTTTTTCACTGACCCAATTGTCTTTTACCGAAACTTTTGTCCCAAAATATGTTTAGTCTATAATGGTCCATTAACAAACCCTTCTTAAAAAGCTCTTTAGGAGTATATTCCGTTATATAAAAATAATGATTCAATATAAAAAGAGTTTGATTTAGTTGAAAAAATGTATAAAATTGACGACCATGTGTTTTATTCCTGTTACATAGTTTAAGCTCTAAGATAGGATTTGTATGTCTAGTGCTTTTGAACTATTAATCTTTAAATGCCAAAATAGTCAAATTAATACAATTATTTTAAATACCTTATTATTACACAAATCCTTTACATCCTCAGAATCTATACTAGCTATCATTCAATTAAATGTGTTTTCAGTCTTAAAACATTAATATTGCAATCTTCGGGAATTTGTAGTAGTTAAAGGTATAAAGAATAGGATTGTAATTCATATTTTATGCGTACAAAAATATATTTAGTGGTTGGTTTAATGTGGCCCTCAGCATATGCTTGCGGACCCACGCAAACATCCATTGATGCTGTTGTTAGAATTCCATCCAACTCTTTGGATACATCTGTATATTCCAGCTGCTTCTGCTCTGATCATCTAATACACTGCGGTATAAACTACCTCGTCTTGCTTTAGCTCCTGCTGTTTGGGTTCTTCTCTGCTGAGCAGTCGAGGACCTAAAAGAGCAATGACGCAAGCTCCCAGAGGTGCTGTGAGAAGAATTGCGAGCACAGCCATCATTAATACATCCTGTGAATACTCTTCCTCCACTTTCCAGTTTTTACTTCTGGCTAAATCTAGAGCAACTGGTCCTACAGCAGCCTGAAAAACATCATCAAAAGCTGTAAAATAAATAAGCAGAGTAATACTATTGAACTGTCCTCGGCGACAGTTAGACCCAAAGATGGTGCCGAAAGCAGAAATAAATTAATAGCAGATATGCTGAAACATACTTCTACAGAGGTATGGACATTATTAGACTCAAGGCATTTTGGACATTTTCTGACTGAAGTTGTGTTTCCAAGATATTGAAGTTTTATAACAATAAAATCAGAATTATATAAGAAGGCAGAACAAAACAACAGAGTTAAATTTTTTGCTGTACTGTTTATTATATGGAATAAACTTGACAAAAATGAATTTTAAAAGACCGTTTTCATTGCTTCTTTGTCTCATTATTTTCTGTGAAAGTTCAACAATGCATCTGGAAATGAAATACTAGATTTTGGTCTATGATGCGTATTTTTTGTATATTTAGATTTTTGAGGTCATGGGTTGGAAAACTGATCTTTTACCAAAACAATCACTAATGTAAAGGCTACCCATAGTGTCAAATAGCTTATATGTTTGGCATAAAGTTTTGATTAGGTCTCAGATATTTATAATTTAGCTTCAAATTCAGCACTTACAATAATTCTACAATAAAATGAGTTTGAGTCTAATAATTTTCATACTTCTGTAGATTCCTATTGAACAGTTGCTGTGCTTTGTCATGGTTATTGTTCTCGCCTGCCCATCGGAGACCAATTCCACTTGATTCAAAACATTCACCCAACTTATTAAGCCTTAAATGAACTGAAAATATTGTTAATTATATGCAATTTGACTAAAGAGCATTGCTATGATTATTATTTTAAATACAAGTTATAAGTTTTAGATATTTGTATTGGTAACTAAAAGCAGTATACTTAGCAATAAATGAATATTTGCTTCATTTGCAGACTTATAATTTTACTTATTAAGAGTAACTCCAAGTAGGCGTGGCACATATAAAACATATACTGGTCAGAAGGCATAACCTTGAGTGGGTAGGCCTCGCTATAACGAATGTTGTATCGGAACGAGTGAGAATGGTTTCTGCAAGGCCAATGACCCCACACCATAGCCAACAGGTCACATTTGGAGTTGTGAAAATATGGAAGTGAAACGGATAGACTATGCAAAACAAAGCAGGCTGTGAATTATGTGATTGGTTTGGGGAAAACTGTTAAAGGAATAGAACAACTAACATACCGGTAGATAAACCTTAAGATAACACTCTTCAAAATATATGTATCTATACCCAGTATATTGCCATATATTAAGCTTTTTAAAGCAAATCATATCAATCTACGTTTGCCTAGACACCTCTTAATAACTAATAGATTCAAAAATTAAAACAATACAAAATGTTTATAAACAAATAAAACCTTGGGGAATATCATAGATGTACAAATTACTTTATCACGTAACGTAACGGTAAACCGTGTAGTTGGGTTTAAAAGACGCAAACTCAGCACTGATGTATTAATCATTAATGATATTACATTATATCGCTAATGTTCGTAGGTACTATTTAATGACGCGAGAACAAATGAAGATGTTAAATAAAGAATGTTAAATTAATGCTAAGCAAATATTCATAGATAGATTCGTTTGAAAGCATTTGTTTCCTCAAATATCTACTAATAACGAGAAAGCAAAGCAGAAACTTTGGAATCACACTTGAAGTGTAACATCATTTTTGACAGCGTTTGTTTTAACGTCCGTTTTTTTAACGCACCGTAGACGATGACGCTGATGATACATGGAATGAAGATGGAGCACCGACGGAATGCGATGGCGGGGGAAACCGGAGAGCTCCTACACCGCTTTGTCCACCACGAATCCCACATGCGGCCGCCTGGGATTGAACTCTAGCCACTTTGGTGAGTAAGTGCAACACTATGTATACATTTAGGATATTTACATTCAAATAGATTTAAAAACTAGTGTTTTTAATTTCTTCTCTGTAAAATATTACAAAGAAAAATGAATGGAATAGGTGACCTTATAATTATAATCCGAAATTATTAATGATAAATATTATATCTCACATCAAACTAAAGAATGTCTCGCTTCTTTGCTATTTAAATTATTAGTATATCAAATAGATAATCATTCTTTCTTTCACTAATATTAAAATATTTAATTAACTGTGTAAAACGGGATTTTAAACAATGAAAATAAACTATAGTTAAAGTTTCGTTTTAGATGTAAGCTAATAATTTGCTTGATTTATTATAACGAATTGTATTCCGCCATAAGGTGGCAATAACCAAAACTTTATTGGAAAATCACGTTAATAGAATTTCTCTTAATCCAATGAATAGCTAAAACATTCTTAAGAAGTTGGCTTGAAGTTAACTACAATCAAACTATCATAATCATATAGAACGTATACAACAGCGACCTTGAGCCACTGATGGCAGGTAAAAAGTGGTCTCTGATTGGCCTGTACACGTTAAAAGAGTGAACAGAGATGGGGTTGGTTCGTTATCTACGACGTCACAGTGTCCTGAAACAGTTCACTCTAGCTTCCTTCCGTCCTGGATTTAATGCTTGGAAATTAATACTATGTTTGCTAATGATAAATAAATAATGTGCTAAACTAATACATTTTTCCCTCACTTTATTTGTAATATAAATCATCAAATCTTGCTAATCTACCTTCTTTCAACATACCTGTCAGGCACCTTGCACAGTAATGAAGAGGTTATCCAGTACAGTACATGTGGTGTATACCATACTCACAACCAGAGCTACCTAGATGCCTCATGTGAGATTTGTGGTGGACAAAGCGGCGCAGGAGTGGGTTTTCACCGGACTCGCTGAATTTTCCCCGCCATCGCATTCTACAGGTGCTCCATATGCATAGCATGTATCACCAGTGTCACCGCCTACTGTGTCACAAGTAGTAAAAGTGGGCATTAAACACTATCAAAAAAATCAGAACTACATATTTGAGGTTCTACTATAAAAACCGGATTGGTTAATGTTTAACTTTTGTTATTCAAGACCTGTTTTGATGTTTAAACTTACTTGTACTGTTGCTTTTGGAAACCACGCCAAAGAGACGAAAAACTTCTCTTTCCAACTGAAATTGCCACCAAATGCCATGAACATCGTACAAATAATTCTTATCTGTAATATAAAATCCAAATGTATATTAACATTAGAGTAATATAATAGAAAACAAATCTAGAGTGTTTCAAAACGACACTAAACAAAGACGTGAACTTTGTTGATCATACCGTTGGTGATACGTGATCTAAATTCGGCAGTCAATGCCGAATGCCATAAAATCACTTTGGATTAGGCAGTCGTACATAATCAAATGGCACGTGCCTGGCCCACTCCAACAGAGATGCCGGTTGATAACGAAGGTCCCAGTCGCGTGGTGTAGGCGTGGTATGATAGACACGCTCGCGCGGCACAGGTCACCTTAGTAAAGGAAACCGTAGCATGTGGGTTTTGTTATGTGTTTCGTATAATACGTTCTGAGGTTGTTTACGTGGTGTATGACAACCGTTGTTGCCTAATCCCAAATGTGTGCGATTTTTAAACACAAAAAACTTTAAATAGAAGAGTTTGAAAGTTGCGACATCAAGTATAAGCTAATCTACTGCTATCTTCGTTTGGTGTCGTTTTGAAACGGTCTGTAAATGTACATTAGCCGAAGCTTTATATAATCAATTAAATAAAAGAAATATAATTAAAAGTTATGTGTGTAAAATTATTTTGTAGCGCTTATGAACCAATTTTATTTTAATTTTTCAAACTAAATCTTAAATAATGGATTCGTTCCCCATAGAGATGTATAGGTCGTGAGGTGAGACCTGAACAAATCTTGCGCGTAGGGGAAGTTGCTTTCCTTCCCTCCCTCTCCACAGCGGCTCAGAGGAGTAATAGAGATGCTAGCTTGGCACAAATACAACAGTGTGCAGCGTTAAACAATTACTGCAGTTCAAATGAAAGTAATTGTTGACATACATCCATAGTTATCAAAATCATAATTTGTTTGTTATAAAACTAATGTTTATACATGTACAACACGTCATCAACAATATGTAGAACGTGTGGCGTAATGTTTGCTTGAAGGAATGTCAATATGTTTATTTTTGGTGGGGATCCACGTTATCGCGCGATAAATTGGCAACCATGAGCATTACTGTACTCACCACAAATTTCTACAGCTTTTCAATCCCGCTCATTGCATCATCATCTTCTTCCTCATAACCTCCATTGCTCTTGATATCGTCCGTATTACTGTCTTCTTCCAAGTTAACAGTAATATCTCAGTGTTTATTGACAGAGAGACTGAAGAATGACGCACTAAAGCTAGTGCTAGCGTAATTCAATCCTACGTGGACAGAAACGTTATGACTCCTGCGCATACTTATTGGCGCAACTTCTCCCACCAAGTAAAGAGTTGCCACTGCGCAACTTAATTTTTTGCTCTTGTCTCGCCTCACGACCTCTATCTGTATTGGTGTCAAATATTTTGGGGATGCCCTACCAACATCAAATCAGTAAACATGGGCCTGTAAAACGTTTGTTACTTTTTTTTTTCAGATACTTTGTTGAAGCGTTATTGAAGGATTTTCCCCTTTGTTGACACCAATTACTTGAGTTAAAGTGCTGTCCGCTGATTGTTCGATTATTTTTTATTTGGTTCTTTACTGTAGGGTGCGGAACCAGAAGAAAAGTATTCGTTATGAACAGATTGGTACAGCATTACATGTATGGAGGGCTTTGCAGGCGGCGAATGCATCGCTCTTGAGCTTTATACACAATCGTACCCCGACAAACAGTTAGTTGCCTTGTTCACGAACATTCTCACGAATTCACCAACGCTTGAAAGAAAGTAGCTCATTTAAGAGGAGTGTTTCTGAGACCAAGAGAGGTACAAAGCATTCACCGTAAAGAACGAGGTCTTCGCGCAAGACGAATTGCAGTAAGGGAAAGCGTTAATCACTTGACTATCAGGAGTCTTATAGTCTTATACTCGATAATGCTGTCATGTTACCAACAATATAGAATCTATGGATCCATGTTGCCCTCCGCGGTGTAATGGTTACCATGCTGAATTCGTATGCCCAAGGTCACGGGTTCAAACCCGGCGGAGGACGATGGATTTTTTTTCGGGTGTAAAAATTCTTAGCATGGCTTCCTTCGGTAGGGAAGTAAAGCCGTTGGTCCCGTGTCGTAGATTTACGGCCCTCAAACCTGATAGGAGGCCTCTGAGCAAAATTAAGCGGTCTTTCAAGCCCAATTTTGAATGGGACGCCGAGAACCATAGCAGTTAAAGAGCGTCCATAAATAACACGCCATTTACTTTTTTTTTATATTTTCATGGATCCATGCGATATACAGGTGGAAGGTGAATAACTGCAAATATTTGTACCAGCGTTTGAAGGAGAAGTGATGACCCAGTATTTGCAGTTTTTTAGCTATTTTCTAAGGTTATGTTCATTAGGAAAATTTTATGATAGTTTTAGGATGCTATTATTCTCTACCTCAGACGTTCGGTTGTTTACGTAACAGATCACACGGTTGATCCTTTTCTCTCCTCTGCCGTTCGCCCTGCCCGACTATAGGTAAACGCAGCAAAATATAATTCAAAGCCATTCAAAACCATTATGCTCTGAAATATGTGCTTAATTGATAGCAATATCATTTGTGAGGGAATAAAAAGAAATACACTTAGGCGTTGTACGTATTGTTCTATACTAAATATGTATAGGTATATTTATTTACACTTATTCATTTCTCGCCCTGTATATTAAGTATGTATATAATACAAGCCCAATCTATATTTATAATTTATATGTATATATAATGAAATAAATATATTTGTACCAGCTTTTCCTTCAACCAATGGGGCACTTCTAAACTAATATCGTTCTTCTTTACAACAGAAGGATATTTGTACAAAATTATTACTCACCGTCAAGCAAGTTATGAGGGTCATAGCTCCTAGTGCTACCATTTCCAAATCCAAGTCAAATAAATTTACTTCTGTGCCAATGAGACCAAAGAGTATTGGCTGAAATATTGCCCACAACGAGGCGAAACTTTCGCTCACTGGGTTCTGTAAGAACAAGGAAAAAAAACAAAACAAAACAGCAAAAGGTATTACTTTTCATTTTGTTGAAAAGGTCTGTATGGATTTGTCTTTAGTTGCTCTAATCGCAGCTAAATCTCAACACAAGCAGAATCTTTTGTCTTAAAATACAAAGAAGAATGATTATGAATGCATTTGTTTTCTAACTAAATATTCGGGGTTGTAAAATAACATATTGCCAGTAAATAATCGGCCTCGTTTTGGTCAAGTTTTATGTTATTTGTTGAAAAAATAATTTTGTTCTATTAATTGATTTTCCAATAAACGCACATTAGTTCGTTTGTTTCAAAATATTAATATAAACACATTTCCAAATATTCTCTATCCTTTGCTTATATAAATTCCTTAACTGAATACACTAACATTTACTTCTTTAACTGCGTGAAACTAAATACAGGTAGTCAGAATTGATTACACCAACGTCACACCGGGAAGCTTTTTGAATAACTTTATTGAAGGACACAGTAATGCAAATTTGGAGTTCACGTATTACGTAAGCCGAAGAAGTTTTCTTTAACTGTTAAGTAAATTGAAGACCATAAATAAGTGTAGAAGCTGCTTCAATTTAATCGCGGGAGTTTTAGAACGAACGCCTCCCAGTAAAATAAGATGTGCTATTTGCGACCCGGCAATACAATGCACTGCATAGCAGAACTTTTTATTAGCATTTAATAGAAGCTATAATATGGTTAATGCTGTGGTGGTTCTATTTATCATCCGGGTGCTAATTTACTTTATATTGAGGAGTGTCTATGGTGTCCGGGAGGCGTAGCAAACAGATGTGTACAGTATTTTTCAGAACATGATGACCCTGTCCCACTCTTCCTCCAAAGTCTTTAAAGTTTGTGGTTGGAAACCAGCCCTCGCTGTTGCCAAGTCTTCCACTTACTGGTGCCTTATCTGAGGCGTGATTGTCGACTTGCAAGCAGTGTCTCCGAAAAACAGATCTTGCCTCTCGCCCCTAGTACAGGTTCGTCTTTTGTTTGCTAATGGTTATTGCCCAGTGACGGGGGGGCCGGTCCCGTTTGAGGGTCATCATGTTTTGGAGAAAACTATAGGCAGAGGTCATCGCCGATGAACTGCTGACAACAACCTTCTATTGTTGAAACGAAGTTGGTCGTTATAGACCGCACAGGAGAGTAGGGTGAAGGGGGAGGTAATGTGAATCTGCTGTTTGGTAGCGTAAGGCGTGGACTTCTTTTGGAGTTTTTCTACATTCCTCGTACGGTACGTCTCAAGAGTGTCTTTCCACAATGTGAGGTGGTGTATGAGGCTCTGTTGTGTTGATGTGTTGTAGTAGAGGTGGCAACGGCAACTTCTTTGCGGAGACTGTAAAGGACTCTCGTAATTGGAGAGATGGTCAGCGACTGCATAACAGAAGTAGAACTCAATGCCTTTTATCCATCCGATCTAATGGCATGGCATCTAAAAGCATCGAGGTCGTTCTAACGCAGGGTGGTAAACCTTCATTCTCCTTCCACTTTCACAGTTTCAATCGCTTAGGCGTCGTCCTCCCTGGTCTAGGGGTAGCATGCTAGCCTCTGGTTTCCAAGGATGGAGGGCGATAGATTTTTTTCGGACATAAAAGTCTAGCATGGTCTCCTTCGGAAGAGGTCTCTTCCTAGATAAGCATCCATAAATAAAAACAAGTTCAGTTTCTCGCCTCGGCTTATTAATGGCGGCACACACTTTCTACCTGCACTATACATAGGTGCGTAAATCGAGTTGAACTCTGTAGATTGTTGAAGGGCAAGTACATATACAGCCAACCGCTGGCATCTCTTTATGCCCATCCAGAGACACCTCCGTCTCCTCTAAGAGTGGTGCGAGCGTTGGCGGTTGGCCATCAACCCGGAGAAAAGCCACGCCATTCTCTTCACCAAGCGCCGCTTTCCCGCAAACTTCCCTTCATTCACGTACCTCAGACGAAGGATACAATGAACGAACACCATCACCTACTTGGGAGGGGGTGAAGCTTGACAGGGGCGTCACTTTTGGGGAGCACATCAGGGAACTGAGGTGTCGGGGCTATGGAGCTACGGCCTTCTTGTACCCGATGCTGAAGTCGACGATACCGGTTCCCCTTAAGTTGCGCCTTTTGAGGGATCTTATAGTCCCCTTGTTAATCTACGCCTGTGAGATCTGGGGCATGGCGGCAGACTCAATCTGCTGTTGCTTCAGCGGGTGCAGAATAGATGCCTTCGGGCCATCTATTCTGCGCCTCGAGGATTTCCTACGAGACTCCTGCACGAAGCCTCTGGTCTACCATACCTGGAGGACGAGATTAGGCGTCGGGCAACAAAATTCAACGAAGGGTAACCATTCCATCGGAGCGCCCTCGTTAGGTCTCTTGGGGATTACAATCTCACAAACCGCCGCTTCAGGCAATACCGGCTTCCCCGCATGGCTTGTGGGCATCCCTGGTAACGAAGGAGTACCTCCAATAGCTGCTAAGGCTAAGCTCTTTACAATCCTTCAAGAGTTGTTTGGACATCAAAATTTAAAAACCCCAAAATAAACATTTTTGAAAAATTATAACACCAGGGCCATTGCACCATTACTGGCATCCGTTGAAGAGCAAAACTGCCTCCTCCTGTCACATTTTCACCCGCCGTCCTGCAAACCACACAATCCCGTCAAACGTGGTTAAATTCTCTCAAAGCATAGGAACACGTCTAACACTCCTCGGGCTGCCCTTAGCCTGCCAATTGCTCAGGTCAGGGTCTCTTTATGGCACTAAGTTATCCATGCACAAGGGTATCGTCGTTTACTCTGAAAGGTAGGCATACGATATTCAGAATATGCTAATAATAAATATATGTGAGTGTGTGTGTATGTAAGCGTGTATATATCAACCAAACATTCCCGTCTGTAAATCCTCTATCTTCACATAGAGTTCCAAGTTCTGTTTTCCTGTGATTTTATGTGAGTGCTGCTTTATTAAGCAACAAATTCCAAGTGCAAACATTAGAAACTAGTCTTAAGCCTTGTTACATAACAGTTAGCTCTCAACCTTTCTTCAAATTCGCTATACTGGTTGTCCAGAATTAATATTTATTTTGTATACAAATCAGGCGTTTTAGCTTTCAATGAACCTAAGCGTATAAAATGGCATGTGATCTTTTTAGCAAGTTCAGGTGCCATAGACTTACAAGTGAAGAGTGGGAATGCCTTCTAATACTATATTATTTCACATAGCGGAACTGTATAGCACACAATAAACAAACAGCTTCATTGTTGCCCTGAATACAAAAGTAATCCATTTCCCAAATTTTATTGAAGTGATACTGTTGTTCTACAACAGACTGACCGTTACTATGTGTAGTTACCAAGTCAGAACTAGCCACGTTTCGCCTAGATACTAATAGTTTATAACAACCTTAAAACTTATACCAGATATACAGAGAACGATTGACCAAGCATGTACGAAAAAAGAGCGTAATTTTAGCTTCAGCCGTGTATTTTGTCAGAAATGAAACAGCCCTTGAGCTGTTAACAGAGATGTGATTTACCTTTGTGCTAACGTGCCATTATTCTTCGGTTTTCTCAATACACTCCTTAACACTCTGACCAGAAGACAAAACAGATAGTCAATGTGCAGTTCTATGAAATTAAAGCTTACATGTCGCTAAGTAAAGCAAGTGATTGCGTTAGTGAAAGAAGAGAACCAAAATATAGTGTTTTACGTAGTCAAGCAGTGACGATAAGTTTCTGGCCATCCCTCTGCAATAAGCAGGTACGTTTTATTTAGTTTTACTCAACAGCCAAATTTTACTTAGAATTTTTCTCTACAGTTCCACTAAATTGCTGAGCCGCGCCGTGGCCGAGTGGTTAGACCACTCGCCTCTCACCTAGACGGCCCGGGTTCGATCCCAAGTGACCGCATGTGAGATTTGTGATGGACAAAGCGGCGCTGGGGCGGGTTTTCTTCGGGTCTCCGGTTTCCCCCGCCATCACATTCCACCGGTGCTCCATCTTCATTCATGTCTCGTCAGTGTCACCGTCTGCGGTGCCAGTTAAAGCGGGCGTTAAACACAACCAACAAAAAACAACTAAATTGCTCTCGGTAACACCCTACGTTGCGTGCTACTATCTCTATCTCTCTCATGCACACGTTTAGCGTGCCCCTATTGGTCACTGCAATATGCAGGAGGTTTGACGCAAACTCTAGTGAATGTTTGCATAAGGACAGGTACGCCGCACTACCAAGTGTCTAGTGCTTCGTGGCGCAGGGGATCGAGGTTTTGAGTCCCACTTTGGTCATGGGTGTTTCTGTGTTTGTGATCTAAGTAGGTCTCTCCCCTGCTAGTCAATTAGGTCACGTCTGAAGGCTAATATGTGTTACATTAAAAAAAAATATGTTTCATTTGCATGACTTTTTGTACGTAACCTATAAACAATTTTCTTATAAGAGCTTATTCTAATGCTAATTGAGATAAACGATAACAAAACAGTCTTATTACTGAGATCCTTTGACGTAGAAGGGAACTCATGGAAATATATTAGGCTAAAGTAAATACAATAATCAAACATTTTAAAAGATGTCGCTATGCGATTATCATTGAAATTTGGTCCTTTGCATGCACAGGAAGAAAACAAAAGACACACGAATGACTTCTGTTTGAGAATAGTAAAAGTATTTTAAAAATAAAATCAATAAAAAGGAATATGTCGAAAAAATTTACCTTAACAGCAAAAATGTACGGAACATAAATTGTTTGTTTGAACCAGATCTACATTTTTGTGCCTCTTATAATTTACCAGTTATGCAAAATCATATAGAATGAAAAAGAATTCAAAAAATTGTAGATATACATTTTCTTGTCCATGTAAATTTCTTTTTACATATTATATTTTATTCAGAATCGTTAAATACCAAGTTTGGCTTTACCCAACTTTTCGTTTTTGAGTTATGTTGTACAAAGAACCCCCCCACACAAAGAACACACACACACATATGGACCTTTTTAATAATGCTTTTTGGACACAGGGATCTCAAAACACACGTTTTCGCTGAAATTTTGAAATCGAATTTTGAGTGGAATACTCTACCTACTGTGTACGCACATAGAACGCGTATGGAAGGTCTATTCCGAGATGAGTTTGTTACCTTTGGCCCCTCTCAGCTCAAGCTTCCCAAGTCCGTTCTACACTCTTCGAACTAGTACTGTATTTTTTGGACCACTTTGGACACTTTTCGTTATAAAATGCTGACTAAAATTTAACAATCCATGGATCATTAGCAAGGTAATGTAACCCTTCTAATTGAGGTTCAAGGTTCAACATAGCATGAAGCGCCATCAGAAGAATATAAGCCTTAATGACAGACAGCAAGGGTTAAAGAATACGATAGCAAGGGAAGTTTTCTCTCACAGCCCCTTTCTTTTATGTTCAGTTGCCAGTAGCAAGTATACCGTTGTGAAAGCGATTCAGTTGTGAATTTTTCTGAGCTCTCGTGTCTGTATACGATGTCGCCTAAACAGAAGAGATGTTCATAGTGTGTTACATTCAAATTAGAAGTTGGGCAATATGCAAAAGAGCACGATTATAGGGTAGCAGAAAGGCATTCTGGGCTCACCAGCTGAGAAAATGATCCGCTCACCACCAACTGAGAAAGTGAAAATTCAGATATGATGAAAGTAAAAATTTGGTCTAGATATTTTTTGTTGTGCTTCAAAACAGAGTGAAATGTATGGGACACGTACATCATGTAAGTAACAGAGAGTAAAACCTTTATTATTTTCATTTCAAAAATTTCTTAACAAAATCATGACTGCGTCTTCTACATTGGATATGTCCAGTGTGCCGTTGTCTTTTTACTTCTATCAGCTAATCAATAAATATTTGTGCATGCTACAAGCCTAGCTGCATAAATTCATTCTTTATATGGAGCAAGTGCATTGCTCACCTTTTCTTCATCCCAACCTTGTGATCGCCAACCTTGGCGGCATACAAATGCAGCCACGACACAGCCTAGGGGTCCAGCGCCGTCATAGCCAATTGTCTCGCTTCCCTGAAGCAACAACATTCCACCAGCACCCAGTAGAATCGTTCGTAGCAATACCACGTGTTTCTATAAGCACAAAGATGAAGATTAACCTAGGGAACATATCAGGTAATTCTGTAAATACTTAAAAAATAACATGTGCTGTGTAAGACTCTACTAAATTGTTTAAATAAAATATGTTGCATTTTAATTCATTTCTAATATTAGGACATTTAAGAACTATTAGGAAAAAAATGGTCAGAATATTACAGTAAATTAAATATTAAACAACAAATAACTAAATATTAAAATATAATAAATTTAAATATTAAACTTAAACTTACTTAAAGAATAACAGTTAGTAATTTCACAAATGATTTATCATTCAGTTAGAGTTTTAATATACTCTGGTCTACAATAGTGGCAGATTATTCCCAGAACAGCCGGGGGTGTTTATGCCCTTTTGTATCTAATTATTTATTGTATTACGTTTGTCCTGTATTTTTTTTTTTTATTTATTTTGCTTTACAAGACCAAAGCTTAATTTTAAACTATTAAAACATTTAATGTTAATATATAATTTTATATTTGTTGTAGTTTATGAGTATTTTCTTCCCAATTGGAACTAATGTAACTTTAATTAACTTGGTAATGTCTGAAATATATTATTTATGATTACTTCTTAATCACTTTTAGAGTTGAAATCATCAGAAGTGTGTTATTCGTAAATATAAGGCCATTCTAAAGATCTACAAACAAACAACATTGATTTTATTTATTTACCAGCAGGTTACACATAGAGATCGTTCACATCTCACACTGTCTCCGCGGCACCGTATTCGAAACAAAAGCGAACGAGTACGTCAAAACAATAAACCTCTGTTGAGGGTAGGTACTACCGTTATCCTAGGCAATTAACTAAGGAACAAATGCCCAGATTTACAACAACAACAACAACAACAACAAAAGCCTAGAGAGAAAGATTTCAGAAAAGACGACCTGTCCGTCATCAAATTTCCAGCTAGACTGAAGATCTGTCTCCCACGGTGGACCGCCAAAGAGCGGAAATTATGAGTAGATCGAACTTTTCCCGCCAGGTCGCGGCTGAATCTTGTCACATACGTCACTGTAAAGGTGTTGGGGAGATTTTGTTTATCCCATAAATGGGTGATGAGTTGATGATAGTGCAGATATCTGACGCTCAACTTGTAGAAGGTGGTCAAACAGTTCAATATTTTAGCATCATAAATGCATAAACTTAAGGCATTGCATCTGTGAAATTTTGAAAATCCACAGTATATAAGACATATTGAAATGTATATCAGTTATTGTAGATAATAATAGTGATATTTTCCCATGGTTATTTAAACAATAATTTGTATTGTCTAAACGCATTATTCTAGCAAAAATGATCCACGTGATGCATTTTAAAAAATATTCACATAAAACTGTTAAGTTTCACAATAAATGAATTAACAAATAGATATGTCATATATTTTATTGTAGAAAGAATATTTGTTTTCCCACTCTCCAAAATCTTGATTTTTCAAAATTTAATAATATTTTTATCAAAATTTGGGAATTTAATTCGAAAAAGTAAGGTCACTATTTTCTTTAATGTGTTTTTAGAGGCATTATAAACATTTTGAAGAAATTAGTGAAGAATCGCATCGTGTGGAATATTTTGAGTATGGAAAAGTGTTGAAAAAAGGTTTGCGAGAAAATAGGGTTTAAAGTTGGGAGTGTCTATTAATAAACATGCGCCTACCCATTTCAGTTAATTGATAGTTAAATTTTGCCAAGTAGGAAAAACGATATATTCTATTATGAAACAAAATATTTTTTTATTTTTATTTTTCACAATTTTTGTCAAATATCACAGACGTTCCCAATGAGTGTAACCTGATCACCATCTATGCTGATAACCAAGACGCGAGGGTCACTTCCGCCAGTTCTCCACTGTTTGGTTTTAACTTGAAATAGCCCCGTTGAATTTTGGAACTCTTTTAACGCAGAAAGAATATGTACGTCAAATGCCGGGTAGTTGGATCACCTGGTATATCAAACAACGTTACCCATATCTCTAGTCGCTCTAACCATCACTACCAAGTGAATATGCCATCACGACATTAAATTCCCCAGGTGATTCGAGATTTTTCCGGCAAACACAGAGAGATGCTAAATTACTTTGAGATGAACTACCCCAATGAGTACTTACAATGTCTTTAAAACCTGCCTGGTAGTGTGGTGGTAGCGTGTCGGCCTCATATACAACAAATTGTAAGCTCGAATCTCACTTAGGGATAAGGTTTTTTTCGGGGTTTTCGCATATTCTGAGAAGACGAACGTCAAGTAACCTTAAGCTCCTTGGACCCCGATATTATTTGAGCATCATTTCACCAATTGCATTCATGTCCTATATGACCAACCAGGTTAAAGGATGTTAAGCTACAAAAATAAATAATGTGTCTTTAAGTACTTTAAGTGCTGGGCTTCTTATTATAACCAACTATAAGGTCAACCATTGTCAATTAATTGTTTTAATGTGGTGTCTGCATGTTGTGGTAGCCTAGTGGTTATAGGAGCTGGACGGAGACAAGATCAGTGGTTCCGGCTATGGAATTGAATTTTTCAGTCTCACACTCTCCTGTACCGCACATGGCTAGTGTGGAAGAAACAATTAATAAAATCTAAATTAATAATTATTACTACATCACTTACATCGTTTTTTTCTGGAACATAGTGCAATAAGAAGCCCCATAGAATTCCTGCCGAAAAGCCGTAAATCAACCCTAATGGTCCTTTTAGGATCTGCGTTGTTAAATTTCCTGCAAATAAGCATAAGAACAAGGGAAAAATTTAGAAACTTGTAGATTTTAGCGTACAAAATTCACATTAGCGAGTATTTTATAAGTGAGATATTTACATATATCCACACTTTTCCTGTCAATTGGAATTCAATGAATTGTATTTAGAAAATGTTATAAATTCATTACCATTTAAAATACACGTCTATTAGAATAGATTTGGCACTTAATAGAGAGTTGGAAACTGTTGTACAGTGCGATTCAAAAAGTTATGAATTTATGAAACTTATAGAAATGGAATTTATGGCCTAAAAAGTCCTGAGTCAGCAAAACTTAGGAATGTCTCGAACTATATTGTGTATATAGATTTCTTTGCAGTGAAGTGCAAGGTTCAATTGGTACTGGCGTTCAGCTCGTTACCATATTTTTATGCATATTTAGTGCTTGTGTATCATTATCTGTTTGCATCTATTTCTCATTCGTGCACTCTGTGACAGCTGCAAAATAAGCCAAGTAACTCAGTCCACATTCTATCTAGTGGCGAGGATAACGCACTTTTTTTGCTACAAGTCAAGAGCAGTGGTACATTTGTTGTCCACATGCGTTCAGTAACAACTTCTTCGCTGGTATTTAAAGTACTTTGTTTATATTAAGCATGCTTCATACAAGAATTATTAAGCCATTTGATATGGTTAGACAAATTATAATCTCCAACTTTATGACTAATTATTTATTTTTACACGTAACATTCTTACAGTGAAAATATTGCACCTGAAAACAGTGATTTCTTTTAGCTGTAAGTTAACTTATGGGTAATATTTTCTCTCTCGAAGTTTCATACTTGCATGCATGTGTTTTCAATTTGAGATTTGGAAAAATGTTATCGAGAAAACAAGAGTTGCCAACACTTTTCCATACTCTACTGCTCCATAAGATGCAACTGTTTTTCTAATTTAATAATTCTCTCAAAATTATTTTAATGGCAATAGTCATTAGTTTACCAAAATAATTCTCTGATTTTCAGAAGTAAATTATTACATTTTGAAAACTCGTGAGCTTTGGGGAATACAATAATTAGCATTAATATAACATATATAATAAGACTGATCTATCTAAATAAAAGTTAATTTACTGAAAAACTAATTTTTATGTGAATAGTTGTGAAAATGTATATTTTTATTAGAAGATGAATTTAGACAGTCAAAATGTATTATTTAAAATAACCATGCAAGTTAGAAGTTTGATTCGAGATAAAATGTGTCATTACGATTGTGTGTAATAGCTGGACTAAGTGTTAATAAGATATCTTACTTACTAGGATTTTCCAAATTTCACCTTAAGAGGCGTAAATTTGCACGGGTACAAACTAAGGAACATAGATTCTTTGCACAATGCATAGGCCCGACTCGACTCGGGACAATTCAGAAATAGCGCGACAGGCTTAAGGAAAGAGAGAGATTGCATTATTGCTACAAATCGAGGAGTTAGAGTTTGCCTTTCGTCAAACTAGCCAAATCGTATTTTGTACACTGCATGTGCAGGTGCCCCTGTTCTCGACTCCAAGTTTTTACTCTAAAATAATTATATTTCCACACTCAATAAGCTCCTTATTTTTGTGAGCACTTTTAAAAACAATCTATACACGATAGCATTCTCTTCGGATGACGAATTAGTAGTAAATTACTTTGATGGCAAAATTGGGACTAAAAAATTTGATGTGTTCCATTCACATGATTTTTCTCTACAACTCTGCAATAAACTATTGTTAAAAAGCTTATGCTTCTATTTACTTCCTGCTAATCGAGAACAAATGAGAAAAGTATGTTTTTTATAGCTGAAACCAAAAACAAGGAATATCTCAAAAACAATCAACTCCACGAAAAAAATGTATAAAACATAAATTGTGTGTTTTAAAGTGCTCTACATTTGTTGTGTGGTAAGTTTTTGTCCATCTCTTACGGTTTAGCAGTTATGCAAAATTCCGTAAAATTTACCCAGAATAAAGTAGTCTTCAGAGGCTATTCCCAGAAAATTCAAAATATACATTTTATTTGTCAGGTAAATATCTTTAATATACGATAGTTTAATCAAAATCGTTAGAGCCATTTTTTAGAAAATCAAAATTTTCGAAAAAAGTTCCATGTAAAGGGTAGTTTGGGGTGGGGGATTTTTCTCAAAATCTTCGTGTCGCATCCCTGGAAGAAACTTAAACTAAACTTAAATGGCAAGTTAGGTATTTTACCGACTTTTCGTTTTTGAGTTATCGTGTTCACAGACACACGGACACATGGGCACACACGGACCTTTTTCTGAAAATACTGTTTTTGGATACAGGGGATCCTAAAACATATATTTCCGGTGAAATCTGGGTATCGAATTTTTTGGTGGAGCGCAACACCTCTATACACTATGTACATAGTACGTATAGAGAAAGTAAAAAGGTAAATAAGAGTTATTGTAAATAAAGGAATAAAATAATGTAATTCAGCTCTGTGAATTCTCTAATTTTCATTTTAGATCTGATGTGCTTAATACTTAAATAATGTTTTCACTTTTTGTTCACCTAATTGAAGTTAAATGAAAACTCAAGCCGAAAATATAGTCTTCATTTGAAAATTATTGATGTTGGTGATTGCTTTAGATATCAGTTTATCTTCTAATATAAATAATATAAATCCATGTTTACTGATACCTGAAGAATATATTATACTGAGAAGAATTCCAAATAGAGATATAGAAATTATGTCGTCCACACTGGCTGCGGCAATAACCAACGTAGGAATTCCTTTCTGGACACCATAACCTCGCTCTTGCAAGCTGAACAGACATGGAATTACCACAGCCGGAGAAACTGCCGCCATTACAGATCTGCAGACAAGTGCAGTTTGTTTCAAACTCACAATATTTGCATTTTAGTGTTAAATCTCTTGAATCTGATTCTAGCTACCATATCTTCCTTTTATAATTTTAATAGTAGCCCATAAAAGTTTTGTTTAATTTATTATTAATGATCCTTCACAGTTATAGTATAATTATATATTAAAGGTATCTAGCCCTGAGTTGTACAAATAAACTTTGATATTTCAAATATGTTCTTGCATATTTTTGGAATTTATTATTGGAACTCTGTTAACAGGCTGCATCAGAGGGTTTTTATATTTAAGAAGACAACGAAATAATAAAAGTTATTTTCTAAAGCATAAAAGCTAGAGTGCTAACTTGTTGTACAGGCATTATTACTGTTACAGGTATTATAGTCAACCAAGAAGTATATGGTCAAGTTTCATTCGAATATGTCTTTTGATTCATGATATATTTATTTTCTCGATTTACTTAGATAAACTCAAAATCTACCTTCCACTAAAGATGTACAATATGCATAATTTTATTATACTTCTTAATACCATTTTAATAAATTGTCTGGTTTAAATGTTCCTATAACAGATAGTTTTCTTATTAATATTTCATATCACAACCTGGAAAAATTGCAAAATTCAGCGTATTATAATACTAATTTTTTAAAACTAACCCGTTTCCAATATCAAAATGCCAAACAGACGTTTTTAAAACATGTTCTGAAATACTTTAGGAAAAGTTTTCTTTATATATGTAGCTGTATTTTTGTGAGTGAAGACAGATTTTGAATATGGTAAAATAACTCAACATTTAAGAAAAGTGGTTTAAGTTTGACATGGAGAGGCATTTAATCTGCGCAAAATTACATCCAGAACATGTATTAAATATGCCCTAGAAGAATCAAACATCGTAAATATGTACCATAAAGTATGGTGCATTTTTGCACCAAAATTTAAAAAATCAACATCTTTTGCCATAATCGATTAAAAAAAAAGGCACTTCTTCTCACCTTTAAGCTTAAGGGATAAATAATTTTTTAAACACAGTCTTTAGGTGGGCAATTATGAACAGTGGCTTATATTTTAGGTTAAAATAATATCCCATATAGCGAGTATTATTGAAAATGCAATAAAAGTGTTAGTTATTCCAAATAACATTAACACTTTTATTGTTTATTTATCCATTACTAAGAAAATATAGTCAAGTCGTAATTCTTATTATATTATCTAACCCCTCCAGCTAATATATCCAATTGGATGGAGTAATGACCGACATATATAAGAGAATTTTAAGATTTTTATCTTAGCTTTCGTTCCTTTTTCTCAATTATTTTTTTCTTTCAAAGAATAAATTCTCAAGCCACAGTTTACATAATCACTAGAAATAGTTGGATTGTACGAAATTACAATTATAAACGGTAAAAGGTGAGAATTTGCAATAAAGGAATCTTCTGGATGCTCATTTTGTAAAGCAGAGAGAATAACTTTGCCCGATGCTCCTGCAAATTGCCTATTGTGACCAAATGCGCAGAAACAGGAAGAGATAGTCTCTCCAGTGCAGTGAAAGCATGCAATATATCGTGTTTGAAATAAACAATCCACCTTTCATTGCTTGATTTGACTTGATTATCATAGCGATGGAGTCAGGTTGTGATGGTCTTTAACATTGAGACCTTGGGGTCTGTTGCATTATCTCCTATCACTGTGGCTTTAGTTAAAACGTCTTGTCCCTTTATTTAGGGACAAAAGTTTAGTTTCAAATTTTCTCTGGAAAAATCATTTGTCATTTGATTTTTTCATACCTTTATTTATATACATGATTTGTATAAGAACAATTGTCCTATCATAATGTCCCTGACCTTGGTATTTATATTTCGGTTATGAACACATGTATTTTCATAGGTGTGGTAGTCATAACAAATAATTCCAAAAAAAATAATGACAATCATTACAGTTTTAACATACTAAATCAACAAGGTCCTTAACTGGGACAGTGCCATTGAAATCAGAGTATAACGCTAACAGTCTAAGAATTAATGTTTAAAGAAAAAATTTCACCAGTGAATATAAAGAGGAATCTTGATAATTAATTGGTAAATAATATAGTTGAAAGAACGTCTTCTCCTTTACAACTGGTTGCGTAATGACGCTGCAAACTGAAAGTTCTGATTGAGTGTAGAATTTTGTCACAAGCTAAACACTTATTTCACCACTGCAAACAAGAAAGATTTCTTCTAGGCTGGTATAAACGTAGCAGTGGACATCCTGGATTCTATTTTATTCCCGACTTTAAAAACTGACACACGACACGCTGCAAGGAAAGAGAGACGTTTAGGGTTTAATGTTAAAGAAGAAGAGGAATGGGGGAAATTAGAAGATTTGGAAAACATAATTGAAAAAGCTATAATGGAAACCATTTTTCGGCAAGACACTCCTACATTTATTCTTAATGATGAGATAAAAATGTATAAGTTTAACAACCTATCATTTGGCCTGACTATCTTATAATAATTTTGCGTTTTAGAAATTCTTACGAGTATAAGATGGGTTAATGTTGAATGAGAAAGGCTTTCCACTTCTTAAGGTAGGGAATTAAAAGAATAATTAAGTTAAAACTAAAAGGTTATTGAATAACTACTGGTAAAAAATGTATGCAAAAATCATAGTACTCGTTCTATTTTCAATATAATGATTGTAAAAAAAACGTTAACCTTTTAATACCCTTTCTACATTTAAACGTCTATAAATATGAATCGTTTCAAATTTACGTTCATCTGCAAAACCTCCCTGAAATAGCTAATTCTGTTTCACAAAAATATAACACAAGTAAAAAGATTTTAAAACATAATAACGGTAAGCGTTTAAAAATATACATTGCTTTATTATTAATAAAATATTAACAAATGGGAGACAAAAAAACAGAAATTTAGAATTGGTTGGCCAAATAAACATATAATAATTATTTAATGAAGAAAACACATTTCAATCCCACAAAAAGTTTTAGTACAGGAACCCATGAAAATTCAAATGAAAAAATGATAACTGTAACATCCTGGATCCTTTATCACACTTATTTAAAATTGACGAACCTAATTTAGATGGTATAGTGTAGTATAATGTAGTAAACTCATATTACTTAAGAAACCAGCATCTCTTAATTTCTAAGTTGGCATCAATACCATATTGAACTATTTCAGAAATAATAAGTAGAAATTTATGGTAATAACCTATTCAACGTTATTCATATGGTCAATTACTTTCGGGGAAACGTCGGATATTAAGCAATAATTGCATCTATTTATTATCTGGTGGCATCAAGTAAGCGATGCCTGTTACCTCTGATACTAAGTTTATAATGAGAAGCCGGTTGAACGAGAGGATCTACAGTCCTTACCCTGTACTCCAACCTTGGAGACACTTCTCATGAACTAGTTAGTAATATAAGTATAACTTATAATCAAAAACATATCTTACCCTAATAAGAAGCTCCATATCCATGGCAGGTCGAGTAAGTAGTGCGTCATGATGGCGACTGTTGAAGCCTCTACGATCGAAGGCACGCAGGCCAGGCGAAGAACTACTCCACTGAGCCTCTGCAGGGCCCCAGCATCAAGTCCCAAACCTGCCCTTATCAGGATAATGGTTAAGGCCGCCTTCCTGGGCAAAGATTGAGAATGATTATTTCTGACTCATTACTACAGAAACTGATAAGATGATAGTTCTGTCATATTAAGGTAAGGGCGATGTCGATATCCTTGAGACATCTTTGGACACAAGTGGCCGTTTTATGTGGTACACCTAAGCTTTGGCGTAGGTTCACGCAAACCTAACCGAAACATGCCTAGAGTCGTTCATCCCAAAGAAAGGGGCTACATGCTTTTGTCATACGAATGAGAGAACCAGAGATGGGAAGGGATTGTTTAGTACAGACAATCTTCTTTTTCCTTATATTTTTAGGTAAGGGTGATGAGTCGATGGCCTTACGACATATTTAGATGTCGATATCATTGTGGTTTGGTGCGGTACGCCTAGTATTGGCGTTACCTAGGTTCGCCCACCAGCTCATCCAAAACATACCTATTTTAGAGACCATCTTCTGTGAGTCCTCCGTCCCAGGGAAAAGTGGGCAGACATAGTCTTATAGAGAGAGAGAGAGAGAGAGAGAAAGAGAGATAGGGGAGGTTGCTTGTATGGAACCGTACAGTGTGCTTTCCTTTTTCCTTGTATTTTTAGGTACATATTATCAGGTATATTATAACTAAACGTTTTGGTGATACTGGAAGTGAAATTTTGACTACAGTCGGTCAAAGCATAGCTATAGTTGTTGGAAATTTTGGGCAGTTATAGAGAATCAACATTCAGCTCTCCTCCCCTTGCTTAGGGATCTATAGTCATTTAAATATTGTACAACACACCTGTTTGCTAGCATACTATTTTTATAAAAAAAAATGACTCATTCAAAATGTTTGGCAGTCTCAAGTTTTGTTTATGTACAACTAAAAATTCCTATAATCATCAAATTATATATTGTAATATTAAAAACGACAAAATTATGCCAATACCAACAGTAATTTTAAAACAACTTTCTAACCTTTTTGAAAATTAAAACAATTCAGTAAAGATAGTTACTGAAATTAAAATTTTTGTGTATAGTTCAAAGCTCCATTTCAGAAAAGTTCAACAAATTTCTCAAATTTTGAGGCGTCTGGAATATTTTTATTATGCAATATATTTACATAATAAAGTTTATGTATTAATTTATACCTTGCCAACTATTTATCCAATTTAAATTCAATTTTGCATTCCTATTAAACATAACGAAATGCAATCACGTTTTTTTTTGCTTTTTTTTAGAAATATATATATATATAGAAATATACAAATTTGAAATTTCACTAAACGTAGTATCTAAATTTTTCTTTCGATCCTATACCAAAATAAATTTTGGATTACCAGATTCGTAGTATGATAAAATTTCAAACTATTGCTTTGATTAAGTTAGACTAAGAGTAATTATGGTTATTCAGTACAGTGTTATCACTTTACAGTGTGTTTTCTTTGAACTAAGTTCGTTGTTATTATTATACTAGGAACACAAAGTAGTGTATACCCACCTCAATACAGCCGCCAGATACAGGTAATTGCCTGAAACAGATACGAACTCAACGTTACGTAGTACAATTCCAGACAATAACATGCCCAACAGAGGAGGGAGTCCTAGGGAAGTCTCGATGATCCAGCCAAATACCTCAGCCGTTACACAGAGCAAGCCCAGGCGGAACAATGGACCCTGGGGCCCCGCAGTATGTGGTCCCAAAATACAGAGTGTGATTCCCCAGGCCAGCAGCCCCAGAGCGCACAAGGTTACCACTCTGAATACTCGATGTCGTGGCAACCATGACTCGTAATCTGTAAATCTAAAATGGTAACAGATTAAATATAAACTGGAAATATCTAAAACAGTAACGAGGGATATAATAGGCAATTATATAACAGTTAGCAAATACGACTAAAGAATTGAATTTCCTTTCGTTGTCTGTCTCCATGCGCAACTACAGGATGATACAATAGGTGACCCAACTGCCCCGTATTTGACATGTGCTCATATCCCTTCGTGCGTTAAAGGAGTTGCAGAACTCAAGGTATTTCATGATAAAACTGGTTACTGGGGAACTGGTGTGAGCGACTTTCGTTTAGCTTTCTTTGCTTATCAGAGGAGATGGTGAACAGGCCCCGCTCATTGAGAGGGGTAAAACTAAAGTCACTCACAGCAGTTGCTTGCTGACCGCTTTTGCCTGAAATAGCTCCATTGAGTTCTGCAACTCTTTTCACGCACGTCAAATACGGAGCATTTGGGCCACCTGGTGTATGAACTAAATTACTCTAACGCAAATAATGAATGTAGGTGAGACTGGTATCACCTGAAATTCATTGTACTTCTGGTCATTGGTTATCTATTTTTATCGCCTGTCCCTTACTTTAGGCTGTTCTAGTTTGGATCCAAGCCAGAAAAACCGCGAGTAACTCTCGAATCACAGGTGTTCACTGCAGCATGCAATACGGCAAGCTATCGTCGCAGCCGAATAAAAATGTTGGAAATGAAGTGACAGGACGCAAGTAGTTGGTGCGAGAATGGTCTCTGCCCACTGACGTGTTGGCAGCCACGCTTCCCCTCCAACTCTGCTCTGAGTTTTGTGTTTGAATACGCGCGTGTATTCTCTCCCTCAGACGAGTCGAGTTGGAACAGCCTTAGTTAAAAGGGATTATAAAAAAATTATGCATTTGTATTTTTATTCTGTACGAATTATAAAATATAACATAAATAAAACAAGCTAAAAAAATATGAAGTGAAGAAGCGTAATAATTTTATACCCTTCACATCCCTTGATGTACGCCGAAAATCTAAATAGCTTTTTACAATGAACATAATAGTTGACGGAACAAAATGAAAGAAATATTGGAATATGGCGTGGGCTGTACGTCAAAGGGGAGAAAACAATTCAGAATTATTCTGGAGGGAGGCAAGGAGGAGGTTAGAAGGCATAAAAGAACAGGGAATACAGTTAACTTTATAGGATTAAAGTTGTTAATATATAAAAAAACAAAAAAGATTGGAGTGGAGTTGGGGAGAATATGTTGGCAGTTACGATAAGAAGGGACAGAAGGGCTACTCGTACATGGGTGGAACAGGTGTATTGTATTTTTAAGGATTCAAGGACAGCAGTATTTCCGTATTTCTTATGTTTTATGTGTTTTTTTGTTTGAGGCAGTGCAAGCAAAAATGGGTCTGTGGGATCCAAAATTAAAAATAATATAGCAATAATAACAGTTTTGATAGAGAGTGTGCAGGCATTCCTTTCCCTCGTTTCCTCCCATATCATTTCCCTTTCATATTTCAGAAGGGCTTTCATGTCCCCGGCCGCCTAAGCATAAGCACAAGAATCTTTGCAGCCATTTATTTAATGGAGGCATTCACATAGAGTCACGTAACGCATCACGTAATGCAACTGTTTGCAAATTTATGCTTGAGTTTTGTGCAAAGCCAAAGAATTCTGTATTCCTTTTCTGTGCATTGAACAACACAGATTGAGATTCGAGATTTTACGCCATCTACAATCATGGTGAGCTTCTATTTGGTCGTGTCTTGCTTTCAAATGCTGACGCCAGATGCTGATCTATTATCTTTACACAAACTTTTTTATATCTTATGTACTTTTAAGTGCATTTTCGTTTTGGACATTATTGGTGAGGTTATCTAATTTTAAACTTGCAATGCGCTTTGAAGATTTCTGCAAGTACTTTACGCATCCAGATGCCCGTGCCAACTTCTTGTGTTATACGCATGTCTGTATTTGTCTTCCCTCGTGCTTGCGCTTATCCTGCTTATGTTAACGCTATATTTTCTTTGGGAGCCCTGGGTCGCTACGTCACCCTCCTTGGATTGCTCTCCCGGGGGAGGAGGGTGTAGCGACAACGATCCATCATGGTATCACAGGTCCAATAGGCTACATATTACAGAGACTAGTAGTTAGGATTATGAGTAGGGGAAATAGGAATGAGAAGAGTGAAAGTCAAAATAGAATTCTAATTAATGCTGATGACCAATGAGTCACGACAGAATGTTTTTATAACATTTTTGTCTCTATAAATGTAAGAAAAGTGTATAAAACCAAGTAGAGAATGCAAGTTTTAAGCACTTTCAAGAATGTACTATCTTTACTAGACAAATAACATGTGTTTATGTGAACTACTGAAAACGGGAAGTGCATAAATCTTCGCTAATTTCACTGTGATAAGTATTTATATATCTCTTATGATTTCTACGTTATGCAATATTGCATTTGATAAGAAACAATAGGCTATCCACATAAAAATCTCTATGTGTGTGTGTTATTTGTAATGGCATTTTTAGAGGCATTTTTGAGAAAAAATAATCAGCTTTTTACTTTTCGGATTAGGCATTCGCTTAAACGGTGTCTGACTAGGATCTCACACATTATGTTGAATTTCTCAATAACGAATTTTTTGATGGAATGCAATACTTACTCTACCTAACGCAGGTAAACTGTTCAAACAGTAATAAAAGAAAATATTAAATTATGTGAAATTAATTAAACAGAGTTTCATAAAGCATGTATCCTAAGCCTGTTAAACATTTAATTAAGTTTCGGGGAAAATAGGTGAAAATGCGTTGAAAAAAATTAACAGACCGGAGAGGCCGTGAAACCGCTTAAAGGGACTCAAAGTTGAGTTTCACTTTTTTAAAAGATTTAATTGTTTTCGTTTGCTTTTCTAAATGTGTATTCATTTAGGTGAAATCGTCCCACATGTTTAAAGCAATACAAGGTTACTGTGCATTCAAAGCAAATATAAATATATATATATTTTTTTTCTTTTAGGGAAGAAATTCTGCATCTGTATATATTTATATTTTTAAACTATATTTCAAAATTTAATATTTTAAAATACAATACCTCTTTCATGCTGAAGTAAACCATATATCACTATAACTATTTCTGATTGTTTAAAAGTATAACTCAGTTTAATAAAATTGCAATTTCACGTGTCGTGACAGCATTTTAGGAACAACTGGAGAAGGGAAATAAAGGATAGGTGTTTGTCTCCACTAAACACAAATATACCGAATGAACCATACATTCACCTTGCCCTAGATCTTTGTTAAAAGTAACTTTAGTTTCTCCTTTCCTCGCCTGCCCTAACCTCAAACTTTCCAGCTGAAAGCCGGAAGCAGAAGCGATTAGGTTATTGACGTCACAGAGCGCTTAGATGGTTGTCTTTGGGATGTAACAAAACAAGTGTAAAAAAAAAGTCTGTGTTACACTCACATGACTTTCTCTAATGTTCTAAAAACAAACTTCTTAGAACAGATTATTCTTCTTTCTACACAATGCTAATCGAGATAAACATTAGAAGAATGTCCTTATTACTTAGATCCTTGTAAGTAGAAGGGAACTAAGGGAATGCACTAGGCTAAAGTGATAGTCAAGTGTTTTAAAAGCTGTCGTTAGACAATTGTCATTGCAAATCGTTTCTTTGTTTGGCCAGGGGTAAAACAAAAGAAAAAACGGACACTTCCTCTCTGAGAAAAATATAAGTACTTTACAATTAAAACCAATAACAAGGAATATTTCGGAAGCGGTTACATCCAAAAAAAAAAAAACATAAATCATATAAATTGAGTGTTTTGACGAGATCTACATATGTTTTATAATAAGTTTTTGTCTATCTCTTTCGGTTTACCAGTTATAAAAAATCCAGCAAAATTCGTCCAGAATAAAGAGGTTTTCAGAGGCTATTCCCAGAAAATTCAAGATACACATTTTATTTGTCGTGTAGGTTTCTTTAATATATGGTATTTTAATCAACATCGTTAGACAAAATCAAAATTTTCGAAAGTTTTTCAATGTAAAGGTTAGTTTGGGGTTGAGTGATTTTCCTCAAAGTCTTCGTGTGGCATCCTTGAAAGATACTAAACTTATATATTAAGTTTGGTATTTTGCCGACTTTTTGTTTTTGATTTATCGTGTTCAGAGTGATACGGACACACTGACCACACGGACTTTTTTCTAAAAATACTTTTTATAGTTACAGAGGCCTCAAAACGCCTATTTCCGTGAAATTTCCGTATTGAATTTTGGATAGAATGCAATATCTTCTCTATACACTATGTACCTAGTACCTGTAGAGAAAGTAATAAATAGATATCAAGGAATTATTCCTACTGTGCGTATTATATACGAATCCTTCAACAAAATGCGCATCTACCAATTCGATTTTTTCTATGACCGACCTAATATGATACAAATCAGAAGTAGAGTGTTAAAGTTTCGCAACTATATTTAGAGTCAGCTGAAAATCTGTAAAACATTGCTGATTTAGCAGTATAAAAATACTCCACTAAAGATGTTTAGTTTATTATAAATCTCAACTCACATCAAATGATTTTAGTTGTTTCCAGCACTATTCTACACTATTATAATTTGGATAAAACAAAAGTTTACTTATAACAAGACATTTTAAATTCAGTTTTACTTTCTCTGCGACGTATATTGTACATACGAGTGAAGGTATTGCATGCTACCCAAAAATTAGATACCAAACATTTCACCAGAAATCCACCCGTTTAACACTCTAAATCCAAAAATAGATATTTTTAGAATAAGGTGCTGTGTTTGTGTTTGTTCGTATGTGCGTGTGCGTTTTTGTGTGTCTGTCTCAAAAACAAAATGTCGAGTAAATGCCAAACCTGGTGCTTAAGTTCAGTATCTTCAAAGCATGCGACATGAAGATTTAAAGAAAAATCCCCCACCACAAATTACTCTTTATATGAAAGATTTTTCAAAGTTATCTTGGAAGATATTTTGTATAATCTTGCATAAGCTGTAAACGTTAAGCGATGATTTTAAACGTTCTACACAAAAATCTGATGTGTTCCATTCACATGACTTTCTCAACATCTCTGTAACAAATTATTATTAAAAATCTTATTCCTCTATCTACTTCATGCTAATTCAGAAAAACGTTAGTATAAATTGTCTTATTACTTGCTTCCTTGTAAGTAAAAGGGAAATAAGGGAATACCCTAGGTTAAAGCGAAAGTCAAACATTTTAAAATCTGGTTGCCATGTGGTTGAAATCCGCTTCTTTGCATTGCGAGTTGACAATTTAGCGTAGGAGAAAAAGTTCGAGTATTTTAAACCTGAAACAATAACAAGGAATATCTCAAAAATGGTCAACTGCATTACATAAATTGTGTGTTTTAAAAGATCTATATTTGATGTTTAAAGTATTTTCATGACAAACGAAATGTAGGTATATTATGGGAATAGTCTCTGAAGATCTCTTCATTCTGGAAGGTAACTTTGGTATAACTGGCAAACCGTAAGACATAGAAAAAAACTTACTGCACAAAATATATGTAGATCTCGTTAAAATGCAGTCATACACATTAATTGAAGATTTAGCCGTTTCCGAAATATCCTTGTTAGGTATTAGGCTGCTTAAGCTTAAGCATTTCTCAAATGGGAAACCATCTTTCTTTTTACATATTGTTTGTTTTATTCTGGGCATGCAAAGAGGACCGCATTTATGTTCAGTAGCTTCCAAGATTTTCAAGAAAATCCCCCACCCCAAGCTACCCTTTACGTGGACATTTTTTTTTTTAATGTTGTTCTTCTCAAGAATAGCTCTAACGAATTTTTATTAAAGTACTTTATATCAAATATATGAATATTCAAATCAAATATATATCTTGAATTTTCTGCGAATAGCCTTTTTATTCTGGATGGATTTTGCGGAATTTTGTATAACTGGTAACCGTGAAAAATACGCAATTTACTACATAAAAATGTAGATCTCGTTAAAACAAACAGTGTATGTCATACGTTTTTGCGCAGTTGACTGTTTCTTAGATATGCTTTGTTATTAGCTCTAATTTTAAACTACGTAACTTCTCAAGCGGGAAGTCACCCTTCGTTTTATGTCTATTGTTTTATTGTTGTCCATGCAAAACGAACCGAGCTTCACAAAAGCTTATTTTTCCATCTACTTCATGCTAATCGGGATAGACATTAGCAGAAATTGTTTTTTATCATATTTCCTTGTAGGTGCAAGGGTAATAGAGGAACTAGGCTAAAGCGATAGTCAAATATTTTAAGAGGGGGGTCGCTACCAGATGATGGCAATGAAATTCCGTTTCCTTGCATGGCCAGTACGAAAAAACAAATAATGATAATCCATTTAAGGACAGTACAAGTATTAGACAATTTAGCAGTAACAAGGAATATTCTTGACATAAATTGCGTGCTTTAACAACGCATACATATTTTTGTGTCGTGAAATTTTGTCTATTACATTCAGATGAATAAAACTCTAGAAGTTATTCCCAGATAATGCAAGATATATATTTCATTTGTCATGAAAGTATCTTAAATAGTATATGGTATTTTATTCAAATTCGTTTGAGCCATTTTTGATAAATACATTTTTCAAAATTTTCAATATAAAGGGAAGTTTGATGGGGAAATGTTCTTGAAAATCTTCGCGTGGGGTGTTTGTGAGGAGGGTATTGAGTAAAGTGGGCCAAGCCTCCCAGAGATAATTCAAATATAAATTAATGCATAAAAAGCATAATATAATAAAGGATTCATCTCATCCTTGGAAGATATTGATCATAAATACTAAATTTTTGAGTTTTTCCATTTACAGATATCTTGACAGAACACATACATGCGCACGCGTGGATCCTTTTTCTATCAGTGATTTTTTTATTCAGCGAGTCTCAATTTTCATCTTCGATGAAATCTCGGTACAGAATTTTTGAGTGGATTAAAGACTTCCCTACGAACTTAGGTATATGTAGTAAAGAAATAGGGGCCTCAAATTATATTTCTGGTGAAATCTCAAAATCGAAATTTTGGGTGATGTATTTCACCCAAAAATACGTATTTACTATACGTAATAGAGAAATTAAACACATCTTTGAAAGCCTTATATGAAAGAATTTTGTAAATGAAATTATTTTTCTACACTTTAAATTAATTATACTTACTTTCGCTATGTGTTTATTATTTACTATAAGTATTATCTTAGCAGAATCTTTTTTTCTGCTCTGTTAGGCTTGGGTGTTGGGTATTAAAGAAGGAACCCTCCCCAGAAAACGACACATTCTTATTGAAATTTGTGCCAAAAATTAGGCATTATTAGCTAACTTTTATGCAAAAATATTAGCAATAAATTAAATTATTTTTTTTTAAAAAATGAACCAGCATTTAACTATAGCTATCTAATGGGTATAATTGAAATCGCTTTTTCTCAGCTGAATAGTAATGACAAACTGTCATTTCAAACTGTGATTATGTGGATTAGGTTTAGAATTACTCACGGACCCAGAGCACGTTGGCTCTCAGATCGCTTTTCGATTTATAGGTCTCCATGTCCGGTTGACAATGGTTGAAAACCGTCCGAGCACAACACACAAGCCCTGAGCCTTCCGAGATTCCACAAAGTGGACCTAGTTGGAAAGCAACCAAAGGCGGTTCTCGATAGAGTGCTGCCATGACAACGCCAGGAATAAAACCTCTACAATGCGCAAGTCACCATCCAACCCCAACCCGCCGAACAATGAAGCAGTGGGACCAGGAATGATGGGTAGGGCATTTTGGGGATATAAAACACCTTCCCACCAATCGCCTGGCGTCCTGGGGAAACTCCCCAAGAAACCATGGGTCTGGAAGGCCTTCTGCGGGAAACCAAATCTATGACCTCCCAAATGCGAGGGTACAGCGTTGCCAACTTCAAAGAAATGTCTGTAGATCTGCAGAAATATTGGATGCTAAAGAATCAAAGAAATATTTAAAGAACTTCCAGATATTTTTCATGAGCTCAGAAATTGTGTTCTCACTCGGTATGTAACATTATTATAGTTTAAAAGAAATTGTCATCTTTGAACAAATGGGAGAGGCACTCAGTATACCCGTTAGTATCTCGTTTTGTGTGATCATTGTTGTGTTTCCCACACTCAAGTGCAACAAGAGAAAGAATTTTTTCGTCGATAAATCTAATGAAAACGAAATAAAGGAGCAAATTAGAGACAAAAATGATGGCTAGTTTACTTCATGCCAAAAGAGCTGTCATGGGCACATTTTGCTGTCACAGAAAGACACATCTTGAAGAGGAAACTTTAAGAGGAAAAGAAACGATTCCAACAGAGACAATGAATAAAGAACTGAGAAACCTAAAGAAATGTAAATAACAACAACCTAATAATAGTAATAATATATTGTGACGCGTTCTGATATGGAGTGTTATTTAATATAATTCCAAAAACCATAAAAGTGTAATGTAATATAGGCCTATACGTGTGAATAAAAACTAAAGACTGTGCCTAACTTACAACATGCTGTAGAAGCTCCATATAATGGGGTCACCAGACGACAAAGAATTGCTGGCCTTCGAGACAAATACATTAAGGTAAGGTTTAAAAATTACACTGTTATGTAACAACGATATCTATAGAAATTGTAGTCACTGTCAAAGTTATCTGCAGAATTTAAAAACTTTTTTTCAAAGAAACTGAATGAAATCTGGTTGGCTGTCGTTGTGCCACCTCGCTCAATGATTATGGAACACCACAGAATATTTATTTGACAGTTTAGTGAACTCACCTGTATTTCAGACGCGACAGCCAACCAGGCTTCTTCTGCTTGAATACTCCTCGAAGATCCGGAGTGCTGTTCGCTGAAGGAAGATAAAGAGATCCATAATCAGATTGAGCGCGTTTATAATCCCGGAGGTCATAACTCGATCCCAAGAGAGCATCCACTTCCTGACTTATTTTGCAGGGCTCATCCTCGCCCATTGTTCGGCACTGACTGCGCGTAAACCAGAACGTCTCCTGAACAAATCCTTGTCCTTTGACCTAGGCTTTTGTTATCTTTACTTGTCAGTGAAAACTCCAACAGAGTAAGTCAAGATAAAGTGGGTCTAGGAAATGGTGCAAAGTATTACGTCTCTGTTTGTTGTTTCGTCATTTGAAACAAACAGTCCGATAGACCAGACCAGTAAACATTTAAAGAATGTTTTAGGCTTCAAAATTAGTATTTTCAATAATTGAATTACATTAATTTTATCTCCATTGTGCAATTGAATTGTATATTCCAATCAAGAAGTTATTTTGAAACATTCAAGATGACCTCAAATACTGGAGATATACCTTAAAGAAGATCTGCAATTCTACTTTTGTTTTTTTTTTTTTTTTCTTTCTTTTTAACTAGTGACGAATTTATTCCAGCGTGAATTCATTTTTGCAAAATTTTAATTTATTTACAATATTTTCATGAGGAATTAAAAATACGTAAATAGTTTCCTAATGTCTTAATGTTCACCCTGCTTTTAAATTTAAAAAAAATAAAAATATAAAGGATTGTCCACATTTATCATGATCCCCTCTTTATCATGAAGTCCTAGGCTTGAGTGGAATTCTTGTTAGTCACCAGTTCTCACATAATTTGACAAAAGGAGAATATAGTGATAAATGGATAGGAAGAAGCATAACGATAAATCAAGGTAAAGTTCTGATATTGTGTTGTCTAGGCTTTTCGAATCGCCAAAATTATTGGATTCTGGAAATATATGACCCTACCTCCGTCTTTATGGGCAACCGTGAATGCTCCTTCCCACCATTTATCAAATCGTTATACTGCTATAAACATGCTTTTTTCCCAAGGACTCTTAATTTCTCTAAGTAGCAGTGTCTGTTCAACATTTTAACCATTTTCGTAGATAACCTTTTACCCTTATACCTACTGCAAGTTAGCGATGCAATTTTGGCTCTTCTTTGATTTTTATTTCAACTTTGGATACATTTTTTATTTTCAAGCTCTTATAATTCATGTTAAGTACAACCCAGACCTTTGTATTTAAAAACATATATTTCTTTAATATATTCAGTTTTAAACTGATTTCTATCCACAAGTTATTTCCCTATAATTCTTCATTTTTGAATGAGCAATCCAGTGATGCTGTTTGGCATCATTACTGGAAGTGAGGAATAATTTGGATTTGAAGTGTTCAGTTTATTGGTAAATCCTATTTGGTGTTTTTAAATTTATATAGAACTGTATAGCTTAAATAAAAACGAAAGTAAAAATGTGTTGATGTGTTATTACATCAATGCAAAACATGTGATCTGCTACAGTAATACCGAAGTCCCATCGACTTCCACGCATGACTTCCAATCACCATTTACTTCAAATAGGCTCGCCCCTTCCCTTAGCACAGCTATGATAGCACCGCATTGAAGTCTGAACCTAGGTAACCTCTGGTTAGTAATGCTAAATCCTCATGTCAAATACGCTACGAATCCAACACCTCTGTTGCAAAAGTTGCGTTTCATTCAAAAATAAATCAGGCTGAAAAATTAACACTTCACAAAATCACATGAGTTTCTCTACCACATCATATATTTGCCTTTTATGTTACACTATCCATAAGAGGAGTATTTTATATATTTCATATTAACCATGATAAATGATTACCTTGAAATTATTATAGATTACATAACATTTGAGGATGAAACACTCCTGTTTATATCAAAATAAAGTTTACTACTAATGAGCCCATTTATAAAAAGGAAAAACCAAATATCTTCAAACATTATGTATAGATACCTCATGAAAGTTCAACCTGGGAAAATATGCAACAATATTTTGAAAAAAAAAAAAAAAGACATACTAAGTTGAAAATGCCTCTGACACAAATTTAAATTAATATATTTTGAGCTCCACTTATTTTCTGCTGTAAATTATCTTTGTCTCATACTGCTTCTGAGATGACTACAGAGGATACAGAAATTTAAGACCTATATTCATTTTATGTAAATATCTCAAACGTGATATTTTAATAAAAATTGTAAGAGCAAATTTTGAGAAAAAGAACTAAGTTTTTCCATGATCCCAAAAATCTTCACATTTAATATTATTCGACGTTTCGTTTTTAAGTCACGCTGTTCATGCGTACATTCTTTCTTTTTATTTATTTAATTATTTATTTATTGCTAAAATCCGTTTTGCACACACTACACCTCCAAATTCAGATATATTTGGATCAAAGAGAAATAGTAAGCATTGGAAAGAAAAAGAAAGAAATGCAGTTAATTAAGTTAAAGAACTGTTAAATGCAAAATTAGAAAACATTAAGAACATCAAAGTAATTCAAGACCAATGCCCTACAAATTACAAATAAAGTAGATACACTTTTATCAGTTCAATAATAAACTCGAGTCTAGTTTAAGAATAGGCTGGAATGAAAAAATTAGCTTCAGGACTCCGTAAGTTCCAATTTGTTGGTTCCTTTCCACTTTTTGCGTAAAATCCGAAATTGCAACACAAATAAATACTTCATGTTCTAGAGCAGGGTTTGCCAACTGTGGGGATCACATTGCCTCAGCGAAGGAATCACGGACGAAGCCACACAAGTTTAAGATAGGAATGATACGATAAATTCACAGACTTGAGGAGCACAGATCATATTAATCTTAAACACGGTGGTTTACTGAAATAAGATCCATTCTTACATATTAATAACGGGTGTAATTAAATACTTAACTAACGATTATTCTCTCATGGCAACTTAACCCATAGGCAACATAGGCAATATTATATAGCCACCTTTTATACAATGTATTTTTACTTTCTCTACACGTACGAGGGTGGTCTGAAAAGCTTCCAACCTAATAAAGATACAAGACATTTTTTCAGATTTTTTTGTTTTCAACATAGTCTCCTTGTAACTCTACACACTTCTCCCAGCGATGCCTTCATCTCTGTAACCCGTCCAAACAGTATTCGGCGTTTTTCTCTGCAAAATAATTGTTCACGAAGGTGATTGCCTCTTCATTTGACGAAAATCGCTGTCCTCCGAGCACAATTTTCAGATGAGGGAACAAAAAGAAGCCGCTTGGGACTAGATCTGGAAAGTAAGGCGGATGATCAAGCAGTTCAAACCGTAATTCGTGGATTTTCGCCATTGCAACCGTTGAGGTATAACGCACCTCTTGGTGAAACAAGATTTTCTTTTTCTGCACATGTGGCCGTTTTTCCGCAAGTTCTGCCTTCAGCTTGTCAAGTAATGATGCGCAGTATGCTCTTGTAATCGTTTTTTCTTTTTGAAGATAATCGATTTAGATAACTCCCTGACTATCCCAAAAAGCAGTCGCTATAACTTTCCCAGTCGAAAAAACAGATTTTTCTTTTTCTGGAGCCGGTTCCCCCTTTGCAGTCCACTGTTTGGACTCTATTTTTGTTTCGGGCGTATAATGGTGTATCCAAGTTTCATCTACAGTAATTAATCGGCGCCAAAACTAGGATTTATTGCGTCTAAACTGCGCCAACAGAGCGTTGGAAATGTTCATTCGAACACGCTTTTGGTGAAACGTGAGCAAACGCGGCACCCAACGCGCGGACAGCTTTCTCATGTCTAAATGTTGATTTAATATATGACAAACACGTTCTTTCGACATGTTCATAGCTTCTGCTATCCCTCTCACTTTAATTCGGCGGTCGTCTAGCACCATTTGTTAACTTTGGCGATGTTTCCGTCGGTAGTTGCAGCTTTTGGACGTCCCGAACGTTCGTCTCCCAAGCTCTTACGGCCACGTTGAAATTCAGCTGCCCAAAACTTCACTGTGGTAAATGATGATGCAAAGTCCCCATACACATCTTTGATTTGCGTAGGCGTATTGCCTTTCAAAAACAAATATTTAATGACAGATCGATACTCGATTTTATCCATTTTCATAAAAACACTCACATCACCTCACTCAAACGACTATTACATAACAACTGAGCGTCCAAGATGGCTGAAACGTTGGTGAGTAACTGTCAACAGATGAACAACGAAATTCACTAGCTTTTATTTACGAGTGCTGCCATCTTCATGTTCAGGTCGGAAACTTTTCAGACCACCCTCGTACTATGTACATGGTGTATAATGAAGGTATTGTATTGCATCCAAAAATTCGATACCAAGATTTGACCTGAATCCAAAAAATATGACTTTTAGAAAAAAGTCCGTGTGTGTCCGTGTGTCTGTGAACAAGATAACTCCTGAACGAAAAGTCGGTAAAATACCAAACATGGTATTTAAGTTTAGTATCTTCCAGGATACGACACGAAGATTTTGAGAAAAATCCCCTCAACCCAAACTACCCTTTACATGTAAAAAATTTCGAAAATTTTTATTCTCTCAAAAATAACTAACGATTTTGATTAAAATCTCTTGTATTTAAGATATTTACATGCCAAATAAAATTTATATCTTGAATTTTCTGAGAATAGCCTCTTTATTCTGGATGATTTTTTATTGAACTTTTCATAACTGGTAAACCGTAAGAGAGAGACAAAAACTTACTGCACAAAAAATGTAAATAACGATAAAGCACGCAATTTATGTCATACACATTTCTTCAAGACATTTCTTGTTATTAAATTCAGTTTTTAAAAAAATTGAAACTCGTCAACGCTTGGCCACACAAAGAAACGGATTTCAGTCCCATAGAAACCACATTTTAAAGCACTTGACTATCGGTTTAGCCTAATGTATTCTTTTAATTCCCTTCTACTTATAAAGGAACTAACTAATAAGCATTAAATAGATAGAAGAATAAGCTTATTAACAATAATTTGTTGCAGAAATGTAGAGAAAGCCATGTGAATGATGTACATTAGATGTTTAACTTAATATAGTTCATATTCAATCTATGTTTCAATAGATAATGTTGCTATGTACCATTAAAACGCACTCCAAGTTCATTAGCCCTAGTAAACCTATATTTTGATTTGAAATATTTGATTCTTAAAAATATATCTTCACATACATAAGTTGAAATTAAATTAGGTTTTATTATGGGCGCTCTTTAACTACTGTGGTCCTCAGCATCTCATTCCATATTGGACGTGAAATATCGCTTACTTTTACTGAGAGGCCTCTTTGTCCACCACAAATCTCACGTGCGGTCGCTTGGGTTCGAGAGGCGAGCGGTCTGATCACTCGGCCACGGCGCAGCCAAAATTGTTGTATAAGAATAGTTTGTTTACAGATAAACTATTGTCGTGAATAGAAAGGCATCAGATTTTTATTTATACTTTTTAAGTTTTTAGGCAATACAGCTTGTTTGGCAGAGTAGTAGTTTGGCAAACCCTGTTCTAGAGCAATTGCTCAAATCAGCTCTAAAACAGTTATAACATAACCTTGGAATGCAAAGGTCGTGGTCAAGTGACTTCTACTGTTACGGCTGTTGAAGTTTGTTTACTACGTGATAGTTTCGGAGTTATTGTTTCATCAATGATCACAAGGAGATAATAGAAGGAAATATAATTGTGTAGTTATTCTTTAAATTAGTATTATATTTGTTATTTTTTGTGTCCTAAAGTAACAAGTAGGAATACAAAATTGCCTTTTTATTTTCTCTATATGTACTATGTACATAGTGTATAGAGAAGGTAAATTCGATACCGAGATTTCACCGGAAATATATGTTTTAGGGTCCCTGCATCCAAAAAAAGCATTTTCAGTAAAAGGTCCGTGTGTGTGTGTGTGTATGTGTGTGTGTGTGTGTGTGTGTGTGTGTGTGTGTGTGTGTGTCCGTGTGCCTGTGAACAAGATAACTCAAAAACGAAAAGTCGGTAAAATACCAAACTTGGTATTTAAGTTTAGTATCTTCCAGGGATGCGACGTGAAGATTTTGAGAAAAATCCTCCCACCCCAAACTATCCTTTACATGGACGTTTTTTCGAAATTTTTGATTTTCTTAAAAATGGCTCTAACGATTTTGATTAAAATATCGTATATTAAAGATATTTAACTGACAAATAAAATGTATGTCTTCAATTTTCAATAGCCTCGGAAGCTTACTTTATTCTTGATGAAATTTACGGAATTTTGCGTAGCTCCTAAACCGTAAGAGATAGATAAAAACTTACTAAACAAAAAATATAGAGCGCGTAAAAACACACAATTTATATTATATACACTTTTTTCATGGAGTTGATCGTTTTTTTAGATATTCCTTGTTTTTGGTTTCAGCTAAGAAAAAATTATACTTTTCTCATACAGGAATTTGCCAACTCTGTCCATAGAAACAAAGGAACCTCAGTCACATAGCAACCAGCTTCTGACTATCACTTTAACCTATGATACTCCCTTATTTCCCTTCTACTTACAAGGAAGCAAGTAATAAGACTATTTCTGCTATTTTTTTCTAGATTAGCATGAAGTAAATAGAAGCATAAGCTTTTTAACAATAATTTGTTGCAGAGATATAGAGAAAGTCATGTGAATGAAACACATCACATTTTTAATAAATGCATATGAAGATCTTTTAAATGTTCACTGCAAACAAAATTCCTTCAACAGCTTAGGTATCAAAAACCTCTGAGAAAGCCGTTCAAATATAGAGTTTAATGGCTAATAAAACGTGTTTCGAACTGATATATTGATACTCGTGATATAATGATCTGTTGGAGTATAATTATTTTACATACTAGACTCATAAAGTTTCCGAAACGAAAAATGTAATATTTCAGGTGTTTGCAGCAGTAATGTTAATTACATAAAAGTTTACCGAGCTCAGACGTTTTGGCATCCGGTTCCTTTCCCTTTCATTCGTTCATTTAATTTCCTTCTTCATCTTGAGGCTAGCCAGGCAGATTACACATTTGCTTGCTCCGAGTGAAACTCTGGTTGCCCTGGTTGAGGTAGGTGCCGTTTGGCCTCCCGGCCAGGGCTCCATCTAGTGACTGTTAGGGACTTCCTTGCGTCTCTGCGCTTAGCTCAGTCGTTTCCTGTGTGTTGGCTTGCGGTTTCCCTTCCTCTCATCCCTTCCCCGGGAGGTAAGGCTGCAATAGATCCGTACCGGGACGCAATTGCCGAAGTGTCCCTCGCTGTTAACATGCTCTACCCTTTACGTTAAAGTTTCGTGTCCATAAGCATTGTTGTATTGCCTCGAAACTGGCTGTTATTGTTTGTGTGATAATCCTTGGTCGTATTTCAGAATGTGGGATACAGAAAAACTCGCAAATAACAAAGTTTAAACTTTGTTACACGAATCTCCTACGGAGACATTAAGAATACGCCATGATGCTTATGATGAAGCAGCAATGGAAAAAAAAAAAAAAAAATAGCGATCACTTATAAAGTAATTGCAAATGTGACGAAAGTGCTAAGACTGGTTTCAGAAAATGCTTCCCAGGAATGTTTGCTTCCAGACGATTTAAACATGTTGCTCGAAGTTTGTCACTGCGAAAGGGAACTATTTTGTTCGTCAAATGAAAGTTCGGTAATATATTTCTGGATTATTTATGATTTCCGGAAACTCTTTTATCCCAGTATTATTTACTTATTACACTTATACAAAAACAACTAGTCTAGCAACCGCAAAATATAGCAAAATAATGTTCGATCCATTGCACCGAGGTGTATAGACCGGCGCGTGGTTCCCTGCTAAGAAATTCGCCCAGCTTCGATCCCTCAAGAACTGCGGAGTTTAAGTTCGGTTAGAGAGTCAGTGCGCATTCAATGCCCTAAGGAAAACAAAAAGCTGCGATCCTGGTCTCGTTTTGGCTGGAAAATGCGTGATGCTGACCACGTCACCTCCCCTTATCAGTTGGATGGTCGCCGTCCTTTGCCGTGCATAGGCGGGAGTCGGCCGGTATGTAACGCCACAGGAGTTTACGCTCAATCTTACCGTGCAATACAACACCTTCTCTATACACTATGAACGTAGTACTTGTAGAGAAAGTAAAAATCTTATGAGTTTCATTCACATGACTTTCTCTATATCTCTGTAACAAATTATTGTTAAAAAGTTTATTCTTCTATCTATAACATTCTAATCGAGATAAACGTTACAGAAATTGTACTTATAACTTGGTCCCTTGTAAGTAGAAGGGAACAAATCTAATGTGTTCCATTCACATGATGTCCTCTAGCTGTTCGGCAAACAAATCTTTTATTAAAAGCATTAATCTGTTATCCACGTCATGCTAATCAAGATAAACATAAGCAGACTTGCTCTTATTAATAGCTCTTTGTCAGCAGAAGGAAAATAAAAAAATACACAGGCTAACGCGATAGTATCGTCCTTTAAAAGGCGTTCGCTATGTGAAACACTTGAAGTTCTAATCACCTTGATTGTCTGGAGTAAATAAACGAGAAACAAGAAGAAAGAGGTCTTCCGTTTGAAAAAAAGTTTAAGAAGCTAAAATTGAAACCAATAATCCGGAATATCCCAAAAACTGTTAACTCTACCAAAAAACTGTATACAACATAAATTGTGTTTTTAATGAGATCTACATTTTTATGCAGTCTTACGGTTTGCCAGTTATACAAAAGTCATCCAGAAACAAGAGGTCTTTAGAGGTTATTCCCAGACTTCAAAGACATACATTTCATTTGGTATAAAAATATCTCAAACAAAGTATTTTAATTAAAATCGTTAGAGCCATTTTTAAGAAAATAAAAATTTTAGAAAAATGTTCCATGTAAAGGTAGTTGGCGGTGGGGGGATTTTCTTTAAAATCTTCGTGTCGCATTCTTGGAAGATACCAAGTTTGGTATTAAACAGTCTTTTCGTTTTTTAGATAAGTTGCCCACAAACGTATACACACACAGACACATGGACATTTTTCTAAAAATGCTTTTTTTATTCAAGGGGTCTCAAAACATGTATTTCCGGTGAAATATCGATATCGAATTTTTGGGTGCAATACAATACCTTCTCTATACACTATCTATTCTCTACGTGTCAAGAAAGTAAAAATTATATGAAGTACATCTATGCATTTAAATTCCTGTGCTTCAAGTAACTTACACAACATTTCCATTGTGTTTATCAGTCCTATTTATAACCTCTAAATTAAATAATCTTCGAAAAGTAAAAATCAATTATGAGAATTGAGAGCAAAACATTTTTGCGGTATTGATCATATACGTTACATAAGATGCTGCAACACGCCGTAATGTTTGTTTTGATGACGCATTTGCATTCCTTAAGATCAACAGAAGAGCGTTGTAAATCTTGTCAAGATGTGGTTTTACAGCCTCGTTTTAACCTTTATTTTCTTTTATCTGCGTCTCTCGCGTTTCACTGCTCCGTATTCATCTTCATTGTGCTGATGCTTGGGGCAAGAGCAACTATACCTAGCTAGGTTTGATCCGAAGGCCAATTTTATTGCAATTTTACCCCAAAAGATTCAATTAAGATTCTCCAAAATAAGTTTTAAAAAAATTAGCGTATTTTAGATTATTTTTAAAAGAAGATGGTTCATACTTAGAGGATTTATTCCATGATCTCCTTTTAAAATAGCATTTTCCCCTGTTAGATAAAATATATTACACTTCAATATCAACTAGGTTTTGTTTTCTTATGTTATAATTGTCGCCTTCCATAGTGTAGTGGTTACCATGCTAACTTCATAAACCTAAGGTGGCGGGTTCAAATCCGGTGCAAGACGATGGATTTTTTCGGGCGTAAAAATCCTTAGCATGACTTCCTTCGGAAGGGCAGTAAAGCCGTTGGTCCAGTGTCGTAGATTTACGGCACTTATAAGGACCTCAAGCCTGACAGAGGCCTCATAGCAAAATTAAGCGGTCTTTCACACCCAATTTAGAATGGGACGCTGAGAACCCAGTAGTTTCACATTTTTGTTGTTGTTATTATTGTTGTATGAAATCATTTATAAAAAGCTTTGTTTATTTGGCAATCCTACTTTTGGAAAAACTGAAAGTTTTCTTTCTGAATAAAAAAATATAATATGTTCCATTCACATAACTTTTTCTACGTGTTCTACAAACAAACTTCTTACAAAAGATTGTTCTTTCTACTCCATGCTAATCGAGATGGTCTTATTACTTATTTCCTTGTAAGTAGGAGAAAACTAAGGGAACACGCTAATGACTGTCAAAATGTTTTAAAAGCTGTCGCTATGCGGTTGTCATCGAAATTCACTTCTTTTCATGGCCCGGAGTAAAAAAAAAAAGAAACACGGACGACTTTCCGTTTGAGAAAAGTATAAGTATTTTAAATTGAAATCAATAACAAGGAATATCTCGGAAACATTAACTGTAAAAAACAAAACTATAAATGACGTAAATTGTGTGTTTTGAAGAGATCTACATTTTTGTGTAATAAGATTTTCTCTATATCTTGAGGTTTACCAGTTATGCAAAAGTTCTCCAGAATGAGGAGCGCTTCAGCGGTTAGTCCCAGAAAATTAAAGATATACATTTTATTTGCTATGTATGAGAAAAGTATGTTTTTCATAGCTGAAACCAAAAACAAGGAATATCTAAAAAACGACCAACTCCATGAAAAAATGTATATACCATAAATTGTGTGTTTTTATATGCTCTACATTTTTTGTGTGGTAAGGTTTTTATCTGTCTCTTACGGTTTAGGAGCTATACAAAATTCCGTAAATTTCAGCCAGAATAAAGTAGTCTTCAGAAGCTATTCCCAGAAAATTCAAGATATACATTTTTATTTCTCAGGTAAATATCTTTAATATTCGATATTTTAATCAAAATCATTAGTGCCGTTTTTAAGAAAATCAAAATTTTCGAAAAAAGTTCCATGTAAAGGGTAGTTGAGGGTGAGGGGATTTTCTTGAAAATCTTCGTGTCGCATCCTTGGAAGATACCAAACTTAAATACAAGTTTGGTATTCAACGGTCTTTTCGTTGTTGAGCTAGGCTGTCCACAGACACATAGACACACACACACACACACACACACACACACACACACACACACACACAATCACGCACACACAAGGACCTTTTCCCAAAAATGCTTTTTTTGGATTCAAGGGGACCCAAAACATGTATTTCCGGTGAAATCTCCGTATCGAATTTTTGGGTGCAATACAATACCTTCTCTATACACTATGTACACAGTACGTGTAGAGAAAGTAAAAAAAATCTGATGTGTTCCATTCACATGACTTTCTCTACTTCTGTGTAACAAAGTATTGTTAATAACCTTATTCTTCTATTTACTTCATGCTAATCGAGAAAAAATCAGCAGAAATAGTCTTATTACTTGCTTCCTTGTAAGTAGAAGCGAAATATGAGAGTATCATAAGTTAAAGTGAAGTCAAAATCTGGTTTCTAGGTGAACTGAAGTTCCTTTGTTTGTATGGACACGAGTTGACAAATTATGTATGAGAAAAGTACAAGTTTTTCAAAGCTGAAACCAAAAACAAGGAATATCTCAAAAACGATCAACTCCTATAAATAGTTTATATAACATAAATTGTGTGTTTTAATGTGCTCTACATTTTTTGTGTGGTAAGTTTTTGTCCATTTCTTACGGTTTAGCAGTTATGTAAAATTCATCCAAAATAAAGTAGTCTTCAGAGGCTATTCCCAGAAAATTCAAGACATACATATTATTTGTCAGTAAATATCTTTAATATACGATATTTTAATCAAAATCGTTAGAGCCATTTTTGAGAAAATCATAATTTTCGAAAAAAGCTCCATGTAAAGGGTAGTTGGGGGTGAGGAGATTTTCTTGGAAGATATCAAACTTAAATACCAAGTTTGGTATTTAACGGCCTTTTAGTTTTTTAGCTATGCTGTCCACAGACACACACACACGGACCTTTTTCCAAAAATGCTCTTTTTGGATTCAGGGGGACCCAAAACATGTATTTCCGGTGAAATCTCGGTATCGAATTTTTGGTGCAATACAATACCTTCTCTATACACTATGTACATTGTAGGTGTAGAGAAATTAATAGCAGAAAGGGTCTTATTACTTCCTTCCTTGTAAGCAGAAGGGAAATAAGGGAGTATCATAGGCTAAACCGACAGTCAAGTGTCTTAAAAGCTGATTGCTATGTGATTGAAGTTTTATTGTTTGTCTGGAAGGAGTTGACAAATTCCCGTATGAGAAAAGTATAAGTATTATAAAGCTGAAACCAATAACAAGGAATAGCTCAAAAACGGCCAACTTCACGAAAAAAATGCATACAACATAAATTGTGTGTTTTAACGAGTTCCTCATTTTTGTGCAGTAAGTTTTTGTCTATCTCTCACGGTTTAACAGTTATGCAAAATTCCGCAAAATTCATCAAGAATAAACATGTCTTCAGAGGCTATTCCCAGAAAATCCAATATATACATTTTATTTCTCATGTAAATATCTTAAATGTAAGGTATCTTTATCAAAATCGTTAAGGTCATTTTTGAGAAAATAAAATTTTTCGAATTGTTCTCCATGTAAAGGGTAGTTGGAGGTGGGAGATTTTCTTGAAAATCTTCGTGTCGCATCCTTGGAAGATACCGAACTTAGATATTAAGTTTGGTATTTAACGGTTTTTTTAGCTATGCTGCTCACACACACACACGGACATTTTTCTAAAAATGTATTTTTTGGATTCAGGGGGTGCCAAAACATGTATTACGGTGAAATCTCGGGATCGAATTTTTGGGTGCAATACAAACCTTCTCTATACACTATGTACATAATACGTATACAAAAAATAAAAATGTATATAAAATAAATTGTGTATTTTAACAATAACTGCAATTTTTGTATAATACATTTTTGTCTATCTCTTATGGTTTATTACTTATGCAAAACTCAGCAAAATTCATCCAGAATGAACAGGTCTTCAGAAACTATTCCCAGAAAATTCAAGATATGCATTTTATTTGTAAATAGCTTTAATATACGGCAGTTTAATCAAAGTTGTTAGAACCATTTTTGAGAAAGTCGAAATTTTCAAAATTACACTATGTGCATAGTACGTGTAGAGAAAGTAAAAAGAGTTTCTATTATAGATACAATGTGGCCATGTGAGTTTAAATAAACATTGGAAATAAGTGAATAAAGGTGGCAATGACAATTCTACGGCATGAGAACAATTGATATTTAATAATTATAAAAATGGCTCATTTAGTTTTGTACGAGGGGCATACTGAAAGTCATGAGCAACACTGTTTTACAATCTTAATATTTATTTTTAAGCCAAACCAAATACATCATCATAATTTACAGACTTTCTTTCACTTTTCGACATAGTCTCCATTGTTTTGCACACATTTTTCCCATCGTTCTACAAGTTTGAAAATGCCCTTGTGATAGAACTCCGTTCCAGCTGCCCGCAGACCCTGACGCACTGCTTTCCGAATATCCTCAGCGTCTCGTAGCGTTGGCCACGCATCTGCTCCTTCACAGAACCGAAACGATGGTAGTCGGAGGAGGCCAAGTCGGGACTGTAGGGAGGATGTGGAAGAGTTTCCCACCCTAATGCCCTGATCTTCTCCATAGTGGCACGGGCAGTATGCGGACGCGCATTATCCTGTTGAAGGATGATCCTCTTTCCAGGGCGTTTATCACGCAAAGCCCGACGGAGCTTCAGAAGTGTCTTGATGTAGCGGGCAGAATTTATGGTTTGTCCAGGTTCAAGAAAGTCAACCAGAATGCAACCTTGTGCATCCCAAAAGATACTTCCCATAACTTTTCCTACAGACTGCACTGCTTTCTTCTTCGATGGTGAGTTCAAGTGGTGCCATTCCATACTCTGACGTTTCGTTTCTGGCTCATAGTGATGGAACCAGCTCTCATCTTCAGTCACAATACACGTCAAAAATTCATCACCTTCATTATGAAATCTCTGAAGAAGGTTTTGTGCAATGGTTCTTCTCTGAAGTTTGTGGTCTTCAGTCAATAAACGGGGGACCCAACGGGCACAGACCTTTCGATAACCCAAGCTGTGGATCATTTCTTGCACTGCACTATGTCCTATTCCAAGTTTCGCAGCAATTTCATTCACAGTGAAACGCCTATCTCCTGTAATGAGCTCATCAACTCTTTCCTTGTTGCGTTCTGTAGAGGCAGCTCGAGGACGCCAGCTACGAGGCGCATTTTGCAGACTCGTATTTCCATCTTTGAAATGTTTCACCCATCTTCTAACACTGCTGACACCTATGCAGACACCTCCATACGCACGTTGAAGTCTGAGATGAATTTCAGGAGCAGATTTTCCTTCTTTCACAAGGAATTCAATGACAGCACGCTGTCGAAATGAAACATCAATGTCAGCCATTTTTCAAACACCGTCTATGATCACGTGATAGAAGCTAATGACGTCACAATGTCAACATGTGGCTTAAAGTCTGTAGATTACGATCCTGCAATTCGTTTCGTTACATTGTTGAAATTTAAATTTTTACAATAGGTTGCTCGTGACTTTCAGTATGCCCCTCGTAATATGTAATTACAATTTCGCGGAAATAGATAATGAAGTGAAACTTGTTATAGGAGATTTATTAATTAATTTTTTTTAATAAGCACTGTGTAATATATTGCATTTTTCACGACAGCACGTAAAGTTACAATTTGCTATTTTTACGCTTACGTGTTACAAGACGTCACTTTAACACTGACGTTTCATGCAAAAATGTTAATTTTTGTTAGTTGAATTTGTTGCTTCTTTAAAAATGCATTTCAGCCCCATCTTGAAGATTTAATGTATGCTGCTGTTGGTCCACGAAGGGTTATTTTCAAGAGATAGATGAAACTGGAACAAGATCACCAAATACGTTGCTAAGACTCCAGCAAACTGCAAATAGAAAATTATGTTAGTTAAGGTTTTCTCTAAGCAATGTAAAATATATGCCGCCAATATTATCGTATATAACAATGTACTCCTAAGATTATTTGAGAAACCTGGTAAAATATGATAAAAATCTATTCAGTTCTCCAAATCGTAGGTAAGTGCAGGATTTTGAGGAGATGCCAATTCTGGGTTATATAACAGATGCTGATATTTTTACTTCCTCTACACAGTATAGTATTACAGTATACAGAAAAGATATTGTATTCCACCAAAACTTCAATGTTGCAGACCCCCTAAATAAAAAAAAGATTTTTAGAAAAAGGTCCGTGTATGCGTCTGGACAGCATAGCTCCCAACTTAAATACTGAACTTAGTATTTAAGCTTTGTATCTTTCACGGATGCAATAGAATGATTTTCAAGTAAATTGCCCTTCCAAAATTCCCTTTACAAGGAACAATTTTTGAAATTTTTATTTTTCTCAAAAATGGCTCTTATGATTTGTATTAAAATAGCGCACATTAAAGATACATACATCACAAATAAAATATACATATTGAATTTTCTGGGTATAGACCTGGATGAATTGTGCTGAATTCTGCAGAATTGGTGAACCGAAATAGACAAAATATGAGGATATCCTTGAAATACACAATTTATGTCACATAACATTTTTTGTTTCAATTTTAAATTACATAACTTTACTCAAGTGGGATGTCATTTCATTTCATTTCCTTTTTGTTTTACTGGGAATGCAAAGCGAACCGTACTTCAATTGTTCACATAGCGATCAGCTTTAAAAGATTTGACTATCACTTTATCCTCCTTCTGCTTAGAAGGAAGCAAGTAATAAGACAATTTCTGCTAATGATGTAGATAAAGGAATAATCTTTTGTAAGAATAGTTTGTTTGCAGAACAGGTGGAGAAAGTCATGTGAATGAAACACATCTGATTTGTTAACATTTATTTCTGAAAGCCGGCATATTATATGTATATTTTAACTATCTCTGCCTTTTACCTGTGGTAGGTAGAGAAAACAGTTGTATATAAAAAGCAATGTCGATATTTCAACGCAAGTATACGTTTTGAAATTTCTGAATGCCCTCCTCCCAAATTAGAAGGTCGGTCCGTCCGAGATCTGGTAGACTTGTAGTGAGCATAGGAGTAGTTGCTTAACCACAAGAATGATGGATGGTTTAGGTTTGGAGATTTTTGGCGAAGTTTCGGGTGTTGATGTTAAGGAGGTCGCGCTATTGATAGACTTCTCAGGAGCAGTGTCATTTTCCTCTGCTCCACTGGTGTTTAGCTTGTTTGAATTTGTTTTGTCGGAGTTGAATTTAGATTGACCACTCCCAAGGTTGAGAGGGGGGAGTACTTAGTTCAGCTAATTTGCTGTTGACTGGTTTAAAGCCGTTAACAGGGGTGCCCGCAAGCCATGCGGGGAACTGGTGCTGCTTGTAAGTAGTCTCTCAGATATCTGAAAGTGCGTTCTCATGCTCGCCCAATCTGGCGTAAAAATGTTTAGCCCGGCGCCTAACTATATCCTCCACGTATGGAAGGACCGAAGCTCTATGTAGTAGACTCAATGGGAAACGTCGACATACAGAATAGATTGACCGAAGTCCTCTATTCTGTATCCGCTGTAATCAGAGAAGCGAGGAATCTGCTACCATGCCCCACACTTCGCAGGCATAGAGCATCTGAGGGACTATGAGCGCCTATAAGACGTAACTTTAAGTGGAATTGCATTTGGGAGATCAGAACAGGTAAAGGGCGGCCACTCTATCCTCTGACTCTGATAGGAGACGTTGGGTATCTGGGCTGCGGGGGACGTTTACTGATAAACAGAACAGCATACTTTTTGCCCGGAATAACGCACATTCACCACTGTATGCACCAGTCCTGGACGAGACGGAGGTGTTTGCAAAGGATTGAAGGCTCTGCGCAAGTTCCTGTCTGTGCGCCAATTAGGTGTATGAGTAGGTAACTTTATATACAAAAACTCGCAACAACCGGGATGGCACAGGCGGTGTCTATGGGCCGAATTCGGCAGGTCCCGGACTGTGGACCAATCTGGCTGTTTTTTTTTTTTCTTCTTTTTCACCAGTCGCCAAGGTAGGTAAATATCGAATTGAATATTAAATATTACGACCCAAAGATCCACCTTAAGTCTAAAACAATAATAAAAAATAGATGGCAATACGTCTTGCATTGACATCTATCCGCAAATAGTTAAAGCAGCTAGACTAAAGAGGCACATAACGCCTTGTAGCATGGTGATGGGAATATTACCTTGAAGGACTGGCTGAACTCTGTCAACTGACTATGGGTGATGGCAGTTATACTAGAGGTCATAATGTCGATCTGTATGCGCCATATTGACTACAGTTAGTGGAAGCAGTCAACGTGGCACCCTATCGTGGCACCAAACGAAAAGTGGTGAGTATTGAGATAGTCCACCACATACCGTCTTACAGAACAGTTCTGTTGCCATATGAACTAGATGTTAAAGCGATATAAAATATAATCGATTTTAAAAAATCACATAATCCAAACCTGTATTTGAGTCGGAAAATGTCGTTATTCTTCACCTATTATTGCAGTAGCCTGTGTGTTTTCTGTTATACAAAATTAGCAACAATGAAGGCATTTCAAGCGTAACTCATGGAAAGTTCACCACAAACATTATATTTTGTTCTGTCAGTATTTCAAAATAATATGAGATTTAAAATGTTTCCATATATAAGCAACATGTGACAGAACATTTTGAGGAAAACTTCCCTTTGCATCCTTGGCAACTATTTTCCATATAACGTGTTGTATGTGAAGGGAAATTTCGGAAATATCTTCCCCTTGCATCCCTGAAAATCTGCTTCATGTGAAAAATTGTATGTGAAAGGGCGATTTCGAGAATATGTTTGCCTTGCATCCATGAGAGATTTTGGACTTAAATCACGAAGTTGGTATTTATCTGACTTTTCGTTTCTCTGCTATGCTAGATACACTCGCGCGCAGTCACACACACACACACACACACACACACACACACACACACACACATACACACACAGCGTTTATTTATTTTAAAAATTCTGTTTGAGATTTAAAGTGTATACTTTTGCTGTAATGTTATATTGACCTTCTGCTTGTAATAAAACACTTCCTTACCTGCACACTTTTTGTACAGAAAATAAAACGAAATAAATTATGTAAAACAGTTTGTCCTATCTTATTAATCTCATTTTCAAATATAAATATATATATATACTATTTTTGGTTGATTTTTATTTATTTATGTATTTATTTTAATAACTTACAGAATAAAGTAGGGTTAAGTCCAAAGGAAAAAATCCGCCTGCTGTGAATTGAACTTTTGTGTACAGGAGTTGCATTGAAAACATTTGCAACTGAAATAAAAAATGACAATTAGTAATAAGTTACTGAATTGGAACAGTGTGAGATGAATAAACATATATTATATTAGAGAAATATTACCTCTTCGGCAGCACCTGGGGCTATGTTTCTGTTCAGCAATTTGTGTATTACAATAGCGGTACGTCTGGCCTGAAAAAAAAAATATGCAAACAATTATGTATGGCACGCTATTTTGTACATAATTGAAATGTTTTACTTAGATACAATATAAATGTTTTACAGAATTGAGGGGCTCAGCGCCAGAGGGAGCTATCCCACAAATAGTTAAATTTGAGAAAAAAGGAGTTTTATTACAGTTGTTGATTTGGTGAAAAATGTAATATTGAGGTACAACTTTTTTAAATCGAGTATTTGATCCACATTTTGAAATGTCCTAGAAAATTCAAAAAAGTGATATTTAACCGTTTTTTTTTTTATTTAGCACTGCAAACCGTATTATTTAGTAAAAATTTACTTATGCAGAGAGAAACTAAACATGATATTATTCATATTCATCACCATTGTTTCTTTTTCGTTTAGCAACAACTTTTTTCATATGTTTTCTTGCATATTCGTTTCTTTCTTTCACTAGCTATACTATTTACCTCCATTTTGAAAAACAGAATAATCTGCAGCATAGTATAATGCCTAAAATTTCAACTATTTACACAATATTCTTAATGTTTAATATTAATCTTACATATTATTCTGTTTCACGTATTAAGGCCTAAAATCATTATTTCTTGGTCTATAGTTTAAACAATAAACAATACTATTAAAATAGTTAAAGTTCTGTAAGTTTGGTGACATTGTTCTTTAAATAGCAGGAAATTTCATAGTGGGATATCCCCATCTGGCACAAACTTTCTCACTTTGGAAAATGACACAGTTTCTGTAAGTTACTGTAGATGGCACTCTAAAACAGTTAATATTACCAAGATTTCTACAGAAATGAGAGACGGCAGAAGCTGTCTAAAAACAAAAAAATCTCATTTTTTCACAATGTATGGGATAGCTCCCTCTGGCACTGAGCCCCTCAATTGTTAATAATCCTTCCGGGCGGTCAGAAAAATTGTACCATGGCAACAAAATAAAAGCAATGAATATCGATATAAAATTAAATAAATTTAACATGCGCGATACAAAAGCATATCCTGAAAACAAAGTTGAAATTTTACAAAACAATGGTGCTGATCATATTAATGCTCCATTACAATAAGATTTAAGCGCAGACGCAGTGTAAGCGCAAGAGTTTGCACCTATGTTATCACATAGACATACGCAGCACGCTACGGAAGAGTTTGCAAACTCCAAACTTTATTCTTGCGTTGCGTACACAGAGAAAGAATTCTATATTCCTTCCTATATGCACTGCATAGTGTTCAACAAGACGATCGCAATGCGAGATTTTACAGGACCTACTGTACATACATGCTCTTCTACAGAGTGATTTATATAGAACTGACATATTTCTTTCTTTAATTATTCCATTGGAACTTCATTCAATGACCCAATTTCAGCACCAAATTAAGCAGAATGTTCTGGAGTTTCGATTCCTTGTTACTAGATGCGCAGATGTTTAACCAGACTGTGAACACTGCAGAGTACCGACCGTTATTGAGCAATTGGACGATGTAGAGCTGTCAAGGATATTTTCAGCAAGAGGGCGCTACATGCCATACATCAAATAGATCCATAAAGCTAATTGCAAGTTTCTTTGACGACCGAATAATTTCCAGGAACCTGTGGCCACCGAGATCTCCGAATTTGACATCTCCGGGACTTCTTTCTATTGGGTTACTTAAAAGACAGGGTTTACGCCACACGTCCCCAGATATTGGACGACCTGAAGCACATCACAAAGGAGATTCAAGCTATTGACAACAGAGTCCTCCAACGAGTGGCCAGTAACATGGAACGACGTGTTGAGTTGTGCCTTATGCAAGATGGAGGACATTTTCAACATTTGCTATAGAGTTAAATAATCTCCCAAAATTCCTCTACAATTTATATATAATAAGTTGTCGCTAGCACAATTCGTTTTGAAACAATTAAAGAAAAAAATGTGTCAGCTCTATATAAATCACCCTAGGCCACGCCGTGGCCGAGTGGTTAGACCACTCGCCTCTCACCTAAACGGCCCGGGTTCGATCCCAAGCGACCGCATGTAAGATTTGTGGTGGACAAAGCGGCACTGGGGCGGGTTTCTCCGGGTTCTTCGGTTTCCCTCGCCATCGCATTTCACCGGTGCTCCATCTTCATTCATGTATCATCAGTGTCACCGCCTGCGATGCCCTAAGTAGTTAAAGCGGGCGTTAAACACTACCCAAAAAATAAATCATCCTGTATTTGCAGTGCCGCGCCATCTCTCATTTCCCTCAAGAGCTTATTGCAGCCTCCTTGCGAATCCTCCTTTGATTTAATTCAACCGAAGTCAATGTGTCCAATCAATCAGTTATTTATATTAGCTTAGAGTATTACAAGCTATATGAGGGCAAGAAAAATCAAATCAGCTTGAAATTAAAATAGAAAGGGGAATCCCATCGATGTGCTTGGACAAAAGCTAAATGTGTGCACTGTAGTAGTAATAATAATAATAATAATAATAATAATAATAATAATAATAATGATGAAATTCGAATATCACAGTACATACAATGAATTTAGGTGCGACGCGAACTCCGTGGAAGTAATCGCATGGAAGAGGCATTTAAAGATTTCATATAGTCTTTGAAAGGTATGGCAGTCATTGCTGTCACGGAGCTTCAAGAAGGCAGTTTCTACCAGGAACATAAAGAAGTTGTGGCGAATGTATTACAGTCAAGCCACCCCAAACACTGTTGTAAAAGGGGAAGATTTATGATGCCAATTTTAATTTGGGATTTGGAAAGCCAAGCTTCCTGCTCAACGTGTGTCAAACTGAAGAATCAGGACAAGATGGTACACACACGAATCCTTACTTATTCATTTGAAAGTCTATAAAAAGTGAGCTAAAAATTCCTCCAGTTGTTGAATATAGTGAAATATAGTGAAAGTCACGTTTGTGTTCGATTGTGAGAAAAATATGGTCTTATCCACAGTGGAGGATCAGTCCGCTTACAGTTGTATCTTTAAATTTTGTTATGATTACTGTACAACTAAATAAGCAGCCTGAGTAGAACAACGTGGACTGAAAATGAGATACCAAGAGGTTCAAATGAAATTGCATCAGCAATTCATAACAGCTTATGCAATGTTGATTTATCCAAAAAATAAGACAAAATTTCAGATAGTTATGGTGACCAAAATATAAGTATGACTGTGGTTTCAATGGCTACGAATTGGTTAGCAACGATTTCTTCAGAAAAAGTTATTGAGATTGAACTTCAATTTTCCGTTATTGGTTACTGGCATTTTTAACACCTGATGGACTATCGTATTTGGAATCGTGAAACATGACATACTTAAAGAACAAGAAATCGTGAATCTAGATGAGTACATAAATATCATAGATAAGCACGTTCAGGTTTGTCGCGTATAACCGGAAGGAAGCTGATGCAGATATTGTGAAATTCTCTCAAAATCTACATTTTCACATGTCAGCTACGAAGAGAATTGTAATTGAGAAGACAGGCAGAGATACTATTTTAGGAAGAAAACCAACATACATGACCAGCACTACTATTGGGAAATCTATAGTTCGTCGAGGGAAATGTTTGTCACAGATTCGACCAAGTTCTAAACATCAGCGTCCCTGTATCTGAATAAAAGACAAATCTACTCGATAATCATTTTGGAAGTGAATGGCAAAAAAGATTGCTTGAGAATCGATGTAGATATTTTGAATTCGGCAGTAACCAGATCAATTAGAATATGAATACTATGAAATTGGACAAATTATCAAGCATTATGACGAAGGTATTGTGTGAAACTGTGTAGCGAATCTGAATACTCAGAATATAACTTTCACTAATTCAGTTGAAAGAAAATTAGCAAGATTTAACATGGCTTGTAATAGAACTTATTATCAAAATCTGCTATATCCAGCAAATGATACTAAAAGTAATGTTATTTTTATTTACGTGATTTTGGGGTACTACTAATTCCGTAAATATTGATGACTACAAATTATTAGAAAAAGAAAAAAATTGTTTTTCTCGTTTTTCTCTAAAACTATAAGAGAGGGTGTGGTAGATATATATATATATATATATATGGCTACCTTTAGCAATACTAGCGGTGTGAATTTCCACAATTACTCTGATTCAACAAATACATCGGCAGTCTAACTTGATTTCCCGTTTTTAAGAAACTATCTACTGTTGCTGCTTAGAGCTTTGCTATACGCAAAACACAATGCGAAAGAAAAGTAAGGAAAATCAGGCAAGGTTTGCAGTGTTGGGTTGACGCGTACAGCAAAGGGTGGAAGCTTTCCTCTCCATGTGCCGGAACTGGATGTTCGGCTTGGTTGCCAATTATCTTGTAAGCGGAGCACGTGTTGTGAATAGCTGTTCACTTTGGTCCAGGTGAAGTTAGTTTTTTATATGTAGGGGATTTACTGCGTTATATTTATTCTTATAGTTATCGTTTTAGTTGTTGTATAGTTATTAACGCCACAGCTTACTCTGTTTGCATTTTAAGAACGGGTAGCACATATATGCATAATCTCCATGGCAAGAGTAAGCAACAGTGCCTCTCTCGTTCGCGCAAAATGTCAGAGCCGGAGATAGGGTGGTGGCACTGTACCTCATTATGTAGGCTGCATTTTGAATTGGAATTTGAAAACAGTTAATGATGGAGTAATTGATCCAAATTTAATAATATTTTATGATGAAGAATGCTTCCATTTACGTGGCTATGTTCCAACGCAGAATAGCAATATTGGACTCAGAAAAGCCGAATTAAGTGCAAGAAACAGCAATAAATGACGAAAAAATCTGAGTAATCTGACGCATTCAAAGTTAATGGTTTCAGCTGCGAATATGTTTTCCCGATTGCTCGAGAACAAGAGCCTGTTACATCCACACCCGCCATGCAATGTGCCAACTCGTACAAGAAAATCATTTTGCTTGTAAATTACAATCAATGGATATTTCTGTATATTCTGTATATAATTTGAAAACTTTTCATTTGATACTTACCTCTCTGGAAGTAATTTCACAGGTTATGGCAAGACCTATCAGTAGACCCAGAAACCAGCAGGCGTCAATGTACAACGCGACTTCTCTCTCGATATCCAGACTGATGCCGTGGTCATAACTGCAATGGTAAGCTAGAGAGAAGTAAGATATGACTGTGATGTACATAAAAGTTTGTGCACACACCAACAGCAGCTGGACGGAAAACATCTTATTGATTTGCAACGTCGCTTCGTACAGTTCAAGCTGGAACCTTCTCAAGAAAGTCACGGCGATAAAGCCCTTACTGAGTCGTCTGTTGAGAGCCACGAACCAACTTCTGAGGAGCAACACTAGGTTTATCATTAACAGATAGAAAACACTTATGGCTAACTTATCCAATAACAACTTCTGAAAAATCTTCCGCAAGTCGTGCTTGAAGATTCTGTGTCTGTCAATGATCCACGAGGTGAGTAGAGTCTTACAGAAACAAAGACAAACCTGTAAAATTATAAAGAGAGTATTCTTGCTGGTATCAATTTTTCTGACATTTGAGAAGTGATAGATAATTGATGTCAACTTCGTGCATTTGAAGCTACACAATAGTGATAGGAAAAGAAAAGCGATCCTAAAGGAAGTAATGTCTACCACCATTGCTGTGTTAAGAACATCCATGAAGCTTAGAGTCTGGAGACACTGCTTCACGAAGTAATAGTGATTATAAACCGATAGTAAATTAATAAATATGACATACCCAATGTAAGTGTTTGAAACTTTAAACTCATTTCCGTTACGAACAGTGTAAGGAAACATGCCAAAAAGCATAGCCGTATAGAAAAGTGGCTTGATAAATGTGAGCGAAGAGTTCCTTAAAGTACTAATTTTATTTCTAAAACTAGACCGCAAAACAAATACCTTGCGTTTTCTCTTGTTTTGTGCTTCAACAGGACAAATAACACTCCTCTTTAAAGTTTTCATTTGTGAAGATCGAAATTACTCTAGTAGTCTACAACAGTGAAGCTGCGAGAATAAGACAAACTGTGAACTAACTCTGAAGACAATGAACTTTTCTCTACCCAAAATTATTCGGGTAGGATTTTATCGCCTTGTTTGGACTTTTCAAGAAGACATAACTCTGTGCCTATAATGGATATGATTATTACTGTCCTCTGTTCCTTTTCTAAAAGTAATATCAGTGAAGCTCTCGAGTTGATTGTAGGTGATTTATAACGTATAATGAATGCAACAGTTACACCGATTCAAAATTGAGTTAACAGGATAACAAAGCAATTTTAAATATGCAAAAAAAAAAAAACAACAACAACAAAAAACACAATAAACGAGGCCCAAATTAAATGAATATGATAATAATCTGACAGTTATAAAAGGACACATGTATGAGCGGAGAAAGCGATAGAAAGAAATGAAGAGGACTGAGAGGTGAAATGAAGTCTACTTGAACAATCGAAAAGAATAAAAGTGTAAATAGGGAGAAAAAAGATGTACAACGTTCACTTTCTATCCAACTACGGAGTTTTGTACTTGACACACAGGCCTCGAACATGCTTCTGAAATGAATGTAGGCTAAATTACGGTATTATGAGAATAGAGATGAAGTAGATAATAATCCACTGCCGAATAAATAGTGACTGCTACAAAAATAGTTGTTTTTTAAATCAAAGAGACGAACTCGCTTTATCTCTGTAGAAGGCAAACTTTCTTGTGAGTCGTTTTATGAACACGTTTTAGTGTGCTAAGAAAGAAAGCTTTCGCCCTTGCAGTTGTGAAAACAGTGCTTTGTATTAGCAGAACAAATACTCGCTATATAATTCCACATCAATCGTGTTTGTGAAGGGATATTTTGAATGCTGCAGGTGTATGAGAGCACGAACAGAAGTACCATTAACGTCATCCAACATGTCAGGAGCGGTCGCAATATCGATTTAAGAGCAAAACTGAATATTCTGGTGCTTAGTAAAATATCTACTTAACCCAGATATCAAATAAAACTGCAGATACTTATATAAAGATTAGGAAATTTCACTTTGCGAAACAATACCAATACAAAATTCAGTACTGTTTGTCTTTATTGCTTAGATATGAGACAATCGTATAAAAGATGCTACTAATATCCTTCTCGCTCGTTTTATGTTCTCACGGCGAAAAAGTTTTAACAAGAAAATGCAAAACATATTTTAATACATTCAATTTATACAATTTTATGAAAATGATATGATCCAAAATTTAAAAATGGCATTACTGCCAAATACTAACACCGCCACCCTTTTTGTAAACGTTTTAATTAAAGTTGACCATACGCCCGTCACGTCGGAATACAAGTATGTCTTCCGCGAAAGCTTAAACGCTCATGTTTGGAATATTTAGACCGTAAATTACTTGGTTATTATCAAACATGTATGGATATAACAGCGGAAGCTGCAGATCCACGGACGAGGATCACGTACTGTTAGATGTTTTAGTGATTAAAGAAGAGAGAGAACTAGAGAAAGAAAAAGTGGATTCACAGTATTAATCAGAAAAATATATCAACATGAGATTAGACATCTTTTTTAAGACTTTTCATTTCTTCAGAATGAGTGACAATAAGTTTTTCGAACTCAATCAGGTCCTGATAAAAGAAATAATTAAAATAATGAATGCTGAGAGAGCCAAATGCATAAGTAATATAACGAGCGGAAAGCTTCCGAGAGAGACGTGTATCATCTGTGCATCCTTACAAATCAGATGGTATTCTTCCGCGAACGCACGTACTCACACCACGTGGCGCTAAGCTGGCTCGTCTGCCGTACAATAGTAAAACCACGTAGGTAGGTACCTATGTTTGGCAGAAAAAGAAATAGCTACCCACCCACTTTCACTGCTCAAGGATAACGATTAACTCTATTAAATGTATAATAAATAACACACGATAAAGCAGGTAGGCGAGTCGATATATATTCAGTACCAAATGTAAAATTCTCCCGTAAAATTATAAAATGCTAATATATTACATACGTACAGCACTCCAACTTTTTGGGGGAGGGGGGTTTATCATTCACTTGTGCACAAGCATACACTGCACATTTCTTTAATATACCTAATGCCATGATACAATGACATACTTACAGAAAAGCTAATCTGAAGATGGAACTGGTCCTACTCCTTCAAGATACGAGTCATTTGCAATCGAACTCTCTGAATCATCACAGAAATTGATAATTGGTGGGCCAACGTCAATGTCCATCATTCCCTCCAATTGCTCACTTTGTTTGCTCTTCCCGAACAATGTGCGACACACATTCATTGCATTTTCGGCTGTCACTTGTAAAGCTGCTGGCACAAGATGCCGCACTCGGCTAATTTAAACATTTTACACACTTAATGCTACTTTCTGAAACGCCAGTAAATTATACCGCAAGCTAAGAATATTGTTTAATGAAAAGCTAAGTTACTTTTCACAAAAGTGATTATATACACTAGGAATAATTCTTTCCATGATTATGTTTCACAACACGGTATTACATGTTTCCGCCATTACTTGCTGACTAGAAATAACCGTTTGAAACGAACTGTATAATAGATTACGTATTGTTACATAAAGAAATAATGATTAAATGATCAGTATATTTTGTTCCTTAATCATACATACTACGTTATGGATAGTGTAGGTAATACGATATTTCTGTGCTCAGTCGCAGTGGCGGCTCATAGCCAAATTATCTGGTGGGGCACAATTTTAAGATTGACTAAAATTAAAACTAAATTGAATGTTGTTTATGGATTCTCTTTAACTGTTACGGTTCTAAGCATCCCATTCTATTTTGAGCGCGAAAGATCCGTTAATATTGCTCAGAGGCCTCTTTATCAGGCTTGAGGGTTTTTTACGTGCCGTAAATCTACGATACGGTATCAGCAACTTTACTTCCCTTATGAAGGTAGGGATTTTTACGCCTGAAAAAAAAATCAGCCGGATTGAACCCGCGACCTTGAGAACCAGAGGCTAGCATGTTACCCCTTGATCACGGATGACGACAGACTAAAATTAGTGGATACTAAACGCTATCAGTAGAAATGAAATGCTAACCTTTCTGTTTGTAGATGAAGTCCATCCTTCGATCGACCTTTTGCTTGAAAAATATTTCCATAACTCTTTGATTTAAGTGAGAAACTGAACGCAAAATGTTCCGATAAATTTGAACACGAACCGTCACCTTCTCTGTATACGTCAACAACATTATCAGAGAAGTGATCCTGCTGCAAATTGATGCACAGTCGTCTTAACAGCTGATGCACTTGTGTTTAAGATTCCAGTCTTCAATACTACCTTACACAACTTTTAATAGCTTATGCATATCAATTACAATGTTCACGATGTTTCTTTTCACAACGAAGCTCGCTTTTCTCTCAGAAAATTATGGAAACTACTCTTAAATTAAAGTAGATCGCGATCGTGATATTAATGTCTTAAGCATTGTCTTTATAAGCAATTGTACAACTCACAAACCACCGCCTTTCTTTCGTAATAGTGTTTAGGATTTTCCCTCATAAAGCGAGTTTTAACACTGCTGTTTCTTTGAACGCTAACATGTAGCAACTGATAAATCGACATATTTCACCAAATTATTCTCCAGCGTATTCGGATTATGTTTCATTAACACGTGAAATACATTCAAGGCAATGTTTCACACGTATCAGTTTATTCTTAAGGTGTATATTGTAACTGAGCACTCATTCTCAAAACACTAGCCACTAAATTACCTCTCCCAAGTAAGGTCCATTTTACTGTTTGTTCACGTCCATAATTTCAATAACTATTGGTTATTTTGCCTTTTCCTGTTTTCAGGTGAAGCTTCAAATGTATCACGAATCTATTTCCTAGTAAACTTAGGGTGATTACACAACACACTGCTTGTACGCCTTGAGCTTTGGCGCGCGAGCGTACCTTGTCGTCTGCTTGTAGGGAGGAGAGAATACCAAGTACCAACATTGTACATTTTCACCACTTAAGCTTCTTTTTGTATATTTCGTTCGGGAGGTTTATAGATCAACTTTGTTTTCAAATAAGAAGACATTCAAACTTAAGAAATGCTCATTATTTACACTTACATGTGAAGCAATCTTTGGCTAAATATTTTTGCCAGGGATTGGACTCAAACTTTAATTTTTGCTTGTTGTCGGTTCTTATTTTCTCTTTGCGCATGCGCAGGAAATGACCACAGAGGCTTTCGTGTCCTAAGAGAATCTTTCCCTCTCGGCCCCTTAAATTCCGCACCCACAAATTGACTGCATCTGAAAGAATTGAATTCTTCGCGCGTGTGCATAGGATGACCACAAAATTGCTTGTGTCCGAAAAATGCGGCCGGTTACTATTTCCGACAGTCATCTTCACTACAACTGTCCAGTGTGCATAGGTGGTTTACATTTATACAAAATGCGTTACAGATTATAGCATTTTACCTAATAACATAATGGAGAAATTATTGTCTGAAATTGTTGTAGGGAGGGCACGTGCCCCTGTGACCCTAAAGGCCGGCCGCCACTGCTCAGTCGGCAATTTAAGAGGAACTATTTTGTGACAGAGAAAAGCAGTAAAACGTTCAGCAATTAATCATAGTCATTGCAGCCTGTTGCTTTTGTTTATATTATCGGTAAAGCTGGACGGGCAATAGAAGACACTCTTCTCGGAAGAGCGGAAGCCTACCGCTTCCGATCGGGCGAATGCGCGTTTGCCCATTAAACAAAACGAATCCAATTCTCGCTGAAATTTTGTTTCATTCGTAACCTTTGATACATAATTAATTATAATGAATTAGACTTGATATAGGCAAAAGTTGCGACGGTTAAACCATGGCGATGTTGCCTGCAGTAAATCCTGATTCCCCTAATTTGGACATATCACTTCAAAGCTACTATACACAGGGAGTTTAAATTTTATACCTACAATTTTAAGAGGATTTGTGCATATATTTTAAATGTTCTTAAAAGTGATAGAATATCAAGAATAATTTTGTGTAGGGTGTCCTAAAAGCATATGGATTTTAAGGTTGTTTTCCGCCATTCCACCAGAAAGTAAAATAGAACATTATATGCACGTTCCTGATGCTCTCCATCCATTTAAGACATTGTTAACTTTGTTTTAATTTAATGAAGGCAGTTTCTTTAAACAAAATAATAACATTCATACTGAGGTCTCTTCTTCCTTAAACTTGCTGCACGATTCATGAATATTGTTCAGTATTCATTACTGAAAATTACAGTCATAAAATGGATAGATTTACTGAAGAGATTGTAATATTTTTATGTTGAAGAGAAGAGTCAAGGAACATAACAGAAGCACAAAACACAAACATTTAGGAAACTCAGCAGTTGTCACTCATTTTAGATGAAAAATCATGACTGAAATCAAAATCATTAAAACACATAACAGGAAAGATGAAACTGTTCAAAAAGGGAACAGGCTTTCATCTGGAAGCACGAGAACAGAGACTTCAATTTTGATATTCCCCAGGGTATCTTTTGTATGAGTTCCTAGAACGACCATCAGTGCAGTCTATGGATAGTCAAGTGGTTAGACTTGCCTCTCACCAAGCGACCGCAAGTGAGATTTGTGATGGACAAAGCGGCGCAGGGGAGGGTTTTCTCCGGGTTCTCCGTTTTCCCCGCCATCGTATTCCACTGGTGCTCCATTCTCATTCCATGCATCATCAGTGTTATCGCTTGCAGTGCCACATGTAGTAAAAGTGGGCATTAAAGCTATCCAAAAAAAACACCTATGGAATAACTAGGAAAAATTAGCCTGTGAAACATTTTCCAGAAAATTTAAAGAATAAGTATTATTTAGTGCAACCAAATGTTTACTTTTAGTTAGAGTTAGTTGGATACATTTTTTGCTCCTGATAGCACCAAGCTCCAAGAACACTAGGGCTCTCTTGGAAATGATACTAGTTTCATTCATCCACTCACCCAGTGGAAACTGTTGTATAAGAGCAGAAGAACACTCAGGCTTTTCACACTTGTGGATTTATTTTGCTATTTTTTTCTTTCAATGTTATTAAGGTAATGTATATGCGGCGATTTAAAATCTACGGCATTTGACTACCATGCTACTCCTCTAAACTCTATCAGCCAAGGCAACATTACCCCTAGCACATCATGGATTGTGCATGTTTTTAGGAACTTTAATCGCATGCACAACTTGCATGACATACTTGCTTTATGGATGAAATACATATAACTAATGCACAGCTATTTGCGTGCACATTTTACCATGCATTTCTCAATTAAAAGTTTACCTCAATGCCACTAGATGGAAACACACCAGAGCAAAACAGCTGCAAGAAAGCTGGGAACCTCCATTCGGCTTGTGTGTTACGAGGTGTTGCTACCGAAGTAATTGTTGATGGAGTATCTTTCCCAATCGTTGATGATGTATCCTATTTCCGTTTTTCACAATATAAAGCCTGTTTACCTGCCAATCGGAGACAACTTACATTGGAGACATTAAGAATGTGTTGTTGTGCATTGTTATTTATTATCTTGAGAGAAAATGAAACAGATGATGCTAATGACTTTTTGACAATAGCAGTTAATGTATGTAAATATTAAAGTTGTTAGTTCCCATAAATCAGTGGTATTTATGTTTACCAGTCACCTACATACCTTCCACTGCTAGTGAAAACATCAGTATCTACTACACAAACCACTGTCCCATTTTCCTTCTATTAGTAGTACTATGTACACACTGCATTGTCAACACATCACAACTATATACCATGCTGTGCTAACTTCGATTCTATCTCGCTATCGGTCCCCAAGATATTTTCCCTACTAATCACCTTCAAAAGAATCTCTTTAATAATGCACATACTTCTCCTTGTGCTCCGCCATTGTTGGAAAGTTTTTGGAATGGTGAGAAACTGGGCATTTGCAATCTCATGAAGCATTCTCATGATTCAAATCCAGTCCCTTTCAGTGGCATTTTCAACTTGGTAAATAGCCAAAAGTTACAAGGAGCCATGTTGTGCGAGCATGGAGCGTGAAAAACACAGGAATTTTGTGTTTGGCAAGAAAACTGGAATCAAATACACAGAATGGGCAGATGTGTTGCCATGTTGGAGATGCTATGGTGGAGCACTTTCCTCATGCCTAAATCCTTGGTCAAAATTGAAAGTACCAATCCAGTGCTTACTCCTATCTTGTTCACAACTTCTCAGACTGTTTTACAATGGTCCTACAACACCACAGTTTGCATTTGCTCAATAACATTCTCATTTCAGTCTGTTGAGGGCCTACCTGACTGTGGTTTGCTGTCCACTGATGTGTGGTCAGTCTTTTATACATGAGATGCTCATCGCATCGTCCTTGAAAGCCTGCAAATGGTTTCTACTTAGATATGCCGGCTTTTGGTAAAGTTTGATGCAATATCGCCACTCAAGTTGTTCTATTATGTTATAAAAACAAAATTGACAACCGCTCACTACACATCTTAAATCGTAGGCCAACTGGCAGCAACTGATGCCTTTCTGCAGTTGGGAAAAAATTCACAACTGTGCATGAATGTTCCCTCCATATCTCCATATCTTCATTGATTTACATGGGAAAAAATAAGGTTTGATAATTTTTGAAAACACCTTATATATGGCACAGGAAGTAAAAATAAATTTAAAAAACCTGATGTGTCCCATTTACATGACTTTCTCTACATCTTTGCAAAAAATTATTGTTAAGAAGCTTATCGAGAAAAAATTAGCAGAAATGATCTTATTACCTGCTTCCTTATAAGTAGAAGGGAAATAAGGGAGTACTATAGGCTAAAGTGATGATCAAATCTTTTAAAAGCTGACTTTTATGTGATAGAAGTTCCTTTGTTTGTATAGCCAGGAGTTGACAAATTCCCATATCAGAAAAGTGTTTTAAAACTGAAACCAGTAACAAGGAATAACTCCAAAAATAACTCCCACAAAAATGAATATATATGCAACATAATTGTGTGTTTTAACAAGCTCTATATTGTTCATTAAGTATGTTTTTGACTATAGCTTATTGTTTACCAGTTATGCAAAATTCTGCAAAATTCAACCAGAAGAATCATGTCTTCAGAGGCTACTCCCAGAAAATTCAAGTTATACATTTTATTTGTCATGTAAATATTTGTAACATACAATATTTTAATCAAAATCTTTAGAGCCATTTTTGAGAAAATTAAAATTTTCAAAAATGTTTCCATGTAAAGGGTAGTTAGGTGTTGACAGATTATCTTGAAAATCTTTGTTGCATCATTGGAAGATACTGAACTTAAATCCAAGTTTGGTACTTAAGGCATTTTTCGTTTTTGAGACACCCCCTGCATGTATGCATGTGCACACAAACACTGACATTTTTCTAAAAATACTTTTATTTTGCTTCAGGGGCTCTCAAAACATATATTTCTGGTAAAATCTTGGTGCTGAATTTTTTGATGTAATACAATGCCATCTCTATACACTCTACATAGTATATGTAGAGAAAGTAAAATTTTGATGTGTATGCTTAAGCTTTCATGGCTGGTGTCCATAGTTTTAATATTTTCAGGCTGTTTTGCCTTGGTCTGTAGGTTAAAATATTTTTGTTTAAAATATTTCTTACTGATGTTTCATACCTGTCTGTGAGGGACATCTTCAGAGGCAATGTACTCATATCGCTAACTCGGAAAGGATTATAACAGCGAGTTGGAGCCGGTATATATACCCAGGCCTTGCAGGCGGAGTCAAGGGGACGGGTTCTAGTTTTGTTTGTATTTAGCCTAGTACAACTTTTAGTTGTAGCTATAACCTCTACTTTATCATATTGCATTCGGTGGTCTTCCAAGGAAAAAACATGTTGTGCCACGGCTGATTTTTCCGTTTGTCCAAGGAGGCAGCTTCTTTTATGTTCTGTGATGCACGTGTTGATGCTTCACTTGGTAGTGCCACTGTAAATTTTGAAAACACCAGCTTTTGAAAGTGGATCGAGTGGGTTTTTAACTGATTTGAGCAACTGTTCTATTTTTGTTTTCGGGCATGTATATGGGTTTAACGTGTCGTTTTTCTAAAATTTAGCTAGTACAATCAGTTATATATGGCAAAAATACTTTATTTTTTTATGTTGATCCGTCTCTAGATCAAGTATTGTTCTTTCTGGGACACATTGCACGATAGATGTCTTTTTTTTAGTGTACCATTTATACAGTAACATCTTGTGTAGATGATGTGTTACACTCACATGACTTTCTCTAGCTGTTCTACAAACTTCTTACAATAGATTATTCTTCTTTCTAAACCATGCTAGTCGAGCTGCAATAGCAGAATGCACTTACTACTTAGTTCCTTTTTAGTAGAAGGGAACTAAAGGAATGCGCTAGGCTAATGCTTTAAAAGCTGTCGTTATGCGATTGTCATTGCAATTCACTTCTTTGCTTGACCTGGAGTAGAACAAAAGAAAACGGATACTTCCTGTCTGAAAAAAGCGTAAGTATTTTAAAAAGGAAACCAATAACAAGGAATATTTGGAAATGGTCAACTCTACAACAAAAATGCTAGTATTTTAAAAAGGAAACCAATAACAAGGAATATTTGGAAACGGTCAACTCTACAACAAAAATGCTTATGACAAATTCTGTGTTTTAACAAGATCTACATTTTTTGTGTTGTTTTTGTCTATCTCTTATGATATACTAGTTATTCAAAATTCAGAAAAATTTGTCCAGAACGAACACCTCTTTAGAAGCAATTCTCAGGATATTCAAGATATAGATATTATTTGTCATGTAAATATCAATAATATATAGTATTTTAATCAAAATCATTAGTGCCATTTATAACAAAAACATTTTCAGAAATTTTTGCAAGTAAAGGTTAGTGGTTGGGGGGATTTTTTTGAAAATCTTTGTGTCACAATCTTGGAAGATAGTAAACTGAAATACTAAGTATGGAATTTAGTGGTCTTTTAGTTTTTGAGTTATGCTGTCCACAGACACATACACCTTTTTTTAAAAATGCTTTTTTTGGGATGTTTCTCGACATATATTTCTGGTGAAATCTTTGGTATCGAATTTTTGGATGGAATACAATACCTTCTTTATATACAATGCACATGATATATGTAGAGAAAGTTTAATATGTATAAAAAGACTCAATAAGGGAGATTCCTGGGATCTTTGCTAGGCCAAGGCAATGCCCTCCGTGGTGTAATGGTTACAATGCTAACTCCATATACCCAAGGTCATGGGTTCAAACCTAGTGGAGGACAATGGATTTTTTCGGGTGTAAAAATTCCTAGCATGGCCTCCTTCGGAAGGGAAATAAAGCTGTTGGTCCTGTGTCGTAGATTTATGGCACGTAAAAGACCTCAAGCCTGATAGAGAGACCTCTGAGCAAAATTAAGTGGTCTTTCACACCCAATTTAGAATGGGACACTGAGAACCACAACAGTTAGAGAACGTCCATAAATATCATGCCTTTTCTTTTTAGGCGAAGGCACAAAGTAAAACTGAGCAGACTATGATTACTTTTAGTATCAAAAGAGCTACTTTAGTGAGTATATTTAAAACAAACACCCATTATACTGCAAATAAATTTATTTCTTGGCTATTATAATTAAATACTTTAGATAAGTCACACAATACAGGCTCATTATTTATACATTCTTAACTCAGATATTTTAATCAAATTAATAATTTAATCCTTACATAATGTTCAGTAGAATTATTATACAGTACAGTTTTTACAACATTGCAGACACATTATGTAACAATAATCAGTTTCATACAAATGTTTGTCTTCAAATGTAATATGCTCTGAACATAATGTTTGGCTAACAGATCTTTTAAGTTGTTATGGGTGAAATATATATCATTCTTCATTTGCAACCATTCTCTCTCTTTCGCACAAGTATAACTTACATCTTTTGCCTCTCTAGTTAAATTTTCCATTATAATCTTGATACAATTGCCACTTCACAGACAGCTATCGTAGCATCTTGGCAAATTTACATGAAAATCTAAACTCCAAGCAATAGTTAAAAAACATAAAAGGACCCAGTTGCTTATTTTTCATACTGTACTAACAAACATTTTATGCAAGCTGAAAGAGTGAACCAAAGATTCCAGGAGTTAATCTAGAACACACATATTCAAAAGCATTGCTTGTGCTATAAATCTAATCGGGTAAAGGATTGAAGCTATGCACTCAAAGCCTAAAGTACAAGTCATAACATAATATTTTCATATTTAATTTCTTTTTCAAGCTTAGACTCCATAACATAACTCATACAGTTTTTTAGTACTTAATAGGTGTTTGCTTTGTAGACAAATAAGTATGTATAATGAATTATAGGAATTAATCCTATAACTTTTCATGACTATATTTGAGTTTGTTTATGGAAAAACAAAGCAACCTCCAACATATTGCTATCACAGTGATATTAGTTTCATTAATACAATAGACTTTTCAATAAAATTTCTTCAGTTACAGGCAACATATTGTCCTTTTAACACCTTTTTAAATAAGGTATATTCCTTCTCATTTACTCGCTTAATTTCCTTAGAACCAATTCTAAAAGAATATTTTATCTTCTGCAAACATTCATCTATTTTGACTCCCCTGCTATTACTAATAAAAATAAGAAAGTTATAATCATAACACATTATTTAAAAGCCTACCTTTGTTATATTTATATCAGAAATACATTGTTATTAACAAAAAGCCATGGTGTACCAGTGTGAATAAATGTGATAATAGGATTAAATTTCTTTTATACAGGCTTTAAAAGCCTGGTACAGATTGAGCACCAAAACATGTACTTAACAGGCATGTAAAACCTTCAGGAGTTCCATAAAAGAAGGTAACAATGAGAGGCTTATTAATTGTTGGGCTTATGAAGGGGAACCAAGGGATGAGGCAAATGACCAGATGAATTAGATAAGAAGTGAGAAAATTAACACTGGGATTGAGTTAGATCATTATTTTAGTGTTTTATTTCTTACTGTTAAAAGCATTAGTATTAAGTGTTAAGACTTAGCTAGGAACTGTTGACTTGTAAAAGCTTTCATTAGCATTCAATGTGATTTTTTTTCAGTATTTGCAGGGTTTTTTTTTTGTTGACATTTTCTAGTTATGTTCATGAGGAAAATTTCACGATACTTTTAAGATACCTACTATTTCTTCTCTCAGATGTTTGGTTAACATAAAGGTCATATGGTTGACCCTCCTCTTCCCTGCCCAACTAAAGGTGGTGTGATGTGCACAAATACAGCAGGGCCACTCAAAATTCACTAGACCCTGAAATCTGTGCTTCATTTATGACAATGCAATTATTAAATGGAAAAAATGAAATACATGTTATATGCATTGTTCAAAACTAAATATCAAATTATTTACACTTATTCGCTCAATTGAATTCTCAGATTCTTTGTTTGTTGGTTGTTGATTATATTAAGAATACTTAGAATTATGCATGTTTTCACGGCCGGTGTCATTTGTAAGTTTGTTTGAGTGTAAATAATGTGAAACCAATAGTTAAAGCTTAATTTTCCTTTTTAATTAAAAATCAGCAGGAGTGTTTTGCAAACACTCAATTGCATTACAAACTCGTTAGTTTATTGGTTGAGATTTAAGTATTTCTGCTAAATGACAGATTGTTTGCTACAGTAATGCTCAAGCAGATCAGTTTTAGTTATTTATTGATAATTTAAACCCTGAAGTTAGATTATTAAAGAAATTAAAAACTTACAAGATTGTGAAATGCATTTTGAAATACTGTCAATTGAGTGTCTATAAATTGTTTTACTTCCAATAGATGGTAATATTATAACGAACAATCCATCACCTAGCAGCAGCACTCTTAATTACAAAGTAAATGATCTTCCAGGTTTGTAGGCTGTGGCCTATTCAAACTTCCTCTTCTATGTTTTGTCCAAAACTGTGTTAAACGAAATGTCTGGAAGATGAAGTTCTAATAGACCATGGCCTACAATCCTGAAAGATCATTTACTTTCTAATTAAGAGTGCTGCTGCTAGGTGATGGATTGTTCGTTATAATATTACCATTTATTGGAAGTAAAAACAATTTATAGACACTCAATTGACAGTATTTCAAAATGCATTTCACAATCTTGTAAGTTTTTAATTTCTTTAATAATCTAACTTCAGGGTTTAAATTATCAATAAATAACTAAAACTGATCTGCTTGAGCATTACTATAGCAAACAATCTGTCATTTAGCAGAAATACTTAAATCTCAACCAATAAACTAACGAGTTTGTAATGCAATTGAGTGTTTGCAAAACATTCCTGCTGATTTTTAATTAAAAAGAAAAATTAAGCTTTAACTATTGGTTTCACATTATTTACACTCAAACCATTGTCATTACAAAGAACGCAAAGCAACAGTGACAAAGGGTCACTGACAGGCAAGTAGAAACTGGCCGAGGTGCTATCTGCATATGCCAGAAGACTAGATGAGATGCGGGTAGTTTGTTACAACAATATCCCTTATTGGACTCTAATACAGGTATGGGTCAGCTACAGGTCACTCAAGAAAGGTCAATGACGGGAGTACTGTGATATAATGTACCTACACCTCTTATCAGAGCAGTGGCAAACATGATTGTCTGTTCTGAAGAGCTAAAAATGCCAATTTATTAATGCAATATATGTATTAAATGATAAAACAAAATTAAGTATATGACTGCTTCTGTAGTTGAGTGGTCAGCGAAATTTTTCTTTAGTTAGAATTATTACCTATCCCCAGAGAGTCTGGATGTATGTATGTGAGAGTGAATGTGTGTGTGTTTGAGGAAAATGAAATGATTTAAATCTACAGCTAACAAATTGTTTCAAGTGCAAAGCTCCCAACATGACCTATATGTTAAAGGGGGATATATATATATATATATATATATATATATATATATATAAAAAAAAGAAAGTATTTTATTTGTTGTAATGCATACAAATAAGGTTTGAAAGTCAAAATATCTCATACTTCTTATCAAATTTAAGTTATACATGTAATAACGCTTATAAAACTGAGTCAGAATAATTATTCAGTACTTGCAGTTTTTATAGTAAACAAATATCTCACTTCAACTGACATTGGCTTACTAATACTATCTGGATATTATATCATCATTTTTTTGCAGAAAACTTAAATCAAAGAATTAATTTATTAAAGCTCTGCCCTCTGTCATTAAGAGGTCGCCAGCTATATTGAAAAATAATTTGTACGATTCTTAAACTAATTTATTCTTATAAAAATTTGTTTGTGTTACATAATGGTCATTTCCATATATGTTAAGAATATAATTATTTTGGGTACTGTTTTCTATAGTTGCAACTTTGTTAACGGTTATTTGTATCTCACATGTGCACACCCATGCCTACATCAACACAGACGTATATGACATTGCTTTATCTTTGTAACTATGAAATATGAAAGAGTTCTTCTACAAATAGTCGACTAACTATTGTACAATGATCTCCTGTTCCATTACTGCTCTACATTGAAGACAGCTTGCATGTTATAAAGGGCAAACAGAAAGAGTAGGGGTTGAAGAACAAGTGACATGCAGTGGCCCACCTAATCTAGACCTGCTCTAATAATAGTTCACCTTATTTCATTTCCCGTTGGCTTTAATATTTAGAAAATGTTTATGCCTGCTTATTACACATGTTTTCTTATTTAAAAGTTTTCCTGGTCATTTGTCTCTTTCCTTTGTTCCCTTGCACATCATCATGCAATTAATAAGCCTTAGTTCTTTATGTAGATGGTCTCTCATGGTTATCTCAGTTGAGGAAATGTCCATATTACATTCTTGGTTTAAAATACATTCCAGGTTTGACATACTTGCTAAATAATTTTTTTAGACTATGTATCTTAGCATAATAAGGACCCAATATGCTATGACTAATTCCTAGATTGTTGAATTTTATGGAGGCTTGAATGTTTTTAACTGATATAAATAACTTAGGAGGGGGAAATAAAAGGCCTCCAAATGCAGGGTATCCATTTTCCCTTTATACATTTATTTTCAAATTTATAGTTTGAAACTAAGATATAAGGGTCTTGAGAGGAAGGCTGTGAATCGTTTCCTCTTTATCAGTAGCATTCTTAAAAGCCATTATTGGGTTTCACTTTGCAAATTTAATACCTAGTTCATTATAAAACAACTTTTCAGCTAAAAATTTGTTCTTCATATATATGCAAATTTGTGAAAACATTTTATTTATAAGCCAACCAGTTACCCTTTCTGATGTGCCAAAGCAGGAAAATTATTAAAACTGACATATAGGAGGCAATACATTTACATCATAATTTGAGCTGTATAACATTTGAGTTTTAATCATAGATAATTCTTTATGTACAAGTACATGTTATGACAGGTGTAACAGTTGGCAAAATAAAAGTCTTGTGCTGGCAACCACACATCTGTTTAAGTTAGTTTTATCATAATTATCATTTTTATTTAATTTAACAATTGCTGTGTCTGCCTCTAGTGTAGGGGTAGTGAGCCTGGCTTACATTCAAAGGGTTCCAAGTTTGAATCTCAGTTAGGGTTAATTATCCAGAGAAGATTTTTTCCAGGATTTTCCCTGATCCTGTGAATAGGAATGCTGAATGACTTTAAGCTCCATAGATCCCAGGTTCATTTCACGATTTCATTCATTGTTTGATATGACTTACAAGATTAAGAGACATTAAAAAAATGGTTTGCTGTGAAGATGTGATAAATATGTCTAATCAATATACTATGATTCCGGTTTTCAAAATATGCTTTATAAGACTCCCACAAATTGGGGACATGAGGAGTTTCCAGTAGGGTACATGCTACATAATACAAAAGTATACATCTAATAATAAATTAATGTTTTATAGTCAATATTAACTTATAACACACATTTTCTGATATTGTTAATGTATATATCACTTAAATTATATAGAAATACATCTTCATACTGATTTTAATAAGTTGATGCATGGAATATGCACAATTCAGAATATTTTGCACCACAATAACATATGGTTTCCCTTTAATTTCTTTGTGATAGAACTCTGGTTCATTATCAGTTATGATTACATTATTGTGTTTTGATAAATACAGTACATTATGCTCTTCAAGAGATTGTGGCTTAAATGCATAATAATGAGTGTGTTATAACAGGATATAATTTATTAAATATGCAAAAGCAATTTTGACACAACTTAATAGGAATATGGTGCAATAAATCTTATTTCTGAATATTTGGGTGCAGTACCTGTGCAAAATGAAGAACAAGAGATAACAAGAGATAATTTCTTCTGAAGAACATCTTTGATTATTATTGATTGCAGTACTCATATAATTAATTATTACATTTACAGTTAGCCATTTCTTACTACTGAATGACAACTCGCTATCCACTGTACAGAATTCAAAGAAAGACTAAACAGATAATATATATTGACAGGGAGCTTTTTGAAAGTATAAATTCCTTTCAAATAAAGGTACTGTTATTCACCCAATAGAAGAGGTTTTTTAAATAAAGCCTTTAAAACTCGGCCACATAGTCAAAATATTTTCTCATTTTATTTTAAAATATTAAAAATTTTGCAAATTGTATACAATATTTTTGTTCATTTCTGACTTGATAAAAGCACTAATAGTAGGATTTGGAAGTGCTATAGGGGATAAAATGATGCACTATTAATATAGCATGTTCCAGGGACTTCACAAATAGAGCACAATGAACAGGATAGCACTATAATTGGAAGCACAATCACGGTTTTACTGTAGCATAATAAAAACAAATCAGCAAATGTAAAACAAAAGCTTCCCCCTGATTTCTTATAATTCATCATAAGATTTAAAAATAAATTATACTAAAGATGTAAACAGTTGTTCCAGCTCACAGAGGGGACATAATTAAACACATATAACTGTCTTTGGATTGAAATAGTTTTATACTGCTAATGTTAGTTAATGTACTATTGTGCATCTTGAAAAACCTCATTCATTCCAAATTATTCTCAAATATTTTATCAGAAAAAAATATTGTAATAACTGTATGGGGGAGGGCATGGTTACTACAGAACTTGCAATGGCACATCAGCTGTAGAAGTTGGAATCCATTGTTTTAAACATTGAAGGGCTTACAAAAGAAAGAAAAAGATTCAGATTTTCATGTTATTAAATTGAAGTTTTAGCCTCATGCTGATAAAGAAAAAAATCAATACTGTATTTTTAAAACTGTTTATATCATCTGCAGTTAATTATATAGAATCACACTACTCTTTGAGGGCAACAATGCAAACAGTTTTATTTTGTACAAGAATGTTTTTAACATTAAATTAGAAAAGTGCTGTTTAAAATTAAAAATTTGCAGAAGCATAAAGATCTCTAGAAGTGCACAAATTTTAATAAATTGTATACCATTTGCCAGATTTACAAAGAAAAAAGAATTATTCACAACAATTTTAAGTCCTGAAAATATGTTTTAAGCAAATTTAACGATGAAAATTATAATTTTCAAACAACATACTATAGTGAAATACTTTTCTTTAACAAGCAGTTTTTAAATATTAAGCATATAATATTTAACTTCAGTAATTCTTAAACTGTGAAATAAAAATGTGTAAAAGGTATTCTTAAAATGCTCATGAAATATTATATTCTTTTAATAAATATATCCTTGAAATAAAATAAATATATACATGCATTAAATAATGTGTATTGGTATATATTAAACACTTTCAAAACCTTTCTTATCATCTGGTAGAAACTTAGCTTTTGAATTACAATGTAAATATGGCAATTTTAGGTATTACTTTATATTCAAGAATTGTCTTCCTATTTAAAAATGTTTAGTTTCTTAAAAAAAAAATAATATACAGCATTAAATTAATTATTTTGTTTTTATCCTAAAAATATCAGCAATCTATATAGGCAAGTACTTATATACTGTTTTAGAGAATGTTTTAATACCTTTTGATAAAAGGCATTAAAAAAAGATTATCAGAGTGAAATGAAATATTCTATAGTTCTAGTTGTACAAATATTTCCTAGAAATCAGTGTATGAGCATGTGTTACCTAAATATTTAAAAAACCAATAAAAAGCAAAGTTGGACATACAGTACAGCTTACAATAATATGTGCTGGTATGCGAGCGACTGTATAACATTTGTGCTTGAGTGCATAACCAAAGAGTCAATTTATTTAGTATAAATTCTTTGTTACCAGAAGCACACATATTTCTGTAACAGCAAATGCAAATAATTTTAAAATAATTGTATTTGATTAACTCCTTTTATTACAATAGATTATCAACATTAACACTTTTATGCACAAAAAGGAAATTATGTTTAATTCATTAAGCACATTAATATGAAGCGCCTATTGTAAATATCTACATTTCATGGTGACTTACATATGCATAAGTAAACAAGTGAAGTGGTATTTCCAGCAACATTATTTGAAATTTTAATCACTTGTACACTTCCACAACTTTAAACAAATAATAGCCACATTCAGGATTTATCTTCTCTGAGAGAGAAACATTGCGAAGCATAAGAGCATCGCTTCTTAAGGCATAAAAGTAGTTTCAATATACAGCAAAATTACAAATACATTCATGCCAATGGCATAAACAATTAAACTGGTGCAACACAACAACATGGAAAAAAAAAAATGTAATTCCCAGAATTTTTCATTCATGCATTTGTCTTTTTTCACATGGTCTGATATCTACAAATGCTGCATTGTATAGAGTTTAAAAAATTAAATAACAGGAAGTGAACATGTTAGTGTCTCTTTATAGCATGTCAATTTTGTAATTTAAAATAATAAGCTCCAAGTGTAATATAAGCTTAGCTCCATAATGCTTATGTTACACTACATTTTATATTTGTACAAAAAAAAAGCAATATTTTAAAGTATCACAATTCTTAATTTAAATATCTGTAAAATGTATCTCAAAATACTTTTAACAATATAATATGCTCAAACTTTAAATTAAAAAATAATTATAACCCTGGTGTACCTATAGTTATAATCTACAAGAACTGTGAATATGACACCTTTGCTATGCTTTTAATAAAGAAATCAACAAAAACAATAATAGTAATTACCTGCTGCAGGATTTCACTGTACGAGGTACAATACTAGAATAATTACAGGGATTACTACGTCTTTGAGGAAGCAAACAAGCACACATTTACACTATGCTATTTAATGTTTGACATTCATCCCATTTACCATACAACAACCCTTAGAGTGTAAAATCTCACCTAGACAAGAAAATGCAAAAACTATTGACTAGCAGATCAGAGTTTGTCTGACTGCTTGTAACTTCTTATAGTCATAAGAGGTTTTGCTTTTTCAAGCTATTATCAGACCCTTCTCTTTATTCTCATTTATAACAGTATTTGTCCTCCTCTTTGGTACTAATAATGAGAGTATGCATCATAAGCTAGAGTAATAACAAGGTAATATTCTGTGAAAACTGCTCACTAACCTATGTGATCTTGTGTGTATGTATATATATATATCTCTCTCTCTCTCTCTCTCTTTAATCCCTTTTTATTTCTTCTTTCAGTTCAGAGATGCTTACTGCCTTCAGAAATCACATGCTGGTTGCAGAAACTGTAATGTCAAAACAAAACTATGTTAAGATCAAATTTTGAGATAGAGTCGGCTAATACTCGTCATACAATTAACCTGTTTTGTATGCTTTTGCCAATATTATCAATTGCTGTCGACTGGCTCAAGTATCCAGCACAGTTTGGTGGATTAAAATCTTCTGGACTCAAGTTAACTCAAGTTAAAGTGTTTTTTTTTTTTTCTTTTTTTTTTTTTTTTTCCTGCACTATGAAATAATTAAGGCAATTTGCAAATTACTGGTGAATAATTGAATATCTTTACCAATAAGCTTACAAGTTATCTTACTTAAAAAATAAATAATACAAGGGTTGGAACTTTAATAGTTGGACTACTATTCATCTACAACTGATACAAAACAGATACCTGTTACCTTTTACTGTCCTTCTAAATAGTCAACAGCATTACATACATACCTACATGCATTTATTTGATTCCATAAATCTTATATTTCATCAAAGACAACAGGATATGGAACATGTTCAATACGCTACACAATTTTAATATTTACAATGTTATTTACACAGTCACAAGTTAAATATTTACATATAATTTAGATACTCATTGATGGTATAAGAAGAGTGTTCAAATAATTATTGTTTCAGCTTTGATTTAAATGTTTTATCACTGCATGTTTTCAAGTTGTGAGGCAGCTTATTAAATATTTTTATACAGTGATAATATACTTCTTTTTGAACACATGTGAGGTTAGTTGATGGTAAGTGTAGCTCAAGTCTGGATCTGGTAATAAAAGAATGTTTATTTCTTACATAAAAAGTCATTATTGTCTATATGTATTCTCTAGGGAGTGTTAAGATCTTTAGGTTCTTAAAGATAAATACATGATGTTCTTGAATGTGAGCCTGATATGACTGAGAGCCTTATTCTGCAGAACAAAGATTCTCTTTGAATCCATAGATTTTCCCCAAAAATTATACCATACTTTATGACTGATAAGCTAACTTTAGCATGTGTGTGTGTGTGTGTGTTGCCAAAAGAAGATAAGAGGCGCCGTGCATAGCACACTGAGCTCAATTTAATGACTATTTTATTAATATGATTTTTCCAACTTAATGCTGATCAAATATACTTATTATTTATATCAACATTGAGGTTTTGTTGTGCTGCATTGATTGTGGTGAAGTTCAAAATGTTAGTTTCATCTGCATTTAGTTTTAACCCATTTGCATTGAACCAAGCTTGTATTATCTATGTAACTCACATTTTGTAGGAATATCTCTTATTTCTTTATGGGAAATCAGTAATATGGTATCTTCAGTAAAAAGCAGAACCTGTGTATATTTAGACATGGGGCTAGATTATTTATGAATACTAAAAAAAGTAATGGCCCTAAAATAGAACCCTGTGGAACTGCCTGTTTTATTAGTTCATAGTTTGAGTAGGTAGTTGTATTCAAATTTGATGCTGAGATTTGTACTTTTTGTAATAGTATTTGGTGGTCTGCACAATCGAAAGCTTTAATTAAGTCACAGAAGATACCAGCTACATATTTTCTGTTATTTAATGATTCTAGCACTTCCCTTCTAAATCTGAACTGTTCTGGAACAAGTGTACAATCCAATGCCAGCAATGTGGAAGTCTTACTATACCTGTAGCAGACCTGTTGTGTTGATAGTTTGAATGGAGCAGCCACTGCCTGATGAATTTCTAGAACAGTTCTAAAATGGATACCATGAAATGGTTCCTTCATTTTCGGAATCAAATCTAAGTCATCAACGTCACAAGGACTTATGATGGATGTACAGCATTTCCCAGTCCCATCGACCAAACAAATCAGCCACAGATTGCCACCTAGCATTGTCATTCAAAGTAACGGGTGGGTTCTGAAGCTGGTTGCATTCCAAAAATCAAAATATTACAGGCCACCATAAAGATGGAAAGTTTTACCTACACAGCACAAATTGTGGCTGATTTGTTTGCACATTCAGGTTGAGAAGCGAATACCTACAAATCCAATCTTATTAGGACCTTTACGAAAAAGAATATAACCTAATACTTTACGCTCTAATAAAGTTAAAAATCTGATGTGTACCATTCACATGACTTTCTCCATATCCCTGCAACAAATAATTCTTAAAAAGCTTATACTTCTATTTACTTTATGCTAATCAGAAAAAAAATAGCAGAAATAGTCTAATTACTCGCTTCCTTGTAAGTAGAAGCGAAATAAGGGACAACTGTAGGTTAAAGTGATAGTCAAAAGCTGGTTGCTATGTCAATGAAGTTCCTTTACCTATATGGATAGGAGCTGACAAGTTCCTGTATGAGAAAAGTATACGTTTTTCATAGCAGAAACCAAAAATAAGGAATGTCACAAAAACGACGAACTCCATGAAAAAATGTATATAACATAAATTATGTGTTTTAATGTGCTCTCTACATTTTTTGTGTAGTAAGTTTTTGTCCATCTCTTACGGTTTAGCAGTTACTCAAAATTTAGTAAAATTCATCATCCAGAATAAACTACTCTTCAGAGGCTATTCCCAGAAAATTCAAGATATACATTTTATTTGTCAGGTAAATATGTTTAATATATGAAATTTTAATCAAAATCGTTAGCGCCATTTTTGAGAAAATCAAAATTTTCGAAAAACGTTCCATGTAAAGGGTAGTTGGGGGTGGGGGGATTTTTCTCAAAATCTTTGTGTCACTTCCCTTACACATACTAAACTTAAATACCAAATTTGGTATTTTACCGACTTTTCGTTTTTGAGTTATCGTGTGCACACCCACACCCACACACGGACCTTTTTGTGAAAATGTTTTTTTTTGGATATTGGGGACCCTAAAACATATATTTCCGGTGAAACCTCGGTATTGAATTTTTTGGTGGAGTGCAATACTTTCTCTATACACTATGTACATAGTGCGTATGGAGAAAGTAAAAATAGTACCTCTATCATAAAAATAATTAAAATTAAACCAACTAATGCTGTTCCATCCACAAAACTCCCCAGAGTTAAGAATTAAAAAACATATTTTATTTGTTAACAATGCTGCCAAATGCCAGGATTATATCAGTTGTGCTTGTTTGTCAGAATTTTGTATTGCAATCTTTAACATTCAGCAAACCTACCAACATGGGGCTGTCTCTTTTGGGCACATATAAGAACATCAGCCTGGGCTGGGCTTTAACAAAGTAACCTTTAGTTTAGAAGGCCACTGCCTAACCAAGTTGAGTTAATCAGACCAACCCCAGACTTAAGCCCTTGTGACTTTGACTTGATTCTAAAGATGGAGGAACCATTTTGTAGCATTCACTTCAGAACTGTTCCAGAGATTTGTCAGGCCATAGACGGCTCCATTTGAACCATCAATACAACAGCCTCTGCTAAAGATATCCTACGGCTTCCATTTTACTGGAAAAGAGTTGTCCACAATGCTGGTGACTATTTTGAAGGACAGTAAAACTTAGTAACATATACCTCTTTTGTATCAGTTGTAATAAATAGTTGCCACTGTTAAAATTCTAACCCTCATACTTGTCTTTGCATTTCTTTTTATCCCTCAAATATTTAACTTAGGTATAGTAATGAAGTAGTTTAAAGTCAAAAGGCTTATATCACTCAGTGACTATAATGTCAGAGAACACAGCAAAACATACTATTTTAAATTGTTTAAGGTTTGGTATCCTTGAGATTTTATTAGTTTGTTCTTCTATTTTTAAGAGAATAAATTATTGATAATTGTTGCATTTTCATTGAGTTTTTAATACTGATGAATGATGCCACCAACAGCAAGATACGAATGGAGACTGTTCTTGGTGGATGTGAGAGAAGTGGCAGTTTTGTTCAGTAGTAAGTCTCCGAGAAGGTCACTAATCTATAAAATTCTGATCATCCAATCATAAAGGACAGGATCCCCAGCACAGTATGGATGTTCACAGGCTGCTGTTTTCACTTCATTTTTCCCAGATTGGGGTTTAGGAAAATTGGCCCTTCAATTCATCTTCATGCAGGTTGTCTATCTTTGTAATATTTGTTAATTAACATATTTTAAGTGTAGACTACTCTGGACGAATGCAAAAATTGTAAATACATAATTGTAAATATGAATTCGTGACAATGTCAGAAACTGTATTGCAGTCTATTGACAATAAAGGTATTATTATTATTATTATTATTATTATTATTATTATTATTATTATTATTATTATTATTATTATTATTATTATTATTATTATTATTATCATCATCATCACATAATTCAACATTTAAAATAAAATGGCAACTAACATACACTGGATCAACTGTTTAGGGTCAAAGCATGTGCAGTAGGGCCATATTCATAGTCAAATTTTAAGTGTGAGCATGAGCCTTTAAGCAATAAGTGCTTGCTCATGTTGAGTGAATGCTTATAAATTTGCAATTTATAGATGCCACTTAAAGGATGTGTAAACTGAGCCTTTAAAACATACCAACATCCAAAGATCTATGATGTAATTTCCAACCTGTTTAATTGCTGCTGCAGAAATAGCACCTATTGGCTTTCTAAGAACTGTTTTTGTATATGCATTTTTGAGAGAAGTGCCTAAGCAAGCAATACAGAGAAGGAGATTGTTCATAGACAAAAAAGTACATAACAGTAGGTTGTTGGTTAGAAACTACTGATTATTTCACAATAATTTATGATAAACTACTGCAATGCAACTTGTTGCTTGTACTTCTCAAATAGAAGTTATGTGAACGGTTAACTTTCATCTAAAATGCATACAACATTCTCATTTTATAGCGGTTGAGGGTGTCTAGAACAAAACAGGTAAATCAGGTTACCAAAAATGTAACACACATAATTTGTATGTTATATGTTTGATGTAAATAGCAAGAAAATAATGTTTAAACTCGAAACCTGTATTTTCAGTGCCTGAATCCATGTGAAAACTAATCATAACAGACATTTCTAATAAGCCTAAGCACTCATAATAAACATTTGTTTGTAAACTGTACCATGGCCAGTATTAAAGAACAAGTTCACAAGTTCATTTATTTTTTAATTGTTCACTCTGAAAATATAATGGATCCTAGGCCATTATCCAAAAAATATTTTAGCAGCATTTGTGGTGATAGATATGTAAGGAATGTTTTGAATCACTTAACCTAAAGTTTAAGGTAAAAAAATCGCTATAATGAATATCTGCCTTTTATTACAGAAAATAGAAACTCATACTTATGCTAATATAAAAAATGTAAATTCTGCAAAATTCCTTGTATAATTGCAAATAATAATTTAACCTGGGTAGATAATATAGTTTACGTGTGTAGCAAGATTAGTAAATCTTGTCTATTACAATATTTCAAATCTTTCAATAACTTGAGCTTACCGGAAAAAAATTATTATGAAGTAATCTATCTACATCTAACTTATGCTATTAAAATATGGGGTATTTCTAACAACACTCATAAAAAAACAACTCTTTATAATGCAAAAGAAATATATAAAGTTAACATACAATTTAAAACTCACTGATACATGTAAACATGCATTCATCAATAATAAAATATTAACACTGTATGCACTATATATGTATAAACCAATTATACTTGCAATAGGAAATGGAAGTTAAAAAGCATTAATATCCACCATTATACAGGATCATTATTTTATATGGTAACCCATTTGCACACTCTCTAACAATGCATGGGAGAGCTGGGAGTTGCTGGCAAACTATGCAGGAAAGATAGACTAAAATCCTTACCTTATAATAGATGCTTGAAATGTTAACAAGCATCATATCTCCTAAAAATGTTGTCACTCAATCGCTGGAGCTCAGCAGCATGAATTGTTGTGATTTCTCTCATGATATTATCTCTAATTCCTCTAGTGTGCGAGGAGTGGAACGATGCACTTTGTCTTTTAAAGAACCCCATAAATGAGCATCACAACTCAATAGGTCAGGAGAACGAAAGGGCCACAAATCAACACTTACAGTTCTGTCATCAAACACCTCTCTTACTATATTTAACAATTTAGCAGCTGTTTTTTCTGTCAAGCAATCAAAAAATGGGAAAAATTGTTTGAGAGTCAGCCTCTGATATCGCTCTGTATTTATTGTTTCATCAAAGAAAATGGGGCTTATTCTTCTAGTACTTATTGCACACCAAACTCCATTTTTCTGATCATAGTGAGGCGTTTCATCCAATAGCACAGGGTTTTCTGAATCCCAGGGTTAACTATTGTGAGTATTCACATGTCCATTTAAATGAAACCAAGATTCATCAGAGAAAAATAAAAGCTGTAAGTCAATGAAACCTGTTTCTATAGATTGGAAAAACCAATTGCAATAATTCACAGTTTGCCGGGGTCATTCGCTTTTAATGCTTGCACTCATGTGTAGCGATAAGGTTTTAATTTCAACAGATGTGTAGCAGAAGATGGAGAGACACCTGTTTGCTGCACTAATTTATTCAGTAATTTTCAAGGCAAATGCTCCAAAGTGGCACTGATTTTACCCAGTTTATTTTCTGTTAACACTGACCTTCTCCTAGAATGTTTCTTGTCCAACACTGAATCCGAGGCTTCAAATTTATTGACGATCGCATGTCAATACAGATTACAGATTTGCAAACATTTCAACAAATTCCCTGCACACACAGCAAGCAGATTCATGCTTAAACTAAACTTTACAAATAAACACACCTTATTCCACAGTTAAGTGATGCACCATGTTTACTGTAGTGACAGAAGCACCTAACTGACAATGATTCACTGCACATGCACTGACTCAGCAACAATGATTTTTGAGCAGGAATTGGCAGACAGCACGATAGTAGCAAAGAAGAGATAGGCTGCGAATGGGTTACCATATAATATAATGACCCTATACTAAATATAATCAGATTATTTTAGAAGAGGCTTTACTAACAAAATATTGAAATAAAATCTAATGTGTTCCATTCACATAACTTTCTCTAGCTGTTCCATATATAAACTATTTTACAAAAGATTATTCTTTTATCTACATCATGCTAATTGAGATAAACATTAGCAGCATTGGTCTTATTACTCGCTTCATTGTAAGTAGAAGGGAAATAAAGGAATGCATTATGCTAAAGCTATAGTCAAATTTTTTTAAAAGGTTGCTATGTGAAACAATTGAGCTTTGGTCCTGTTTGAGAAAAGTTAGGTATTTTAAAACAAACCAATAACAAAGAATATCTCAAAAATGATCAATTCTACTTTTTTTTATGTACTAAGTTTTTGCCTATTTCTTACAGTTTAATTGTTATGCAAATTACTACAAAACTCATTAGGAATAAAAAGGTATTCAGAGGCTTATTCCCAGAAAATTTAAAAGATACATTTTATTTATGATGTCAATATCTTTAATATACAGTAGTATCTCAATCAAAGAGAAAAACAAAATTTTCAAACATTTTTCCATGTAACGGGTAGTTTGTGGTGGGGGAGATTCTTTTTGAAAATATTTGTGTCGCATCCTTGGAAGATACTATAGTTCGGTTTTTAATGGTTTTTTCATTTTTACTTTCTCTAGCCCCATATATACAATGTACATAGGGATAGAGAAGGTATGGTAATGCGCCCAAAAATTTGATACCGAGATTTCACCAGAAACATATGTTTTGGGATCCCCCGAGTCCGAAAAAGCATTTTTAAAAAAAAGGTGTGTGTGTGTCTGTGGACAGCATAGCCCCAAAACAAAAAGGCCGTTAAATACCAAACTTGATATTTAGGTTTAGTATCTTCCAAGGATGCGACAAAAATGATTTTCAAAAAAATTCCCCCACCACAAACTACCCTTTACATGGAAAAAATTTTGAAAATTTTGATTTTCTTAACGATGGCTCTAACGATTTTGATTATAATCCTGTATATTAAAGCTATTTATGTCCGAAATAAAATGTACATCTCGAATTTTTTGGGAATAGCCTCTGAAGACCTCTTTATTCTGGATGAATTTTGCTGAATTTTGCTTAGCTGCTAAACCGTAAGATAGAAAAAAAGTGCTACACAAAAAATGTACCTCATGACCAAACACACAATTTTTGTCCTTTACATTTTTGTTGTGGAGGTAACCGTTTTCGAGATATTCCTTGTTATTGGTTTCAATTGTGAAGTACTTAAACTTTTCTCACACAGGAAGTGTCTGTTTTTCTTTTGTTCTACTCCTGGCCAAGCAAACAAGTGATTTGCAATGACAATCGCATAACGATAGCTTTTAAAACATTTAATAATCACTTTAGCATAGTGCATTCCCTTATTCCCTTCTACTTATAAGGAACTAAGTAATAACATTCTGCTAACATTTATCTTGATTAGCATTGTATACAAAGAAGAATAATCTTTTGTAGGAGTTTTGTAGAGCAGCTAGAGAAAGTCATGTGAGTGTAACACATCAGATTTTTGAGCTATGCTGTACACACACATGCGCAGGCACGCGCACCCACCCAGCCATGCATGCACACTCATGGACCATTTTCTAAAAATGCTTCTTTTTTCTTTATTCAAAGGACCTCAAAACATATTTCTAGTGAAATTTTGTCATCATATTTTTGGGTGGAATACAATACCTTCTCTAGCTACTATGCACACCCATGGATGCAAAAAATGAGTCATTCCCAGATTCCATGTGTCGATCGAAGAGCTTCATGTATCTTCGTAAAAACTGTGTTCACAATGCACATGAAAGAACTATACAGTGGACTGTGACTAACAGCTTAATGATTAACTTATGAGTAATGAAAACAGACCATAGAACAATGTTATGGTGGCCGTTTGTTTACAAATTTTTGACATTGTTCAAATTAGTTGAAAAATACATAATAATATAAATACACAAAATTTAAGAATTTAAAGTACTACCTCCATTCCAAAATATGGTACAGAAACAGGTCATTTATGCTGTTCCACAATAGTGAAAATTTAAAGAATCAGAAAGTAAGCTATATGTAGGTCGAACTTTGTTAATGAGTGGGTCAAGTTTGATCACGACTGCAGGGAGTGATCTCAGACCCACAAGTTAATAAAGCTACTTTTGCACCAAGTTGAAAACAATACTTTATTTGTGATTATTTAAGGAAATACGTTTTTAATGCAGGAAATAATTTATATCAGGGAACAATTTTAATTCTATTACTTTTCATGTCATGAATTTGATTGTTGTTGTGGTAACCACTGTAGTTAATTGAAATCAATAAATCGCCATTTTCAATAATGAATGTTAAAATTATAGATGATTTTTACCAAATTAAGCAGAATCTATTTTTGGTGGTCCTATTGAATGTGATATTATTAATATGCATAACCAGATTTATGAAGAAGTGGCGGAAAAAAATTGTCAGTTCATGTGATAATATAGCTCAAGGTAAGTCGTCCTCCGTGGTGTAACGGTTACCATTAATATAATTCATATATCCAGGATCCTGGGTTCAAACCCACCTGAGGACACTGAATGTTTTCAGGAACATAATCCTTAGCATGATCCTTCAGAAGGGAAGATAAGACGTTGATGTCACAGATTTATGGCATATAAAAGAACCTCAAATCTCTGAGCAAAATTGATCGTTCTTTCATGCCCAATATAGAATGGGATGCTGAAAATCATAGTCTTAAAGAGCGTCCGTAAATAGAGTTTCATTTCCATTTTCCTCAAGTCAACATTAAAAATTATACAAATTGTCAGATTACTCTAAATTTCCATTAGAATTTTCTTGTGCGATTTATGGCTGAACCCATACTTAACCTTTGCAAGAGTAAGATTTAGGTTAAACTCATACTTAACCTAAAAGTTATAATTTGTTTTCATGTATGACTAGTTGGCAATAATCAGTAGAAGAATGTCTTCTTTTTTTTTTTTTTTTCAAGGCCTTCTATTGTATTCGAGGGAAACAATATACTAAAAATTTGGAAAGAGAAATGTTTATTTTTTAAGAACCATGAAATAATTTATAAAATGCTTTGCAACAAATTACAATGTGAAAATACCCATGGATGTGTCATTTACTTCATATGAAAATAAACAGAAGCTATTGCAATGAAAAGTATCAATTGACTTGCTTTTGAAACAGAAGTAGATAAAAGATATTTCCATGACACGTAAAATGTATACCTTGAATTTTCTGGGCATAGTCTCCAAAGATTCTTTATTCTGGATGAATTTTGCATAACTGGTAAACCGTAAGAGATTGACAAAAACTTACTGCACCAAAAAAGTAGAACTCATTAAAACATAATTTATGTAACATACATTTTCCTTGTAAAGTTGACCATTGCTGAGATATTCCTTGTTATTGGTGTCAATTGTAAACTGCGTAACTTTCCTCATGAAAAATCACCTTTCATTTTATCTTTCTTTTGTTTTATTTCAATTGTTCACATAACAACTGGCTTTGAAAGATTTGACTATCGATTTAGATTAGTTTATTTTCTTATATCCTTCTACTTACAAAGACGCAAATAAGACAATTACTGCTAATGCTTGCTTTGCTTAGCATGATGTATATAGACAAATAATATTTTGTAAGAATAGTTTGTTTATAGAACAGATACAAAATGTCCTGTGAATGGAACACAAGTTTTAATGTCCTTTGACCTGGTAGATCATATTGGACTATAAATAAAATAGGTGAAATACTTTTCAAATGAGCCAGTAGTCCATGGAGTTTAAAGTTACCAGACATTCGTCTTCTCAGCATAAGGAAAACCATGGGAGAAGTCTTATCCAAGTAACTCATCAAGACCCGAAATTCAAAATTGGGACCTGTTGAATGTAAGGTAGACATACTAACCCCAAACCACAGACTTAATCAACATTATCATTATCTGCTCTAAACAGATCAAAAAACTAAGGAAAATAACACTTAACTGGATACAATTATAATTCTATTCAGGTTGCTCACTAAATAGAACATTAAGAAATTTGGTCAAATACAGAACACCCAACTCAGACTCACAACTTAAAAATGCATCTCTGATCACAAACTCACCAGAAGTAAAATTGGAAGCACTTCACAAGGCAAACAATGAACTCTCAGAATCAGCCTCCTTGTTTAGCTGACGATGATGTGGTCGCGAAGCTGCTGAGGATGTGCTGGTGGTTGTGGTCGTTGCAGCTGTTGATGCAGTTATGGTGGGAAGAGCTTCTGCGGCTGCAGCCCTCTCTGCCAGAAACCTTTCAAATTCACTGCTGGTCAGCGATTCCTCTGGAGCTCCGGCACCAGCTGGCTGCAAATCAAACCATTTGACAACTCACAAAATAATTTGTGACTAAGTTACAGGAAAAAGGATTTGCCTGCTGGGAACTATTTATATAAAATGCACTATACAGAATCTTGTATTAGTGAATTTAGCCGGGACAGAAATTTATACTATCTGCATTTATCTCTGAAACCTTTACCAAATAAGCATCTCAACTTTGAAGCCACCATCACCGCAAGCACCATTATCCATCACCAAAATACTAATTATGGTTTAGTAAATTAGGCCATCACTATCATTCTCCGTACATCTGATCTACACTATCCTTAACTTTTACCATGTTAATTTTTAATTCTGGTTTGGTTTGCTCTAAGTTTCCCACATGGAACACTTTTTTGCTTCTCTAGCATGTATGTACAATGTATATAATTGATAGAGAAGGTATTGTATTCCACCCAAAGATTCAATATCAAGATTTCACTGGAAATACATATTTTGAGACTCCCTGAATAAAAAAGTTTTAGAAATGCGTGCATGCAGGCACATGTATGTGTTTTGTGGACAGCATAGCTCAAAAGTGAAAAGCTGGATAAATACCAAACTTGCTATTTAAGTTTAGAATCTTTCAAGGATGTCACAAATAGATTTTCAAGAAAATCAGCCCACCCCCAACTATCCTTTACATGGAACATTTTTCAAAAATGTTTATTTTTTCAAAACTAGCACCAATGATTTTTATTAAAATGATGTTCAAGATATTTTCATAACAAAGAAAATGTATATTTTAAATTTTCTGGGAATAAACTTTTCTGGATAGCTTCTGTACAACCTTGGTATAACTGGTAAACCATAAGAGAATGAGAAAAATTTACAACACAAAAAATATATATCTCATTAAAACACAACTTGTGTCATATACATTTTTTTCACAAAGTTGATTGTATCAAGACATTCCAAATGATTGGTTTTAGTTTTAAGGTACCTAAAACTTTTCCCAAATAGGAAGTACATTTCTTTATGTCTCTCTTTCTAGCATGTAAAGAGAACTGAATTTCAATTGTTTCATATAGAGATGGCTTTTAAAAAATTTCACTATCACTTTAGCCTGTTCAATAAGACAATTCTGTTTATCATGATATAAATAAAATAAAAATCTTTTGCAAGAAAGTTTGTTTCGGAGAGCCAGAGAAAGTCATGTGAATGGAACACATCAGATTTCTTTTGTTGACAGATGTAAAAGTAATTGCAATCAAGTATATATGCAACAGCGGGGGGTGGTGGTGGTGGTGGTGGTAGAGGAGGAGGATAAATGATCAACTATTGGCCATCTTGTCACTAATGTTTGCATAAAGCACATTGATTCAATCTCTTTGGTCTTAGTTAAAAGCCATGCCTTTTCTTCAGAGGTATTCACTTAATAGCAGTAAAAGCAGAGTATGTGACATTCTGTTTCACATTATATTATTTTCATTGTTACTGTAGTACCTGGGGTTAAGTGGGAGACTACTAAAGCAAGACTAATAGGAAAGTTCAAAATTGCAATAGCCCAAACTTTGTGCTACATACACAATGGTATAAAAGAAAGCGGGAAAAAACTATTTAAAAGTTTTTGCATTGGCATAATGGAAGGGTAAAAAGGCATGAATTTCCAAGACACCTATATGCAATTTGGCAAAGTGCCATTTTTATGTCCAATAAGTAACAGCTGTTTCTACGTTCAGTTCCTGCCTAATCTTATCCTTTTAATCTTCCTGCCCCTTCCCTTCCACATCCATCATAAATATGTAATTTATATGTTTTTATTTTTTTCATCTAAAATAATATAGGTAATTTATCTACAAGTATAGTATAGAAGTGGTCGTCTCCTTAGCACGGTGGTAGCATTGCTGCATGCCAAGCAGGAGACCTGGGTTCGATCCCCAGTACCAGCATGGGGATTTTTCCCCCGCTGGGAAACCTGGACTGGGATGCAGTCAACCTCCTGAGGTCCCTGGGGGGGGGGGGGGGGGGCAATTGAATAGCTACTTGATGGAGAAGTAGCAGCTCCAGGTTGGGAAGACTGCACTATCTGACCACATCTCAACCCCCAATACTGCATTCCATCCATGACATCTGTAATGGGCTGAGATGGGGGATGCAGCAGCCGGGCGGTAGGCCAAGGCTCTTAGTGAGATGTACCATGGAGCACAGAAGTACAGTATCAGGTGTGCAATTGTTTTTGTTCTACTGACATAACTGGGAATACCACAGTTATATACTATTTTTAACTGAAATATTTGAACCATTTTGGGAAAGGAATTGGTCTGTGATTCCACCTAGTCAATTAAAATGTACAAAATTGCATCTGTGTGATAGAATGATGTGTTTTCCACAAATCAGGTTTCTTTTTAAAAATATTAGTGTCATTGGACATCACTAAGAAGAAATTGTTCAGTGATGTCACTGTTGGAATAAATGCATATCATATTGTATGCATCACTGTTTTCATATTTCTTCAGTGCAACTAATAAGAAAAAGATGACAGCCATAGCAGCAATAAGAAGAAATGGAAATCTGAATCAGAAGATTAAATGTGCATATAAGCTCTCCACTGAGCTAAAATAGTAAGACAATCAGCATGTTTAGTTGAACTGAATTTTTCAAGTTCAATTACACTTTCCACTCTTGAGTAGTACTCACAAGAATTAAAAAAAAATTATGAAATGTAAATTACACTTATACAGGTTAACTGTCCAGAAATTAAAAGTATCTGCAAAATTGCAGGTCACCTCTGTGGTATATCTGATCACCTCAGAGGTTTACTAACACTTGAATCAGATAAGAATAAAATATCAGCACCTCATCATGGTAGCTCAAGAAGTAAAAGCATCAGCACAGAGGACTCAAGATGTGTGTTGCCAAGTCCCATTTATAGTATTAAATTTTTGTCTGTCTTCACATAGCTAGTGATAAAAAAATAGTTAACAGGAATATAAAAGAATTTTTTTATTCTCTAAGAAGGCGCATATGTGCATTTCCACAATTTTGGAATTAAGTTGTAAAATCTGGCTGGCTATCCTAGCTAGAAAGTCACCCTCTGTGGTGTAATGGTTACCATGCTAACTTAATATACCCAAGGTCATGGGTTCAAACCCAGTGGAGGACAATGGATTTTTTCGGGTGTAAAAATCCTTAGCATAGCTTCCTTCGGAAGAGAAGTAAAGCTGTTGGTCCCATGACGTAGATTTATGGCATGAAAAAACCTCAAGCCTGATAGAGACGTCTCTGAGCAAAATTAAGCGGTCTTTCACGCCCAATTTAGAATGAGATGCTGAGAAGCACAGCAGTTAAAGAACATCCATAAATAACATGCCATTTTTTTTATCCTAGCTAGAAGTACAAGCTAAAGCAAGAGCTGATATTTTTTGTTGTATGTTTATGATGATTCATATCGTAATTACTCATTTTAACCACGGTAAAGAATAAATTAATACTAATTCTCAGCTACAAATATAAAAACAAGTATTTTAAACCTCCCAGAAACTTATTCTTCTTTATATTTTAACTTCAAACAAAGTTTACTGTCATACAAAACATGTTATAACACCCTTTTATAATATAAAACAATTCAATTAAGAAAAGTGTGGTGGAGCAGTTCTGAACTAAAATCGTCTCAAGCCTATAAGTGAAATGAAAACATTATTCAATCACTGCAAAAATATTTTAAGCAAAAACTCATACAGTATAATTTGAAAGGATGCAATAATAACTGGTGATTATTCCAGTTCTTTAAATGCGTTCTGGTTTTAATTGCGATTATAGATAAATACATCAGGTTCATTAAAACCAAAGACCTTGGAATATATTACCTAGACTCACCGCTGGCGCTGGTGTTGCTGTCGCTTATTGAAACCCCTTGCACATTGGTAAGTGAGGGCAAACATACTTGCTGCCGTATGTTCAGTACGCTTAAAAGGCTTTATAAGTTAGGTGATTTAAGGCTATTAGGGTTTAATAATTAGCATGGTGCACTTCTATGCTGCATAACTGTACCAACCACCAGAAAAATGATTCCAAGATCAATTTCCATCAGTAAGAATAAACTGTAACATTTGCATTCCAAATTCATTCCAATTTATTCTCGTGGGTTCCTCAGTCACTAAGCAAATGATAATTTATTTTAGGTTCCTAATACATAGACTAGAATTATTGAGTAAGTCGTCAGCTGCTCCGAGACTTAACAAATTTGTGCCATAGAAATGAAAAATTGTTTCCATGAGAATAAAGGCAAGATGATGCTAAACCGTGATACAGTTCCATCCGTATTTAGTATTCCTTCTCATCTGACAAAGCTCATGAGAACGCTAATTTCATTCTTATAATTATTTTGTATATGTTTCATTAGAATTAGAAGGCGGTGCTAAAATATTAGATTCAATATTATAATTTGTCCTGAATAAAAAAAAAAAATACCCGAAATCTAGATTAAGCTAATTTTTCAAATCTGTAACTTCAGACTGAATCACAATCCCACAGGGCGCAAAAAGGAATTTTGCAAAAGCATTAGAACATAAAGAATGTTAATAATCGATTCTAATTTTAGATTTGTTTATAAATCATTTCAGGAAGCACAGACCATACTCTCCTGTTGTCTTATCTAACTCAAATATACCACAAATACTGCTAGAAAATTTTACTTAACATCTTGAATATACTTTACTGAAGAGGAATACAGGCACCTAATTTCCCTGTAATGTACCTAATTTTATACTGTACATACCATCTCTGAAAATCCAATATTGCATATGTTTTTTTTTTCCCCTGCTAAATCATTTTATTTATTTGTTTTTATTTATTCACACACCGCCTTAGGTAATATTGGCGTATTACCATTTTGATCTTCTATAACGACTGCTTAAATTTGAGCTGTACATTAAAACTGTATTTCTCGATTAACTTAACACATATTCAGTATTGCATTCATATTTCCAGGCTCTTGAAGGTGGGGAATAAGAATAGCTTCATCAGTCTAGAATCAAACTCAGCATATTTTTCATTTTTAATTCAGCATTTTGACCAATTACTACAGATACACTCTTAACAAACCCTCTTTTGTTCATGATTTTGTGCATTAAAGTAAAAAGCAGAAAGTATACATGGAATCACTGAGAAGAAACTGAGAAAATGGAATTAAAGCTGAATTATGCTCTCTGTGAATGCTTACATCCTGTTCGTAAAACACTTTAAATACAGGCATGCGATATTCAAGTTCAATGATAATATTTACTTCTGTTTTGTTCAGTTGTAGAATGAAATTCCGTCTAGTCAATGAAGTGATTTTATTCAACTTTGAACGAAACATTCAAGGTCTAATCTCTGTGCATAGATGCTGACGATCATAAAGAATGTGTTATCGCAATAACTTCTTACTCAGGTATCCTTATGACGTAATTATAGCCGTTTTAAATTTCAGTGTTTTCCCATTACAAACAATGTATTGCATGTGACCAAGGGAGTATCTTGCCCTCCACCTGACTTCTTCATATTACAACAGCGTTTCTGATCTGCACAGCTAGGCGTATAGGGGCTTGATTAAAACAGTCCTCAAGCATTTAATTAAAATGTACATTTCTGAAAAGATTTCTAAAATTTACATCTTCAATTTAGATGCTGTTTCCTTTTCTTTTGTAAGGCATTGTTTAACATGTTTCATGTTTATTTTGTTATTATTAATGGTATATGTAAATTGTTTTTTTGTTTTTAACAAACCATAGATAAAATGCAATTTTTATTTACTTCCTTAAATTGTACTCTCTCTAGTTCAACTAACTTATGACAGTTACTTAAACTAATAATATGGTAGTGCTACATGTGCACTTGGCCTTATTCTAGTGGATATTCTACAGGATGCTCCAAAACTATCGTTCAAATTAATACAGGTGGTAGAGAACATCAAAATAAATATATTTTGATTAGGAGCATATGTTCTCTGAAGTCAGCTTATAATGTTAGGGAACTGTTTGTGAGTGGTGCTCACCTAAACAGTTGTGTTAGTGTCACTGACTTGAAATGTGCATTGGCCTTCAATCCTGCTCCAAGTACAAATGGTTGGCTCTTAGATCTGCTTAGAAATATTCCAATTTAGCTGCATCATTCCTGTGACTGGAACATACATTCTTCCATTCTGCCACAACACACAGAACTATCGCATTTCATTGAATATGTTTTGCCAGAACTGCTGGAGGATGTACCTCTGAATGTTAGATAAAGGATAAACTTCCAGCACGATGGGACACCAACCCATTTCAGCATTGCTGTGAGGAATCATCTGAGAGCCACCTTTGGGAATCAATGGATTGGCTGAGGTGGCCCTGTGTCCAAATTTCTTCCTCTGGAGTCATATGAAGCAGCTGATTTATGAAACCAATGTGGAAACAAAAGGCGACTCGACCTCATCACTAGAATTATTGTGTCCATTGCGGACATGCCAGGAATCTTTGAACAGACAAGACAATCAATGGTCTGACAATGTACTGCATGCATACAGGCCAATGGTCACGCATTCAAGCAGTTCCTGTGGATACCACTGCTATAATTAGCACGCTAAACTACCTTCCGTGAAAATTGTCCCTAGAATCAGAAATTGGCATCAGGGACCATATTTTCTTTATTGAAATATATTTGTTTTCATGTTCTCTATCACCTCTATTAATTTGAACAAGTAGTTTCGGAGCAGCCTCTATAGCTTATTCTACTCAATGGCTGGGGAAAATTCACTTCAAAATTTGAATTCATGCAAGTATCAACAGCTCAAATTTTTAAATTACACCCTTCTACTGCAGCAAGTAAAATGGTAAGCAATTATCAAAGCAGCAACTATAAGTTTGTGTATTCAAACATTTTAATGAAAATGTCATCTGTTGAAGTTAATTCTGCATCTGGTTGCAAACATAGACAAACTTGGATCAAGTTTTGGAGGACGAGAAGGAAAATATATGGAATAAAGCATGAAATAAAGCAAAAGGAAGTATGATAAAACATAAATAGAGAATTAGCTTATAATATGTAAAAATGAAACTAGTAACAGTAGAGTAACACAAATATTAATATAACAATAATTTGTAACAACTCTTCACTTATCTTTTTTAAAATCCACGGGACTAGTTTCACTATAAAAGCTCTATTGCATCTTCATTGGTTCCTCAAAATAAATACATTAAAAACATTTCATAGGCTTTTCAAAAAAAGAGGAAAATTCAAAAAAATAAAAAATCTGGCATTTATCAATTAAATTGTGTCAATTCTGACCATACATTGGTAAGAACATTATTAGGAAACCAGAGTTAAGGAGCACTTTAGTAATATTAAATACAAACAGATTGATAAATCAGCTGGACAGAACAGTTTTGGAAATTTAATTATAAAATAAATTCAGATGTTAATTATTAAAACACTTAAATGGGCCCATAGAAGTAGATTTGGGAGAGAATATTTATATTACAGAATAAAAATCATCCAATGAATTTTGATTACCACCAATTGATCCTCTCACCAAATTATTTTGATTTCAAAAGTTATACACAATTTACCTAGTAGTAGTAACCATAACAATGCAAATAAACAAGTGCAGCAAAGAGAAATTAAGCTGAAGATGCAATAGAGCTTTAATTGCTAAACTAATCCTGTGGATTTTAAAAAGATAAAGAGTTGTTACAAATTATTTTATATTAATAAGAGAATTAGCTATTGAAATTCATGACCTAAATTAAGAGAATAAGTATGGCTTAAAAGTTATGATGAATGTGATGTTTGCATGTGCTTAAGTGAATTTGTGTAGTGCACAACATGTGCACATATTACACTACTGTTTACAGATATGCATGTGCAAGGTGGTGGAAACAAAGATGATAACACAACACCGAAAGCTCTTAAGCTTACCTTCTCCTCTAACCATGCAGCCATTTCATCAAAGTCACTCTCCTTATGCATCTTGAAAGAAAGAAAACATTGCAACACATAATGCAGCCATGAAAAAGAAAGAAAAATCACAACTTTAAATAAGCAAAACAAATGTAAACAACAACTACAATTCAAATAACATAAAGCTGAACATGTACTACATTAAACAAGAACTACATAACTTATTCAAAAAGTAATGTCTCCTATGTTTATGTTTACCAGATGTACTTGACAACTGAATAATGGTAATGTTACTAATATATAAAAATTTGTATACTATGAAATTCATACAGTTTAAAAATAAAAGATCATTTTCAAACATCCCATCTAGTGCTTTAGAATATACACTGCTTGTTTGAATTTATTTTTGGAATCCAGCAGAAATCTATAATAAATATTTTGGTATTGTTTTACCCTTACTTATGAAATACACAGTTACGCTCACAGAGAGGTAATCATTTTTATGTTTCAGCAATTGCTACCTGCCAAATAAAATTTTAATAAATATAACTTGTACCTCATATGTTCAAGCATTAGTAAACAATAAAATTATTTCCTTTCTTCTTGGTTTTTTTCATCTTTCTTTTTTCTTTCTTTTTTCTTTCTTTTTCTTTTTTCCCATTAATTTGGTGGGAAATCAAACTACTTGCTGTAGACACAGGACTTCAATTTTTTTTTTCTAAAATTTTAAAATTTTAAAACCACAGGGCAATTTTTTAAAATGTAAATGCTTAAAAATTGGTCTCTCTCATATTTTTAAAATATCATAAGATTTTATGATTATTATCTTGTTCATTCTGATACTAGATGTTTTAACTGCTATACAAGGTGTTATGGATATGAGTGTGCTCACTTCAACAGCAACTTCTTGACATTAAGTTGAAACTTAAGTTCCTGTATCATTTTCCTCTAAAGTGCATGATTACATAAATAAAAACTAAAATTGGTCAAATGTTTGACTGCAAAAATGTTATGACTTCTTTATTGTTTACTTCTGCAATTATAATAGCAAGATAGAGCTACAAAAGATGAGTTGTTTGTGTTTTTACCATTTGCTGCTAAAATGAGCCATTGGATTCCAGTGTATCCACTGGAATAAACCATTCAACGATAACAGCGTTAGTAAATCTTGTAAATGACTGGATGGCAAAGAACTCACTCTATGCTCATATGTGATAATTCAAAGGCATTTGACTGTTTAACTCATGAGATATTATTAAAAGAAAGTGTACTTTTATGGCATAAACAACACATCACTAAGGTGGTTCCATTCATATCTTCATAACTGTAAAAAAAAGGTAATATTAAAGAGTAGCACCGGTGAGTGCATTTAAACTGGTGAACAATGAAATGTGGAGTTCCCTAAGGAAGTGTATTAGGGCCCTTGCTCTACATATATATTGTATACTAATGACCTCCCTAACAGTATGTATTAATGGAAAAACAATAATGTATACAGATGACACAACAGTTCTAGTAAAAGGGCTAACCAACTTATATTTTATACTAATGACCTCCCTAACAATACGTATTAATGGAAAACCAATAATGTATACAGATGATACAACAGTTCTAGTAAAAGGGCTAACCAACTTAGAATTTATGTATACAGCAGCAGGAACAATAAAAACATTAAAAAAATGGTTTAGTAGTAATGGATTATAACTGAACACATCTAAAACTTCTATTATGCAGTTTAGAACACAAACATGTATGGCATCCACAATGAATATAAATTCTGTGGACACAACTAAAATATTAGGAATATATGTTAACAGTCTGTTAAAATGGCAGACACACATACATCGCAAAAAGATTAAACAGTGCCTGACTCACATCACCAGGAAAATCATGTATTTCAGCTACTTCCATTCTATTATGATGTACGGGATAATACTATGGGAACATGCAATTGGTTGTGACTCAATATTTATAAGTCAAAAGAAAATAATCCGGATAATGTCACACACAGGTCCATGTGTATACTGTAGAAGCCTGTTTAAAGATCTTAGAATACTTACTTTTCCATCACAATATTTACTTAAACTTTGTAAATATATACTTGTAAATTTTAATAAACTATCTAGTACTCAGAATCAACACACCTATGAAACAAAAAACAAAAAGTAAACTAAAACCGCTTGAACACTATTTGAAAAAAGCCCTCTTTATTCTGGAATAAAAGTATATAACAAACTACCTCCCAATATAAGAGAAATAAAGGATAATAAGCTGTTCAGTAAAACTGTTTAAGATCTATTCATTAATAAATCTTATTACTTGGTAAAGAAAGATATGGATGACAATATATATATATAAATGTAAATAACAAGTGCAATTCGCTGAACATGTGACCTCTGGCTCAAATTATTTATAAGTTATTGATCTGTTGAATATTGCCAACTGTAAGTTTTTCCTGACCTGTCACCAGTTTACAGAGCTATTGCTCAACATCTGTAAATGTATGTGATGAATAAAGTTATTTCTGTTTCAAGTCGTAGTTATGTGCTTGGCAACTATCCACATACGTAGAGTGGAAGGTCAGGAATGCTGGAAGTAATACTGTGTCTCAACACCTTGCAAAACAGCTGGTTCTGTATCAGTGCTTCAGATGCATTAAATGCATTTAGGTCTATGGCAACCTTAACAAATTAAGAGTATCTAGATATGTTTTTTGTTTATGGTAAAACTCAAACCTTTTGATTATTATTTCTGGAAATATTTAAAGAGTAAAGTGTACCATGACAAAGTTGCTACCATTGATGCTCTTTGCACACATGTGTTTGAAGTAACCCTAGAAATTGGAGAATGTAGAAGCTCTAACAAGGGCAGGGCAAAATTGGCTAAGAAGATGAATGTTTGCTTAATTCTTACAGAGTACATTTTGAACATCTATTGTTAATGAACACATCATATTGTTGTCATTGCAATTATTAACCATTAATATATTTCCTGTTTAGCAAAGATGTGGCTTTGATTTAATTATCCACAATACACCTGAATGAGGTATTTCCATAATTCACATTTTAATTTTTTTTTTTTATCTTTGATCATAAGACTTTTATTAGTCTTCTTATTTGGATCTCCCGGCATACAAAACCTGCGCACTCATACCCTTAATACCCTGTATACTGCCCTGATATAAATTGTCTCTCATGATTATAATGTAAAATTATTCCTTCATTAAACTCCTTACTCAAGTGAAATAATTTTTCAAAATAATGATGAATATTTGTTTCAAAACACAGTCCTAACTTCAGACAAAACTGTCCAATGTCTTCAAAGGAAATCCACTAAATGAAGCAACAACTGAAATTTAAGCTTGCTGCAACTCTAGGCTATTGTGTCATTTTCTCCTGTTTTTCCCTGGGAATAGCAGAAAAGAACACAATTGGGCCACATCCCATGAAACCATCACGTATAACATTATACTTTGGTAAGTCTTTTGAGAGAGTAGAAGGGGCAGATAAGGACATCACATGCCGCACGGTCGCCATCACAAAATACCAACATATGTAACTGACCTGGACATGATCAATCTGTTTCCTGCCCTTGCACTTTCCACTGTCTCAAGCGACTCATTTCATTATTTTTTTCTAATAATCATCCAGAGTATTCTAATTGATATCCAAAAGGAATTTCACCTGAGAAACTAAGTTAGGTGTGGCAAACAAACTTTTTGCTGAAATGTTTCAAGAATATTGGATACATTTTTACGCTAATGAGTGGAACTTCTATAAAATACAAGTTTGGCATTTCCCTTAACTGGGTCCAGACACAAATCTTGATATACTTATCAATTTCAAATAGAGAATATCATGGTCAACAAATTACACAAACTTTTAGCCATCATCTTTATACAACCAGACCCCAATATTTCCTGATGTAAATAGCAGTCTTCATCAAAATGCACTGAATATCAGCTATAGCTTCACAGGAGATTAGCCATATCAATACAATAACATTTTATGATTAATTTTAATATTGTGAAAGTTTTAAATTTTATTGGATATGATTAACCTTCTGGTGATAAGATTTAATCTTGCAGGCTTTATCTATGCCCACATAATTTTCATTTTGATTCTACTCTCTGAAAAGAACTTTTAATGCTAAAAGTTATATTCTGAGAAAGCCAATGATGCACACATTTTTCATACCGCATCCCATAGCTTTTTCTTTTTTTTCAAATTAAAGCCAAGTGGTATTAAGTTGACTAAACAGAATGTCATATTAAATAATCAAAGATGGCGCCAGTGAGTGATTACATAATGTGTTCAGCTAGTTAGTTTTTGAAAAAATGGGTGTTAAAGAAGGAAGTAATGTGCCAGAAAAGGATAATTCAAGAACACAAAACAAAAAGTGAGAATGAAAGGAGTGTCACGGAACCGGTTATGCATCAGTTTATGAAAATGTAAGCAACTCACAGTCATGTGCATCGCCATCGTCTTTGACAACCAAAACAATTGCATCACTGCAGCTGATAATAAATATGCTTAACAAGGATTTATTAAAAGCACTTAATGAGGTGCATGAGTTAAAGGCAGAAAATGAGATACTGAAAAACAAATTACAGAATGAAAAATCTAAGCTTTCCTAAGTCAAATCTAAGCTTTCCTATATGTCCCCAAGTACAAAAAAAAGTAAATAATTTTCTACTTGCTCTTGAAGGTATACTAAATAGATCACTGAAAAATAAGAAAAACATATAATCATGGATGATTTAAAATATCAACTCTTTCTCAAACTCAGGGTATTATAAAAGTCCAACTGACTTATTAAGAATCAACAAGGATCACACCAAATAAGCCTCAGCCATAGATATAAGAATCTAAAACTAATCTAGAACCTAAGAATTATATACTGTAAGGGTAGAAGAATTTTTTTATTTCAGATCACTGTGTACAATTCATAAAATTTTAAACAATGAACTAATTCCAGAAATTTCAAATCTCATAACCATTAGGCAAACAACTTGTAAACATTTAAACCAAATGTGTGAAAGTTTAAAAAATGAACGTTGGGAAATAGTAAATTAAGTGCAAGATACTAATTTAAAGTAGGAGAATTTCTTTAAAATCTTAAACACCTTCATAAGCACTGTCCAATCCAAAAATGAAAGGAAAATAAAAAGGATGAAAAACTTGTAAAAATTCCAACAAAATTAAGATAAGAGCACAGATGAAAGACTATTACTATTACTATCTCTACAGAATTCTACAGAAACAAGTACAGAAACTTGTTAAAAGTTAAAAAGAAATACTCTCTAGCAATAAGTAATTAAAGAAGCAACAAAACATAAATAAAATAGTGAACTCAAATAACAAGGTTCAAACAATATTTTGGGAATAGCAAAAGAATGCAGCACAAACAAAATAAACATGAAAATAGAGTATTAAATGTGAATGGCCAACCACAAACAATCTGAGGTTAATAAGTCAACTTTTTAATAATTACTTCCTAAATGTAACAAAGGAGAAGCAAAATAGGGCTCATAACATGACATCTGAATGTTCTGGGCATTTACCCTCCATATTTTTTAAAGAAACGTTGAGTGAGGAGGTTAAGAAAACCATAAATAAACTAAAAAGTAAGTCGTCATCTGGATGGGATGGAATATAAAAAAAAAATCTTAAAACATTGCAGAGATATTTTGGTTAATATTTTAGTATACATAATAAATGCTGCAATAAATGAAGAAACTTTTTCGGATACACTAAAACTGAACATAGTGAGACCAATATTCAAAAAAGGAGAAAAATCAGATGAGAAACTATAGGCCAATTACTCCAACTTCTACTATAGCCAAAATTTTTGAAAATATTGATAGGTTGTTTTAATGAATGTAATATATTTAACACATCTCAGCATGGTTTCAGAAGAAATTTTTCCTCCACTGCAGCTATTGCTGAACTTTTATCATGAGATACTAGAGGGCTTGATAGGGATATAAAACTGCAGTAATTTTCCTTGATTTATCTAAAGCATTCGATAATGTATCACATTCTTTATTACTGCATAAGTTACAGAAATATGGTATCAGGGGAAAATTGTTTTAAATTGATAAATCTTATCTATGAAATCTGGAAGTAATGCACTGAATACATTACTGGAAGGTGACAATTCCACCAAATCAAAGTATGAAATAATAGAAGTCGGTGTGCCACAAGGATCTGTATTTGGGTTGCTATTTCTCATCTATATAAATGATCTTCCAAGATCTTCAGAATACAGAATAATTTCATACGTGGATGATACCTAAATGTTATTTCCAAATAAGGACACATAAAGTGTACAGAGCCTAATAACAACAAAAACACAAGATATATGTTATTATTTAAAACAAAATAATCTGAAAGTAAATCTCAATAAAAAAAATCTCTAATGTTCCAATACTGAAATAACAGGTCAAATAATGAAACTCTAAATGTAAAAATTCATGATGAAACTATTGAGCAGATAGAGCAAATAACATTTCTGGGAATAATTACAGATGAAAATGTGACTTTTAAATACCATATTGTACACATATGCAAGAAAATAAGTACAAATCTATACCTATTGAGAAATCTAAAGAGATACCTAAAAATAAATCACCTAAAGCTAGTTTACTACGGATTAATTCACCCCATCTATAATATGGAATCAAGATCTGGGGCAGCACATGTATAACCAATAAGAAAAGAGTATTAATCCTTCAGAAAAAATTTATAAGACATATATAATATTATAATGTAAATAATATGGGATCATGTAGAAATATCTTTGTAAACGCAGAAATATTGACTGTTGTATCAATGTATGTATACAAAGTGATATTGTTTGTAGTAGGTAAGGAATACATGGTACAGATAAAAGATAGCCATAAATAGAACACCAGAATGTAAAAGAAGTACTAAAGAGGAAATGTAAACAAACTGGTCACAGGAAAGGATCCCCTTACAATGGACAAAATCCTTTACAATAAGCAGCCAAATGAACTAAAGACTCTTAAGAGGTAATATGTTCCAAAGACAACCAAGAGCATTCTTAATATTTACAATTCATTGAGTAGTTTGTAAATACATAATTAATTTAAAGATGCTTCAAGTCTATAGGCTAAAATGTGCATCATTATGTGAGAAATGTGTACCTTTCGATCTTTAATCCTTTGGAATCCAATGTATTATTACTGGTCCATTGGAAGATATTATTTTTCAACATATTTTAAAAGACTTTGCAAATATTTATCCAGTTATATTTGTAATAATTATTTAACATTTAATTCACATGAAATGGATAATGTACACAGAAAAGGAATTCCTGAGGAACAACACTAAGTATAAATGGTTTTATTTCTCGAGCATTTGCATCAAATTGCTTTTATTTTAAAATAACATAAAATAATAAGAATTCATTGGAACAGAATTGTAATGGCTCCTAATTTTTGTTTCAGAAGCTTTATGAAAGAATAAGCAAATAAAGCTTGATAGTAAACTTATTAAAATAGTGTGAAGCCACTACTGCCGAAATGTTCTACAAAAAAGCGTTCTAGTTTGAAAGGTATTTATTTCTCACACAATGATACATGTTTGGGTGAAGATGATTTAATATGACATTCTTTTCAGTCAATTTAATATCACTTAGCTTTAATTTGAAAAATAAAACTTGGAGATGCAATATGAAAAAGTTATGCATCATTGGCTTGCATGTTTTAACATACAAAGTGCCAACCTCTGAAAAAAATTGATAAATATTACAACTGTAATTTGTTATACACATTCCTCAAACAAAGACAAGGAAGATCATTTGCTTTCCTTTCTTTAAGCTGTTTTTTCTATTTAACATTAAAACCATAATGCAACAATAAAATTAAAGATATAAAAACAGGTAACTTGCTCTTAATTGTTTAAGAGCTATGATGTGTAACTATGACCATCAAGGATGAAATAAAGCTGCTGCAGCAACAACCACTTACATTCCCTACAAGGGTAAAGAGAGCATGCTCATATTTTAAACTTTGCTGGCAGAATGTATATTTTCTTAAGTAAGGTACTAAAATTCAGCTTCCACTTTTAAGAATCCTATAATCCAGGCTCCATATTACCAGACATAGCATCCAGTTTACAGCTGTTGTATTTTTTACAATAATTATGGAGTGAAATATGCACTAGAGATAAATGACATACTTCGATTTGCTCAAAATGGAGAAAATGCATGCTATTTTAATGGAAATCATGCTGCAAATTATGGAAATTTTAAAGGAGCAGGTCAACTGGGTATGTTCTCATCCAATAGCATCCAAATATATCAGCAGAGTTTAAGTTTTAATATGTGTGTTCTGTCCATTCTCTTATCACATAGTCCTAATTCTGAGAGTTAGTTTTAAGAGCCACCACCATAATACCCATATCACCCACTTATGTTAGTAAAGTTATATTAATATTATACAAAATCAAAACCCTTACCATTTCTAAATTTCCAAATTACTACCTTATTTCTACGGCAAAACACATTCAGTCTTCTTAAGTAGGTACCGTATTATTTTATAAATCAATTTGAAAACTTCTAACATGAAATATATTGCACAAATCACATGCATTTGAACAGGCACACAAGAAAACAATTTATAATACCAAAGAGCTTAAAAGGATAAACTAAAAATAATGCACTAAATTTAACATGCTTGATAATAAAATTAAATTAGAAAATCACATACTTTAAATCTGCACAGTCAAGTTAAATTTAATATTAGCAAGAAGACAACATATTTTAAAAACCTATAAACATAATGACTGCAACGTTATATGAGGAGCATTCAATAAGTCCTTAGAAAAATATAGAAAAACAAATTATTTTTGGTAGATAATTTTTTTTTATATTCTTATTTTTCAACATAATATTCTTTTAGCTCGATACACTTTTCCAGCATTTCTTCAACTGTGCTAAGCCTTAAAAAAAAAAATAGGATTTCAGAAGGTCATCAAAATAGACATCTGTATGGGAACCTCTTCGTTAAATGTGAATCATTTTCCGAGCCACTTTTTTAAGTTTGGAAATAAAAAAAAAATCACTGGAGGCCAAATATGGTGGGTGTTGTAGTAATTTAAACCTTAATTTTATAATTTTCATCATCAAAACTGCACAGATGTGCATTCTCGCATTGCCTTGATGGAAGAGAATCTTTTTCTTTGCCAGATGACGTCATTTTTTCTTGATTTCTCTGTTCAACCGGTGTAATAACAATGCATAATACTCTCAATTTATTGTTCTTCTGTTCTGCAAATAATCAATGTAGATGATATCGCATGCATCCCTAAAAACCAAGGCCATCATCTTATCTGCAGATTTCACCAGCTTTGCCATCTTTGGAGCTGGATCACCTTTAAAAACCCACTGTTTCAACTCTTTTTGTCTCTGGAGTGTATAGCGTATTCATGTTTCATACACAGATTTATGTACTGATGCAGAAACTTGTCAGGATTGCGAGAGAACAGCTTCTGAATCGATCATGTGATTCTGTTAATTTTCCATTGAGAGCAAACATGGCACCCATCTTACCAAAACCTTTGTCGGCCCTAATTTTTGGTGCAAAATTGAGAACATTGTACCTTGTGATATGCCTGTGGCCTCTACTATTTTGCAAACTTTGATTCATCAATCACCCAAAACCATACCCAGGATTTATCAATCATTTCAGAGGAAGTCACTTCTACTAGATGTCCAGAACAAGTGTGGCTGTATGGCCATGTTTAAATGTATTTATCCAATTGTAAATGTTGCAAACAGAGGAGTAGATGTGCCATGAACTTCATCCAACTCGGCTTTAATCTTTTTCGGTATTAAGCCTTTTAAACAGAAGTGTTTAATCACTGCCCAAAACTAATTTTTTTCCTCTTTCTAAATGAACACAAGTTTGTCGATTCAGTTGCCTATGGCAACAAAACCACATAAGGATATAGTTGACTTTAACTGCCATCTAGGGATGACAATTACTACGTACAAGCTTTTTTTCATGAGAGTGTAATTTCTTGGATTTTCTAAGGACTTATTGAATGCCCCTATACAGTAGGCACATTAGATCTCACTTTATATTTTAACAGTTTTATAAACAATAACAATGATTATCTGGTTTCCATAAAAGTTTATTTCTTTTTCAAGTCATATAGTGTTTAATGCCTACGCTTCATATGGCACATTCAATTGATCCAATTAGGAAAACTCGATAATTATAGCTGACACTTGAACTGTGGGTATCCTCCTTTTTAGGAGATTAAAGATAATGGTGTAATTTAATAGTCTGGGAAGAATTTGGGTCAATTAGTTTATTGTACATCACTTTCACTAATAACTAAATGTGTTTTGGAGATCAATTATCTCTATGTTCAATTTCCCAAACTATGGATATCCTGTTCCACACACCTCCTGCAATGGGTAAAGCTGAACTAAAGTGACCAGATCTCCAAAATGGGTAATTTCTCTTGACTGATTCATACATCCCAGTCATCATCCTTCAAGGCAATTTCAATTACTCTAAGATATTATACCTTAAAGTAACTGGCAATACTGCAAGTAGTTTAATTCCAAGAATAGGTTAATTTGTCTTATATTTTGGGAAAAATGGGCAAAATTTAAGTGTTTATAATAATGATCTCATGATCTTAAAGAATGAATGAACATTGTGCCAACTGATTTCTGGGTAAAAATAAAATAAAAATTAAAAAACAAAAAAAATAAAACAAAAACAAAAACAAAACAGCCTTTAACTGAGGCTGGCGAAGGCTGCAGCTGGTGATGATTAATCTATAATAAAAAAAAAAAAAAATGAGATACACTCAAGATATTTTTTGGAAAAATCAATCATTGTTGCTCAAAGAGGGCATACTTAATTTTTCAAATGCACATAACAAAGTCAATAATTAAGACTTACATGACCCTGTAATAAAAACAGCAACATGACTACTACATTTTATGTGGTAATAGTTTCTTTCCTTCAGGTTGCTAAAGAATTCACCCATAACCAACTCATGACCCCTTTTTATCCTTTTCAGGTTTTGAAAGATTGTGTATTTCTACACATACATGTTAAAGAAATTTGACCCACAAACTTGAAGAGCTTACAATGGACTTAAAAACTAAAAGTAACCTTTTTTTTTTTTATGTTCATATTTTCTATAGGCATTTTTTTTACCAACATCACAACTTTATTGCCAGCAAAAATAAAAAATACATTCCCATTAATTTCATTATAGAAAAAGAGGTTAGGGTATGCCCATGTTGGCATGTTGACTGATGGCCAATGAATTGCCTAATGAAGTCAAACAACAGGATTGTCTTTAATGTTCTTTGCTGCTCCCACTACCCTGTTCAAAAGTTTGTTTTTGTTTTAACTGGCATCAGTAAACAACAGCATAACTTCTTTCAAAACATCCAGAGGTATCTAATCATGATAACCACAAAGGATAGTGGCCATAACAGAGGACCACCTCTCAGTTTATTCTCATTATATCTTATATTAGCTATCAGATCACTGTATAGTCATTAGATATGAAGAATGCATTTACAGTCTAGCAATTTAAAACATTTTCATTAAGAAATACAGCAAGAGGAAAGCCAAATCTTTGTTTTGGTGGCCTGTACAAATTTATTTCCACTCTTTCTTTCACTCATTAAAATGCTCAAGAAAACATAAAATTTCTGAGATGAAAATATTTTTTAATATAACTTTAATTTTAAAATATTGCTTTTACTTGATCAACACACCTTAATACAGCAGAAGCTTCACTCATAAGAAGTTGTAAAATCTTGGAATTTTTCTGGAGACATTAGTCTCCATCCTCAGCACAGTGGTGACTTAATGTTGCTATCTGTTCCTCCTCTTTCCTCAGCCTGAGCATCTAACTGCTGCTATCTGTTGGATAAGCTGTATAACGTTGCTAACTAGTGGAATCTCAAAATTTAATAATTACTTGGAATTTTTAAAAATTACGATCTTTCCCATACGGTGAGTTTCAGTGTGGTTGTCAAAAGCTTTTAATAATTTAATCTCTTTTCAATCACCCTGTATCAGCAATTAGATACTCAGTTAATGAAAGAAGGGCAAGTGATAACAATCTTCAGTTATCATCATGCTGAGGATGGCCACTGATGCATGTAAAACTATTTTAAGATTCTATACCTGACATAAGCGAAGGGTTAAATTGAATATCCACTTATTCATATATTAAAATTACATTAAAATTAAAATAACTTCACACTTAATAGTTCTTCTTTTATTAACAAATGAAAATATATCAGCTTTCTTTTATCTTATATGAAAGGTTCTTATCAAATAGTTTCAGTGTATTTCCATCTCACACAATCAGACCACAGTATGTGTACTCTATGCTAACTACACAGAGTAAGAAGGCCAAAAGTATGAAAATTCTTCTCGGACCATGGTGGGGGGAGGGGGGAAAATTAATCAATTACAGAAAGTCTTTTTCAACTCCTGCAGCCACTCTACCAGTCATCAGCAACTACTGTGTGTCGAAGGCCCTTGGATGCCCAACTTTATTATCCTTACCTTCCTTTATTTAATCAAAATAGATGGAATGAATGACAGGTTCAAAAAAATTATTTGCTGTCCAAAAATCTTGTTCAAGTACTGGTAGTACAGAATTAAGCTCCTAAGAACCTATATAAAATTGTCCAAATTTTTAGAACAGTTTTTATAGATGTATGAAGAGACCGAACCCTAACCAACATGATTATTTGTTTTACATTATACATCGAAATTTAAGAGAGAATTAGAATAAGGATAATTATTCTTAGATAACCTGTCATAACAAAAAAGTACATAATTATGTCTGCTGAAAAAGATTAATGCATTATAATTTCCTGTAAACAAAATATCATTGAATTGTTTCCCATTTCATTTAGCCTAATAATCCATGCATGTAAATTTTGAAACAATATAACACACAATAATTCTCTGTTTCTCTCTTCGCATATTTGCTATCTGCTTCCATAGTCCTAAACCGAAATATAAGAGAATCACTCACTCCTAGTGCATTTTAAACACCTTTAATATATTATGTAATAGGGAATTCTTAAATCACATAAGAATAGCCGTTTCACATGACATGATCAGAAATTGCCATCTCTCAGCAAAGGAAGCTACCCATAACACTATATATGCTATTCTTTCTTTATTCATCTTAAATGTTTGTTAACATCCATTTTAACAACGTGGCCTACAGAAATGGTTAATGAAATGGTTGGAATGATACTCAAATGAGCCCAGGGTAAGTGTCAAGCGATGCTCCATAATAACTGCACCACCACAATAATTGCATGACATTGGCTAAAATGCAATTTTTTAAAAATAGCATTTTTACATCTTCAGAACATTCCATGTACGTAACTTCTTAACCAATTTTAGTGAACATTCGACCCCTTTTCTGTACAGTCAAAAAATAAAATTCTGAGATGCAAAATCTTAATTGTTAAAATTTAAGGTATGATAGATTTTTATTTACAGGTCTCAATATTGACAAAAAAATAATTTCACACAATTTTAAAAATGACTTTGCCTGAACTAAGGACTTATATAAAATATCTCATCTCAAAATTAATTAAAATACTTTGTTGCTTATTTGCATTATAGAAATTATTTAAAATGTCCGCTGTAATTAACTGTCCACTTAAAATACAATTTTGCATGCTGCTTTTTATTAAAGCAGTTATATGATATTGCAAGTAATATTTATAAAACCCAATCCCTTAAAATTTATTGGTTTGGTCTATATCTAGCTTGTCACCATGTTTCCTGCTTTACATTTATTTTAAGAGAGTTTTGTTTTTAACAAATACAATTTTAATAAAAATAAAAAGGTATTTTTAAATTAATACTAAAACTATTCTAAAAAAATTTAAGATGCTTTGTCAAATATTCTTCCATAAATTTTAATTGCTTCTATGGGAGTCATGTTCAATGATGTGATCTAATTAACTATTGCACCAATATTAAATTTTAAGAGATGAAATTATATTTGTATAACAAATGATTGTTTAATTTCACTTACAGCAGTTTTGGCAGGAATAATAAATAATAAAATTTAAGACAGAAACCAACCTGTTTCATGCCCATTTAAGCTCAAAACATATACAAATTTAGAGGTTGAACTCTGAATGCCTAGCATCTCATCAGAGTTCTGGATAAGACATTGCTAAAGGTCACCATAGAGGAAGTAATAAAATGTATCATAGGATACATTTTTACTAGAATTTGATAAACAAGCCTAGGATATGAAATTCAATCCTTCTGAATGGCCATGAAAGGTTTTGCTCTTTACTATGAATGGATCTGTAAAAACTTAAAACAAAATTGTACTTTGCAATGCTTTGTTTGGGAAATCCATAAAAATTGTTTTAATGATAACAGAAGTGAAATTTAAGTTGGAGTTAATGAATGCATTACATGAACAATATACAACCAAAAACAATCATTAAGAGATCTGATTCTACAGAAGCTGCCATTGAAAGCCTGGTAATTATTACAACTTTCTCAAAAATACTGACATATACTTTATACTCCCCTTAAATAACTGTCGCTATGCGCATGCTAACTACTTCAAGCAAACTACGGAGGGCATGCTATAAGGGAAGCTTACCCCAATCAGCTCTTCCTGTTCTGCAGGAGTGAGGCTGACAGTCTACTCCAAGTCGGAAGGGTAGAGATACAGTCAAACATATCACCAGATGAACATGCAGACCAGACCACAGCAGGACCCCAAGATGAAGGTAGCAACACACCACACAAAGTGCATAAAGGTTTGGGGTAACACGACATCAAATATACCAGGGCACATCAACTTCATACAAAATACAATAACCAGGTATTACATAACTACCACAAAATACGAATAGAAGGAAAAAATTACACATTAAGCATAGGCTAACTTCAAGGACAGACACTGGAAAGAAGGTAATATGATTTCTTAGAACACTGTATTAAATACCAATTGCCATCTCAAAAAAATGTTTGATATTCATGTTGGGCACCCTTAAATGCTTCAGTTTTAAATTTTATGATCTGATATTTCAATTCACATAACTCACTACATAGACATTCTTCAAATCCAAGCATATATGACTGCTTAGCAGTAGTCTCTGATAAGGGTGTTCCAAAAGCAGGCAGAAAATGCCTTATTATTTTTAAACATTTTTAAGATATTTTCCACTAAGGATTCAAGACATTTAGAATAACTAAAAGAAAAATTGAGACTGAATTTGCTTTACTCTGCATGCACAACATACACAAACTGATATAGAAAGGTTATATATAAATTTGCAAAACTTTCTACATTAAATTTTACTTTATGAGAGGTGAAAATTTTATGGCTTATTAATCACATGAATTAAAAACATAATAAAGCAATTTGAAGTTATCAACATAATTACTCTTTGCTAATATATTCATTCTTAATATTACTGTTTTGCCATTTTTCTTTATTCTGCTCTTCAAAGCAATTGTCCCTATATAAAGAAAAAAGCAGAATAATGAAATATATATATATATATATATATATATATATATATTTTTTTTTTTTTTGTTGGATAAGCTAAATCCCTTTCCTACCTGGTTGGCCCCCATTACCTCGTAGAAAAAAACATATCCCTAGAAAAAGTTTGCTAACTCTTAAGTAAGTTTTCATAGATGATATGGATTTAAATCACTTTTCTTTTTGTGGAAATGGATTGGCCCCCATTACCTCGTAGACAAAACATATCTCTAGAAAAAATTTGCTAACTCTTAAGTAAGTTTTCATAGATAGATAATATGGATTTAAATCACTTTTCTTTTTGTAGAAATGGATTTAAATGTTATACTCTCTTACTTAAGTATCTCAGATTCTGATCTACATACAATAATAATGATGACGAAGATGATAATAATAATAATGTGGTGCTACAGCCCTTTCACTTTTCCAGTCCTTTTTGGAGGAGATTCGCTGGAAGGAACCCATTGTGTTGGCTGTTGCTTAGTTTCCGGAGTAATGTAAAAAGTCCTTCAGAATTCCCTTAAATAGCTCCAAACATAGCTTTGAAGTTGAAAGCTGCATCCACTTGTCCACTGTAAGCAATTGTGGCAGCCATTGGACCGATAACTTTTTCATCTCCAACTTACCATGCAAAATAAGAACTGCCATTCCTGTTCAATACAACTATGGCCTCTGCCACTTAACAAACTTTCAGTGGGAATTTTTCATTGCTTTCCTTGGTAACTACATCTGCTGGGTGGACACTCATCAAAAATGGATATAAGACCACATTTAAAATCGAACAAACGTCTGTTGTCATATATCACAAAAAGTCTCCATAAACAGCATCTAATTTCATTTTTATCTTCACATACGTTTTCCCATCGAAAAGTCAAAAGCAAATCACTGAGTGCACACTGCAACTTTTCTATTTTAGTGGCAACACATTAAAATGCCTGCCAAATCCAAACTAACCTATGAATTAGTACTAAATTTGGTTTGGCAATGTGTAACAAATGACAGTACGTGATGATAACTATTTTGAAACATAAGTACTTATTCAACAGCCCTCGTTTTCCTGTTTGTACCATTTAAACTGTTCATTTCATAAAACATTAAGTTGAATTAACATTTAACTAGCTCCACAAACCTTTGTGCTAAAATCATATCTCACAAACATATTGTCGACATCCTCACCTAGATCAACAGCTTGTTAAGTGTAAATTCAATATATATGGTATGCTATAGAATAACAATTCTCTTCATTACTTCCAGTTTAAATTAATATTCTAGATATTCATAAGTTTTCTGTAGGAACAAACAAACGAATTACTAGCTAGTTAAGTAGTGCAGTCCAACAGCATTGGATTCTTACTTGGTACCAATCTCCCTTGAATTCACTTCCTCTACTCTCTTCAACATTTCCATAACACCAATAATACTTTTGTAATCATTGCGAAGTTCCAATTGTTATTCTAACTATTATTAAAATAGTCTTTAATACTTTCTGCAAAAGCTCTGAAGACGAAATAAAAGTATAATAACCCTGCACGAGAAAGAAAAAAAAGGTTTAAAAATTGAATGACAGTAAGATTCTTTATTCAATTGCCTTAAAAGTGCTGTCCCCATTTCTTGCAGAAAAAAATGATCAAAGAAAATCAAGCAAGCAAACACACTCGTACAAATGTCGACTCTTTCAGATAACCCATTCTTTAAGTTTTACTAAAGTGGCACTCCCAGAAGTACCCAACCTGACGTATAGATAGCAGTTGTTATTTCAAACAGCCACAATGGCAAAAAGTATCACCCTTAGAAAGCTTAAGTTTGAAGTTTGACAATTTTACATTGTTCAGCATTTGTTTGGCAGCCATCATTAGTGAATGCTCTCAGTGAATTTGTAAACAGGGATAAAACTGATCATTGTTATGTGATACTTTCATTTAAAAGGTCTTAGTCCAACTAAAATTAAAGCTGAGCTAGACTCTATTTTGGGGACTCTGCTCCTTCGTTTACAACAGTGAAATATTGGGTGGCAGAGTTTAAGCATGACTGTAGGACCTGCCAAGACAAACCAGTCCAGAAATTGCAAATAAAATCCACAAAATGGTATTGGATGACAGTTGACTGAAGGTACACGAGCTAGCAGTCATAGCAGGCATTTCAAAAAAGTTCTGTACATCAAATACTGACTGAAAATTTGGATATGAGAAAGTTGTGTGCAAGTTGGGTGCCCATTTGCTCACATTAGAACAAAAACAACATCATGAGGATGTTTCAGTCGAGTGTTTGGCAATGTTTCACTACAATAAAGCTGAGTTTTTGCATTGATTCATAACAAAGAATGAAACCTGGGTCCATCACTTCACACCTGAGACAAAAGAACAATCAAAACAGTGGATTGGAAGTTGAGAATCGGCTCCAAAGAAGGCAAAGACAGTCCCATATACAGGCAAGGTCATGGAGTCGGTTTTCTGGGATAATTTTTACTGATTATCTCAGAAAAGGAAAATTATGCAAACTTGTTACAGTGTTTGAGTGATGAAATCAAGCAAAAACAGCAGCATTTAACAAAATAGAAAATTTTGCCTAATTACTTTAATGGGGTTATATTTATTAATATAACAATTAATAATTAACAACAAAACTTCATTTATCTTTTTAAAATTACAAGAACCAGTTTTGTAATTAAATTTTATTGCATCTTCAGCTTAGCTACTACTTCTTGATGCTGTTGTTTGTTTACATTGTTATGGTTATTACTTACATTGTTGTGTGATGAATTGTGTACTAAGTTTTTGCAAACTATTGGAATGAAAACAAATTTGGTGACAGAATCAATTGCTGGTACATCAAAATACATTGCATGATTTTTATTCTTTCAAATAAATCTTTTCTCCCATCTCCAAACTATAGATTTTAATCATTTAACTTCTGGATTTATTCATTGTTAAATTTCTAAAAATGATCTGCCACAGCTGATTTATCAATCTGTTCATATTTAATATTTCTAAAGTGTTCCTTTATCTCCAGTTTCCAAACAACATTTAATTCTATCAATGAAAACAAAATCACAATTTAATTGATAAATGCCAGACTTTTTATTTGTTGAAATTTCATGTTTTGAAAAGCCTAACAAATTTGTTATGTTGTATTTATTTTGAGGAACGAACATTATACCATGTTCTTTAAAAATGTTTGTGAATTTTTTATTTGCCCAAGGGGAAAATAATTTTTTTCAAAAATGCAATCATCTATTATTTTCTTTAGATATAAATCTCTTAAACAGCCTTCTGATATTTTTTTTTTAAATTATAATTAAAACCATTAATTACAGCAATGTTGATAATGTGTTTATATTCCTTTGAATTCATCTTTATAACGGGTAACTTGTAAAATAAACTATTAAAAACAGCAAATTTATGTGAAAAAGGGTTAAAATCATTACTTTTTATGAATTATTAGTAATTATATGATGTATGTAATTATCAACAAAATTTAATTGTGAAACTAGTCCTTAGAATTTTAAAAAGGTAAGTACAGTTTTGTTACAAATTGTTATATTATTATTTGTGTTTCTTCACTATTACTAGCTTCATTTTTACATATTATTAGGAGTAATATTTGTCTAATTATTGTTTATATTGTTGGTCTCTCAATATATATACGTACTATATGAATGGGACAATGAGCAGACAAGGACATTACTATCTTCACCACCACAGTCTGTACCAGTAACATTTGTAAATTGAAAACCACCTTAATTGCCACATCCAACTTCATGTTATTTCATCATCCCAGTTTATCTTAGTTTATACTAAAGTCATGAGCAAGTTGTTTTACATTTTTTGTTTTAAAAAACTAAGTTATTGTGTCAATTTTATTTTTATAACATCCTAAAACTTTAAATATAATTTTGAAAAAAATTGGGGGTCGTCTTACATTCAGAAAATACAGTTCAAGATTTTATGTAAAGTAACAACTTCAAGATTAGTTTCCACCTAGTGTGAAAAAAGTATAGTCAGAATGCCCACCTGACATTTATGGAGTTTAGCTGAATGTTATGGTTTCTTTCTAAGATTTCTACTACCTGAGAAGACAGATATTAGGTTATTTAACTCTATTTACCTCAATCTCAGCTGAACTTTCATTTCATTCATTCATCCCGCATTAATTGTTCAGCTTAAGGACGTTAAAAGAATTCAAATAGCACGATGGGAGACTAAATTATGTGAACAGCAAGTTCTCCAAATGTCTCACATAACTTGCTCATCTTTTCCTTACATTTTGTTGCTGCAAGTAGGAAGGGCACTTCACTGCCAAGTGCCACATACAAGGGGCATTCAATAGGTCCTTAGAAAAAGAAAAACAAATAATTTTGGTAGATTTCTTTTTTAGTTTTCAACACAATTTCCTTTTAGCTTGATACACTTTTCCCAACTTTTCTCCAACTGTTTTAAGACTTTCAAAAAACAAGATTTTGGAAAGTCCTCAAAATAGGCATCTGTTTGGGAATTGACCTCTTTGTTAGAAGTGAATCATTTTCCACTGAGCCACTTTTTCAAGTTTGGATATAAAAAAGTCACTGAAGGCCAAATCTGGTGACTACGGATGTTGTAGTAATTCAAACCTTAATTCTACAATTTTTGCCATCGAAACTGCACAGGTGTGCACCCTTGCATTGTCTTGATGGAAGAATCCCTTTTCTTTTTTTCTTTTTTTTCCCCCACATGAGGGCATTTTTTCTTGATTTCTCCATTCAACTGGTGCAATAACGATGCATAATACTCTCCATTTATTGTTATTCCTTTCTGCAAGTTATCAATGTAGATGATTCTGTGTGCATCCCAAAAAACAAGGCCATCACCTTGTCTGCAGATTTCATCAACTTTGCCTTCTTCGGAGTCAGTTCACCTTTAAAAACCCACTGTTTCGACTGTGCTTTTGTTTTTGAATGTTCCATCCAGTTATGTATCAACGCAGAAACTCATCAGGATTGTGACTGAAAATTGCCAAGCCAGCATCCAAATTAATTACACAATTGCATTTATTTTCCATTGAGAACAAATGTGTCAGCCAGCTTGCCGAGATTTTTGTCAGACCTACCTTTTGGTACAAAATTGAGAACACTGTATCATGTGATGTGCCAGTGGCCTCTACTATTTTGCAAACTTTGATTTGTCAATCACTCAAAACCATATCTTGGATTTTGTCAATTGTATCGGAATTGGATGTCCAGAACATTTGTGGATGTATGGCCACGTTAAATGCATTTATCCTATTGTAAATTGTTGCAAATGCAGGATCAGATGTGCCATGAACTTCATCCAATTCAGCTTTTATCTCTTCCGGTGTTAAGCCTTTTAAATAGAAGTGTATAATCACTGCTGATGGTGGCTTTTTTTTTCCATCTTTCTAAACAAGCATAAGATTGTTGATTCATTCGCCTAAGGTAACGAAACCATATGATAGATATAGCTGAAACTTTAACTGCCATCTAGTAAGAGATGACAGTTACTAAATACAAATTTTTTCGATGTTATGGGTGTAATTTCTTGGATTTTCTAAAGACTTATTGAAGGCCTCTCATATTTTATGAAAATATCTGTAAAGCTTAATCTACAGTTTAGATGACTTTAACCTTAGCTAAGATGCACATATACATCTACAGTCTTACATGAACTTCCATTCTAGTAGATTTCTGAAAGAGTACAATTAAGGTCATTTGCATGTTGACTTTCAGCCCCATGGGCTTATCAGCAGCAAGTGGCAAGTGTTAATGCTCAACTGTGCTACAATATTATGCCTTCTCATTGGCCTTTGCTAAAGATGATAATATGGGAACTATTAAGATTGCAGTATACATTCCATTAAAAACTTTATCTCTAATTTGTCCAAAGAGTTAGTGTCCAAATTCACAGATATCTACATAGGAATATAAATAGATATAAACAAAATAAAAAAGGTCATGAAATTATTATTAAACTGAATTCCTATGAAAGGTACCAACTGAAAATACAGTTGATAATATATAAAGTAATTTCAAAGAAGTTGGTATTTTTAAAATTAAATAAGCTTTAAAGAGAATTTAATGACTGAAAAATGTTATGCCCAATAGATGATTTTGCTATTAAAAAGTCACTTTTTATTTTGAAGATGTATATATTGAGTGATAAAAGCAATAATTATCACATAGATTGAAGCATACGCATTTTTACCAACAAATCATACTGTATTGAAATTGTATTTATCAACAAATAATAGTGTAAGAGTTCTGCCCTCAGGTATATCTGAACCTGCTTAATTAATAATATGCTTGTAAAATTGAATCTCATTACTTTAAATTAAATTTTCAGCTAACGAATTGTGCTTTACTTTTAAATTCACAACAAAATGAAAGACAGGAAATTAAAAAGCATTATTTTATATACATCTGGAAATTCACCTCAGTAACCATACAAACACCACTACTAGAGAAAATTTTCTTGATATTAATAATGTGCAGTATTCTGTTGTTAAAAGAATTCAAATACCTTCCACCCATAGAGTTAATAATAATCCCAGATTAAATGATTAGTATAAGAAATAGGATATAGTTTAGCTCAACAAAATCAAAAGATTCAATAATGAAACAAATTTCACTGCACAATACAAAGCAAAATACCCATTTAAGCAACACCAGAAGTGACAAAACAGGTGCTATTTTGCAAGCATACCATGAAAAAATGTAACTGCTTATCAACCTCTCAAGTACAAACTTACAACTGCCTGTGTTCGATTTTGAGCTATGGTACCCAACGCTGCATTCAGCTGATCAGGCTCCAGGTTGTCTTGATATGTACTGCCACTGCAAAAAGCAAACAAAAGGTAATGTACAATGTTACTTAAAACTAAGGTCATGAAATAATAACAATTTCTGTAGAAATAACAATTCTTTAAGCTGATCAACAAAAATTTGCAAGGTGGTTAAATAAATATTTTAAGATAACATATATATTAGATTCACATGACTTGCTCTACCCATTCTTAAAAACATTAAAAAAGGCTATATATGTACTTACAAAACTATCTATTTCATTGTCGCCCTCCGTGGTGTAATGGTTACCATGCTAACTTTGTTTACCCAAGGTCGTGCATACAAACCTGATGGAGGATGATGGATTTTTTCGGGCGTAGAAATCCTTAGCATGGCTTCCTTCAGAAGGAAAGTAAAGTCTTTGGTCCCGTGACGTAGAGGCATGTAAAAGAACCTCAAGCCTGATAAGAGTGGCTTCTGAGCAAAATTAAGCGGCCTTTCATGCCCAGTATAGAATGGGATGCTGAGAACCATAGCAGATAAAGAGCATCTATAAATAGCACTCCATTTTTATCAATTTCACTTAACTGAAGCAAACATTTGTAGAAATGATTCTATTACACATTTCCTTGTAAGTACATGGAGATTAAGGGAACAATGTAGGCTTAAGCAAAAACCAAATCTTTTATGAAAGCATTAAGTCCACTTCGCATGAATTGATTGCAGAAAAAAACTAATAGCAATTATTTTATTTTGAATTATAAGTAGCTTATTTACATGATTATTTCCCCATAGGATTATTCATAAGCAAATACTGACTGCACATAGGAAAAATATATTATTTTTGTTGTTTGAGAATTGCATATATGTTTTTGCACTGAGATTACATAATTGCATATATATTTTTGCACTGAGATTACATAATGTGTTCTATAATTTTAGATTAATGCATTGCATGTGGGATTACCAGTTCAGGAGTTTATCAATAGTTATTCCCCTAAGAATTTTATGGTTAATAATGCCAAATTAATCATTATAGTTGATTACTGGTTCAATGCAACTGTGAGGGCATTTGTATCAAATTGTATGCTGCTAAACCTGAAGCAACATTTGGAGTTTAGATGAGAGGCACAGAAGATTCAGATATCATATACTTTAAATGAACAAACATATATGTTATATTCAACAGATATGACCAAAAGATTCAAAAGGGTAAAAAAGTTAGGGTGTTCATGTGATCTTATACAGCAGCCGCCACTGATTAGGAGGCCAATGCAGATACAACTCTTAGTTGTGGGCAGTGTAGGTAGAGAAAGTAGTATATGAGAATGTCTATTTTGCTCAGCCACAGGCTCTCAAACCTTCAATTAAGAGCAAATGCTATAATTCTAGTCTGCTTTTATTTCTAAAATTTTTCAACCAATGAGAATCTTTAAGCCTTCATATATTTTGTGTAAATAATGATGCACTTGTTGAATAATTACCTAATATTACAAAACAAAATTAAACAAACTAGTTGATATGCTGTGAGTTAGGAACCTTCAGCTTCTCCTGTGCAGACCTGTTTCTCTACAGCTCAATTCTGCTGAATTTCAAGTTTAATTATTACTTTCTCTACACGTACTATGTACAAGTGTATAGAGAAGGTATTGCACTCCACCCAAAAATTTGATACCGAGATTTCACTAGAAATGTATGTTTTAGGGCCCTTGTATCAAAGAAGTGTGCATGCACGCGCGTGCTTGTGTACACAATAACTTAACAAAAAATTGGTAAAATATCAAACTTGGTATTTAAGTTTACTATTCTTCCAGGGATGAAGATTTTGAGAAAAATCCCCCAACCTAAACTACCCTTTACCTGGAAAAAATTTCAAAATTTTTTATTTTCTCAAAAATAGCACTAACGATTCTGATTAAAATTTTGTATATTAAAGATATTTTACCTGACAAATAAAATGTATATTTTGAATTTTCTGGGAATAGCCTCTGAAGACTACTTTATTCTGGATGAATTTTACAGAATTTTACATAACTGCTAAACCATAAGAGATGAACAAACACTTACCACACAAAAAAATATAGAGCACATTAAAACACACAATTTATGTTATATACACTCTTTTCGTGGAATTGATTGTTTTTAAGATATTCCTTGTTTTTTGTTTCAGCTTTGAAAAACATACTTTTCTCATACAGGAATTTGTCAAGTCCTGTCCATACAAACAAAGGAACTTCAATCACATTGCAATCAGACTTTGACTATCAGACTTATGGTACTCCATTATTCCTCTTCTACTTATAAAGAAGCAAGTAATAAGATTATTTCTGCTAATTTTTTCTCAATTAGAATGAAGTAAATAGAAGCATAAGCTTTTTAACAATAATTTTTTGCAGAGATGTACAGTCATGTGAATAGAACACATCAGATTTTTTTTTACTTAACATTCCAAAAGTATGTATTGTGAGTTATGCAAGAGAACCCTTTATTTTTAATGTTCATATCCCAAAAAAAAAGAGAAGTCTTGTACTTTGTGTGCACCTTTACTTGGACACTAGTTTTACAGGAAGTGGGTTTCAGGGTAAGAACAGAGAGCTAGCCTGTCTGATTTCGCAGTAAACCAAAGAAAGCTTCTTTCTTTGCAAATCTCAGCCTGTATGGTGAATATGTTGCCTAATTTACTGTAAACAGCTGAATTATTAAACAAAGCACACATACATGTATGTGAACTCTGGGATCTACAGACAGAATGAAACCTTAGCATTCAAGCCCCTAGATATCAGGGTGTATAGCGTGCTTCATGTACCAATGTTGTTTCTCTGCTCTGCTTCCAACATTGCACAAAACATATTGAATGAAGATCAGAGAGCCAAAAGCACAGGAAAACATACACGTATAGTATTCAGAGAAATTAATTATTTTGTTTGTTAATGATGCTGTAAATTGCCAGGATCATATCAGTTCTGCCAGTGTGCCTGAATTTCATCCTAAAGGAGTTCTTTAACATACCAGCAAATCTACTGATATGGGGCTGGCCCTTTTGAACACACTTAAAAACCATCAGTCTGGGACAGATGTGAACCCATGACCTGACTAACTGAGCTAACCAGATCCACTGTTCAGAGAAATATAGCAAATCTTCAATTAATGCTACTTACACAGTTTTAGAAGATTCATATGTAACATTCCTGGACTGTGCAAACATATCAAATTCTGTATCTTCTTTTTCTTTCTGCTGTGAGCCCTGCTGAGCTGGAACACTGCTTATCATACTCAGTTGCGATGTTGCATTACCTCCTCCAAGACCTGCAATTAGGAAGCAAACATAAAATTATAATTTTCTCAACTCCATAAATAATCACTTCCTATAATATTAGGAAAACAGTCTGAAAATACTAAGTAATCTAATAACATCCAGATGACCATGCATAGAATACAAACACAGATGGCTATGCCTGAAAACATTTTAAAATGAATTTTCATTTTAAACAACAATGTTTTACTCAGAAAGGTTTAAGCTACCCATCATTAAAAACTATTAAATCTAGATGAGAGTTTGGAGAAATACTCTCAAAGAAGAGTGATGATCACATTTCCTCTTTATATTAATGTAGTATTTACGTCTTCAGTTATCTTGAAACTATAGAAATGTGACAGGCATTTTTTCCATTCCTGTCTTCATAATCACAGCTTTCCATACTCACATATACATTCCTATGAAATAGACAGACCGAAAGAGTATCTCTGATAATTTTATTTCAGAAATATATTTAAAGCACTTAAATTAGCTCTCATGAACAATGATAAAACAAATTACTTACTCATTCCAGCAAGTTTAGAGTTAAGATTAGCCACTCCTGATCCAACTGCACCAGCCCCTGCAGGGGTAGCCTCATCACTTAAATCTATTAAAGAATCGCCAGCTGCATCTACTGCAGTTTTCTGGTTAGCACCTTGTGCTGCTGGGTTCTTTGTGTTCTGCAGAATTGCTTCACGATTATTTTCAAATCTGTTATACCTAGTACAAAACGACAAGAGAATAAGTATCTGAAGTATGTGATATTTCAAGACACTCAAAATGACAATGTGTTACATACCTTAAAAATAGATTATTTAACTCATCATTAACTCTCAGTAATTCTGCTGTGATCTCATCATTTGCTAACTTTCCTATCAGCTCAACCAAACGATGCTGCATTGCCTGACATGTATTATGCAATTCCTGAAAGCAGAAACATTTGCATCTAATATTCATTGCATTTGTAACATTAGCTTTATTCTTTTGTACATCCCACTAAGTGATATCAAAATGAGAGACTATTGAGAAACTGGCACAACATAATGATAAAAATGTGTGTAATGGATTTATGTAATAACATCAAACACTTCTCTTGCCTTACTAGATTTATTATTCGCTATGTGCTATGTCAGATATAAACAGAGAACTTGAAAGAGAAAACTGATTTACTACACGCAGCACTTTGCATGTAAAGCAAAACAATAGTGGAATCATAGTAGCGTTCAAGACAAAAAGTAATGACACATTTAACTCTGTAAATCAGAATCATGTATGTAAAATTCATTCCAATATAGAAATTATTTTATTAATTTTATAAATAAATACAACCCTACTTGTTTTAACTGGTGCACACTCCATTTAATATAATTCAATTCAGTTTTCATTTCATTAAAATACAATAAAAAAATAAGTCAAATTTAAAAGTTTGTTCTACAAAGTGCAAATCTAAATTCAGGTAAACTTAAACCTAGAAGTGTTTATTAAATAATGAATCACACTCTAACTTTAATTTTACTAGAAGCATGTTTTCACCAGCCTGCCCGCAGCGTCAGTTAAGTAGTATAGGTGGAGATGCTGACAATGGCTGGCAAAAACATGTTTCTAGGCAAGAGCCTTTAAAATGAAGATAGAGTGTGACTCATTATTTGATAATTATTCAATACTGAAAAGAAATGAAATGGCCTGTTATTTATGGACGCTCTTTAACTGCCTTGGTTCTCAGCGTCCTATTCTATATTGGGCGTGAAAGATCGCTTAATTTTGCTCAGAGGCCTCTCTTATCAGGCTTGAGGTTCTTTTACGTGCCGTAAATCTACGACACGGGACCCACGGCTTTACTTCCCTTCCGAAGGAAGCCATGCTAAGGATTTTTACGCACACCGCACACTGCACACCACACACACACACACACACACACACACACAGATATATACATAAAATCACAAACCCGAACCTAATAAAATTACATAATAAACTAATAAAAGTTTAAGAGAAATACAAGATAGAAGAATCATTTATATTGGTAATACAAAGAAATGGAAACACTATTGAAACAATATCAGACCAAAAATAAGAAAAATGAAAATGATTATACTGAATGTTTTAAACAATTGTAAAAGAAATTAATGCAAAAATAACAAAATTAAACACAACCCACTGAGATGATCCACACAGTGGGATGTTACACCTGACAAACCAAAACATTTCTCGGAGAATTCAACCCCCACAGATGAGGTAGTTTGGTGACTAAAAGTTGAAAACACTTCCTTAAAAATCTGTTGTGTTACACTCACATGACTTTCTCTAGCTCTTCTACAAACTTCTTACATAATATTTTTCTTCTTTCTGCACCTTGCTAATCAAGATAATCATTAATAGAATATTCTTACTACTTAGTTCCTTATAAGTAGAAAGAAAATAAGGGAACACACTAGGCTAAACCAATAGTCAAATGTTTTAAAAGCTGTGATTATTCGATTGGCATTGCAAATCGATTCTTTGCTTGGCCAGGAGTAGAAAAAAAGAAAAACAGAGACTTCCTGTCTGAGAAAATTATAGTACTCACAACTGAAACTAAAAACAAGGAATATTTCGGAAACTGTTACCTCCACAACAAAAATTTAAGGACATAAATTGTGTATTTTGTTCAGATCAACATTTTCTGTGTAGTAAGTTTTTGTCTATCTATTACCATTTAGCAGTTAAGCAAAATTTAGTAAAATTCATCCAGAATAAAGAGCTCTTAAGAGGCTATTCCCAGAAAATTCAAGATATAAATTTTATTTAGTATATAAATATCTTTAATATACAGGATTTTAATCAAAATCGTTAGAGCCATTTTTTAGAAAATCAAAGTTTTCGAAAATTTTTCCATGTAAAGGGTAGTTGGGGGTGGGGGGATTTTCTTGAAAATCTTCGTGTCGCATCCTTGGAAGATACCAAACCTAAATACCAAGTTTAGTATTTAACAGTCTTTTCGTTTTTGACCAATGCTGGCCCCACACGCATGCACGCACGCCCACCCACCCACGCACCCACACACACACACACACACACACACACACACACACACACACACACACACATGGACCTTTTTCCAAAAATGCTTTTTTTGGATTGAGGGGGTCTTAAAACATGTATTTCTGGTGAAATCTCGGTATCAAATTTTTGGGTGGAATACAATACTTCCTCTATACACTATGCACATAATACGTACAGAGAAAGTAAAAAATGTATAGCAATACTTGTCCTGAGACTGCTTTCTAGACAGAGTTACAATCTATCAAGTGATCAAATTTATTCAGACATAATTTGAAATAATGATGTAAAGACTAATCAACAGGTCCTTCTAGGATTTTTAACTACCAGCCAAGATATAACTAATGCCTACCAGAGTATGCAACATTAAAGAAACAAGCCACAATTGGCAGAATATGACAGGATCACATACATGCAAGTATTGAAATGGAGTGCACAACCAAGCATCATATTTTTATGATCAAAAGCTATTTTCGATCTGGTAGAAAAATTCAAGGAATACTTCATTACATGCTGCCCACAACATACATGCATTTGTCCTTTCTAAGAATTTCAACAGTATTCACACCACCACCATATAAAATTGGTAGTGATGGAAATACCTTAAGTTGTTGCATTTATGCTTTAATTAAGTTTTCTAAGTCATGTAAGGGAAGTGTTATTATGTTTTATTTCTCTTTATTGTGTTGTGATTTATTCTCTTGTTTTATTTGCACTCAGGAGGGCACTTATGTTTATATGTATTCCTTCTTTATTTAATAAAGGCCTGGGTTTGTGTTCCTGTTTTATTTGTTTTATCTTCGTATCACAGTAATAATTAATTTAACTATAAGTGCTATGGCCACAAAGTCATTTCCATCATGTCATAAATTTCATTCATTTACATTCAGGTAAAATCCCACCAATGAATGTGAGGTTAGAACACATACACAGAGACAGAGTAAAGAAATGAACAATAATCATGTGGGATACCTAGCAGCCCCAGAAGCCGCTGTTACATCCATAGCAGGATCCATTTACAGAATAACTCACTCATGTTCAGCCCACGAGAGGAACTCGTGCAAGTAACTCATATTCAGAGCACTAAAGACACTGATATATCCATTCTGGCCTCTGCTCTTCTCCATTACCACTTTTTGCAATCTTCAGCAGGACCTTGGAACTATTTGACTACAATAGAGATTTGCTCTATAACAGTGATGTTATCAATTCAAATTTTGTTGCTATAAATTCCAAATAAATTTGATCTCTTGGTATACATATAACAAAAACTATCTTTCCACTCCAAAAACTCTTATTTCTTCCACAAATGATTAGAATAAGAATCTGTTCACAAATTACTATCTTTCCTCAATGCTTTTGCAGCAATTCTGCCAAATAGTTATTTTTTTGACATTTGCTGTGGCGATGATTACATCTCACTATGGAATTCCTATCAAAACTCACTCAACTATTGCATGTGATGTATTCTCAATGGGAGGGCTTCTTTGCCCTTTTTATACATCTCGGTCACATGACTGGAAACTTCCAGAAGCGATTGCACAGATGTTCACAAACTCCCTCAGATGTAACACTGCAGGATTCAACATCAAAGAACCTTCTCACAGAACATGTCCACTCACACAGGTATAACAATTACATCTGCAATGTCAAAAGAAGTTGCTGCTGGCAAGGTATCCACTAACACAACGTAACAATGAATGCCAACAATCAGCTGTGATTTAAAAAGCAAGTGATTCACACACACATTTGGCAATTATGGCTGCAGGGTGTACAATATCTTATTGAAAAACTTAAATATTTCTCACTTAGCAAAGAAATCTGTTATAGGCATCTTAAGTATGGCTTTTTATCCAATTATCACAAAATTCAGATAACCAGACAACAAATGATGATAAAGTATGAGTTAAAATTTAAGGAAAAAAAAACAAATGGCCAACTAAAAAGTAGGGAGAGAACTGTCATGGCATTATCCAAGTTTTTATGGTAACACCACTCCTTCAGAGCAAATGAAATCACCATTCCCCTTCCATGCCCATGTGCAGCAACGACAATTATGAACAACTGCTTATAAAATACAGTGCATTGATTCGAGGTAAGATCAGAGGAGCTATGTTGTTGAAAGCTGAATGCACCAGAGTTAGCAACGCAAGATAGCATTAAGAAGGATTGCAAGATGCTTGGGGTGGAAGTGCATTCATTCCCTTACCGTAGAGTACCAAGGTGGGTTAAAACCTTCAAAAAAAGAATGATATGGAGAACATGAACACGTTGCTGGTGGATCAGAATGCCACAATTCACTGGCCAACAACGAAATTGGCACCTTCGACTATGCTTAAAATCTTGAAACAGCTGGGAATGCAGAAAATTGCCTCCAGATGGGTTCCATATGATTTGAGCAAATAGCAAAGTGTATCATCAACTGATGATATAGTTCATACACACTTGGAGTGCTATGAATGCGAAGATGAGGAGGCCTTCTTATGGCGAATTATTACTATTGCCGAGATCTGGGCCAAAACTTATGAATCACAGCTGAAGTGGCAACATCACAGGTCAACACAAAAACAGTTCTGCAGATCGCAACCAATGTGAAAGATATGCTGATCATTGCCTACAACTGGGATGGTGTTATCATAAAGCATATGATTCCCCAAAGACGTACTATTACTGGGAAGTACTACTATACATTTTTTCAAAATAATCTGCAAGCAGCTCTAAGAAGAAAATGACGACACTTCTTGAAACCCACCCATCATTCTGCATGACAATGCAAAGGCATGTGCAGCAGAAGCCATGTTTGATTTGTTAAATCACTGGGACTGGGAAATGCTTTACCATCCTGTTTATTGTCCAGATTTATAACCCTGCAATTGCAATCACATCCCTAAAATGAAAGAGCCACTTTGTGGGATCTGCTTCGGTACAATTCATGACATCCTTCAACCAACCAACCAACCAACAACTTCCTTCTCAACACCTAGACAGTGAAAATGGTATCCAATGGCTTTCACATTGTGATTTCAACAGTGATGATTAAATCAAAGGCCTATAAAACTTAAAATCTTATATGGATGTTCTACATATAAATAAAAATAGGTGGTTTCTTTCTCACCTCAAATTCTTAGTCTCACTACCCAAGAAATTACAAAAATTTTATTCAAGAAATTTGGTGTCACTATATTTCTAACTAAATGTTTCACAATAAGCTTAATGCTTTACAAACCTGCAGAAGCTCCAGATCACTAGGATGTTCCTTTCCTGGTGTCAACTCTGTCAACATTTCACTGAGAACCACCATGTTGCCCTGAACAACATCCAACTCACTCTGTAGTTTGCCCAGCTGATCCGATGTGAGTATGATGGGTCCAATTTGGGTAGCAGTATTCTGCGGCTGAGTTGCTGGAGATCCAGGGGGAACAATATGAGGAGAGCCTGTTGGCATGGGAGTTGCTGGTGCATGTGGCTGAACACCCATAGGAACTTCTACTGCATCTGGAATGCTCTGTAACATTTAATGTACAATGCTACTATAACTGAACTGCTAACATTATGAATAGTAGTTCCCAAACTAGGGAGAATGAAAGATTTAAAGCTAAACAGCATTCAGTATTAGAAGGCCTATAAGGCAGTACTAGGAGGGGCTCACCTAGAACGACTGGCCTATCATAGACATGCAGTGTTGCCTAGTTCAGGCACCCACGGCACAAGCAAAAGTAACAGAACTTCCTCTCTCTCATGTGCTCAAAATGACTACTGGAAATTTGATATTATAATGTGCCTTGGTATATGCAGCAAAAAGTTTTGAAGCAGCCTGTCTAAACACCATGTTTCTACATTGTATACTTTTCAAGTTATTGTTCTAAAAAAAAACATTGCTTACTCTTGCGTTTTTGTTCATGGTATGTGCCAACTCTAATCTTGCCCATGTGTTATTTCTTTTCATTAAGCAGTAGTCAACAAGGCATTTACAGATTAAGGTTCTAAACTGCAGCATTTCCTTTGTAAATTAATTGAACACGGTTCACTGCAGTGCAGAAGCATACACGCGTGTTCGTTTAAGTTTGCTTAGTGAAAACTGCTTAAGGCAAATTAAGTGCTTTGTGTAACTGTGACAATAAACGTGTTTATTTTTACATGCTGTGTTTAGTGAAGTGTTAACTATGTCACTTTCAAAACCTGGTATCAGCGCTGCAGGCACTAAGGGCAAAGTACTGCGCTCCCAGGGCAAAAATATTATTTTTAAAGTGTACTCTTTCTTTAAGGAATTGTCATTTGAGGAAGTGCGTGTACAAATAAATTTTTCACAAAGTCAGGAACTCATGACTAAAGCGTGTAACGTCAATGTACATACGGTGTTGCACGTTGTGAAAGAGGATAAAGCATCTAATACAGAAATTGGCGAACCTTTGTTTAAGTCTCCAGAAAAGCATGCCAGGAAGAAAAAAGTGTTTCCAATTAAGATGACTTTGAAAAAGACGTACTTAGCCACGCATTATATGAAATGTATGACAATGGCGAATACTCCACTATTAAAATGCTGGTTCATATTATGAGGGAAAAAATGGATTATATGGGTTCCTCTACTTCAATGGGATTAATACTGAAAAGTTTGGTCTTCAAATAGAGAAAAACTAATGATGGATGCAAATTCTTGCTAGAAAGGGGTGATGATATTGCTGCGAGAATACAATTTGCACATGCTTAGGGAGTCTGGAAATACTCGCCCCATTTTTTGTCTTGATGAGACGTGGGTAAATCAGAATCATTGAAAGTAAAACATATGGCAAGATTCAACGGGAAGAGGTGGACTCAAGATACCTGTAGGAAAAGGAAATAGACATAAAATTTGGTCATGCTGGTTCTGCACAAACAGGATTCATTCCCGAGAGTTCTGTTTCAGACCAGGGAATAAAAATGTTGATTATCATTCTAAAATGAATGCAGATTCTTAAACAGAATGGTTCATAAACAAAAGTTTAAATTTTTTAGAAGAGGGGTCAATCATTATCATCATCGATAATGCAAGTTACCATTCTAAAATCTTAGATAAGCCTCCTCTACTAATTCCAAAAAGCAAGACATTCAGGACTGACTGACATGTAATAATATAGCATTCCACCCTTCATAAACTAGAGCAGAATTATTATAAAAAGTTAAATCAGTACAAAATGCCGGGAAAAAAGTACAAGCTCGATCAAACTGCTGTAGAAAACAGGCACCAAATTATTCGTTTACCTCTTTATCATTGCCAGTACAACCCCATAGAATTGATTTGGGCTAAGGTAAAGGGGGAAGTCGCTAAAGAAAACACCACTTTTTGTCTTGCGGATGTTGAAAGGCTTATGCACACTGCACTTGACAGAGTGACAAACAAGACTGGGTAGTCATGTTGCTCACTGTGAAAAATTCCAGGAAGAGGATTTCTACAAAGAAGTAGCTCGAGATAACACCATGCAAAAATTAGTTATCAATTTGTAGGAAACTGAATCCAAATTAAGTAAGGACAAGGAAGAAGAGGAACATGAGGAGGATGACGGCGAGCTAGCAACTCCTCTACAATAAATCACTTACAGAAATTCAGATATGTTTTCAGTAAATAAGGACATTAATATTAAATGTTACAGGTTATAATGCGATAGGTAGAAGCATCATTTGCTACGTAAGTTTAGGTTCTGACAGTTTATGCAGCGGCAAATACTACTTTCCTTCTTTCTCGCTCTGGCACAGCACTTGACAGCAGTGAGCTACAGCTGGCAAGCATTGTCTTAGCTCATATGCCTTCTAGAACTGTACGCCGTTTAGTTTATATTTCACAGTAATGTTTACTTTCTCTAGCATGTATGTACAATGTACATAGTAAGTAGAGAAGGTAATGCATTCTTCCCAAAAATTGATACCCAGATTTCACTGTAAGTACATGTTTTGAGACCTCCTGAATCCAAAACAAGTATTTTTAGAAAAATGTCCAGTGTGCGTGTACATATGTGTGTGTACCAAACTTGATATTTAAGTTAAGTATCTTCCAAGGATGCGATACGAAGATTTTCAAGAAAATCCCCTCACCCCAATTGCCCTTTATATACAATATTTTTTTAAAGTTTTTATTTTCTAAAAAATGGTTTAACAATATTTATTAAATACAGTATGTTTAAGGTTTTTCATGATAAATGAAATATAAATTCTAATTCGCTGGGAATAGTCTCTGAAGACCTCTTCAATCTGGATGACTTTTGTCTAACAGGTGAACCATATGAAATAGACAAAAAGTTATTAAATAAAAATGAAGATTTTGTTAAAATACAGAATTTATGTTATATACAATCTGTTTGTAGAGTTAAGCATTTCCAAGATATTCTTTGTATTTGGTCTCAATTTTAAACTATACTTAAACTTTTCTCAAATGTGAAGTCATCTTTCCTTTCATCTCTCTCTTGTTTTACTGCTGACCTTGCTAAGAGAACCACAATTCTATTGTTTCACACATAGCCCAGCTTTTAAAAGTTTTGACTCACTTTAGTCTATTGTATTATCTTTTATGCAATTCAAAAAAAACTATAAAGAACAACAAAAACTGTTAGGAATTAACAATACATAACTATAATGTATGCTATTACTGAAGGAATGAAGTTAGGTACAATAAGAGGATTTGGAAATGTACTGGATTTGGATTTAGTAAATGTCTATTTTATCAGATTTTGACATTGCTCATTGATAAAATGTAATTAGGGGATGTTGCTTTATTGATGGCTAATGGCTACTGCATGATTATTAAATTTTGGTAGATGAAATTATACTTTTTATTTGAGTTAAACAAATCGCATCCATGCACCTCATCAATTTTGCACATTGCTATCAATATGCAGCAAATTGTACTCCTATTCTGTTCCTAGGGTATTGGGAACCAAATTTTTATACAGTGGTTTGCTTTCTATTCTATTTCTAATGTCATTAAGAGCCAGCTTTTACACTGGAGGCATGGATAACTTAAAAAAAAAAAAAAAGTTATCTGAATTTTAATTAAAAGTCATTTGAGTTATTAATTTAAATAAAAACTTTGTCCTTCCCAAAAATGGTGTGTTATTTATGGACGCTCTTTAACTACTGTGGTTCTCAGTGTCCCATTCTAAATTGGGCATGAAAAACCGCTTAATTTTGCTCAGAGGCCTCTCTATCAGGCTTACGGTTCTTTTATATGCCATAAATCTATGACACGGGACCAACAGCTTTACTTCCCTTCCAAAGGAAGCCCTGCTAAGGATTTTTAGACCCGAAAAAATCCATTGTCCTTTGCCGGGTTTGAACCTGTGACCCTGGGTATATGAAGTTAGCATGGTAACCATTACACCATGGAGGGCAACTGACCTTCCTAATATATAAATCACTTCCAATTACATTAGACATTTGCATCACTTCTAGTTGCAAATAAATTCAACATGAAGAAGCATTCAATATATTTTGTCTCCTAAAATTCTTCCTTATTTGGTTTTTATATCTGAAGTAATACATTTTCCATGAAATTAAGAATTTCTATTAACTGCCTAGTTGTTAAATACATAAATGTGTAAATTATGTATATCTTTGTGTCATAAGCTTTAATGCCATCATCATTTTAAAGATAAGCAGATATTAACGTTGTATTCTTTGTATGTCTTTAAAGTTGTAACCTATGCAGTTCAGAAACAAAACCTAAAAAATAGTAATATCCATAGTCATTACACCCGACACAATGATGATTATTTTCGGCAGGGATTTAACAAAAATATCTCAAAAAAGGATCCAAATGTCATGGGTTTATTGCTTCATGCAAAACTACCTGCATATTTAAAATGTTCTAAAGGGAAACAATTTGAGAGTGCTCTGAAGAAGTATTTGATAACAATGAACTATAATAATGTCCCTTTGTGTACATACAACTGATATGTAGTTTTAGTAAAATTTGTAACTATGCAGGTTGTCCATCTTTGTAATATTTGTTAATTAACATATTTTAAGTGTAGACTACTCTGGACGAATGTAAAAATTGTAAATACATAATTGTAAATATGAATTTGTGACAATGTCAGAAACTGTATTGCAGTCTATTGACAATAAAGGTATTATTATTATTATTATTATTATTATTATTATTATTATTATTATTATTATTATTGTTATTATTATTATTATTATTATTATTATTATTATTATTATTATTATTATTTATCTTAGAATATTTTTATTAGAGAATATTATTAAGAAAAAATGTTTATCAATGAAGAGAATTGTTCCTGAGCACTTGAATTTAAATTGTGTTGAAATATTTTTTAACAAAATATGTGAATAAGATATATTCAATTATGGACCTATTTACAGTTCTCTTCAAATCAACTTTGGAAATGAAACAAGAGGCTTCATATTGAAAGCTTATACTGCAATTTAAATTCTTGTTTTGGCCATACATATTGTAACTTTGATAAAAATTGTATGTACTCCAATCATATTACTTTCTCTACCTATTCTACATACTATTGTTACAAAAGATCATTCTTCTATCATCTACTTCATGCTAATCAAGATAAATGTTAGCAGAAGACCTACAACATCTTTATTACTTTTTTCCTAGTAAGTAAAAGGGAAATAACGGAATATACTAGCTGAAGCAATAGTCAAATGGAGATGTTCAACAGCTCACGTTAGCAGTAAGGGCTCACGAAACAATGCCTTCATATAAGTAAAATGAAGTGCATGTGAAAGTTAAACAAAAGCTGTTGCTATGCAGCAACAATGGCCAGCAATAAACCAAAGAAAATCAAAGAATGACTTCCTGATGGAAAAAAACAATTATTTTAAATGAAACCAATAACAAGGAAGATCTCAGAAATTATTAATTCCCTAAAGTACTTATCTGAAATAAATTGTGTTTTTAACAAAAATTAACATTTTTTGTGGAGTAAGATTTTGCCATTCTCTTACAATTTACAGATTATGCAAAAGTTGTTCAGAATGAATAGGGCTCCAGATACTATAGGCATAGTATTTGTTACATTTATTTGCTATTCATTGTATTGTTATTTCTTTGTTGTTATAAATAAATGGTGTTTTCTGTTGTTCTTTTTTATTATGTTTATGGTTCCCACTACTTAATGGTTACAATGTATTCAATACACTCCAATGAATCCTGGGGAAAAAAAAAAAATATATATATAAACACTAGTATCCAAAAGTTAAGCATTATGTAATATGTTGTTATCAATGCATCACATATGATCTGGAACGTAACAGAGTGAGAAATAGGAGAATTTTGACCTCGGGACACCTTTTTACACGAGCAAAAAATCTGATGATCATTTCCACAATGATAATGACAGTGCTGAGCAGTTAATATGGGGTGTGGTGACCCCTCATGGCTACACAGGCCCCACAGCGCCAAAGTTCAAGGTGATTCAAAAGCTCTGCAGGCAGCAGTTCCCAGTCCTTATGGAGAGCACGTTGGAAGTCTGGAAGTGTCCTCAGTGGGGGCTGGTGGGCTGCAACCCAACTTTCTATTGCATCCCAGGCATGCTCTATAGGATTCATATCCGGGGACATCACTGGCCAGTCCATACGCTGGATATCGTCCTTCTCAGATAGTTGTTCACCAGGTGGACAATTCAAATGCCTAAGGCGCCTGCAAGCTTAGAAGACAGTTGTCTCGTAGGCATCCTCAGATTTTGTTGTGCTATATCGGTCCTGTTGCAGCATTGTGACCCGTGGGCAACCATGTACAGGGATCCGACAAACACCTGTATCTTGGAACAGTCGCCAAAACCTGGAAATGACACTTTGTGGCACATTCAGGGCCTGAGACTGTGATTTGTGTCTGACCTGCCTCAAAGATGTCTGATGATTCTATCCTTCAAAACAGGGTCCATTTGATGTTTTTGTGGCATGTTGATGCTGTCTTGTAAACACTTTGCAAAGCAACCACTCTCTGTTCACAATGGGAGAACAATAACGAATGAGCCACACACTGGGTCTGATACTCTGTTATTGTGCTGCTCTGGTCTTGTTGACCTTAGAAGCTTGAACCCACTTACCTATCAAAGACCACCACTAAGGAGAGGCACATATTGTGTTAATGTTTAATGGTGCTCGCTCACCGTTTTCCAAATTATGCTTAGCTTTTGGGCACTAATATATATACATATATACACACACACACCATCCTCAGAGACAAGAAAAGAGTAAAAATCAATGAAAGAGTATCTTAAAAATTACATAAAACCAACAAACAACACAAAGGATAATATGTTTAACAACAACTTCACTATCAAAGAAATAAATATAGCTATTAATAACCAAAAATAATAAAAATACTCTAGAGCCAGATAATATACATACAGAGTTCCTCAAACACCTTGGTAATAAAACAAAAATTAAAAGTCGACAAAAGGAATTGACAATGGAAGCACATGGCTTCTGAAACATGTTTTCCGAAATAAAAAAGTAAGTGATGTAGTGTTACAAAATTGACTCAACTAAATTTTAATTTTTAAAAATGAAATTACTTTCCCTGTATAATCTTTCTTGGAACACAAAAGTCCCTGATGACTGGAAGAAGGCTATCATAGTATACCTATTAAAAAACAGCTAATAATTTTTCAAATTATCGACCAATAACACTAACCGGTGTAAAACTATTGCTAAAATTATGGAAAAATGATTTAAATCGTCTAAATTGGTATCTAGAAACAAATAATTTACTCTCCCACAATCAAGCTGGCCAATTATATTCAACAAATCAACAAATATACATCTAAGTCTCAACATTAAAAACACTTTCAATAAGAGAAAAGATAGCTTAGCAATATTCATTGATTTATAAGGTGCATATGACTATTTGGAGATTTAAATAGAAAAAATGCAAATATCTTAAGTATATAAGGCAACATGCTTCAGTGGATCAGAAATTTTATTATCCAATGTTTCATTGCTATGAATTATGATAATCATGCTTCTAAGTATTAACAAATACACCAAGGCTTACCACAAGGTTCTATTCTTAAAACCACATTATTCAATATCTATATTAATGATCTACCTAAACACATAGAAAATCCCCAAACAAAGATTCTACTTTTTGCTGATGATATTGTAACATGGACTTCAAAACCAAAGCCATGGTTCCATTCTATTCTTAGTATCACATTGTTCAATATCTATATTAATGATCTACCTAAAAACATACAAAATCCCCAAACAAAATTCTACTTTTTGTGGATGATATTGTAAAATTAGACTTCAAAACCAAAAAGCCAAAGTCAACAGTTATCAACATAATTCAACAATCACTTACTCATTTGGAAACCTGGACATCCCAAAATATAATGAAGATAAATATGCACAAGACAAATTATCAATTATTTTCGTTAAGAAAGAAACCATTACTTATTTCATTAAAATTAGAAGGAAAAACATTAATTTAAACACATAAAGCAAAATATTTAGGAATAACTTTTGATAAAAATTAATATGGAGGAAACATATGCAAAACAGATGCATAAAAGTGGAAAAAAAACTACCCTTATTAAAGCGATTAGCAGGGAAAAAGTGGGGCTGCAATATACAAACCTTAAAACCCTCTATTATACACTATTGTCAAGAAATTATAGTAACTGCAAATGTAGAAAAAATTAATAAACAACAAAACCAAACCCTTTGCATGATAACAGGAGCTATTAAAACAATTACTGCAATGCAAATTTTGACAAACAGCGCAAACATAGAAACTGAAATTGAGTGAACAGCAATCATAAAATACGAGAAATTTATAAGATTATCTCATAATATGTAATTGGATATAACAAAAACCAGAAATTAATTTTAAAATCCAACAGAGCTTCTTAAGCATAGTACATAAAATCAAACAGAAATTTAGAAATTTTAAATTTAAAAAAAAGCTTACAAATAAGAAAAAATACCCTAGAACTTTTTGAAGTTGAATATAATCTCCATCTAACAAAAGATGTCAAGAAATCTGAAACTTTTCCATACATCTTAAAACAAATGTCACTGGAAATAATAAATTTACAATATCCTTCCCCTGAATGGTTACACATTTTTACAAATGGTTCCAGGCCACCAAACGATGGAGGCACTGGTGCTGGAGCAACATGCCCGCTCTTCTCATTTTATTGAAAATTAGATATATATTCAACAAATTTTGTAGACAAAATCATGGCAACTCTTTTAAGTATACAAAATCTCTTTTATCATATAAAAAAAAAAAACTGTAATTCTATCTGATTCAAAAGCAGCCATTATCACTATAACACCCAAAATCCTTAACACTCTAGAATGTCGTAAAATAATACAACAATAACCCATTTACATACAAGATTGATAATTCAATGGATTCCAGCCCATTGTGAAATTAACAGGCAAAGAAATGGCTGATTTTTTGGCCAAAAAGGCAAGTAAAATTATCACTCAATCAACATCTAGTTTAATTCCATTTTGCTCTAGTAAAAAAAATAATATCAAATAAGTACACAAACAAAATCAATGAAAAATACACAAACAAAACTTCTGGAAAACAATGAAAAAATGTTAAAAGATTATATTTCTAAATTACTAAGAAAATCTGTTGTAGCAACATTCAGACTACTAATGGGACATGACTGTTTATTAAAATACTTATACAGATTTGGCACAGCAGAGATTCAGGTGTATATTTTCTGTAACTTAAATGAAGAAATGGATTGTGAACATCATCTACATTGTCCAACTTTTACAAAAGATTACAACCTCCCAACTAAATATTGGAGTGCAAGAAAACATGATTTCATTATCAAGCATTTAATATTAAATACCAAACAACCAACCAGCCAGCCAACCAACCAACCAAATTATGATATTTTCAAATAATTTAAAACCCCATAACAAAATAGAGCCAAAGTGATGAGTACAAAGATTCATCTTCCGAGCCGGATAGCTCAGATGGTAATGTTTTTGGCTCACATTTGGGAGGTCTGGGTTCAAATCCTGTTGGCCAACCAATCTGGCCGAGTTTTTTCATGATTTCCCCCATCACTATCACATTGGATATTTAATATAATGACCCAAATTACACATTCAGTCTATAAACGAAAATCTGAAGTGTTCCATTCACATGACTTTCTCTATAACTCTTAACAAATTATTGTTAATAAGCTTATCCTTCCATTTTCTTCATGCTAATCAAGATAAACATTAGCAAAAATGGCCTTATTACATGTTCCTTATAAGTAAAAAAATAAGGGGATATTATAGATTAAATGGACACAAAATGATTTAAAATGTGGTTGCTAGGGAATTTAAATCCATTTCTTTGCATGGCCAGGAGTTGACAAGTTCCCATATGAGAAAAATTTTAAGTATTTTAAAGCTGAAACTAATAACAAAGAATATCTCGAAAACAATATATATGATAAAATGTATATGATAAATTGTGTGTTTTAAAGAGATCTATACTTTTTCTGTAATAAGTTTTTGCCTATCTCTTACCGTTTACCAGTTGTACAAAATTCAGAAAAATTCATCCAGAATAAAGAGGTCTTCAGAAGTTATTCCCAAAAATGCCAAGATACACATTTTATGTAAATATCTTAAATACAAGAGGTTTTCATCAAAATAATTAGAGCAATTTTTGAGAAAACCAAATGTTCTAAATTTTTTCTATGTAAAGGGTAGTTGGGGGTGGGGAGGGGGGATTTTCTTGAAAAGATAAGATACTGAACTCAAATATCAATGTGTGCACACACCCACATACATCTGCATGTGCGCACACACATACACTTTTCTAAAAATGCTTTTTTTGGTTTCAGGGGGTTACAAAGCATGTATTTTGGAGATATCTCAAAATCAAATTTTTGGCTGCCATACAATACCTTCTCTATACCTAGATAGAATTGGAATTATGCTCCCAACTAGTGAAAGCAGCTTGACCGACAGCTCTCCAGTGCTGTGACCATGCAGTAAAATAGCCTTCTTAGTTTTAATTATAAAATCGTAGTTTACTCATTTCTGGTACTACTCCTATTATGCTTCAGTGGTAATCAAAAATCCCTTTAGATTAAGGCAATAAACTTACCCGCTGCGGTGTGTGTATAGGTGCCATTGTATCCAAATCTGTCATGGGAAACTCTATCCCTTTCTGTTTGAGGTCATTATATACTTGCACAACACCAGAGAGTTCAGGCTGTTGACGGAAAGCATCAGCCCAACTTTGTATTAAGCTTAATACTTTCTCTTGCACAGCTGTAGGAGGGTCATTTTTAGGTCCTGCAAACCAAGAAAACCCTTAAAATGCTAAGCACCAAAGCAGAAAATTCAATGAGTTAAATTTACACCAGAACTAGAAATAAAAACTTCATATGCATAGAGTAACATCATGAAAAATATGCTACCTATAATTAAAATGAAAAATATGAACAAATTTTCTTAAATATAACATAAAAAATATGAAATTTGGGTTTAAAAATGTTAACTTATTTGGTTAATCAATTTTCTTCCACACATGCCTTGTGTAAGTCAAAATTGGTTAACATAGAATCAGGCAAAAATTCAATGCCAAGGGATTTTTCAACTGATTCTATTTTTCCAAGTGTTACCTTGCTCAAAATAAACAAATCATGATGAAATTTTTACTGTTATTATTTTAAGAAGTTAATTATAATTATGCATTCCTTTACAAGTAACTTTGTATTATCTAAATGATCATAACATACAACTTTGCAGAAAATTGCATGATTTCCTGAGATAAAAAGCAGCGACATGCATAGATAAACACATACACTTGAAAAGTTTAATGCCATGGCCAGGAGTCAAACTGATCTCTGGCTCTTCACACTAATTCCCTATTACTAGAACTATTATGACAAAATACTTGTACCACATTAAACCTTCTAATTTGATTCAAGTATTCCAGTAACTTAAAAATCTGCTCATTTCAGATATTCATAAAAGGCAACTTTCAAACTTACTAGTGCTTTACATCTCCAGGCCATATAGTTTACCATGGTTTTATTAATTGTTCTTACACACTAGGTGGGTGCAGTCACTAAGTTGGAAAATAAATCAGACTATAACAACTTAATGTTATAGCCTGAACTCCAATCACATATCTTCATCTCTGTCGATATTCTTTTTGAGCTATGATTGCAAAATTCCTACATGCAAATTACAACTTCTTGGTAAAACAGAAATGCAATTAAATTTTTAAAAAAATTTAACATTTTCTTAAAATAATATTCTCCAATTCTATACAGTTGTGCATTTCATAGATAGCAATTCTTTTTTCGTTTCATCCCATCAATACTGTTCACACCTCCAAAAATGCAACTACAACAATGGCTTCATCTTATGAAATAAACCTGAGCCTAGGCAGTTCCATTATTACAGGAAACCTGAAATAAACCAAGTGGCCGGGTTCAAAAGGAAAGAAGAATTTAGGATCACTCTGATACCCACAACAATTGTCATGAGTATCAGGGTGCAATTGTCTATAGCTCTGCATAAACCTTATATTCAGGAAGCAAATAAACTCAGAAAATAATTTAAAATTAATAAATAATAGTGCATAAGTAAATTGAAAGTCTTAGAAATCATACACATGTTAGCCCCCAAAACATAAAACTTCAAAGCTTATTAATTCTAGTATCAGAAAAGGACTATCATCAAAAAGCAATATTCTTATTCAATCCCACAAACAAAGAAATTCAAATCCTGTATATATTGGAATTATCAAAATTACTCACATGTATATTTTATTATATCTATATGATAAATATATTGACAAAATACATTTTTAAACCAGATACATATTAATTTATTTTATGTATGGAGACAGAATGTTTTTGAGGATATGAAAAAATACATAAAACCTTTGACACAAGTGACTACCCAAATGACTTCAGTAGATATCTTTAAAGTTAATGAGAAGATATTCAGTTTGTTTAAAGATGAGTTTTCTGATATGATAAACTGCCAAAAATAAAACCTATCTTATGTCTTACAACACACTTCTTTCTCTACCAATTCTTCAACAAACAATTATTACTAAAGCTTACTTTTTTGTCTACTTCATATTAATCAAGATATACATTTGAAGAAATGGTTTTATTACATATTTTCTTGAAGGTACAAGGGGATTCAACTACAGTAGGCTTAAGCAAATTCAAATCTTTTAAGAGGAGTTCATTACATGATGACTTTGAAATTCTGTTATTCTCTTTTGAGCCAAAATTCCATAAGTGTGCATAAGAAATAATTTGGAAAATGTTATAGTACTACTTAGGATTGATTTGTTTAGAGTGCTATAAAGATAAATATGATCAAAAAAAGAAGTTTAATTATAAATTAAATTGTTTTAAACAAAATAAATTCTTAAATCTTAAATTTATTAGATTAAACTAAGAACCTCACAATATATTGAATTTAACAAGTGCGATGCTCCAACTTTTTTAAACTGTGCATTACATTTTAAGAAAATACTGTTGTCTGGCAGGAATTGACAGACTTTGGTAGAGAATGGAAGTAAAACACAAACACTCTTTTAAATCTGAGCAGAACAACTTATTTTTGTATTATTTAAAAATGTAAAATTACCAATACAGATAATTTAAATTTTAATCTGCTTGGATTTTGTTATGTTTTACAAAACGCCAAGCATCTTCATGACCACACCTAAGATGGGAAGAAATATACAAGTTTAGCTAGGCGAAGGCAAAACACATCCCAAAATGATTCCCATATAAGGTGCCACACCATAAACATTTTCTACTGTGCATGACCATAAGAAAAAAAGAATAGTTATCTTCTTCTCGAGAAAATTAAATATGCTTTTAAAACTTCATACCAATCACAAACAATATCTCAAAAATGGTGAGCTACACAACAAATTTTACATGGCATAAACTGTATGCTTTAATCATTTCTATTCTTTTGCCACTGTGTTTTGAACAGAACAAAGGGCAAAGATGGGAATCAGGCTGCTCATGCCCAGGTCAGTTACATGTCAGAAATTTTTTATAACTGTCAGTGCAGCCACACATCATCCTTACTTCCACTTTCTAGTGTCTAAAAAGGTTTCATGATCAAAGAATACATTTTTTGTATACTAAGATTAATCTCAAAAAATTAAGATATACCATTTGTAAACATAGTGTTTTAATCAAAATTGTTAAGAACCATTCTTATAAAAATTAAAATTTTTTCCATGTCAAGAGTAGTTCAGAGGGAAGGGGGAATTCTGTTGAAAAACTTTGTTTGCATCTTTGGATAATACTAAACTTGATTCAACCAACTTTTCATTTTGGGGTTCTCTCTCTCACTCACACACTCAAGGTAGTGGGTTCAAACCCAGCAGAGAACAATGGATTTTTTCGGAAGGGAAGTAAAACTGTTGGTCCTGCGTCGTAGATTTACGGAACGTAAAAGAACCTCAAGCCTGATAGAGAGGCCTTTGAGCAAAATTAAGCGGTCTATCACGCCCAGCATAGAATGGGATGCTGAGAACCACAGTAGTTAAAGAGCATCAATAAATAACATGTCATTTTTTTACTCACACACCCCCACGCACACATGGGAATTTTTCTAAAATTCTAGCCCCAAAACATGTATTTCCAGTGAAATCTTTGTATTGATTTTAGGTCAAATGCAATACTTATTTTACCTTTAATTACCATATGTTGTACAGAAAGTGAAAATGTATTCCTTTAGATTTGATGTTTAAGAAAAAGCATATAAAGGAATTAAGTAACGTTGAACCAAATGAAATTATATGTACATAAAATCAGCTTATCCTGAAGAAAAACAAACAAATTCCAATTGAGGATAATTAAAGAAACAAAAACAGCCCTCAGTCCATATATAAATGGTATCAAATGGGAAAAATCATGAGTAGACTTTGGATATGACTCTAGGTTAAGTTAATTTCTATATTAGAGTTGTTTACAAATAAACAAATCAGGATAAGAGATAAGTCTCATGTGCTACTGAGTTTGTGCTATAGGTATAGATGGGCATAGAGTAAAATTCTGTAGTAACCATAGTTTTCATTACAAAGTATAAATAACATGAACAAAATAATAAATCTCTTCTATGGCAGATGAAATAATAAGTTTCATGATTTATGTACATCAACAACTATTGCAATGGCTTAAATTATTTTCTGGATGTATCAAAAGCAAAATGTCTTCAGTTTGGATTGTACCTCCAGAACAGGCTGTTAAATGTACTGATCACTTCTTAGAGTGAATGATCAGCAATGCTTGGGGAGGGAGAGGGGTGTTGCATGAAATTCTGTGTGCATGTAACTATTTTCCACTCAAGATTGCAACCATGTCCAAAGCCCAGTCAGGAACAATATGATGAGTAAGTCACTTTACTCAATTGTACTATATTTATATTTCCCTCTCTTGTGCATTCCCAGACTGGCAAGACAATTTAAATAGTTTTAGACATATAAATATGTAGTAAGACTAATAATCCAGTACTCAAGAGTCTAGCATGAATCAGAAATCATTTTTCCTTTATTTTGAGGAATTCAGCAAATTGCCAGTTAGTCAGTTATTTTCTGTGATTCCCAAGTAGAGCATAGGGCATCATTATGAAGTTTTCTTGATCAGATTTGAATTTCTAGTTCACGAGTCCACCGCTGTCTACTATGAGCTATCGTAGTGTAAGACAAAATCATGATTTTTGGATGCAAAATGGCATAATTTTTCCCAGAAACCTTCTTCTTTTATGCACAAATAAATGTTACACGGGATATTAGCTTTACTTCCCTTTTGAAGGAACCCATGCAAAGAATTTCTGCATCCAAAAAAATCCAACACCCTCCACCAGGTTTGAACCTGCAATCTTGGGTTTTAGAGACTATCATAGTAACCACTACACCATGAAGGGTGACAAATTGCCATTTGGCAATACAATTTTATGCATTCAGGAGATAGTGGAACCATTCGGCATTTCATCAGTCAATGTGCCAATATGTTCCTGCCAGGCACAGCCACTTGCCATGAGTTAAGTTTCCTTTCAGTACAGAATAAATTGATGGATGGATCAACATTGAAAAAAAGTATACCTATTGCAGAGTTTTCAAACCACAAGAGGCACTAGAAACTCAAAGGGATGAAGAAGAAATGCCTACAATTCACATCTCATGGGCTGAGGCTTTGGAAATTCACAGAGATGAAGCAACAACATGACATTACTGCAGTTATGAATCATCATGTTATACAAAATAAGAGTTCAATTTCAGAAACAAATTCACATTCCTGCAATGCTACAGAGGACTTTGAGGGAAATTCAAGGTACCCCATTTGTGACAGATACTAGCCATATCATATAAGTTTCATTCCTATACTAGACTTAGTGATTCAGATTGAAATGCACCAAACTCTTAATAGTAGGAATTTTTATTTTATTACAATTAATTTTTCTTGGCTTTCTCAGAGCTTACATAAAAGGCTTACATTTATATTGAACTTTATTAAATCTCAAACTTGAGCCTAAAAATAATGTATGCGTAGTAAAGTATTAGATTTTAGGTCAATTTTGTTTCTATGAACTAATTTGTTTACTAATATCTTCTGTTGTAAAGTAAGAGCTGAAACTGTCCTGATAACGTATTAACTCTTAAGTGTTCTCAGGCTTCTAGCCAGATAAATGGAAATGGCGTGTTATTTATGGACGCTCTTTAACTGCTATGGTTCTCAGCGTCCAAGCGTGAAAAACCGCTTAATTTTGCTCAGAGGCCTCTCTATCAGGCTTGAGGTTCTTTTACGTGCTGTAAATCTATGATATGGGACCCACGGCTTTACTTCCCTTCCAAAGGAAGCCATGCTAAGGATTTTTAGACCCGAAAAAATCCATCATCCTCCGCCGGGTTTGAACCCGCGACCTTGGGTATATGAAGTTAGCATGGAAACCATTACTTCTAACCAGGTAATGCACATCTTCAAAATGTTGGGAGTCAATTCATTCACTTACCTGGCTAGAAGCCCGAGAACACTTAACAGTTATCTTCTGTTGTGTTTAATAAATCACATTTATTTTTCTACATTAAAACTACAATTTTTATTTATATTCCCTTGTTTGAACCAAGTTTTTAAAAATCACTTTGATAAACCATCATTGACAGATCCCTGAGCTGGCAGATTATCAAGATTTAACATATCAATTAAAAAATATTATCTAATCACTAAATCTAATGAAACTGCTCTTCACAACCCTGTCAACACAATTATCTATTTATACATTGATAATATTTGGAATTATCACTGTGAAGTAGACTAACAATAAACATTATACTATATCAACATAAGCACTTATAAGCTTCACAGATTTGAACATGTTTCACCCTCAAGCTACATTCACAATGAAATGCAAGCGCAGATGCAATGTAAATGCAATGCAATGCAATGCAAACTCCAAACTTTATACTTGCATTGCATACAAAGAGGAGGCATTCTGCTTCTTTTCTCTAGGCATTACCTATTAAATCAATAAGAAACGATTGCACTGCAAGATTTTATAGGACCTGCTGTACATGCATGCTCTTCTATTTGGCCATGCCGTGCCATCTCTAATTTTCCTCAAGAGATTATGACAGTCTCCTTGTGAACTCCTGTTTGATTTAATGGACGTGACTATTATCTGTGTCTTGATTTCTTGGTTCTCATAAATCAAAGACACAGAGAGATAATTCTTAGTTCATTAAATGCGTAGCTTCATCACTTTCTGAAGTCTCTATGCTTGTATTATTTTCAATAATTTTGAATGAGCAATTATTGTGACATCACTGCCGTGAGCGTCAGTTGTTAGTATGTAATTTTATAACACAATGTAAAAGATTGAGTGAATTTTCTATGTGGTATTGTTGGTTATGTTATTCAGTTTGTAACTAGCGGAGCACTTGGAAGATATTCGCATGTAACTTACAGATCTAGAAACCTGTGCCAACTTCTTGCATTGCGCTTACGATGCATTGTCAATGGTGTCTCCTTGCATCTGTGCTTATGCTACATTATGTCTGCGCTTGCATTTCATTGTGAATGTAGCATCACTTTGAGGACATTGTCAGCAATTTGTTGACTGGCAGATTTCTTGTTGCTTCCTACGGCAAACCTATGAAAGACATTTGGTACCATTTTCACAAGTAGGTACATTAAAGTTCATTAGGAAGGACTCAAATCTCTTCATATAAGTTTTTTCCCCCATGTATACAATTCTGTCTTCTTGTTTATTGCTCTTAAAAGATGTGTTTCTTTCTTGATCTGGTGGTGATTTCCAAAACTGTGCTGTTGCTCTGGACTTATTTAACTTCTTGCTGTGTAGCAGACAACATCAGGAACTTCCTTATATGTCCACAAACATATTAAATTCTGCCAGAAAAGAAAGCAGGGATTTACAAAATTATTATTCGAAAAGTGTGCTGCTACTACGGATTTTGTAGTCCTCCGTGATCTAGGGGTAACAGAGAGCCTGTGATTTCCAAAGTTGCAGGTGATTCCGGGCCAAGGGCAATGGATTTTTTTTCAAGTGTAAAAATCCTTAGCATGGCTTCCTTCAGAAGGGAAGTAAGGCTATTGGTCCCATGCTGTAGATTTACAATACGTAAAAGAAGCTCAAGATTAATAATGAGGCCTCTTAGCAAACTTAAGCAGTCTTTTAAGCCCAATATAGAATGGGATGCTGAGAACCATAGCAGGTAAACAGCATCCATAAAGAAAGCTTTATTGACTTGTTTAACTCCCTGTTGTAGAGCATACAGCATCAGAAACCTCCTTAAATGTTCACAAACAGATCAAGCACAAAAAAGAAAGCAGAGAATTACAAAATTGATTACTCCAACTGCGTAAATGTTTAGTCAAGAAAACCAAATGTAACCTAAAAAGACTAAACAAATACTTAAGAAAACTAAACAACAAAGAGTTAGACAAGTCCACAGTAGCAGCTCACTTTTGGAATGATCACCACCAGATCAAGAAAGAAACACATCTTATAAAAGCAATAAACAAGAAGGCAGAATTGAATACATGGGAAGAAATTTATATGAAGAGGTTTGAGTCCCACCTAATGAACTTCAATATACCAACAGAAAATATTATTTTACTAAAACTTGTGAAAACAACACCAGATTTCTCCTTTAGTTTGGTGTAAGAAGCAACGAGGAAATCTGCCAGTCCACAAATTGCTGATATTGCCCTCAAGTGAGGGTGAAACAATTTCAAGGTACTGAATAAAATTTGTGAAATTTTCCTGCTTGCAGACTGCAAAGGCAAGTCAGGACACACAATTACTAATCACATTTATAATATGAGACTTTTAATGTGGTTTTTACATCTGTTAGCTCCATGACCAGTCTTCAATCATATGTAACAATTGCCTTCTTCTTGAGCATTTCAACCTCTTTTTGGCAAATGATATTGCCCATGACTTAAGACATTCTGAGGCAGCATGCACAATTTTCTTTCAACAAAGACATATATTATATTGCTGTTTAGCTTCATCATAAAAAAAATATACACTGCTGTAGGTAACTTACTAATTTTAACGATCTCCGACTCATTATTCCTACTAACACACTCGCTTTCAGAAAATATAGAATGAACTGAAGCCACGGTTCACTTTCAACTTTGAACTTCAAAAATGTAAGTAAACCCATCAGTCCTTTTAATCATTAATTTCAGCCCTGCTTGTAGTCCATGTTCTTTCCCCAACTCATATAATATCCTCAGGTAATCCTGACTCTATCAATGGATACAACATAGCAGCATACTTCTCTGTTATGCCTAAGGTTTCTAATGCTCTATTTTTCATACAGGGCCCCCAAAAGCATAAATTTCTTATCCAACAGCCGAAGTACTAAATTAAGCAATTCCTGGACATAATTCGTTAGCTCCTTAATGACTCTGTAATAATTAGTTCCTGAAGAGGGAAGTTCTCAACAATATTACTAACATTTGAACGTGGAACTATTGCTTGAATTAAACACTCACATTTGTCTTCATCACAATTAGCTTCCTAAACTAGCCTAAGAATCCTAATCACTTCTTTATATTGATATCAAATATTTCCAATTCTAATTTTGGTAACTGCAAGTTTTTCTTATACGTGGTAGAGCAATCACTAGCTTCACTATTTCTTGAAGCAACACTTATTGGTTTCTCTAATAAACTGTCACACTGTTCTTTGCCACCATACATTCCTTTCTATAAGCTTTCACTTCAACACAATCTTTTTCATATATCTGTTCATCAAAATAATTTTCTTGGAATCACAGATCATATGCACCCTCTTAGCTTTGTTGTCAAACATTCAAAATGCCATAATAACATCTTTTACTAATGGATCTACTTCCATTTTCTGTTTTAATTCATTCAATGACCTTGTAAATATATGCTTCGCTTGAATTTGTTACCTCCTTAATTTCTCCATTTTGAGTCATATCACAGTTGTCAGATGTTAAAAAACTATGATTATTGAACAAACCAATATTTGCTATCTTATGTCACGTAATTAGAAGTTTTATTTCAGGAGATTAAACAGTAATTTTAGTGACATTATAAGCAGTAAAATACTGATTCATTCATTACTCTTAGTATTAACAACACTAACACCAGTATTTCAAACTCTTAAATAAGATATTCAAAAGATTACTAAATAAGCTTAGTGACCTAGAGAATACAGATTTTTACTAAGTATATTATGTTTTTTTAACCTGGTTTACTACTTCTGTAGGTTATATAATCCATATCAAAACATTCAGAGAGCTAATAACAAATCGAAACATTTATTTAGGGATTTCTACATTTTTTCATTGATTGCTAAAAGTTCATTGGATTTGCATCTCTTAAAATAGTGATTGTCATTTCAATCTTGCCGAGTCATTTTTCTCGTTTATTTATTATAATTAATTAGTGCAGCTTGTGGCCAAGGGGGGAGGGCATGCAAACAATTTTACTTTTAAGAACTGACAATAATAAATTATTAAAACTATCAATTTTATTAGTCATTTTTTCTTCACATTCCACTCCTATAACCCATAAAAATAATGGTTCTTAACATTATAACATAGACCTCAGAAATTAATACAGGAAGCCTAACACAATTTATCCCAAAAGGTGCTACATTAATATGCATGCAACATATAAATGGATGGTATTAGAATATCATTCAAACTCACCCAAATCCAAAAATCATGTTAGCTACATAAGCTAACACCTCATCAGTGTAATGGTTTTTGCACAATCACACACATATCACTGTATGAACACATATATGTATATTTTGCAATTGCAGTTTTCCATAAATTACATTTTACTTTTTCTAGCCCCATATGTACAATGTACATAGGGATAGAGAAGGTATTGTAATGCACCCAAAAATTTGAAACCGATATCTCACTGGAAATATATGCTTTGGGGTCACCTGAGTCTGAAAAAAGCATTTTTAAAAAAAAGGTTTATGTGAGAGAGCGAGTGTGAGTGTGTTTCTATCTGTGGACAGCATAGCCTCAAAACAAAATGACCATTAAATGCCACTTGGTATTTAGGTTTAGTATCATCCAAGGATGCGACATGAAAATTTTCAAAAAAATCCCCCCACCATAAACTACCCTTTACATGGAAAAAATTTCGAACATTTTGATTTTCTTAAAAATGGCTCTAATGATTTTGATTAAAATCCTGTATACAAAATCTATTTATGTTCGAAATAAAATGTATATCTCGAATTTTTTGGGAATAGCCTTTAAAGACCTCTTTATTCTGGCCAAATTTTGCTTAACTGCTAAACCGTAAGAGAAAGAAGAACTCTCTACACAAAAAATGTACATCACAACAAAATACACAATTTATGTCCTTTACGTTTTTGCTGTGGAGGTAACCGTTTCCGAGATATTCCTTGTTATTGGTTTCAATTGTAAAGTACTTTTCTCAGTCAGAAAGGGTCCATTTTTCTTTTGTTCTACTCCTGGCCAAGCAAAGAATAGATTTGCAATGACAATCGCATAACGATAGCTTTTAAAACATTTGACAATCACTTTAGCATAGCGCATTCCCTTATTCCCTTCTACTTATAAGGAACTAAGTAATAAGAACATTCTGCTAATATTTATCTCAATTAGCATTGTGTAAAAGAAGAATAATCTTTTGTAGGAGATTTGTAGAGCAGCTAGAGAAAGTCATGTGAATGTAACACATCAGATTTTTTCATTTATATAAAAAGCATTTCTTCTATTCTTTAATTTTACTAACTTTTTCCATAATTTTTCATCATATTTCTGTAATTCACTAATATCCTATTGCTAAAGCCTTGAGTCAGTTGTTTGTCATTGTAATTCTTAACAAAGTCATTACTTTCTTCAGCATGAAAAGCAGTGTTCAGGTTCTGCATCATCATTATTACAATTTTCAAACGTTTTGTGGCTTCACTGAACACTGATGAAAGATTATTTTCATTTATGAACTGAAAAAATGTCAATGCTCCTTTAATATTTGAGTAATTTTGTCTGTAAATTAGTTTCAACTCTGTCCACAGTTTTCCCTGCAGTAGTAAAGGATAGTATTGTACTACTCGTATGAAAATTCCTTCATGGAAAATTCTACAGAAATCCCTAAATGACTCAATATACACCAAAGATGCCCATTATAAGCAAATCTATCGTTAACAGTAGATGTGATGATGTCACAATCTCCTTGGCATCGCCTCACCTTGCACATTCCATGCATTCTTTTTGTCTTTAGCAGTTGCGAAAAATCTTCACATAACTGTGTATTTCATCAATATTCAAGCTTTCCTTTACCCTAGGTAGTTTGAACACAAGTATGCCATTCTAACACACTATATTTGCTCTTCTTTTAAAGTTGCTGGTATAAAATGTACACATGAAGTAACATTTTATGAAAAACTGTTAACCAAATTATAAAATTTGGGGCTCCAATAATTATGAAGTAATCTTTCAGGTTTTCTATATTTCTGTACACAACATTGATGAATATTGTAATTCCATCTTATTAATGCAATTCTGGGCAGTCTTGCTTGCAATATTTTCTCTATAATATCAGACTACAAAGAAGCACTGAAAAAAATGCTGGAATCCCCGAGAGATTTTAAAAGAATACATGTACTTGGGAACTAGCGATTTATGCCTTTCATATGATTAAACACAATATGCACAAAGTATGCATATGGATATGTTCTCTTATTTTCACCTGTACTGTACTCCACCCATAACATGGCCTAATCAGAGGTTTGTTCAATGAGTGCTTCTTTGGTATTTCCAAAAAGTGGGTCAATTTTCATTCCTTATGCACTTTGTCAGTGATTCCTCATATATAAAATATCAACACCATTTGACAGTCATTAGAAACGTGAATGGCAACAAATTTAGATTCATATTTGTTGTTCCATTTTCTCCCTACAAACATCTAACATGCAGTCTAACAATTCATTCTGAACTGTTCCCAAAGTTCCTTGAATACTGTGATTGTTTCTAAATGTTCTTTCATTGCTGTATCCAGTCTAGCTTTTTAATCAATGAGGCACCTGTACACCCCTTGATTCAAAGATGTAACAGGCTCATCATGGCTTTGTAGTGCCAGTTCAAACACAGTGCAAAACCCAACATATGAAATCAACCTTTTAAAAATATATCTATTTTTACTCTTTTGAAAGTTGTGTTCAACATTTTCTTTAAACATGGGGTCAAGACATGATGGAACGTTTTGTTTTCCTAAGAGTGAAAGATATACCAAACTATTTCCATGGTGTACTGTATTTTCATATATTTTAATGTTTTCTGTTAAATCAATCACTGCTTTAACTGCCCACAAACAATTGCCACATTTAGGAAACATGCAGTTTTCATTTCTTTTAGTTCCACTTTTACTATTAAGAATTCAGGTATCTGCCTATCCAAAGATATCAATTCTATTTTTTTTTTAAGAATTAGTCTTGAAAATGCACTTTTTTGTATGATTCTATATTGTTAATCATCTCTCTTTAGTCAACACACTTTATAAAATCACCTGAAACACACTAAATAATTGTAACTTCACAAAGAACATTAAAATAATAAACTTGCATGTTTTAAAGCTACTCAATTGGCACAGACAGAAACGTGCCGTATAACCACATACGCAATATGAATACTCCTTCTCCCACTCCCTCCCTACCATCGCCATTACATACCAATTGTTAAGTGGAACAGTTCCAGTGCTAAACTGATCACATTGAACTAATATGTTCTAGGTATAAAAGCATCAATTTTACCATAAGATGTTTTCTCATATTTTAAAAATAAACCACCCTTGAGATTTTCTGGGGGGGGGGGGGGCTGTGCCTTAATAAGAAGTCATCCCTGTAATTAATAAAGACTAAATTAAATCCTAGATATATCTGTTTCCTTACTTCAGAAGCAACTGAAAGGGAAAAGGAAACTTCAATAAATGGAAAGCAAAAATATTTTCTTTTTCGATGAGGTTTCAGCCACAGTATCATCACAATTTTACATAATTAATGTCAGAAAAATTTATCCACCTACAACCAAAGTACGAAAACATTTACTAATTAATGGTGTTAAAATTAATTACACTAAAGGTAATTTCTGGCCATATTTCTCACAGATTAATTTTATTATTATAGAACTAGTTTCCTCAAACATATATTGTATTTACAGGAGAGACATTAACTTTGCAAAACACATGGGATCTATACAGAAATATGATAGTTCTTCAATACCAAAAATTTTTTTCTGGAGATTGCACATGCATTGCTGGTTACTGGCTGAAGGTTAATGTATCATTTGATGTTAGCACCAGTGGTAGGCAAATATGTCTATACAGTGCTCTTTGTTGAATAGCAATGCATGATGAATTAGAAGTATAACAGAAAGATTGGATGCTTTAAACAGTGAAAAATACACAGATAAAGTATGGATAGTGGGAAGATTAAGTGAAATACTTTTTGTAGAGACTGTAATGATGATTCTACTGATTATTAGAGCAGCAGAAAGAAATGCAGACCAGGCTTACTTGGAACAGGTGACGAGTCTACTATGGAACTTCTCCAAAGAAGTTGAATTAAAGAAAATGGAAAAGAACTAAAAAAACTAGCACCAATATGAAGGGTTCATTATGAAACTATTCTTTGAGCACAATTGAAATAAAAAATAAATGCAAATGGCATGTTATTTATGGACACTCTTTAACTACTCTGGTTCTCAGCATTCCATTCTAAATTAGGCGTGAAAGACCACTTAATTTTGCTCAGAGGCCTCTCTATCAGGCTTGATATTCTTTAACATGCCGTAAATCTATGATACGGGACCAACAGCTTTACTTCCCTTCTGAAGGAAGCCATGCGCCCGAAAAAATCCATTGTGCTCCACAGGTTTGAATCCACGACCTTGGGTATATGAAGTTAGCATGGTAACCATTACACCATGGAGGGCAACTTTCAGAACAATTAGAAGATTAATCACTCTCACAATATGTTCCTGGAATGTACTTCAGTTCAGCATCAATTCTTTATCATTGTTCTAAGAAAAACTGCCAAATAAGGTACAAATAATTCTAATACGATGCAGGGTGATATATTTCAATGGCTTAGCTCCGACATAAAACTGCCTATATCTGCACAATATTTGCCTATTTTTTGGCAAATGTATTAATGGGCAAAAACTCATCTATTTTGGCAGAATAGATTGGGTTATAACTTATCTATGCTATCTGCAATCGCATGCTCTGCATGGTACATTACTGTATATAATTTTCAACACTTTCTAAAACGTTAATGCACAAACACTTACGCAAACACCATGGTATATTCAAAGCTCAAGGCATTTCTTATACCTAAAGTCAAATTTATGGCATAATATGCATGTATTGTTTCTAAAGCTGGGCACTATATAAAACAATTATAATTTCTCACCAATTAACTTGACTAATTCTTGAACAAATTCCTTGTTGCAGGCCAAAACATGGAACCTTTTACCACAGTTCTTCACACAGGTCTCCAAAACAGTGAGGGTATACATTACTACTGTATAATTTTTACCAGCATTTTGGGTTAAACGTTTCCTTATACCCTTTATTGCATCTTTAGGTCCATCTTCTGTGTCATTGATGATGTCACATATTTCCATGTTCAAAGCCCAGTTTTCTGAGGCTAAAGCAGCATCTGTAGCTTGTTCTGTAAAAAGAAGAATGGGTTAGCCTGGTGACCATACGATTAAAACAATGACATTATAATTTTATTTAGATATTTTAAGTGCTTAATCTCTTTCCTTTTAAAGGCATTTAAAACGCAAAACATCCCCAATGACTGCCAGCTGTCAAGTAATATGGTTACCAAGTCATGGAAGTTGTTTTATGGTTGACATAGTTAAATACGTGGCATTTGTCATTCATTAAGCATTTTAGGATTTTGTATCATACATCTCGTTATAGCAATTACTTATACAAATGCACATTACGGTTACGCAAGAAAGTAAGAAAGAAAAAACCGAATCGATAGTCACTTGTTACGTTTTAACTTGCTTTCGCAACTTCAGATCGTAATAAATCTGATGCGTTGCAAAAATAGTTTAGATATTTCTAGCGATCATTTGTCTATAAGTTAAACACAGTTAAAGTACAAGTAATGATTCAATTTACCTATTCTTTGCCCCACGGGAGAAGCAAACGGATTTCCACCAAAGAAAGACATGTTTAACTCCTTATAAACTGACAAATGACAATCATGTGATGCAACACACCCTCTAACCCAAAGTCGTCAGATTCACTCAGTCATTCTGTTTCCGTTGTCATGGCAACGGACAGACGCCAAACAATGCCGCATGTCCATGTGTCAAATTTCTATAACTTCTCTTTAATCATGAGTTTCGCTTTATTTTTAAGAGGAAGCCACTGAATTTGTATTGTAATCAGTTTTCAGGTGTTTTATTTAAAGATGAGTGGCGGAAAAGGAATACAAGAAAATGTGGAGCCAAATGTCATAGACATAAAAATGATTGAAAAGGCTTTGCACGATGACTTTCCAACGGGAGAAGTCGGCAGATTGACGAACGAAGAAGGAGTAACTTTTGAAGAAGTGAAAAAGATCAACTTGGAATTCCTTGGTGCGACATTTTTAAAGTAAATGACGTATTTCTCAAATTAATATTTTGGGTACCAGAGTTTTATGTCAAAATTTGTATAGGGCATATAGTAATATTAGAGAAACTATTTACTTGCCCTAAGCATTACTTGTTTTTTTACTTTCGTGATTATACACTTAAAGTAAGTAGAGGAAGTAATGCATTTCGCCCTAAAATTTGTGCTTGAGATTTCACCAAAAATGCCTGTTTGGAGTTACATACCAAGGCATTTTTACAAAATGATTTTGTGTGTGTGTGTGTGTGTGCTTGAACAGCATAGCTCAAAAACAAAATATCAAATATCAAATTGTTGAAATTGTTATACCTTTTGTAAATGTTAAAATGTCTCCAATTTTAAACTATTATGAAACTTTATGAACTTTATATTTAAATTTTGCTTTTAAGATAAAATGAAAATTATTCCTCTGTGTCAATATCTTTTAATAATTAATATTATAAAATACAGCTTTGCATATTGCATTAAAATTTCACTTTCAAATTTATTTCAACAACTTAATGGGAAAATCAAGGTTCACTGATGCTCAATCTGAACTTATTACATTGTTTGTTTCTTCAGATATCTTGAGGATTGACTGCTTGTGGATGCTCACCTCTCTGACAGTTTTGCAGCTAGCCTGTAATCGCATAGAAAAAATTGAAGGCTTGGATTCACTTACCACATTAGTAGAACTTGACTTATCCTTCAACAACATTGAAGTGATTGAGAATATTTCAACATTAATAAACCTTGAAGTGTTTGCACTTTTCCAGAACAAGATTTCTATGTTGGAAAACATGGAAGCTTTACAAAAGCTTATCATTTTCAATATTGGAGAAAATTGTATAGCAGATATTAACAGTGTAAGTACAGATGCATATATGTACATCAGATTTATACATAATAATAATAATAATAATAATAATAATAATAATAATAATAATAATAATAACGCTATGACCCAAATTTTCTAATAATTTTTAATTTTGGATTAATAATTAATATTAGCATATGTAATAGGTTATCATGAAACCACAAGATTCTTAAATTTGTGTGTCTGTTTTAGTAGCTTCACATACAAAAATGATCAAACTTATTGTTATTAAACTTAGTATATAATATGCCTTAGATATCACTACGAAAATTGGCTGTCTGCCATATTAATTATATTGCTCAAGGGAGAATAAGTCCGATGGGGTGCAAAACAAATTATGTTACTTAGTATAATGCCTCTGAGAAGTTGCATCGCTTACAAAATTATGATACAGTGAATATTTAAGAATTTATGCCAATACATTACTATTGTTTGTGTACCTATATAAAATGAATACCACACGAATGGTATATATAGCTCCAATTGAATTACAAGCATAAACAGAAAAGTTGGAAACCTGTTACTTACATGTATTTTATTTTAAATAAAAACCTCATAAAAAGCAATTTATTACTAGTTTTCAAAATCTTAAATTATACACTGAGAAACTCTCCTACTGTTTTCAGAAATAATTAAATTAAGAATTAATTTAACAGCAAATCTTACAACAATGCTGACAGGACATGGAAGGCTAAAATCATATTATTACAGATTTCAAATAACAGAAGATTCAAACTATCCATGTAGTGGAAAAAAATAAATGGCGTGTTATTTAAGGATGCTCTTTAACTATTGTGGTTCTCAGCGTCCCATTCTAAATTGGGCATGAAAGACTGCTTAATTTTGCTCAGAGGTCTCTCTATCAGGCTTGAGGTTCTTTTATGTGCCATAAATTTATAACATGGGACCAATGTCTTTACTTCCCTACAGAAGGAAGCCATGCTAAGGATTTTTACACCTGAAAAAATCCATCATCCTCCGCCAGGTTTGAACCCGCGGCCTTGGGTATATGAAGTTAGGGGGACTCCATGCAGTGGAGAAGAACAAATACCACATGGTGTATTACTTATATGAGTGTAGTATTTTTAGACATTCAAAAGAAAAATACTTCAACAAAGAGGAAAATGGCCACCATCTGAAATATAAATTGTAAAAAATTATTTTAAAACAATGTTTATTTTGTAAATGCTATTAATTTAAGAAAGCATAACTTTGAAATACACACAGAGAAAAGAAATAAGGAGAGAGAGAGCAACAGAAAAGGAGAAATGGAGGTGAGAATGATATAGGAACAAGAGGGAGAGAGATACATGGGATAAGAAAGAGATTGGGAGAGTGAGAAAAAGACAAAGGTGACGAAGAACCTTCACATTTAGCACAATGTGGGCAGAGCTGTTGCATGGAAAGGGAGTATTTATATATATATATATATAATATGTTACCATTAAAATTTTAAGTAATAAGCAAAGCAGAGTAGGTACTGCTGTCTTTACATGCAATTTATTAATCTATTTCCAGGGGCATATTCTGTGGATTTAGTTAGGCTAACTGCGAAGGCCGGTAAATTTGTGAAAAAAGAACCTCTATTAAATTTTAAATAATAAAGAATTTATCCCTATGATGACTGACAATGTAATTGTGCGATTAGATGTGAAGTCACTACATCAAACACCTTAGGTCTTCTCTCTTGCATGTGACGCATAGCTGACGAGTCTCAAGACAGCTGAAGTAGTAGTCACCCATAGTGTTGAGTATGGCCACTCTAGTGACTTCTGTTACTAAAGTTAGGAATTCCTAATTTGCCTAAAGAGATACAAAATAAAATGTTTACCATTTAAAAATAGATGGAGGTTATAATCTTTCATCTGTTCTTTTTTACTTTCTCTAGCCCCATATGTACAACATACATAGTGGATGGAGAAGGTATTGTTTTCCACCCAAAGGGTTCAAACCCGGCGGAGGACAATGGATTTTTTCGGGCGTAAAAATCCTTAGCATGGCTTCCTTTGGAAGGGAAGTAAAGCCGTTGGTCTCAATTTACGGCACGTAAAAGAACCTCAAGCCTGATTGAGAGGCCTCTGAGCAAAATTAAGCGGTCTTTCACGCCCAATTTAGAATGGGACGCTGAGGACCACAGCAGTTAAAGAGCGTCCATAAATAACACAACATTTACATTTTTCCACCCAAAAATTTGATTCCGAGATTTCACCAGAAATACAGGTTTAGGACTCCCTGAATCCAAAAAAAAAGCATTTTCAGAAAAAGGTGCATGTGTATGTGTGTGCGTGCATGTATGTGTGTAGCTCAAAAACGAAAAGATAGTTGAATACCAAACTTGGTATTTAAGTTTGGTATCTCCTAAGGATGCGACATGAAGATTTAAAGAAAATGCCCCCACCCCTAACTACCCTTTGCATAGAAAATTTGATTAAAATCCTGTATATTAAAGCTGTTTACATCCCAAATAAAATGTGTATTTGAATTTTCACTATTTTGGATGAATTTTGCTGAATTTTACTTAACTGCTAAACCGAAAGAGATAGATAAAAACTTACACACAAAAATGTAGATGTCGTCAAAACACACAATTTATGTCCTTTATGTCTCTGTTGTGGAGGTAACCGTTTCTGAGATATTCCTCATTATTGACTTCAATTGTTAAATACTTATACTTTTCTCAGACAGGAAGTGTCCATTTTTCTTTTGTTCTACTCCTGGTCAAGTAAAGCGGCTTGCAATGACAATCCCATAACGATAGCTTTTGGCCTAGTACATTCTCCTTTTACTTATAAATAATAAGAATATTCTGCTAATGTTTATCTCGATTATAATTGTGTAGAAAGAAGAATAATCTTTTGTAAGAAGTTTGTAGAGCAGCTAGAGAAAGCTATGTGAGTGTAACACATCAGATGTTTAATTTAAAGTTCTAGTTAATTAGTAATGATAATTATTATTATTTTATTACTATTATGATTATTATTATAATTATTATTATTGATATTATTATCATCATTATCATCACCACCACCACCATCATTATCATCACTATCATCATTATTATTATCATTATTATATCAACATCATTATTATTAGTAACCCTTTGTATTAAATTTCATTGAAAATATTTACATTCTTATAGAGAACTTTCAACATCCAGAACAAAAATGTAAACATAGTTTGCCAAATAAAGAAATAAAAGTTACCAGAAACTGGTAGCAGCATATGACTCTATTTCATATTAAAAAAAAGGAATTAATAACATGAAGTCAACATAAGTTTTGAAATAGCCAAACAGTTCTGTTCCACTGTGATTTTTCAAGGACAAAGTTTCATAAATTAATGCGCTTTTGGAATTATTTTGTAAAGTTTCACTAATCCTCACTCCTTTGTGTGGCATGGATAAAATGAAAGTCTAACATAGTTCTTCATTGCAGTTTTTCCTAAATTTGCCTCAGTTGGCTCTCAGTACCTTGCATAGGAGTTGCCCTCTATGGTGTAATGGTTGCCATGCTAACTTCATATACCCCAAAGTTGCAGGTTCAAACCTGGCAGAGAACGATGGATTTTTTTCAGGCGTAAAAATCCTTACCATGACTTCCTTTGGAAGGGAAGTAAAGCCGTGGTACTGTGTCGTAGATTTACGGCACGTAAAAGAACCTCAAGCCTGATAGGCCTCTGAGCAAAATTAAGCAGTCTTTCATGCCCAGTATAGAATGGGACGCTGAGAACTGCAGCAGTTAAAAAATGTCCATAAATAAAGCGTCATCTCCATTTCCTGGCATAGGGTTTACCAGTTATGCCAAAGTCATCTGGAATGAAAAGGACTTCAGAAGCTATTACCAGAAAATTCAAGATATGTATCTGATTTTACATCATTAGAGCCAATTTTAGAGAATAAAATCAAATGAACACTTTTCCACGTATAGTATGTGAGGTTTATGCTAACACAACCAATTTTCTGTGACCTAACTGGCCTAGGGGGAGGGGGGGGGGTGAATACTGGGAAACCCTGTCACAATCATCCTTCACTGGCTATTACTCTCTCAGTATAAGTTTTAATGTTGTTACCAACTATATTTGTTGTGTATCTTTTCTGCCTCCATCCTCCTGTAAATAATAAAATTCAGGGCTTGGCAGAATTGCAGAAATGGCAAATTTACCAGAATGGTGAGTTGTATTCTCATTCTAAATTTCATGTTTAATCTATCCCAGGTTTTGAGATTAGGCAGTTAAGGATTGCCAACTGCCATGTGGAATATATTGCTATCTTCGTCTACTTACCATACTTCAAATTAAAGCAAATACACAATAAAACAGTACTTTGTGATGGGGGTGTGTTTCCACCGTCTTCATATAAACATTCATCAACAAATTGTTACCATAATATCATGAAACATACAACTCCACTTATGCAAAGAGTGCTATTATGTATGCATATTTCTACAACACTTTTAAATGTCTTTCTAAATATTGTTTCCTATTTACAACATGAAAATATAAATAAACTATAAAATAACAATTCATCATGATTCCAAACAACAAAAAAAGCATTAATTAAATTGTTTTTCACTCAAACCATGTGTAAGACACAAGTTGGATAGGTAGAGTCAGACTGAAAAATTCAATATCATAGCTGGGATTTGAACCATGGATTTCCCAGTCTTTAGCTCTAACTATATGCCAGCACAGCATTAAATTCCCTAACTGACTCGCATGTTTCCATGTGTAAACCCAAGATGGACTAAGATTATTTTCAGATGACATACCCCAATAGCGACTTACAATGTCGTAAGTACTTCAAGTTCTGGGTTTCATAGTTTAAACAACTATTAAATCAACTAATGTTAGTTAATTAATTTTTTTTTCACACAAGCCATTTGTAAGACAAAAGTGGATGGGTAAAGTCAAACTAAAAAGTCTTTGACATCACATGTAAATTAGTTGAGAAATTTAATGTTATGCCAGCATATTGCTATGGTAGCTCAGTGGTTAGAGCAACCAATTGGAGACCAGGCAATCCATGGTTCAAATCCCAGGTATGGCATTGAATTTTTCAGTCTGCCTCTACCTATCCACAATAAGTATTATTTCAATAAATATCTGAATAGTATTTTCTTTAATGACAATATTTTTACATGCTTTTAGATGTTGTAAATGTTGTTAGATGTTAATGTTTAGATGTTGTAAATGTTGTTTAGATGTTTGTTGTTTTACACGCTTTTAGATGTAGAATCACTGCTTTCATGGCTGGTGTCATTAGAAAATAAATTATTTTCTCAGGCTTGACCACGGCTTACAAGCTTGGAAGATGATTTATTTTCTAATAATTCTATGCTTATATTTGATTTTAAGCAAGCAAAACCTACACAGATACATCTTTGCTCTGCTTTTTGCTATATTTTTATGATTTTCAAACTCACATTAAAGCAATCAGTAAGCTATAATGCATTTATGTCACACGCTATATTAACATTTTAACAGAGCTATTTAAAGATATAGTCTTTATCTCTGTAGGTCATATATTTGCGTCAATTTCCTGAGCTTCGATCTTTAAACATGGCAGGCAATCCTTGTACTGAAATGAAAGAAGAGGATGGCTTTCGACAATATATATGTGCATTTTTACCAGATTTGACATATTATGAATATCGCACTATTCTGAAGGAAGAGCGAGCGGCAGCCAATGAGATTTACAGGTTATCTCTGCTTTTTTATATATTTTTAAACATTTTAATAACAGGTTTTTAACATTCCTGTGGCAAATTTAAAGTTATTTAGCTGAAAGATTTATATCACTGTCATTTCCATGTATAATAGCATCATATTTTCTCATTTTCTTCAATTTTTGTTCAGATATGATTTAGCAAAATTAAAGGATGATGAGAGTGAAGTTTTGGCGAAAAAGGCAGCAGCAATTAAACGAGCTAAAGAAATTGAATTCCAGAAGACTGCATTTGTTGAAGAGTTAGATGGGGATTATTTCTTTGAAGCAATGTTTAAGCATGACACAGAGGGTAAAGCTATTCTTAAGATTGATGGCAGCAATGAGCCCTATGAAAAGTAAGTAATATTTTCACTTACACAAAATGGAAAGAAGAAATAATATATTTGAGAAAATATTTATTAAGAGAGTACTTTATTTTGGCTACATACAATAAACGGGAGAAAAAAAATATATCCAGAATTTATAATTTTGATAGACTTGGCCAGACTTAACATAAATAATTTTGATGCATCAAAATAGGTATGCATCTTTTAACTTGTTAAAATAAAATAAGTACCTAATAGCTTTTTATATTTAACCATACTCTATTGTCTGGAAATAAGAAAAGATAATCTCAAAACAAAAACATACAAAAAATATATATTGGAGTTACGTGGGGACTGTCCTATACAGTACCCAAATTGCAAAGGTAGAATCTGACTGAAAAATATAATATCATATTCAGTATGTACCTGAAATATGGATCTTGTAATCTCTATTCTATTGCTCTAACCAATTGAGCTACCATAGCAACCTCCTAGTAAGACATCAAATTCCCCAATTTATTCACATTTTTCCTGGTAAACCATAAGGAAATCTCAAATTAATTTTGAGATGACAACTTATAATGGCACCTTACTACATTGTAATTACCTTGTTTCAGGTTTGATATTAATTAAAATTATTATTTATATTAGGTCCATCAATAATTATTCTTTCATACAAAGAATTAAGGAATTTAATGTTGTGTCAGTATATTATCATGATAGCTCAGTTGGTTAGAGTAACCACACCCACGTTGCCATGTATATATGTCACCAGCATACCAAAAGCCATTGTTTTGCTTTAATGCGGAAAGAATTTGTGTGGAAGGTTTCATGTTCTCTGTTTTTCTTTCGTCTTCATAGTTGTCTCTTAATTGCTTGTACACTACTTTCCTTTTCTATGCACAGATATTTAAGACACATTTTGTAGTATTTTAGCAATTACTGCAACTCCATTAACAAACAAATTTCAATGAGATGAAATATACACTATCCATCATAGTGAGATAAGAAATAATTTTCCAGTGCTTAGAATTTATAGTTTTAAGGGGTATGCAGTTGTCACTAATGCAGGGATGAGTGATGAACAGTAATTGGTTCTACTAAAATTACATGACTCGAGTCACAACTTCTGTCTTGGTCATGCCTGCTAGTCTCTGGTTCCCAAGGTTACAAGTTCAATCCATAGGAGGGTGATGGATTTTTTTCAGGCATCTTTAGAAGGGAAGTAAAGTCGTTGGTCCAGTGTCTTACATACAGTATGTAAAAGAACCTCAAGATGCCTGATCAAGAGGCTCTGAGCATGCCCAAAATAGAATGGAATGCTGAGAACTGCAGCAATTAAAGAGCATCCATAAATATAACTGAATTTAAGTTTTTTATTAGTATATATTTTTTGTCTTTTGATTATATTTTTGATTAGAACCCTTGATTAGTATGTAGCTGTTTGTTTATATTTTACATAATTTATTATAAATATAACAGACATAACCCAATTATAATGTTCACTGCAAAGTCTAATCCCATACAGTAATATCACTGTACATGACATTACCCTAACATAGTAGTGCAGATATACAGTAATTTATATCTAAATTATACAGAAGAAACAAAAATAATAAATGAAATTGGAAGCTATAGGTATAAGAAAAAAAATTAATAAGCAATAGAAACAAAAAAGGTGACATGGTTTTAATTATGGAAATATTTCAAAATTCAATATTTATGTTAATCTAATAACAAGCAGTTGCTGACTATATTTTTTTAAACTGAATTTTAGATATGTTAAAACATCTACATCAAAATAATGGAGTTGGTTGTATACATACATGTATAATTATGTTTAATGTTGAACCTTTATTTTTATGAGTCAACATAAAACTATCTTACTCAGCAAATTTGGGAAACACTGATTGTTATAGAAATTTATTTCTCAACATTTTCAGATTTCATGATGAAGTGGTGGCCTGTCTAGAACAAATATTTAAGCTTGGCTTGGCACAGCATACTATTAGAGAAGAGGAAATGAAACAATATAAGGATTGTGTGAGCAAAGCCCAGGAAAAAAACAGAGTAGAAAGTACTGTGTAAGTTAATACAAAATATTGGAAAGCTGCTATATATCTATATTTCACATAGTGGAGTAATCTTCAATTATAACTACACTGCAATTTTCTATCTGCAGTATATAGCATTTTTGCAACTCTACCAAATTCTTCAACATTAAGCATTTGTGACTCAATAGCTTGGTGTAAAAGAGATGTTCCAAGAAAGCTTTCATATTTCATTGTCATCATCATTACTGTGATGCTAAGTCCAGTATGACAATGTTGATTAAATGCTAATCAGATTTATTTTCTCTCATTCCTAACATCCAGCATAATGGAAGAGTTTATAGAAAAGAAAGCTGACATATTCTTCCAAATAAACAAGATTCTTAAAAAGGTTGATGAACTTACTGAAGCTGAAGAAGAAATGTACATACTTCAATTTAAGGCAGATATGAAAGACCTGGCACACCAATTTGATACATTATCACAGGAAACATGGTATCAGCTTATGAATAAAGAACTTACACTGTTTGAGCAAATGGAGGTGAGTATCGGTATGCTTGCTTCTTTGGAGAAATGGACCATAGATTCATTTTACAGCAATAAAGTATGAGAATTGCAACTGCTTAAAAATGTTAATATTAAAAAGAGGTTAAGAAACAAAGATAAGTCACAAGTGATAAATCTCTGATAAATCCAAAGCTTGTCTTCTAAAGAATCAAGGTTTAAATCCTTATTCTGATAATTTTGACTAGCATTTCCCATGCTTTTCTTCAGCTTCACATATGAATGACATTTTCACAATCCCAAGTCCTCCTCTTTATAGAAAGCAATAAACACTAGGCTGTTTAGTACAAAGAAAGTCTAAGACCACTATCAAGAGAAACAAAGCAGATAGAATAGAAGCTACTTTAAAGACTATATGCCTATTGGAATCACTAGGCTAGTATACATTTTTAGTATTACCATAAATTGAGAAATCAAATTTTCAATATATTTTACAAATATCTTGAACTCCATGGACACATTAAACTTAGTTGCTTTACTCCTTTAAGTAAATGTCATATGACAATAAATATTCTATTCTCTTTTGTAGCAAGAACCAACCTTGCATTATGATTAAGAACTTTACCTTCTAGGATGGTTGAAGAAATATACCATAGTTCCAGCAGGAAATGTATTATCAAGGATATGTTAGGAGCAAGGGCATCACCATCAAACATATCTTTAATAATAACCCACAACTACAGAACTATCTCTTAATCTCTTCAGCGAAATGGACATGATGCAATGTCCTGTGCATGACTGTTAAAAAACCTATTTTACCAACGGATAACTGTTAAGATAGTAACAAATAAAGAGCTGAGAGAACAACTAAATAAACAGGAAGACTCACCAGAAGTATGCAAAATTGTTACAGTTGAACATTCAATAATCAATTCCCTGAAACAGAGTGGCTCAGAGTTTACACAGATGGTTCTGTAGGAAAATTGAGAAATAATGTGGGAGGTGGTATATATTGTAAATATTTTTCACATTATTTTACATTGCCTAGACAATCCACAAATTTTGATGGTGAAGTGAATGCAATACAACGAGCATTAGAACAGATATACTATAGGACTGATATAAAAGAAAATAAAGTTGTTTTCACAGACTCAGTTTCTGCCATTCAAGCAATAGAAGCGCTGGGGCGGGTTTTCTCCAGGTACTCCAGTTTCCCCCGCCATCGCATTCCACCAGTGCTCCATCATCATTCATGTATCATCAGTGTCCCCACCTGCAGTGCTATAAGTAGTTAAAGTGGGCATTAAACACTACCAAAAAAAAAAAAAAAAAAGCAATAGAAAGATATTAGTCCATATGAATCTTATGATATTAAGGATGTAAGATCTTATTATAGATTACTTCAAACAAAATTTCAAAGATAATACTACAATGGATACCAGTTCATGTGGGAGTGATTGGTAATGAGACTGCAGACTTTCTGGCCAAAAAGGGTGCAGCGCTACATTCAAAACCTAAAAAGTCTTGTAGATAGATGAAAAACTAAAAAATATCAAAATTAATATAGAACAAAAATACCAACATAATATTCAAAAGGAAATTTCTAATAAAAATCTGATATGTTCCATTCACATGACTTTCTCTACATCTCTACAACAAATTATTGCTATAAAGCTTATGCTTCTATTTACCTCATGTTAATCCAGAAAAAAAAAATAGCAGAAATAGTCTTTTTACTTGCTTCCTTGTAAGTAGAAGCAAAATAAGGGAGTACCATAGGTTAACGTGATAGTCATAAGCTGGTTGCTCTGTAACTGAAGTTCCTTTGCTTGTATGGACACGAGTTGGCAAATTCCTGTATGAGAAAAGTATGTTTTTCAAAGCTGAAACCAAAAACAAGGAATATCTCAGAAAGGATCAACTCCACGAAAAAAATGTATATGACATAAATTGTGTGTTTTAATGTGCTCTACAATTTTTCAGTGGTAAATTTTTGTCCATCTTTTACAGTTTAGTAGTTACGCAAAATTCTGTAAAATTCATCCAGAATAAAGTAGTGTTTAGAGGCTATTCCCAGAAAATTCAAGATATACATTTTATTTGTCGGTAAATATCTTTAATATATGATATTTTAATCCAAATCGTTAAGAGCCATTTTTGAGAAAATCAATATTTTCGAAGAAAGTTCCATGTAAAGGGTAGTTGAAGGTGGGGGGACTTCCTTGAAAATCTTTGTGTCACATCCTTGCAAGATACCATGGACACACTCACACGCACACACACAGACCTTTTTCCAGAAATACTTTTTTTTGATTCAGGGGGACCCTAAATCTTGAAATCTTGGTATCAAATTTTCGGGTGGAATACAATACCTTCTCTATAACTATGTATATAGTATGTATAGAGAAAGTAAAAATTACTCCAACATAAAAGAAATAGTACAAAAAATAAAAAATGTCCCAAGAAAAGAAGCAGTTACTCACTTTAGACTAGCTACTAAACATGAATGTTTGGTGGAACATCTTCATAGGTTTAGTTTTGTGAATGGCAACGCATGTAAGATCTGTAATGCTGACAAGATTTTAAATGGAGAACACCTACTGGAATGCACAGAATTGAGGAATGCTGTACCAGATGGGAAGATACATAATCTATATTAGCTGGCTAGGAAAAAATCGAAGAATAAAATCCTGCACATTAGATCAACAACAACAACCAATGGATAACATCAGATAACTCCATGAAATAATACAAATCCTGACATCTGGATTTATGGCCATGCAGTCTAAGGCACAATTGGAGTAGCTAACCTATCAAACCAAGGATTACAGGATTGAATCCAGTCAAATGCATTTTTTACATTCAAGAGAAACTGTGGAAAAGGATGGAGAGGACCCAACTAAAGCAATTGATGTAGTGACATGACAGATTTCGATTGAATGCAGATATATGCATTTTACAATTGTTTGCTTGTTTGTTGTTTTCTTTTGTAAAAAAATTCAATCACAAAATTACACAGCATTATAAGATCAGATATTACTGCAGTTAATCATGTGTCCAAATGTCTGCACAGTCTAGGACATAGTATGTGAGAGTTGACCATACTGGTGTGGTTGGAGGTTTGTGCCCCAGAAGAACAAAATATTTTTTTATTTATTTATTTTAACACTTCATCTCCATTATTGGGTATCCTTGAATGGGTTAAGAGCTTTTTTGCTCAAGATATTACTTTTATTTCTACAATACATTTAATCTTTTTATACAGTTTTATCATTATTATATGTTCACCAGTTTGAAGTGTATCAAATGTACGATTAGCATCCTGATATACACATATTTTTCCCTCACATAGTTGTTGACACCAAGGAGGCAAACTTAACCCAATCTCACATTGTTTTTTTTTAAGAGTTTATTTAGGATGTTAGAATGTGTTCAAATCTTGCCTTGCATTACATTTTTCAGCTGACTCTACCTTAAAAACAATAAAAATGTTTAACAATGATAATTAACATATATGTGACCTTATAGTTGGTTTGAACAATTTATGTTCCCAGGGCTTAAAATATTTTCTTACTGTAAGTCATCATTGACATTGTTATCTCTATCAGTAGTCAGCCTGGGAAAGTACTTGAATCACTTGAGGAATTTAATGTCATATTGGCATGTTATCATGGTAAGTCAATGATCAGTGGTTAAAAGCAAGCCTATGGAAAGTGCAAGATTCATGTACAGATCCCTGCCATTACATTGAACGTTTCACTACCTTAAAAACAATAAAAAACTTTAACAAGAATAATTAACATGTGTAGAAACAATGTCATTATAGTTGGTTTAAACCATTTGTGTTCCCAGGAATTATAGTACTTACTAATATTAAACCACCATTGGGATTTTTATCATGAAATGAGGTGCTTAGTGGTCTATCTAGGGAAAAAAACTATAGTCAGTTAAGGAATTTAACGTTATACTAGCACGTCGCTATGGTAGTTCAGTGGTAAAAAGCATTTTCACAGAAAACGAGAGATTTGTGACACTTTTTCAGCTGACTCTACCTTAGAAACAATAAAAATCTTGGACAAAAATAATTAACATAATAAAAAAAAGTATACACATTTATATACAGGGTGAGTGGAAAGACTACATAGCTCTGTTTTCAGGATATATTACTTTCTCTACACGTACTGTGTACATAGTGTATTGAGAAGATATTATATTTCATCCAAAATTTGATACCAATATTTCATTGGAAATACATGTTTTGGTACCCCTGAATCCAAAACAAATATGTTTAGAAAAATGTGTGTGTCTGTGCAGCATAGCTCAAAAACAAAAGTCTGTTAAATACCAAACTTCATATTTAAATTCAGTATCCTCCAAAGATGCGATCTTTCAAGAAAATCTCCCCATTCCCCAATTACCTTTACATGGAAAAATTTTCAAAAATTATGGTTTTCTTAAAAATGGTGTAATGATTCTGATTAAAATCTCTTGTATTTAAGATATTTACATGAAAAATAAAATGTATATCTTGAGTTTTCTAGGAATAGCCTCTGAAGAACTCTCTATTCTGGATGAATTTTGCATAACTGTGTCTTAATGAGATGTACATTTTTTGTGTAGTAAATTTCTGTCTATCTCTTATGCTTTACCAGTTATGCAAAATTCATCCAGAATAAAGAGCTCTTCAGAGTCTATTCCTAGAAAACTCAAGATATACATTTTATTTTTCATGTAAATATCTTAAATATAAGAGATTTTAATCAGAATCATTACACCATTTTTGAGAAAACCATATTTTTGAAAACTTTTCCATGTAAAGGGTGATAGGGAGATTATTCTTTTTGTGAAGTTGACCATTTTTGAGATATTTCTTGTTATTGGCTTTAGTTTTAAAATACCTAAACCTTTCTCATACTGGAACTTGTCAATTTCTGGCTACACAAATAAATGGATTTCAGTCCCATAGTAACCATATTTTAAAACATTGATTGCCGGTTTAGCCTAGTGTATTCCTTTATTTCCCTTCTACTTTAAAGGAACTAAGTAATAAGACCATTTCTGCTAATGTTTATCTCGATTAGCATAAAGTACACAGAAGAATAAGCTTATTAACAATAACTTGTTACAGAGATGTAGAGAAAGTCATGTAAATGGAACACATCAGAGTTGTTGTTGTTGTTGTTGTTGTTTTTTTTGTTTTTTTTGTTTTTTTTTTATACTTTCTCATGAATAGTATTAGAAACTCTTGAGGCACAACTAATATAGACAAATTTTCTACAGTTTCACCCCACTTCTGGCCCAGCAATCACATTACACTGAACATTATACTCCTAAAATCTATAAAATACACAAGAGTCGGATACTTGGAAAAATATTTTATTTATAAAACAAAAAGCAATGCTTAGTGAACTCTGAACTGCTGCCACTGGAAGTACATCACACCACCACTAGGTGACAGTCACAACACAGCAGATACCATCACTAGCAGCTAGTTCTGAGGATGAGAGTGAACAGCTCTTGAAACTAGTCAGGCACACAAAAATGTAAGAAACATATGTGTAACTATTCTAACTCAAACTATCTCTTAAATTTAAATTTCACATCACTATTACTAGCTTATCCAAATAATACACAAACCAAATTCAATGCTTAAGTTAAATATCTCACATATGGAAGATTTTTCTAGAAAATCTCTTATGGTAAATTTGCAATTATTTTTAGTTTCTTTTGCCATGTATGTACAATATACATAGTGGATAGAGAAGGTATTGTATTCCACCAAAAATTTGATATCAAGATTTCAACGGAAATATATGTTTTGGGGTCCCCTGAGTCCAAAAAAGGTCCATGTGTGTCTGTGGACAGCATAGCTCAAAAACAAAAAGACTGTTAAATACCAAACTATCATACACATTTATTGTGCCACAATTAGTTCAACAGGTAAAAATATTAAAGCAAGAAGCAGACAAATATTCAAGAAATTTTATAATACAATTGACTTTAAAAATCAATATCTACAACAATATTAGGACTTTTAAAATATATGATAGAAACTCTTTTTTGCTTGTTAAGAACCTATCCTAAAAATATGAGAGAGCTTGAATAAAACCTGCGTCGTGTGGAACATTTTGAATGGCAAAAAATGCTGAAAAAACTGTAAATGAGTAAATCAAGTTTTAAAGTTCAAAACATTTTCCCTCTTCCCTTCAGACACATAAATTGGACCCTCCTTCCTCTTCCTTCTCTCCTCTGCAGCAGTTTTCTTCAATTTTAGTTTAGGAGAAACAAATTATTTGTCATTTTATTAATTTTTTATTTTTTCTACAGAAATATGAAGTTTATTATTTAAGTTTAGTATCTTCCAAGATTTTCAAGAAAATTCCTCCACCACAAACTACCCTTTACATGCAAAATTTTTTGAAAATTTTGATTTTCTCAAAAATGGCTCTAAAGATTTTGATTAAAATACTGTATATTAAAGATACTTACATCCCAAATAAAATGTATATCTTGAATTTTCTAGAAATAGCCTCTGAAGACCGCTTTATTCTGGATGAATTTTGTCAAATTTTGCTCAACTGCTAAACCATAAGATATAGACAAAAGCTTACTGCACAAAAAATGTAAATTTTGCCAAAACACACTATTTATGTCCTTGTAATTTTTTTGTGGAGGTAACCATTACAAGATATTCCTTGTTATTGATTTCAATTGTAAAGTACTTACAGTTTTCTCAGACAGGAAGTGTATGTTTTTCTTTTGTTCTACTCCTGGCCAAGCAAAGAAGTGATTTGCAATGACAATCGCATAATGGCTACTTTTAAAACATTTGGCTATCAGTTTAGCCTAGAGTATTTCCTTAGTTCCCTCCTACTTATAAGGAACTAAGTAATAAGTACATTCTGCTAAGGATTATATCTCGATTAGCATAGTGTAGAAAGAAGAATAATCTTATGTAAAAAGTTTGTAGAACAGCTAGAAAAATCATGTGAGTGTAACACATCAGATTTTTTATTATATCAATTATGGATCTAATGATTTTGGACTAATATGTCCTATGTTTAAGATATGTGCATGACAAATAGAATTTATATCTGGAACTTTTTAGGAATTGCTATGAGGATCATTTCATTTACTTTTGTATAACTGATAAATCACAAGAAATAGACAAAATCTTACGGCACAAAATATGTAGATCTCATTGAAGCATAAGTTTATGTCAAAATAAAGTTTTTTGTAGTGTTAACCATTTCTTAGATATTTTTTGCTATTTGTTTGAATTTTCAAACACTTAAATTTTTATAATTAGGAATATTTGTCTAAAGTGGAGCACCATTATAATGGAATTGTTTAACAGTAAAGTGTTTAAAATTTTGATTCATTTTTAAATAATTCCACTTAAAATTCTTTTTAAGTGGTAAGTTGCTATTCAGTTTTTCTTGCAGTCAGGCAAAGAGCATGGAATTCCAAACTATCACATGCAGCACACTTATAAAGGACTAGTGTTGCTTTAGCTTATTTCATCTTTCTTATACTTACAAAAAATGCATAAATGTGCAAGGAAAATTTATTCTGATTAATAAGAGGGTAGACAGAAGAATAAGATTTTGTAAGAATAGTTTGTATAAGAGTGCATAGAGAAAGTATGTAAATACATACTTTTGTAGGAAAAATGGCTAGGATTCGTGCAGTTATGCAAAGTGTACAAGCAATCATGCTGGATAACTGGCTATACAGATAATGCGACAATGTAATGATGATGAGACTATAAGAGGTGCAGAAATTAAGACAAATGATATAATGAAGTTATTGAAAGAACACTTTCTAAATCTAAATTTGGATCTTTTTTTTATTATTTTAAAGCTTCCTTTATTCCAAGGTTGCCTCATGGACAAAGCTTAACAAATACAAACACTATCATCAAGAACACGCAAAAGTGGATGAATAGAAACATAAGAAATAAAACAAAATATACAACAAACAGTATTAAAATTAGAGTTTTAATGTTATAAATAGAAGTAGTGGAAGAACATGGGATAATCATTAAGTAAGAACAAAATTGATAATGGAAACTACTAGTATTGCTGGCTTCTGATTCCTTAAAAGAGCTATTGAGCCTTTTAATATCTATGGTGTGTCAGCCAGGTGTCTGCAAAAACCGTGGTCGTATTTCCATCAGTACCAATGTAAAAAGGACTGCAAGGATAAACTTCACATTAAAACAGTAACTCATAGATTCAATTTAAACTGAAAGGGAAATATTCCTGAGACACAAAACACAAATTTTCAGTGTTATTATTGATAAATATCTAAACTGGCAACCATTTGTAATGTAGACAAATAGAAGCTTATACTTAATGAAATAGGTTAAGGGTACCATGGATAATAAAGCATTGAAACCAGTATATTATGCTTTTATATTCATAAGTAAAATATGGAATAATATTATAAGAAATTTTACAGCTAAGAAAATACTAAAGAAAAAAACATGATGTATTCCATTCACATGACTTTCTTACATTTCTGTAACCAATTGTAGTCAAAAAGCTTATTCTTTTATTTAGTTCATTCTAATTGAAATAAACATTAGAAGAAATGGTCCTTATAAGCAGAAGGCAAATAAGGGAATACACTAGGCTAAAGTGATAGTAAAATCTTTTAAAACCTGATTGCTATGGAATTGAAATCTGTTTCTTTGTATGACCAGGAATTGACAAGTTCCCATATGAGAAAAGTTTAGGTATTTTAAAACTGAAAGCAATATCAAGGAATACCTCGGAAATGGTCAATCTAAAGAAAAAAATGTATATGACATGGATTATTTGCTTTAACGAGATCTACATTTTTTGTGCAGTATGTTTTTGTCTATCGCTTACAGTTTACCAGTTATACAAAAATCAGCAAAATTTATCCAGAATAAAGAGTTCTTCAGAGGCTATTCCCAGAAAATTCAAGATATACATTTTTATTTGTCATGTATATATCTTACATATAAGAGATTTTAATCAATCGTTAGAGCCATTTTTGGGAAAACCAAAATTTTTAAATTTTTTCCATGTAAACAGAGCTGGAGGTAGGGGGATTTTCTTGAAAATCTTTGTGTCTCAACCTTGAAAGATAGTGAACTTAAATATCAAGTTTGGTATTTAACAGACTTTTCGTTTTTGAGCTATGCTGCCGCTGCCCCCACCACCACACACATGCACATGTATTCATGCAAACATGCACATCAACTTTTTTTGGATGTAGTTTTTTTTTGGAATCAGGGGGTCCCAAAACATATTTCTGGTGAAATATCATAATTGAATTTTTAGATGTCATACAATACCTTCTCTATACACTATGTACACAGTATGTGTAGAGAAAGTAAAAGGGGCCATTAGAATTGGAAGGACCACATACTTGCAAGGAGATGTTTAAAGAATGCAGAATCTTAATAATTTGTGTATACATTTGAAAGTATCAAATATGTGCTATTTAACAAGAAATACCCAAAAATAACATGCATATTTATAGTGTAGCAAATAAATATGATTATTAAAGAAATGTACTAAGAGGAACATTAAATAATCATTCACTAGAAAATATAGGGAAAGAACTTTATAATGCATTGCTTAAAAAATAAAAGATATAGAACAAAGAATAGTATGCATACATACCACAAGAAATATTTAATAAAAGTGCATTATACAGCATTGAAGAGTTTAAGTACAATGTACAATATAATCAACACTGTAAATATTGTAAAAATGTGTTTATATTAGAAAATGTGTATAGCCTGTTCCAGTTTAGGCTACCGCTAAACATTGGTAATGCTTGTGTTGCTGTTGCCTAACAAATGTAGTCTACAGAGGGATCAAGGGAAGTTGTATGGGTCAAGCACATGGCAAGTCCATTAAGTAATGCAATAAATAAAGAGCAATTATGTTGACATTCCATTTATCTCATTAACACTAGGTATCAGATTTATTATAACTCACCTACTCTGTCAGTACTGCTGTAATAGGGTATCATACATGATGAACACGTTTAACAAACGACTGTACTCAAACACTTGTTTAATGCACACAGATTTTCCAAAGCGTCAGCCCAGTGTATGACATAACAGTGCAAGCATTTGCCACTGGTAACATGAGGTGGAACAAGTAGTATAAAAAATATAAATATTGTAAACATGGGTTTATATTAGAAAATGTTGTGCATACAGAATGTAAATAATGTAAACATGACTTTGTAGTAGAAAAGGTAATGATTAAGCAATTGAATAGGTACCATGCGCACACATTTTCTTGGGCAATAGATTTACAAGGTGGTGAGTGCTGGAGGGAAGAAGAGTGAAATCAGTCTTTCCACAGACCACCTTTCTTTGAGGACCTCAGCAATTATGGTGAATAGGTTATCTAATTACCATGAACTAGCTGAATTATTAAATGAAACACAGTGCATGTAATAGACTCTGGTATCTACAGACAGAATGAAACCTTACCATTGACAACTGCATTACTTTGAAATGGCATTTTTTTTATTTATGGATGCTCTTTAACTGCTGTGGTTCTCAGCGTCCCATTCTATACTGGGCGTGAAAGACCGCTTAATTTTGCTCAGAGGCCTCTCTATCAGGCTTGAGGTTCTTTTACGTACCGTAAATCTATGACATGTGACCCACGGCTTTACTTCCCTTCCGAAGGAAGCCATGCTAAGGATTTTTACGCCCGAAAAAATCCATCGTCCTCCGCCGGGTTTGAACCCGCGACCTTGGGTATGTGAAGTCAGCATGGTAACCATTACACCAGCATTACTTTGAGATAGGGGTAGCAACCCTGAATATGAATTATTAGTAAAAGTTTATTTAGTATGTTAGCTTGACTCGATTTCTAAATTGTTTTCTTTACATCTGAAAGTTCAAGGTGTCTATTCAATAGGACATCAACAAAAGAAATGCTTTCATTGATATGTTCCTCAATACTTCCTTTTTGTGGATACAGAGGAGTATATGAGTGATTTATTTTATAAACTGGTCAATCTGCATCAATTTATTTTATGCAGGAAAAAGAGATAAAAATTGCTATAAATTGTAAGTTTAAAATGTAGAAATAAACTTTTTAAGTAAAAATCATCATAAAAAAAAAAATCTAATGTGTTCCATTCACGTGACTTTCTCCATATCTCTGCAACTAATTATTGTTAAAAAGCTTATGCTTTTATTTACTTCATGCTAATCGAGAAAAAAAAATGTCAGAAATAAGTCTTATTACTTGCTTCTTTTTAAGTAGAAGCGAAATAAGGGAGTACCATAAGTTAATGTGATAGTCAAAGGCTGGTTGCTACGTGACGGAAGTTCCTTTGTTTGTATGGGCAGGAGTTGACAAATTCCTGTATGAGAAAATAGACGTTTTTGAAAGGTAAGATCAAAAACAATGAATAACTAAAAAATGAACAACTCCATGAAAAAAATTTGTATAACATAAATTGTGTGTTTTAACGTGCTCTATATTTTCTGTGTAGTAAGATTTTGTCTATGTCTTGCCGTTCAGCAGTTAAGCAAAGTTCATCCAGAATAAAGGGGTCTTCAGAGGCTATTCCCAGAAAATTCAAGATATACATTTTATTTAGTATGTAAATGTCAGTAATATACAGGATTTTAATCAAAATCGTTAGAGACATTTTTTAGAAAATCAAAATTTTTGAAAAAAAGTTCCATGTAAAGGGTAGTTTGGGGTGGGGGGATTTTTTTGAAAAGCTTTGTGTTGCATCCTTGGAAGATACCAAACTTAAATACCAAGTTTGGTTTTTAATGGTCTTTTTGTTTTTGAGCTATGCTGCCCACAGACACACATATGGTCATGTTTCTAAAAAAAAATTTTTTTTGGCTTCAGGGGGTCTCAAAACATACATTTCTGGTGAAATCTCGGTATCAAATTTTAGGGTACAATGTAATACCTTCTCTATACACTATGTACATAGTACATATAGAGAAAGTAATAGTAAAGTATATCATTTTATTTTAGATAATTCATCTTAATAATTTGCACAGTATAGCTTGAGTTTAATGGACCCCTTATTAAATGGAAATCTGCCTTCAACAGAAATATTTCATGGCACCGTGAATTTATGGGTAAAACACACGCTAAATTTCCTTTATTAAATGGAAACTGTCTAACATGGACAACAGAAATCAAAGTACGCCTTTTAACGGAAAATTTCCAGATACCCTGTGAAAGTCTGCATTGTGTGCTCTATAGATGTGATGTTTATGTCAAAACATTACCAGTTGGTTGCTACCTGACTGGTCTATGAGAGGGATGTACTAATAAAAACTGAGAAGCCTCATCATAGTCATTCTTCACTGCATAGTTTAGTTAACCTCTGATGTTAAGATAAGCATGGTTAATTGTCTTGTTATTGTTGTGTGCGCTATAATGGCCTATCAAACAGCTCTTTAAGGTTCACCTCTAAACTTACGTAGGTGACAATTTAGTTCGGCAATAGTCACCATGACTTCGAAAACAAGGGTTGTGCTAGATCTTAACACGAGTAAAAGTGATTTATGCTAATGAACGTGATAAACAGAGTGTCAAGCAGATCATAAAGGTGTTCAATGTATACAAAGCTCAAGCTTACATATTTCTAAAGAAAAAATCTGATGTGTTCCATTCACATGACTTTCTCTGTATTTCTGTAAATTATTATTGTTAATAAGCTTGTCTTTTATTTATTTCATGCTAATCGAGAAAAATTAGCAGAAATAGTCTTATTTCTTGCTTTATCGTAAGCAGAAGCGAAATAAGGGAGTATCATAGTTAAAGTGAAAGCCAAAAGCTGGTTGCTATGGACTGATGTTCCTTTGTATGGACAGGAGTTGACAAATTCCTGTATGAGAAAAGTATATGTTTTTCAAAGCTGAAACCAAGAAAAAGGAAAATCTAAAAAACGATCAAGTCCACGAAAAAAATGTATATAACATAAATTGTGTGTTTTAACGTGCTCTACATTTTTTGTGGGTTAAGTTTTTGTCCATCTCTTACGGTTATGCGAAATTCATCCAGAATAAAGTAGTCTTCAGAGGCTATTCCCAGAAAATTCAAAATATACATTTTATTTGTCAGGTAAATACATCTGTAATATACAATATTTTAATCAAAATCGTTAGAGCCATTTTTTAGAAAATCAAAATTTTCGAAAAAAGTTCCATGTAAAGGGTAGTTTGGGGTGGGGGGATTTTTCCCAAAATCTCCGTGTCGCATCCCTGGAAGATACTGAACTTAAATACCAAGTTTGGTATTTTACCGACTTTTCGTTTTTGAGTTATCGTGTTCACAGACACACGGACACACACACACACACACATGGACCTTTTTCTGAAAATACTTTTTTTGGATACAGGGGACCCTAAAACATACATTTCCGGTGAAATCTCGGTATCAAATTTTTTGGTGGAGTGCAATATATTCTCTATACACTATGTACATAGTGCATATAGAGAAAGTAAAAATTGGAAATTCTGAAGCAATGGAAAACTGTACTAATAGAAAAAGAAGAGAGAGATTAGGAAAACTGAAAACCAAGACATCAATAAAATAGTGTGGGAGTGGTTTGTTAGTGTCAGGGCAAAAAAATCATACCATTGGGGTCTATGTTACAGAAGGTAGCTGAAAAACTGGAAAAGACTGATTTCAAAACAGTGGATGGCTGAAGTGTTTGGTGAACAGCTATTTCTCGTTCATTAAAAGTTTTGGTGTGTATTATGTATAACAGAAATACATAAATATATAACTAAGTTACATATATTTTTTATCCCAATATGTCTAAATATGATCATGATTTAATTTTGTTCTCTCTTTGTTAAACAGAAACCTGTCCATAACGGAAATGCTAAAGACAGTTCAGTTCCGCTGAAGACAGGTTTTACTGTATATTTTATAACAATATGAGGTATTAACTTTTATTATGTTTATTTCATATGTTTCAAGGAGGTAAATGGCAACTTTGAAAGGAACATGAATGAATTGGTGAGTGTATTTGTGGAAGGATCTCAGGGCCTCTTTGCTCAGATTCGAAATTTACAACAAGATTACAGTGAGGAAATAACTGATGTTGCAAATACTTTCTTGACTCAGACTGCTGTTGATAAAAGAATGTTATCACCAGATTTGGTAAAGGTAAGGAAGGATAATACACAATATAATTTACTAGTAGTGCATACTGAATATTTATCTAAGAAGAAAGTAAAGTTACAGTTTATACATGGTGGAAGTTCAGAACAATGGCCCGCCGGATAATGTGGGGGAGTGTGTTTGTCTCTCATTCAACAGGTCATGAGTTCAAATCTTGCTTAAGGTGAGTTACCCAGACAAGGTTTTTTTTGGTTTTCCCTGAAAGACTAATGTCGAGTAACTTTAAGCTCCATGGAACCCAAGATCATTGGAGTATTTCATTCATCATCCGATAGGACCAACCAGGTTAAAGTATATGTTAAACTACACAAACACAATAAAAAAATGTGTATGTAATATCCATAGGTCCTGGGCGTATATGCATGTAGTTCGACAGCAAGACATTTACATGCCCGCCTGGGTAGTGTGGTGGTAGTGTGTCTGCCTCACATTCAACAGGTCATGAGTTAGGATCTTGCTTAGGGTAAGTTACCTGGTTAAGGTATTTTTTGGGTTTTCCCTTATCCTGAAATGACGAATGTCGAGTATCTTTAAGTCCCATGGACCCTGAGATCATTTGTGCATCATTTCACCAATTTCATTCATTGTCTGATATGACCAAGGGTTAAAGGATGTTTAGCTAAAAAAAATAAAATTTACAGATAAACATTTCTGGTAAAGTACTCAATGATAACCCCTGTATAATGCCTTAAAATTATTCACTGTTATTCTACTATGTAATAATACATAAAACTGAAAATAGTAACAGTGAAGCAACACAAATATTATAACATAATTTGTGACAAAACTTCACTTATCTTTGTAAATAAATTCAATTAGGACATGTTTCATATTAGTTATTTATCAGCTTATTTCATAGCTTCCTCTTTCTTTTGTTTATTTAAGTTATAGATACTGCTGCTAGGTGATGGGTTGTTTGCTATGGTATTGCCATTTACTGAACATAGAACAAATTTGCTGACAGAATCAATTATGGATACATCAAAATTCAGATTTCTATTCTTCAAAATAAACATATTCTCCCACATCTTTAAATCTATGGGTTCACTTAAATGTTTTAATAATTTAACTTCTGGATTTATTTCATTGTTAAATGACCAAAAATAAATACCTTTATGAATTTATCCACAGAGATATGTGAGGCTTTGTCGCAAATTATTGTTATATTAATACCCAGTGCATATGATGATTAATTGTGTTCTACATTTGTGCCTTCTATCGTGACATGTTTCAATCCTGTATCAGCACAAAATTGAATTATAAATACCATAAAATTGGTATTCTTTCTTCAGATTATGGTGGATAAGGAAACACTCAATACTGCAACACAGACATCACATGATATTCACATGCGTGTAATTGATAATCGAGAGGATCAGCTTGTATCAAGAATCCACTCTTGGTGTGACAATATGTGCAAAAACATAATAAGGTATGTAAATAATTTTAGCATATTAGACTTCCTCCGGTACTTTCCTACCAAATATTCATAACCACTAGTAGCTTAACCAATGAAACAAACTGACAAAGACATGTCCTGTGGTTGATAAATAGCATAAAATATGAATAATTTATAAGGAGAACTTTTAATCAAAATGACATTATTAAAATGGCTTTTTAATTCTAAGCTCACAAAGAAAATTATGCTTTTTTTATATATCTATATATATATTGGTAATTTTGTTATATTAAGATTCTACCAAAGTTGTTTTACTGTTAGAACCAGTTGAAAAATTCAATGCTACAGCTGGGTTTGTACACAGTGCTCCCAATAGCGAGAATAACTATGTGAATATCACCCGGATACTAGGTACTTATGATATGTAAGACACCATTACAGTTTCCTCTGAAGTTATGAGACATACTGGTTGATTGACCGTAAAAAACATGAATCAGTTGGAGGATTGAATGTCACACCAGCATGCTGTCACAATAGCTCAAAAGTTTGCAATCACAAGCCATGTGAACCATGTTCAAATCCCAGTTATGGCATTGACTTTTTCAACTGGTTCTAACATTAAAATTGTGCTTACTGACCTGATAGGGTAAATATAGAATATTCCATATAACTTTGTAATTTGGCTCACTGTTAAAAATAGTAAATAAGTGAGAAAGTTTATATCCTTAATTATACGAGCTATAATTTGTATATGCAGTGGCTCTATTTGGATGAGAATTGTTTGAAATATGATGCACTCTGCTCTCAGTAGAAAAAGATATTCAGCCTCTTAAATTGAAGTATACAGATTTTTAATGCAAATTAAAACTATAATAATTACATATTTTCATCACAGATAATGTTGGAAATGTCACACCTCTTACACCATTTAGAATTCATCAACACTAATTAACTTTTCATCTGAAATTGCAGCAATTTTACTTTCTCTACATAGGGTTTAAAGAAGGTATTGTATTCCACTCAAAACCTTGATACCAAGATTTCACCTGAAATACATGTTTTGAGACTCCCCAAATCCATAAAAAATGTACATGAGTGTATCTGTGTATATGTGTCTTTGGGCAGCATAGTTAAAAACAAAATATCCGTTAAATACCAAACTTGGTATTTAAGTTCAGTATCTTCCAAGGATGTGACTCAAAGATTTTCAAGAAAATACCCCCACCCCCAGCTACCTTACATGGAAACATTTTCCCAAATTTTGATTTTCTCAAAAATTGTTTAACTGATTTTTATTAAAATATTATATATTAAAAATATTTATATGACAAATAAAATGTAAATCTTTAATTTTCTAGGAATAACCTCTGAAGACCTCTTTGTTCTGGATGAATTTTGCATAACTGATAAACCATTACAGATACAAAAACTTACTATACAAAAAAATTTAGATTAAAACAAATAATTTATCTTATTTACATCTTTTTTGTAAATAAAAAAAGTTATTTACATTATTCCTTACTATTAGTTTCAGCTTTAAAATATTTATACTTTTCTCATATGGGAAGTTGTCAATTCCTGGCCATACAAATAAAGGAATTTCAATCACATAACAACCAGCTTTTAAAAGATTTGACTATCACTTTAGCCTATGGTACCCCCTAATTTCTCTTTTACTTATAAGGAAGTAAATAATAAGACCATTTCTGCTAATTTTATCTCGATTAGAATGAAGTAGATAAAATAATAAGTTTTTAATAATAATTTGTTACAGAGATATAGTGAGAGAGTCATGTGAATGGAACACAACAGAATTTTCTCCTTATATTGTTTTCAGTTCTTCTAAACCCGGCCAAGACCAATGTTTTTAAGTGTACCTAAAAGTATATGTACTGGTATGTTAAAGAACTCCTGTGGGAAAAAATTCCAGCACACTGATGGCATTGATATGATACTGGCAATTAACAGCATTGTTAATAATTAATTTCAGTTCTTCCAATGTATGTACTTTATATTTTAAAGTCCCATATAAACAGAAATTGCATAAATGACCTAGAGATTACATTACATTGGCCCTAATTGCTTACTGATCAGTAGTCTACCTTAAAAAATGTCCTAATTTTAATGAGAGAGCACAGTTTATGCTATGGTGGAATATTGTTGAAAATATGCCTGTGCACATTCAATGGTGCTCAATCGCTTTATCTCTACACATTTACTGTATTTTTGAAAAATATTAGCTTTATAATTCAGAAAAATTCACTAATTGTTTGGTAATGCGACAGCTTTTTATGTACATATTGGCTTTTTTTTTGCACTCATGTCTGTTGTTTTGTGTTCCTACAAGGCCATGTAAATTAAACCATGCTTTGTTTGAAAAAAAAAAAAAAAAAACTATATGTGCATCAACAGAGAAATCACGAAAATTATCTAATACCTTGTTGCAGAAATCAACTGTATTTGTAATTGATGTACTACAGTTATAAAAACTTAATTTTAAAAGTTTGGTGGCATTCCGACACGGTTTGCAAAATTTCCAATTCCTGTGCAAACTTTCTCATAGATTTCTTTAGACTACCTTATCTTCAATATTTCAGTGTAAGTTTTTGTTATAGAGTGTTTCCCTAAGTCTATTCACAAGTTTATGAGCCATTTACCTGCAAGGTGCACAGCAGGTCTGGCTATAAATCATTTTTTCTACAAGAAATCGTAATTAGAGATTGTATACACAAGTATTTGAGCCTTTTGGCATTATATCAACAATAACATATGGGAGGAATCAGTTAATGCACAGTAACTTTTTTCAAAGGAAATTTAAAAGACAAGATCCAAAGATTGCAATGAGGCATATAAAGTAAGAGCTGAAGATTTCCTGACAATATATTAATTCTAAGTGCTCTTGAGCTTCTAGCCAAGTAAGTTCGTGGATTGGCTCCAACATTTCGAAGATGTACATCATCTTTGTCTTCAGGGTAAACTAATAACTTGAAAGTCGATTTGCATATTTATAGTGTCCAAGTGATGCTAGCATCTAATTGGTTCGTATGAGAGATATATATATCTGTGTGTCTGTGTGTGTGTGTGCGCGTGTGTGTGTATTTTTTTTGCCATGAAGCAACTGACATTTAATATGACTGAGGTATGGGCACGGACCAAAACTATATGTGGTTATGCGCCAAATGGTTTGAAGCACAATCTGTTGTGTAAGAATGCAAAGAAGTTTTCTAAAGTCTTGGGTGACAGCAGTTAGCTTATCCAAAGCCTGAAAATCTCTTTATTTATTACTTCCATGAATTCATACTCGTACAAAAAAAATTTTTTTTCTTCCTTCTTTTAGGAAACTTTACAAATATCACATAAAGAGAAGTGTATAAAACATCAGGGAGAGTCTGTTCAAAGGTTAATTTAAGAATAAATTCTAGACTACCTAGAATGGTGAAGCCCAGTGTTGCTTGTTTCACACACCTAACAGACTTTAAAATTACAAAGAAATGTTTATGTATTATTGTTTTTAGGGATGAAATCAAGCGTAATCGCAACAAGGTAACAGAAATCAACAACTTCTTAGACCTTCAAAAGGACGAATTTGAAGAACTACAAACTTTGCCTCTTGAAGAGAGCATGGAGGAATTGCCTGTGGATGCAGAGGGAGAAGGTGAATATGAAGATGAAGAAGCAGTCAAACAGCAGCAGCCCGAAGAGGAGGAGGAAGAGGACGATAGTGACTTAAGTGATGATTTAGATGATATGGATATGTCTGATATGGATATGCTTGGCGAGTCAGATGAAAGTCTTGAAGGTGAAGACCAAGAGGAAGCTGAAGGAGAAGATGATAATGAAGAGGAAGAGGATGAAGCACAGAAAACAACTTAAAAAAGGATATACCCAGAGAGGAAATTAAATAGCATCAAGATGACTAGACATATGCCTCTTGCCAATAAAATAATTTAAAGTAATTTAGGCTTGTTTCTCACAAAAGTGTTACATATACAAATACAGAACATTTTAAATGAAAAAGGTCTTTAGAGACATTGGAATATTCTTCCTAAACCAAATTCCTCAGATAAACCAAATTATTTCTTATATCATTGGATTTGATGGAAGTTTAGGAAACTGAATTAACAAAACTGATTAAAAGCAGCCATGCATGATATTTCTTCAGGTTTATTCCTAAATATTTTAATCTTAAATTTGATTTAGGAAGGGACATCTCCTTTAATCATTTATATGAGAAAGTTTGAAATACATACTTCTCATTAGAAGTTTTCCCTTGACTTTTCACAATTTGGTAATATTGATATTATTCCTTTATCCACAGAAGATGCTACCAAATTATGTAATGTACAGAAAGAGACCAAAAATCAAAGCCTTTTCCATTTCCTAGATTTAGAAGTTTAGATAAATATATCAAATCAACAGCTTCCGTGCTGAGGGGTGTTCAATAAGTCCTTAGAAAATTCAAGAAACTACACTTCTAGAAGAGAAAAAGTTTGTATTTAGTAACCATCTTCTCTTACTAGATGGCAGTTAAAGTTTCAGCTATATCCATCAAGTAGTTTTGTTGTCATAGGTGATTGAATTAATAATCTGGTTTTTATTTAGAAAGAAGGAAAAAACGAGTTTTGTGCTGTGATTAAATACTTCTATTTAAAATACTTAACACTGAAAGAGAGAAGAGCAGAGTTGAAGGTCATGCATGGCACATCTGCTCCTGTGTTTGCAACAATTTAACATTTTATAAATGAATTTAAATATGGCCATACATCCACAAATGATGACATCATTCCAGACATCCAGTAGAAATGACTTCCTCTAAAATTGATAAAATCCAGGATATGGTTTTGAGTGATTGACGAAACAAAGTTTGGAAAAAGGTAGAGACAACAGGCATATCACAAGGTACAGTGTTCTCAATTTTGCACCAAAAAAAAAATGACTGACAGAGGTCTCTGAAAGAGCATGGCACATTTGCTCTCAATGGAGAATAAACACAATTGTACGATTGATTTGGAAGCTGGTTTGGCACTGTTCAGACGCAATTCTGATGAGTTTCTGCATCAATACATAACTGTGGATAAAACATGGATACACTACTACACTCAGAGACAAAAGTACTGTCGAAACAGTGGGTTTTTATAGGCAAACCAGCTCCAAAGAAGTGGTGTAGTGTGCATGCAGGGGGGGGGGGGGGGGCAGCATAGTTCCAAGAGACTGTTAAATACCAAACTTGATATTGAAGTTCAGTATCTCCAAACGATGCAACACGAAGGTTTTCAAGAAAATCCCCCCCACGTTTACATGGAAAAATTTCGAAAATTTGATTAAAATCGCTTATATTTAAGAAATGTACATGACAATTAAAATGTATACCTTGAATTTTCTGAGAATAGCTTCTAAAGACATTTTTATTCTGGATTAATTTTTTTGCATTTTGCATAACTAGTAAACCGTAAGAGATAGACAAAAACTTGGTACATATAGATCTCATTAAAACACACCATTTATTTCATATACATTTTTTTTTGTGCAGTTAACAGTTTTAAGAGACATTCCTTGTTATTGGTTTCAGTTTTAAAATAAACTTTTCTCATTCAGGAAGTTTTCAACTCCTGGCCACTCAATGAAATGGATTTCAATCCCATAGCAACCACATTTTAAAACATGTGACTGTTTAGCCTAGTGTAATCCCTCCTACTTATAAGGAACTGATTAATAAGACCATTTCTGCAGGTGTTTATCTCAATTAGCATAAAGTGGAAAGAAAATAAGCTTATTAACAATAATTTGTTACAGAGCTGTAGAGAGAGTTATATGAATGAAACACATCAGATTTTTTTTTGTTATTAAGGAGTTATTTAATTAAAGACCATATTTCCATTCATAAAATTCAGAGATTTACCAATCACGGTTATGTTATACAAATATGCCATGAATTTTGAAAAATCTAAAAGAAAATAAAAGAAATACACCCAAAGAGCATTTTAGACAATTTGATTTTAAGTGGAAAATCAAGTTTTGCTCAACATTTTTTGGACCAACAGGCTTGAAATTTGGGGAGAATTTTTATACGGGAACACCAAGATAAAACTGATGGTTTGTTTTCTGCCAAAGGACAGTCTCTGTAGAAAGTTCATCTGGACAACATACAGTATTAAAGCTTAGTTTTATCAATACCTAAGAAATTTTGCTAAGTGGTAGAATGCTGTACAAACTTAAATATAAGCAATGTTTCTAATGGCCTTCCTCAGTTAAAATACCCAAGTTTTATTTCTTATCAAAGATATAAAATTATTTAAAATAAAACCAATTAGTTATCTTCCCTGAAGGAACTGCTTTGACAGTTTATGCAGTCCGAATAATGTTAATAATCCATTAGAAAAAAAGGTTTTCTGCCTCAAAATTCCACAATCTCAATGAAGATTTATGCATACATAGTTTACATAAAGTGGAATTTAAACCTTGAATTGTAGGCAGTCTATGTAGACAGGAAAAACAAATAGAACAAGAGAAGAGCCAGGGTGGAATAGAAACACAGAGGTAGGTAAGAAAATGATAATTTAGTGTCTGTATAAAAACCTAAAACTTGCACAGTGGGTTATTTAAAATGCACACCTAAAATAATATAAGGCAAAATCCTGATTATTGCATAGATTCTAACAACATGTCATCTTTATTTGTTGCATCATAGGCATTGCTATGTGTACATAAATTCTTAATGAGTCCCAGATTATGAAAGTACATACTTTTATTAGGTCATTCCACAAGAAAACAGATTACTGTTCAGACACAAATTAATTGCCTGTGCACAAGTACAATAAATTCATTGCAAATAATAATCCATATAACAATTATTCAACACAGTTTATTCAACAATCTTAAAAAAAAAAATGTAGATATCTCGCTTAAAAGTACAATAGAAAATACATTTCATAGAAAAATATATTACTTTAAACCATTGTGCTGTTTTCTATTTCTTCTTCTTCAGTGATTCAAGGTACAATTCCAATCCTTTCTGTACTGCAGGTTGGTTAACAAATCCAATAAAGCCTTGGAGATCTTTCTCCCTGTTTGCTGCTAGCCATTCCAATGGCTCTTGTCGGAAACTGAGCTTAGCCATTTTACGTGCTGTTGCTGGAAAAGAATTGTATGTAAACAAATTAGTAGAATAGCAAATGTTAAGTATAAAGCCAGGAAATTAAACTACAACCAGCCTTTTAATAAAAATTCACAGAAAGGCAATTCAACTCTAGAAGCAATTAAAACAAGCTGAATCATAAGTAACATATCTTGAGTGGAGCTGTGTCTCAATGAGCCGGTTCCCATGGCCACGCTCGCTAAGGCGTCTTGCTTTGGTGCTTCGTGGGCAGGGGATCGTGGGTTCGAGTCCCGCCTTAGGCATGGGTGTTATGTGTTTGTGTAAAGGAACAGTAAAACCAGTAATCATACAGGGGGGGGTGTAAATTGGGGATACAGTGCTGGAATACTGACCAGACTCCGGTACTGTTTTGTTAAAAAAAAAAAAATAAATTAAAAAAAAAAAAAAAATATGCTGTAGTTTCAAAATATTGACGGACAGCTTTATGCGTAAAGGACAACTATACTAAATAGACTATGCAACCATCTTCATTTGGGATGCATAAGGTAAGAAAATCACTTGAGAGCTCCTGCTGATGAATGTTAAAATGTTTAAGGTCTATAATTTGATATAAATGATGTACAATTAAACAAATAACCTCCTCCTCCTCCTTTTGCATTTTACACTCCTTGTAGGAGGACTTACACCTTACAGAACTTGCAAGCCAATGCCTGGGATCAGTGCCAGTTGAGGACCAGGCAGACTTTGGATCAGAGTAGCCAGGATAGGTGACCAATCAGAGGTCTAGCATGAGAATGGGAAAGAAGATATGACATGACAGTGAAAAGGATGAAGGGAAAAGCGATAATGGAACAGGTGGTGGAACAAATGGTGGGGGAAACTGGAGAAAACTTGCCCAGCAACTGCTTAGTCAACCACATTATCTGACATGTAGTCCCCTGGGACTGAACACAGGAGACTTTGCTGAGAGGCAAATGGTCTAACCACTCAAATCATAGTGCCACTTTGAAGAAAATAAAGATAGGAAAGAAGATTATATATTTAAAAATATTAAAATTTTTTGTAAACGTCTATATCTTAAACAAAATCCACCTCTATAGTATGTGGCAACATGTCTGCACATTCAAGAGATCCCAGGTTCGAATCTCAATCAAGGTGAATTTTATAAGGTTTTTTTTTTTTTCAGGGTTTTCCTTTATCTTGAGAAGACAAATGTTAAGCACAGCTCAATTTGAGCATTATTTCATCAATTTCATTCCAATATGACCTACCAGGTTAAACGACTTTAAAGTTATAGTACAAAAACAAACAACATTTCTTAAATAAACACCACAAATCATAATTTTTATTTAAACTACTTTAAGTAAACTTAAAATCAAACTAATACAAAATCTCTTTTTAAAATGAATAAGTTTAAAGGTGATCCTGCTTCATTTGCATATACCTAACATTAAACACAGTAACATAAGAGTTCTATGATTACATAAATGGTGATATAACCATTCTCATATGCATTTTATTGTGATGTCTAAATGGTTTATGATTCATGGTTTATGATTTTTGCAGTTCCATGAACTTTTGTGAATGACACTCCCTAATAGTTAAATCAGGATTTGAAAACCCTTCACATATGGAATAAGCACAAAATTGTGTGCAATAAAAGAATCTCTTTTGTTTTATGTTCTAAGTTGTCTACAATATGCAATATGGATACGACACTAGACACAATTCAGCTGATTGTAAACTGAACATTTTAAATACTGACTGACCCTGTCTAAAATTTTAAGATACTCTTTCCACATGCAAAATTCACATTAAACGATATTTCATGTAAAATATCTCACAAAAAATATAAAAATCTCATGACAAAAATGTTATGAAAACTTCTGTCCAATTATATAAATGAAAAAATCAACTGTATAATGTACATATTCTATAGACATTATAAAATATATCTTTCTTTATACCAAAATATTCTGCAAAGCTTTTCTTGTGAAATTTAAGGGTTCAAGCAATATACAAAAAATATTAAATTTTCCTCTGAAAAGTTCTGGATATGAAATTTAATTTAATGTGACTTCCAACACTTACCTCAGCATAAAGAAGCTGTTTCATTTTTTTCTAATCACAATACTTTGTTTAAACAAAATCAAGAACAAAAGAGCGTAGTACATTAACAAATGTAACAGGAACTTTGCCTTTTCAATGATCAAGTTTTCCTTTTCTTTTATCAAACATATGAAACCAGATATAAATTAAATCTGCAATGTTTAATAATTTTTTTTTTCACATCCAAAATGTATTCGTGAAGTCACAGCAATACATTTAAACATTATTTATGTCAGAAATTATAATAAATGTTTAGCCCTTCTTCCTAGTTAGTACATTAGTACATTATAGATTGCTAAGCATAAGGAAGCTGTTTTATTTTTTTCTAATTACAATCATGACAAAAGAGTGTAGTACATCACCAAACTGTAGCAGGAACTTTACCTTTTGAATGATCAAGGTTTCCTTTTCTTTTATCAAATGTATGTAACCAGATATAAATTAGATCTGCAATGTAGGAGAACATCTTAATTTTTTTTCACATCAAAAAAATTATATCCAAAATGTATTCATGAAGTCACAGCAATACGTTTACATGTCATTTATGTCAGAAATTATAATAAATGTTTAGCACTTCTTCCTAATTAGTACATTACAGATATTTATTTACTTTAAAAAAGCTTACAATAGAATTTATTCTCTCCTAATAAATTTACTCTTCGTTTTGGAATTTATTTTGTTTGGAAGGCAACCCCATTTCAATTTTTCTTAAAGATTATAAATATATATTTATATCACCTGGTATTTTTGCCATGCCTGCTAGAAATTGTTCTGCTTTATTAATGGCATCCTGTTTATCTGAAGCAATTTCATCAATCAATCCAATTTTCATGGCTTCTTCTGTTGTGAACATACGACCCATAGTTAAAGCTAGTTCTGCTTGCCTTTTGGATATCACATTTCTCATTGAATCTTGGAACCTTCAAAGAAAAGAAGCATCTATCAACACAAGTTATTATTAAGCTTTGCAACTCATTTTTACTTTCTGTACAATGGAATATAGGAGAAGGTACTGCACTCCACCCAAAAATTCTATAATGAGATTTCACTGCAAATACATGTTTTAAGGTACCCAGTATCCAAAAAGAGTTGTTTTAGAAAAAGGTCCAACTGTGCCTGTGAATGCATTAACTCAAAACAATCGGTAAAACACCAAACTTGGTATTTAAGTTTAGTATCTTCCAAGGATGTGATGTGAATATTTTCAGGAAAATCCCCCAACCTCAAACTACTGAAACTACCCCTTTTTGAAAATTTTGATTTTCTCAATATTGGCTCTAACGAATTTGATTAAAATTTAAAACCTAGAGTTCATAAGGCAAGTATTTAAAGAAAAGCAGATTTTGACAGTATTTTCATTATATGTATGTAAAGTAGTAATCTATGCGCTGCAGAAAGAAAATCTAAGAATGTTCAATACTACAAGACATAACAAGCTCTTTTTATGGCAAGGTTTTAGAACCAGTGTTGCTACAAGGATCCTAGTGTAAAGGGTTTGTTTCTGTTCAATAAATTACCAGAATTCATAAAGCAACCTAGTGGAACTCGTACATTTAAATGCAAACTTAAATTGTATTTAACAAGTAAGGCTTTATATACACTCCCATTTGTGAAAATTGAAACACCAAGAAAGAATTTCCCACATAGCTCCAAACTTGGTGGCAGTGTAGAAGAGTATGCGAGCAATAAGTGATTAGGTTTGCAGGGAGATGCAGTACACTTAGTCTGAGCAGAACATGTCGTGCCAGTCTGACAAAGTAAATGTTGCACAGTGTAGTCAATGCAGAGCTATCCAGCAAGATGCAAACAAAGTGAGTACCAGTAGGCCTCATCAACGTCAAAGGGAGTCATAGCGGCATGTGAGTGAGTTCAAACAAGGAAGAATGCTTGATCTCTGGGAAACAGGTTTGTCATACCATGGCATTTTGGCTTGTACAGGGTATGCTAGTACATGATGTGTGTGGAAGTAGCGGATAGATGAAGCTTGTACGCAGCGAAGAATGGATACTGGACCATGGAAGATGTGAACTTGTTGCATCAATGGTTCGTCGCTGTCTGCTGAAGGTTGGATTGATTGCACACATGTTATTACATCAGCTTCCATTGTCAAGAATCCACAAGCTCCTCCAAATGCAATGGGCATGTGAACACAGTCACTGGAGTGCTGAGTGGCAAAATGTAGTCTTTTCAGACAAGTCCCGCTTCAATGTGTCCTACAGTGATGGTTGCATACGTGTCTGATACCATGGTGAGTGCAACCTGGAGGGCTGCATTGTCGAGCGGCATAGCGGACTAACATGAGGTGTGATGGTTTGAGGCGCCATTGGTAACAACAACCAATCTTGCCTCTACGAATTGAGGGCACTTTGAACAGCAACTGGTACCTACAGGTGGTTGTTGAGCCTGAGGCATCTTCACAGGTGGCATTTTAGCAAGACCATGCCTGGCCACATATTGCAAGGAATGTACAAGCCTTTCTTCGAAGAGTGACGGGTACAACTGTTTCCCTGGCCTGCACATTTGCCTGACATGTCGCCCATCAGACATGTCTGGGATATGATTGATCAGCACCTGATGCATCATGGTCCTCCAGTAGACAGTTTCACACATTTGTGGGCTTGAATAAAAACTGTGTGGATGGAAATTCCTCAGGAATTTATTCAGTGGCTTTTTGATTCAATGCCACAGCATATTGCAGCTCTAATTGCAGTGGATGGAGGTCATGCCCAATACTGAATATGAAGGCTCAAAGGTCATGTATAGATTTCAAAAGTTTATCATTTGTTACTAATCATGTAATGGTATTAAATTCATTGCATTCATGAATTTCTTTCTTGGTGTTGCAACTTTCACAAATGGCAGTGTAGTTTAGATGAATTGGTTGTACTATATTTTAAGTGTAAATATTGTATATAACTTTGAAAATGTCAGAAACTGTGTATGCAGTCTATTGACAATAAATGCAATTTTTTTTTTTATCATCATTATTATAGCTCATAAACATGTAGCATTAAACAACCAAGTCCATAGATTAGTGTTTACACCATTAAAAGAAGAATATTAAAGTGAATATGAATACACAATACACACAGTTATTAACAATGGTTTCAGTCCGCAACTAACAGACAAGAAAATAGGATATTTCAAACAAACAAAAAAAATCAATCACAAAACTAAGTCAAGTGAAAGATAAATCCATCTTCCAGGAAATCCTATACCATCCATGTCTACATCATAAAAAAATTTTCAACAAATGCAATATCAAATTAGCACCCCAAAACTACTACAACCTGCAAAACCTGAAGGACCCCATTCCAAAACGCCAAAAATTCAGCTTGTTTAGATTGCAACAAACTCTACATGGGAAAAAGAAAGAGAACTTTAGAAACAAAACTAAAAGAACATCTCAGAACAATAAAATACAAACAGACAAACAGCTGTTGCTCACCAGTTTTGGTCAAACCATGAAATCAACCAAAACATAACACTTATAGAACCTACAAGATAAGCAGCAGATTTGGATGTTTGGACAAAGATCCACCCATACAAAATTAAAACAACTTAATGAATTTTGATTTTGGGGAAAATACGTAATAGAGCACCAATCAAGTCAAAGCTGAACACTTCAAAAACCACTAGAGGAAATACTGGGTCAGCTGTAGTCTGCTGAAGATAAAGTGCACACATGCTTTGAAACATGTTGGGTAAAAAGTATCTGTTCATGATGTCATAGTGTTATTATGATCCAACACATTAAACTTCTAATTCAAAGTTACTATCTTCTGCGCACACACACATGCACATGCCCACACAGTTATTGGTTTTAATTTTAAGCTACATAGTTCAAACAGGAAATTATCTTTATAACTTCATTTTTCTTTTTTTTTTACTCCAAGCCATGCAAGGTGATGCAAATTTCAATTGTTTCACATAGCAACCAGCTTTTTTTTTTTTAAGATTTGACTATAGCTTTAGCCTAATGTATTACCTTATTTCTCTTCTATTTTAGCTAATGTTTATCTTGATTTCCACGATGTAGATAAAAGAATAATCTTTTATAACAATAGTTTGTAGAGAAAGGCATGTGAATGGAACACATTTTTACACAACTATTCTCACAAAATGTAGAAGTTTTTCTCATACTTTAACATACATTCCAAGCAACATATTGATTAAAAAAAATAAATCAATAGGGCAGTAAAATCAAAATATTTTAATTGCAATCAAGACACAAGTGATACAATTCTATAAACACCTGAAGAGAGGTGAAGTAAACTTGAACTCTCTTAATAGCTTCATCCACTTACATAGCAGAACCTGTACCTTTAGCATTAGTTCACATCGTCAGCTGACCGTTGACTGCTGGATTCACTTTTATATTAATATAATAGATTCTTATAAGGATAATAGGAAAAGAAATTATAGTTAATAAGATTTTATTGATTTATCAAGTAGTTTGATACATAAATCTGAAGAGGGAATTCTGTGCTTTTGGAAAGTCAAAATTCACGATGTAGTTTTCAAATTTTATATAAATCATCTATATTTCAAGTTCTTTGGATTTCTGGGCTGACTTCAGTAATATGATGTTGGTTCTTATGGTTTTAGTCAAGAAGAGTGAAGTAACTGCTGATTTATCCGTTTGTTTAAATTTGATGCCTCACCAGGGTTCCTTGAAGTAGGTAGGCAATGTTCCTGTTAGGTGAGAAGCTATCAAGCATGCATAAGTCCCCTTCCTTCAAGTATTTTTCAGACAGTAAAAGTTACTACCAACCCCTTGCAATTTGTAATGTAGACCCAGCTTAGGTATACATCACGTTTGCATAATAATCTCATTTAATTTTTCAATACTTAAAAATACAGTGCCTAAAAAAAATGTGCACTAATAATGGTTTTAATAAGAGTTTGATTTCAACTTGGTACAAATTGTTTTATTTCATTCAGAAAGAATTGCACAAAATATAAAATATTAAGAAACTTATTCAGAACACGATTTGGGTAGGTGTGACTATATTTTATTTATTATACTTTGACCTTTAAGAGAAGTAGCTTACACAGTAAAATAATAAACATTTAACAAAATTAAGGTATTATACTACAACTACCTATTTTGCAATTTATTCCAGAGTTCCATCCCTCCTTTCTTTTCTTTTCAAAATGGATTGCATATTAACATTTTTTCTATAATATAAAGTATTTCGGAAATAAATATAACATAGTAATTGATAAACTGATTTAGATATTTCAGTTGTAAACTTTTAGATGTCTTCAAGCACATCAAACTGTCTTTATGTTTGCATAAAATTTCATATTAATTTCCATCTTAAACAGCATTTCAATATTCTACAGAAAAACTAACTTAAAAAGTATGATTACTAAGGGTAACTATCACACAATTCAATAATGGACATTTCTATCAGCATCAGGGTGTCTAGCAGTACCGAAAGTCTTGAAAGTAACAAATTTTGCAAGTGGGTGCCAAAAGTACCGAAAAGTAACAAATTTAATGGTTTGGAGAATATAAGGTAACAAATTCACATTCAAACTTGGTGTTCATAATTGCACTGCTCTCGAAAAGGAGCAAACTAGCAGCCATCAACAATGAGGATTGGCTACATTGCCATTTGGAGGAAATAACATTTAAAACTAAAATTTATTGTTATGAGTTTTGGCGGTAACAAGAAGCAATTCATGGGAAGTCCAACAACAAAATTATAATTTCAGGGTGTCTACTGAGAATGCGAAATAAAAATTAGGTACCTCTTTAGGTACCACACATATCAGAGCTCCTGATCACAGCAAATCGTGGCTGCTAGTGTTAGTACCCTGCCCATGTGCCAGTAAATTTAAAAATCTCAGTTGAATATAATATTGAAATCTCATTTACAAGTGGTTGACAATGTTGTCAAACACTTCGCAGTAAATGTGTTTATAGTTTACATTTCTTTTCTTTAAAGGTTCTCCCACTTAAGACAAGTGTGTTTCTTGAAAAACCTCTTCAAAATCTTCACATAATGCACCTTTAGAATGACAAGTTTCTTGAATTTTCTGCTGTCTGTACAGAATATCTGGTTGCCTGGTTTTGGAAGATGTTACACGGTATGTCTGCGAAGGAAAATATTTTGGTGAACATGTCAAGAAGGAAAACAAATTTGAAATCTGCTAAAAGTGACAAATAGACATCAACTGGTGCTAAAATCTCTGACTCAAACTCTGCAGGAAGTCCTAGCATTACACAAAATACATCACACAGTTCAGTTCTGTTCCTGCACACAATGTTTACTAATTGAAGAATAATTCCATTGTGTTGGGCACACACGTGAAAGTTGATGCTGCAAAAATTGGCCCAAAAATGTTGCTGTGCCCCCATGAACACACAAACGCACGTGGAAGCGCACACGCTTTTTGGGTTCAGGGGGATCAAAAACATGTATTTCCAGTGAAATGTCGGTATCAAATTTTTGAGTGCAATACAATACCTTCTCTTCTACACTATATACATAGTACGTGTAGAGAAAGTAATAAATGCTGCAAGAATGCTAAAAATATTTTGCATTCAGGCATCTGGCAGGTACTTTGAGACAAAACAAGGTTTAGTACATGGGTGTAACAATGAAAAAATAACACTTCTGGATGCGTGATTTTGGTTAGTGTTTGACTTCATTTATTTTCCAGCCATTGTTGCTGTACCGAAAAAGTATGTGCAATCAATTTCTCATTACATCTAATTTCCGATAAGAAGTGGCAAATAAGTTTTGCAATAGCTTGGACACGTCAGTGACTACTTATATCACAGAATCCCAAGAATCTTTCTTTGATCTCTCTACCCTACACATAATGCAGAACTATAGAAAATTGTGCTTTATTTGCCACACCAGTAGTTTCATCAACCATAATTGTCACAAAAGGTACATTCACCTTGTTTTATAGCTGATAAAATGGCTAAACTAACAACCTAGATTAGATCATTTTGCATATGATTGGAAATTTAAAAACAGTTTAAGTTTCTAAATGCTCTGCTAAAAGAGGATCGTATTCTGCAGTGTACTTTAACAATATAATTACCTCAATTAGCAGATTGTTCTGTTTCATCATGTCCTCGGAAGGCTAAATGTTGCTTTCCTAGAAAACACACTACATTAATAAGTCTTAAGGATTTTCCTGTTTCCCTTTACCTTCCGTTTATGTAGAGAAATTTCAGTTTTTAACTCGTTATCAAGCACAGTGCCTATTCTAGTTTTTCTGAAATCAGCTATATTTGCGGAAGATTATAGATAATTGACAGAGAATCCCTGCTTGGCTCTAGACTTAACTAAATTTCCCAGATGTGTGTATCCAGTTCTTGTCAAACTAGTATTCCTATAAGTACCAAATAACAGGCAATACGAGCAGAATAATGCATTTAGTTCAGGATTACCACCTAATCACTCACATTTACTATATGTATTTCACTGAGAATGCTTAGTGCATTTATTTGTATGTTTAACTAAATTTTATAGTTACAGTGTTGGTCTTCCATGTTTAATTATTTGCAATTTGACTGAGAATGAACATACAGAAAAATGGATTGCATAGAAGTCCTTTTATGATACATTTAGGCTAAGACATTGTATTATACTGTTCAAACAATCTTTACTTGCTCAATTTCTATAACTGTAAAATTTCAAACTGAGTAGCACACCACTGTTATAAATTCACCTTACAACAACATTTCAATACCTGTCACCTTAACAGAAACTGTCTGGATCATTTGAAGCTTGCTTCGCAAGGAGAATAATATAAGCCCATGTCACCTGGAAGATTTCAGATGCACATTCTCTCTTACTGGTGTAGCTGAATCAACAGATATTTTGCATCGGTTTGGGTACGTACTTATGTATAAAGTTGAGTCTCGGCAGTGTTAACCAGCCCAACATTAAGTCTTGGGAGTGAAGCAGTACACTGCTTGTAAGAATAACCTTGATGCACTGAAACTTGTTTTGAAGAAATGCAAATGTGGATGCTGATACTTCTTATCAGGTTATTACTGAATAATTTAGGAATAAATAAAAACCAAAGCAGTGCTTCAATTGAATGCACACCATTGAGTACCAACCAGAGTACAAATCATAGATTTTATTGAAATCTATCAAAATATCTAAATCTTATTTAAAAACAGTAGCTATTCTAAGTACACCACTGAGTACAACCAAAGCACAAATCATAGATTTTATTGAAATCTATCAAAATATCTAAATCCCGTCTGTTTAAAAGCAGTACCTATTCTAATCCACCCACATCTGCAATATGGAGCCGAGGTCTGATATAATCAAGTATCATAAATGTAAATGGATTATTGATATTGCAGAGGAGATGTATGAGGTGTGTATTTAATATACAAATTTGAGAATCATGTAACGCTAGCTTTGTAAAAGTTGAAATATTAACTGAAATTTAATTGCATATTTATAATGTAACCATGTTTTTATTAAATAAGAATGCTGTACAAATAAAATATAATCACAAGTGAAGTACTAGAACTAATAATTATTAAGAGGTCATGTTAATAAAGCCACAGAGGATCCTTAATGATGGGTAAAATTCTGTGCAAGATACCAACGGAATTCAAAGCTTTAAGGTTAATGTATTTCAAAAGAAGCTGAAAATTTTAATTAAAACATGTTAGTAGAAAAGAATTGTAAATAGGTTTTTGTTTTTCTAATGAGACTTGAAACTTGTAAAAAGTCTATAAACTAATAAAGATTATCTATCATATATCAAATAAAAAGAAGTATTTTAGAAGTGGAGCACCATCATTTAAATGTAATGAGTCACCTTTTTACACTTTTTGCTACAACTTTGCCTTTGTTTGGGAAGACCAGTTTCAGGGTACTTTAGCCCTATCTTCAGTTTCGGGGACGACTGATGCTGAAAGTGTAAAAAGGTGACTCATTACATTTAAAAAGAAAAAAAAAAAGAAAAGATCATTGTTCAAATGTTCATTTTATGCAACTCATTATTGACTTCAGTTGACGTAAGCACTCAAGACTTCATTACTTACAGCAGGCATTGCTACTCAAAAGTTAGTAATTTAAACAAAAAGGCTTTTATTACTGCATTAGAGCTCTGCTGTGAAAATGCATTTAACATTACTAGATTGTGAAATAACTTGCTTGTCTTTAAGAATCAAAGGGAAAATATTTTATGAATAGATTGTATATGAAACTTGTAGAATATCATGTATTAGGTTAGTATAGGAGGCTGTAGGTAGCAATTACAAATTCAGAGAAAGTACAAATGCTTGCTAATCCTCACCATGTTTCCAGAAAAGATTCCATAATAATAGTTTTAACCTTAAACAAATATATGCAGATTTCATGTCTTGGAAGAGCTCTGAACCCCATTGATTAACATTAGCACATATTACCAAGTACCTAACTTTTCCAGTACAAAACCCAATAAATAACCAAACTTTAACAGTACCACAAAAATAGCAGATACCTCCAGAACTTCAAATTGTACAAGGGCTATTTTGTTAACCTCCGTGTGATCAGAGAAGCACAAAGTGGAGGAACTGCACACTAACCCAGCATAATATCCTCTAAGGCTAAGTTTAATGCATAATTTTGAGTCAACTACAGAGACTTCAATGCAGTAGTACCATAAATTTAATTCTCCTGCCAGGTGCAAATTGCAAAGCATTATTCATTTTTTACAGACAGAAGGGAATTGCAGAATGAGCCATGTTTATGATACAAATTGCATGACAGAGTGTTGTGCATTAATGGTGTGGGAAATTTAAAGACAGCCAAATTGATGCTCATGATGAAGGTAAAAGGATGCAAATCTGTTGCTAGTGAAGACTTTGTTCAGCGAATTGATTAAGACATTTGAGAGAGACAGAGGTTTACCATCAGGGAGTTATCTGCAGATTTTCCAAACATTTCAAGGCCAGCTCTGTACATGATTGTTACAGAACGACTGTGCTATTGAAAATGTTGTGCATGCTGCAAAGAGTTATTCAAAACAAAAGAAGTATGCTGTCATCTGGAATTGTTTATATTCTTGATAACTCAAACTCGCATATTACTGCTAACCCAACAGCTACTTACTCAAGTTCCTTTGGGAAGTGATTTAGTATCCCATACAGCCCAGATCTAGTTCCAAGTATCTCACCTCTTTCGACAGCTGAAGAAAGGTCTGGGAGCACAGCACTTCTATACCAATGGAGAACTTCAAGATGCTATGAATACCTACCAGCATTCACTGATGGCAACTTATGAAGAGAATATTGGAGAGCTCATTTACAGATATGACAAATGTCTTAAACTCAGGTGACTATGTAAAAACAAAATCTGATGGGTTCCATTCACATAACTTTCTCTACCTGCTCCCCATACAAACTATTAGTATAAAAGATTGTTCTTTTTATCTATATCATGCTAATCAAGATAAACATTACCAGAACTGGTCTTATTACATGCTTCCTTGCAAGTAGAAGGGAAATAACAGAATACATTAGGCTAAAGCAATAGTCAAATATTCTAAAAGCTCATCACTATGTGTAACAATTAGGTTCAGTTTGCTTTGCGTGGTCTGACTGGAGAAAAGGTAGGTAGTTTAAAATTGAAACCAATAACAAGTAATATATCAAAAACGGTTCAAATGTACAAGAAAAACATACGAGACAAATTGTGTGCTTTAACAAGATTGAAATTTGTGTATGGTAAGTTTTTGTCTATCCCTTACAGTTTAACCCTTGTAGATAATTCTATAACACTCATCCAGAATAAAGAGGTCTTCAGAGGCCATTTCCAGAAAATTCAAAATGTACATTTTATTTGTGATGTAAATATCTTTAATATTTGGTATTTTAAACAAAATCATTAGAGCCAAATTTTCAAAGTTTTTTGATGTAAAGGGTAGTTTGTGGTGGGGGGATTTTCTTGAAAATCTTCATGTCCATCCTTAGAAGATACTAAACATAAATACCAAGTTTGGTATTTAACAATTTTTTGTTTTTGAGCTATGCTGCATGTCCATGCGCACACAACCTTTTTCTAAATTTTTTTTGGACTCAGGGGATTTCAAAACATATATTTCCAGTGAACTCTCGACAGTGAATTTTTGGGTACAATACAATACCTCTCTAGCTACTATGCACATTGCATATGTACATACATGCCAGAGAAAGCAGTAACTATGTATAGCTGTGGTTGAATTTAGGAAATACAACCATTTTATAGTTTACATTTGTGTTCATATTATGTCTCATTGGAGGTTGAAAAATAGAAATAGCCCTTGTAAAATCATGCATGAAGTGATATAAAACATTTCCACACAGTCATGGTATTCAAGTTTCAAGTCAAATCAGCGTCTAGCCTCTTGTTCTAATATATTAACTGTGAGATGCTATGCTCTTTACTGCTGTTGCAATCTGAGTGATTGCTCTTACCACTTAGGAGCAATAATTCCCAACTGTGTCTCATTGAGACCAATAGTGTACTTTGGTCCCACCATAACTCTGTAATCACAACTGAGCGCCAGTAAACAGCCTCCTGCTGGACTGTGACCCTGCAAGAAATCCAATATTTAGCTTATCTTTGCAGTGAGATTCTACTTCAAAAATAACATTTTAAAAATTATATTAAAGAGATTTATTAAATTTAAAGAAAAAAATTAACACGATGATGTAAGTAATATAAATGTAATTTCTGACTTTATCACATCCTAGAGTTGGACTTAACAAAAGATACTATTCACATTTTTTCCTGCTCATAAACAAAATGTATTTTACTTTCTCCAACATGTATGTACATAGTAGCTAGTGAAGGTATTGTATTCCACCTAAAATTTTGATGTAGAGATTTCACCAAAATATATGTTTTGAGGTCCCCTGAGTCTGAAAAAAGCCTAGAAAAAGGTGTGTGTGTGTAGTGTGTGCGCATGCATGCGGCACAGCTTAAAAACAAAAAGTTGGTTGAATACCAAATTTGGTATTTAAGTTCAGTATCTTCCAAGAAAGAGAATTCAAGAAAATTGCCACACAGCAAACTACTCTTTACATGGAAAAATTTTTGTTTTTCTCAAAAATAGCTGTTAATGATTTTGATTAAAATACTGTATTTTAAAGAGATTTATAATTTTTATTAAAATGCAGTATATTAAAGATATTTACAAATAAATGTATATTTTGAATTTTCTGGTAATAGCCTCTTAAGACCTCTTTATCCTGGATGAGTTTTGCAGAATGTTGCATAGCAGTTAAACCTAAGTGATTGACAAAAGTTTACTGCTCAGAAAATGTAGAGCTCATTAAAACACATTATTTATGTCATATAAATTCTTCTTGTATAGTTGGCCATTTTCTAGATATTCCTTGTAATTGGTTTCAATTTTAAACTACCTATTGTTTCTCAACCATGCAAAATGAACCAAACTTCAATTGTTTAACATTGTGACCAGCTTTTAAAAGATTTTGTCTATTGCTTTAGCCTAGTGCATTCCCTTATTTTCCTTCTGCTTACAAAGAAGTAAGTAGACAACTTCTGTTAATGTTTATTTCGGTTAGCATGATATGTATAAAATATTAATCTTTTATAAGAAAATTTTGTTTATGGAAGCTAGAGAAATTTATGTGAATAGAATATCAGATTTTTTTTAAAATTTTGTGTCTAATCTCAAAGCAGGATCCATTATTGCACTGCAATGTATATGTAATCATTTAGGGGTGAGATTTAAAAATCAAACTTTAATTTTTATTACTGCAACATTTGTTACATATACAAAGTTTTTTTCTTTGATGGACAATGGAACTTTAGATTTTTCTAGAAGTGCAGCATTGAGATATCATCTGTTTAACATTTATTTGCTTTCTGGTAATGTAAGAACTGCTAACAGGATTTCATTTGTTTACGATTTTTGTGTTTCAAAATGAAAATATTTATTGACTAAGAAGACATCACTGTTAACAAAGATGTTCTTTAACAAAAATCTATTGTGTTATATTTACATGACTTTCCTTGCTCACTATAGAAACTGTTTATTATGTTTACTTAACTGTTATGTTAACAAAGATGTTCTTTAACAAAAATCTTTTGTGTTATATTTGCATGACTTTCTCTACTCACTATAGAAACTGTTTATTATGTTTACTTAACTGTTATTAGTCTACATCTTACTTGATAATCCCAATAAATTTCATTATGCATTTTGTAATAGGCATGCAGATACAGAAGGCTAAAGCAATGATTAGATTTTTAAAAAGTGGCTTTGATATTCCATGCTCTTTGTAGGATCACAACAAAAAAAACTGAAAATTTACCTACCATTTAAAAAAGTATAATTATTAAAAAATTCAAATCAAAAACAAAAGAATATATCAAAAATGATTAATGTCACAAAAGTGTTAATATAAAATGTGTGCTTTAGTGGAATCTACATTTTCATGTGCTAAATTTTGCCTATCACTTATGGTTTACCAGTTATACAAAATCATTCAAAATGAAAAAGACTTCATAGACAATTACAAGGAAATTCAAGATGTACATCCTGTTTGTGCTGCACATATCTTAAATATATAGTATTGTAATCAACATTGTTAAGGTGCATTTTTGAGAACACCAAAAATAAATTTTAAAGGGTAGTTTGTAGTATACAGTTTTCTTGAAAATCTTTGTGTTGCATTTTTTTATTAGTTTTGTATTAAACCGACTTTTCATTCTTAAGTTCACAGGCACGTTCTTTTTCTTATTTGTTGGGGGGGGGGGATTTAGGAAGTCTCTTTAAGTGTTTTTTATGAAATTTCAGCATTTCATTTTTGTTTAGAATGCAATATTTCTATTTACTATACATAAGTGTATGAGAAAGTAAGTGATCAACACAAGCCCCCAAAAATTAACTGATTATTTAAATAGTAGAAAACTTACAAGGGTCCTTGTTATGAGCCTAAATATAGTATGCCTCAGTGAGCATTGAAAGGATAACTTAACCACCGGTCTGTGGTTCTTGTGTGACAACTCCCAAGTTCAAGTGACACAAGCACTCATACATTGCCAAGTTCATGTCTGGCTTTTTTTTGCCAACAAGTCAAACTGCTCAGGTTAGATTAGTCTTGGGAATGAATATGCACATATACTGCTGTTTGTACTATAGCATGGTTGCATATTTACAATGTGATAGTCTGTACATGTTAAAAACATTTTTAAGAAATAAGAATTTGAGTATAAAAATTAAATGAAAATTTAGACTTGCATTTCCCTGATAGACAACTTACATGTAGAAATACAATTGAACTTACCGGATAGGTTTAACAAAGCAAGTTCTGTAAACAACATGAAAAGCCAACGAAACCATCATATCCTTACTGAGGAAAAACTTAATGAAATCAGTGCTGCCTTGGAATGTAGAACACCAAATTTTTTAGTATCTAGGAGAGCAAACAAGATTTTTGAGAGCATCAACTCACAGAACAATGAAATGACTCAAAGTAGAGCCTCACATAATTTCAGTATCTCCCCAATTATAGGAATTTAACAAAACAAGTTAGGTCCATTAGTGCAGAAGAACTGATTCAGGTGAATGATGATTCATGAGAAGATGTTAAATATGTATGATGGCTCAGCACCTTGTATGATAAAGGTAAGAAATGTATTATTTTATCTTGTGTGTCCAAATACAGAGCACTGCAGCACACAAGGCTGTGAGTTGTTACACTAGATCCACAGAGTTGTGGGAATGTCAATGTTCACTAAGAAATAATATATATAATGCATAGAAACTTATTTATGTGAGAAAGAGAGAGAGAGAGAGAGAGAGAGAGAGAGAGAGAGAGAGAGAGAGATAGAGAGAGAAGTAAGGTTTTAGGGCGCCCAACCTATAAGATTATTAGCGCCCTAGGAGATGTAAGAAAACAAAACCCAGCATAAAATAAAACTTAGGCCTAAGATTTCATGCTATAAAAACATGCACACATGCTAAAACGAGGATTAAAGTGTAGGAGATAACACTCCGAAAATAAAATATAAAAAACCTAAGGTGGTTAAAAGAAACAGATAAAACTAATGACAAAAGCTGTAGAACGCCATTAAAACAAAATGAAAGCAAAATGATACAATTTGTAAAGGTAAGAAAGGAGACTGTTTTCAAGTAGGTTTACATATGTGAGAAATTTCCTTTACTATCTTAAAATTTAAAAAAAATATATTTAATGCCTTGCTATAAGAAAATAGCATTTAAAAATTCTAAGGTTGAAAAGAAGCAGCATTAGTATTTTTCAGTGCAGTTGTTTCAAAATGGCCTATTAACAATAAGGATTGAATTAATAAAACACTGTATCATCATGTTGAGGCAAACAAGCTTTGTAATATGAAACCCATTTTCTCCCAAAGATTATTTTCCAGAAAATCTTGTGATTGTTTTAGTAAAGAGCAAATGAACTATATCACGGTTCTGCAAAAGTTTGAAAGGAGATACCAGGTTGCTGGAGCATAAATAAGCTGTCTGTTGGCTGATAGCTGAGCACAAACACAAAAGAAAGAGGACGACTTTTTCAACCAAGGAACAATGGGTGTGTAATATATTATGCCAATTTAAACATTCAACAATGAAGAAAACACAACAAAGCAAAAGCATTTAATGACACATATAACACCATACATATAATCTCAAAAATGGTGTGTTTTAAATATTGTTTTTGCATTTTAAATAAAAAGTGATATGAAGAAACTTGTGATGAAATTCATACAGTTAATATTTTAAGTGATTTTGCAAAATATCCAATATATTAATAATAAACAGATTGAAAATTAGGATTAGTCACATTGATATTATATAAAATCATTTTATTTACTTTAGCCAATAATCACAAAGTGTAATATTCAGCTAATGTAATTAATGCATCATAATGTAATTCTGCACAAATAGAATTGAAGCACATGTATTAGTTTGTGGTAATACATTATTTTAGTTAGGTGATGAACAATCTTTATACAATAGGCTCACATTTATTGCTGCTACTGTAGGATATGAAGAACCAAATAACTTCAGCCACATATCTTGCAAAGTTGACCAAAAAGCTTTCACTCTGTCTGCTTTCGGTTTATACATCTCCAAAATATCCAGTCCTGCACTGAATACAGTAGGGGATGCCTATATAAAACAGAAATAATTAGAGCTTAAAAATTGTTACATATATATTGTTTGACCTAAAAAATCTGGTGTTACATTCACACAACTTTCTCTAAACTCTTATCATTTATTTGTGGCTTACCAGCTGTTGTTACAAAAGTTTATATTTCTATCTATTCACTTTAATTAACGTGACAATGCTGTTCCTGTTTGTGCCCACTCTCACATTGGCTCTGGTATGTAGCAGTGGAGCTGGAATGTGAGACTTCACAGCTAAAGACCTTGGGAAACAAAACCTTATGTAAACAAGACTGGGATGTGAGCACAGCCAAGGTTACAGAAGTAGCCACCCAGAGGATTAGGAGTTTTTGGTATTATGGCTGGGGCAGAGACTCAGCCAATGGGCATGAGCAAAGATCTTGCAGTGGTTGCAAATAGGAAAGCGCAGACCTAGGAGGGAGTAGCCAGTGGCCAGGGTAACCAAGAAGATCAGGAGTACTCGATGCTACGATGAAAGGAGATTAAGGATGTGGCTGACTCGGGCACCTGGTGAAGGATTGTTTGCAACCAAGACGGCGAGCATCACACAATGTGTGTTGGGGATGTGGGCAGATAGAGCACCTAGTAAATGCTGTCTGCAATCTAGTCGAATGATAGGTGATGCATGAAGAAGACCTGACGTGGCGAGGGGCACAACTGAGTCATCATTGCAGTCTCCTAGCTTGACACTTTGTGCGCCTTAGACAGAGGGGTAGAAGACAGCCTCATCGCAGACAGCTGGATACAAGGGAGGCTGTGCCGCATATTAGTGGACACTGGTAAAGCCGTGACTATAAACTGACCAGATGTGACAGAGAGTTTGCCAACAAGGAACCTGATTCAGCCCTACGAGATAACCTTGCAAGTAGAGGAGGAGATCTTGCTAGATTTGACCCTGGGACTGGATGCCCTCAGGAGTCATGATGCAATGGTTGACATTGGCAGGTGGATCCTATGACTTGGCAAAGATGAGGTGGTGCTCCGGAATTCCCACGGACGCCCTGGAGTCTGCAGGGTAACCTTAAAGGAAGATGTGGTGGTCACTGGAGCATATCTGGTGGACCGACTGTCAAAGGGCCTCGTGAACCATCTGATTTTTTAACACACCCAGGGTGTGAGCAAGAAAGTGGACCAACAAGGAAGTTCCCAGCAAGAAATTCAGGCATGGTTGTATCATCTAACCTGGATCAGGGGGCATAGGTGCAGGCTCCAGGACAGACCCTGCTATGTGGAGGAGAGGGTCAACAAAGTCCACTGCACCTAACTGAAAAAAGCAGGTAATACATTTGGATTATCTAGCCCGCTACGATGGCGCTGGTTAAGATGACTAGCCCTGAGGAGGAAGTAGTAGGACAATGCAGTCCCTGTTTGTCCACTCTCGTGTTTGCTTTGGTATGCAGTAGTGGAGCTGGAATTTGAGTCATTGCAGTTGGGACCTTTGAAACAAAATCTTGCATAAACAATATCAGGAAGTGCACCACAGCTGTAACCGGAACCTTCTAGAACGTGACTCTAGGACCTTCTTGAATGGTCAGCTTCTAGATGCTTCCAAGGAAGTTCTGTGGCATTTTCTTGCTATAAAAGGATGCAGAATTGGAGTTGTGAATTGTACTGAGTTGTGAGTGGCCAGAGCGTTAGTGCATAGTAGTGCACAAGCCATGGATGACGTGCAGCTGTAAACTGTCCAAGTGTCGAAACACCGGGTAAATTATTTACCACAATAAATTTAAGACTATTTGCAATTACATTTTGAGTCAATAAAAACATTTGTTACATTAAGATTTGCAGTAATAGATACATTATACATCTTTTATACATATAAAAAGAATAGCGATAGTCATATGTTTAAGAACTGACACTGTTATGCTAGCCTTAAAATCCCAACTCTTTTCATGCCATCATAAGAAACAACTGAAAATTAACAAAGTGAATAACAAGTATTAAACAATTTTAACAATTAATAGCAGATTATTTTAGAAATGGCTTATATCACAGAAAAGGTTATTTTCAATAAACTGTGCAATTTATAGGGATATCTACATTTTGTCATCTTCACTTAACATATACCAGTTATAAAGGATTATACAAATTTCCTTCCAAACTATTCCCAGAAAATTCATGATTATTTTTTGGTATGCAAGTATCTTAAATAATTTTTCAAGCAAAATCATCCATTTTTGAAAAATTAAATCATTAAATAATGCTGAAAATCTTTCACATAAAGAGTAGTTTGGGGTGGTCACTGTTTTTGCTGGTTGAATTTTATGAACGATACAAAGACACTGATATGTCTCTACAGCTATTTCATAAAACTGAAATAATGTTTGGAGCCAGATGCTCACAACTCCCAAAATGTAATGCACAAAGTTTACATAGACAAGGATCGGAGGTCCCTATAAGGAATATTATTATTTAAAGTAAAGAATAATGTGTAGATTGTGGCAAAATGCATTTAGCTACAATTGACACCTTCTATCCTTATAAACTTTATTGTATGAATACTTGCTAACTATAAATAAAATGGCAAAATTTAATTTTTTGGAAATACATTTTACATATATAAAAAAGGAAAAAATAAACAATAAAAAAGATAAATGGAATTAAAAGTCATTACCAAATAGGGTAGACCTATGGAATATGGGAAACACCATAATCATGAAGCTGTCCTAAGCCGTATTTTTGGCACTAATTAATGCTATGATTAGTATTTTATGCAGTCATGATTTACCAATGTCTGTAACTTAGAATATACAACAGGATACATTTGTTTTGCACAGTAGTTGACCTTAAAAAGTAGTTATAACAATGGCTACAGCAAGTAATCAACATGATCAGCAAATATGTTCTGCAAAAAAAATGTTCAAAAAGTGAAGCCTAGTAATTTTATTAACATTTTTTTAAATATTTTCCTGCTAATTTTGGAGCAACTTTTTTTTTATTGTACTATTACAGCTATTAAAATGTTTCTAATAAGGGTTAACTTACTGAAGTAAGAATCATGCCCCTGCTCTTATCTTTCTCCAAGGTAGTAAGAACGTCATTCAGCTGTTGCAGTAGTTCCAAACTTAGGCTGTTTACTGGAGAACGTTGTAGTGTAACCGTTGCTACACCTTGCAAACAGAAAGAGTATTTGTAAGCAAAACAGTAAGTCAGAATATAATACATCGCATAAGGGTTCAGGGAGTGAAGAAAATATCAGCCATTGTCTCTCTTTTTTTAATGTTTGACATGTGCAGAATATTTTAATTTTTCCACTACTCATTTTGAACTTTTTTTTTTAAACGATATAATCATTTCAATAATTTTGAGAATGTTGTCAGATTGCTCTTTAATTTCTCTAGCACATATATAGATACAACACACAAGTAGCTATACATATTCCACCCAAAAATTTGATGCAGAGATTTCACTGGAAATATGTTTTGATGTCTCTCCCTATCTCTCCTTCTGCGAGTGTGTGTTGTGTGACAGCAAGAGACAATAACCAAACTTTGTATTTATGTTTAGTATCTTCCAAGGATGTGACAAAAGATATTCAAGAAACCCCCCCTACCACAAACTATCCTTTACATGGAAAAATGTTTGAAAATTCAGTTTTTCTCAAAAATGGCTCTAAAAATTAAAATACTGTACATTAAAGATATTTACATAAATAAAGTGTATATGTGTATATTTTGAATTTTCTGGGAATAGCCTCTGAAGAGCTCTATTTTGGACGAGTTTTGCAGAATTTGCATAATGGTTAAACAGTAAGAGATGGAAAAATGTTTGAAAATTCAGCTTTTCTCAAAAATGGCTCTAAAAATTAAAATACTGTACATTAAAGATATTTACATAAATAAAGTGTATATGTGTATATTTTGAATTTTCTGGGAATAGCCTCTGAAGAGCTCTATTTTGGACGAGTTTTGCAGAATTTGCATAATGGTTAAACAGTAAGAGATGGACAAAAACTTAATACACAAAAAAATTTATGTAAAAAAAAAATATTTTTTTTTTTTGTAGAGTTGACCATTTATGAGCTATTCTTTGCTTTTGATTTCAACTTTAAAATACCAAAGTTTTCTCCGTGACAATGCAAAGTGAACCAAATCTCTATTTCTCACATACCAACCAGTTTTAAAATATTTGACTATCGCTTTAGCTTAATCTAATCCCCATTTCCCTTCTATTTAAAAGAAGTAATAAGACCAATTCTGCTAAGGTTTATCTTTATGTATGATGTACATAAAAAAATAAGTTGTATATGGAACAGCTAGAGAAAAATATGTGAATGGAACACATCAGATTTTTCTTACAGTGTTTGATGATTTATTAATATATCTTAAACTGGGATCTTTGGAATGATGAGGGTGAAGGCCTCTCTATTGAAAATTTTCTATGCATTCTCAATTGGCTAAATGAAGGGAGTTGGATGCTATATCAAAAAAACTTTTGATTCATAATTATAACAACTAAAATTAAATAATTTGCAACCTCCCTTATTTTCTGTAATAAGCTCTGGGATTAAATTATTTGAATGGTCAAATTTTGCCCATCTTGCTTTGCATATGACAATCTTCAAGTGGTGTTGTCCCATGCAATTTTATGGAATATTATAACTATCTGCTCTAACCATGCATAGCGTTTTCAATAAAGAAGTGACACCTCTCATTCTGCACTTGGGTAGTTTATTCATTTACTTCAACTATTTGACTTCTTTGGTAACATATCATAGTTGTATACCAAATAAATCAGCCACCTCTAGATTTCCTATCTGCACAACCTGCAGACTGCAGTCTTATGTGACAAAACTTTTTCACAAAACTATAAACTTCTATAGCTCACTTCTTGCAACATATTTATTCATTCTTGTATCTAACTAGTATTTCATTATTAAATAATGCACAAATGCAAAGAAACCATACAAGCTTACATGTAATAGGTTGGTGTCCTTCAAAGCTAGTGCTAGGAAAACTTATAACGTCATACACTTTCTTAATAATTTCTTTCAGTGTTTCATCGTCTGAACCAGAAAATTTAACACAAATAAGTTATTATTTAGTGGTAATTTGATCACACCAAAGATCTAAAACAATTTTTGCAAGCAACAGATAAATATCACATATTTATACATACAAAAATATCTAATGTGTTCCATTCCTGTGATTTTCCCTACACATGTGACAAATTATTGTTAAAACTTTTATTCTTCTATTTCATGCTAATTGAGATAAACATTAAAAGAAATGGTCTTATTACTTGCTTCCTTGTAAATAGAAGGGAAATAAGAGAATGCACTAGACCAAAGTGATAGTCAAATCTTAAGCTGGTTGCCATGTGGTTGAAAGTTGTTTCTTTCAAGGCCAGGATTTTACAAATTCTGTGTAAGAAAAGTTTCAAGTATTTTAAAACTGAAACCAATAACAAGGAATATCCTGGAAATGGTCAACTCCACAAAACAAAACAAAAAAAAAATGTATATGACATAAATTGTGTGTTTTAATGAGATCTACATTTTTTGTGTAGCAAGTTCTTATGCATCTCTTATAGTTTATAAGTTCATCCAGGAAGAAGAGGTCTTCAGAAGCCATTCCCAGAAAATTCAAGATATACACAAAAAATTACCTTATTCTAAAAATAGTTTTGTTTTTTTTTTTTAATTCAGGGAGTCTCAAAACATATATTTCTGGTGAAATCTTGGAGTTAAATATTTGGGTGGAATACAGAAAAAGTAAACAAAGCTAATTAAAAAAAAAAATTGGAGGAGAGTGCTTGAAGAGACTGTAAAATGTATATATTTTTTGTGTATGTGCACCCTTAATGGTTCTATAGATTCCTTAGGTCAAGACTACAAAATGTTCCACTTATTTTTAAAATCTAGGCCCCCTCTTTTTGACAAATATTTACCAATATGTGATTGCTCATCACATAACTTTTCAAGATGCACTGTCGTCATCATTACGATACTGACTTTTACTGGCACAGTGAGTCAGCAAATTTTAGAATACAAACCTATTTGTTTGACCTTTGTAGAGTAAATGTATGTATGATGCAATAAAGCTATTTCCAACACACCCACCAGTAACATCCTTAATCTTCTGAGGCAGTTTCAAGTACCCGAAAGCAACATCTGCTTTACCCTTAATAATAATAATAATTAATTATTTATTATTATTATTAATTATTATTATTAATTATTATTATTATTTATTTATTTTTAATTAGAAACCTTCAACTACTTTTGAGGATTTCAAATTAGTTGCCATTTTAGAGTTGGATGGTAATTTGATGTACAATGATGTCAACAAACAAACCATACTTTAAATGTTAAAATTATCTTTTTATGAAATGCAGAAATATTCTAATTGTGTCTACTGGTACAATATTAGTATTTATGATGAATTCCTACTTATGGTTGTCTACATAAATACAGCTACTCCTGATACACACACCAGCTAGGGAATTTATTTGAAAATTCTAAAGAGCAGTTGACAATTTGTTCTTAAAGGTTACCTGCTATACAGTAAAGTGCATGCTTTTGCAATATAAAAACAATTAATTGCAGGTAGATTGCCCAAAAAGAAGTAATGGATGAATATGGGCATGGTTATGTGCACATAAATGTCCTGAGCTGTGGCACAGTGGATAGGGCATGGTGCTCTGGTTACTAGCTATGGAATGTGGTTAGATCCTGAATAGGTATATAGGACTGGTGCCCACTCAACATTGTGAGGAAAGTGAAGGCTGCAATAGGCAGTGTACTGGGCCAAGAAAGCCACTTTTAAGCGGGGGGAAGTATGATGCTGGCCCATTCCCTCTCTGCCATGCATATGAGGTGTGATAAAAAAAATAACTGGAATTTTTCACGGGCTTTATACAACCAATTTACAAAACTTTTTTTATCTAGCAAGTACACACAAGTTCCTGATGTATGTTTGCATTTTAAATACTTAGTTTATTGTTGCCAGTCAAAAGGGTTTTTTCAAAGACTCAGCAAATTTGCAGTAAATTTTGCTTGAAAAATGGAGTAAAGTGCTCGAAATGTTGGCTGTGGCTTTTGGCAAATCTACTATGACTAAGACAAGGGGTTTCGAATGGAATCAACGTTTCAAAGAGGGTCGAGAAAACTTTGAAGATGACGATCCCCTGGACATCCTAACAGATCAATTACTGACGACAATGTGGAAGATGCAAAAAAAATGGTTGTGCCAAAGGTTATACAGTCAATAAGGAATACTACCTAGAAGTTATAATGCACCATTTGCATTAAGTAGTCCAAAGAAAATGACCAGAATTTTCGGAAAACCACTCATGGATAGTGTTCCTGCTCACACCTGAATACTTGTTCCCGATTTTTTGGCAAAAACTCAAACATTTGTTGCCTCAGCCACCTTATTTGCTAGACTTGGCCCCCTGCGGCTTCTTTCTATTCATGAGGCTGAAGGAACATGAAAGGACGTTGCTTAGCCTCTATTGATGCACTAAAACCAGAATTGCTGAATATCATAAGGAAAAGTGCATTCCAGAGTTGCTTCCAAGATTACTAAAAGTGTTGGAACAAGCATTTTATATCTGAGGGAGTTTATTTTGAAGGGGCAAAGTTGATATAAATGCATAAATAAAGATTGTTTTAGAAAAACAAAAATTCCCATTATTTTTTATCACACCTCATTCATATATGGGTGTGAAGTCACAGATGGATTGGCAGGCCTAATACTCATGTTGGCTGTAATGTGTACCGGAGTATCCATGTGATCTCTCTCTTTGCTTTGGCTCTGTTAAGAATGGAAGCATTCCCCTTAGCTAAAGGCTTTGCTTGTGACATCAAGATACTCTACTGTGTGGATAAAATGGAGACAGTCACAGTACAAATGCCATGGAATTTATTTACTTTATATGCACAATAATATTAATGGATACAACTCGGCTTAGGCATCTTAAAAGAAAGACACTGTATTCTTGAGAGTAACATATTCTAAAAGAGACTTCCAACTTATGTTACTGTCAATAACATCAAGAAATTTAGAAAACTTTGCAAGTACTGCATATTTCACATTTAAATCAGGAATAGATTAAGTTTGGCTTATGAGTATGGAAGATGAGCATTCTGGTTTTAGAACTGTGAGAATAAGAGCATTTATTCACATCTTAATCAATATAGTCATTCAGCATAATCAGTTGCAATAATACCAATCCTTATATTTTATTAGATAGGTACCATAAAACATTAACTTTAACTTAACCCATATTGTTCAATATCACATGAAATGCAGCCAGTTATATTTACCATTGATATCACCCTGACCAACCTTTTCATGTTAACTCATTCTTTCTTCAAGAAGCATAATTCTTATATAGCCTAACATTAAAAAATCTGATGTGTTCCATTCATTCTCCACCTGTTCTACAACCAAACTTCTGACAAAAGATTCTTCTTTCTACTTCATGTTAATCAAGATAAGCATTAGCAGAATGGTTTTATTACTCAGTTCCTTGTAAGTACAGGAAATTAAGGGAATACACTAGGCTAAAGCAATAATCAAATGTTTTAAAAGCTGTCGCTATTAGATTCTCTTTTAAATTTGTTTCTTTGCATGGCCAGGAGTAAAACAAATGAAACACAAATGACTTCTTGCTCCCCAAAAGTATAAGTTCTTTAAAATTGAAACCAATTACAGGGAATACCTTGGAAATAATTAGCTTTACAAAAAAAATTTATTAGGCAAATTGTGTATTTTAATGAGATCTACAGTTTTATGTAGTAAGCTTTGGTCTATCACTAACAGTTTACCAGCTATGCAAAATTCATCCAGAATGAAGAGGTCTTCAGAGGCTAATCCCAGAAAATTCAAGATATTTAATTTATTTGCCACATAAATATCTTTATCTTCTGTATTTTAAGCAAAATCTTTAGAGCCAGTTTTGAGAAAATCAACATTTTTAAAAATTGTTCCTTGTAAAGGGTAGAATGGGGTGGGGAGATTTTCTTGAAACTCTGTCTCATGCTTGGGAGATACTAGATTCAAATACCAAGTTTGGTATATAATACACTTTTCAATTTTTAGTTAAGCTGTAAACACATGTGCTTATGCATGCACACGCATGCACAGTTTTTCTGAAAATGCTTCTTTTTTTTTTTTTTTTTTTTTTTTTTTTTTGATTCAGGGGGTCTCAAAACATATTTATGGTGAACTTTCAATGTCAATTTTTTTGGATGGAATACAATACCTTCTCTGCCTATGTACAGTGTACATATGTGCTAGAGAAGGCAAAAATGCTGAATTAGTGAATTAGCAGGTATTTAATTAAAATTTGCAAAAAGTAATTATGGATTACTTGGGGCAAAATGTAGGTTTGAGATATGACTGAAAACCGAACCTGACTTTACATTGCAATTAATTTCAATATAGATTAAATTTTAGAAGAATTTTTAAAAACATAAGCACTATCCAATTATGGGAAAGGATGTGGTGCTAGTATTGTCCTATGCCAGCGCTCTCTATACCATGAGCAGGAATTGTACATATTTAAGGAGGTTGAGGGGGAGGAGGTGGCTGATCCAAAAAAAATCTGATGTTTCTTTCAACTGGCTTACCCTACTACAAACTATTCTTACAAAAACTTATTCTTCTATCTATTCTTTGTTAATATAGATAAACCTACATTATACATTTCCATGAAAAAAATTAACAAGAAATTATCATTTGAAAAAAGTTATAAGCATTTCAAAAATTCAACCAATAAGAAGAATATTTTATTTGACATAAATTGTTGCTTAACAAGACTCTCCCTCTCTGTGTGCGTATTTTGCCTATCTCTTTATGGTTTGCAAATTATACATAATTGATTCAAAATGAAGAAGGCTTTGCAGGCTACTCACATAAATTCCCAGAGATACATTTTATTTATGATGCAGATATCTTAAACATACCGCATTTTATTCAAAATAATTAAGACATTTTTAGAGAAAAAAATAATGGAAAATTTCCATATAAAGAGTAGTTCAGGATTGAGAAAGTTTCTAGAAATTTCAAATTTGAAGCCAGAAGGTGCTGAAATTAATATGCAGATTGGTATTAATCCAACTTTTTTGTTTTTTTCTAAATATATTTTTATTGGCGAGGGATTCAGGGAGCCTCAAAGCATGTATTTATAGTGAAATCTTGGCAACTTATTTTTATGTGGCTACAAGCTTTTATGTAATTACAAGTTAAATGAATTCAAACATTTGAACAGCAGTCTTATTGCAAAATGCATGAATAAAAGTTTTAGTTTTAAAACTAAATCAAAAACTTCACATCACATCCAGGATAATAATTTCTTATTTTGAAACTTGGGAACTTCTAAAATCTCTACTTGGCATTTAGTGAAAATTGTGACATAACTGCTTATATCAGTGTAGTAGTATTGCTAATACATAATAATCTTTCACATAATGATTTATCTCTGAATGATGCCACATACATAATCTTTAACACAGCCAGAAACTTGTGTTCATAGTCTGCTGTAAGTTTTAAAAGTCATAGAATATTGATTGCCTCTTAACATCAAAAGCAAAGACGTGCATTCCAGATTTGCTGTCAGCTTTTGTCTTTTTGTAGAGCACCATTTTAAAAAAATCTTATTAATGCTAACTTTCCCAAAGATGGACTTGCTGCCATTTTCTCGTGTAAGTATAAGAAAGGTATATTATGACATTTTTCTAAAATGATCTTATAAGAGATTTATATCTATGGGTCTACATTGGAGACAATGAGATCAATGAACTAGAAGTTCCTGGTAAACCATTACATTAATGATACAGCATTTTTTTCTGAAAGGTTCTAAGTACTGTAAAGTTATTTGTGGCAAGCTAACTTACCAACCATTGCACAAGCAAACTTTTACATCTTGATACACAAAGTCCAACTCTGGGCTGTAGATTAAGTTTGAAATTATATTTATTGATTACTCTTGATAATTATTAATGCATTTATTTTTAAAGATTAACTCTGACATTGAATTTTTCAGAAGAGTCAATTTTGCATAATTTACAATTGCATGTCTGTTTCCAAAAATCAATTTGTACAGTGTGCATTATTAGAATATTCATGTATATTATGTTTGCAACACTGCATTAATTATTACTATAACCTGTGTCAAGTTAGTTCTGTCCTATGTAAACACATGGGAGGGAAGAGAGAGAGACAGAGATACAGAAACAGAAGAGCGTTAGACTGTTGATTGGTTCAGGGAAGGTAATGGGTGTTAACTTTTACGTAGATGCATATTGTAACAGCCTCCTTAAAGTACAGTACTGTAATAGTTTTCATTTCGCTGCTCTGCACGAATTAGTTTTGGAGAGAAACATATGTAAATGCTTCAATTCTTATAAAAGGTAATAGCCTGACATTTTATCCATATCCGACACATACCAAGCAGATGGCTCTGGATTCGTAAATTCTGAAAGGAATATTTACAACAGACGTACACATTCTATAAAAAACATATAGACAGAGGACAGGCAAAATTATATATTGACTTTATTAACTTATTACTGTTAAATAAAACGCAGCTAACATATTACTAAAGAACACTGGTATTATATACACAGTAAGTTGCAAGCCTGTACCAGACAGCTCTCTTATTAAACAACCGGTAATTCTTGAGGTGAATGCTGATTAAGCTGTTATTGTTTATAGTGCAGGGTCGCTTCTGATAATGTGTTATTTAAGACTGTATTCCCTGTTCATCTCGCATGCCTCACAAGCCCAGGGAACTTGCTATATGCAGTTTAAAAGCAGTAAGCGTTTAATCATGGAACAGATTGGTGCTTCAGCCATAATAAAACACAACCGAGGCAAGCCTTTAAAGAATATCGAAAAAGAAATGGGTGATCTCCTTGGAGTTTCTATATTTAGTGTGCACAGTGTTAGAATGGAACAGTAGGCATCCGGCAGCCTAAGAATACTGGGAAAATCGCGTAAACGTAAAAAACGTTCGGAGAAATGCAATGATTTTGCAAAAAGTGCTATTCGCGGTATATTTCATGAATTTTTTTTTTTTCAAGAATGAACCACCGACTCTAAATAAAATTTTGCATGCAGTAAATTCTGACACAGAATTGCCACATTTCTCACGAAGTACTCTTCACAGGTTGCTGATTGATATCGGATTTAAATTTCAATCGCGAGGGCGGAAATCAGTTATGGTGGACAGAGACGACATTGTGATGTGGAGACGTCAATATTTGCGCCAGATCAACGCTTTCGCAGTGAGGGCCGCAAAATTTACTTCCTCGACGAAACTTGGCTGAATTAGGGGTATACAACTTCTTCAGCTTGGTGTGATACAACCATGAGAGATAAAAAACAAGAATTTCTCTCTGGTCTCTCCACAGATCTGAAATAACCAACAGGCAAAGGAAGAAGACTCATCATATTTCACATTCGAAGTGAAACTGGTCTTGTAGACAGTGGTTTATTGACTTTTGAATCCAAAAGCACCAAAGACTTGCATGAAGAAATGACTGGTGATGTTTTTCTTCGGTGGTGTCAATCTGTCCTTCCAAAACTTGAGCCTAACTCCGTTATCGTATTAGATAATGCTAGCTACCACGGTATTAAATCAAAAATCATCCCCAATATGTCTTGGAGGAAAGATGACATTATTAAGTGGCTTCAGGACCATGCATGTGAGTTTAGTGCCGAGATGGTTAAACTTAAACTAGTAGCCATTGTAAAAAATGTGAGAACACAATTTGATTAGTACGTATGCTTCTCTATCAGGAGTTGAAGTTCTGCAGGATTCCGATTAGAGGTAATCATTATGCTTCTGCACGATACCATTAATGCTGTAACTTATAGATTTAATAAGTTAATGTGTTACTAAAGTCAATTTATTGTCAACAAGTTAGCGCCGCTATACATATATATCACTAGTATTGCAAAACTTATGTGCGCACATGAACCGTTAACATGTGGCGAGTTGAGCCAGCTCTGCCTTGTTGTTGACATCAGAACAGAACTAACTTGACACAGATTATAGTACCCTTTGATTAAATGAAATCCTCCTCTGTATAGAGAGGCGCAAGTAACAAGTTATTTTTTTAATTCTGACCTAAACTTGTTTTTGTTCATATGCAATTCCTTTTTAGCAAATGGAAGTGAATTAAATAAACTACATCATTGTAGAAAACCCCTTTTTGGAATGTGTCCAAATTATTTGTTGATCTATGAAAGTATTGTCTCTCTCTTTGTATCTTTATAAACTTTTCTGGATCATTTATTACAGAATTATTTATTACAGATTTATTACATGGCTAGAATATGTTTGCAGGCTAATGGCAAAATCCAAAAATGTGGAATAATGGCTTGCAGTGAGTTGATTGTCTTGCCCCCTGCCAATATTCTTTTACTTTTTTTTTCTTCTTCTTCCATAATAAACCATTTTTGGCATCTACAGAATTTCTCTATTCCATAGGTCATCAATGAATGAAAATAAGCATGATAAGCTGTTTTTAGAATGCTCTTATTTATAAGCTGAGTTAATGATGCTGATTGTAAAACATGCAGAACTCAGTTACAAAATAGTTAAAAACCAATTGGAATTAACACTGTGACGCACTGTAATAATATATAAAATAATACAGACTGAGTCAACCAGACACTCTATGGCTTCACATACCTAAAACTTTTCCCAACGCGTTTCACTTTCCGTTGAAGGCATCATCAAGGGAAAAGGGAAAAGTTTTAGGTATGTGAAGCCATAGAGTGTCTGGTCAACTCAATCTGTATTTTACAAATTAATGCAGAGCTCAGTTTGGATAAGATATAATCAATATGGTGTTTCCAATTCTCATTACAATCTGAATCTGGGAACTGACTCAGGAATTTTATATTGGTAGCTTTTGAGTTTTATTATTTCATATTTTATCCTTAAGTTTGAAGTGCTGTTTTGCTCTGTGCAAAAATTAATGCAGTTTTTTAAGTATTTATACAAATGTTGTTATTTTAATTATTTAGTATGTTGGAAATTTTGTTAGTTGAATCTGGGAACTGACTGTTTTATGTTGCTAATTATAATACTTGTATAAAAAAAAAAAAAAAAAAAAAAAAAAAGCTGAAGCGTAGCCCAACAAGGAGGGCCCTAAACTGCAAAGCGTAGCCGAGGGATCTGCAAAGCTAAAATCCCAATGATCCCAAGAAGTCAAAATTTCGGCAATCTGGCAACTTTCACATCTGAGTAACTTAGTGCATGTGCGAGCTGCGCACATATCTGCATGTGTGGTGGAACCATCCTATAGCTTTACCAAAAACTGAATAAGCATTGTTTGTTACTGCAGGTAGATAATTTACAGAGAAAATAATAAGAGACCTAATACAGAACCTTGTGCTTTTATTTCAACCATTCAATGTGTGCATTTCTTTTATTTGAAGTGTTTATTATAAACTTTTGTTTTCTGTTCGATAAGATGCAATCTTGATACCCTTTACTCCTAGTACCATAGGCTCTGCAAATTAATACCTTCATATTTTATTTTCTCAAAACTGATAATGGTTGTAAAACATTTTACTTAACAGCATTTAAGTCTTAAATGGCCAGTGAAGTCTTCATATTCTTAATTCTATATAAATGGAAAATCACAAGAAATAGACAAAAATTTATGCATGGAAATTAGAATCATTTAAATTTACAATGAAACACCCTTCTCCTGCAATTACCATTTCTAAAATATTTATGGCTTTACATTTAAATAATTTGTTCTCATTCTTGCACCTTTGCTTGGATCCTTTTGACTTCTACAGAATTTGACACTCAATGAAATGCAAAGATTTAATGTTATGATACAATTTTGCTATGACATACATTCTCACTCCACTCTTGTATTCATGGTTCCAAACTCTATGGAGGCGAGGGAAAATTGAAGAAAAATTACCCTCTTCCCTAACCAAAGCAAACCTGAGACCTCAAATTTGAGAAAGTGGAACACTGACCACTTGACCACAGAGTCAGTAAAAAATGTCTCCAGTCATGCTGGGAATCAAACTAAAGATCTTTTGCACAGCAAGCAAGTACTCTAATATCTGTCCTATGGAATCAGTGTTGTTTAAATTCTTCCAAGCTAAACTTGCTAATGCTAAAAGTATGTGAATGTTTTGTTTTCTTTTGCACTTTTATATTTAGGCAACCCTTCATGCCAGAAAAAGACCTTATGCAGTAAACTGAAATTTGAATTCACATGACTACATAGTTCTGTTGAATATCACAGTGAATAATTGAATCTTCAGATTTTTAGATAGATTCTTTTGCAAATGGCTTGATATTTACATTTATTTTTCTTGGAATATAAAAGTGAGTAGAATATCATACAATACCAACTTTTTCTCATACTTATCCATGATTTCGGTACACATACTTTCATGGGAGGTGTGCTTATGTCATGATGTAGAGCTGCTAACATATGACTAATAAATACTGCAAGGCAGAGGTACTGCCAACATAGTTGGCATTAAGCCACAAAGTGTAGCCGAAGGTTACTTTATAGAAGTAGAGGAGTGGAACAGCCAAAGGCCACAACTGAAGCAACTACAGGATCTGCGAAGTGAAAACTCCAATGAACCTGGGAGTAGCAGAGGGATTTGTGAAGTTGCCAATCCAACATATTTCTATCCCTAGGCAACATAAATACACATGCACTTAATGGACAATATGTTGTATTTTCCTAACATCTTGTAACCATTTTCTCTGTAAAATAAAACTTCCTATTTAGGATAGGCAGGTGGGTTAAATGATCAACAAGTGTCAGCAGCAACTCCTGTCTCAAATACAAAGCTAATTTAATCATTATTTCATTTTCTTAATATATGAAATCTGGAACCGTTAGAGTTTCTCCAATATTATGGCATTATATTTCTATGAAACATATGTATTTTAAGAGATCTTTCATGAATTAAAATGTACCTAAATAAACAGCTACTCCATAAAATATATTTTTTACATATATTGTTTTTTGTAAATGTTTAGAATTGTAAAACCATCTCTCATTTTATAATATTACAATAAAAGTATTTCAAGAGATTACTTGTAACCTTCCAAGGTTAGTAAATTTACCTGTTCCTTCATTTACAGAGACATCTACAAGCTTGTTTTCTGCTGCATAGCACCGCTGGTGAGTTATTTGACAAGCTGGTGCACATCTCGACACTAAAGCTCCCTCAAAAGTTTTGTTTAGATGCAATCCTTGCTTTACTTGCTGCACAAATTGTCTGAATAATGCCATGATAAAGGAACCTAAAAAAAATGTACTCATTTACTTAACATAGACACATTCCCCAAAACAATTAAAATATATGCACCTCTATTATCTAGCTAGGTGCTGTAAGCATGTTAGCTTTCCAAGTTTCAATTTCTATTCATGTAAACACTGTCTACCTGCACAAATTGCATTTTGGTTCATTTGAAAACTGTAACAATCCCAGTAGTAGATCTGACATTTCATGTTACAAAACTTTCCTATTTTGGAAGAAAAGTTCTTGTAAAGTTACTGGATGTAACTTTAAGTACTTTGCATTTACACCTGAAAATACTTTAGTTATAAATGAAGAAAAATTCAACTTTCTGTTGAACATTGTGTCATTAAATCCCTTAAGAGAATAGGAAGGATAATATGACAATTTTAACACACATAAGCTACTATATGAATCTTTATGATTCAAAATACACGCTTCAGTTGATAAAACATTAAATTGTTTAGAAATATACCCAAATATTGCTACCCAATCCTTCGAGTACTGCTAATGTATTTTCATCTTTTCATAATTTAGGTTTTCTTATTTTTCATGTATTTTTAATTTCTCTACATGTACTATGTACATAGTGTTTAGAGAAGGTATTGCACTACACCCAAAAATTTTATACCGAGATTTCGCCAAAAATATATGTTTTAGTCTCCCCTTTATAAAAAAAAAAAAGCATTTTCAGAAAAAGGTCCATGTGTATGTGTGTGTCTGTGAACATCATAACTCAAAAACGAAAAGTCGATAAAATACCAAGCTTGGTATTTAAGTTTAGTATCTTCCAGGGATGCAACACAAAGATTTTGAGAAACCCGCCAACCCCAAAGTACCCTTTATACAGAACTTTTTCAAAATATTTGATTTTCTTAAAAATGGCTCTAACGATTTTGATTAAAATATATTATATTAAAGAAATTTACCAGACAAATAAAATGTATATCTTGAATTTTCTGGGAATAGCCTCTGAAGATTACTTTATTCTGGATCCATTTTACAAAATTTTGCATAACTGCTAAGCTGTAAGAGTTGGACAAAAACTTGCCACACACAAAATTTAGAGCGTTAAAACACACAATTTATATTATATACATTTTTTTGTGGAGTTTATAATTTTTTTAAATATTCCTTATTTTTAGTTTCATCTTTAATAACTTATGCTTTTCTCATATAGGAATTTGTCAACTCAAACATAGTCACATAGCAACCAGCTTTTGACTATCACTTTAACCTATGGTACTCCCTTATTTTGTTTCTACTTCCAAGGAAATAAGTAATAAGACCATTCCTGCTAATTTTTTTTCTTGATTAGCATGAAGCAATTAGAAGTATAAAATTTTTTAACAATAATTTTTTGCAGAGATGTAGAGAAAGTCATGTGAATGGTTCAAATCAGATTTTTTTATATAATTTGGGAAGCAATGTACCTCTTTTATACAAAATCCATTGTTGCAAACTAGACAATTAAGATCATAACAGGCTCACAACGTTCATTCTGGGTCTCCTAGCTCATTCTATACACCTTCCACATTAATGGGAAAAAGTTACATGTGGGTAAAAATTGCTTTCCACTTACTTCCATATGTGATCCGGATTTGGTATATTTTAGTTATTCTGCATAAGAGTAGCTTTGAATCACTAGCTGGTCTGTTATAAACTTTCTGATCCTAAGCCACAAAGCATAGCCCAACGTGGACGGCCCTAGGCTGCATAGCATAGCGAAGGATGCTCTTATAAGAGGAGTGGAGTAGTGGAACCAAATTTAGCCTGTCGAATGTTTTCGTATTAACAGCCAATAATGTTTTGAAAGTGATTGATTGATGAGTAATCACTCACATTCTCTTTCTCAAAAATATTCTAAGACTAAAATGTTGAGTGCTTATTTAAAATAAATGTGCCTGTTTGTTAGGGTAGTGGATTTTGTGGAATAAAATATGTCTTAAAATTTAGAGTGCCAGTTATTTTGTTCACAAAGAGGATAAATCTTACAAAATCTAAAAGCTGGGTATCTGTTTTTTTCTGCTGCTTTCCGAGTCTAAATATAATGAGACAGTAATTCTCTTAGTACATAGTTTCTGAAGTTTGTTTGTTTCTTTCTTTTTTTTAAATTTTAAATGCCATTAATTTTTCTACCCTAAATTAATAAAATGTATCTCTTAACTTTAACATTCTGCTAAACAACTCGTTTCAGAGCAAATCTTCAAACCTAAATGATACATAAAATAAAATAGGGATAAGGTCTCCTTCACACCAATTATATTAAATGCCAATATTCTAGTGAAGAATTATGTCCGAATTGCAGAATTATTGTCTAGCAAAGAATGTACCTGTTGCTAGAAATGATAAAAACATCTTACCCACCTTACTTCAAAAGATAAAAAAAATGCTCTTAAAACACTTGCCGTGGCTCTACACAATTCATACGTTGCTCAATTTGCCCAATGCAAATCGGCCCTGAATAGAATTATCCTCCTGAATGAGCATAGGTTAAAGTTCATTAAAGTTCACGAGTCTTTTTTAAAACTGATTTATTCTAACTAAATATCTCATAAATCAGACACTACCCGTTTAACTAGTTATTTGTTTTGTACGCAATGGAATGTGATATAATATACGATATAATCACATGCTGCTAATTCAACTTACGTTCTAACTTCTTTGTGTATATTTTATACACAATCCTATTAAAACTAATTGAGTAGCAAGTCAAGTGGTGCACATCCAACTATCATCTGATGACAGACTTCTCGAGCTCCCTGATCCCCGACTGGTTGAGAATATGAGAGTAGCCAATTCTCTATACAGTAGTCAAAACAAAAACGAAACTTGTGTTCAAAATTTTCATTGTTTAAGGGATGTAAAACTGTAAACAAGATTTTTAATGTGGTCGCTATAAGACCTTGTAGTTCTGCGATCTAAAATAAAGAATAAATAAAAAAAAAAATGAAACCGTTCCATCGGTACAGCGGTTGTGCCACGTGGAGGATAGATAATAATCGAATCAGGGTCGTTTCAAAGGAATGCTTCTTTTCCAGGAAGTACGAGTGGAACTCTGTTTTTCTGAATCAGTATCTCCTTCAAAGTTCGTTTCATGACTACTAAAGCTTTGCACATAAATATACTATTATCTGTGTCAAGTTAGTTCAGTCCTGATGTCAACACAAGGGAGGGAAGAGGGAGAGAGACAGAGATACTGAAGCAAAAGAGCGTTAGGCTGTTGATTGGTTTAGGGAAGGTAATGGGTGTTAACTTTTACGTGGATGCATATTGTAAGAGCCTCCTAAAAGTAATAGTTACTATAATAGCGTTCAGATCACTGCTCTGCGCGAGTTAGTTTCGGAGAGAAAAGTATGCAAATGCTTCGATTCTCATAAAAGGTAGTAGTCCGACATTTTATCTATATCCGACACATACCAAGCAAATGGCTCTGGGTTCGTGAATTCTGAAAGGAATATTTACAATAGACGTAGGTACACATTCTATTAAAAAACTATAGATAAGACAGAAGACCGGCGAATTTATGTATTGACTTTATTAACTTATTACTGTTAAATAAAATGCAGTTAACTTATATTACTAATGGAACATTGATATTATATACACAATAAGTTGCAAGCATGTACCAGACAGCTCTCTTAAACAACCGGTAATTCTCGAGGTGAATGCTGATTAAGCTGTTATTGTTTATAGTGCAGGGTCGCTTCTGATAATGTGTTATTTAAGACTGTATTTCCTGTACATCTCACATGCCTCACAAGCCCAGAGGATTTGCTATATGCAGTTTAAAAGCAATAAGCTTTTCATCATGGATGATTAGCCGTAATAAAATACAACCGAGGCAAGCCTTTAAAAAGTGTCGAGATGCGAATGGTCGCGCATTGTTTCGTGGTTCTTAAAGAAAGAAGCGCCGAATCGGCCATAAAGAATATCGAAAAAGAAGCAGGTGATCTCCATGCCGTTTCTGCATTTAGTGTGCATAGTGTTAGAATGGAACAGCAAGCATCCGGAAGCCTAAGAACACCGGGAAAATCGCGTAAATATAAAAACGTTCGGAGAAATACGATGATTTTGCGAAAAGTGTTATTCACTGTAAAGTTTATGATTGTTTTTTCAGAAATGAACCATCGACTCTAAATAAAGTTTTGCATGCAGTACATTCTGACATATCTCAAAGTACTCTCCACAGGTTGCTGATATATATCGTTAGTGTTGCAAGACTTATGTGCGCACATGTACCGTTAACACGCGGTGAGTTGAGCCAGCTCCGTCTTGTTGTTGACATCAGGACTGAACTAACTTGACACAGATTTATATAGTTCCAGCTTTATCAGAGTTCCAGTACAGATACTTCCTACTTTGTTCAAGTTAATTATTTCCTCGTTTCAATAGTATCATTCCATAAATTCCTAACAACCCCAACTCACACCATACAAAAATTGTTCTGAAAATTTTAATTTCTCTACCACGTGCATAGTAGGTGGAGAAGGTATTGCACTCCACCAAAAATGCAATACCGATATTATACCGGAAATACATGTTTTGAGGACCCCAAAATGCAAAAAAGAAATGGTACGAGTGTGTGTGTGTGCGCGCGCGCGAGATACGAAGAAAATAATAATACCCCCACTCTAATGACCCTTTCTATTGACTTTCTTTTCGAAGATCTTCAGTGGCACATCAAAGTATGCAACTCGAAGTTAAATATTAAAACAAATCTAATGTGTTCCATTCACATGACTTTCTTTACATCGGTGTAACAAATTATTTCTAAAAATCATATTCTTCTATCTACTTCATATAATCAAGACGAACATTATAACAAATTTTCTTAATTATTTACTTCCTTGTAAGTAGGAGGAAAATAAGGGAATAGGCTAAACGATAGTCAAATCTCTTAAAAGCTGGTTGCCATTTGGTTGATATCCGTTTCTGCGTTTACAACTTTCCGTGTGAGAAAAGTTTAAGTATTTCAAATCTGAAACAAATAACAAGGAACATCTCAGAAATAGGCAATTCCACGAAGAATAATAAAAAAAAAAAAAAAAAACAGACAAAACAAACATACATGATATAAATTGTGTTTTTTAACGAGATCTACATTTTTGGTATAATAAGTTTCTGTCTAACTCTTACAGTTTAGAAATTCATTCAGAATAATGAGGTCTTTAGAGGCTATTTTCAGAAAATTCAAGATATACATTTTCATTTGGCATATAAATATCTTTAATATACGGTATTTTAATCAAAATCGTTAGAGCCATTTTTGAAAAAATTAAAATTTTCGAATTTTTTCCATGTAAAGGGTAGGTTGAGGTTGAGGGATTTTTCTCAAAATCTTCGAGCCGCATTCTTAGAAGATACTGAACTTAAAAACCAAGTTTGGTATTTTCGTTTTTGAGTTATTGTGTTTGCAGCCACATGGAGACACACGGACCTTTTTCCAAAATGTGTTTTATATAGGGGACCCCAAAACGTGTATTTCTGGTGAAATCGCTGTATCGAATTTTTGGATGGAGTGCAATACCTTCCCTATGTACTATGTATGTACATAGCACGCGTAGAGAAAGTAAAAATAATAACAATAAATAAAGGAGAAAGAATGTGAGCGAATGCTTTAATTCAAACAACAGAAGTATTCAAAGCAAGAAACAAAATGAATCAACTTTTCTTCTGCGTTCTATATAACATCCGTAAACCCAGTGAATTGTTCTTCAATAGTTCCCTAAGTTGTCACATTGCGGAAGACACACACACACACACACACACACACACACACACACACACACACACACACACACACACACACACACACACACACACACACACACACACACACACTTTCGTTTGTGAAAATTGCAACACCAAGAAGGAAACTCATGAATGCAGTGAAAATAATACCACATAGGTACATGACAAGTAACAAATGATAAACTTTTCAAATCTATACATGAACTTTGAGCCCTAATATTCGGTATTTGGTGTGGCCGCCGTGCGCTGCAAATAGAGCTGCTATATGCCGTGGCACTGAATCAAAAATAGGTTCTGAATAAGTTCCTGAAGGATTTCCCTCAACGCAGGTTGTATTCGAGCCCATAAATCCGTGACACTGGCTAATGGAGGACTGTGACGCACCAGGTGCCGACTAACTATTTCCCAGGCATGTTTGATGGGCGACATGTAATGTGAACGTGCAGGCCAGGGAAGCAATGGTACCCGTCACTCTTAGAGAAGGCTTGTACATTTCTCGCAATATGTGCCCAGACATTTTCCTGCTGAAATGCGACCTGTGGAGATGCCAGGAACAGGGAGAGTACCTCGGGCTCTGCAACCACCTGTAGGCACCGGCTGCTGTTCAAAGTGCTCTCAATTCGTAGGTTGTAACAAATAGCGCCCCAAACCATTACACCTGGTGTTTGTTCGCTATGCCGCTCAACAATGGAGTCTTTCAAGTTGCGCTCACCACGGTACGGCCGGATACGTATGTAGGACATGTTGAAGCGGGACTCGCCCGAAAAGACTACATTTTGCCACTCAACACCCCAGGGACGGTGTTCATATGCCTATTGCAGTCGAAGAATCTTATGGTTTCTGGACAATGGAAGCCGACGTAATGGCATGTGTGCAACCAGTCCAACCTGCAGCAGACAGCGACAAACCGTTGTTGCAGACAAGTTCACACATGTTGCAGTGCTCCAGCGTCGAGCCAACACTGTGGATGAAGCTGCACGATCATTCGGACCATATGGCGGTCATCCTGTGCTGTAGTCATCTTCCGTGGTCTAGTACCCGTCTTCGCTGCGTACGACCTTCATCTATCCACTACTTCCACACACGCATCACTGTCGTAGCAGCATGCCCTGTACGAGCCGAAATATCACGGTAATACAAACTCGCTTTCCGGAGACCGAGAATTCTGCCCCGTTTCAACTCAGTCGCATGCTGATATGGCTCCCTTGACGCATACTGGCACCCACTTTATTGTTTCCACCTTCTTTGACAGCTCTGCACTGACTTCACATGGTGCAACACTGACCTTGTCGGACCAACACAGCAGGGCTCTAATCAGCCTACGTGTACTCCACCTCTGCAAACTTAAGCACTTATAGCTTGCACACTCTTCTACACTTCCGCAAAGTTTGGAGATTATTCGGGAACTTCTTTCTTGGTGTTGCAATTTTCCAAACGGCAGTGTATATATATTAAAATAATTATATACAAAATTAACTCGACATTACCGCTTGCGGTTCAAACAGACTTTTCCTTAGAAAACAAAACACACAACCAACAAATAACATATGTAGGGTCCTACACCCACAGAGCCACAATTCACTTTTATGCACTCAGACATTTCAATAAATGTTTCGGCTCATATTGTAATTATACATTCTTTACAATAAAATTGAAACTTCTCTTACCTTCAGTTTGTTGATTGTACAACAGTCGATTACATATTCGGTGTACCTGTAATATTCTGTCTAAAAATGCGTGTTTCCCTCGTGATACCGCACGCAGAAGCCATGTATATACTCTGCTGTCATTTATTACTTGGTGTATTTTTACTTTCTCTATGTGTAGTATGCATATAGTGTACAGAGAAGGTATTATACTGCACCCAAAAATCGATACCGAGATTTCACCGGAAATACATGTTTTGAGACACCCTGAATACAAAGAAAAACATTTTTAGACAAATGTCCATTTGTGTGTGTGTGTGTGTGTGTGTGTGTGTGTGTGTGTGTGGGTGGTGTCTGTGGATAGCATCGCTCAAAACGATGCTTCCCACAGATTAGACCGTTAAATACCAAATTATTTGGTATTTGGTGCCTTCCAAGGATGCGACTCGAAGATTTTCAAGAATCCTCCCACCCCAAACTACCCTTTACATGGGACATTTTAAATTTTTTTTATTTCATCAAAAATAGCTTTAACGATGTTGATTAAAATACCTTATGTTTAAGATATTTTTATGACAGTCGAAATGTATATCTTAAATTTTCTGGGAATAGCCTCTGAAGACCTCTTCATTCCGGATGACTTTTATACAGGTGTTTCAAAAACACGGGGCATAATTTCAGGTATGTATTTCCCACATGTAGACAATCAAATTAGTTGATTATAACATGTGTCCGGAAATGCTTCATTTCCGAGTTATGGCCTTCACAACATTGAAATTCACTGGAACGTTTTTCTTTCCGCAGGTTGTTGTCATTACAGAAGATGTTCAAAATGTCCACCTCCTGCTTGAATACAGGCCTCACATCGATGTCTCATTGACCTGCGAACACGATCCCAAACTCCAGGAGTATTGCGTATGTCCTCACAACTTGCCACAATTCGATTCCGAAGGGATTCCAAATCCGGCACCGGAGACGAATAAACCAATGATTTTAAATGGCCCCACAAGTAGAAATCGAGAGTTCAGATCACGTGAGCGCGGAGGCCAAGCAATTGGGCCACCTCTACCTATCCATCGATCAGGAAACCTTCGATCCAAGTACCGGCGAGCCGTAGGACTGAAGTGTGCAGGAGCGCCATCATGCAAGAAGTGAATGTGTTGATGATTGATAAGTGGAGTGTCTTCGAAAACGTCAGGTATGGTGTTTTCCAGGAAGTTTGTGTACGCCTGCCCCGTAAGTCTGTTTACAAGTACATGGGGTCCAACTAATCGATCACCAATGATACCGGCCCACATGTTGAGGGAGAACCGCACCTGGTGATGAGATACAACAGTTGCACGTGGGTTTTCATGCGACCATACATGCTGATTGTGGAAATTTGTTGTGCCATCTCTTGTGAACTGTGCTTCATCTGTAAATAATACGACGGCAGAAAAGTTCGGATTTACACCACACTGCATCAAGAACCACTGACAGAACCTAACTCGTGCAGGGTAATCTGCTGGTGACAGGGCCTGTATACGTTGCAAATGATAAGGATACAATTGATACTCGTCCAACAGTCTCCAGACAGTCGTATGAGGAACATTGACTTGCAACGCTAACCGTTGTGTGCTAATAGAAGGAGTCCTGTCCACAGCCTCCAGAATCTCCTCCTGCACTTCTGGAGTTGTAGATCTTGGTCGTCCCCTTCCCAAACCAGGAGAGGTGAATGTTCCATACTCGCACAGACGGGAATGGAGACGTACAAATGTCTTCCAATCTGGACATTGTCGCTGTGGGTACCTCTCTTGTTACAAACGACGAGCCAGCGCAGCATTGCCGTCCCCCTTACCGTACATGAAGTGTATCTCTGCCAGCTCTTGATTTGAATACATGTCGCACAGTCTTAACGCCTAAAGAACACTGAATGTAACCTTCCTCAGAATGAACTATCAGAGCGCCCTCCTAATGTCTCCTTTGACGGCAAAGACCTGCGGAAAGAAAAACGTTCCAGTGAATTCCAATGTTGTGAAGGCCATAACTCGGAAATGAAACATTTGCAGACATGAACTATTTTGATTGTCTACAGGTGGGACTTTCAATGTTGTAAAGGCCATAACTCGGAAATGAAGCATTTCCGGACACATGTTATAATGAACTATTTTGATTGTCTTCATGTGGGAAATATATACCTGAAATTATGCCCCGTATTTTTGAAACACCCTGGCCTGTATAACTGGCAAACCGTAAGAGATATACAAAACCTTACCACATAAAAATGTATATCTCATTAAAACACGCAATTTATGTCGTTTATATATATTTGTAGAGTTAACTGTTTTCGAAATATTTCGGATTATTGGTTTCGATTTTAGCCACTTAAACTTTTCTCAAACGGAAACACATCTTTATTTTCGTTTGTTTATTTCTGGTCAGCAAAGAGATTAGAATTTCAATTGTTTCACATAGCGACCGGCTTTTATAGGACGAGAATATCGCTTTAGTCCGTATATTTTCTTATTTCCCTTCTACTTACTTATATGTATCATGACTAGCATGGTGTAGATAACAGATTAATGATTTGGATAAAAGGTTTGTTTACCAAATAGCTAGAGGACATCATGTGAATGGAATACATTAGTTTTCTTTTCCCTTCTACTCAGGGGCGGCGCGTCCTATGTGTTCAGCGGTTCAGTGAACCCCCGGAATAAATGTGCATTTTAAAATACATACATTTATAATTTACATATGTATTCTTTCTCGTATTATTCATTTTATTTGCATTTTCAAACTATTTTATCGAATGAAAAGCCTTCAAGTCTTTGCAATAGCCGTACACGTTCCAACGCGCTGCCCAGGTTCAATCTCTCTTCTGAACCTCCGAGAATAAGTTTGTTGGTGCTTCTTCGGTGTAGAGGGGTAAGGGGAAACGTCGCTAACAATACTGGATTTGAGCTGGGGTAATGACCAGCACTGCTGCGAGTCGACTCTGGCGGAAACGCACGAATTAATCCGAAATGAAGAGCTACAGGACTTCAAATAGCACGTGTGTTTTCATTGTAATAGAGTTGTTTACTGAATAATATACATATGTAACAGTGCATAAGGTCATATACTTGTGCTTTGGTGTTCATATGCATATTCATCTGTTCGTGTTTGTTTTCAAAGAAGAATGAACAGCGTCCAATACCTTTTAAAAACAAACTTCACAGCTTTAAGCTTGGAAGAGAAGTGTAAAGTTAAGAAGCTTGGCAGGCCAATATCTCAGCTCGAATTAAAACAAGCGCAAACCAGCCGAGGTAAGACATTTTGCAGGTCTTTCAATGTAAATGTATATAAAAGAAATAGTTGGATTTGCGATTGTATTACTACAAATAAGCTATTTCGTTTTCCGTGCTTACTGTTTGCTAAGGGCAAAGATATAAACTGGACATGCCTTGGTGTGTCAGATCTAAGTCATCTAACACAGAAAATTAAAAAGCACGAGGAATCTATTGCACATAAGAATGCTTATTTAGATTTATCAGTCCTTGGAAAACCGGAAATTAGGCGGCAACTTAGCTCGGCTTTTAGACAGAACATAGAAAGACACAATGACAACGTGAGGAAAAATCGCTATGTTCTTTCCAAAATAATTGATTGTATTAAGTTCTGCGGTGAGTTTGAAATTGCCTTACGTGGATATGATGAAACAGCAGAATCTAACAATCCTGGAATATTCAGAGGGCTAATAAATTTTACTTCAGCTTCAGATGCAGTTGTAAAAGAGCACATGAGCAACGCTATAGTCTTTAAGGGTACATCCAAGGATATACAAAATGATTTAATAGAATGTATGTTACATGTGTGTCGTGAGGAAATTAATGCTGAAATAGCAAAGGCAGACTTCGTGTCTGTGATAGCAGATGAAACATCTGATGTATCTTCTAAATTTCAATTGGTTATAGTATTTCGTTATCTGTTATCTACTGGAGAGCCTGTTGAAAGATTTTGGACATTTTTAAATCCACCTAGTAATGACACTTCCTCCCTAGCAGCTTGCATTAAAAATGTCCTCGCCGATGTTGTACAAGAAAAGAAAGAGAAAGTAATATCTCAAAGTTATGATGATGCTAGCGTCATGCGCGGTCAACACGCAGGGGTGCAAACAATCGTAAGAGAAGAGTATCATTTCGCGTATTATGTACATTGTTATGCTCACCAATTGAACTTAACTCTTGCCCAAGCTACCAGTCAAAATAAACATGTGAAACTGTTTTTCAATACTATTGCAGAAGTACCAATATTCTTCTTTCATTAACCTCAAAGAGTGGCTGTTCTACATGCAATTGTGAAGCGAAGAGTCCCTCAGGGATCAGCCACAAGATGGAACTTTAAATCCAGAACAGTTCTTACAATTCATGAAAATAAAGAGGACGTTCTGGAATGTCTCCAACAACTTGAAGACACCAGCAACCAAACGACAACTGTCAATCAAGCCTATGGTCTAAGGTTGAAACTGCAACAGCCAACATTTTCCTTTTGGTTAGAGGTATTTTATAAAATAATGCCCCACGAGGATATCTTGTACAGCCAATTACAAAAGCGCACCACTGATCCTGTATCAATAAAGCAAGCAATAGCAGCATTCGAATATGAAATTTCGAAAATTAGAGACAACGTTGATAATATCATAATCAAGGAAGAACCAAATGCAGCAAAAAGAAGATGCGAGGACGTGTACATAACAAGGAAAGTAGCAGCTAAAGAAGTATGTGACATAATAATTCAGCAGAGCAAACAAAGGTTTGAATTCTCCAGCCATTTATTGGCCTCTAATTTACTTGACCAGCACTTCTTCCCTTCACTGAAGAATACATTTCCTGAAAAAATGCTTTCTTCTGTTGTGCAGTCTTATCCATTTTTAAATAAACCTAAGTTAAAAACATTTATTCTCGAGATGATTTTCAGGAAATGAAAAGTTCAGTAGCACTTCTGAAGTTTTTAATTGAAAATAGCCTTCAAGAACCCTTTGGAGACGGTATGAAATTGCTGAAATTGGCAGCTACTGTCCCAATGACAACGTGTGAAGCAGAGAGGTGTTTCTCCACTTTGAAGCGGATAAAAACGTTTCTTAAAAGCACCATGGCTGAAGATAGGTTGTCTGCTCTTGCCATATTATCCATTGAAAAGGAAATGATCCACAAACTTCCACATTTCAACGACAGAGTCATAGACAGATTCGCCACGAAAAAGGAAAGGAGGATGGGTTTTCTCTATAAACATACCTCTACAGGAGATTCAAACCCATCAACGTCTTCAGGACCATTTTAAAGTAATTTTAGAATTATAGATATATTTTAAATAATTTAGAAAGTCAAATTATTTGGAAAGGTAAACTTCATTAAGCAGTAAAAGTGGTGAACCCCCTGTCATTTAAGTCACCAGCCGCCACTGCTTCTACTTACAAGGAACCAAGAAGTAAGGACAATTACTGCTAATGGTTATCCCGATTATCATGAAATAGACAGAAGAATAAGCTTTTTAACAATAATTTGACAGAGATGTAGAAAAAGTCATGTGAATGGAACACATCAGATTATTTTCAGTACCGTTTACTCTCAATTGCCGTCAAAAATGTTGCATATTGTAATCCAATAAAATCGTAGAAGTTAAAAATACGAAATTAAGTTCATTGTTAAGCCAGATGTATTCTGGCATAATACTTTGAAGTTTGGGTTTAGGTAGTTTGCATTTGAAAAGCAACCCCCTTCCACTTACTTGTCCCTTAAATGGGGCGCGAATCTCGACTTACAAGCTGAGTCTTCGAGTCTTCAGGAAACAGAGTTTTTACTACGTTGCCTCTCACCCCTAGTTCTGGTTCTTTTGTTTGCTAATGGATATTTCACAGTGGCAGAGGGGATCGGTCTCGTTTGAGGGCCACCATGAATACAATAGGAGAAAACTATACATCCACTGCACGCGCGCATCGTTGTCGATATTGGTGTCACCATGATGAAAATGCATTTGCCTGGTCCTTTTCCATGACTGGCGTGAAACGCTGAACAGCATTTCATGGAAGTTTTGTTCAACGCATAGCTACTTCTCAACAAGTAATTACATCAATAGGATTAATTCAGTAGAACAGTGTAAACTAAGATAAACTGCTATGGTATGAAATATCACCCACGCCCATTGACGCTACGCTGACATTTTTTATTTTTTAAAACGATTTTGAGTAAAATACTATATGCGAAAAATAAAATACCTTATATCGATCTGAGAGGTTTAGTTTCGGCAGCAAGTTCGGAATGTATACCTGGATGAAAGCAGTGGCGGCTCGTAGCCAAATTATCTGGTGGGGCGCAATTTAAGATTGACTAACATTAAAGCTAAATTGAATGTTATTTATGCATGCTCTTTAACTGCTACGGTTTTAAGTGTCCCTTTCTATTTTGGGCGCGAAAGCCCCCTTAATATTGCTCAGAGTTTTTTTTTTTACCTGCCGTAAATCTACGACACGGTATCAGCGACTTTACTTCCCTTATGAAGGAAGGGATTTTTATGCCTGATAAAAAAAAAAAAAAAAGCTATCAGTAGAAATGAAATGCTAACCTTCGATCCTTTGCCTGAAAAATAATTCCATAACTCTAAGTCAGAAACTGAACGCGACATGGCCCGAGAAATTTGAACACGAACCGTCACCTTCACTGTTTACCACATGTCAACAACATCAACATTCTTCAGAGAGGTGATCCTGCTGTGAATTGATGCATAGCTCGCTTTAACAGCTGATGCACTTAAGTTTAAGATTTCAGTCTTCAATACTACCTTGCACAACTTTAATAGCTTATGTATGTCAATTACATCGCTCACGGTTTCTTTTCACAAACGAAGCTCGCTTTTCTCTCAGAAAATGATGGAAACTACCCTTAAAGTAAAGTAGATCGCGATCGTGATATTAATGTCTTAAGCATATTCTTTATAAGCAATTGTATACATCCAAACCATCGCCTTTTTTCATAACAGTGTTCAAGATTTTCCCTCTTAAAGCGAATTTTAACACTGCCGTTTCTTTGAGCGCTAGCAAGTAGCAACTGATCAATCGGCGTATTATTCTGCAGTTAATTTCATCAAATTATTCTCCAGCGCATTCGGATTATGTTTCATTAACACGTGAAATACATTCAAGGTACTCTTTCACCAGTTTACTCTTAAGGTGGATATTGTAATTCAGCACTCATTCTCAAAACACTAACCATAATCACCTCTCGCAATTAGGGTCCATTTTACTGTTTGTTCACGTCGATAATTTCAGTAACTATTGGTTATTTTGCCTTTTCCTGTTTTCAAGTGAAGCTTCAAATGTATCGCGAATTATTTCGTAATAAATTAGGGTACTTACACAACACACTACTTGTGCGCCTTGAGCGTTGGCGCGCGAGCGTACCTTGTCGCCTGCTTGGCAGGGAGGAGAGAATACAAAGTACCAACATTGTAAATTTTTACCACATAAGCTTCTTTTTGTATATTTCGTTCGGAAGGTTTATAGATCAACTTTGTTTTCAAATAAGAAGACATCCAAACTTTAGAAATTTTTCTTATTATTTACTCATACACGCGAAGAAATCATTGGCTAAATATTTTTGTCAGGGATTTGATCAAACTTTAATTTTTGCTTATTGCCGGTGCTTATTTTCTCTTTGCGCATGCGCGGTAAATGGCCAAAGAGGCTTTCGTGTCCTAAGAGAACCTTCCCTCTCGGTCCCTTGAACAAATTAACTGCATCTGAAAGCATTGAATTCTTCGGCGCGTGCGCAAAGGATGACCACAAAATTGCTTGTGCAAGAAAAATGCAGCTGGTTATTATTTCCAACAGCCATCTTCACTACAACTGTCCAGTGTGCATAGTAGAATTTAAATATATACAAAATGTGTTATAGATTATAGCATTTTACCTAATATAATGAATAAATTATTGTCTGAAATTGTTGTAGAGAGGGCACGTGCCCCTGTGCCCCTAAAGGCCGGCTGCCACTGGATGAAAGAAAACATCAACTGTATGAGCATTGAAGTGACAAGAGATAAAATGTTGCTACAGTGCATTTGCATTAAAACAATTTATTGTAATCAGAATTTAAAGCAATGAAGCGATTTTGTTACAGTGTGTACTCTAAGGTATGTAATGAATAGTAAATTGTTTAAATAAATTCACTTTAAAGAAAACATATGAACATAAACTATATAAATACCTATATTGTAAACATTATTAATTCAAAGAAATTAGTAATATCAGTTATGTAAAAAAATCTCAAGACGAAATAAAGAGCAATGATGATTAATGCAAATATATAAAATGAAATGGGTAAATATAATTAATAAGAGAGACTTAAAGTGAAAAATTATAGCAGCAGAGCAACACAATAATGCTAGACTCATCGCTAGAACAGAAATCAACAAAATACGACAGATGCCACAGTGAACTTATATGTAACAGTCGCAAATATAATTTGTACAGCACAGAAGAGATAATTGCTAAAGAGAGCGCAAAAGAATTAGTGTGCAGTTGTTCGAAGTAGAACAGTAAAATAACTGCAAAGGTTAGTGATTATGGAGAAAGCTCAGTATAATAAAGCTTCATGAGGGTTGTGTTGAGAAAAAAGCTAACACAAGAAGTACCTGAGATGACTCTGTTTAGTAAAACGGTAAGCTAGAAGTTCCAGAAAATTAAAAGCAGTAATAGTAATTAATGAAATGTAACTAGCAAACTATATAAAAATAAGCCTTGAAACAAAAAAGAAGAAATAGGAATTGTAAAAGTAAAATTTTCAGGTTCCTGAGATTTAGTTAAACACAATAACAATTTCTAATAGAACTTTAAACTTACATTAAAACAAAAAAAAAATCTGATGTGTTCCATTCACATGACTTTCTCTATATCTCTGTAAATTATTATTGTTATAAGCTTATCTTTTATTTATTTCATGATGATCGAGTAAAATTAGCAGAAATAGTCTTATTTCTTGTTTTATTGTAAGTAGAAGCAGAATAAGGGAGTACCATAGGTTAAAGTGAAAGCCAAAAGCTGGTTACTATGTGACTGATGTTCCTTTGTTTGTATGGACAGAAGTTGACAAATTGCTGTATGAGAAAAGTACAAGTGTTTCAAAGTTGAAACCAAGAAAAAGAAATATCCCAAAAACACAAATTGTGTGTTTTAACATACTCTACATTTTTTGTGGGTTAAGTTTTTGTCCATCTCTTATGGTTTAGTAGTTATGAAAAATTCATCCAGAATAAAGTAGTCTTCAGAGGCTATTCCCAGAAAATTCAAAATATACATTTTATTTGTCAGGTAAATAACTTTAATATCCGAAATTTTAATCAAAATTGTTAGAGCCATTTTTTTAGAAAATCTAAATTTTCGAAAAAAGTTCCATGTAAAGGGTAGTTGGGGGTGGGGGGATTTTTCTCAAAATCTTCATGTTGCATCCCTGGAAGATACTTAAATACCAAGTTTGGTATTTTACCAACTTTTCGTTTTTGAGTTATCGTGTTCACAGACACACGGACACACACACAGACCTTTTTCTGAAAATACTTTTTTTGGATACAGGGGACCCTAAAACATATATTTCCGGTGAAATCTTGGTATCGAATTTTGGTGGAGTGCAATACATTCTCTATTCACTATGTACATAGTGAGTATAGAGAAAGTAAAAAGAATCTCGTTCAAAAACCAAGAATATTTATAAATCATCACAGCTTGATTTTGAATATACTAGCAACATTTTTATTTTTCTAAATTACAAATAATAGTTATCATTCAGTAAAAGAGGCCTGAGAACCTGAATCAAGCTATGCAAATGCAAATATTACACAATACAACTTCATATTATTAAACATAATTAAAGATTTATTAATATTGTTCCAATGTAAACACGATATAAGAGTGCTACCAGCACTATTCTAAAATATTCCAAAAAATACATATGGGTCGTGCTCACTTAAAAAAAGTTTTTCATGCTTTTTCTGTTTACACTACCACTACAATTTTCATCAATGCCACAAGGTGATTAGTATAAGATGGCAGTAGTTCATACAGGCCAATGAATTAGATTCTCACACAGATGTTCCCAAAGTTGTGTAACATACCATATCCTGGTGCTGTGCTTTTTAACTCCTCTGAAAATTCTTTGCAGTAAAGAGAAAAATTGTTTTCAAGACCTTTGCAGCTGCAAGATGAGCAGCGAACCTGAAAACTTTCTGTGGCTTGTATACATACAGTATTACAAACTTCTCTTGCAACCACTGTCATAGTTTTCGTATAAACTTCTTTTGGTTTCATTTAGGGTTTTCCTTCACAAGATTTAGCAGGACTCTCAATCCTGATCATATATATGACTTCCTAAAATGGTGCAATTCTCTATGGTTTGCTGAACCGGCAATGTGACTCTGAAATTGATTGTAGAAAACAGAGGCATATCAATAAAAAAAAAAAATTGAACCAAAATGGAAGTACTTCCTTCAGAAATGGCCGTAAACGACCTGGTGCACATGAATGACTAAACTATATTTCTCATGTTACAACTCTTAGTGTATTCATTAAGCTGTTCCACGTTTTAATATCTACACAATTTTCTCAATCTACTTTTAAAATTCCACCTAGTTGCAATTACATGGGAGCATATTTTGTAAAGTACTGTGGGGATCTTAAACTGAAAATGTTGACAAGCTGACTGCTTGCATTATTAAATTTAATTGCTGGGAATAAAAACGAACCAAGAGGCAGTTTGGATAATCTTCTTTTAAAATTGCCTGTGCCCAGTTCTTATTTCTCCAAATTATGTTCATCATAAGTTTAAGCCAGAAACTTTTCATTAATTCTTTTCAATGCATGTCTTAAATGCTCCAGAATGAACAAAATAAACAGCATCTTCAGACAGATTACGAAAGGTAAAGAGGCTTGTGCTTATGGAGCAGAAATTAGACAAAATCGGAGAAAGTTAGAACGGTCGCCTTGAAAATCTCTAAGGAACCTTACAAAAGAAATTGACATTTCAAAATCTCGGCATGGAAAGCAACAAAACTTTTAAAACCCTAACCATACAAGGTTGCTGTTGCTCAGTTGCTACCATCTGATCACCAGTCGGGTAAATTTCTGTAAATGGATTTTGAAAAATGTTAAAGATGAAAATAAATGTAAATGGCATGTTATTTATGGATGCTCTTTAACTACTGTGGTTCTCAGCATCCCATTCTAAACTGGGCATGAAAGACCACTTAATTTTGCTCAGAGGCCTCTCTATCAGGCTTGAGGTTCTTTTACGTGCCATAAATCCACAACATGGGACTAAAAGCTTTGCTTCCCTTCTGAGAGAAGTCATGCTAAGGATTTTTACACCTCAAAAAATCCATCGTCCTCTACCGGGTTTGAACCTGCGGCTTTGGGTATATGAAGTTAGCATGGTAACCATTACACCACTGAGGGTGACTGTTAAAGATGGAACAATCACTCTACGATTAATACTTTTCAGTGATGAAGCATGGTTTCATTTATATGGTCATGTGTCAACACAACACAGATATTATGCTAGACAAACCCAATTTTGTTCATGAAACTCCCTTACATGTTAAAAATTCAGGGTATGGTGCGCAATAAATGGATACAGTATAAAAGGCCCTATTTTTATGAGTGCACCATAAACGCAGAAAAATACAGAAATAATATACTAGCACCACGTTTTGAACAGCTGACAGACATTGAATGTTGGTCTGGATATTTCCAGCAGGATTCTAAAACTGTGCTTACATCTGAAGAGTTATTACAGTTTATTGTGGACATTTTTAAGAATAGAATCATTAGTAAGGGTTTATGGCCTGCCAGAAGTTGCCGTAAATGTACTGATGCAGATGGATGGCATTTCCAACATCTTCGGTGATAAGATATGTTTTGTGTTTATTCTGATTATTGTTAATGTGATTTGAGATTTTATTTGAAGTGGGTGACAGTCCGTGTGGCTGCCAGCCAAGTGTACAACATGTGGGTGAAGTTTTGTAGCATACTTACTGTTCAATGCTATTATGTCCATAGCTTCACACTGAAACACAAAACCACTTGAGTTAGTTCTAAAAGCCTATAGTAGCATCTGTCATGATCGCTAACAACTCAGTTTTGTCCATTTTATTTTGAATTTCAGACCAGTATACATACAATCTATCAATTCATTTCTAGTTATCTTTGAATATTGTGGCATACTTTAAATATCCTGAGAAATTCATTGATATTACTGGTAAACTATAACCAGCTTTTCTAATCACATTTTCAGTCATGTCTCCTAAGAGGATATTTTTTTTTTTGATCACAAAACATAATTTGGAAAGGACTTCCAAGATGTTTTCTCACTTCCTCACTATGTTTGAAGATGATTCTGTGTGTGTAAATATAATTTTTTTTAACCTCATTTCACAAATCAAACAACATTTTAAGATGAACATGCGAAGATTCATGATTTTTAATCCTTGAGGGCAAATATCCTAAATCTGTTATACCAGTATTTATCCATGCAGCAGTGTTACTAAAGAACAGACAAGGAAACAAAAGAAAGCACTTGGAGGGGGGGGCTCACAATCATGCAACCACATGTGCTTGCCATAAATTTCATTGTTAAACTTCCTCATATATACACTACGGCTGGATCAAGAGGAGTGTTGGGCTAGACTTTAGAATAAGGTAATGGGCAATCCTTTCTTCAACTTCACTTTGCTCTTGTCCTCAAGGGAAAGACAAGAATAAATTAACATTCTGAAGTTTTGAAATGCTCATTACTTGCACCGAGTTAAAGTTTGTCACACCAAAGAAGGCTGACACCAAGATAATGGCTGACGGTCATTCCTTTACACATTTCCAAAAATCCAGAAAAAGTTCCCTGGCCCTTGGTATGCTACATTAAAATAATTATATTAGTGAAGCCATCTTGGAAATATAAATTTACAGCAGAATCTGGCATATTGGTTATATTTTAAAATGCTGTAAAATGCCCAAACTCTGATGTTTTTACTCTTAATTGATTAGTTACTTCATTCTGCATTCCCATTAATGTTTTAATTTAATATAGTTTGTTTTCAATGCAGAGGCCATTAGCTTGACTAGGCTGATTATATCACGCTATCAAGTTTTATGGAAATCAACCAACTATTTAACATAGCATCTTTTCTGTGGATACTTGGGAAAGGTGAAATGTAAATTGAGATGAGGATATCATCATTTGTGAGTTGAATGTCCTTAAGTTTGCTCACTAACTCTTAAAACTTTTTTAATACCAAGGATTTCAAATGAAGGAAAGGAGTTGAAATTATAGTTTGGCCATTTGGCAACTGGTAAGTATTGACAGCAATGATAATAGGTCTCATTTTGTTTCCTGGTGTTTCAAACTTTTTTGGGTGGAACTTAATGCTTCCTTTATCGGTGCTACAAAAAGTAAAAACCCAATGATTAAATTAATGTTAACTGCCCACATGTTAACTATGGAAATATATGGAAAATGATACACATAACATTTTATAACAATGGCTAGTGGAGTTTGATAAACCAGAGGCAAACAATTCCCTTTAGTTGGATAGGTAGAGACAGGCTGTGAAATTCAGATCCTGACTATGGCATTGAATTTTTCAACCTTGTTCTACCTATAACTCTTGCCCTACACATGGTTAGTTTGGAAAATATATTAATTAATCCCCTTTAGGTTCATCTGAAGATCTAGAGGCTTCATCAAGTTTGCAACTATCAAATGCTTGTAATATTTGTTCTGCAGAGTATGTACATTTTTTAAATGCAGCAGGTAGAAATATGAGAGCATGCTTGAGCAAAGGGAAGATTGCTGAACTTTCCTTGTACAAGGAGGAAAAAAAAATACTCTTTGTAAATATTCCAGTTTATTAATAAAATTATGTAGTTGAGAAAAACTACTGGTATCTTTACAACATTTGTAACATTTACTTTTATCTATTTATATACAATAAATTATAAACATTGCTACATCTATCTGAAGCTTAGTTCTGTACAACAAGGCATTAAGTCATTTTAGGACACTTATATCACAGTTGTATTTCCAGAGATATGTTTAGTTTCTTGCAGATCATTTCAAATACCTGAAACAATGACAAAAATAAATAATTGCAGCAGACTTTCAAAATTTTATGCAAAAGAATGAGCAAAAAAGTACATGAATGGTAAGCTGATGAAAAACATTGATTACAAAACTAAGCATTTCTTAGAACAGATCCATGAATTATTACAAAGAAATCTGCTTCAGAAATACACAATGAAGAGCAATTCTAGATGAATAATGTCTATATGTTAATATGAAAAGCATTCATCTGAATTAAAACAGAACTATGAAGGGAACGAAAAAATTATATTTCTACATACTGACAGCCTGTAAATGTCAGACAGTTTTAAACATTTAATTATATTATTAGTTAAGAAAATGCTAAGAAATTACTTCAAACCTTATCACAGGTTATCAACTGCCTTTTGACAGTTACTCCACAAGGAACAAACTAACAATGAGGTGCAGTTTGAAAGAAAATCAACAATCATTCTAGATTTTCTTGGATTTGTTGCAGCTATGAAGCTCTACTTACTTGGCGGCCCAATCGGTTCTCCCATGTATTCCACCACTTCTGCGATTTCCTACAGCAGATCCTCCAAACAACTTGCCAGATTGAAGGGACACATGAGAGCTTTTGGTATCAGGACCTTAAAAGTAAAGATGCACATTTTCATTTTTATTGATTAGCTAATTTCAATTCACTTAAGTTACAGCATAAGTGGTGAGAGAGAGAGACACATAATAACCTTTGGTATCAGGGCCTTAACACTTTGAAGCCCAAGCCTGAGTATAGGCCAGGCCACGTGAAATGTTCATGAGGCCCACGCCCGGACAGGTATTTCTAACAAATTTAATTGAATTCCATAACTGTAACTCAGACTTGGGCTATGCAGCAAAGAACATGTATCAGTTATCGTTTACTCTGATTTGTGCTACCATCTGTCCACGTTTTAGTCAGATATTAGGAAATTTAGGAGGGTTAGTAATATTGGCTACTCTCGGGTAGTCGCGCCATTTTCATTGAAGGTGGTGATCTGTTTGTTATGTTTTGTGCTTTTAAATTTACAGATTTTTTCAAATTCATATTTGATACTTGTTGTAAATTTAAAATAAAATATTAATATGGAAGTTATGACTATTTTCTTCTACTTGCTGAGAAATCCTTGAATACCATACTTTTAGATTGTACCAATACTTTTTGGCAGATTTGACTGATGTACAGTAAATAATAACTCAAAGTAGGTGTTATAAGCCTGGATTTCTTGGCCCTTTAAGAAATGCCTGGGCTTCAATGTGTTAAAAGTAAAGATGCACCCTTTCATCTTTATTGATTAGCTAATTTCAATTCACTGAAGTGAGAGTGAGAGTGAGAGTGAGAGTGAGAGTGAGAGAGAGAGAGAGAGAGAGAGAGAGAGAGAGAGAGAGAGAGAGAGAGAGAGAGAGAGAGAGAGAGAGAGAGAGAGAGAGAGAGAGAGAGAGGGGGGGGTATAGAAAAAAAACCTGAATGAAAAGATCAACCAGTGATTGAAGAAAGATGAGTGCTTACTTTTTTGGCTTTGGCAGTGGCTAAGAAAGTCATTAAGATTTACATCTAGCATTACAGATCTTAAACTTCCGATTATTATCAGGAAAAAATAACGTTCACTTTGATGAAATAATTGAAGCCATAAATATAAGCTTGCAACAACTCATCAATTTCGTAAAGTAATAATTTTACTCTGTGATTCAATATTGGTATGATAATAGGACAATGCTACTTGTAAAATAAAACTATATATCATTGACTGAACTCGTTTCAGAATCTTGGGAAACAGTTTTGTGTGGTTATATTAGAAGCTACTCAACCAATTCTTTGTTTGCTAATGAAAAATATATTTCTTTGCTATGGCTTTATGCTAACTTGGATTTGCAATATTTATAAAAAGAGCTCTAGAAGCAGCTGTAATTGGCTTACCTGCCAATTCTACTACTTCTCTAAATGTAATTTCAGGGTTCTTTCTGTATTTTAGCCCAGATAAATTGTGTTTTTACACTGTTTAAGTTTACTATTTTAGTACTTATGTCTAATATACCGAGTGATCAAGTTTATTTTGAATTTACCACAACAGAATTTGAATTAATGATTCACTGTTACAGAACAAATCTCTATTACAACCAAATAGTTTTGACTGTTGAAGGGGCACAAAGTGGTACAGTTATTTCATGAGGAGTAGGAAGGCAGATGGATATATCAGCCAGCACCTTTGATAGTTACTTCTAAGGGTGAAATGATTGTGTTCTAATCTCCCATTCACTGATCTGATCTTAAGAGACTAAAATGAATGGAATTTATTATGGGCTTGTGCCCATTGAAATTATAAATAATCTTTATCATGTTAATATACTTACTCTGATACCAAGATAAAAAAAACTTTTAGTCCTAAATTGTAAAAAACTGATGTGTTCCATTCACATGACTTTCTCAACATCTCTGCAACAAATTATTGTTAAAAAGCTTATTCTTCTATTTAGTTAATGCTAATTGAGAAAACATTAGCAGAAATAGTCTTATTTTTTGCAGCCTTGTAAGTAGAAGTGAAATAAGGGAGTAAAATAGGTTAAGGTGATAGTCAAAAGCTGGTTGCTATGTGGCTAAAGTTCCTTTGTTTGTATAGACAGGAGTTGACAAATTCCAGTATGAGAAAAGAACAAGTTTTTCAAAGCTGAAACCAAACACAAGCAATATCTCAATAACGATCAACTCCACCAAAAAAATGTATATAACATAAATTATGTGTTTTAATGTGCTCTACATTTGTTGTGTGGTAAGTTTTTGTCCATCTCTTATGGTTTAGGAGTATGCAAAATTCCGTAAAATTGATCCAGAATAAAGAAGTCTTAAGAGGCTATTCCCAGAAAATTCAAGATATACATTTTATTTGTCTGGTAAATATGTTGAATATACAATATTTTAATCAAAATCATAGAGCTATTTTTAAGAAAATAAAATTTTTCGAAATTTTTTCCATGTAAAAGGTAGTTTGGGGTGGGGAGATTTTCCTCAAAATCTTCATGTCGCATCCCTGGAAGATACTAAACTTAAATACCAAGGTTAGTATTTTAGTGACTTTTGGTTTTTGAGTTATCATGTTCACACACAGAAACACACACACACATGGACCTTTTTTTGGATATAAGGGACCCTAAGACATATATTTCTGGTGAAATCTCGGTATCAAAGTTTTGGGTGGAGTGTAATACCTCTCTATACACTATGCACATTGTGCGTGTAGAGAAAGTAAAAATATTTAAACATATCACAATACTAAGTTACTTGAGTTGGAAAAAATTCAGATAAACACTTAGCTACCAGAATTTGAACACGGGTCTTCACTAAAACATGCATTATCATAGTACAAGAAAAGAAATACGTAATTACAGTACAAGAAACATATACAAATTGGGTATACCTTACCATAGAACCAAGACCAGTAAATATAATACTACAAAATAATAGGTATAAAGCTTTTTAATGAACTGCCAGATAGAATATATAACCTTAATCTTCAGGATGTTACGAATTAAGTCTATACATGGCTAATGGGAAATCATGTATATAGTATGCAGAATATGAAGAGCTGGTTAAGAATCATATGAGTTGAGTTTTGTCCTGTACATGTATAGCCAAAGAAAAAACTGTAGCGTAAGATGTAAGAGATGAAGCCTATTGTAATATTTATATTTTATCCAATGAATGATTAATACAATTAATTTAACATGAATAAAAAGAAATCCTGCAACATATTGGGGGATTATTAGATAAATGCATTAAGAATATATTGTTAAAGCCAGACATTATGCAAGCATACCATTGAAAAATCTTAGGAACAAATTATCCAGGAAGTGCAATTTTATAAACTGCCAAAAATTGACCAAAAGCATGAAGAGGAATTTTGTGGAAGGGAATAGCATGTGCCTTGCGCATGATGTGAAGCATGGCATAGGTCGTGGTATCTCTTGCTGGACAGTTGTGGGCATTTAGTGATGGAATGAGGATGCATATTCCTGCAGCTCCCTAGGTGGCTATCCAGGTCGAGATTATCTCACAAAGATGTGTTACTCATTAATGTAATGTATATGTAAATAGGGACAGTTTTGATGGAATTATAAGGGGTTGAAAAATTTAAAAATATGTGAAGTACCTATGAATCATTAAAGCAATTTGGATTGCAACAATTCCACTGCTGCATCTATATTTCTTTTGTCATTCCAGATATTTTAAAAACTGGAATGGAGATATTATAGGATTATTTTTTTCTTTCTTCAGAATTTTCAGATATTCCTCAAAAGACTGATGAGCAACTTTTTTGAACTATCAATGCTAATTGTAAATTATGGGACACATGACTTCAAATTTCAGAAGCTATTAGACCAAATTATATAATTTTTTCCATTAATGAAATAACTTTCCCAGGAACAATTCTTCCTAAATCTTGCATGTTAACCACTCCCAAAAAAACACAACACAATACAAAAATTGTGCATATTCTAAGGTGTAGAGTTTGGCCAAGATTATCTTCTCTACTACAGCAACAGTACATAAGTAGAGGAGGTATTGCATTCCACCAAAAAATTTGATACAGAGATTTCATGGGAAATACATGTAAGATCTCTGTATCCAAAAAAGGAATCTTATGTATATCCATGTACCTTGAACACAATACATTAAGACCGAAAAATCAGTTAAATACCAAACTTCAGCATCTTCCAAGGATATGACACAAATATTTTCGGGAACCCCCCCCCCCCCAACTAACCTTTACAGGGAAGATTTTTTGAAATTTCTGATTTTCTCAAAAATTGCTCTAATGATTTTGATTAAAATACTGTACATTAAAATGTATATCCTGAACTTCTCGGGAATGGCCTCTGAAGTACTCTTTATTCTGAATGACCTTTGCATAACTGATAAGCCATTTGAGATTAGGCAAAAAGTTATTACACAAAAAAGAAGATATTGCTAAAACACACAATTTATGTCACATACATATTTTTTGTAGTTTAGGTTGTCTGAGATATTTCTTGTTATATGTTCCAATTATAAAAGAAACTTATACTTTTCTCAAACAGGAAGTTGCCATTCATTTAATATTTCTTTTGTTTTACGGTTAGCCATGCAAAAAGAATCAAATTTCGACTGTATCATAAAGTGACCAGCTTTTTAAAAGATTTGATATTGCTTTAGCCTAGTGTATTCGCTATTTTCCTTCTAGTTACCAGGAAGTAATACTTGTAAGACCATTTCTGCTAATATTTATCTCGATTAACATGAATTAGATAGAAGAATAATCTTTATGAGAATAGTTTGTTTGCAGAAGAGGTAGAGAAACTCATTTGCCTGGAACACATCATATTTTTTTTAATTGCAGTTCTGCAGTAACTCATAAAAACTAGCTTACCTCCATTAAAAGTTCCATACGGCATGCCATTGGCATTTGTAGGATTATGAGACAGTTTTGTGCTTTGGCCTGCAACATAGCGAGACTTGTTGAGATAATGCTGTTTGGCAGACAAAGAACTACCCAGGTCACCACCATAATTCACTTGCTGAGTCCAAAGCAATGGAGAATATGCTTGTGATGAGTGAAAATTGTCTGCTTCTGTAGGCTGTGTACCAGTATCCTTTTTCCTGGAAAGAAGATAATATTATGGCTTTTAAATGTCTGTGCAACTACTGAAATAGTGCTTCATTGTAGTTAAACATAGGTTTTGATTTTCTCTGGTACCTATTAACAATAGATAGAGGAAGTATTGCATTCCACACAAAAGCTTGATTCATAGATTTTACTGAAGCTCATTTTTTAGGATTCCCTGCATCCAAAACAGATTATTTTTAGTATACGGTCCATGTGTGTTTCTGTCAATCTCAGAAATAAAAGCTTTGAATTTAAAACCAAGGACAACATGAGAGAAAACCCTCTCATCCAACTACCCTTTATAGGTCAATATTGAATTGTTTATTTTTTTTAAATGCTGTAACATCATACATTAAAATAACTTAGATTTAAATTATTTACATAAACAATAACATTTACATCTTGAATTTTCTGTGTATAACTTGTGAAGTCTACTTCATTTGGAATTAGTTTTGTATCTTTTTGTGTAGCTAAATAAATGAAATTTCTTTAAATAACATAGTTTATTTTTGAGACACAATTTTTAATTTCTTCATTGTTACTTATCACAGAATAAGTATAGAATTTCACATACTCAAACTACCATTTACATGGAACATCATAATGTATGTTTAAAATATTTTAATGACAAAAGAAATGTATATCTTGAATTTTTCAGGAACAGCCTCTGATTTACTTTCCATTCTGGAGAGATACAAAAATGTAGAACTCCTTAAAACACACAATTTGTCATATATATTTTTTTGAAAAAATAATAATTTCAGAGATATTCCTGGTTATTGGTGTAATTTTTTCAATACTTTACTCAATCAGGAAGTTGTATTTTTTGTTTCTTGCTTTACTCTTGGCCATACCTTAACAATTAGCTTTAAAAGATTTGACTATCCTTAATCAAGCCTGCACATTCCCTTGTTTCCTATTTCCTTTGTACTTACAAGCAACTAACTAATAAGACAATTTCTGCTAATGTGTATCATGATTAGCTGAAGTAGATAGAAGAATACATTTTTATAAAAATAGTTTGTTGCAGAATAGATAAGATTGTGTGAATGGAATACATAAGATTTTTACTTTCTCTTTATGTAATATGTACATAGTGTATAGAGAAGGTATTGCAATGCACCCAAAAATTTTATACTGAGATCTCACCGGAAATACATGTTTTGGCTCCCCCTGAATTCAAAAGAAATATTTTTAGAAAAATGTCCATTTGCATGTATGTGGGGACAGCATAGCTCAAAAACAAAAAGACTGTTAAATACCAAACTTGGTATCTTCCAAGGATGTGACATGAAGATTTTCAAGAAAATCCCCCCCCCCCCCTGCCAACTACCTTTATATGGAAAAAATGTAGAAAATTTTGATTGTTTTAAAAATGGCTCTAATGATTTTGATTATACCTGACAAATAAAATGTATATCCTAAATTTTCTGGGAATAGACTCTTGAGGACTACTTTATTCTGGATGAATTTTAAGGAATTTTGCATAACTGCTAAACTGTAAGAGATGGATAAAAACTTACCACACAAAAATGTAGGGCATGTTAAAAGACACCATTTATGTTATATACATTATTTTCGTGATGTTGATCGTTTTTGAGATATTCCTTGTTTCTGGTTTCAGCTTTAACAATTTGTTGCAGAGATGTAGTGCCATGTGCATGGAACACATCAGATTATTTTATAAAATAATTGTATTATTTTTCAGTATGTGTATTACTCTACATCAATATCTTGTTAAAGATTCTAATTTGATACAAAGATGTTTGAAGTAAACCAACTACAACACCCTACAAGCAGAATGCAGTAAGGCATGAAAAAAAAAAAAAAAATATATATATCTGAAGATACTACATGAAATGAAAGGGACTCCAAGTGGCAGTGGTATTGAGCCCAGTGTTTTCAGCTGCAGCAGGAGACTAAAGATAATGGGGTTAGTGTTGCCATGAGTTTTTAGTGGTAAATGGATGCAGAAGTGAGATATTATAACAGAAAGCATGCAAATGAGTTATGTGAGCATAACAACGCTAAGAAATATCTATGTAATGCAGGAAATTCAGGAAGCAAAAGGAATCAAAATGTTGGCAATTTCCTTAATTGCCCATTAGTCTTGAGGAATTTATTGCTTGTGTAGCTGCCTCCTGCACAAAGAAAATCATTAAATAGTATATTTCACCTTAAAATTGATCGTCCCACTTTTTATGTCATCTATCAAACTTCCTTTAGGATTGTAATTCAACAGTTTTTTTAACATATTATTTAATCAATTGTCACAGAGTTTATTATTAAAATAAATAAAATGAATAAGTCTACTCTTAAAAAAATAAAGAAAATCTCTGACCAGAGGAATATTTTTGAAAATATGCTAATAATTAATGGGCTTAATATTTCTTTATAACATGGTTCTATAAACTCTTCCTATCAAAACATATAAAGGCTCTTATAACGAAGTTGATCAATGAAATAGCGAAAGCTTCCTGGTCATGGCTCATTAATCCAAATACATATGAAGATATATAAAATATTTAATAACTGTGTAAATTGGCATAACATGGTTAATATCAATAATTTCAAAAGTTTTTGGCCATGGTGCAATGGGCACAAAAGTCCTAGAATTTTGCAGATTTCTACAATTGGTATCATCAGGCTAACTACAGAAGTTAAAATATTTTATTTTTGGATTGTTTGTCTATGGTGCAGAGACATGTCCTAACTTTTTGTCAATTTTAGTATTTGGCAAATTCAGGGGAACTGCACTGCATTGAGGGGCACTCCTCCCAAGAAACCCAGCACATATGTATTGAAGAGCTGCCGCTGCCACCACCACTTCAGTCCAGAAACAACAATGAGCATCATGATCTCAATCTTCTTGATTTTAAACTAAAGTATAGTATGAATGAATGAATATCTTTATTAATCATAATACTGTGATATATTCTTACATTTTTCTTATACCTTACTTAGACTTGCTGTTGTTTTTATTTTTCCCTTGGTCCACCATACACATTAACACCAAAGTTACATCATGCAACTATTTTTTCCTCCTTTTTCTTATTTTCTGGTCCCTCACCTCATCCATCTTCTTGTAGCACATTCTTATGTATTTCTCTCTAACCTTACCTAAGAAGTTTCCTATATCTTTTATATTTTTTTCTCCTTTTGCAGAGATTACTATTTCTCCATCCAATTCATCCCATTTTCGTTGTCAAATTTGATCTCTCCATATCATTGTTGGATTACATAATAGTAAATAATGGAAATCTTTGTCAATTTCTCCGCACATTTGACAATGTTTTACATCTTCATCATGTCTTTTGTCTTTCAAGTTTTTATCCCCCGTTCTTGCTCATACAATTCCTTCTCTATCTAGTTTATTATATATCTCTATATGCTTTTCCCTTTCCCAGACTATTTTTATTTCTGTATATATCCTCAAGGTTATTTTCTCTCTTATACTGCTAAAAATATCTTGTCTATTGATATCCTCTAGCGTTGATTCTACTACTTTCCAAAAGCTTTGTTTTTTATATTCTGCATTTAACCAAATTTCCCACACTTATTTTCTACATAATTTTCCACATTTTTACTGACTATGACCCTTCCCATTTACTTTTATCCTGAATGATAAAGTATTCTTTAATAATATCCCTATCTGTAATTCTGTGCAGATATTTCATAGCGCTTGTAATCATTTTGATTTTGGTGGAATGCCTCCCTGCTGTCCCATTTGGTGATGCTACTGGTAGACATAATATATATTTACAAAAAGATCTATTCATTTTATCAACCTCTCCATGCCTCATCTACTCCCCATACCTCTGCCCATATAGCAGCTTGTTTTTCACTATGGCTTTCAAGCCATTAAACATGCATGTTTGGCAGTTTTCTTATACATGACCTCATAATACTCATTACCATTTTTCCTTTTGCTAGACACATTCTTTTTTTTTTCTCACTCCAACTTCCATTGGAACTTGGTTTAATCCTCAGGCAACCAAATCTCCTTACAACCTCTATTTCTCTTCCATTAATCTGCCCTTTCCCATCCTTACATAATCTGTATCAATTTTTAAAAATCATTATCTTAGTTTTCTCCTTATTTGCTTTCAGGCCCAATTTTCTGCAAAAATTATTTACTGCGATTGCCTTCCTCAATCCTTCACATGATATGGTCCCAACTACCAAGTCATCTGCAAACAGTTACCTGGAATTTCTTTATCACTGCAGTGTACATTATACCTCTAGATCCCCTCTAGAATATCAATATAAAGGCTAAATAGCACTAGACTAAGTTTACAACCCTGCCTCACCTCTGCCTTACTCTGTAGATATTCAGTTACCATATTATTTGGCAGCTTTATACAGACTTGATATGTTTTACATATTGCTATAAAAGAATGACTTACCCCTTTTTTTATTTCATTTTATTCACAAAGCTTCTCTATTTATGGTATTAAATGCCTTCTTCAAATCAAAAAATACCATATTAACCTTCCCTTTTGTGGCGCAAATAATTGTCCATACTTGTCTTAATTAGGTTCTTCTACTTACACTAAAACATGCCTGAAACTTAGTTAACTTCTTCTTAACCCAGTTCTGTAACCTCTTAGCTAGAATGTCCTTAAAGATCTTACATAGGATAGAAAGAAGGCTTATCCCCAATCTATGGATTGTCTCTATCACCCTTATACAATGGCACTATCATGCCTATTCTCCAGCTCTTGGGAAGCTCTCTTGTCTTGAATATTTTACTGAACAGTTTTATCACTATTTTTCTCCTAGTTACATCAAATACCAAGCCTTCCAACATTCACCTGGAATATCATCTACACCTTATGCTTTGTTGTCTTTTAGCTTCTTAACCTGCTACAAAATTAATTATTCATAATAAAAAATCTGTAATAATTACCTAATCTAATTCATTTACTACTTTGCTGTCCCCCATACAGTTTCTATTTGATTCCTACTAAGTTATCCTGACCTAAATTTAAGTAACTAATTAATAAATGCACTATTCAAAACTCAAACTTAAGCTTATAAGCTTTAACATTGTGCTCTGCAGATGTTGTGAACAATGAATATGGAAAATAAATATTGGCTGGCTATAATATCACCTGCATACTCTGAGTTGCTGTAACAGCTGAACATTGTTGTCACATTTGCTTCATCAATAATTGTTGAGCATATAATAATATCTATAATATAATAAATCTATGTACATCACGTGCCAATAAGCATTACCTAATCAAAAGAAGATATTTATTGATTAAGTATATACTTTACATATATAGGATTAATGTAACACTAAATTAGTAATAATACCTTGCCAGAGAATGAAATAGAAGACATAAGAGATGTATTTTTAAAATTATTAAATCTAAATAGAGTTTACACAAAAGTATAAGAGCAATTTTTCCTGCACTACTTAGGAGTTAAAAATAAAATTATTAATTTTGTCCTCCCACAAAATAATAGCACAAATGTCTTTGCAAACATGTAAAACTACTTAAAATAAGCTTAATAAACTAACCTGGCTGAAATATTTGTACTCTGTCCTGCCACATAACGGGAAATTGCTAAATAGTGTTGCTTTGCACTTAGTTTTCTCCTTGATTGATCATCATCTTGTTTATGTTGTGATGTTACTCCTACAGCTTCAGATGCATTCCATCTGGGATAATTCTCTTTGTACTTTCTTTCTCGTAATGGCTTTGTTCCTCCAGGTTCAGGTGGACGTACTTTCCCACTAAAGATGAGAAGATTAAATACAACTGTTACAAAATCATAGAAAAAAAATTTTATATCTGATAAATAAATATATTATGGAGACTGTTATAGCACTAAGCAATACTTAGGTTCACATTATTATTGCTGCAGCTTAGTTTAGATACTAACAACAATTAGATTCATGCCAGTGTTGTTTGAATTTCATTCTGTGTATACAAGTGAGTCTAGTGCTACACTTAAATGGCATTTCCTAAGCTAGCACTAAACCTACTAGTACATACATTGAGGTATTAAAATCAATCAGAAGCTGCAATACAAAAAGTCACAGTTAAACTGATTATTTCATGTGTTTACTTTAACTAATCAACTGGTATGCATTTTTCTTTTCTTAAACACCACATATGTAGTTCATCCATATGCTGTAAATGCAAGTCATAATTTTGAGTATGACACTGGAGAGATCTATGAAGTTCACAGCTGAAATAGAAACAAATAATTGCCTGCAAATTCTAGACTTAAAAATCATGAGAAATAAATCAAGATTAGAATTGGGAATTTATAGGAAACCAACACATGTAGACAACTACATCAAATGCAATCAATTCAACACAAAACCACATTAATATGCCCTTTTCCAAAGCTTGAGTCAAGACTTGCCAACATTCCACTAACAGAAGCTGAATACAAATGGGAATACACACACACATACATGATGCAGCAAAATTGAACCAGACGCAACACAGGAACAGCAGTCAACAAGTTAACTGAAGATATGGAGGACGCTGTCTGAAACTAGTCTCAAAAAGATCAACATGTAAGTGGAGAATTTTAGTGTTTAAAATTTCTGCTCATTGTTAAATCATTCCGTTATAATGGTGCTCCACTATATACAAACATTCCTAATTATTTATATGACCTAGAAACCAAGGAAAAAAACAGTAGAATACATGCTCCCAAGCAACAGCTAACAAGATAGGCAATTTTATATATTTCAATACCACCTTTTGTCAGAATAACATATTAAGACCTTCAGAAAACTTCACATAAAGAAATGGCACAGAGTAGTGTAGAACATGAATTGGTTAGGTAGAATCAGACCAAAAAATTCAATGCCATAGCCAGGATTTGAACATAGATCTCCTGATCTCTAGCCAGCTGCTCTAACCAGTGAGCTAACATGGTAACATGCCAGCACAGCATTAAATTCTTCAACTAACTTGTATGTTTCCTGGTAAATCACAAGGTGATCTCAAATCATTTTGGCAACTTACAATGATGTAGGTACTTTTAAGTCTTCATAGTTTAACTAATTAACAAGTCAAATTATTGCTAATTGTTTTTTCACACAAAGCCATGTGTAAGACATGAGCTAGAGGCGTAGAATCAGAGCAAAAAATTCATGACATAACCTGTATTTGAACCATGGATCTTTCAGTCTCTAGCCCAGTTATTCCAACCACTGAGCTATCACAGCAACAAGCTGGCATGACATTAAATTCCTCAAAAGACTTGAATGTTTTCTGGCAAACCTCAAGGTAATCTAAAATTATTTTGATCCCAATGGCACCACAAGATGATCCCAATGGTGACTTACCATGTCGTAAGTACTTTAAGTTCCGAACTTCATAGTTTAATCAACTATCAGATCAATTAGGGTTTAATTAATTATTTTTAATTAACATTAATTGACCTAAAAATCTTAAGTTTTAATGTACTAGCTTAAATTTCTTAGAATTAAATCCTTCGCAGTTAAAATTATTTTATCATGTGCATAAAATGAGTGGAACTTCAATATTGGTAACTCTTATTGTCTAGATGCCTGCTTAGTTTGACTATAAAGAACATTGAGAATTCAATATCACTGGTGACAGAATGAATCTAAAGGGTTAATCAGCAGAGCCAATTAGAACTTATTTATGTGAGCCAAGGCAACTTCTTTATATCTAAATGATATTTTGTGAATGCGTCCCTAATGAGAGCTAGACAGACACAGAAAATGATCTTTCTTACCCTAAAATATCTGAGAAGTCATCATAATCATCATTCCACTTTGTACTCATTTTAACTTCTTTGTGTTGATTTGTATGCTGCGGAGCAGCTAATACTGAGGCTGAGGTCTGTGAATGAAGAGAGTAAGGTAACAATTGTTGTGGCTGCTGCGGCTGTGATTGCTGTTGGGATTGTTGTGTAATCTGTTGCTGCTGTTGATGAATGCCCTGAGGTTGCTGAATAATACTGTTGCCTTTGCTGCGACCTGACACTGTTTTATCACTTTGTTTCACATTAAACGTATGCTGGGAACTATTATGATGTCCAGTTATCTGTGAGAGATTTGCATTGCTTCTATTCAGAGCACTGGCATTTTCTTGCTGCTGTGTAAATGTATACAGCATTGAAGTTGGTTGGTTATGCACTCCAAAACTCTGTGATAAAATAGCATTACTTTTAGTTCGTTTTAGTGCATCCTGTTGCTGCAATGTAATACCCAATTTCTGGCCAACCTGAAAATAGGGATACCTGTGGAAAAACAATTAATGCACCAAATTACAAGAAAGAAGGACATAACACAAAAAACAACTGAAAACATTAAAGTTCAAATTTTATCAACTACTGATATTGAGCAGTTTTTTTTAATCTTGTGAGAAAGTGATATAAGACTGAATACTTGTGCACTGCATTGTACTTGTAATAGCTGTTACTCTAAAATTCTGAATTATGTATGACTATTTATTAACATAAATAGGAAACAAGGAAATAAATAGCACTTCTATGTACTGTGACTATGAAACAAATGCACGTGCTTTCAATCATTATTGCTAATTGTTGCTGAGGATTTCATTTCCATTTTGAATCCATTATCCAATATGATAAGTGATTACATCAAAACTCTGACTGTTACAGCTAGATGAAGAGGTCACACCTGCATGTGTTTTACATGTGCAATATTGACTTCTGGAAGTTTCTTGCCATGTGAGCGGTAGGAATTAAAAGAGATTAAACTTTTTTATACGCATATGGGAAAATGTCAGATGGATAAACCAACTGTAAAACAGAGATCTGTAACTTACAGTTCACATACTCAGCTAGTCAATATGAAGTGTAGATATTTCATATAGTGAAGTGTAATCATAACATTGATTAACAATCAAAATAGGTTAATTATAGAATTATATATGTTGCTAATTAAAATACTTTTTCCAAAATTATAAATTAAATAATAATAATAAAAAAATTAAACTTTAACATCCTTAAATCAATAATAAATTCTAAATAAATCATCAGAAATAAAAATAAGGCGATTCTTACGCAAATCCACGTGTTGATTTCAAATATGCAATTACCGTATTTACCTGAATACAAGACAATGTTTTTTTTCCAAAATATTAATATCAAAACTAGGGTTCATCTGACATTCGCGATATCATTTTCAGAATACCATGCACAGAAAATGTAAGTTTCAAACTTTGCGGGTATGGCAGTAGGGAAGCCTGGAGGAAATGGTGTAATTTACTGCTAAGGTTGTGACGCATGTGGCAGACTTTGTGTGTTTCATTTAGTGCCAAAAAATCTGCTAACGGGCCTATGAGCATTCTCATTGTAAAAAAGATTACTCTCTGACACTAAAATAAAATTAGAGGACTTCCTTTCACATTGGTAGCTGCACGTAACATTGTATTGGAAGCCAACAGTCAAGCAGAAAGAACATTTCTCCTTGGGTTTCCACCAAACACAGACATACCAGAACATTTCCATTCTCCCTTTGCTGTCTTTCTCCCACTCGCAAAGTGAACTTCTGTATTGCTCTGCCTATGTTTTCTAAATAAAAAATTATATCCATGTTCGTCATTATAGTACACTGCCGCCACCACTGCCAGCACATTTTATCATCGCACACAAATCCTTCATTTCTGTTTTCCCATTTGTTCTCTAAATACAAAATCATATCCATCATTATCATAAAATGAAGGTTCTGGGCTTGTAGGCTATGGTCCAGCAGATGAAGATTCACCCGACGTTTCGCCAGAGTGGCCGACACTAATGAGAAGTCAACTTTCCCTAAAGATGCCCAACGAAGTCATGGGCGAAACGTCGGGTGAATCTTCATCTGCTGGACCACAGCCTACAAGCCTGGAACCTTCATTTTATGATATGGATGCCAGCTGTGAAAGATTACATATCCATCATTGTTGTTACAGTTACACTGCTGCCACCACAGCTGTCATGCTATATCATCGCACCCATGCAGTACATTTCCATACTCCCCTCTCCATCAACTGCTCAAAATGTGAATTCAAATTAAGTATAATAATAATAATAATAACAACAATAATAAGGGACTTACTCAGTTTAAGTGTCCATTAGTTTATTTAAAATATACGGCAAACCTTTGAATTTCATATAAAAATTAAATTATTATGTCTTCTTTTTTTATATGAAGCTAATGTGCAAATTCCAAAATTAGGTTCGGATAAATACAGTCGTTTTCCTGTATCAAGTAGGTTTTGGAGATGAACCTTGTTTTATACATAATCTGGGGGGGAGGAGGGGAAATTAAAATGTGGAGTAATCTGTCTCTTAGTTGTAATTCCTACAAAAACTGAAAATTAAGTGCATATGCATGTTTGATGAATAAAAGGTGAAGCAAGCATTATCATTGCAGTACTCTTCAAAGCAAAGTTACATGCACAATGAAACTGTAACACTAACATACACAGCCTAAGCACAGGAACAAGGGAAAACCATTTGCAATGCATTCATAAGTGTAATGCAGGAAGTTGGCATGGATTTCTAAATTTGTAAATTGCATGCAGAAATTGTCCATGCACACAGCAAGTTTTAAATTGGTATAATAAATATATTATAATAATAATAATAATAATAATAATAATAATAATAATAATAATAATAATAATAATAATGAAATGTAAGTGCTGATGCAGTGCGAGCGCAAGACTTTCCACCCTTGTTATTCAATGTAAGCATTCACATACACACATGCAACATGCTATGCTATGCAATGCAATGCAAGAGTTTGTAAATTCCAAACTATTCTTGCATTGTGTACATAGAGAAAGAATTCTGCATTTCTTCCTCTATGCATTACCTGGTCTCAACAGCAGACGATCATAATTCGAGACTTCACAGCGCCTACTGTGAATATATATATATATGCTCTTCTATTTGCCACACTATCTGTCATTTCCCTCAAGAGGTTATGACAGTCTCCTCATGAATCCTACTTTGATTTAATGCATGCACCCAATATCTGATCTATTTATCCACCATCGTCTAGATTTCTTGGTTCTCACTAATCGTAAGGTGCAAAGAGATAATTCACATTACATTAAATGTGCATTGTTATCACTTTCTGTAGTCTTCATGATTGCATTATTTTTAATATTTTGGCCAAATAATTAGTGTGACACTATATCATAAATGCAAGACGACCCCCAGTTCTCAACATTAATATTTGAAAAAATTAACATTGTCCAGTATTCAGATAAATTATGTAGTAATGTGTATGGAATTTCAGATGCATGCAGTGCTGGAAATGAACATTACATTACAATAGGTTTGACAATTAAATTACAAACCTTAAAGATTGTTGAGCAGTAGGTCTCTTGTTAGGATTCCACCTCAACATGTCCTCAATTATGGCAAGCCCATCTTTACTTGCATTTGGTATTACAGAACTGAGTGGAGTTGGTGAAAATTGAGGAAATTTGAAGTTCATAGCATTGGCAAGCTGATATCCTTCTGGCCAGTCTCTCTGTAAAAGAAAACTTTGAAATGAAACCAGTCTTGCAAATCCTATACTTGCCAAATTCGAAACTGAAAGCTTTTCCACCCAAGCATAATAATTTTGCAATGACAATAAATTTAGAAAGTGTAACATACTCAGAGTCATGGGCACTGATTTAGGGCAGAAGGAGACACTTTCTGCTCCCCTAACTTTCAAAGCCAGGAGCATCATCCCCACAATAATTTTACTGATGAGGCTTGCCCCCTCCCCTAAAATTCCAAGATAGATTTCTCATTAAGAAAAAGAAAGAAAAAATTGTTTAAATAGATCAAATGGGGTTGCATACCTTTATTTAAAATGCAGAGTTCAACTGTTAAACAAAAGTGATGATGATAAAATATTTTTTAATAACATTGGATGAGAATCAGAGCACATAAATAATGAATTTCCCTTGTATTAATATACCTATAATTTTATAATCTACTACAGAAAAATATTTTGCAGCTTTAATAGCTGCGATCAGTTTTTGAAATAAGATTGATGCAAAATGTAATTAATTTTACAGTGATGAAAAATGCACTAATAGGAATTTTGGCACATCCATTTTTACTTTCTCTATATGTACTATGTACATAGTGTATAGAGAAGGTAGCACTCCACCAAAAATTTTGATACTGAGATTTCACCGGAAATATATGTTTTAGGGTCCCCTGTATCCAAAACAAGTATTTTCAGAAAAAGGTCCGTGCACGCGCGCGTGTGTTCTTGTGTCTGTGAACACGATAACTCAAAAACAAAAAGTCGGTAAAATACCAAACTTGGTATTTAAGTTTAGTATCTTCCAGGGATGCGACATGAAGCTTTTGAGAAAAATCCCCCCACCCCAAACTACCCTTTACATGGATTTTTTTTTCAAAAATTTTGATTTTCTAAAAAATGGCTCCAATGATTTTGATTAAAATATCATATATTAAAGATATTTACCTGACAAATAAAATGTATATTTTGAATTTTCTGGGAATAGTCTCTGAAGACTACTTTATTCTGGATGAATTTTGCATAACTACTAAACCGTAAGAGATGGACAAAAACTTAACACACAAAAAATGTAGAGCACGTTAAAACAGAGAATTTATGTTATATACATTTTTTTCATGGAGTTGATAGTTTTTGAGATGTTCCTTTTTCTTGATTTCAGCTTTGAAAAACATACTTTTCTCATACAGGATTTTGTCAACTCCTGTCCATACAAACAAAGGAACATCAGTCACATAGCAACCAGCATTTGGCTTTCACTTTAACCTATGGTACTCCCTTATTTCGCTTCTACTTACAATAAAGCAAGAAATAAGATTATTTGTGCAAATTTTTCTCGATTAGCATGAAATAAATAAAAGATAAGCTTATTAACAATAATTTGTTACAGAGATATAGATAAAGTCATGTGAATGGAACACATAAGATTTTTCAAGTTGCGAGACTATCATTGTATCTAAGCAGGGTCTTTAAAATTATTTTTCTAATTTGTGTGGTCATCAATTGAATTTTCTTGTATTTGTATAAACGATGTTGCCGTATTCATTGTTTTTGAGAAGAAGTCATGAACTTATGGACACTGATGATACATGAAATGATGATTGAGAAAGTAAATTTCAGAAGGAAATGTTCCAGGCATAATTTTAGGGTACCTCCCTGACATTTGCCTGTTAAAAGGACTGAGAAAAAACTGGATAAAAACTCAGTCTGGGAGGATTTGAGCCACAGACCTACTGTTCACAACGACCTTGGCCATCCATGTTGGTTGGAACTACTGTGGTGCAACACATTTGCCAGAAAACAGTTAAATAGGCCTGGAATTATTTTTCTACAAACTTTAAATTAATGACTCATATATTTAATTTATATAATTTTAATTAAAAATATATGTTTATACAATGATTAAAAACTTTTTACTTTATATATAGTACTAATTATTTTATTAATACTGGAAATTATTACATAATCCTGTCCTAAAATGTATAACAAGTTGCTGTCTGTGCACAGAGAAGTAATTTGCAAAAAGACCTGGTAAAAACGTAAATGGAGTTTTATTTATGGAAGCTCTTTAACTGCTGTGGTTCTCAGCATCCCATTCTACATTGGGTGTGAAAGACTGCTTGATTTTGCTAAGAGGCTTCTATCAGGCTTGAGGTTCTTTTACGTGCCGTAAATCTACAACATGGGACCAACAGTTTTATTTCCCTTCCAAAGGAAGCCATGGTAGGGATTTTTACGGCTGAAAAAATCCATTGTCCTCCGCTGGGTTTGAATCTCCAACCTTGGGTATATGAAGTTAGCATGGTAACCACTACACCACAGAGGGTGACAAAACCTGGTAGTAATGCTTCTTTCTGTCATGTATGCTGAAAAAAAATTATTTAACAGCAGAAATGAACACCACTTCCTAAGCTATGCCAAATTTGTAGTCTATATTTTATCCTTCATACCATGAAACATAAGCAAAGCTTATCACAATTATGGATCGTAAGCGCACGGCAGAAAGAACACATTACAAGATGAGAAGCAAATAAAGACGAAGGCCAGAATTGAGGAGCATCAGCCTATTAGTGGAAAGGACATGAAGGGGTAACTCAGCAAATCCCAACCAATGCATCAGGGAGCAGTGAAGAGTTTGGCAGAGAGGAGAATATAGGGAAGGTGGCAAAAAACAGTATAGCAGCGCTAGAGGAAGGAGAAACTTGCAGAGAAATAGAAGACAAAACAAAAAGAGGGAGGTCACTTGCTGTAGAAAGAATGGATTCAGCAAATTATTCTAAGAATTATAGAGGCATCAGTTTGTTAATTATTGGATCAAAATTTATATTAATATAATTAAGAACAAAGTAAGGAAGCATTATATAACCTTCCTAGTGAATAGAATAGCTTTAAGTTAGATCCTTTTCAATGGAATTGTTAATGGAAAAAGCTTAAGAGTTTAAAGTGGAAAAACATTTTGCTTTTGAAGATATGAAAGAAGCTTTGATAGAGAATGAATTATTACAGAAATTTTAGCCAACAATAATCTACCATAACAATATATTTTAAATATATATATATATATACAACATAGGATCTAAAAATTAAGGTAAATTTAGTTTCAGTTTGAACCAATGATAAACAAAGAGAATGGAGTGAGACAAGGATGTGTCCTCTCCCCCTTATTGTTACAATATACATGGATATAATTATTCAAGAAATGCGAAGATGAGACATTGTTATTTTCAGATCAATAGAATACTATAGCTAGATTTCCAGATTTTTGACATAATTTGATATTAATAACACCTACAAAAATAGATTTGCATTATTTCTATACATAATTTCAATTTAATTGGAACAAGATACAACATGGATATCAAAGTGAAAGCTTTGCAGAAAATATTCTGTAACCAGAAAAATTGTTTTAGACAATTATATTTTAGAAAGGGCACATGAATTTAAATATTTGAGTTATAACTTGACCTTTGAGGGTGAAGCTGGTAAAGCAAAACAATTGGGATAAAAATGTAGAATTACAACTAATAAGATGCAATTTATATACTGAACAACAGGCTGCACAAAGAGGGATCACATAAGAAATAAGAAGAATTGGAAATGGAAGAATTGGGTTTAAATACCATTCTCCATCATATACAAAACTACCAGAACAACTGGTTGGCCCACCTTAAACTGACTTCTCAGAATTCCAAAAATATAATTTGTTTGCCTCAAGTCTGGGATGTCCCCAAACCACTGAAAGGACAATTCCTCTTTGAGATTATAGCAGGCTACATGGCTTAATACTTGCAGGATGATGATGATGATGATGGAATAATCTGTTGTATCAGTGTAAGTACAAATTACCGCTGTAAATAAGTGGTTGTGTCATTTAATTTGCTTCTAGGATAGCATCGAGTTTCTGAAAGTTATAATTTATATTATTTACTTTGATATGCTATTTATATTGATCAATATTAGCTATTTTAAAATTTCTTACATAAATTAATGTCAAACTTAGTGGAAAATTACTGTCCTGATCAAAATATTCATCTTTTTTTTTTTTTTTTTTTCTTCCCCTCCCCTCTATTGATCAGGATTATGTCAATGCATGTATAATTTTAAAAAGGAAGCAATGTTGAACTGGTAAGATTTAAAACTTTCAGTTATTAAAATGAATCATCTTCTCAGGAGATTAACACAGTCAAGATTAAAATTATCAATATTTTGGCCATGATCAGATCTATGGCCATATTCAGGAAGTAAACAAAGAGCAATAAAGCACCATCAGCAGGATTTAAAAATGAAAGAAAAGAGAAAAATTCACAGATTTTTATTTAAAAAGTCTAGGGACTTTATAAAGAGCAAATTAAGTGATACACCATTATTAATGGTAACTTAATATATGCAGGCTTTGGGAGCCTTAGTTTCTCTAGTGATTATTGACCTTGAAAATTATGTTTTGGATTCAATTGGTAGTAAAACCCAGAGTATGTTTGGGTAGGTTAGAATGTCCCACTATGTTTGAATTGATAAGCAACAAAGCTGAAGTTTCAGAGTTTAATCCATGGTATGACCTTAAAGCCATTGGTTTGAATGATTTATAAACTTCCAAACTATTATATTGTGTTGTAATTTTAACTACTGGAAGTGGTACACTGTGAAGCTAGCAATTAGTTTTAATATTGGAGTCGAGTATACACACATGTGCTTCGCAAAAACTTACTTACGCTGTTGCTGTTTTCAAAGCAGTAGACAATGCATGCAACACGCTTACAAAACTAGTTCTGCGTAAGTAAGTTTTTGTGAGGCACATGTGTGTATACTTGACTCCAATATTAAAACTATTATATTGTGGCTGTTATCTACCACATTACCTTAATTATAGTATGCCATTTTAAGCAAACCTCTACATACGTCCAGAAACCATGTGTTCCAAGCTTTCTGAGAGCATCATTTTTAATATTATTAAGATTATTAAGTTTCATTACCTTTTCTGGAGTTCCAAGCACAGAGCATACTTTAAAAATTTCATCTATTTCACTGTTGCCAGGAAAAAGAGGACGGAAAGTATAAAGCTCTGCCATAATGCAGCCTATTGCCCACAGATCAATAGGACTGCTGTATGTTGTTGAATGCAATAATACTTCAGGGGCACGATACCTGGAATAAATAACACTGTGAATGAAAATAGTGTGGTAGCAACTATGTTGCTTGGGCTAGTGCCACTGAATTAATATACTTGTAACCGCAAACGGCTTTTTTTACATTCTCTAAAAGTACTATGTGCATAGTGTATAGAAAAGGTATTGTATTGCATCCAAAAATTCGATACCCAGATTTCACCAGAAATACATGTTTTGGGACCCCCGAATACAAATTTTTTTAGAAAAAGGTGTGTGTATGTGCAAACACAATAACTCAAAAACGAAAAATCCGTAAAATACCAAACTTGGTATATCAGTTTATCTTTCAAGGATGTAAGAAAGATTTGGAGGAAAATTCCTTCCCCCAACCCAAACTACCCTTTACATGGAAAAATGTTTGAAAATTTTGATTTTCTCTAAAATGGCTCTAATGATTTTGATTAAAACACTGTATATTAAAGATATTTACACAACAAATATACTGTATATCATGAATTTTCTGGGAATAGCCTCTGAAAACCTCTTTATTCTGGATGAATTTTGAGGAATTTGGCATAATTAGTATACTGTAAGCAATAGACAAAAATTTATTACAAAAACTATGTAGATCTCGTTGAAACACACAATTTATATAACATACATTTTTTTCATAGAGCTGACCATTTTTGAGATATTCCTTATTATGGATTTCATCCACATGGCAACCAGCTTTTAAAATATTTGACTATCGCTTTAGCCTAGTGTATTCCATTATTAGCCTTCAACTTACAAAAAAGCATTTCTGCCAACATTTATCTCGATGAGCATGAAACAGATACAAGAATAAGCTTTTTAACAATAATTTTATACAGAGATGTAGAGAAAGTCATGTGAATGGAACACATCAGATTTTTTAAAATTGTTTCATTCATACCCTGCCTTTAATGCAGTGATCACATTGGGGGTCTATTATGTTTGAAACATGTTGCCTCTCAGAAATGGCATTAACTCACGTAAAGTTGTCTTTAGAGTTTGTTTCTTTGGGCTTTTTATACATTAAAGCACAGGTATTCACATTCTCATTTATACTTGGGGAGGATAGGAAGAATCATGGCTAGAGAAAAAATCCAATCCCCCAAACCAGGAATCAAACTTGGGACCCTTCAAACAGCAGGCAGGCTTTCTACCAAATGAGTTAGGGGACCAGCCTCTTGTAACTATTGTACAAAGCAGGAATCAAACCTGGAACCCTTCACACAGCAGGCAGGCTCTCTACCGACTGAGCTATAGGACCGCTCCTTGTAACTGTTGTACAAAGCCAGGAATCAAACTTGGAACTCTTCACACGCAGGCAGGCTCTCCACCAACTGAGTTATGAGACCAGCCCCTTGTAGCTGTTGTACAAAGCCAGGAATCAAACGTGGAGCCCTTCACACAGCAGCAGGCTCTCTACCAACTGAGTTATGGGACCAGCCCCTTGTAGCTTTGTACAAAGCCAGGAATCAAACATGGAGCCCTTCACACAGCAGACAGGCTCTCCACCAACTGAGTTATGAGACCAGCCCCTTCTAACTGTTGTACAAAGCCAGGAATCAAACGTGGAGCCCTTCACACAGCAGACAGGCTCTCTACCAACTGAGTTATGAGACCAGCCCCTTGTAACTGTTGTACAAAGCCAGGAATCAAAAGTGGAGCCCTTCACACAGCAGACAGGCTCTCTACCAACTGAGTTATGGGACCAGCCCCTTGTAGCTGTTGTATAAAGCCAGGAATCAAAAATGGAGCCCTTCACACAGCAGACAGACTCTCTACCAACTGAGTTATGGGACCAGCCCCTTGTAACTGTTGTACAAAGCCAGGAATCTAAAATGGAGCCCTTCACACAGCAGACAGGCTCTATACCAACTGAGTTATGGGACCAATTATCATTGTCAAAGGTGTATTTCCGCTAATTTACAGTGCTTCTTTTTGTAGAATTTGCAAATGGATACCTGTGTTATCATTAAAGTTATGATGAATCCTTTGTGCCTGCCACAAATTGGTCTGAGGGAATATTAAAGGCCAGATTGGCCAGCAGTCAATTGGTAAATCATTAGAGAAAAAGCATGCACTGTGCCTGCAAACTGTTCTAAGAATATTCTGTTGAAAAGTGGAGAAAATGTGAGAATGATTGATGTAGCACAACAATATTTGTAACATATGGATAGTATAGATTCAGAGATAGACAGAATTATAAACATGAGAGCGAAAATGACCCCCTGGAGAGTGAAGAGGACAGCAGTGACAGCCACGAGTGAATTGTAACATAGCCTACAGCAAGGAGGAGGAGGCATGAATGGAAGGAAAGCAAGAGCCCCCACACTAATGGTGAGTCCCTCTCTCAACATTATTTTCTATGTTGCTCACCTACAGCTGCTTTCTGATCTGTTAAATGCAGCACCCAATGAGAACAAAGTTTGGTGGCCTAGAGATAGTCACTGTTGATCAATCACTACATGTGTCTGATATTCAATGCTGAATTTGTGTTGTGAACCCTACTAGATGATATGATAATACCGAGTACTTGTCTTGTACAGTACATGTAATAATTAAAAATTGTTTTGAATTACAATCAGTAACACTAGGAGCATCACCAAAAGGCAATTTTACCTGGACACTTAGGCATGTGCAACTCACTGTCAGTAATCTCCAACTGTGCAGCATTTTTCTCTGTGGTTTTTAAAAGAGGTTGGCTCTGTTGTGATTGGTGCTTTTGTTTATGCACTTTCAAAGGGTACTGTGTGGCGGCAAATCAAAATTCATTCTTGGTTCTTCATGATGTGGTTTTTCCCCAAAATGTCTGATCCTACTGTGTATTTTGTAGGTTTTACAAGAGTTATGATGTTCTAATTTACTTACTCCAACCCAGAATGATTTCTAATTATATATATATATATATATTTAATGCTTACTTTTTCATTGTGTTGTTAGTTCAGACACTCTGCACAGTTGTTGTATCAGTTACATTTCACTCTGACTGGAAACAGGGCATTATGAAAAGTCAGATTTCAATTGTGCTCATACAATACTCTTGTTATTAATCTGTATCTACAACCACATCTCCTAATGTCAAAATGCTTAGTTTGGTTTGGCCTTTTTACTTTACAATCTTGCACACATTGCTTTTCTACACCCTGTATTTTAAATGCTTATGACACTATAATTCATATATAAAATACATTTCTACTTACCACCTAGTCGAAACATAGTCCGTATATGGAGGTCTCGATCTGATTTCTCTTGCCAGGCCAAAGTCTGCTATCTTAATAAGCTCTGGTCCCATGCACAGTAAATTCTCTGGTTTCATATCTCTATGGAAGAAGCCATGCCTATGCATAAATGCAAGCCCTTGTAGCACCTGATAAACCATGTTTCGAATAACTGGTTCTGGAAAATACTTGTCCCTAGAATAAATATCAGCATTTTACAATCACAAGTCAAGAACAGAGCATAGTTCAAAATGTGCCCTTCAATTCCCCACTCAACTTATTTACCACTCTTATAATAGCTTCCTCATCATTTATGTTGTTAAGTTCCTCACTTTCTTTAATACTTTTTGCTCACCACTTTACCTACATATTTGCCTGTTTCAAACAGATTATTCTATTATTTCCAAAAAAAAGCTTTAAAACCAATACTTCTACTTATCCCATTTTTTTTGTTTCTCCTTACTTTAGTTTCCGAACATTCTAGAATAGAGTGCAAATTCTTGTCTGCATTGTCACTTAGCAGGCAACAGCAGTACTTTATCAACTTTTAAACCATCCAACGTCATTGTTCCTGTTCTAACCCATGCCAGACCCTCCCTTTCCATCTTGTCACATACATCAATGTATTTTTCCCTGCCCAAGTCTTTCTTATTGTTTCTATATATCATCAATTCTTGATTTAACCTTATTTCACAAACTTCTTATGTCCCAAGGCCACCTTTGACAAGGTTTCCTTCTTTCAATCAGCATTTTGCAATACTTTTACCACTAGGCCTTTACTGCTAAGCCTTCCCAGTTCAGCTGAGGCTACTTTGCTTAGGGGTGCTCTTGGTAAACCCTGCATAATTTACAAATTCTTCTGTAAATCTGATGTATACATTCCAATCATTTTTCAGGACTACATATTTCTTTTCCATGTATCACTCTTGATCTATTGTGGCCATACATATTCTCTTCAACCAGTTCTTCGGCATGTTTTTATGATATTACTTAATTAGTAATTTCCCCTTTGCCAGTGCATTTTTTCTTTGCTCTGTCCATAATGAATTTCTTTATCACTGCAATCTTATATCCCTATAACCACCACTTCTCATCTCTGTTAAGTTTGTTACCTTTATTATAGATCATAATCTTGGATCTTCTTTTTTTATCTTTGAAACCCTATTCCTTACAGCATTACTCTGTTACTTCAATTACTTTCTTTAAACTACCACTTGCATTCACTGCTGCTATTAGATAATCCGTAAACAGCAGCCTGGAATATCCTCATTGATTTCAGACACTGTGTAGTTGATTACTGATATGAAGTATTAGAAACTCTGATAATAAATAAAAGACCCATGTGTATGTCATAGCATGTCATGAATGACATTCTCCAGATGCATCATTGCATCAAGTAAGTTATTATCTTGAACAATAGAGAGGAAACAAGCAAATTCATGGAGATTGTTTTACACAATTCCTTAAGCATAGTTTGCATTACAAAACTATGCAACTACAAATATACATGTACAGAAAATTTCTGATAAACCATCACTGTTGGGATAATTACTGTAATAATTTACTGAACAAGCAGAGAAGAGAAATTTTGCAATAAGTGTGTACAGTAATGAAATTCATACAAGTGGATAATACACCGGTTAAATAACATAAATAATATACAATTATTTACAACTGTAGGTTATAAGAATTGTAAAGATTGCAATATATTTTAATTGGGTAATACACAACAGTGAGCAGGAGGTGGCATATGACTCAAGATCAAGAACCTTACTGCCAAGAGAGTGATGGTTAAAAGAACAACTGATAAAGTTATACTGTATGCACAAATAATGGCCATTTTGTGCCTGTGACTTGTTGAATTATGGGCATATATATTAACTTGTATTATGAAAATTATATGAGCAACAAAAATGTGCCTTTTACAGTTGTGTTACAAACATTATTCTCTTCATTTCTTCTGGATTAATTTTTGCAAAATTTAAATATTTGGATTAGTGTAAGTTTTTTATTTATGGATGCTCTTTAACTGCTGTGGTTCTCAGCATCCTTTCTATACTGGGTGTGAAAGACTGCTAAATTTCTCAGAGACCTCTTCATCAGGCTTGAGGTTCTTTTACGTGCCGTAAATCTATGACATGGGACCAACTTCCCTTCCAAAGGAAGCGTGCTAAGGATATTTATGCCCGAAAAATCTGTCATTCTCCACCAGGTTTGAACCTGTGACCTTGGGTATATGAAGTTAGCGTGGTATCCATTACACCACGGATAGTGACTAGTGGTAAGACAGAATCACTTGATACATGGAGCTTCTTACTGCAGCATCAAAATATGACCACACTGCAAGACTCTCATTAGTTGACAGTCTTGTGGCGTTCAAGGACTCATCTCATCATCTCATTTGAAAACAACCATAGATAATTTAAAGTCCTCACCAATGTTAAGTCATTAATGTGGTTGCCTACCTTGTGCTAAACAGTAAGAAATAGATGGGTAGCCAAAGATGAAAAGAACATAAGTTATTTGTTGTAAATGATTCAATATATTCAACTTTAGAATCAAACTTATTGGAAAGAGAGAATCAAACTATACCACTATTTTGTTTTACTTTGGCAAAGTACTTTCTGAGTTATAGAGCAGCTGAAGCAATATAGCAAAGGTTCAGTATTGTCTCAGCCTTTCACTTACAAATTGTAGCTGTGACAACCGTTATTATAATATTTCCTATAATGCAGTTTAATAGCAATGTCCTTTCCTACAAGGAGAGACACAGATATGAAAACTGATAAATAACTTCCTTGATAAATAACACTCTGCATTACAAGTATCATATCTTAGCTCACTACTCACCTTTCTTTCATCAGCTGATATAAATTTTCCTTCATATACTCAAATACAAAATAAAGTGTGTCATTTTCTCTGATTACTTCTTTTAATTTCACAACATTTGCATGGCTTAATTTTTTTAATGACTGAAAATAGAAGAAGAAACATAGCTATTATCAGAGTTTTAAATGATGTTTACAACAATAAATACAATGATTGTATAATTTTGTGATTCTTAATTTATGATCATTATTTTAAACTATACATAAAAATGCGATCACACAACTTTCTTTAACATTATCATTTATTTTTATATTGAATCTATGAACTAATCTTGCAAAATGTCATTTTTCTATCTACTTAATGCTAATTGAGATAAAAACTTTCATTACACATTTCATCAGATGCAAGAGATTGAAGCAATAGTGAAATGAAAGAAAGAAGGAAAGAAGGAAAGAAGGAAGGGAAGGAAGGAAGAAAGAAAAAGGTTGTCTTTAGAATTTTTCTGTTATTTAAATTTTGCAATTTCTTGTCAATTATTATTTTGTTGAACCTACTGTTTCCAGCTTGAGTCCATATAGCATATTCTTTTTCTTTGCTGGGAAGAAGGAAGGGAAGGAAGGAAGAAAGAAAAAGGTTGTCTTTAGAATTTTTCTGTTATTTAAATTTTGCAATTTCTTGTCAATTATTATTTTGTTGAACCTACTGTTTCCAGCTTGAGTCCATATAGCATATTCTTTTTCTTTGCTGGGGAGGTTAACTAGCTAAACTTTAGTATTACATATCTATATGTATTAGGATTGAAACTATGATACCACATAACTCATCCAGCATGATAAACAGTTGAACTTGTAATGGTATATGGATAAGCTAGTAATAGTTATGTGAACTTAAATTTATGGTAAAATTTAAATAGCTGAAGTTCATTAAATTCACATATCATCCAAGAGCACAATGCAAATTCAAAATTTTCATAAAACACATCAACCTAGCCCACAAAATAAGTTTAACTTAGAGAAGTAGTTTGCAGCAGGTTACAAGTGAAATTATAAAAGTCTATTGCTTGATTGCAGAAAAGGCATATACAGAGTGGACCATTTAAGTTGAGACTAAGCATTGCAGAAAAAAAATTCTTAAATAAAAGTTGCTATATATTATGGAGGAAAGTAAATGCCATTAGTCGTGTTTATTTGGGGGACACTGTGATGGTCATTTTAGGGTCAATTTAATATTTTTAAATGGGAATCTATTTATTTATGTTTTTTCTCACATCTCATAAAAAACTTAAGAGTTGTATAAAGCACTTTGCAGCTGCTCCTATGCTAACATAAATAATGACAATTCTGAATGACTATGTAAGAAGAGCACAATGATATATTGCACAGCTTCAATTTAAATGGTCCATCCTGAATAGCTGGACCATTTAAGTGATAGAAATTTGAAATCTAGGTTAAAAGAGCAAATTAGATGGTTTAAATATATACAAAATGAATAAATCAGCATTTTTATACCATTTCTGGATGAGCAACCACATCAATCCTAATATAACACTAAATTGACCAAATGTACCACAGAATTGCACGTGTGGAAGAACATTTTCATCTTCAAATACAGGTCACATTTACCACTAATTTCAGTCTGAAAGTGTATTTCATTTCCATAAGATGCTACCATGCTCTATTGGTAGAAATTTGGAAGGTATCTGAATTAAGCAAACAATAGATCAGAGCTGCAGAAGTTCTGTAAAGAATTATTATGGTTACAAGACCAGCACCAGGGAAATCAGTTTTAATAGACCTAGGAAGTGTAAGAAGATGGGGAGTAATAATAGAAATGGCTTTTAATGTTTGTTTTTAGAGGATATAACAGTAGGAATACAGTGAGTTTATGTGCAATTATGGCAGAGCACCCCAAAGGGGAGGCTATCTTGCAGGAATCTCTAACAAAGATGGACTTATAGAACAACTATGTGAGGTTCCAGAACAAGAAGATGCATGGGCAACCAGAGAGCCAGATGGGCGGATTTCTTTAATCAGAAGGTAGGACGTCTGTAGTTGAGGCATGCAAGAGACAGAGAAGTATACAAAGAACTCTTAAAATATTAATGTAAATTATACACGATGTAGAAGGGACAGATAAAGAGTGTTGTGGAAGAACCTTCAAAAGTGTTAATGTAAAATTATGTACTGAGTAGGACAAAATTGAAATATACTCTTTAGAATTAGTTCCCCTAATGAGTGATTTTGAGCTACCCTGCCAACAGGTAGGAGGGTCTGGGGGTAACATGCTAGCCTCTGGTTCCCAAAGTTGCAGGTTCCAACCAGGCGATGGATTTTCTTGGGTGTAAAAATCCTTAGCATGGCTTGCTTTAGAGGGGAAGTAAAGCCATGGGTACCTGTTGTAGATCTACAGCACATAAAAGAACCTCAGTCATAAAGAGGCTTCTGAGCAAAATTTAAGTGGCCTCTCATGCCAAAATATAGAATGGGACGCTGAGAACCACAGCCGTTAAAGAGCATCCATAAATAAAACTCAATTTAAATTTACCATGTAGGAGGCCTTAGTCCTTAAAGGGATGACACTAATAAATAAAATATCTAAACCAACAATAAATCATTTTTAAATACCAGGCTTGCTTTATGCTGATGATTTAGTGGTAGCTTCCATTTCGGTGGTAAGATTAAAATATATGAGTTAGAAAATATGAGGCATTGCAAGGAATGGGATCTTAAAAGGATCAGGAAAAGACAAAGATAATGGTGTTTAAAAAGGGAAATAAGTCGAGGAGGGAGTAGAAGTGGTCTTAACAGGGAGAGAGATACAGATTATGAAAGAATTTTTATACTTAAGAATGGTATTGAGTTCCTCTGGCAATGGGAGAAACAAAACATGTAGCATTAATTAAAGGTCACTGACCTTGAAGTTATTTAATCAATGTTTTGTTTGTTACACCACATATGAAGGTAAATTGGTTTGAAAGAATATACAGGGCATTGGTTGAAGCAAAATGGGCATATGGTATTGCAGTATGAGGAACAGAGGAAAGCTGAAAAAGGATGGATAAATATAATTAGCAAGTTTTGTCAGAATATGCTGCGAATTCCACACATTGCACCAAATGAAGGAACATTGTGGGACATGGGGAAGCTAAGTATAAGATTGGGAGAGTTTTAAAATATTGGTTCAGAATTCAACAGATACCAGAGGGCCTCTTGCTGGAAGAATGTTTAAAATTTCAGGAGTTTAGGTTACAGGATTTCTATATTGGGTTCACAAAGTTGGGAAACAGTTAACTATGAATGAATGTTCATGCATGCACAACACCATATCCCCCCACACACACACACACACACACCTTTCTCTAAAAATACTTCTTTTTGGATTCAGGGCTCATCAAAACATGTATTTCTAGTGATATATTGGTGTCACTTTTTTGGGTGGAATACAATTCTTTCTCTACCTACCTATTATGCACATACATGTTAGAGAAAGTAAAAATAGCAGCAATTAAAATGTTGATAGAAAAAATAAAATAAAAATAAAAACATGGTGATTTTAAGGAAAGCAAGGGAGAAATGGGTTCGAAAATAAGGGAGGTAAGAAAGGAAGAACGACAAATAGATGAGGGGAGGTAAGAATGATTAAGTGGCTAAGGTTGTCAAAGAACTGCTCAGTTGAGTTTATAAGGCCAGGGTGCCCCATGCAAGCTGAGTAGTTCATATAGAGCATGCTGGTCAGGCAATTTCCACATAGAGTCAATTAGGGAAAACATTGTAAAAAGCATTGTGTAAAAAAGATGTACAAGTAGTATTGAATTCAATCCAAAGATGTTGCCATTGGTCAACAATACCATTACAAACCAGATGAATACCTTCTGATGATGGGGACTACGTGATTCCCAAAAACGCAAACTCACTCTAGGTAAATTTACAAGTTACTTGTTCATTTCAAAAAATACTTTGGCTAGAAGTATAAAAAATATCCATTTGCTTTTCTGTGAATAAAAGTCAGACTGCAGGTGGTTAAGTATTTTCTCTTTTGTCATTAAACTCTATGGTACAACTGAACAGTGATACATACTAAGCCTAATTCTGCTGGTTTCATAAAGAATATTTTAAAATGATGTTATTGAGAATGAAAACCTTAGACAATCATTGAATTGTCTTAAATGGCTTTGATTTCCAGTTCAGGTGACAAGACAAAATCCCATGTATCTGGAGATATTGCCTGACAAAAGAAAAGTGGCTACAAACCTTAGCCAGGCTATATCTTAAAGGCTTGTACAACTATTTTACTTGAATTAATAATACTCTCATTTCTAATATATTTGTTACCTTAACTTCTCGGAGATTCATTGCTTCATCCCATGAGTAATATTTGCGTTTCATCCTGGAATGAGAGAAATGTATCACATAACTTAGTATGACATTGACTATTAATTAAAATAATACATTTAAGTTTCACAAAGACCAATGTCATTACTTGATAACAAATACCTTTTTATTGCAACTTTTTCTCCTGTATCAACCCTCTGACCTAATACCACCGAGCCATAGGTGCCATCACCTAACTGGTTTAAAGTGATGTACCGATTCATCTTCATCAGGATTTTCAGACATTCACCACACTGACAGTAAACCTGTGATTTCTAAATTTATGAACTATGATTCTGCAACAAAAAAATGAGTGAGTTTTATAAATTGCCTTGACTAAACTAGCAAGACAACATTTCTAATTATTGATATGAATTTACATAATAGAAACAAAAACATGGCTTTATTAAAAAAAATCTGATGTGTTTCATTCACTGTCTTTCTCTACCTGATCTACAATAAACGTTTCTTATCTACATCATGCTAGGGTTGAGTACTCAGACCACTTGTCTCTCACCTAGATGGCTCAGGTTCAATTCCAAGCGAACGCATTGAGATTTGTGGTGGACAAAGTGGCATAGGGGCAGGTTTTCTACAGTTTCCCCTGTCATTACATTTCACCGTTGCAAGTTCATTCCACACATCATCAGTGTCATCGCCTGCAAGTCATAGCAGTAAAAGCAGGCATTAAACACTATAACAAACAAAACAGATTTTTATTTGTCAAATTTCCTTAAAATATAATATTTTAATCAAAATTATTAGATACATTTTTGAGAAAATCAAAACCCTAAAACAAGTATTTCCAGTGGAATCTCGGTATTGAACTTTTGGGTAGAATGCAATACCTTCTCTATGCACAAAGCAGAAAATGCAAAAATTCATTAAAAATTTCCTTGAGGCTAATAAAGAATATCACGAAACAATATTTACACAATTATGACAATTGTTAACGCTGCTCCTGTTAATGTAACATTCTGCAATGATTACCTGGCTTATTTAATTTTGCATAATAATAACCTACAAGATTTTCCTAATGCTAAATTTCTTGAGCATTTTTATATTATGTTGTACAGGTGATATCTAAATGACTCACCTATTTTTACTTTCTCTTACTGTTTGGGTATCTGTCACAGATGAAATATGCATTTAATCTACAAATATGATATCAAGTCAGAAGCATTTTAATAAAAGGGTATGTATGTGTTTGTGATAGTCACTCGGTATGTGAAAACATAACTCAAAAACAAAATTCAAACATACACCAAACTTCAAAAATAAATCTGGTACTTTTTAAAGATGCCGGGCAAAGAATTTAAGAAAATTCACTTGTCCAAAAAACTGTTACATGAGAAAGGTTTGCGATTTCTTTTATGTTTCTTTTGCTATAATATTTTCATTTACATTTTTCATGTATTAAAATGTCTTGAATTTTCTGCAAAAAGTTCCTGAAGTCTTTCATTCTTCAAATGGCATGAAGGAGATAAAAACTTCCTGAGACACTACTACACCTGTCATCATCTGGGTCTTCCCAAAAGAAGATCCCCCAACAAAAGTGAAACAAAAGAAAAGTGTTGGCAAGATGATCTGTTCCTTCTTCTCAGTAAGTGGCCACAATGTGAAGGCTAGACTTGAGGACAAAAGACTGTTACTGCTAGATTGTACCCACAAAATGCCTGTCTGTGAGCTCAGTGAACTGAGAAAAAAATGTCTTTAAGACTGGTCTGCATGGAATTTTGTTGCATCATGACAATGCCTTTACCCACACTGCACAAGGAGCAACACAATTTCTGCAAGAGTCAAATATTTTTGATAATATCCCTACAGGTTGGAGCCACTTTTTTCTATTCCTGAAAATGAAAGAAGAAATTTGACGTTAATATTGGAGTTACCTAAAACTGAAGTAGCTGCTTACAAAGAATGTATTAGCCCTCTCTCTAAAGAAGAATGGCTTTCAGCATTTGAAAAATGATTTGAAAGGATGAGACGATGTATAATATAATGGAATACATAATGGAATGGGGAATATTTAGAAAAGATGCAATGAATGATCAGATCTAAATTTTTAATATTTTATTACATCCATTCTCAAAACTTTTGGAGTGATCTTTATAACATGTAATTACTAAAATTATATCAGTGGATGCTGGACCATATTATACAATATATTAAATATTGAATTCTTGCCTTTTTTTATAGTGTTTAACGCCCACTTTTACTATCAAGGCACCATAGGCGATGACACTGGTGATACATGGAATGAAGATGGAGCACCGGTGGAATGCGATGGTGGGGGAAACTGGAGAACCTGGAGAAACCCACCCCTGCGCCTGTCCACCACAAATCTCGCATACGGTCACTTGGGATTGAGCCTGGGACATCTAGGGGAGAGGCGAATGGTCTAATCACTCAGCCAAATTCATTCCTGAATTTATTCTTTACTACTCTGTGGAACTTAGGGAAAAGTCAGGAGTTGAACCTGGAATCTTTGAGCTAAGAAACCAGCCCAGTTATCACAAGACAGCAGAGCCAGCTGTTTCATCAATTACAAGACACACCTCGGATTTTAAAGTGTCATTATGCAAAAAAAAAAAAAAATCATATTTTCTTGCAGGATTGATGTTTGCAGCTTAATACAAAGCTATAGCAACTCTAAATCACTATTTAAGATATTTGGTCATCCATATCCCAAGATTCTGCAGATAAATTAGCATTTTATAAAAGCACAAGTATTTCTGAAAAAATCAAGCCTTTTGAATCCAGTACACAAAATGTAATTGATAATACTATCCGTACCTCTGTTTTATGAGTTATATGAATGACCACACTGAAAAATTCATTTCTGTAGTTTTAACTAGATGATTGAATAAAAACAATAACATTAATTTCCCTTTTTAAAGCAGTTATTTCAAGCTCTAGGCTCCAACTGGCCTCATTTCATGCCAGCAGGCATCTTTTATTGTTATGATATGCAGGACTAATGTGGGTCAACAGCCATATCATATAGCCACAACCATTACAATCACAATACAGTATGAGGTCTGCATTAACTAAGGGAATGATGAAAATTGTTCACAAAATTAACAAACAGACAAGAAAAAAATCTGCTGTGTACCATTCATATGACTTTCTCTATATCTCTGCTACAAATCATTGTTAAAAAGCTTATTCTTCTATTTACTTCTGGTAATTGAGGGGGAAAAAAAAATAGCAGAAATGGTCTTAGTACTTGTTTCCATTTAAATAGAAGAGAAATAGGGAGTACCATAGGCTAAAGTGATAGTCAAAAGCTAGTTGCTATGTACTTGAAGTTCCTTTGTTTGAATGGACATGAGTTGACAAATTCCTGTATGAGAAAAGGAAAAGTATATTGAAGTTGAAACCAATAACAAGGAATATTTAAAAAATGATCAACTGTAAAAAAAAAAAAAAATAATAATAATTTATATATATATAACATAAATTGTGTGTTTTAATGAGATCTACATATTTGTCTATCTCTTATGGTTTAATAGTTATACAAAATTCAGTAAAATTCATCCAGAATAAACAGATCTTCAGAAGTTATTCACAGAAAAATCATGATATACATTTTATTTGTGACAGAAATGGCTTTAATATGTGGTATTTTAATCAAAATCGTTAGAGCCATTTTTGAGAAAAATAAAATTTCCAAAAATTTTTCCATGTAAAGGGTAGTTTGGGGTGGGGGATTTTCTCGAAAATCTTCATGTTGCATCCTTGGAAAATACAACGTTTGGTATTTAAAGGTCTTTTTGTTTTTGAGCCCCACACGCACACACCCACCCACACCCCACATACATTGACCTTTTTCTGATAATGCTTTTTTTGGATTTAGGGAGTCCTAAAATGTATTTCTGGTGAAATCTTGGTATCAAATTTTTGGATGGAATACTATACTTTCTCTGTACACTATGTGCATAGTATGTGTAGAGAAAGTAAAAAAAGGTGAAGAATTGTGAACATCATCCACTCACTATCTTTTGGTGAATGAAATGCCTCCAATACAGAGGTAACCTGAAGGGCAGGAATTTTTCTTTAGCCAAGGAGTATTCTGTATCTTCCATTGAGTTTGGAAGTATAAGGTCTTTCAAAAGTAACTTCAAACTTTAAACTGCAATAAATATTACCATATTTGAGATAGGATAAAAACAAAAGAAGCTACTACATACTGGAAAAGCAATGTTTTTTTTAAATTTTTTTTTTTTAACCATGGGTACAATTTTGGTGAATAAAACATTAGTAATTTTATTCATACTGCTATAAGAATTTGTAAGTTACAAATCATGGGTCTGTCACAAAATAGAATACAGCTGATTCAACACTATTATGAGAGCAAGAGAAGTTTTTCTCGAGATCTGAGAAAATTTAGAACTTTTAACAATTTAAGAGCAGACCCATGTTCTATTCATAAAGTTACAAACAAGGTGATGCTACAATCTAACTATCTCCATCCAACCAACGTTTGGTGGGATTACCTTAAAGAATGAGTTTTCCTGACACATCCAACAACCCAGCGGCAACTAAGAGAGGCCATCTGACAAGACACTGCTAATATCCCAAGACGTCATCTGCAAAATGCTGTGCATGTTGCACAAAGAATGGTGTACATTGGTAGGGCTTTTATTGTCGGAAAGTTTGTTTACTTGATAAAATGTAAAACTATTTTTGTACAATAATATCCCTGTTCCAATTATATGTCTTTTCAGTAGCTTTGGTTTTGATTAATAAATTTATTTGCCTGGTCAACTAGCTGTTTATAATATATATATTTACATTTTTTGTATGGAATCTTTTCTCAAGGCGATTTGTGTAAGGAATGACTTGCTACTGAATAAAGACACTTCGTTTTATAATTCCACAAAATGATTTATTTCACTATTAATCTTTGAAATAAAACTTCAATTAATGTAACAAATATCTTCTTAAATAAATGTTTATATAAAATATTAGTGATATTCTATAATTACAATATGTACCATTCAAGTATTCAAAGATATCACACAGATGTACATTCCTTCACTTTCGTTCTTCTACATTTCTAAGTAAACTTTTTCAAACAACAAAAAACAGGAGACAATCTATTACTAATTCATTCATTCTTCTATTAAGAAAACAGGACTATCGATATTCACAAACATTTGATCATCCTTCATACGCAGAATACTCCTTTTTAACCAATAATAACCTAATTAAAGGCAATGAAACAAAATTGCATGGTTATACAATAATATTCTGTTGCAACATCGAACAAGAGAATGGAGGACATCTTCCCAATGTTTTATAAAACCCCATTGTTTGCCCAATATGTGACTTCTTTGTTTTTTCCTTATCAAATGTTACAACATTTATAACAGTTTGAAAGACCCTATATGAAAGAGTCTGAATGTGTATGTGTGCGATTATATGACACTGGGCACAAAAACTACAATATTACTTGGTTAAATCATTTTTAGTTAAGCATAATAGATAAGATTTTCTTCTCTTTGGTGCCTTAGTTATTTAATGTCATAAAGGCTCTCAATTTGCACATTAAGGAAACACAAAATCCCTCAATATCAATATTGAAATGGGCAGATGCAAAGATTCCGCAATCTCACCCCACCTAACCCCATGCTATCAAATGTAATCTTTTGAATTTAGTATATAATCTATAACCCTCAAGAAAAAATAATCTCAATTGTTAATTCTAAAATATATCACCTGAATAAGCTTGAATGTTATTCTGGCACAATTTTCTCCCCTCATATTTATGTATTTGACATGTGTGTGTTTTAACAAGATTGGTTTTTCTGTGCAGTAAGTTTTTTGCCTATCTCTTATGGTTTACCTTTGCGCAAAAGTCATCCAGAATGAATAGGACTGCAGAGGCTATTCCCAGAAAATTCAGATATACTTTTTGTTATGAAAACACCTGAAGCATATGGTACTTTAATCAAAATTGTTAGAGCAATTTTTGAGAAAATAAAAAAGTTTGGGGATTTTTCCAAGTAAAGGGTAGTCTGAGGAATTTAGGGTGAGAGAGTGGGGCCCAATAGGCTCAAGCCCCGTGGTCGAGCTACTGGGTCTCACTATATCTTAAATCTAATCATACTACCTCTGAGTGTTTAATTTTCTTCTTCTTCGTCCTGCTTACAAATTTTCCTTATCCATTTGGCTCTTACTCTACCCAAAAAAGTTACAATTTCAAATAAGTTTCTCCTAGATTTTACATTTATTAACTTTCTTGCTTGGATTTCTTTTGGTAACGTGTATTTCTTTTTCCCATCCTCCCTAAACATCCTAGTTTCTTCACATTCTGGAACTATATGCCATTCTTTATCCTTCAGGTGACACAGTGGGCATTTCTCTATATCATTCTCTCTTCTCAAGCCTTTCAATTTCACCACCCCTGTTCTAGCCCAAGCAAACACTTCTCTTGCTGCTTTATCACAAATATCAATGTAATTTTCCTTGTTCCAGACCACTTTTATCTCTCTATATCATGCCAATGAGCTTTTTGTTGCTGATCTTATAAAGTTTTCACTTTTGAGCAACTTTTTTCACATGCACACGCACTTTTCTAAAATGATTTTATGGATTCAGAGTTATTTCAGTGAAATCTCAGTATGAAAGTTTTGGATGGAATACAACACTTTCTCTATCTACTATGTGCATGTTAGAGAAAATAAGAAAAAATATTGATGAAAGAAATTCATTGCATTTACCACAAAAATAATGGTTTTGGTGGATAAAGGCAATACTTGTTGTTGGGGTCTTTAAATTGTTTAAATTCCCTTAATTCCTGCAGAATGCTTTGGATTAAGAAAGGCAAGTATGTAAATAGTAATGGAAAAACCTTTTTATTAAGCAGCATATGAATGATATGCATTAATAGCCAATAATAACATCTATCTAAGAGGACAAAAATAACTGGTTCCTTTCTTACCTTAATGATATATCCTTTGTTTACAAAAGCAGTGGCTGACAGGATGTTACACAATTTAAATTCCAACAGCTGGCAATCAAATGTTTTATGAATAACCACCTAAAAGGGAGTGTCCATTACTGCTCACTTGAATAGCTTTGCAAAGTTCTTCAGTTAGTTTTCTATGCACACCTGCCTTACTTGTATTGATTTTCTTACTTCCTACACTCAAGGCCAGGAGGGCTAGCGTGCTGGCTTGCAGGGACATAAGACACTAACAATTCAGTGGCTTTGTGGTTGCCAGGCATGCTACTGTTACCATAGCAACTCCATAACAACCACCACACGGATGCAAGAGTGTACTAAATCCAAGATAATTCTGGTGAACAACATACTTTTGTAAACATAACTCAATGTCATCTTGATTACCAGCACTGTGCTATTTATATATTTTTTATAAGGACAAAAACGTAATATCATTTATAAGCTTTATGCATAAATCTAAAACAGGCCTGTGAGTACAGTGTCAAGTGATCATATTGATCGTTGAAGCTAAAGCAAAAATTTGCATAATTCTAGCATATACATACACTGATAGCAGTCATAACCTGAAAGTTTACTTCCGTATAATTCTGACCCAAAAAGCGCAAAACCTACGATTAAAGGCATGAGAGAAACATTATGGACTGGATTTTAAACACTGAGGCACTTCATAAACTATTCTACAAAGTAATGCTGGACAATTTAAACTAAAAACAAGGAGTATCTCAGAAATGTTTACTCCATTAAAAAAAAGTAAAAATTAAAAATAACATAAATTGTGTGTTTTAACAAGATCTATATTTTTTGTGTACAAGATTATATCCATTTACTGAGATAATTTTTGTAGTTTGAAAAAAAAAAAAAAAGAAGGTTTATGTACATCCAGTTGGCATACATCAGAAAAACATGTTTCGTATGTTACATTAATTAGTTCAATGTCTACTGAAGGAGAATGGGAACATTCTTTATTTAGCTGCTAATATTAATTTAGTGTATTTTATTAAAATAACAATCTCTACACACAAAGGGAAAATAACTCTAAGAGTTATTTTCTTTCACCTTCTACAAGTAAGCATGTAACGCCAAATGAGGTACAAGTATATCGCAGGTTCAAAATTGAATTAAAATTATTTAATCACAGTAAATGTAAATTTCAAATAGACATTAGGGAACCAAATTTTAGATGCTAAAAAGTTAAATTTATTTATTTTTTATTCATTAAAAATTAAGAAATTAGTTAAAAAGTTTAAAATATTTGTTAAAAAACAAAAATATTTTTGTTTCATTTTCCATAACAGATCAAGTTGTAATAAATCACTACTACAATCACTCTAATAATGAATAAATGAGTCCAACACACTTGTAAGATCCTGAATATGAGCTGGAGGGTCCTGTTTCACTTAAAAGTATCAGAGAAGTTAGTAGGATATGTTTGTTGGCGGATGCTGCATTATTTGGAAGCATTGATCAGTTTTTATAGACTTTCCACATGGCTGACAAAACAGAATTTTTCCATTTATGCTGAATGTATCTGAGGGTTTTTTAACATACTACTACAACCAAAAATTTTCACTACTTTTAACTTTTGACATTTTGGTAACAATGATATGTGATTCTCTCAACATGTATATTAAGCATTGCCCACACTTCTGAACTGAAGGAACAGGAATAGAAAACAGAATACAACTCGAATGCATAATTGTGTTGAGTTTAAGTGCATGGTGCAATACTCTGACATGTCAAATTTCCTTCCTGCATGTTATGCACATATGTTTATATGTTTACAGTGAGCTGTTGACAACATGTAATCTAAGGTCAAAGGATAGGCAGAAGGTTGCACAACTTCTCTTCTCACAAACCAAGCTATGTTGTTTGCCACACACAATAAAAGGAGAAACAAAGCTTAGCAAGCCCGCCTGGGTAGCGTGGTGGTAGCATGTCTGCCTCACGATCGAGTCGTGAGTTCGAATCTCGCTTAGGGTGAGTTACCCGGGTAAGGTTTTTTTTTCGGGGTTTTCCCTTATCCTGAGAAGATGAATGTCGAGTAACTTTAAGCTCCAAGGACCCCGAGATCATTTGAGCATTATATCATCAATTTCATTCATTGTCCGATATGAACAAACCAGGTTAAAGGACGTTAAACTTAAAAAAAAAAAAGAAAAAACAGCTTAGCATAACCGTGCTACTGATTAGGTTAACATGGGCTTTATCTTTGTTAATGCAAATCTCTTAGACAATGCACTGATTATTCTGGGAAGTCACCGATGTTTGGCAGTGCACCAATGAGCGCAACACTTCACACTACACGGGCTTGTAGACTGTGGTCCCATTTGGATTGATAAATAGACTTTATGATAGTCCTTGACTAAGGACAGCTATCCTTCTTGGGTTTTTTTTTTTTTTTCTGTGTGTGATGGATATAACAATTTGATTGGAGTTTCCTTGGGGGGGGGGGGGGGGGGGAAAGAAGAAAAAAAAAACTGGAATTTCTAGAAAAAGTGAAAGCTTCTGAGGGTATCAAATGATACCCTCAAGAATAGTTGTGCAGCTCATCCACATGAAAAATATGGGAGATACTTCCACAATTTAAAACAAAACATTCTGGCATACAATTAATATTACTATTTCAGAAGTGATAATCTTCTAAGTGTCATCTTTGAGATCTAATCATACTTTGGAAGTACAATATACTAGTCCCGATTATTTGTGTGCAGATTACTCAGTTTGCAGATTATCTGTGCATCCCGCTCTTCCCAAAAAATTATTATAGATTGTTTTTCTTTAAGATGTAGCAAAAAATCCTGTCATGTGCCATATCCATTGTTTGAATGATTACTGAGAAACAGAGTACCATCTCCATTGTTATCAACCTGCCTGTTCTGCATAAATTAAAAAGAAGTTTAGTTTTTCTGATATTAATCAGTAAGTGTCAACGAAGCAAATTAAAAGAAATTTGTTAAAGAAATGACAGAGAAATGAAAAAAGCATTTATTGACATTAAAACAAAAATTAGAATTAATTGAAAGATTTGAGAAGTGGGAAACTGTTGCAAAATTAAGTGTTGATTATGGTATTGGAATGCAGACTGTTTGGGACATTAAAAACAATAAGCAGAAAATACAGGATTTTATCAGGAACTGTGATTGTAATTCTGGCCCATCTACATGAAAAAGCATGAAGAGATCTACATTTGATGACTTAGATGCTTCTCTTTTACAATAGTTCAGTTAAAAATAAGTAGAACGAGTCACTGTTTCAGGTGCAATGTGTGCCGAAAAAAGTAATTTTTTCCACGAAGCTCTAGGGTTAATCTAGATGCCACATATGAAATTTCTAATGCCTGGTAGATTGTCAAGCCACATACACTAGTTCGGTCATGGAGGAAAATTCTTCCAGATAGAGTAGAAAGTGATTTTCAAAGTTTCAGTGATGAGGAAGAAGTAGAAGCAACTGCAGAATTAATGTAACTGGCAACAGGTTTAAATAGCTTTGAAGATGTCGATAAAGAAAACTTAAATGAATGTCTGAAGATCGACGCATTTGAACCCGCCTTCCAGAACGTGAGTGACGTCAAAATTGTGACTGTTGCTTCACAACAAAACAAAGAGTACAGTGAATGTGAAAGTGGGGATGAACACAGTGACTTATCAGTCTCATTGTACTGCACTGCAATATATTAATACTCTTCTAGGTTATTTGGGGAGAGGGGGTTTGAGTACAATGACATTATTGCTGCAAGAAAAAATCGAAGTACTGTGCGAAAAAATGTCAACTCCTTTCAGAAGCAGACCAACATCATGGACTATTTTAAGAAATAAACAGGCCTACAATACCTATGCACACAAGTGCAATAAACTTTTGAAGAAAAATACATGTTGAAAATGCTTTTATACGTAATTTCCTATTTACATATGTATATAAAAGAATTAAATTGCGGTTTTCTCGAATTATTCGTGCTTCTTATCTCCCACATTACCCCGGATAATGGAGATACTGTACGGTGTACCTACACACCAGAGTTGTAAATATTCATTACAAACAATTTGAAACCCTGTAATACCTTACCTTGCAATATTCATCGAAATGAATGCTAGTGTTTCTTCTACATCTTTATTGACTTCCGTAATTAAATCATCCATTAAATTTTCCTTTTCGAGGTCCATTATTTATTGTTTACGTTTAGTACTCAATTTCAATCAACATTCATGCCATATTCATACACTCTGGCGTTAATAGAGCACACTAAGAAAGCCATGCAAGTATTGCGCTAATCAGGTTAGTTAACGTCGTATTTGTAAATTCAGAAATAAATAAATTGTAAAAGCTCATATCTTTCAAAGTTAATGAAGGGAGCGAGTCATGTTACATATTTTTAATTTATCATATACTGATAAATATTAACATTTAATTATAACTGTATAAATGCAAGGCTTCATAGAGAAATACATTAAATACATTATGTTGGTGACACTAGAAATTTGAATTACTGTTATGATTTGTGAATTGTGCGTTTAAAATTAAAACATTCTACAAGTTGTAAAACGAATCATTTAGAATAGAGACTTATTATATGACATCAGTAGAAGCCTAGGGTAGAAACACTCAATAGAGACATCGTTTTAAGCTAATTGATGTAAGTAAAAATAAGTGATTCCATATTCTTGTTGAGAAGGAGTAAATAACAGTTCGCAGCAATCTTGAATAAGCGTATCTTCATATAATTGAATTTTAATGCTTCGACGTTTCTTTAGTACCTACAGCTCGGTAGAAAGTATATAAAAATTTACAAAAATATGTTGAAAACTGCCAGGAATCAATGGAGTTGAGACGCGCAAACTCCTCACACTTTGTCGTCGCTCAGCAGTTATATGTAATACCAATTTCGGAAGAGTGTAGACGTAAATCAAGTGTGTGCTCTTATAAGAGGAAACGAAACTCAAATGACTATAAACCACTAAATATGTATGCAAAAACACAAGAGATGTAAAGCATTAATACCGTGAACTAAAAGAAGTAGATCAAACAAAACATAAGTAATGTTTAAAGCAAAGCATACGTAAACCACAGAATAAATATCCACGAAATGATTGGGAAAGCATTAATCATTACTCCATATAAAGGGTAGAGGGTGGAGGAATAGTCCTTAAAATCTTCGAAAAAATAGCCTCTTTGAAAGATACTGAACTTAGCTATTAAGTTAGGTATGCATTGGATTTTTCGTTTTTGAGATATTCTGTTCACACATTTATAGCGACTGATATTCAGTGATTACACTTTCTGAAATTGGTACTTCATTTAGTGTTTGTCAGGATTAATAAAGTTGTATACAGTATTACTATCATCTGCAGATGTGAATAATGGCAATAGCTAGAAAAGGATAAGCTCCTGTAAATGTGAGTTACATATCTGCTGCAGTAGTAATTTTATTGTAAAAATATAGGGAGTGCACACAAATATCACTAACTTCTACTTAGCTTGTTTTAATGCATTTATTGCATATATTTTCACTTTCGTTCACCATAGTATATAAATCACATGCATAGAATCTGAGGCATTATGGGAATATTCCTTTAGCTGTCCTTGTTTTGCTAACATTGGTGGGCCCTAAGCCAAAGTATAGCATAGAGATCTGTTATCCGCAATGAACCATAGCTTTTGGTTACATTTTCATTAGCGATGTTTTCACTTGTTACACTAATTTTCTACATATAAGCAACATTAACAAAAACAGCTGGTGGGTGTGCAATAAACTTCTATGCTTAATGCCTTCCTTATGACTTCAGGATTAAGATGGGTATATTACTGGATTCTGTAGGTAATTAACAAGTAAATCATTGACTCACATATACTGGGGTGGAATTCTAGGAAATGTATCTGTGAAGAATATTGACAAACTGTTTCTCTTCCTATAGGTATCAAAAAAGTTCCGTCTTATTATACATGTACCATTATGGAACCATTTTCAGGTAGAGCATTCAGCTTAATTATCCCTGTCAGTCCATAAATCATTTTCCGAATATTGTGATGCAGTTTGATTGACTTCATAAATTGGACTTTGTGTCCATACACCATCCTCTGCAATTTGTTACAATCAGTTGGAGCATTGTTTGCACTCTTAGAATTAGGGAAAGGAGGAGGAATGGAGTAATATAGAAACAGACTTGTATAATTGTGTACAGAGAAATGCTGTTTACTCAGATAACTAGCTGCAAAACTAAACTTATCAATCATTACAGAAGCTCTTGCCTTAAAAAAATTGTACCTACTGATTTTGCATCTTTATGTTAATTGCATGTTAAGATCCATAGTTTTCCTATCATAAAAGAGGGTTTTCTTCTGAATGAGCAGATGAGCCAGCCTTGGCTGAGATGCAAAACCCCTTGCAAGTTGTAAAAGTATATTTTGGAAACTCAAAAAACCAAGCTATTATCATCAATCAATTAATTTTCACTCTTAGAACCAAAACCACATCACATAGATAACAGTTCTCCACAATGTAAGTAATTTGTCTTTATTCTGCAGTTTCAGAATGCCGTCAACAAAGCGATCACGTGTTACAGCAAAACGTAAGACATCAGCATCTTCACACACATCTCAACAATCCTCTGAGGACTCTTCAGTGTCAGAATTGTTAGCAGAGTTTGAAGAAGAATGTGAGTATACAAGATGTTAAACGTGCATGTCTGATTTGTCAGTAATTGTCAAATCCATGTGAAGAATTCTATGTTATACATTTAAAAGTTAAATTTTTTGTAACAGTTAAGTTAACTACTGAAGTATTTCGTATCATAGAGAAATTACTCTATTTTCCAAAATTCTATGGATAAGTAATGCAATAGTGACAGAGTTAGGAAATATAATAACGAATGGGACTTAGTTTACCTAATTTTACCTGATCAGTTTCTTTCAGATTAAATCAATAATATCTGGTACAAATGGTTTGAGTAAACTATGGAGTGACCAAATGAACTATGAACCAGCATGTAGTGTTTTGCAAAGTGGTACATGTGGCCATCTATGGCTATATGTGTTACTAATGAAACTACCAACAATTTCTGTTTATTTTAAAACAATTTACTTACCTGATTTATGCAAAAAAAGTGCTGAAAGTGCCTACTCTCTCCTCTCTCCACCTCTTTAAAAACTATCCAACCTTATTTATATTGGTTATTTCTTGGCAGTTATTTAGTTTTAGAATCTTCCAGGGTGCGTGGATTTCTCTTATATACATTATTTTTTAATTTAGCCTGGAGGGCCAAAAAAGCTTATAATATAGGTAATTCTGTCCTCCATAAACATTTGCAGTACTCGCCAAGCAATTGGCTGTATAATTTCTGGCAAGAGTCTCTTTGACATAAGGCAAAATCATACTTTTTGTATTGCTTAGTTCATTTACAGGAGACAATTAAATTCAAATATGTGAGAGGATCATTACCATTGGCTTGTAAAAAAAAAAAAAACCAAAAAAAAAAAAACTTAATACTTCCTCTGCTATGGCATCTATGTCGTATGCTATGCATGCATGTTTTCTTGGGTGCTCAGCTTCCTGGTCTTCATTTGGTAGATTTTGTGCAATTTAGGAAGCAGAGCAGAATGACAACATGAGACATGAAGTACAATATACATCCTGATATCTAGTGGTTTTAATGGCAAGGTTTCATTCTGTTGTATATCCCAGAGTTCATGTACATGCACGAGTGCTTTGTTTTATTTAATAATTCAGCTAGTTTGTGGTATGTTTGTTAACCTATTCACTATAATGGCTGAGAGTCCCAAAGATCGAAACGTTCTTTGGTTGACAACAACACTGTGGAAAGAGAGATGGGCAAGTTCTTCTTCCCCCTGACCCTACTAAAACTAGTGCTCAAGAAAAGGTGCATGCAAATATAGCATATTCATGAATGATATTAAGCTTTATTTATTGCATACCCTTAGCTAACATGAGTAACCAAAACATCTTCCACATGAAAGGATAATTTAATCACTAATACATTTGTCAGTAATAAAGAATGCTTTACTTTAGATACAGGCTTTCAGATCATAAAGCATAAGGATAATTTAATCACTAATACATTTGTCAGTAACAAAGAATGCTTTACTTTATGCATGCTTTCAGATCATAAAGCATTACGTATAAACTATACATAAGTTAGGGATGTCAAAGTTCAGAGCAACTACAGTCTGGCAGCTGTTCTCCAGTGCTGATGTTTTGCGGCGAAAGGACAATGGAGTGGGTGGTTAAAATTGTCAACATACATAATGAGTGTAATTGAAACAGATTATCAAAATGATGATGATATTGGCATATATTACTTTTAAAATATTGCAAACCAGATTTCTGGTTCTATTGTCAAACAAGGTCGTGAAGAATACAGCATTCTGTTTGGATACTACTTTTACATCTGTTGCACACTGTAACTATCATATTGGCAATATTGGGAGCGACCATCACCTGGGATGTTAAAAACTATCTGCTAGCACCAATCAGCATTCTCGCTGTTAAGCATGGCTTCAAATCTAGCACCGTGTTGCCAGCATGTGGCCTCAGTTTATTTTAGTGTTTGTCCAACTGCAGTTTGTTTACTATTTTGTGCTTTCGTGAATACTGTGTTTGTAAGTATTATTATTATTATTTATTATTATTATAGTTATAATAATATGGCTACTAGTTTGTCAAAAACCAAAAGAAAAATCGGCTATCCAATACTTTGGTCACAGGTATAAGAGGTCTATCATTGATGGAAAGACATTAAAAATGGGGATTCGCAAGGTTCCATACTTGGTCCACTACTTTATGTTGAATATACTAATGATCTCTCACTCATAGTTAATGGATATCCAGTATTTTATGCTGATGTCATCTCGATCATTTTAAGTGGTTCAAATACTGAAAATTTAAAAAAAAATCTTAACCAAACCATTAAACAATTGGAAATGTGTTTCACTCACAATGTTTTGAAATTAAAAGTAAAATAGAAATAATAACATTTAAAACCTCAGCTGAAAATAACACTCAAATAACATAATTCTGTGCCTCTCATGGTATCAGTTATTTTCTTTAATGTTATTAGCTTATGTGTTTTTGACTGTTTTTTCTGAAATTTGCCTGTTTAAAATTTGGCAAATATTATTTGTTTTTGAACTAATTGTTTCTTTTCTTGAAATTCATACAGTGTTTCGAATTCTGTTTTGAGCTTCTCATTTTGTAATCTAAGTAAGTCAATAGTACCTATTGGAGCAAAAATCATTTTCTTATTTTCCACAGATATTCTTGTCACTTCTTTTTGTAAGGTGGCATTTAGGTCTTACAATACTTTCATAAAATCTCCATCGTTTGTCAGTGTTTTTACAATTTCTATGTCCATTTCCTCTTCCTTCTTTTCTTTCTCCCAATCTAATCTGTCTCATAATTTTCCATAATTTCTTTCCAGAGATTGACTTAATGCATCTTTGAATGGCCAACATCATTCTTTTTCAGACTCATGTTTTATAATAATAATAATAATATTAATATAGGGAAATATCTCCTAAAATAATTTATCATCACCAGGAAACATGCTGAAAACCTTTGCATTTAGACTGATGGCTGATCTTTTCTCTCTTACCATATGTAGCACATAAATAATTAAGTTATATTGATGATCTATTTATAGGTAATTATAAATCATTTACTTACAGTTTCCTCTTGAATTTGATACACTCACTAATTAAGTAAACTTGCTTTAACACTAATAAATTGGATTTGTAATAGAGCTTACTTTTCAAAACCCGGCGGAGGATGATGAATTTTTTCGGGTGTAAAAATCCTTAGCATGGCTTCCTTCGGAAGAGAAGTAAAGCTGTTGGTCCTGTGTCATAGATTTACGTCACGTAAAAGAACCTCAAGCCTGATAGAGAGGCCTCTTTCTGAGCAAAATTAAGCAATCTTTCATGCCCAATTTAGAATGGGATGCTGAGAACCACAGTAGTTAAAGAGCGTCCATAAATAACATGCCATTTCATTTCATATGTTCTATCCACCCAGTATGCTGAACAGTATCCACTAAGCTTAAAAACGAAAGGTCTGTTAAATACAAACTGATATTTAAGTTCAATATCTTTTAAGGATATGACACTAAGATTTTAAGGATATGCTGCTCCCTGTTCCAAACTACTCTTGACATGGAACATTTTTTAAAAAATGGCTCCAACGATTTTAATTAAAGTATGCTTAAGATATTTGTATGGCAATGAAATGTATATTTTGATTTTTCTGAGAATAGTCTGTGAACTTTATTTCATTTGGAATTTTTATGACAAACCTACAGGAAATGTGTAATTAAACCATTTCTGGTAATGTTTATCTTAGTTTGCATGAAATAGATGAATGATTAAGCTTATCTAATAATGACTGGTTGCAAAATTAGTAGAAAAAGTCATGTGGATATAACACGTCAGATTTTATAAAATCTATATAAGTAAAGTTTTCCGATTTATTTTTAAAGCATGGTATAGATGTGTAGACAACATACTTGGAATTAGTTATATCAGGTACTTTTTCCTTTCAATGTCAAGTCTGGTGCCTTCAGACAAAACAAATATTTTAATTATGCTATCTGTAACAGTATTGTACTTTTACTTGCAAGCAGCATAACATTTGTGGAACTGTCATGTAAGTACACAGGAGAAAAAATGGCAGGACAAAATAAAGCTTTTAGAAACCCTTCCTCTAGGGGTGAAACCCTCTTCATAAGCAACTTTGGACATACAAGGTGATTCTACCTTTGAACATTCTCAAAACAAATAGTCACACCGATTCCTCTTCTATAGATTCCAACATGACCCCCCCCCCCACCTCCCATTCTCCCTGCAGAAATCGAACCTGATAATTATCTAAGAGAATCATGTCCATCTAACTATGTGACGAATCCCCAAATAATTAAAGTGTGTGTAAGTCCATAATACAAAAGGAAAGCAGTGTAATACTGAATTAATGAATACGGTAAATAAAGATTGACATTGGCAACAATAAGGAGGATGTTTAGCGCATCACATCAGAATGGTAGTTTTATTTTTGGAGATCACAACTGAACATTATAAAACCAAATTCTATTGAATTCAAAAAGACTGTATGAGAAATTATTATCAGGTTTTCTGAATGCAATAAATAATAAAGTGTAAATTATGAAAATTTAAAGCTAGTTATGGTCTCTAGAAATTTCAGAGGAAATGCTAACAGGAGGTAGATTTGAAACATCTAGGTGATGGATTTATAATTTCAAATAGCACCACAGAATCAAGAGCAGGAAAATCACAAAGCACAGAATATAATTAAGCAACATTGATTCAACATAAACACTCTAATGCTTCACAAAACCTTTTTTTTTTAGGCAATTGTTTCACCATCCTCAGCTATGGCCGAATGGTGTGATTCTCGGAAACATCTTGGTCTTGGCTGCTGGTGGCATCTGGTGTTGATACTATGAGTTTCAAAAGATGTTGTCTTCTGCTGGCAAATCAAAATTCATGAGGTTTCCTCCAAATTTTTTCATATAGATATTCTCCCATGCGTTTACCTCTGTAGTTTTGTATACGGATTTTAGAAGACAAGTTTCATTTTTAATACTTTGGTTTTTCTCCCAAAAATGTGTGGCAACAGCTGATTTATCCATTTCTTTATTTCTTATGTTTCTAAAATGTTGTTTAAGATGTGTGTCTATATTTCGTTTTGTAGTTTTTAAAAAGAAATGCGAACTAAGTGCCATTATACTTTGTTGGGGGAAAACATACAGAAAGTATAGCACAATCTATTAGCACTCTCCCTCATTCCTATACAATCATACCTACTATAAGTATGGAAGGAGTTCTTTTTCCTAAATTATTTTTTCATTGTTCTTCAAAAACTGACAGAAAATGTTGGATCTATGGTTACTAGAAGAAAACATAATTTTGAGGACTTCAAAATCAGGAAAGATGGTATGAAGAACCAGTTCTTCCATACATGGGAAATAAGTTTGCCCTGATATTAGATTTTTGGATTGCCCACAAAGATCCTAATTGTTTACAAAGTGTCCCTTCTGGCTAAACAAAGGAACTTTTCCAGATTCCTGCTGGAACTACAGACAGGCTTTGACCATTGGAGAAGTTCTTTTTCTGTCAGTGGAAATCGTTGTATTGCTGCTTATCAGAAATTTTATTAGTGAATAATGACATAAATTTTGAATTTTTTCAGTGAGATAACATGTTAAAACTCAATTGCTCATCCATTTTCAGGTTTTATCTCCAAGATTTGACAATATGATAAAATATTTATAGTTTATTGCATATCAGAGTAAATTGCCACAGCTCCTGAAAACAAAACAATTTTGCCCAGAACATACAAACAACATATGTTAACAAATTGAAGAAACAACAGATCAATTCGACGCACGTGGTGTAAAACACTAATGTTTCAATTGCTATATTGAGTATTAAATGTTAACAGAGTAATAAATAATATCTCTCTGCACCTTAAATATTTTTTACTTACCAACTGTTGAGAAGGTAACTGTGTATAAAACACTATCAATGCACTTGTATTCGGTTCATGGAGCATTGCAGGGCTGGAGGAGGTTGGAGTGTAGTGTTAGTCTGCCAGTTGGCTACTAAACAGCACATCTCATATATTTCACTAACACATTCAAAGTAATTGTAAACTATCATTCTGTTTTTCTAGGCAGGTAAGCCTTTGCATTTTAATTTTGTGTGGTAGATGTATCAGTGTGCGAACTTTAAAGCTATATTTTGACCTGAGCTGGTAGAAAATTACCACGTCAGTGTTGTCCCCAGTAAATGTATAAATAATTCCTTAAACCTGCTTAACCTACAATAACTGCAGATTTGGTTGTAGTTATTTGTGTAAATACCTTCCAGCAATATTGCTGGAAGAAACACCACTTTTTTTTTAATGACTTTATTTAGTATTTTCAAATATGTTTTACAGTGGCAAGAAGACTGAAGAAATATGATGAATTGTTAGAAGCAAAATTACTTGACTTAAATAATCGCAAGGAATGGCTCAAGTTGAAATGTTTACATTCAAGTGAAAATGTGTCACCCATGGAGGATCCATCTGGCTCAGTTAATGTAAGTTATTAATTAGATATTGGTGTAATTAATGTTTAGGAAGTTTAGTAACAGTAACTTCCAAATGTTGGTTAGTTGGTAGGTTGCTAATGCTCAGCATATTGGAGTTCTTCCATTTGCTTTCTTGCTTCCCAGTAGTGCAATGAGAGATCTGTGGCTGTTAGATTTTGACATTTCATGAGCCATATTCATTGTAGAATCCTCTTCTCTACAAAGTATACAATTTGAAGTTGGAAGGATGTTTATTTTATGTAGATGGACTTCCAAATGTACATATGTATATGCTGATTTGTTTGAGCATAATATAAGCCTATGGTGATGTTTATTTTCAAGGAGTCTTAACACTGTACTGTATTCTATAATTGAGACTGAAGCAATAGTAAAATTTTAATATATGCCAAATATTAATGTTTCTTAATGTATTACTGATATATGGTGGACTTTGTGACAGTGATGTGTTCTATCAATTGTAATTAATTAGAGTTGATTTTGTAACACAGCATCACTTTTATTATTGGAAAACATGTTTGAAAAGCCATATGCTTCCATTATAAATTCCTTTAGTCGACTGCCGGCATTGCTTGCTGTGGTGGTTTGATGAACCCCTTCATGAGAAGGTCGTCTGGCAGGATTACAAAGTCAAAAATGCAGTTCTTGTTTTTCCAAATATATATGTTTTCCCAAGCTTTTAATTCTGTCTTTCTTGTGATATTTTTGAAAATTTTGAGCTGCTTTTATGGTGTGTTGCTCTTTCCAAAAATTCCAAGCTACCACAGATGTTTCTTCTTGTTTAAGTTTAATATTACAGAAATATAGAAATCTCAACCAGACTACAAGAACACATGAGATGTGTGAAATACAAACAGCAGAAAAATCTGCAATGGCCCATCATTTCTGGTCTACCAATCATAAAATTACACCAAATATAAAACTGATAAAATGATATGGAGTTGAACTTGACACCTGGGAAAAGATCCTCATCATAAAAAACAAATCACACACGTTAAACTTTGATTTACCGCCAGGAAGTTCAACTCACAACCACAGACAGTCTACCTACCTCAAGTCACGGATCAAGCAAGTTGGATAAATGCTGATGATGGAAACAACCTGTTTTCCGAAATATGTTCAAGTAAGCAATACTATTGTGATGTAGTATTAACCAGCCCAACTCTTCTTCTAATGATAAACACATCACTGTTATTTACCTTCTGCTTAGTAATATTAATACTTCTTTATTAATTTTTTGAATCACTTTCCTTCCAGTGGGAATATTGCATTTGAGCTCTGCCTTTAATACCAAGATCTTGCAATTGAAATTGATGCCTGATTTTACTTTTACATATAAGTAGGATAAGCATTGTATTCATTCCAAACATTTAGTGTTGAGATTTTAGTGGAAATGTTTGTTTGGAGGTCTCCTAAACCTCCCAAAAATTTAGAAAAAGGTCTGTGTATGTGTCTGTATGTCAACAGAATAACTCAAAATGTTAACTCTGTTGAATAACAAACTAGTTTTCCAGGATGTGACACAAAGTTTTTCAAAAAATGTTTCTACTCCCAACTACCCTTTACAGGAGCATTTTGTAAAATTTTTGATTTTCTCAAACATTGCCATAGCACTTTTTGATAAAGTACCATATTTTAAAATTTCATAAATATGCAAAGAATCTTGTGGCAGTAATGTGATTAATATTAAAAGAAAAGAATTAATCGGTTTTTTGTAACACAAAACTGACTTAAATTCTTTTCATTTAAAGTACCATAGGTTTAAGACATTTTCATGACAATTGAAATGAATATCTTGAATTTTCTGGGAATAACATCTGAATTCCTCTTAGTTCTGAATGACCTTTGCATAACTGGGTAAATGTAAGACATCGACAAAATGTTACTAAACAAAATGTGTAGGTGTCATTAAAGCACACAATTTTTTTTTTTTTTTGTCATGTTAACCGTTGCCAGTATATTTCTTGTTATTGGTTTCTATTTTAAAATGCTTGTGTTTTTCTCAAATGGGGAAATCATTCTTTCTTACCTCCCCTGTTTTTCTTGGTGTTTTTTTATTTTTGTTTTCTTCTTCTTCTTCTCCTTCTCCTGGTCATGTTAAGTGGATGAAATTTCAAAAGCATCACATAGCAACCAGCTTAAACATTTTGGCTATACTTTAAACCTACTATATTCCCCTATTCTGATTGCAATGACAATGAACATTAGCTACATGTTTGGTAAGTTAAAAGGGAATAATGCAGCTGTTAATAAGCGTGTAAATATTTGGTAAATTGAGTTGTTTTTACTCTCTAAGAGGATGAACTAGTTTATTCATTGACCAAAAGCAGTGGACCTAATCCTAATGATTCATTCATTTTGCAGCTTACATAATATGTGTAATCAACACAGCTTGATTTTGAGAAAATGCTTGAAGTTTGAGTTATCGCTTGGATAGATACAGGTTCTCAAAATTTTATATATCCTTTAAATTGTTAGAATTTTGTGGATTATGAGAAATATACATGTCATTCAAGTCATAACTCAGAAATGTTGATTTTATATATGGATTCAATATTTTAGTTGGGTAAAACATATTTTTTTGTGGATGGTAAGTAACCCGTACAGAGATAATTCATCAATATTTTATCATGTAAGCTATTTTTTGGATGGAAAATTATACCTAATTGAGACATGTTTTGTTTTCATGATATAATGTTCTAGGGTAAGGAGATAAGAAGTGCACCTGAAGTACGGAAACAATCATTACGAGCACGCAGCCAGATGTTATCTTCTTCAAAAGGTAAAACACTATTCATTTTGGAGTTTCTGCTAATTTGCAATTCATATGTAGATTATCCAAATTTTTTATTAGCACAGCTACTCTGTAGCTTCCAAATGGTATGATAAAATGATGCCAGCAGTATATAGTAAAATGCCATTTGTACATTTTTTAGTGTTATACATTGTGTGTTGAGGTCCTGATAGAATTCCTATAGTTACTACAGAGTTTTATTTCATTTATACGTTATTTGCTTATGTAGTTTTTGCACTTATATGGTCAAATATAAAGTCCTTAGAAGAATGAAGCATTGTTTATATGTTTAGAGAGGGTTTTATAGTTAAAGCCGAAGCTGATGCATTTAATAAATGACTGATTGCTGTTAAAGCTAGGCTTAAGCTATGGTTTAAGCTTTGTCAGTTTCACAATCTGGTAAATTTGCTCGCCTTCATGGATCTCAACTCCATGGAATTAAAAGTTGATAACACTTGCGCATGATTTACATATGAATTCCTATCATTTATGACGACGACTCTGCTCTTGAAATGTGCTTTTTTAGGTTACTGGGCAACATATACTTAAAATGATGGAAAATTACCAAATGTGAGAAAACATTACAACACAAAGAGTGATTAAAATGCTGTGAGACAATTTTCACAGTTGCATGCTGTCGTTTTTGAGATACTGGGCAAATGACAAGAACAGCATTGCTTCTGATGAGAGGACTTTGTTATTGAAATATAAAGATTTGTGTTATGGTTGCAGCAGTATGAATATGGCAAAATATTTGATAAAAGTATGAAGTATAGATTTCAAGCTATGTTTTGCTTACCAGTTGGCTTTATGTCTAATTTTATTTTGTACAATCATTGCCGACTATTTACTTAACCAAAATCTTGCGTAGACTTCTCGATCATTTTACATGTGAAAATGCTTTGGATGGATTCTACGCTACCTCTTTGTTGCTAAAAATCTTGCAACTAAAAACTTTGAAGCAGACAGTACTTTCTACATGGAAACTATTAAATTGTGCTTAATGGTTTGCCTTTGATTTTTGGAAGTAACAGTCCATATTGGATTGTTCATTCTAGTAACAATTACTTTTTCATGCTGCACCAATGGGTATAAATGAAACCAAAGGCAATGTTAATTGCAGAGTGCTATTTATTCCATGTTTAGTAAAAATTTCATTGTCAGCATTCTTTGATGAGCCAGTTTTTACGGTATAGTCTGGGTTTATTTGGACGGTGTCAGGGTAAAAGGGAATAAGTCATTTTCATCCATTTTACGGGAGAGCCAAAAAACTAAATTGAATATCCTAAAAGGTTACAAAGAAATACTTGAAACCTCTGAAACAGTTAATTTTCAAAAATCTAGCATACTGCTTTTAGTTATTCTCTTTTACTCAGAGATGCATATTGCAAAATACTTTAATTTATTAAAATTTACCCCTAACCAAATAAAATAAATTTTATTCTTGCTAACAATTGTTCAATATTAGGTTTCGAAAAGAGATTTTGGATTTTAGGGAATGTATCAGTAAATGACTTTATTGACATTAAATTAATTTAGATTTAGTGAATGTTATTAAAAGGCTGTGCCAGCATAGACAGTTAGCAAAATCAAATGAAGAAAAAAACAAATTGATAAAAATGACTTATTCCCTTTTACCCTGAGAAGACCATCCATATGTTCACTTCATGTTACTCTGCCAACCATCGGGCAATAATTTAACATTGACTAAATGTTTCTATGGATTTTTAACAATGCTGTGAATGCTGTGACAAATGGTTTATAATGTGTCACATCATCTCAGAAAAGTGTATGGTGCAGTTATCGTGATCCCAACTTGAAAATGAAAGCAGTGCTTTCTGAAATTAGTTCCTCATAAATTAGTGTAACATAGTGTTTAAAAAACCATAGGTTAAAGTGACAGTCAAAAGCTGTGACTGAAGTTCCTTTGTTTGTATGGGCAGGAGTTGACAAATTCCATATGAGAAAAGTATAAGTTTTTCAAAGCTGAAACAAAAAACAAGGAATATCTAAAAAACGATCAACTCCATGAAAAAAATGTATATGTCATAAATTATATGTTTTAATATGCTTTAAAAAATTCACAGATTTCATTATTCATCCGATATGACCAAACAGATTAGAGGATTTAAAAAAAAAAGATATTAAGAATGCTATGTTTTGTGCAAAAATATCTTTTAAAATATACCGTTTGACACGTAGAGTGTTTTTTTTAAAAACATCTCCATTTAGTGTAGCAGAAAACATCCAGAGCTTTTGACATACACGTATAAGAACTAAGAGTTACTTTTGATACAGCTTGACAAAGTGGCAGTTAAAATTGTTCAGAAAGCATAGTGAGTTGCTTAAGTTGAACTCACAGGTTATATAATTTTCAATTAATCTCTGTGGAACAGTTTGTTTTTATTGTATTGTGTTATTTTACAGTTGCTAACTCCTGTGAAACAATGTCGAGCAAAAAGGTGCTGATGCCTTCTTCATCTAATAATTACATTCAACAGGTATAGTAGCATCTCTGTACACAATTTTTTCCAAGAAAGTATAACAAGAAAATTTAAACTATTATTAATGGAATTTTTATCCGAGCAATCTAAATTATTTGTGCATTGGTATTTCTGTTCACCTTGATTCTGAGAAATTACAGATTTGCCAGTTGTTGATGTCATGACCAGTGATCATGTGTAAGCCTACTCTAGCATCTGTTAAATTTGCAATCTGTCTTAAATGCATTTATCTTAATATTTGTTTATAATTTTAAGCCATTTTAGTGTGAATAACCTCAATTTCCATTGTTCTATTCTATTATACATTTGTATAAAAATGTTTTGCATCTTCTTTTTTTCCACAGAGATAAACCCAGCATCAGCCATACAATCCTTTTTCTTATCCTAATATTAGTTATTGGCATACCACAATCTCCATAGTAATGAAAAAAAAATGCTCCATCAATACTAATTTCCTATATTTTAATCAATAGATATTTCATTCAGTTTATAAAAAAATCATAATTAATTAAAAGTGTTAACGATACAAAAATAACAGTTTTAAATTAAATGTTATCCTAATTACTAAATATATTAATTGTATTCTAATTGGCAGATTAGTGCAGTGGTTTAAACTCCTTGAATAAAGTTTATTCTTTTTTAGAACAGTGTCTACATTACATTAAATTTAACTCTTTAACTACCATCAGGTCTCGGAACCTGTCTGTGATTTTTACTGTCTTCTAAATTAGTACCTATGAATTCTATATTATTTGCATTTTAGGACTTTTGTTAATTTGTCTTGTTAGTCATAATTTTGGTAAAGAATTATAAAAAAAAATGTATATGGTTTTAAATTACAGAGTTGGTTGATGTTTCCTTCTCATGGGCCTTATAGACCCTTGCAGGAACAAGCACTTTTTAAACCTACATGTGTTATGTTATACTGCACAGATAGCTGTTTATATCTAGTACATCATTTGTTATTTTTGAAGTATAATTGTTATATTTTTAGTATTCAACAGTCTTGCTTGTGATAAGCAAGTTAGTTACCTTATTTCATACAGTTGTCAATTCTACAAGCTGAAAATATGTAGAAAAAGCCTATTAGATGGAGGTATGGAAGTCATTGGAGAAGTCTTCTGATTCTGAAAACCCACCTAGTGAGCTTGACTTTTCCAGTAATGATAATCAAGTAGACATTGTCTGTCAACATTGGACAAATTTACAATAAAAGTTAAAATATGAAAACACTTGCCGTATGAGAAAAAAACATATATTCTGAAAATATAAAATAAATAAATAAAATACCCAAAGTAAAAATATAAAAATTTTACTTTTTCAAATATAAAGTTTAAAAAAATCTGATGTATTCTATTCACATGAACTTTCTCTATAGCTCTGTAACAAATGATTGTTAATAAGCTTATTCTTCTATCTATTTCATGCTGGTTGAGAAAAACGCTAGCAAAAGCAGTCTTATTGCTTAGTCCTTTTAAGTAGAAGGGAAATAAAGGAATACACTATACTAAACCGCCAGTCAAATGTTTTAAAATGTGGTTGCTATGGGATTGAAATCTGTTTCTTTACGTGGCCAGGAGTTGACAAGTTTCTGTATGAGAAAAGTTTAAATATTTTAAAACTAAAACCAATAACAAGGAGTATCTCGAAAATGGTCAAGTCCAGGAAAAAAATGTATGACATAAATTGTGTGTTTTGAGGAAATATACAATTTTTATATAGTAAGTTTTATCTTATGTAAAATTAAAAAAAAAAATTCATCCAGATTAAAGAGGTCTTCAGAGGCTATTCCCAGAAAATTCAAGATATACATTTTATTTGTCATGTAAATATTTTAAATACTTGGCTGTTACGCACAAGGTCTGTCTCCTGGTCATATATTGTACACTTAGCTGGCAGTCACATGGCTCGTCACCCAGGCTTACATGTGTGGATGTAAATAAAATCTCAAAGCACATTAACAATTATCAAAATAAACACAAAACATACCTTATCACAGGAGATGTTGAAAATTTCTAGACAACAATGTAACCTTGTATGGTTTGAGTTTTAAAAATTTTGTTGCTTTCCATGCTGAAGCTTTTGAAATGTCAGTTTCTTGTGCAAGATGCCTAAAAGATTTTTGAGGTGACCGTTATAATCTTTCTCCGATTTTGTCTAAATTGAGCACATGCCAGTATGTTGCCATGGTAGCTCAGTGGCAGAACAACCGGATGGAGATTGGGATATCCGTGGTTCAAATCCTGGCTATGGCATTAAGCACATGCCTGTTTACCTTTCTTTTCATATCACAAATTTATCGCATCTCCCTGAATTTATTTACACGCAAATGATGGCCACTCTACTTGGAACACCTACCCAGGAAATTTAGTTTCATCCCAACAAGAGAATGTAAGCACTTATCTATTGTAAATAAACACTCTTTGTGGTACTGTTTATTGCATTTTGAAAGCACTTTAAGCAGAAGTAAACAATCCTAATGTTATTCACATGTGAACTGGACTAGAACAGAAGTAAGACTGACACGTGTATGATGACAGAACGGATGTGGAACGTGTGCGCAAGGAAATGCAGTGAAGGCCACGTGGGCCATTTCCTGGTGGCCAGGTTTTGTAGCAAACCTGTTGCAGAATTGGCACAGGAGAATCATCCTGTCCAAACATCTCGAAAGGTTTCAAATTGGTTTTCAGTGAGGCAGGATATCAGAGTGGTAAATGGCCTCCCCCTTCACCAGATTTGAACCCTATTGAGAATGATGGGCGAAGGACAAAAGATGGCTTCTGGGCACAAATTCAAGAAGCCTGGAATCTTATAATTTCTTGTCCTCATTGCTGCAGGTATTGAATTTTGTCTATGTCCTGAAGATTAAGGGCATTTATATGGGCTGAAGGTTCGTACATCCGATATTAATTATGCTTATTTTTTATATTTTAGTTTTAGAAGATAATAGTTTATTTATACTTTTTTAATTATTTAGAATGAGTGTTATTAGTAGTATGTATTTGTGTGCCTAGATAGGCCCATAACTTCAAATGCCAAAGTTATATTAATGCAGTATTAGGTTCTAAATATCCAGCCCTAAAATTAACAAACATAAAAAATTGACTACCAGTGCAAAATTTGAAGCTAGGAATTTGGAGTGGAGGCAAGGCCTTCTTAACCTGTCGGCCATCATTATGTTATTTTGTGATCTGTTTTCAGTACTCATAAGTTAATCATTGTGCTGTCAGTCACAGACCATTGTACAGTTCTTTCATGTGCACTGCAAACAAAGCTCTTCAAGTGACACATGGAATCTGGGGATGACTAATTTTTTTTGTCCATGGCTGTACATTGTGTAACTTTAGAGGTTCAGAGCATTCTACATATATTTAAGAATGTCTCAAATAAAAGAAAACAAGATTACAAAAATTAATTAATATTTTAAAACTTTTTGAAAAAAATCAATATTTTATTTAAGTCTGCATTCCAATTCCGTAATCAGCACTTATTTTGCAACAGTTTTCCCCTTTCAAATCTTTCAGTTAATTCTAACTTTTGTTTTAATGTAAATACATGTTTTTTTGTTTCTTGGCTATCTCTTTTATAAATTTCTTTTAACTTCTTTATTGACACTTTGGTGCTGATTAGTATCAGAACTTTTTTTTGACTTAGATGGAACAGGCTGACCAGTAACAAAGGAAATAGTACTTTGTTGTCACATAGAGATTGTTTACATAATGGAAATTCCACTTCTGTTACGTGGTGGGTCATCTATTGCTTTTTCATACAGAAAAATAATCTACATGCCTTTTTTTTTTTGATATGTACAGATAATCTGCTCATGAATAATTGGGAATGTGTGTATGAATGTGTGTGTGTGAGTATATATATTTTGTTTTTAATTGTTTCATTTGTGTAGCCCTCTTTAACTTCTATAGTCGTATAGGAGGCTGTGACTTGAGAAATAACTGCTGGTATATATCTCGCTGAACTGTAGGCTTCTTAATGTTGGCTTTCTGGTTTTATACTACTAAACACACGCTCATTCACTCTCACATTCATACTTCCAAACTCTGTGGGGGATAAGGAATGATTCTGGTTAAAGAAAAATTTCCTGCCCCAGCCAGGAATTGAACCCAGGACCTCTGGATGAGAAACCAGAATGCGGACCTCAGAGGCAGTCTGGGAGTATATTGTACAAGGTTACGAGAACTCTTTTCTTTCATTGATGCAAAGTTTGTTCATCTACATTGTAACTGACATATCATCTGTAAAAATCCTCTTTGCATGTTATTTCTTTCAGCCCAAACATCCCCCACATCATTTATCTGTAGTTTATATTTTATCAGTATTATCAGTGATTATCATTTTCCTGATATAGTGAACAATTTGTTAGAATATGCCTTTCAAGGAGTTATTAAATCTGATGCCAGTACTTTCAAAACTCTTCCCATTACCATTCTCTGCGCTCCCCATATCTCCATCTCTAATGCATCTAGGTTTGTAGAATATCAGGATATCTTCAGTATAGAAGTCAAAGAAGAGTTGCTTGATGATGAAATAGAGAAGGCAGTTTTAATAGCAAAAGAATTTTATGAAAGTTTTGTTTGCTTACAATAATTTGTTGCTGTTTTTTTAAATGCAGACACCAGTGGGACTTGGAATTAATTCACAGTCATCTCTAATGACACCATTAGTTACGCCAAAAGTTACTCCTGGCACACCAGTCTCTGTGATGCGGCTACCTCGTTTAGGAGAGTTGACTATTTCAGTGACTGGAAGTCCTTTATTGACTGCAGCCACAATGCAGGAAAAAAGGGGCAACATTAATGTGCCCTTAGGCCAAGGACGGGTAAGTAATAATTTTGATAATTAGAATACAATAAAACTCCCTTTTTTATATATCTCTAGGAACTGTTGCCAAACAATTGAAATGACAGGAATGTGTAAATAACTGGAAATGTTAAAAAATAAAAGATGATGAAATTTTAATGAGTCGCACTTATTTAGACTCACCTTCACTTTTAAATTTTGGAAAACATTGAAACATTTTCAGGGAGATTCGTCCTCATCTACAGTGGCTGGGTGACAGAAGTTTTGTCCTATTTTCTTCCTCTTCCTTTTTCTGCTGTAACTGATCCTGTTGCCATCTGGTGTTAGGGGCACAGAATTTTAACACTTTGTTCAATCATGAGATTTCAAAATTTATTACACTTTTTGTCGATATGTATTTTTTCTCAAACCAACTCTATTGGTAACATTCATGGTTTTAACAGTTTTATATTTGGACTAATGATATGATTTTTATTTTAGTGGTGTTATACTGTGGATTTGTTTGTTTTCTTTGGTTTTATGTTTCTCTGGTGTTCTCTCACTCAAATTTCCAAGTTTCTTTTCATTGTGTCTATATAGTATGAAGGTTGTCCATAAAGTAAGGTCCCAATTTATATTCACAGTGAGTAACATGTTTATTGGCATTGAATAATACAGTTTAGACTTTATCCTATTTTTTGCTATAATCGCCATTCAGATCAATACATTTTTGCATGCAGTGTACCATCTTTTATGTGCTTACATTGTAGTACTTTCCTGCTGTTTGGCACAGGTAGCTTAAAACATTTTCTTGCAGTTCCTCTCCAGTTCTGAAATGCATTCCATCCAGGTGTTTCTTCAAGTCAGGAAAGAGATGGTAGCCACTTGGGGCTAGTTCTGGGTGATAGGGAGAGTGTGTTACAGTATCCCATCCACATTTCTGTCTATAGTCTTCTGTAAGAATTCTTGGAACCCACCTTGCACAAACCTTGGTATACTCTAAATATTCTGTCAAAATTTTGTAAATGCCGGTCTTGATGACATCAGAGAGCATCTCGCAGAGGTCCCAAACCATCATCCTTTGAGCTTAGCATTAATTCTTCCACATTCGCAATCATTTTGCTATAAAATTGCTTGGCACTTTTCAGACAGCATTTTTTATTCAGGCCGACACAGAAAGGATTAACAGCTAACTTATAGAAATGCATGAATCTGCCACATATTATGATCTTGGTGGTAATATTTACCATTTTCCTCTGCTTTGTCATTGCTGAACCCACAAAGTTTGAAACTTACTTTTTCCTCTATTCTATTCAGAAAACATATTGTGAATGCAAGATGACATCAAGTTTTCAAGTTTAATATTTTGGGAAGAAACGTCTTGTATTCAGATAAATATGGTGTGTATTAATGTGAGTATCCATTCTGTACCACACATCTCCTAAACCATTACTGGACAATCATTCCTTAATCTTACCCAGCTGTAGATTACTCTCTACCCTATTTCTTTGAAATCTTCAACATGGTTTCTCTGACAGTTACTGTATGCAAGATAAGTGCTGTCCTCTAACACGAACCCTCCTTAATTCTGCCATAGCTCCTGAAATAATTGTACACTGTAGGACTTCAAAAATTAATTTGCAACATTTTCTTAACACTAAATCCAATCTTCCCATCCTTCTTAATCCCTCACATTTCTGCTCCAACCAATGTATAATTTATTCTCTTAAACCATTCTATATTCATTGTTGATGTATATGAAAATGTTGGATCTTCTGATTTATTCGGCCTTTAGCACCATGGATTTAAATGCATGAACTCATTATTAGTTCAGCGAAACCCTTGTCTCAAAGGGGAGATGCAGAGTTGAACCTTGAACCAAATGCATTGCTGACTTGGTAAACAGGTTGATGTACTGGGCAGTGAAGAATTATTTTCCATCAGGATATTTTGTGCACTCTTTGCATTTTGCAAGTGATCACCAATCACAGAATTTGCATGGTTGAGTGCCACTGAGTTACCTATCAGCATACATAAATGTTGCAATTACAAGTTTACGAGACAAGCAAATGTTCCAAATAAATATTGGGAAGGTGCAATACAAGTCCCATTTCATTAAGGGAGGCATTCCCAAGTCGAGTCAAGGTCGCTTGAGGGCGCATGGAGCTGAACATTACGCTCACTGTGGGCCACGCATCTACACAGTCCATTATATCCATACAGTGGCGGTGTAATGCTACATATTAGTACTGTGGTGTCCTACTTACGATGGCTGGTACATCCGCGTTGGGAAGATGATCGTCCACACTTGTAATGATTTGAGCAGAATGGGAAGAAAACTTTCTGTTTATGGAAGAAAATGATGCGGCAAAATTTTTAGTGTGTTACAAACTTCTAAACGGAAATAACTAAATATAATATGCAATGACATTACTTGTGATGACGCTACATTTTCCACCATAACCTTAGTGATTCATTGTGTAGAAACCTTGAACTTTGATGAATATATAACCATACTGCGACAATTGCACGAAGAATTCGAACATAGATTCCAGGACTTTATACCACTTGAGAAACAATTTAATTTATTTGCAACACCATTTTCAGGGGATATCCTTGATAGTCCTGTTAAACTGCAGTTGGAAGTAATAGATATGCAAAATAATATTGAGTTAAAAGATAAATATTGAAATAGAAAAAGTGTAAATCATTTCTATACCTCTGTAAGATGCGTAAACTCCACAACCTAACTGGAAGAATTTTGTGCATGTTCGGGACAACCTATGTTTGCAAATCACTGTTTTTCTTAATTAAGTGTACAAGGTCACGTCACAGAAGCCAATTAAGTGATGAACACTTGAAAGTATGTTTGCGATTGGGTAGCTCGCAAACAATAGTTCCACATATTGAACAGCTGGTTGAAAACAGACAACTGCAAAAATCACGGCGATTGTCGGATGGCTAAGAAACATTAGTTTTCATAGAGACATTTATTTGTAGAATATTATATTTATTTGTATTGTTTACTTCATTGAATTGCATAGTACCAAAAAGATCTATGTCATATTACATTATTTATTTAGTTTATACGAGTGTTTGTATTTCGTTAATTGAATTTTCTGCCAATTAGATTTTACTTTGTATTATATTAGATATCCGTATTAAAGTGTATAAAATACTGCTATTATTATTATTATGTAATTGACAGTAAAAGTGCAAGTTAATTTACACTATTGTAGTTCAGCCACTGTAGTGCCTCGGTTTCATGCCCGCAACCGGACGGTAGGGCTTGAGGCTTTTTACGGCCGCCCGAGTGTGCGTTCTGTTGGGGACACCTGCACTAAGGTAACCTTGAAACAGTTAACATCCACCCCTTCTACTCATTGTTTGCTAGGCCTCTGCAAGAGGCAATGCATGATAAACTTGCTGCGTAATATTAATGTCATACATGGACAAACGACTGGCGGAAAAGACCGAATAAATCTAAAGATCCTATATTTTCTTACTGCACTCATAGCCAATCTTCCCTTTGCCACAACATTTCTTATCAACCTGTCTCAGCTTCCTATTGTAAATACCTTCACCCCTAAGTATGAAAATGCTCTAACAATTTGAATTTCTCATCTTCACCCTCACTTTTCTTCTTTAATTTTGATCCTTTCAGTCTACAAAGGAAACCCTCATCATTGTTGTAGCTATACGGTTGGTGCCAATGTCACCTTCTTTCATTGCACATTTCATTTCTCCCCAGCCAATCATGTGAATACCTTTGCAAATTCGAATTAGGTAAAACATTTTACAAGATTTGTTATATTAGGTATGCTTCTTATTGATTATCCCTGCAGTTACACTGTTACTGCCATCATGACCTCCCACTGCACATATGCCAGTACATTTCCATTCTTCCCTCTCCCTCACCACATGAATTTCTATGCAAATTTAAATTACCATATTATTTATCCAAATACAAGACAGTGTTTTTTCCCCAATATTAGTCTTGAAAATTAAGAGTTGTCTTGTATTTGCGATATATACTTTTAGAATAGCATCCAGGAAAAATAAGTTTAAACTTTGAAGGTACAGGAGTGACATGGGGGAATTGCTAAGGATTGCCACCAAGATCGTAATGTAACAGTTTTTGTGGGTTTCATTCATGCTGTAAACTTAGCTGTTAATGGACCTAAATGGAAAAATATTCTCATCAAAGAAAACATTTCTCTCTGTGATTAAAATAAAACTAAAGAATTACCTTTCACATCGATGGTTATGCTTATTGTTATATTGAATGTATTGGGAGCCAATAGTCGAACAAAGAGAGGTTTAGCTACTTCCCTCCTTCCATTGCAGCTCACGCATACCAAAACATTTCCATTCTTCCCTCTCTCTCCTGCCCTTTACATGAATTTCCATAAAAATTGTGTTGCAGGTGTGTTGTATCAGTAGAAAATATTGTCTATCATCATTGTTAAGGCTGCACTGCTGGTGTTACCATTGTCGATATAATTTTCTCCCACTGCATATGGATGTGTTCCTGGATTTTTTTTCCATAAAATGCTTTTTTTTAGGTTCAGGAGATCCCAAAAACACGTCATATTTAGGGTGAAATTTTAGGTGGATTTAAAAGATTTTAGAGAAAGTGAAAATAAATGAAACAAACAAGTAGATTTTAAGCCTACTGTTCTTTACCATATTCTAGCCTGAATTAAAGGAATAGACCTAAGCGCCCATTCACAATGAAAACCAATCATTGAAGCAGCATAAGTGCAAGACTTTTCACTCGTTATTTAAGAAGCATTCACATAGTTACATAACCACTACAAAATATAAAAGTTTGTAATCTATTCTTGCATTGCTCCATAGAGAAATCATTTTGGATTTCTTTCCCTTTGCATTTCCATTTTAAATGCTGAACCAGATGTTGATCTGAGTTTAATTCAACACCTTTTGCATTCTATTTATTTGTAAATTGGATTATTTTTCATTTTGTAATTATTATATTCAATTTGAAACTGGTGGTATGTATGGAAAATTTTCGTATGTAATTTACCAATCTAGAAAGCCATGCTAATTTTTGTGTTAGGCATGTTGGTGCATTGTGCATGACTTCCCTTCACGTGCCTGCGCGTATGCTGTGTTATATTAGTGCTGCATTTTAATTGTCATTGGACCATAAATCCAAATGCTATTTATAGGATTTCAATATAACAATATGAGAATCTTAATAGCTTTGTTGTATAAAAGTCCCCTCATACTTTAATTTTTAAACCATAAATAAATGCCAAGTCTGCTCTATGTTTATTTCCACATTAGAGGAGTACATTGATTAAGAGATAGATATGATGAAAGATAGATTTTATTTCCAATAAATAAGAATAGTGCCTTACATTAAAATGCAGTATTCAACATTCAACTTAGATTGAAAAGTTTGTTTGGTTAGTGCCACATAAATTTTCTGGCTCTTTAATTTAGGAATAGTAGTCATTATAACATTATTTTATTTTTTCAGATAATATCCATTAATGGAGAAGCAAACTTAAATCCTTATGATGTTCCTGCACTTGATGAAGAAACCAAACAGCAATTGCAACAATTACATGATAATCTCCAAGCTCTTTTGAACATGAAGATGAAAAGATGAATGTTATCATTGGAAACAAATTCGAGGCACAATTCATGTAATTTTGATCTGTGTTTATAATAAAACTAACTGCATGTGTAATTAACAGAAAAAGAACAAGGCTACCACCTTGGGTAAAAGTATTTATAATTGTTGCAAGAATTTATCACAGAAAATCAAAAGAAAGATATAAATATAATCTTGAAGGAATATATTAATCATTTGAGAGGAGATTTTTATCCTTATAATTCATTAATTTATGACTCTTTATCTTTGCTACCACTTTACCTTCATGCCTATTATTTAGAAAAGAAGAAAACTTGAAGTTTATGTATGTATTATGCACATACCTTTCCTTGGGTACCCATTTGGTAGGTTTTGCAGAATTTCGGAAGCAGTGCAGAACTATAACATTGAGACATGAAGTAAGATGTACTTAAGGACAGGAAAATTTCATTTTATTTTTTAGAACATTTCAGCGTCATTTTTTTATGGTTCTCAGTGTTATTTTGGGTTATTTTTTTATGTTTTTTTATTATTTTTGGATTCTTTTCACGGTTTTTAGTGTTATATTTCGGTGGGTTTGGTGTAATAAACTTGATTTTAGAGGTACTTTGTGATGCATAATTTTAAAAGTTTGGTTATAAGTGAAAGTGTGGAAAAAAAAAACAACACTAATTGGCTTACCAGTAAATATAGCTTAATAAATGAAAGTTTTAAAACTAGTCCATTTTGTTCTTGCTTGCTTTTAATTTTTAAAAACATATTTCAAGAGATTTGTTCTCATCAAGATCTTGGCTGACCAGTGGTTTTTCTTCCATCAACTCTTATTCTGCCCACTTGGGTAGTGTGGTGGTAGTGTGTCGCCTCACATTCAAAAGGTCATGAGTTCAAATCTCGCTTAGGTGAGTTACCTGGATAAGGTTTTTTTTTGGGGGTTTTCCCTTATCCTGAGAAGACAAATGTTGAATAACTAAGCTCTATGGACCCCGAGATCATTTGAGCATCAATTCACCAATTTCATTCATCGTCTGATATGATCAACCAGGTTAAAGGACGTTAAGCCACAAAAAAAACCTCTTGTTCTCAGTTGGTGGAATCTCTAATGGTAAGTGATTAGTTTCTTAGGGAGGGGATAAGAGAGCAATGTTTATGATTGGATTCTTCCAGGGAGGTTTTTTTATTCATCAGATCAATGACAGATGGATTGCACCAGCTAAATTATGTATGATGACTGTGGTTTCCAGAATTGAATGGTTTGATTATTTAAGAGTATGTGTTTAATTTAAAAACATACCCATAGGTTACAAAACCATCAGTTACTTGCAACATTGAATGTTTTCTCCTAAAATTAACAGACCACAAGAAACTATAGAAAATGCTACAAGTAGGCTTCAACATCTTAAAAACATTATGTGACATTCCTTGTTTTCTCCCAATACCAAAGGATATAGTTACAAAGACATATTATCAATTATAAATATGATTTCTTTGTTGTCGATAAATAAATGAATAAAGTGACAAATTAAATAAAACAGAAAAAATAATTGAATTAAAAATATTTATCTAGATAGAGCAACTTTCAGTTGCATGAAAAAATAAATAATAACAATGATGATAATAATAATAATAATAATAATAATAATAATAATAATAATTATATATGCATGTGAAGAAGAACAAAACTTAAATAATGATAAAACATTCATAAAGAAATTAAGTTCAAATGTTATATACATAAAAAATGCTTATGTGTTCCACATGACTCACTACAAACTATTGTTACAAAGGATTATTTACATTGTGGGAATCGAGATAACACTAGCAGAAATGGGAGAGGGGAAATAAGGTAATACATTAGGCTAAATCAATAGTCAAATCTTTAAAAAACTGATCACTATGTGAAACAATTGAAATTTGGTTTGTTTTGCTTGGCTAGGAGTAAAATAAAAAGATGAAATCAAAGATGATCTCCCATTTGAGAGAAGTTTAAATAGTTTAAAATTGAAACCAATAACAAGGAATATCTCAGAAATGGTTAACTTTATTAAAAGAAAAATCTTTTATGTTCCATTGAAATGACTTCCTCTGTGTGTTCTGCAAACAAACTATTCTTATAAAAGAATATTCTTTTATCTACATCATGATAATCAAGATAGTCATTAGCAGAAATGGTCTTAATACTTAATTCCTCGTAAGTAGAAGGGAAAAAATGAGAATACACTAGGCTAAAACGATAGTCAAATCTTGGCAATGTGAATCTGATTGCAGTGTGAACAATTGAGGTTTGGTTTGCTTTGTGGGGTCAGCAGTAAACAAAAGAAGAATGAGAGGGAAGGTTACCCTGTTTAAGAAAAATTAGGTAGCTTAAAATTGAAACTAAAGCAAGGAATATCTGGAAGATGGTTCTACAGCAAAAATGCATATGACATAAATTGTGTGTTTTAATGAAATTTACATTTTTTGTGCAGTAACTTTTTGTTTATGGTTTCTTAGCTATGCAAAATTAAGCAATATTCATCCAGAATGAACAGGTCTTCAGAAGCTACTCCCAGAATACTTAAATTATACATTTTATTTGTGTTGTAAATATCTATAATATACAGTATTTTAATCAAAATCATTAGAGCTAGTTTGAGAAAACAAAACTTTAAAACAAATTTTCCATGTAAAGGTAGTGGGGGGGGGGTTTCTTGAAAATCTTCCTGTTTATCCTTGGAAGATACTAAACTTTAGTATCAATTCTGGTTATTATTACAACCAGCTAAAAAGTTCAATGCCACAGCCAGGATTTGAACACAGCTCTCCCACTCTCCATACGGTTGCTCTGACCATTTAGCTACTGTGATTACATGCCAGTATGGCATTTACTCTTCCAACTAATTCAAGTGTTTTTACCTGGTCAACGAACCAGTATGCCTCTTCTTTCAGAGAATGCCTTAATGGCGATTTACATCTGGGTAATATTCACATAGTTATTGCCAACTATGATCAAATTTGGTATCTAACTGTCTTTTTAGTTTTTAGCTTTGCTGTCCATTAACACATGCACATAATTTTTGATAAAAATGCTTTTTCTGGGATTCAGGGAACCTCAAAACATATATTTCCAGTGAAATCCCTACATCAAATTTTTGGGTAGAATGATACCTTCTCTACCTACTACATGCATAGTACTTGTAGCAAAAGTAAAAATATAAGTTAATTACTGGAATAAACAAGAAATAAATTTATCAGTTGGAAGGATTATGGAAGCTAAAGTAAATAACTTAAAAATTACAAATGTAAATTTTCAAAGCAAACAATTTCAGACTAAACAGTTCAGGAAGCATGTTATAACACACAAGTTTAATGCACATTTTCATACAAGGAGTAGGAAAAACAACCTGATTTAAAATATAGTTGTAAAATAAGTAAAACTAAGATCTATGATAAACAAATGGATAAAGCTATACAAGAGAAACCTCATAATCCACTTCAGAGCATCAAGGAGCTAATATGTTTTCATCTAGAATTGGAATATCCCACCGCTCCTACCCTGTAAATACTCTTTTCTTAAATAGCAAAATTCACGAAAATTATCATGGTGGGGGAAGATTTAACAGCTGTTGCTACGCGGGAAGTAAGTATTTGTGGTCTAGAAATAATGAAATGTGTATGCTACCAATGTAGATAAAGTTGCCAAACAAGAAAGAAAAAAAAAGTGAAGCTCAAAAGTCACCAATACTCACATTTACAATGAAGTGCTAAGGCTCAGTTGGTGAACCTGGTGGAAATTATTAAAACCAAAATACAGGAAAGTCAGTTTATTGATACACGCTAATCTAAACCTAACACACCTAATGCTTCCTTTGCTCGTGTGCTTTGGTTGGAACAATGGGAATTATTAAAACCAAAGTAGATGAAAACTAAGTTGTTTGTTTAATACACTAACCTAAACCTAAGACAGCACATGCTCGCTCCGCTCGCATGCTTTGGTGACACCAGTGACAATTATTAAAACCAAAGCACATGAAAATCAGTATATTTACACACACACTAACATAAACCTAACACAACACACGCTCTCTTCGCTTGCATGCTTTGGTAAAATTAGTGGAAATTATTGAAATCAAAGTACAGGAAAATCAGTTTCTTTACACACTAACCTAAACCTATTACCGTGCATGTTCGCTTCGTTTGTATGCTTTGGTGATACCACTGAAAACTACTAAAACCAAGTTACATGAAAATCACGTATTTATACAACAGTAATGGATTCAGAACTCTAAAAACATAAAATCACTTTTAGAATCGGCAGGATGGCATATCGTGGCATTTTTAGTAAAAATGTTGCAAATCACCATGATGTGAAAAAAGACAACTCGTGCCTTAAAATCAATTATAAAGCGACTCTAGTGATCTAATAACAAACCAGCAATGATGGTTCAACAACCTTTTAATGGCTAGTGATAAGCAGTTTTCAAATATTGGTAGTTCTGAATTTTGTAACATGAATGTCAACTGTGAATGACTTAAATGCCACCTGTCTGATAGCTAGTGAAATAATAGAAATTGTTGTAAAAAAGTTAAGCAAACAATTAATTTTGGTATATTTTAATGTAAATCGCGTACTTTGTCCAAAAATAAACAAGATATGTTTTTAAAAGTTAGTAATACAATATTATGGTGAGTAAAAGTGAAAAAACTAATAACTAAATAGCTTTAGTGGTAGTTTAAGCGGGTGCAACCAAGATTTAGTAATGATAACAAATGTATGAGGATTAAATAATTTAAATTTAAGAAATAAGAGTAAATTATTTTTAAAAATGTTAATTGTATGGTTATACTTTGTCTGAGGACAGGAATTAACAATAATAATAATAATAATAACAACAATACTTTACAAGTGTTATATGTTAGTAGCTATGTTTACTCTGAGTGTTTATTAATGTTAGTTGTCATATCTTGCTCATTGTAATGCATTATTTAATGTTCATATTTGTTGGTTAGAAGATGAAATAGGTTAAGTAGGCAAAGATTAAAGAAAACTAAAAAAGGTATGCATGACCAACTGCAATATTAGAATGAGGATACAAAACTATGTTACAAAAAACCTGCCTCCATGTTAGCATGTTTGCTTCACATTCAAGAGATCCTGAATTTGAATCTTAGATGGAGTTACCTGGATTTGAGTTCTTCCTGGGGATTATTATTATCCCGAAAAGACAATGTTGATAGCTAAAAATTCATGGAACCTGGGCTCATTTGAGCATAGTTTCACCCTTTTCATTCATTATCCAATAATTAAAACTAAAGAAATTGTGAAATCATTTAAATTTTGCAAATTTTAAGGAACTTCATATGTGGTTTTATAAACCAAAACTTCCTGCTTAAACACGAAAACTGAAGAGTTTTGTGCTATTTTATAAAGTGAATTATTCATTTTAAAGGGATTAAAAGAGAAGTGTATTTTATTAGATAGTACATAAAAAAAATGCATAACTTAACAACTGTCAATTGTTTGATTGTTTCATAGTTATAGAAAAACTCATTCCCTTAATGCTTCATAAAAGTAATATGGAAAACAAAGAAATCTTTAAAAATAGCTCAGAATTTTATGAACTTCCATTTAACTCAAGATCTTTTACGGGGAGTTTTTATAAGACAAAGGATGAACATTTTGAGCAAGAAACTACATTTTACAAACAGATTGCTGGTAACAGTTTATGTAAATCTACTTTAACTGATATTTGTGACACTATAAATAAATTGGAAGAGAGTCTGGCAAACTCAAGGCAAGAAGAATGCCAATATCTCATGCAGATGACTTGCATCAAAGCAGAAAACAGAACACTAAAAGAAAAACTGCAGCAAGCTGATAAAAGAAATAAGAATCTTACCAGTAAGTTTATACATATATTTTTTAACACATGTGACAAAATATATATCTAAAGTGATTTATGTTATATCTAAAGTTACTTAAATTAGATTTTGTAATAAATGAAATATATTCAAATGCTCTATAGCTATGCAAGTTAGATGTTGTGCATGTGTAAGTATTATACAAAATCTAACGTACCAATTAAAATTATTGCAAACTGCATGCTTAATGTTTTTGTTGTAATTGTTTAAATTTTTTAAATTCACCCAATTAATAACAAAGTGTTAGCAATGATTTATATAGATATTTGTCTCCTTAAAGACAAACATTTAAAAATATTAACAAGCAATAGGAACTTGGTGCATGCTGAAATGAAAGGCCATGTAATATTACAATGAAATAAGCAAATGTTTTAACTTATACTACTTTAAAATAAAAACAAATCCAAATATATTGTGGATTATTATTACTATATGTTGGTTCTACCTCTTAAACTACCACTAAAACTATTTAGGTATTAGTTTTTTCACTTTCTCACTGTAATATCGTATTACAAAGTTTAAGTTTTTGGCCTTTAACTTCCAACAAAGTACATGATTTATATTAAAATATACCAAAAGTATTTGTTTTCTTTAGTTTTTTACAATTTCTGTTGTTTCACTAGCTATCAGACAGGTGGCATCTAAATTGTGCATAGTTGATGTTCATATTGCAAAATTCAAGACTACTAATATTTAAAAACTAGTTATGACTAGCCATTAAAAGGTTTGGAACCATTATTGAACGTTCACTATTCGGTCATGAGTCGCTTTTTAGTTGATTTTTAGGCATTTGTTGCTTTTTTTTTTTTTTTGCAACATGACAGTGATTACCAAAATAGATACAAAAAATACTGTGACATGCCATCCTGCTGATTCTAAAAGTAATTCTGTGTGCGTAGAGTTCTGAATCAATTATTGTTGTGTAAATAAATGATTTTCATGTAATTTATTTTTAGTGTTTTTCAGTGGTTTCACCAAAGCATGCGTTGTGTTAGGTTTAGGTTATTGTGTTAAGAGAGTGATTTTCTTTTACTTTCCTTTCAATAATTTTCATTTATTTCACCAAAGCATGCGAGCAAAGCGAGCATGTGCTGTGTTAGGTTTAGGTTAGTGTGTGTGTGTAAATAAACTTATTTTCTTATACTTTGGTTATAATAATTGCTACTGGGTTACCACAGCATGTGAGTGAAGCGAGCGTACACTGTGTTAGGTTTAGGTCAGTGTATTAAATAAACTAATTTTCATCTACTTTGGTTTTAATGATTTCAATTCGCTCCACCAAAGCATGCAAGCAAGGCGAGCATTAGGTGTGTTAGGTTTAGATTAGTGTGTGTCAGTAAACAAATTTTCTTGTACTTTGGTTTTAATAATTTCCACCGGTTTCACCAAAGCATGCGAGCGAAGTGAACATGCACTGTGTTAGGCTTAGGTTAGTGTGTGGTAAATAAACTTATTTTCATGTACTTTGATTTTAATAATTGCTATTGGTGTTATCACAACATGCAAGCGAAGCAAGCATGCACTGTGTAAAGCTGAGGTTAGTGTGTGTCAATAAATTGATTTTCATATATTTAGTTTATAGTGATTTCCATTTGTTTCACAAACGCATGCATGTTTGTGTGTAAATAAACTGAATTTTCTGCAAGAAATTTGTATCTGTTTGTAGTCGTTTTACAAAAGCGTGACGAGGAAACGATTATGTTTTCTAGTAGTTCTAGGTTTGTGAGTGAGAGAAAAAGATTTTTAAGACTTTTTTGTTAAAAGACTTTTGGTTTTGATTAGTGTGTGTGTGTGTGTGTGTGTGTGTATATATATATATACACTAAGTTTAAACTTCAGATCAGGAATTTATTAAAAGGAATTGAACAATAAATATATTTATTGTATATTTAACACAAATAAGCAGAAAGTGGAATAATTTAAGAATTCAATATGACCGGTACATTTTATATTGGATACGCTTGTGATACAATCTCCATGAATTTGTGGAATCTTACGTTGAAGGCAAAGTTTCTTTTAGAAAGATACTCCGACAAATACCCAACAAAATGATGCAACTTTCTACTACTGAATACAGGGATTGTGTTTTGGACATTTCTCCATTCACGTTCAAAGTTTTGGGTGTGGATGGGAAACTAATCAAAATCTTTATCCTGCAAGGTTTCTATTATTTCTTCATGTACTACTCCGTTTCTCTCAGTGGATACAAATTCCAATGATTGGTTGATGCGCAGTTGAATGAAATCTTTGTGCTTCAGGAGGTCATACGCTTTCCAACAACTGGAAATTTTGATGCTCCCAGGAAGTATCCATTCGGATATAATCTCCAGCAAAGTCTCTGTTGCTCTATTAGGCACAGATATCAGAAAAAACATTGACTTGTCTTTCCTCTCCATAGGTCCGGAAACCCACTGCCCCTCGATTATTCTTCCTCTGTTATGTTTTCTCTTCCCGAATTTTGCCTCATTTATTTCCACCATGATTTCATGCCCTCCAATTCGTTGCCGATTATTGAATAGCCATATTTCACAAACTTCACGGCAAAATGATGACCAATCCACAACTGTTTTTGGGGTGGTTTTAGCATGGTATACTATGAATTGATGCCTTGGGTGTGGTACAAATAGCCAGAGAAAGCAGAAATTTAGGACATTATTAACTCGTAATTTAGCATTTTCAAAAAAACTTCCATCTCTACTTCTTTTTGCGAAGCTACATCTCTGTCCACGAATTCTCTTGTTGCAGCGTGCCATATTTTTGTATTGTTAACTGTGCAGTCAACCATCAAGAATGTTTTTATTTTGTATGTTTTTTTCAGTATTTTAATTAATGATGAATTGTAAATCCAAAATTTTGAACATTTGTATTGTGTGACTCTGTGCTTTGAATTTGATGACACATCTCTTCTTATTTATTGATTATCCTTGCAAATAAATAAACATAGATAATATACATACTTATATGTGTGTATACTTATATTTGAAAGCATAGGGGGCAGCACTTACATCACATGGTGGCTAAACTGGGTCCAGGAAGGTTACAGTGGGCTAAAGTGTCAGATTTTTAAAATATGGTTCACTATGTGGTGGCTTTTAAATTCCATACTACTTGTATGACCACAAGAAAAAGAGAATATTGACCTGCCTTCTGAAAAAGTATTGAATATTTGAAAAGTCAGCCCACTAACAAGGAGTATCTCAGCAAATTTGTTATAAATTGTGTGCTATATTTTTTATGTAAGATTTTGTGTATCTCCAAATATCATGCAGTACCTAAACAGGAAACTCTGACAAATTAGCATGGTAATGGCTTGACACATCACACTATCACCGTCTTTAATTACCTGCTACACATGTCAGCTGATTTAAATAAATGGAAATGATGCTGTGGCACATGCCATGATTTCTATTAGAAGGGGAATAAATATGCCAATTTTTGCATTTTCCTTTTGATGGGGCACAAGTAAGAATGCAAGCTTTTATTTTACAATTGCAGATTAAGTTAAACCTTATAGTCTGTAGAATATTGTTTTTGGTAAAGCTTCTGTAAGACTTCCAGATTGAAAATGTTAAAAATGCTAACCAGAGCAATGAATATTCACATGGAAGTGGGTCTTGTAGTAGATGTGATGACTTTGAGTTGCTGTAGCCCACCCACCAGCCCTAATTGAGATATTTTCTTATATATAAAGTTGCTGCAAAATGTAAGCAACATACTCCATTTTGTAATATTTATGTACACACAACTGTACTACCAATGAAATCTGCTGGTCTTCTTTTCTAATCAGCATATGCTTTCAAATTTTTGATTTTATTCACAAAAACATAACACTATAGAATACTTTTCTGATAAAAAATGGCAAGTAGAGGGTGTGAAAAAACAACAGTGATAAACAAATTAATTGAAATGCTCTTCCCACATAGTTGTGGATTGATCCAATTACTGCTGCACAATTATTGACATGTACTAATCTGGAGCAAGAGGGTGTATAGTCGCTTCAATCGTATACATAGCTGAAAATGCTAGAAATTCTAAAATCAAATTACATGAAAATTAGTTTATTTACAACTCACACTAATTAGTTGTTTAGAGACTAACCAAGAACTAACAGAAATCATGATTGCTTTGATAGGATGCTATGGTGAAACCACTGAAAAATACTAAAAGCTAAAATAAAAGAATTAATAATGATGATAATAAATTAACCTAATATAATAGAAAGTATGCTGCTTTCGTTCCCATACTTTGGTGAAAGCAATGGAAGTTATGAAAAGCAAATGCATGAAAATCAGTTTATTTACACATGCGCGCGCACACAGATATTACTAGAGCTAACAAAGTGTATGCTTGCTTTGCCTGCATGCTTTGATAAAAGCAGTGAAAATACTAAAGGCTAGTCACTCAAAAATCAATTTATTTATACACACACTAACGTAGAGCTAAAACAGCCCATTTGCATGCTTTGAGAAAACTAGTGGAAGTTTTTAAAAAAACAATTGCACAAAAATCATGTTTTAAAAGATTTCCAAATTAAAACGAACACCACAGAACTTCTAAAGTAATTCTTAAAGTAAAGCATTATTATTATTATTATTACTACTTAAAGCGTGCACCTATTACCCACAGCATTGCTATAGAATCACATATTTTCCTAAGTGCTTAAAAATATACAATAAAGCCCCTAGATGTCTGTATAGAAGACAGCTTGTTATGTCACAGTATTTTTTGTATTAATGTTAGCAGCTACTGCCATAATGAATCATAGTGATGGAAATTAGGAAAACCATGTAAACAAGTACGTAAGTGCTCCTAACAGCCAAATAATATACTACCAATCTGGATTGCCAAAGGAAGAAAGGCCTTTCTTTAGGCATATAGTAGTGGGAAGAGCATCTATCACCTTCAATACTTTAAAATATGCTTTTAAGCTCAAAATATGATCATTTACTTTGGTAGGACTACCAAATAAAATCTTTTACCCAATTGTATTGCCCCAAGATTATGAATATCAAAAGCTTCCAAGGTATATTTTGAAGAAAAGTCAATTATGACCTAGAGAATCTGTCAGAGCTTAGTGAAAACTGAAATTGAATGTATGTGCTGTTCAAACCGCGATTAAAAGACAAGACAAAGTGTTATATTCCTCTGTTCCTTAGCAGGCTGCAAACATATTTGAAGGAAATGCTGCTATGCCTTTTTGCCATTTTATTTTGGAATGTAATAGAATGGACAGACAAAACTCATTACCTCTAAACTAAGATAAACATTCTAAGCAAATGAAAAAATTGGCCTTAATTATATACAAATATTTGAATAAACAAATGCAATTTTTTACATTGTATTGGTTGTAATTGGAAAGAGTAATGCAAATTACATTAAAGATGTAATTGAGTTTTTAATGCACCAGTAGCTTTTTTTTTTTATGTATGATTATAAGTAACTACTTTAGTATGAACTCATTTACTTTAATTGCTAAGAATCATTTTGAGATGTACATAGTTTCAGCTCCAACAACTACATAAATAAGTTTCTGAATATATACAATGAAAGATTTGATATCTGTGAAACTCTATAAAATGTCAGGAAAGAAAAATGTAAATTGTTTGAATACACAAAAATAAGTAGCATAAAACTATGTTAATGGTTAATACAAAGGATAGTATGATGAGAACTGAGAAATAGTATTTTATGAGCGTAATTATTTGTACTTCTTTTTGAAAATTGAGATTTTTTTTAAATAAATGAGAACATGATACATCATTTTTCACTTCTTTGGTGTGTTTCACAATATACCTTTATTCTGTAACTTTAATTAAACATAAACTCAATAAAGCAAGCCTTAACAGTAATTCCCCATATTCTCTATCCAGGCTGCTGAACTAGGAGTGCCAGTGTTCCATATCTCTGTTTTTTACTTTCTCTACGCATACTATGTACATAGGCATAGTGTACAGAGAAGGTGTTGCATTCCACCATAAATACACGTTTTAAGGCCCTATGTATAAAAAACTGCATTTTTAGAAAAAGGTCCGTGTGTCTGTGAACACGATAACTCAAAAATGAAAAGTCCATAAAATATCACATTTGGTATTTGAGCAGTATTTTCCTAGGATGTGACACAGAAATCTTGAGGAAAATCCCCCCCACCCCAAACTACCCTTTACATAGAAAAATTTTCGAAAACTTTTGATTTCTTAAAAAATGGCTTGTAATGATTTTGATTAAAATGCTGAATATTAAAGATATTTACATGACATATAAAATGTATATGTTGAATTTTCTGGGAATAGCCTCTGATGACATGTTTATTCTGACATATTAACTCGTAAAACATAAGAGACAGACAAAAAGTACTACAGAAAAAATGTAGATCTCATTAAAACACAGAATTTGTCATATACACTTTTTTTTTTTTTTTTTTTCAGGAAATTGAACATTTTTGAGATATTTCTTGTTATTGGTTTCAGTTTTAAAATACTTGAAACTAATTAATTAATAAAAGGGAAGTAAGTGAAGTGTGTGTAATTTAACCCTTTTATTAATTAGATTATGCCTTCACAGTAAGTAGCTTCATAATTTACATTGTAATACTTAAAACTTTTCACATGCAGGAATTTCTCAACTCCTGGCAATGCATTGAAACAGGTTTCATCCACATGGCAACCAGTTTTTAAAAGGTTTGACTATTTTCATTTTTACAAAATAAAAAAAAAAAAAATAATGAGACATTTTCCATGTAGAGGATAGTTTAAGGTAGGGGGATTTGCATGAACATGAAGTGATCAATAGCAGGTAATAATTAATTTTTACTTTCTCTACATATACTATGTATATAATAAGTAGAGAAGGTATGTATTCCACCAAAATTTTGGTGTCATGATTTTGTCAGAAATATATGCTTTGTAATCCCCTGAATCCAAAAAAAAAAAATTTTTTTAGAAAAAGGTCCACGAGTCCATGTGTGTGTCTATGAAGAGCATAACTGAAAACCAAAACGTTTGTTAAACACCAAGCTTAATAAAATAGTTCAGCATTTTCCGACTTGACCTGAAGGTTTTAAAAACAAATACCCCACTCTAAACTACCTTTTACATGGAAGATTTTTCGAAAATTTTGTTTTACTCAAAAATGATAATAATTTTGATTAAAATACTGTATGTTTAAGATAATTTCATAACAAATGAAATGTATATCTTGAAATTTCTGGGAATAGTCCCTGAAGACCTCTTCATTTTGGATGACTTTTGTATAACTGGTAAACAATAAGAAATAGACAAAATCTTAATGCACAAAATATTTAGATCTTGTTAAAATACACAGCTTATCTCTCAAACTTTTTTTTTTTTTTTTTTTTGAGTTAATCTTTTCTGAGATTTCCTTGTTATTGCTTTCAATTTTAAGATACTTAAACTTTTCTTAAATGGCAAGTTCTCATTCATTTTATAACTCTCTTTATTTATTCCTGCCTATGTAAAGAGAGCTAAATTTCAAATGTATCACATAGCGATCAGCTTTTAAAGGATTTGATTATCTTTTTTAGCTTAGTATATTCCCTTATTTCCCATCTTCTTATAAGAAAGAATAATAAAACACTTTCTGCTAATGTTTATTACAATTACCATGAAATAGATAAAAGAATAATCTTTTGTAAGAATAATTTGTAGAACAGGTAGAAAAATGTGAATGGAACAAATCAGATGTGAGTCCGAAATGTAGAGTCCGACTGAAAAATTGAATCACAAAGCTGGGATTTGACCCCCGATCTTCCAGTTTCCATCTTGGTTCTAACCAACTGAGCTATGATGAAATGCCGGTATAACAGTAAATTCCCCATTTGTTATAAAATCTGAGACCTAGCATTTTAAGTTGCCTCCTTTGGGGTATTCTATCTCAAATATAATCCAAGATTTCTTGTGGTCTACCTGGAAAAGTGTGAGTCAAATGGGGAATTGTCAATGTCAACAGCAGGACAAACTGTAGCAACAAATATACTCTGCAAATGTGCATGCAACACAGGTGGACTGTGGCTCTAACACCTATTATCTTGTTCTCATACCCTACAGCAGATTTTATTAAATTATGGACATTATTTGAGTTTTATAACAAAACGGAGGCTCATAATCAATGGAACACACTGTTTAAATGATGCTAATGCTCGTTAATCAAACTACCATAAAACAAGGGCATATTCACAGAGCATGGGGGGAGGGGGGGAGATACAGATGTTGCACTCCTCCTCTTCATTATGCAAAACATTAATAACAAATATGATGTGTTATATATTCTCATTACTGTGTTCACCCATACGTATTCAATTTTTTCTTAAAAATGTTTTATTCTTCAAACTGACATTTGCATAAATGCTTATATTACATATTTCTTAGTAAATTCAAGGGAATAAGGGAATACATTAGGCTAAAGCTATAGTCCAATCTAAAAGCATTTTCTATGTGATGGCTTTGACTCTGCTTGAAAAGGAGCAAGAAAAACAAATAACACCTCCCATTTAAGAAGGTTATAAGTGTTTTAAAATTGAAACCAATAACAAGGAATACATTAAATGTACTGAACATGTATATGACAAAATATGTGCTTTCATAAGATCTACATTTTCTTTAACATTTTTGTTGATCTCATACCATTTCCCAGTTATGAAAAAGTCATCCAGATTGAATGAAGAGAGCTTCAAAGGCTTTCCCAGAAAATTCAAGATATACATTTTGTTTGTTATCTATATAATTTTAATAAATGGCATTTAAATTAAAATTGTTAGAGGAATTTTTGAGAAAAATGAACATTTGGAAAATCTTCAATTTGAAGGGTAATTTGGAGTGGAGAGATTTTCCTGAAAAGGTTTTCCTAATCTAAATTATTGGAGCTAAAGCTTTAAAAATATTCTGGGGAGAACCCCAAATCTCCCGGTGCGCATTACCTCCTCTTAAAGAAATCCTAGATCTTATCTTTCTGCAAAATATAGTACCAAAGATAGAGAATTGTAGAAAGTTTAAAAATTCTTACTACAGAGAATCTGGGACCAGAGAATCCTGAATGAATTTATAAGCTAGTAGACTGATAAAAATTATGGTAATGTGTTTTAAAACTTCCAGACTTACTTCAGCGCAATGAAACAATGATTTTGGATATTTCTACCAAAAATAAACAATCAGAAGTGCAGAAACGCCTTTGTTCTTCATCAGAGGCACTGAATGAAAGACTGATGCAAACAATTAAAAATGTTGTAAGAAGAAGAGGCAGGCAATTGAAAAAGAAAAACAAAGAAATTTTATATCTTAAACAAAACTTAGAACAGATAAGCTACAAGCAAACTGAATATGAAAGGAAAATCAAGAGATTAAATGCCCAATATGTAACAATGAAGAAAGTTAAGGAACTAGCGGTAAGCTTCCAGTACTAATAGTCTACATTTAAGTTTTCCACCTTACATTGGTACATACAATTTCATCATAACAGAGTGAATGAAAGAAAATGTCTGGGAAAATAAGCTGAAACAGGGAGACCACTAATACTATCTTTTAGAGGCAATTTAATATTGTCATCTGGAGGATAGTGGCAAGGAATAGATAAAAACAACAGAGGCAAGAATTTTTTCAGAATTCTACCAAAGGATTGTAGATAAAATTAAATAAAAGTAAATGCTTTTTTGGCGGGACAAGAACTTAGTTTCATTGTCTTTAACTTGTAATAATAAATTAAATATTTATACTTTTAACAGCAAGTTCTTGTTGATATTCACAGTAAGTTGTGAAACATTTATTATTAGAACTTTATTATTAAAACTGAAGAATAATAAGTACAAAATACTTGTACTTAGAACAAAAAAAGGTACATATGTTTTGCATTGAAGTGAACCTCAAAACTAATTGAGTCATAAGAAAACTTTTGAGTAGGTAACTGCCCTTTGTCCTTTTTACCTGAAAACTAGGACAGGTTTGCTGATAATGAACAAGGAGAAAGTCACTTGTTTTCATGTCATTTGGTTGCCAAGAATACCCTATAAAGTGTGTTTGGGCATCACATTCTGGTGTTTTGTGTGCTGCTTAATTAAAAATGATATAATTTTCAATAATAGTAATGAACTGGAAATGATACACTGGGAAGCTCAGTTAATAATGTATAGGGCCTGGAATTTGATGACATGCCATCTTTTCCTTAAAAAGATTGTTCATAAGCCTTAAAATCCTGAAAATGAATCTCTGATTATAAAATAAAAATATAAAATTATAAAACTCATTTTATTGGGCATATTGGGCATTTTTTCAACATATTTTCTGGTTTTTAAGTTTTGGGTCATTATTTCAATTTTTACTGTCTTTTTTTGCGTTTTCATTTTTTGGCCTTTTTTTTTTTTTTTCTTTTTTTGCAAGAAATTAGATTAATTAAAATTATTAAATTATTTCGTATTTATTTTAATCTAAGTGAATACTGGAACAGTGGGTCGACAATGTACAAGTTGGGAGTCAGTTTCTTCCTATATTATACATGTTGTCGCAGCAAGCAATTCTCCTCTATCCAATGTGCCTTTCGTAGTAAAAATAAAGGCTGTTTGACAATGAGCATGTTTAAAGGTAAGTGTTTGATCCGTTATTTTCATATTGTCACAGGTTTAGTTACAGATTCTCTGAGAGGAAAGTTTTATGTTCAGTTTTTGTAGTTCCATTCAACCAATGCCTAAAGTAAAACCATCTAAATCTTGTCATTTAAGACGGATTGTGTCTGAATTTGGAGATTATATTTTCTCTAGAGACAGTGAAGTGTTATTTTGTAAGTTGTGCAAAACAAAGATATCAGCCAAAGGAAAATTCACTGTTCAGCAACATATGAGTCATGATAAGTACAAACGGCAGTGCAACTCACAAATTGGAAGACTTCCACGCAACTTTTTCTGCAACAAAGTGTATCCATGAAAGAGAATAAATTGTCAGAGTTTTACACAGACTTTCGTGAAGCTTTAGTTTCTGCAAACATCCCATTTTGGATGTCTTATCCCAGACAAATCAACTCTTTGAAAATACTGCCTGTCACAATGTTATGGCAACAACATTAGCAAGATATGGAGACAAGTACATGGAAAGAAAATGTTTGTATCCACGAGTGATGCAGAAAAACGTTACGTGGCTAACATAATCATTGGCATATTTGAAAATGTACCAGGAGAAGTGTTTCTGCTTATAAGTGAGGTATTAGAAACTGTTAATCACTCCAGAATTTATAGACTTTTTGAAAAATGTATGGTTTTTTATGGCCTGATGCATCAAAATGATGATATCTTGCTTTTTGTGACTGACACAGCACCATATATGGTAAAAGTGAATATAATCTTTTTACTCGAAAATGGTGCATCTTACTTGCTTGGCACATACTATACATCGGGTGGCAGAGGAAGTTAGAGAACATTTTTACTTTCTCTATACGCACTATGTACATACTGTAAATTGAAATCCCCTCATAAAACATAATAAAATAAACAAAATGAATAACATACTGTTAAACCTGTAGAAAAAAAATATAAAAAATATTTAAATATATTTAAATTTCTTAAAGAAACTACTTCTAAAATTATATCCTTAGAATAAAAACCAGCTGAAAAAGGTATTCCACATAAAGCATAATTTATACTGTATAGAGAAGGTATTGCACTCCACCAAAAAATTTGATACCGAGATTTCACCGGAAATATATGTTTTAGGGTCCCCTGTATCCAAAAACAGTATTTTCAGAAAAAGGTCCGTGTGTATGTGTGTGTGTGTCCGTGTGTCTGTGAACACGATAACTCAAAAACGAAAAGTCGGCAAAATACCAAACTTGGTATTTAAGTTTAGTATCTTCCAGGGATGCGGCATGAAGATTTTGAGAAAAATCCCCCACCCCAAACTAACCTTTACATGGAACTTTTTTCGAAAATTTTGATTTTCTAAAAAATGGCTGTAACGATTTTGATGAAAATATCGTATATTAAAGATATTTACCTGACAAATAAAATGTATATTTTGAATTTTCTGGGAATAGCCTCTGAATTTTGCATAACTGCTAAACCGTAAGAGATGGACAAAAACTTACCATACAACAAATGTAGAGCACTTTAAAACACACAATTTATGTTATATACATTTTTTTCGTGGAGTTGCTTGTTTTTGAGATATTCCTTGTTTTTGGTTTCAGCTATAAAAAACATACATTTCTCATATAGGACTTTGTGAACTCGTGTCCATACAAACTAAGGAACTTCAGTCACATAGCAACCAGCTTTTGACTATCACTTTAATCTATGGTACTCCCTTATTTTGCTTCTACTTATAAGGAAGCAAGTAATAAGACTATTTCTGCTAATTTTTTCTCGATTAGCAGGAAGTAAACAGAAGCATAAGCTTTTTAACAATAATTTATTGCAGAGTTGTAGAGAAAGTCATGTGAATGGAACATATCAGATTTTTCTCAAGTGGATTGCCTAGTATCAAAGATGAACATTTTTGTCAAAGCTCCCTGCTCATGTACATGGCTCCTGGTATTCCACTTCCACCAGAACCTGTCAACCTGGGACACTGGGTTGATTCAGCAATTTATTATTGCGATCATTTCCAGATAGTGAAACGTGTTATTGAAACATGATGCTACTGCAATTGATAATAGGTAAAATACTATTTTCAAGCAGTGAAATTGAAGGACCGCTAGCCTTCATCAAGGCAAATTTCAGTTCCTTAGCACAGGGAAACACATGTGCACAGGAGAAAGGTGTAAATCTGGAAAGTTCTCTAACTCTAATGAACAAAATGGAATCTGATTTGAATAGTTTAGGGCGAGATGTTGGAAGAAGGATATCTAAGAAAGTGGAACAGCTCATTATAAATATTCTGAATACGAAACTTGGTGTTGCACTTCTCAAATATTAACCAATGAAACATTTGATACTTCCTGCATTGAGGAAGATCTTGCATATTTCAAGTATGCTCCAGTTGTATCTGCTGATGTGAAAAGGAGTTTCTCACCATGCACAAATTTGCTTTCTGACAACAGGCGTTCCCTAACTTTCGAGAACCTGCACATGCTACTGGTTATCTACTGCAATAATTGTGAATAAAGTAAGATTTTTTTATACATTCATCTTCCTATAACAAAGAAATTGGCAAGTTTAAATTAATATTAATTTTTAGTTTCAGTTCTAATGTTACGGAGGTAATAATTGTGCTTAAATGAAGCAATTACTTTTTCAAGTAAATTTTAGATCATTTTATAGAGTTTTAGGTCATTTTATTGATGATTTTTTAGATATATTTAGGTCATCAAAGTCCAGGGCCTGGTAATGTACTATGAGTTGTTTTACATAAAGCTTCATCAAAATGATTACTTACACAGCAGTACTGGTATCATAGGATCTGTCCACCATCATTCTGCTGTGTAAGTAACAAATTATTTTGATGAAGCCTTGTGTAAAATAACTCATGGTACATTTCAATAATTTTCGATGTTGCATAAAACATATATAAAAGAGTTTCAAGGTTGCTATGTTATGTTTGTTCAGTGTTGTTTCGAAAAGCCTTATTTGAAACAATGCCAAAGAGTTATAACAGTCTCATAGCTTGTACTTGAACTAGATCATGGTTTGTTGTCACAGCTTTAAAATTTTTTTTATTTATTTTTTTTAGATATGCTTTTATGTACCTAACATTGAAAATTACATCATTTTGAGATTAAGCAGTATGTGAAGCACTAGTGTGTGATACCCACATATACATCAAAGGATGTTCTTGGCAAGCACATGACATGAGAACAAATGGGTTTCTCCTAGTCTGCCATTAACAAACTTCTCATAGCGTTCAGGTAAAGGGACAAAGGGCAATTACCCACTCAAAAGAGTGTATACAATAAATTATTGGAATCATACCAATCACACTTTGAAAACACTGTGTCATAAGTATTTTGAAGAGGTATCTAGCAGTTCATTATATTGGACTGTCACCACCTGAAAAAAATATTTTATTTATGCCATCATATGCTGTGGGTTATTAATGCCAATTGATTGTAAATCAATGTTTATGCAATAGATGTTAATGAAACTTAATACATGACAATTTTAAACTGCATGTTAGATCAATCCTAATATCTTAAATAGGAATGTTGGAATATATGCATATTCAGGAAATAGTTATCCAAGTTACTGATGTTTTGTACTGAGGAAGAGAAAGAAGAAAGAAGAAATAAGGGGTGAAGGGAAATGAAAAGACACTTGGTTCAATATTATGGTTATAAGGAACAATTACAACTCATCATAGAAATAGTAAAAGAAGGGACATTTTTCATATTTGGATTTTTCTTTTACAGCTGGAAGAAATGCAAAATAAAGTAACCCAACTACAAAAGAAGCTTGATGCAGTACATGAAGCATTGGATAATATATCTTTACAGCACCATAATGTGTTAAGGATTCAGCTGCTTCAGGCAATTGATTCAAAAGATGCTCTCCTCTTTCAGACAATGAAACAAAACAAAAGACTATATCATGAAAATGCCCTGCTTAGATGTGAGATGCTTATGCATAGCTCTTAAGAATGCATGATTTTCTTATGCAACATTTTATATGTTGTACTTAGTTTCAAACATTTAAGATAAAAGACTTGATTTTTCTTCTTCCCAGCGACCAACACTATTATACTATTATTACTAGTGTATTACTATGTCTCACTTAAATGGACTATGTATAAGCAAGTAACTTATGTGAGCACAGTTCACTTTATACTAAATATTTATTATATATACATCATTTCATTGTAGAAAAATTATTTGCATAGGTACCTATCCTAAAATCATTGAGTTATACTGTTTACTATTTACACTATTTCAGTATAATCAAGATTAAACATTGTTAGTAATTTATTTACCCATTTAAATGAAGCATGATTTAATATTCATAATATATTAATCATTTAAAGTTACCTATTTTATTAATACTGCATACTTGAACAAATTTGCTTAGTCAATTAAAATGCTGGAATATCATTGAAACATTATCAGTATGTATTATGTATTTTTGATTGAACAAATTATAGAAGAGGAACCAAAACAATAATAATACAAAAATAATAGTAATAATAACAACAACAATAATAAAAAAGAAAATAATTACAATTTCATTCCGTAGAGTGAATTTGGACACTTAAATTTCTAGAATTATATTACAATATGTATGCAAATATACAAATTACTAACAATTTTACAACTAATTTAAATTATAGAAACACTATTTATTAAAAATATTCCCAATTTCAACTGAAATTGTCACTTTTAACCAATTTGCAAATGATTTAATTTGTTATGGCAATTTATTAAATAACTAATATCTTCATATTGCACTTCATTTACAGACACATTTTATTTACATTATACCTATAATAATTAGTTGCCCTCCATGGTGCAATGGCTACCATGCTAGCCTCATATCCCAACCTCGCAAGTTCAAACCCGGTGGAGGATGGTGGATTTTTTTCGGGTGTAAAAATCCTTAGCATGGCTTGGAAGGGAAGTAAAGCCATTGGTCCCTTGTTGTAGATTTACAGTGTGTAAAAGAACCTCAAGCCTGATAAAGAGGCCTCTGCCCAAAATTAATCTGTCTTTCATGCACAATATAGAATGGGATGCTGAGAACCACAGTAGTTAAAGAGTGTCCATAAATAAAAGCCCATTTCCATTTTTTTCATATAATAATTTATATTGTTTTTTTTTTTTTTTTTTTTTTTTTTTTTTGTGCATTAGAGTATATGTTTGTTTACCTTTTATTGGATGATGCCTATCTGTTATAATATTATTGCTTTATAGACATGTAAAGAAAAAAATTGAAGGTTTTGTTTTATTACTAATATCTCCTTATAGGATTTCCTAGTTTTTTTTTAAACAAATTTGCCTAGGCAATTAAAATACAGGATTATCATTGAACCATTATTTGTAGATATTATGTATTTTTAATTGAACACATTTCAAGCACTTTGATAACCATTTTTTGCAATTTTCCTCATTAGGTGCCATAGAGCGTAAGTTGTCTTGAAGTTATGTAGTAATGACCTGATGAATTTAGAGGAATATTGAATTTATTTAATGAAACAACTCTTTGAGATTTATATGTATGTTTCCTACCATACATTTTGGGCTATCTCTTTACATTTTGCATTTGTTTAAAATAAGCAAGAAGTAGTCTTCCAAGGTTATTTGAAAAAAAAAATTAAAATATATATTTCATTCTCATTTCAGTATTTCAAACATGAAATATTTTAATGTAAATCAATTGATAAATAAAAAATTAGAGAATATATTTTCCATGTGGAAACATTTACTTGGGACATACAACGTTTTCTTAAAATCTTTGTTGTGTATTATTTAAAGATGCTTTAAATTTAATATATGAAATTAGATATTTATCCAAATACTATTTTTTACTGTTCTCTCCCTCCTCTCTCTCTAAATATTGAAGTTTTGAGCTAAATGCAGCACCTACATCCTCCTTCAGGCAAACTAAGCAATAATGGAATAATTTTGTTGCCAAATAGAAATGTAATGAAGAATGCAAATAACATACAAGTATAAGACTATTGAACTTTAAGTACATGAATTTTATTTATGTTGGAGTTTAATTTTATAATGTAATATTAATTAAAATATGTTTTAAATACTCAATATAGTCTTTTCTTTTAAGGTTTTATATTTTATTACAAATAAATATATGGCTCCCCATATTTACTGCCAATCCAAATGAAAATTCACTAAACTACAAGTATATAGAAAAATATAGGAATATGCTAAACAAAATAATGGGGAAAGTAAAAAACAAAGTACTAATTCAAAATTCAAGAAAACAAGAAAAAAAAAAACACACTCAAAAAGTACAGTTATTAAATGAAGAGAATACTAGTATTAACAAGAAATCTTCTAATAGAAAAAATAAAAAAATGGTGGTCAGTGCAACAAATAAATGATGTATTGAATGATTACTGTATAAATATTGCAGTTATAAAGCAATTAAATAGTATAAAATATGCAGAATCAAATGAATTCATGAATGAAATGATAAACTATTGCTAAGATGAAATAGTAAAGCGTCTTAACACACTATTGTAATCTACTGTTTAGTACAGAAGCGTTTCCTGCAGTTATCAAACAAGCAATGACTATACCAATTTATAAACAGAAAGGGGAAAACTACAGTCTAATTTCCCCATGCTCACTATTTTCAAATGCAGCAATTCTATAATTATGTTATTATTCAAAAATATCAAATGGTTTTCAGAAAGCAAAGTGAAGAATAAAATTATGTTGGGAAATAACTTAATTCTAATATCTTTAAATAGAAAATAATGTGTAGTAATAATATTTATTTGTCACAAGTATTTGACTGAGTTAACATTGATAAATTAATTGAAATTGTGGAAGAATATGGGATTAGAGGAGTTGCTGCAGACTTGCTAGAGAGCTATTTAAAGAAACGAGAATAAAGTATATAAATAAGACATTTGATCTTAAGTCAGGGATCAGCAACTGGTTGCCCTTTGAATAAAGCAAAGAGAGAATATGTGCTCGATGCTTCTGTGAATTGCTTATTGTGAGTGCATGACCAGCTACTCGGAAAGCAAGAACAATAATTTCTTCAGTGTTATGTGCTCTGAAAGTGGATTTCCAGTTTAGTTGTGATAGTTGTGATACCAAAGCTTATCCATTAAGTAGAAATGCTTATCAGAACAAACCCAGTTTGTACAGAACCTTCTTCATGCCATTTTCTAATGGACAGTAATACATGTTCCTGGAGGGTGTATTGCATTTATTGAAATGTCTGTAAATCCTGCTAAACAGCAATAAGGAATTTGTTATAATACACATGTCTAGTTAATTGATATTCTCTGCTACAGGCCTACGCTCCATCACAACTGAAATGGAAGCAGTGCATTGTCAGAGCATAACCATAACTATCAGTAACCAAAAAAATGATATGGCACCTGAAACACCATTCCATTTAATTTCATCAGCAGTGTCTGTTGAACTTCCATGAATGATTACTTACTGTTTTCTGTCAATGCTATCTATTTTGACAGACATTATCAACGTCCCAATTTCTTATTCCAACAAGTCCTAATAATCATCATCATCAGCAATTAATTTTAGTCTTCTCGGTAGCAAAACTCTTGTGACATACATCATCTCCCGCGCCTGGCAATAAATAACAGTTCGTCTTCATTATGATAAAATTGCTACTATTGCATCTGCACCCTCTTCGTCGACTTCTGAATGACGTAAACATCGTGGCTGTTGTGCATATTTTCCGATACGCCTGGTCGCTTTGTTGACAATTATACTGTATACCACGTGTCGTCCTTCGTGATGTAGAGGTAAGATGCCAGCACCTGGTCCCCAAGGTCGCGGGTTTAAACCCGGCGGAGGGCCATGTATTTTTTCGGGCATAGGAAGGGAAGTAAAGCCGTTGGTCCCGTGTGGTGGATTACGGCACGTAAAAGAATCTCAAGCCTGAGAAAGAGGTCCCTGAGCAAAATTAAGCGGTCTTTCACGTCGAATAAGAACAACAGTTAAAGAGCGTTCATAAATAAAACTCATTTTAATTTCATTTAATTTGTATTCCGCGCCAGTTCAGCATCATATAATCAGCCAACGAGACTATTACCACGCTTTCATGGGGAATTGAAATTCATTTGAGTACTCTTACCATATTAAATGTTGCATGGACACGCGGATTCAAATCGTATTGAATTTTGGATCTGATCCTCTTTAAAAATAAAATCGGAATGGGATCGGATCGAAATATGTTGCATGGAAACACCTCTACTTCTGTGTCGCCTTCCGTGGTGTAATGCTTACCATACTAACTTCATATGCCCAAGGTCGCGGGTTCAAAGCCGGCGGAGGATGGATTTTTTCGGATGTTGATTTCTTAATATAGTCAATCAATGACTGTAAAAGTTCATCTATGTGTTGTATATATGTGGTGAAAATTTCTGCTTTCCAGCTCTTATAGTTACTGAGAAAATGGTACATAAGTATCCAAAAATGCTGTTTTGAGAAAACTGAATTTAAAGATACAAATGTTCTAAAAAGGGGCATTGCATAGCAGCCTTAAAGACATGCAGACTAGCATTTAAATTGATTAAAATCCTCTTAACCACCCACAAGTACACATTTTCTGAAACTAGAAATAATAAAGGTTTTAGTGTCAACATTTTTTATTTTTTACTATTACCTTGTCCCCTTAAGCAATATGAACTCGGTTGCGTCAGAATAAGTTGGCAAAACACGATTATTTCAGTGATGAAAGCATTTTGGGAGGGGCGGCTATTGAACCAATGGATAGTTTCTAATATGATTTCAATAACTGTCAGAAGAAGAGTTAAACATGGGAAAACTTAAATTCATAATAATAAATATTTTAATAATATATTGTAGTATATATATAGAATTTTATTTCAGACAGCTCATTACAATTTAGTGGTCTACGTTTTCGCTTACTTTAATGCAGTGATCCGCAAAGGTACACTCACGATTGTAGCCCTTGCAGATTCAGGGGAGGAAGATCGACGCAGTGATGTGACAGAACTACTCTTCCATCAGAACAATATTAAACGGCATTATACAACATGTCATAAAGACCACTCGGATCTCGCAGGTTAGCAGTTCATACATTTAATGTAAATAATTCAACAATAATAAGGGAAGGGAAGTAAAGCCGTTGTCCCTTGTAGATTTACGGCACGTAAAAGAACCTCAAGCCTGATAGAGAGGCCTCTGAGCAAAATTAAGCGGTCTTTCACGCCCAATTTAGAATGGGATGCTGAGAACCACAGCAGTTAAACAGCGTCCATAAATAAAACTCCATTTATATTTATTTCTACTTCTGCTATCCTACTCGCACGCGATAGTCACATGTTAATTCTTTTTGTTTGTTACTCTGTGGTAGATTATAACAACCACTTTTATGGTTTCTGTAGTTTGCAATGTATTCTCAAATACAACTAACTTCACAACTGCTTATAAACAGAGTAACAAATATATGTTTAACAGGTTCACCAGCGCAATTCTAAGTGCTAACATAATATGTTGAATAGATATTTTACTCTCGAAGATTGCGCATTTAAAACGATCTCAATTCGAATTTAACATGTGAAACACGGATCGTATTGAGATAGAATTGTTCTCAAATCGATTTCAATTGCCCACGGAAACGTGGGAATTATTTTTGTTGGTGACAAATGTGGGCTGGAGTGCGTCAATCTGGAAACTGTAGGAACCCTGTCATTGCGGTGACATCGCTCAAGGTTCCGGTCGGCCGGTGTATTCTCTCACCTCATCCCTCCTTCCCGCCCCGAGAGTTCCTCATGGAGAATAGGGACAATAATCACTTAATATGGGTTCGGTACCGAGTCCCCTCAGCCCGTATCATGTTCAATTGCTATAGGAATACATAAAATACGAATGTGAAATCTTTGCCACAAAATCTAGAAGAACTCAAGGAGCGGAACTGAAGAGCTTACCACTACTGTATTTGAGGATAAGTATTCAAAGAGTATAGCAAAAGTTTGATTAGCGTGCAAACATATGCCGACTTACATGTGAATACCATAATTGTGAAAACAAACATTGAAAACAAAACCGTCTTGAGTTCCTATTCAATATTACATATAAAGACACCTGTACATTACCTGTCCAAACTTTACACATACCATGCCGTGACTTTAAATGTAAATGCACTGCCTGCTTGATCGAAATGTGATTCAGCGGGAGTGGTTGGAGTGTGAAACATAATACTTATGAAAACAAAATCAGTTTATTAAACAAAATCCAGGGAAAAAAAAACAACATTAAACTAACTAAATACATTTATTGCATTAAGAATGTCACCATCAAGAAGTTCAAGGAACGCAAAATCATCAGTTATATCTATTTTAAATCTAAATACTTCAAGAAAAGCTCGCGTTAGAATAAATAAAGAGAAAGCCTTCTTCCATTTCTTTCGAAAATACCGGCGCCGAAACAAAGGTATGTACGACTATTTTCGTTTGAGTAGCAATAGATTATCATAATTACCTTTGACGTATAAAACTATATATATATATATAGTTATGCAATTTGGAACTAGATTATTGCACTGAAGTTTTAACAGTGTTGAAGGTACTACTTCTGCCAGGGATTATATTATGCATAATGAGTTTAACAGATAACTCATATGTTAAATATAATTTGTTGCCGAAAAACAGCCATTCAGCAGAAAGCAACGGCTTTTCTTCCTTTGGCGATCCAGATTTGGTAGTATACTATTCGGTCGTTAGAAGCTCTTGTGCAGTTGTTTACAAGATTTTCGTTGTTTCCCTCACTATGATCATTATGGCGGTCATTGATAACGGATTTTCTTTCTTTGGCAATCCAGATTTGATAGTATATTATTCGGTCGTTAGCTCTTATGTAATTGTTTACAAGATTTTTGTTGTTTCCATCACTATGATTCATTATGGCGGTGGTTGCTAAAAAAACGAAAAATACCGCGAGATTACTAGCTGTCGTCTTTACTGATATTTGGCTTCGTACATTTTTAAGCACATAGGAGCATAAGCGATTCTATAGCAATTCTGTGTGTTTACGGGTGTGCGCTTTATATTTCACATTATTACCTTACGTTGGTTTCACCACTTAAACTACCACTAAAACTATTTAGGTATTAGTTTTGTCACTTTTACTCTTAGTAATATAGTATTACAACGTTTTAAAAATACATCTTGTCTATTTTTAGCCTTTAAGTTTATATTAAATTATACCAAAAGTATTAGTTTACTTTAGTTTTTTCCAACAATTTATATTTTTTTACTAGCTATCAGACAGGTAGCTTCTAAATCGTTCATAGTTGACGTTCATATTACAAAATTCAGAGCTTCCAATATTTGAAAACTGCTTATCACTAGCTATTAAAAGGCTGTGGAACCATCATTGGTGGTTTGTTATTCAGTTTCTTTATAGTTGATTTTAAGGCATTTGTTGCCGTTTTTTGCATCATGACGATGATTTCCAACATTAATACAAAAAATACAGCGATATACCTTCCTGCCGATTCTAAAAGTGATTCTGTGTGTTTAGAGTTCTGAATCATTATTGTTGTGTAAATAAGAGATTTTCGTGTAATTTGTTTTTAGTAATTTTCAGTGGTTTCACCAAAACACGCGAGTGAAGCAAGCATGCTCTGTGTTAGGTTTAGTTAGTGTGTAAGGAAACTGATTTTCCTGTACTTTGGTTTCAATAATTTCCACTAGTTTCATCAAAGCAGGCGAATGAAGCAAGAATGCGCTGTGTGAGGTATAGGTTAGCCTGTAAAGAAACCCATTTTACTGCACTTTGGTTTCAATGGTTTTCACTGGTTTCACCAAAGTATGCGAGCGAAGCGAGCATGCGCTGTCTTAGGTCTAGGTTAGAGAGAGAGAGAGAGAGAGAGAGAGAGAGAGAGTATGTAAATATGCTGATTTTCATGTTTTTTTGGTTTTAATAGTTGCCACTTGTGTCATCAAAGTATGTGAGCGAAGAGAGCCTGTGCTGTCTTAGGTACCTATACGTTCAGTGTATTAAATGAACTAGTTTTCGTTTACTTTGGTTTTAATAATTTAGATTGGTTCCACCAAAGTATGCGATCGAAGCGAGAATGCACAGTCTTATGTTTAGCTCAGTGTATTGAATAAACTAGTTTTCGTCCACTTTGGTTTTAATAATTTCGATTGGTTCCACCAAAGCCTGCGAGCGAAGCGAGCATTAGGTATATTAAATTTAGGTTAGTGAGTGCCAATAAACTGATTTTCTTGTACTTTTGGTTTTAATAATTTCCACCAGTTTCACCAACTGTATTATGCTTTGGCACTCCTTTGTTAATGTGTGAATGTTGGTGACTTTTGAGCTTCAGTATTTTTTTTCTTTCTTTATTGTTTGGTGACTTTATCCAAGTTGGTAGCATCCACATTTCATTGTTTCTAGACCGTAAATACTTACTTCCCGCCTAGCAACAGCTATTAAATTTTCCCCCACCATGAACATTTTCGTGAATTTTGCTATTTAAGAAAGTGTATTTACAGGTGGGAGTGGTAAGATATTCTAATTCTGGATGAAGACATAGTAGCTCCTTGATGCTCTGAAGTGTATTATAAGGCTGGTTTCAATTCTTAAAGATTTATATTTATATGATAGTACTATCGTTTATTAATATTATTATTGTTGTTGAATTATTTACATTAAATTTATGACCTGCTAACCTGTGAGATCCGAGTGATCTTTATGACAAGTTATATAATGTTTAATATTGTTCTGATGAATGAGTAATTCTGTCACATCACTGCGTCGATCTTCCTCCCCTGAATCTGCAGGGGCTACAATCGTGAGTGTATCTTTGCGGATCACTGCATTAAAGTAAGCGAAAACGTAGACCACTAAATTGTTATGAGCTGTCTGAAATAAAATTCTTTATATAATATACTACAATATATTATTAAAATATTTATTATTATGAATTTAAGTTTTCCCATGTTTAACTCTTCTTCTGACAGTTATTGAAATCATATTAGAAACTATCCATTGATTCAATAGCCGCCCCTCCCAAAATGCTTTTATCACTGAAATAGTCGTGTTTTGCCAACTTATTCTGATGCAACCGAGTTCATATTGCTTAAGGGGACAAGGTACTCTAAAATAGTAAAAAATAATTTTGTTTTGTTTTTGACACTACAACCTTTATTATTTCCAGTTTCAGAAAATGTGTACTTGTGGGTGGTTAAGAGGATTTTAATCAATTTAAATATAATTTAAATGCTAATCTGCATTTCTTTAAGGCTGCTATGCAATGCCCCTTTTTAGAACATTTGTATCTTTAAATTCAGTTTTCTCAAAACAGCATTTTTGGATACTTATGTACCATTTTCTCAGTAACTATAAGAGCTGGAAAGCTGAAATTTTTAGCACATATATACAACACATAGATGAACTTTCACAATCGTGATTTTATAGTATAAATTGACTATATTAAGAAATCAACAATATTGCATATTTTCCATATTTTTATGATTTGAATTATTTCTTTTTAAATTTCTACTGAAATTTGTATCACTGCTAAATAATTGAGGTTCAGGAGATGGCTGATTATACTAAGAACAAACATGCAAACATGTGATTATGTATTGCAAGCAGTATCAGATAAAGGGGTACATGAATCCACATGTTTTAAGACTTAGTTTTATTACTTTTCTGCTGAATGAAATACTTTTATAGACTCAACCACATAAGCTATTAATGCAAACAACTTGAAATAATTGTCATGATTTATAGAATAATTCACACAAATTTCTGGAAAAAACAATTGAATATTTAAGAACAGCGGTTTTTCAACTCACTTAAGGTGCAATTTCCGTATGTTCACACACCTTGTACCCTTAATTACATTAATCCTAGTGAAATTTTATCATGAATATCGTAGGGTGTAAACAGAATCTGTATATGAATACGATAAAGGGATTTATAATCAGCAGGATAAGTGGTCTGCATGTGGCAGGTTTTCTTTTTATTGCTTTAACTGAAGTAATACAAAGCATTTTAGTTTAAACTTCAGAATATCTTTGTAAGTATTGTGTTCCTAAAGATTACGATCGTCCGATATGACTAATCAGATTTAAGGACGTTAATCTTATAAATTAAATAAACTAAATAAAATAATAAGGAGGCGATGAAAGACGCCCATGTTTAAAGCCTTTCATATACTTTTTCAGACATCTAACCAGAAATATATTTTGTGTATTCTTTTTTTTTTTTTCTGTTTCAAAGGCTATTCTATGGATCACATTGTGCAGGAGGCCTCAAAAAAGTGGAAGCGGCTGGGCCCAGGGAAAAAGAGGAAATACATAGAGTATGTGAAGAACAGAAGTAATGCAAGAAAACAATTGAAGAAAGTGCAGCTGAAACTTTGCTTAACAATTTTACCATATTTCATGCTATTTATGTTGTCTAAGCATGCTCTTAGAGAATGCGAAAAATAAAAAAAAAAAAAAAAATAGAGAAATCACACACGTCAAACATTGTTTATTTATGTGGAGGGTAAAATTTGTAATATTAAACAAATATTTTCAACAAAAAAGGAAAAATGTTGCTGTGACCGTGTTTTGAGCAAATGTTTTATGTAGAGGCGTTTCAGTACGCTGAGTAATAAACATGCACATCTATATCAGCAATGTTTGTTACTTTTCTACTGATGAGTCCACTTCTCACCCATACATTACGACAAGGAACCGTATGACACCATATCTTATACGACCGTTGTGGATTCCTGAGGGCACATCTAAAGAGACGGGAAAGCTCGTCGGATGTGCGCAGAAATATATCACGTCAATGTTGTCAAAGACCACAAGACAAAAGAGAGACCGGCTACGACGTGCCAGCACAACTTCCCGATGACATTACACGCGGAGTCTTGCGGATATCGAATCAAAGTCATGGTCTGTAAAATACATTTTGTAGGTACGCAATAAATATTACGATAAAGTTCTACACGTTCTACACATTGACTGTTCTTGTACACAAGTGGTGTGTAAGTCAAGTTTGAGAAATATAGTTAGAATCCCGGGTGTAGTACCGACAATTAAAATTTTGATTCATCCCCATAGTAGATATTGACAGGAAATATAAAGTAAAGAAACCAAATCACTCAAGTACCACATTAGATTACTTTATCACAATATTTTGATAATATTTAATTGCCATAGTTGATAGTTTCTGTTTCATAATTTGATGCTATATAAACATCACAATGACGTGTTTCTTCCTACGAAAAAGAAAGAAAAAAGTAGTTGCATTACCTTCCTATATCCACAAAATTTTCTGTTACATAATTAAGATGGCAAAAATAGGAAACACACAAAGAATAAAAATCTGATGTTCCCTTCACATGACTTTCTCTACATCTTTGCAACAGATTATTGTTAAAAAGCTAATGTTTCTATTTACGTGCTAATCGAGAAGAAAATACTTGCTTCCTTGTAAGTAGAAGGGAAATAAAGGAGTGCCGTAGGTTAAAGTGATAGTCAAAAGCTGGTTGGTATGTGACTGAATTTCCTTTGTTTGTATGGACAGGAGTTGACAAATTCCTGTATGAGAAAAGTACAAGTTTTTCAAAGCTTGAACAAACAAAAAAAAAAAACAACAAACAATACAAAAAAAAAAACAACAAAAAAACAAGGCATATCTAAAAAACGATCTACTCCACGAAAAAAAAATGTATATAACATAAATTATGTGTTTTAATGTGCTCTACATTTTTTGTCTGTTAAGTTTTTATCCATCTCTTACGGTTTACCAGTTATGCAAAATTCCGTAAAATTCATCCAGAATAAAGTAGTATTCAGAGGTTATTCCCAGAAAATTCATGATTTACATTTTATTTGGCACGTAAATATCTTAAATATAAGAAAGAGCTTTTAATAAAAATCGTAACAGCCATTTTTGAGAAAATCAAAATTTTCGAAAAAGGTTCCATGAAAAGTGCAATTGGGAGGTTTTCTTGAAAATCTTCGTGTCGCATCCATGGAAGATACCAAACTAAATACCAAGTTTGGTATTTAACGGTCTTTTCGTTTTTAAGCAATGCTTTTCACAGACACACACTCACACACACATACACACACACATAGATCTTTTTCCAAAAATGCTTTTTATGGATTCAGGGGGATCCAAAACATATATTTCCGGCGAAATCTTGGTATCGAATTTTTGAGTGGAATACAATACCTTCGCTATACACTTTGTACATAGTACGTGTAGAGAAAGTAAACATATGTAATTTACTATACATAATGCAATAATAGAACTTGCAGCACATATAAATTATAAAAACGAAGCAAGAAAATAATGCTTCACTACTTTTAATATTAAACTGCCTGAAAAACAGGAAATTACTACTCAATATAGTGTTAACATAGAGTATTATTGAAAACTAGCATCACTTATCACATCTTAAAACATGTTTCCGATTAATTCGTAGTACTGTTTGGTACTAATACGCACAATATTTACACACTGAAGTAAAATAACCCGCATTACAATAACCATTATAAGCTACCACGCCATATTGTTTAGACTGAGATATTTCGATGCACCATAACTATGTCTTGCGTCAATCACGACACAGCGCTGCAAGTGTCTAGTAATCTCCCGGTTCACGTTAGGCTAAGCCAGAAGACGTCTCATACTTCCAAGTGAGGCACAAACCATTATGAGAAATGAAGCAGCAAGTAGTGGAGGCAAGATACAGGTATAAATTTCGGTCTCTTCAGACTTTGAGTCGACTATTTTGGTGAGTACCATTCTAAATTTCAGTTTTGTATAAAAGAGGTGGATGCAAATAAATTCATGCGAGCTAATAATAATAATAATAATAATAATAATAATAATAATAATAATAACAATAAAAAAGAAGAAATCTGACATGTTCCATTCACATGACTTTCTCTACATCTCTGCAACAGGTTGTTGTTAAAATCTTATACCTCTATTTACTTCATGCTAATTGAGAAAAAAATAGCACAAATAGTCTTATTACTTGCTTTCTAGTAAGTAGAAGCGAAATAAGGGAGTACCATATGTTAAAGTGATAGTCCAACCCTGATTGCTATTTGACTGAAGTTCCTTTGTTTGTATGGACACGAGTTGACAGATGCCTGTATGAGAAAAGTATAAGTCTTTCAAAGTTGAAACCAAAAACAAGAGATATCTCACAAACGATCAACTCTACGAAAAAGAAAATGGTATAAATCGTGTGTTTTTATGTGTTCTACATTTTTTGTGGCAAGTTTTTGTCCATCTCTTACGGTTTAGCAGTTATGCAAAATTCCGTAAAATTCATCTAGAATAAAGTAGTCTTCAGAGGCTATTCCCAGAAAATTCAAGATATACACATTATTTGTCAGGTAAATATCTTTAACCTACTGTATTTTAATAAAAATCGTTAGAGCCATTTTTGAGAAAATCAAAATTTTGGAAAAAAGTTCCAAGTAAAGTGTAGTTGGGGTGGGCGGATTTTCTTGAAAATCTTCGTGTCGCATTCTTGCAAGATAAGTTTGGCATTATTTAACGGTCTTTTCGTTTTTGAGATATCTGATATATCTGTTCACAGACAGACACACACACACACACACACACACACACACGGACCTTTTTCCAGAAATGCTTTTTTTTTTGATTCAGGGGGACCCAAAACATGTATTTCCGGTGAAATTTCGGTATCGAATTTTTGGGTGTATTACAATACCTTCTCTATACACTATGTACATAGTATGTGTAAAGAAAGTAAAAAAAAAAAAGCTTTGATTTAATTGTTTTTTCACATACGCCGTGTGTAGGAACATGAGTTGAAATGGTAGAATAAGACTGAAAAATCTGATGTGTTCCATCACATGACTTTCTCTATATCTCTGCAACAAATTATTGTTAAAAAGCTTATTCTTCTATTTACTCCATGCTAATCGAGAACAAATTAGCACAAATAGTCTTATTACTTGCTTCCTTGTAAGTAGAAGCGAAATAAGGGAATACCATAGGTTAAAGCTGGTTGCTATGTTAATGAAGTTCCTTTGTTTATATGGACAAGAGTTGACAAATTTCTGTATGAGAAAGGTTAAGTTTTTCAAAGCTGAAACCAAAAACAAGGAATATCTAAAAAACGATCAGCTCCACGAAAAAAATGTATACAACACAAATTGTGTGTTTTAAAGTGCTCTACATTTTTTGTGTAAGTTTTTGTCCATTTCTCACGATTTAGTAGTTATGTAAAATTCCGTAAAATGCATCCAGTATAAAATAGTCATCATTCCTAGAAAATTCAAGATATACATATTATTTGTTAGGTAATTCTTTAATATGCCATATTTGAATGAAAATCGTTAGAGCCATTTTTGAAAAAATCAAAATTTTCGAAAAAAGTTCCATGTAAAGAATAGTTTGGGGTTGGCAGATTTTTTTTCAAAATCTTCGTGTCGCATCCCCGGAAGATATTAAACTTAAATATCAAGTTTGGTATTTTACCGACGTTTCGTTTTTGAGTTATCGTGTTCACAGACACACGGGCACACGGACATACACACACACAATGACCTTTTTCTGAAAATACTTTTTTTTGGATACAGGGGACCCTAAAATGTATATTTCCGGTGAAATCTCGGTATCGAATTTTTGGGTGGAGTGCAATACCTTCTCTATACACTATGTACATAGTACGTGTAGAGAAAGTAAAAATATACTAAATTGGACAAATCTCTAGAAGTAAACACAGTGAAATTATGATTGACATCGTGAGATTCAGACATCCCGCCCCCCTCAAATGCAATTTTTGCGTAGGCCTTGCTTGGGCACTATTTGTTTGACACCAATGTTCTAAATATTGAGACACGGAATATGTGACGATGTTATACTTTCGTCGCACGTGCTCATCTCGTCGGAAAGAACCTCTGTTATGGAGATCTATGAACATGTCTAAGATAATGTGCACTGCTTCAGCATTTGCATGGCCGACAGTATCAGAACGTACGCATAAAACATCTTTCCCACGCTCCGAATGCTCTACATGAGACCGCATCCTTCGGAAGAAAAACAAGTGAGGTCATCCCAGATCATCTCGGTTGCGTTTTGGGTACCCACTCGAGATTCTTATAACCTCACATTTATCTTCGCACAAAAAGCAACCGTTCATTTACATACCCAAGATACGTACTTCCGTCTTGTGTGCTTCCATTCACCGCTTTTCAGAATTCAATAATTCTGATTCGCCGCTTGCCAAGTGAACAACAAAGTTTCCTAATCGTGACCGAAATTTGTACGCACGTAACATATGTAACGAGAGGCTCAAGTTAGAACACGACTGAAAGAAGTTTACTGAACCTAAATTTGTTACTGTTGTCTACAATACTTTACGTTCTGAGAATTTAGTATTATGTTGTATATTTAGTATATTTAATGAAATGCATTTATTGCGGAAAAGATATGTTTAACGAAACAAAAATGTGGATTTTGGATAACAAAACAAAACACGATAACAACTATTGTAAATTCTTTCTTTCACACCAGTCGTGTGTAGGACAGAAGTTGGAGAGGTAGAGTCAATTGAAAAAATCAATGCCATATCTAACCACTGAGCTTCCTTGAAGTTTCCTTGTGGTTTACCGAAAAAAATATGAGTCAGTTGCAGAATTTGGTCGCATGCCGGCATTTTTTTTTTGCAATGTTTAACGCCCGCTTATTTATGGCACCGCAAGCGATGACACTGATGATATATGGAATGTAGATGGAGCACCCGCCCCTGCGCCGCTTTGTCCACCACAAGCTATGACATTGCATTTTTCAGTCTGACTATACCGCTCCAATTGTTATACTCAGAGACTTTGGATGCTAGTCTCGTAGGTGAATTTAAAGTATTACACATTTTAATGGATGTAATATTACAATAACTATCAATTAAAGTGAGGAGTTTGTTTTTAATGCATATTATTATCAAGAACAATAAGATATAGATGATCATCATCAAGTGTATTTTACTATTTGTTGACTTGTATGAGGTATGAGCATATTAACGGCGGGGGACACCTCGGCAACTGCGACCAAGCACTAATCTATTTCAACCAACTCCCCCCCCCCCTCCCCTCGAGAAGGAACTACCTGCCAGCACACAGGAAACGACACAGAGGCTCACGGACTGTTGACCTGATTTTATGCTCTGATAGCGTATTTTGTTAGAATATAAAGTATACGATTTTAGAGGGAGGGGTAGCTTAACGTTCTTTAACCTGATTACCATATCGGAAGATGAAAGAAATTGGTGAAATGATACTGATGTGATCTTGGTGTCCATGGAGCTTACATTTACTCGACATTCATCTTCTCAGGATAAGGGAAAACCCCCAAAAAACCTTATCCGGGTAACTCACCCTAAACTAGATTCGAACTTGCGACCTATTAAATGTGAGACAGGCAACCCAGGCAAGTTGAGAATAGATTTTGTTGCCCAGTAACTACAAACTAAAGCATCAGTGATTATTATATTAGTAGATAAAATATGCTTACATAAACGTGTATTATGTGTGTGTGTGTGTGTGTGTGTGTGTATCTGCAAACATTATTAAAAACCCCAAAGCGTTTAAACACAATGTAGTGTTTAAGTTCTGGATTTTCCAAGGTTGCGACATGAACACCCTAAACTACATTTTAGATGGAATATTTTTTCGAAGATATTTGTTATCAAAAACGACTAACGATTTTAAGATATTAATATTGAAGATATTCTTATGACCAATGAAACGAACGTCATGAATTTTTGGGAATATTTCCTGAACGACTTTGCATAATTGATAAACCGCAAGAGTTTATCTACACAAACAAAATTTAGATCTGTTAAGCATACAGTTTATGTCACATGCATTTTTTTTTTGTAAAGTTAGCTATAACCAGGTATTTCTTTTCATTCGTTTTAATTTTAAAATTATTTAGTATTCTCGAAATGGGAAATCATTCTTTTTTCTTTTTCCTGGTTAGAGTGTAGAAAATTTACAGTATTTAAGATATCTTATTGTATTTTATACCAGTTATTATACACAACATACTGATATTTGTGCAGTATCAAAATTATAGCTAGCATAGTTATTAAAATAAAAATTTTATTCTCTAGATTCATTGCTCTTATTAAAATGAGCTATGTGAAGCATTTTTAAAAATATTCACATAAAATCCAGTTTTACAGAAAACGAGTTTTAAAATATATGTCTATTATATTTTTATATTAGCTCTAGAAACATTAATACCTACTTATCGTATTCTCTAAAACTCTTGAACACGAATAAGAATGCTTTGGGATGTGTTTCCACAAAATACGGTGTTCAGCACTCACTGGCGGCAGCTTTCTTTGAAGAGGGCATACAAAAGTTGATTATCCGCTATGATAAATGCCTGAATGATCGTGGCAACTACGTGTCGAAAAATAGATTAAGGAATGGTTTTTCATTTAATTTTGTGAAAAAAAAAGTTTCATGTATTTTTTTTTCCAAACTGGTACTTATTTGTGTAGCATGTCTCGTGTCTTTCGACGATCTGCCTTTCCGCTGGAGAATTTGTCGATTAGATCTGAGGTCTTATGATATTACTTGTAACAATTTTACATAGAGTATAGCATATTAGCCACCGCAAAAGGAAAAAGAAAGAAGACAAGAAAGAGAAAAGAAATCCGCTCACATGACTTTTCTACCTATTCTGTGACAAAATATTCTTACAAAAACTTACTCTACAATTTACTTCAGCTGATCAAGGTAAAAGTTAGCAGATATGGTCGTACTACTTGGTTACTTATAAGGGAGTACACTAGGCTAAAGTGATAGTCAAATATTTTAAATGTTGCTTGCTGTGTGGTTAAAGTTCGGTTCTCTTTTCGTGGCCAGGAGTAAATCAAAAGAAACAGGAATGTCAAATTCCCGTTTGAGAAAAATTTAATTGTTTTAAGATTGATACCAATAACAAGGAATATCTCGGAAATGGTTAAATCCGGATCAAAAACGTATTTGACATCTAGTCACCAACAGCACTGATTATAATATTAATTATAGCATAATATACATTGCGCATGTAAGTTAAATTAATTAGGCTAATTATACGATGAATTAATTACTTAAGCATTGTTATTATGATAGGTTACTAGGCTATTTGACTATTGATTATTATGTCTTACCTTCGATGTTAACTAGACATTTTAATTGCTTTTTCAGGTTTTTATGTAAGCACATTTGAAATTTTATTTTAGAGGAAAATGATATATATATATATATATATATATATATATATATATATAGAAGAAAAACAAGTAATTGAATTGTTTTGTTTAGATAAGTACACTGAAATTATATTAGTATGTACTATACGTTGTTCTTCATATTATCACAGTACAGTAATTTGCAACATTTAATAACATACTCATGTAATACAATTTACATCCATGGCATAGGTTCAGAGCTCAAATCAACTATGTTGCATCCAATCTATTAGTTATAGGTAATCAACGATTATAGTGTAGATCGAAGGCGATGTATAAGCTCATTGCAGTTATATATTTTCAATTTTAATATAGTGATAACTTGAAATATATCATAAAACAATGACAATACGAGCAGAACACCGAAATAGTGTCTCTTTTGTGAATACAAGGTTGTCTAAAATAAGAACTGAAGCTTTCCTGGCGACGTGTTAATTCAAAATCTTCTCGGGCTTCTAACCAGGTAAAAACTTGGCTTGACACCAACGTTTCGAAGAAGTGCATCTTCCTCGTCTTCAGGGTGAACTGATCACCCTGAAGACGAGGAAGATGCACTTCTTCGAAACGTTGGTGTCAAGCCAAGTTTTTACCTGGTTAGAAGCCCGAGAAGATTTTGAATTAACAAGGTTGTCTGTTGATTTCTGTGATAGTAATTTAAATTAAAGTTTGTCTCAACCTTAAAAGACAATATGATATTAAATGGGATATTTATATTTCCATCTAACACATATATGCTGACAATAGCTTCGTCCTTTTCTGCTTTCGCGCCCCAAGCTGCTAATAATATGATCTAAATATTCATGGGATAATTTTCAGCTGTGAAAATATTATCCTGTACTGAATAATTTTACTTTCTCTCTATGTACATACAATATACATAGCAGCTAGAGAAGGTATTATAATCCATCCAAAAATTCGATGTGAAGATTTCACTGGAAATATATGTTTTGAGCTCTCCTGAGTCCGAAAAAAAAAAAACATATTTAGAAATTTGTCCGTGTGTGTGTGTCTGCGGACAGCATAGCTCAAACGAAGAGTTTAAAAAAAATACCTCTACACAAACTACCATTTGCATGGAAAAATGCTTGAAAATTTTGTTTCTTATAAAAAAATTGGCTCTATATTAAATATACTCACATCACAAATAAGATGTATATTTTGAATTTTCTGGGAATAGCCTTCGAAGACCTCTTTATTCTGGATGAATTTTGCAAAACTGGTAAATCATAAGAGATAGGCAAAAGCAAATACATACTACACCAAACATGCAGAACTCGTTAAAACATACAAATTGACAAATTTCCGTATGAGAAAAGTATAAGTATTTTAAAGATGAAACTAATAACAAGGAATATCTCAAACACGGTCAACCTGACGAAAAAAAATGTACATAACATAAATTGTGTATTTTAACGAGCTCTACATTTTTTGTATGTCTAAATTTTTGTCTATCTCTTACGGTTTACCAGTTATGGAAACTTTCACAAAATTCATCCAAAATAAACGTGTCTTTAGAGGCTATTCCCAAAATATTGAAGATACATATTATATTTGTCATGTAAATATCGTAAATATAAGATATCTTAATCAAAATCGTTTGTCATTTTTGAAAAAAATCAACATTTTGACATTTTTCCCTATAAAGGGTAGTTAGGGTGGGAGGATTTTCTTGAAAATCTTCGTGTCGCGTCCTTGGAAGATACCAAACTTAAATACCAAGTTTAATTTTTAACAGTATTTTTTGAGCTATGCTGCCCACAGACACACACACACGCACACACGCACACTCACACACACACAGCAGAAAGGCGGACCGACAGACAGACACACACGAACATTTTCCAAAATAGTTTTTTTTATTCAGGGGGTCCCAGAACATGTATTTCCGGTGTAACCTCAGTATCGAATTTTTGGGTGCAATACAATACCTTCTCTATACACTGTGTACATGGTACGTGTAGAGAAAGTAAAAATATTTATTTTTATGGCTTCAGGGGACTTTAAAGCGTGCATTTCCATTGAAATCCCGGTGTCGAATTTTTGGGTGGAATGCAATACCTTTTCTACCTGGTACTAAGTGGAGAAAGTAAAACGAATCGAACGTATGGAGGCCATTAAATAGAAAGCAAAAAAAGGGCGAGGGAAACAAAACAAATTAAAATAACGTAACACAGTGTGGCACATCGTTTACTATTTGCTATTTTAAAAAATTCCTCCCATCTGAATGCAAAATTTATCAACAGTAAATAATGATGATGCACCACATAATTAAAACCTTTTTGTATTTCATTATTTGATATCTTTTAATGCCTATAAAACATATTATGAAGAACTAAAACTATAAAGAGGAGAGATATAATGCAGGTGAAAAGGAATCTGATGTGTTCCATTCACACGACTTTCTCTATCTGTTTTGCAACACACTATGTTTACAAAACATTGTTCTTTTATCTACATCATGCTAATAAAGATAAAATTACCAAAATGGCTTATTACTTAGTTCCTTATAAGTAGGAGAGAAATAAGGGAATACATTAGGGTAAAGCAATAGTTCAATGTTTTAAAAGCTATTGCTCTGCGATTATCATTGAAATTCGAGATTTTCATTCATAAAAAAGAGAAATGAGATGAGGACGACCTGTTTGATAAAATTAAAGCTAGCTAAACATCTAATAAAAATAATAATAATAATAATAATAATAATAATAACAACATTCGTGAATGACATAAACTCTAAATTTTGTGTATTAAGCGTTTGTCTACCTCTTACGATTTATCACTTATGTAAAGGTCATTCAGAATGAAAAATATTTCAGGGGCTATTCCCAAGAAATTCAGGGTATACATTTTATTTACCATGTAAATATTTTAATATACACTTTAATCAAAATTGTTAGTGTAATTTTTTTCCCTCCCCCCCTTAAAATAGAAAATCGAGAATATGTGAACTTTCTCTCTCTAAGATCCAGCTGTCGCCCTCCGTGGTGTAATGGTTACCATGCCAACTTCATATACCCAAGGTCGCGGGTTCAAACCCGGCGGAAGACGATGGATTTTTTTCGGGCGTAAAAATCCTTAGCATGGCTTCCTTCGGAAGGGAATTAAAGCTGTGGGTCCCGTATCGTAGATTTAAGGCACGTAAAAGAACCTCAAGCCTGATAAGAGAGGCCTCTGAGCAAAATTAAGCGGTCTTTCACGCCCCATTTAGAATGGGATGCTGAGTACCACAATAGTTAAAGAGCGTCCATAAATAACACGCCATTTACATTTCCATCTAGTTGGCTCAATTGGTTAGATGTAGACTTATAATCCCAAGGTCATAGGCGCAAACCTTACCCAGACCGATTGTTTTTAAGTGTACTTAAACACGACAGCCCATGTCAGTAGATTTAGTGGCAAGTAAAGTAACTCCTGCGGGACAAAATTGCGTCACACTGGCGGCACTGATATGACCCTGGTAATTGACAGTGATTTACTTTACTTTCCTTCAGATATTTCAAATGTTTCAAATGTTCATTGCCCACATTATTTAGCGGCTCATACCAGGCCGGGAATATCAGTCTAACCATAGAAACGAATGAATCTAATCTCAAAGCTACCGATGTAAATTATTACAAAATTATGTTTTGAACGAAAACAAAATTTCACATAAATGTCCAAGAAAATCGGTTGTCAGAGCTCAAAGCGTGTGACTTTCGAGGAACCGAAGAAGATCTGCCAGAAAGAGCTGACTGAAGAGAGGGCTTTTTTCTTCTTTATGCACTGTTTGTGGAAGAAAAATGAAGGTTTGTAAATTAAAATTTGGAAGGATTACAAGTGATTACAACATGCGTTTTGTAATTATTATAATATTCTGATGACTCATTTATGTAGTAATGTGGACATTTCGTGTGTGTAGATTATGGTGGACCTGCTTTAATAAATAAAAATTAGTAAAAAGAGCTAGTTATTCGCACTGGATATAACTTTGGCAAAGCTGGTTTGCTTTAAGAAGCGGAGAGAAAATTAGATGAAAATGTGTCTAATAAGGCTTTTAGAGAAGTGACCATTTTGACTCACTCACCATCTCTTTTTAAAACAGCTTTCGGTCTTTATTCCTTTGGGCAGCCAGGTGGTTTCGTTTGTGTATGTGTGTGTTTGCAACTTGTTTTATTTCTGGCATTTTTGTATAATAAGCATGCGAAGTGAGCATGCGCTCGGTTAGCTCTAGGTTAGTGTTTGTGTGTGTAAATATGTTTCTTGTGGCTTAACGCCCTTTAATCTGGTTGGTCATATCGGACGATGAATGAAATTGGTGAAATGATGCTTAAATTATCTCGGGGTTTATGGATCATAAAGTTACTCGACATTCGCCTTCTCAGGATAAGGGAAAACCCCGAATAAAACCTTATCCGAATAACTCACCCTAAGCGAGATTCGAACTCACGGCCTGTTGAATGTAAAGCAGATACGTTACCACGACACTCTCCAGGCGGGCTGTAAATACATTGATTTTCGGGTAATTTGTTTTTATTAATTTCTACTAATTTCATCAAAGCATGGGAACGAAGCGAGCGAGCGCTCGGTTAGCTCTATGTGTGTATGCGTGTGTGTGTGTGTGCGTGTGTGTGTTTGGTGAGTTTGTGTGTGTGTGTGAGTCGTAATTAAATTAATTTTCATGTAATTTGATTTTAGTGATTTACACTGCTTTTATCAAAGCATGCTCGCATTCGCTCGCTTTGCTATGCGTTAGTGTGTGTTTGTGTGTGTGTGTGTGTGTGTGTGTTTTGTGTAAATAAACTGACGCTCGTGAATTTGCTTTTAATAAATTCCAATGTTTTCACTAAAGTATGCGAACGAAAGCATCATTCTCTCTATCACGTTAAATTTAGGTTAATGTGTAAATTAATTTATTATTATTTTTGTAGTTAATTTTTAGGAATTTCCTGTAGTTTCTCCAAAGCACACGAGCAACATATGCTTAACAGAACAGAAAACTCACAGATTTATTGAAAAGAATAGGTTGGCAGTATAGTTTTGCATTCGTAAAAATTGCAAAATGGAGTATGTTGTTTACATTTTGTGACGAGTTTTGCATATAAGAAAATATATTAATTAGGACATGTGGGTGGGACACGGCAACTCAAAGTGTTCACATTTAATACAAGACACACCCTTCTTTCGAATTTTATTGCTCAGGTTAGTATTTTCAACATTTTCAATCTGGACGTCCTATGAGGCCTTTCTTTATAGCAAAATCATCACAGAATGTAAACAAAGGATTCCATTTTGTTGCACTTCCTTTTTCAATTCAGATTTGATAGCCTTTTCATTGTTTAACGTTATTTAACCTAGTTGGTCATATCGAACGATGAAGGAAATCTGTGAAATGATAAACAGATGAGCCTGGAGTTCTTAGTGCTAAAATTTACACGACATTCCTCTTCTCGGGATAAGGAAAACACCAAAAAAAGAAAAAAAAAAGAAAGAAAGAAAAGAAACCTTTGTCTTCCAGTAAAAGGGAAACTAGAAAATACCTTATCCGGGTATCGAATTTGAGCAGACCCGCTACCCCAATAGCACAGAGACGAGTATTTGATAGTTTGTTATTCGGCCACTGCAAGCACTTTTCTGGTTGTTTATAAGTACCGCTAAATGAGAAACTGCCAACTAACCTGGCATCGCATTGAGACTGTTATAAGTTTAAGCATAGATATGGGATTCTAAAGCGATTCTGTTAGTTGTGAGTGTACGTTTGAAGTACTAAAATTTTACTTCATGACTTACAGAAGTTCCTTGAGGTTTGTTTTGGTTTTAATACTTTTAAACAAACTAATTTTCGTAAGGTTTTTAGTAATTTCCACAGGTTTCTGTTAGTCTAGGTTATGGTGAAAGTAAATAAACTATTTTCCTTATATTTTTGACAATTTCTTATGTTTTCCGTTAGGTACAGGAAGGTGTGTGTATATGTAGAGTTTGTGTGTAAGCTGATTTTCGTGTAATTTGTTTTTAGAAATTTCCAGCCTATTGATCAAAGCATGTGAGCTAAGTGGGCGTACCCTTTGTCTGATTAGGTTAGGTCTAGGTTAGTGCGTAAATAACCTGATTTCCCTGTAGCTGGTTTATTACAATTTCCACTTTTTTCACAAAAACAGCTGCAGATTGATGTATGTGTGTGTAAATTAACTTCTTGACTTTGTTTTTTAGTAGTTTCCATTAGTTTTACCAATGCAAGCAAAGCGAGATTTGTTAGATCAAGGCTATTATGTATAATTTTTAAACCAGTTTTCGTGTAACTTATTTTAGTAATTTCCGCTGGTAGTTTAAAATGTTAAAATATATTTTCTTGCAAATATATTTAATTTGATATATAAATGCAAGAGCCGATTTGCATTATCTTCACTCAGATTTTGTTTGGGTGCAGTGCACATTTTGTTATTACAACCTTTGCACACCATTTTATTATGTTAAAAGTATTTCTTCCTGCTCCCTTACTGTATTTCTCAACCAAATCAACAATTCCGAAACAAAAGCGGAACACACGCTTATTCGAAGAGAAGAGACAAATGCATAATTATATTTTAACTTCATTTTGTTTCTTTTGAATAGAATCTTAGCTTCAGAGGTGATATAAATCCTCTCTTGTTTCTATAAATTCTATGGTTAAGGCAAAATAATACGCTATTCTGGCGGATTTTGTGATAAAGTGATCCCATTTACTTATACGTTGCTCAGGGTAGTATTTTCACCAGTTTCAATTTAGAGTAATTTTGGAAATTTATCCCAACCAGAACCGGCTATTTAGATCCCGTTCTTATACACACACTAACCTAGGCGTCGTAAGATAGCCTGGGGCTAAATTTCGAAACCACAGGATGATGTCGATCTCGTTCTTATGCACACGCTATCCTAGCGTCGTAACCAAACCCCAAGTTAAATTTATAAACCTCAGGATTCGTCGATCCATTGCATGTACACACACTAACCTAGGCCTCGGGCTACATTTTGAAAACACAGGATCCTGTCGATCTCGTTTATATAAACATAAATACATTAATCCAAGCGTCATAACCTAGCCTCGGGCTAAATTTGGAAATCACAGGACTCTATGTTTTACTGACTCACCTTATGCTAGTGACTTTCTCTACACGCATTATGTACATAGTGTATAGAGAAGGTATTGTATTCCAACTAAAATTTCGATATCGAGATTTCACCGAAAATACATGTTTTGAGATACCCTGAATCCAAAAAAAAAAAAAATATTAGAACACGTTCAGTGTGTGTGTATGTGTTGCGGTGGGTGTCTGTGGACGCCATAGCTCAAAAACGAAAAGTATTTAAGTTTGGTATCTTCCAAGGATGCGACACGAAGATTTTAAAGATTTTTACTGTGATGGTCGAACGAGTTATGGAGTGCTCTGTAAGCTCTGCTGGGACAACTTTTACTTCTGGAACTTTGAGATCTGAATGAATAGTGGAGTTTCTGGCATACCATGGTGAATTGGTGATTAAACATAGGCATCTGTTCTGAATAGTTTGTACTCTTCAGATTTGAGAACATCACCTGCGGTGCCATAAGTAGTTAAAGCGGGCGTTAAACACTACAAAAAAAAATATATTTGAGAAGCTGAAGCTGAAACCCAGATTGAACAGCTTACATCCGTTGAGGTCGGATCAGTGAAGATTTTGAGGACATGATGTGATTTAGTTCATGTAGACGGTGACGAATTTTCTTTGTTATCAATGTAAGGTGACTTTTCCATGTTAAACGATGATCCAGCGTGAGTTCAAGGTATCTTACTGAATCTGATTCTGGAATGAACTCTTCTCTTAGAAAAATTGGTTGATGCTGGCTATTGTATTTACAAGAGAACCTTACGATGCTGGATTTATTAGAATTCATTACAATCCTCCAGTGTTTGCACTATTTCATCGCAAAAGTTTTAAAGATTACTTGCAACTGCCTCAGAGGTGCCTTACTCGGAGCTGTGACGTCGTCAGCAAAATGTGCAATTGCAAGTTGGTCAGAAACTGGAATATCTGCCGTGTAAGTGATGTATAATAGAGGTCTTAGTATACTACCCTGAGGTATTCCAGAATAATTAATAGCTAGATAGTTTGATTGCACTAATTAGCGTTTTACAGAAAATGTTCGATTGGATAAGTATTATGTAATAAGTATGTAAAGAGTGCCATTTAAGTGAGATTTAATTTTGTAAAGAAGACCATCATGCCACAATTTATCGAACGCCTTTTCAGTATCCAGAAATAATCCTAAACACACTAACTTTTCCTCGTAAGTGTCTAGTATAGTATCCACAACACGGTGAAGCTGTTATGGACATGTATGCTGGCGTCTAAATCCAAATTGTGTTGTAGGTAGAATTTCTTCTATCTGCTCCATTAATTGTGGTAAAAGTAAGGGTTCAAAACTTTTAGAAAAGAGTGACAAAAGACATATTGGACGATAATTATGTGGGCCGCTTTTACTTTTCTGTTTGTTTGTGAACATGGTTACTACGGCATGTTTCAATTTTGAGGGAAAATAAGTTAAACGGAGATTTGCATTATGTATTTGTGTCAAAAAGACGAGTGCCTTTGGAGGAAGAGCTTCTAGAAGAGCCGGAACCATTATATCTTTCTTCTTTGGGGATATCTTGATTATACTCTGCACTTGAGTAAGAGTGAAGCATCTGTTACAAAATGATAGTTGGAGATGTTGAGAAAGTGATTCTTGTCCAGACCTGGCGAATTCAGTGTCTCTGTTGGCATTTAGTTGGAACTTTTCATATAACAGTTCAGAAAATATTTGCACTTTTTCCTTTGAGATTGAGAACCAGTTGTGTTAGATTTCAGTGGTGGTATTTTCTCTCTGTATTTTAATATACTTTTAGTTTTATTCCACAAAGATCCATTCTGGGTGTTGAGAGCTTTCAATTGATTTTCAAGAGCGATGATGCGTTGACACTTGAGTGCTTCTTTTAGTTCTCTAGTGGCCCTGCTATAACAGGTTTTTTGCTTAGGATATTTAGTTTGTTCCCACATTTTTCTACAGTTCTTTTTTACTGGCACACTTTATCGAATTCAATCCTGTCTGCAACCTTCTCACGGAATACATCTTTAATAAGGTTGTTAGACATAACTTCTACTAAAGATAGCTCAATAATTTGACCATCACCAGTTAGTATACACACTATTCTACCCGACAAAATAACAACAATAATCCCGTGGCCTAGGGCTTCCGACCTGACTATCAGCCTCACGACCGCTCACGGATAGAAGAAGTGGGCGATCATCCAACCGCTACATAGAGGTGATTTGGCCAGCATCCCGCATCCTCCAGCCGAAATGTTGAATACCATGGCCGGGATCGCTGCCTATCGTAGTTCCTCACTTTCCACATAAGGCTTGTTATAAATGAAATGTGCACAATGTGCAAGTATCTATATAAATTGAATTACATTAGTCTAATCCTAGTTTTATTGACATTTGCCTTTTTTCAGTTTCCTGCGTGACATCTTTCACATTGCTTGTTGCACAGTTCATAGATACAGTCTTCATCCGGTTGGTGATATCTCTTGTTTTGGCACAACTTGTGGTGGAAGCCATGTGTTGCATATCGCGTTACTGCATGTCGAAGCTCATAGTTTGTCTGCTTCCATTCCTCCGTTGCCATGGCGTTGGTTGAATAGAAGGCGATCCAGATAGATTTTCCCCCCCATAAACATGTGTTCCATGTGTTCCATGTGTTCTCGTAGGCCTGGTATTTGGCAGGAGTATCTGCATTCTGTTGTCTTTTATGAAGAAAGTTTCTTTTGTTAAGATCGTAGGCCAATCTTGATTGTGCTGCCTTCCGATTCCCAGGATTCGTTTCATGTAGCAACTTTTGACTTTTACTAAAGTTGTGAGGTCGTTGACTTTTAGTTTCTCCCAGGTTATGTGGCTCCCATATGTTACCTTTGGAACTATGGCCGTTTTAAATTGTGTCACTGCCGTCTTTATGGAAAGTTTTTGGGGTTGTTGAATTTTGGAGATTCCTTTTATTTCTGCTGTTGCTCTTTCTTTCACGTGTAAATTGAAGCATGTTGGTGGTATTTGGAGAGATACTCCAAGGCATTTGGATTTTGGTACTAGTTCTAATGGTTTGTTTACAGGGGTCAATATGCCATTTGCTATAAGTTTAACCTCCTCTTCTGAAAACCATTTATTTGGGTTTGCCGTAGTTTATTTGCAGGCCATTTTCCAGAACCCATGATGCGAGGCTGTTTATCACCCTTTGCAGCTTTACTTTGTCCTCTGAACATATTACCATGTCATCAGCGCAAAGTATACGGTAACCGGTCTTATACCCGGGTCTTAATACCTACTCACCATGGCTGGGATGGAACCCGGGAGCATTCCGTGGTGACAGAGTATCACACTCTAGCCCAATGCGCCATGTGGAGGGACAAAGAGCTTGTATTGCGTGTATAAAATCTCAACTCTGGGCTTGCAGCAAATGGAAAGGTCTTTCATGTGTACCGACGTGCAGACGGACACTACAAAGCGACGCTATCATGGCCTCTCCAGTTGCGTTTGTGTCTAAAGAGGACCAAAGAAAGATACTCGTAATAGTATATTTCGTTATAAGTGTGGTAAATGCATTGTTGGAGAACGAGGAGGAGAAGTTTGAAAATACGATACGAAGCATAATATTTTTACTTCCGAAATACTGCAATACACTTAACGTATGCGTATTGCATACTATTTAGGTAGGGAATAGCAGAAATATTATTTAAGCAAAAATAAAATTAATTATGTGTAAATATTAGATCATGCTTTGATTCATGCTTACCAGTGTAAGCCCAACAATAACTTAGGCCTACAAAAATGTTTTTCTTTGATGCCTGGGATTTTATAACGGATTTTAAGTATATTTGGGTCTCTGACGCTTAATATGAAATCAATATTACTCTGTTAGCTCTATTTTTTTTTTTTTTTTTAGATATTGGTTTTTCTCTATCAGATCTATTTTTTAAATCTGTATTGTATTTGTGTGCAGTTTTACACAAAATGTGCAGATCTAACTCCATTTTGTGCCAATCATAATATGCAAGGATTGGGTCATGTGTATTTGTCGTATCGTCAATCTGACGACCACCTTGTTCCAGGAAAATCCATCAGATGGCGTAAGCATTTATTAACTGAATTGACAGTGGCTCGCGCACGGTTAAAGCTTCAACTAAATTGAGGTTAGTTTGAGTTCAGAGTAGATCACAGTTGTTATAGATTTGTCTAGATTGTTATATTTATGTAGTTTAATAGAAATAAAATGAGTTCAAGTAGAAGACGTGCAAATCATCCTGATGTGTTTTGCTACATATGCGGAGAACACACGTTTAAAGTACATAGAAAAGCTGTTAGTGACTTTGTAAAGAGAGCTTATCCTAGATACTTTAGTATTAGGCTTGTTGATCAGAATAACATCTGGGCAAGCATCAGGTTTGCAAAACTTGTACAGAACATTTACGACAGTGGACTACCGGGAAAAGGAAACATCTGAAATTTAGCGTACCGATGGTTTGGAGAGTACCCAGAGATCACTTAGATCACTGTTATTTTTACCTCTTAAACATTCATGGAATCAATTGAAACAATCCAGATTTAGTTTCTGCAAGATGCCCGGTCCTTCACTTAGAGGAAGTCCCGATCCCATCGTTTCATCTATTACCAGAGCTTTATGGGGACGAGTATTGTCCCTTGATAGGTGACAGTGAATTTGAGGGTGATGTTATCACTTCCTCATCGTTTTTTATTTTTATTTATTTATTTAATTTACATAGAATGTCCCAATGAGCATATTGCTCTAGATAGGGACTGCCCTTTAGTGAGGCGGTAAGCAAAATACAAAGAATAAAACACATTTAACCAGGATAAGTTAAATGACTTCTCTAGAGATCTCAACTTGTCAAAAGAAGCTTCTGAATTACTGGCTTCCAGGTTGAACGAGAAGGATTTACTGGAAAAAGGAAACAAAATTACCTTTTACCATACAAGAGAAGAGGGTCTGCTACCCTTCTTCTCTGAAGACAATCTTGTATATTTTGTACTGACGTTAGAGGACTTTTGGAAAAATGGCACTTCCTGAGTATTTTTCAGATGATTGGCACGCATTTATTGACATCTCAAAGTGAAATTTGAAAAGTATCATTCTACACAATGGAAACAAATATGGTTCAATACCAATTGTTCACTCAATAAAACTGCAAGAACAATATAACACCATAGCTTTCGTCTTGAAGAAGATAATGTATCATGAGCATCAGTGGGCGATTTGTGTAGGCTTAAACTTTCTCCTTGACCTGGCTTTTTGTGCCTCTGGGATAGCAGAGATAAAACACTATGTTAAAAAAGAGTAACTTAAGAGAGAAAACATGGATGTTGGGGAAAACAATTTATCAACGACCCCTTAGTTGAGCGAGTGAAAATCATCTTCACTCCACTGCATAGCGAGCAGTTTGTGAAGGCTCTTGATAGGAACGGATCATGTTTTGCGTTTATAGGAAATAAAATTCCTCACTTGAGTATAGAAGAATTTAAAACAGGGATATTTGATGGCCCACAGGTAGGATAATTTATTAAGCATCCTGAATTTTTAAATTTGATGAATGAAGCTGACCTGAAAGCCTGGGCTTCATTTGTGGTGGTTATAAAATGTTTCTAGGAAAACTCAAAGCTGAATACTATGTTGAGGTGGTAAACAAGATGCTTAACAATATCAGATCCCCTAGATGTAACGTGAGTAAGGAGCACTTTTTACACAGCCACTTCCTGAATATTTAGGAGACACCAGCGAGGAACAAGGTGAACGATTTTACCAATTTATAAATACTGTGGAGGACCGCTATCAAGAAAGATGGAACATGCACATGATAGCAGATTAATGCTGGAGCTTAAAAAAGGGATTGTTCCAAAATTCATAAAGAATATCACGGAAAGAAGCTAACGAAGTATTCAGTGACTAGTGGGTTTCATTGATGACTTTTTCTCTATGTTTGTTTACAATACTTGTATAGTATAATCATGAAAATTCCATCTTTAGTTTTTAATTACCATACACTAATGTGTGTATATTTCGCAAAAATGCTACATCTTCGAAACTAGAGCTGCTAGGCAAAATTTAATGCCATATTTGAATTCAGGCATCAAATTTGCACAAAAATCAGCTTAAAAAACGTGGGCACCAAAATCACTGTTGATCAGAGTAGTAGTATTGCTGTTGAACTGGCCATCGATTATTCAAGCCTTGTTTTGTTGACCTTAAGCGGTATGTAGGAAAATGGTGCAAAAAATCTGATGTGTTTCATTCACATAAGTTTCTCTGTCTGTTACATATTGAAACTATTCTTACAATAGCCTCATCTATATCATGCTAATCAGATAAACTTAGCAGAATTGGTCTTATTACGTACTTCCTTGTAAGTAGGAGGGAAATAAGGGGATACATTTTTTTTTTTTTTAGTTTAACGTCCTTTAACCTGGTTTGGTCATATCGGACGATGAATGCAATTGATGATATGATGCTCAAATGATCTCAGCTTAAAGTTACTCGACATTCGTCTTTTCAGGATAAGGGAAAACCCCGAAAAAAACCTTACCCGGGTAACTCACCCTAAGCAAGATTCGAACTCACGACCTTTTGAACGTGAGGCAGACATGCTATGGTCAATTCTGCAAGAAATCGTATTACATAAATTATGTGTTCTAACGAGATCTGTATTTTTTGTGTAGTAAGTTTTATCTATCTTACGATTTACTAGTTATGCAAAATTCATCCAGAATAAAGAGGTCTTCAGAGCCTTTTCACAGAAAATTCAAGATATACATTTGTCATGCATATACATTAATCAATTTGTTGAGAAAATCAAATTGTCGACATTTTCCTATGTATAGGGCATGTTGAGGAGGGAGGATTATCTTGAAAAATCTTCGTATTGCATCCTTGGGAGACAAGAAGTTTAAATACCGGTGTTTATCGGAATTTTCGTTTTTCACTTATGCTGCCCACAGACATATACACACACTTTTTCTAAAAAATGTTTTTTTTTATGCAGGAGGTTTCAAAACATGTATTTCCGGCGAAATCTCGGTGGAATGCGTAAATTCTTTATAAATTATTTACGTAGTACATGTAGAGAAAGTAAAACGTATATTTATTTGATAGAAAAGACACTTGTGCAAGCTTTCAAGAATATGTTGTATGTCTTCCATCTCTAAGCTCATTTAACAAATTAATTACCTTAGCAGTGAAACATCGCCATGTCCGCTTTTTAAACAGCCTTAGCCATGTGGATATTTTTGTGAGTTTATGTTATTTATTCCAATGAAATAACAAATTTCTTTTAAATAATGCCAAATTCATTGTTGAGAATGTAACAATAGTTAGAAATGCAACTAAAGTAAAATTGGTATCGCACTGGGTGCTTCTTTTAACCCCGTCGTTAGCCAGGCAAGCTGTGCCCACCCCATAGGCGAGATAGAAGCACCCAGCTGGTCTGGCCACGCCGTGGCCGAATGGTTAGACCATTCGCCTCTGACCTAGACGGTCCGGGTTCAATCGCATGTGAGATTTGTTGGAACAAATTGGTGTCTTTTCTCCTGCTTCTCCGGTTTCCCTCGCAATCGCAATCCACCGATGCTCCATCTTCATTCCATGTATCACCAGCGTCATCGCCTGTGGTGCTACAAGTAGTAAAAGCGGGTGTTAAGCACTATCAAACAAACATTAGCCACACTCCACCGACAGTAAGAGCCTATCTTAACTACAGAGAACAGTTAAACTATAGTAAATGAATTGTGTTTTCAATAAGTATATACTATATTGTAACAGGAACTCTCTTTATTACTACAATAAACTCTTTATTTCCTCTGATTACAAATAAAAACTGTTTTCCACTAAATTTATTTATTCGATCCTTTCGCAACAATTCTGCCGTATTTTTTCCTTTTGACGCTGACTGCGGCGGAAGCTACCATTGCACGTTCCGAATTTTCCGTCGAAACTGATTCAACTGCGGTACCTATGCATCCCCAATTGAAGTTGAACTTTCTGTTGGGCTCGTTCTCTCCTTTTATATCTGTCAATGAAGAGGTAAGAAATTTCCAGAAGAGTCGCACGTGTAAATCACCATAGATGTCATAGACTCACGCAGGTGTAATAATGCGCAGCTTCAATGTTAAAGGACTTGCCGACAGCATACGTATTCAATCAGAGGTGTAGAAATTGTAGTTTCAATATCAAAGCACTCGTGATGGCACATATTTTCACTCATGCGGGTGTAACAAATGGTGATGACTTCCGAAATAAGCTGCGATGATTTCGGCCGCAAGGCGTAGTCCACTGCTCAGGGCTGATCGTCCTGACTTCTACTATCGTAATCTTCCCTCGGGGCAGACTGTGGTTACGATATACGACATTATTTATCCTCTTCACTACAACGTACGGCCTTTGCCATGATTGCTGAAACTTGGGGCAGCGTACCTTCATCCGACACTAAATCACCCTGCTAGAAATCTCGGCTGTTGTCCTGCCGGTTTTAACGGATCTTCATTCGATCGCTGGCTATCTTGATGTGTTGATGCGCCAACTCATGTTCTGATGTGAAGCGGACTTCGAAATTCTCCAAGTAGTCGGCTGCTGACTGTTCTGACCTGGAAGGATTCCCAAGTCGCATGGTGTACGCAATTCCTTAGCAAAGACCAAACTGGCTGGTGTCAACTTGGTGGTGTCGTAGATTGAAGAGCGGTAGGACAGCAGGAAAAGTGACACTCCCAAATTCCAATCTCTTTGGTCTTTGGCCACAACTTTCCTCAAATGTTCTTTTAGAGTCTTAATGTACCGCTCAACCATGCAATCTTATTGTAGGTGGAGAGGTGTTGTGCACTCCAAGTCGCTCCTATGTTTCTCTCATCAGGTTGCACTCAAAGTCCTAATCACTGTGCAGCTCCAACGGTACCCTATAGCAACAAAACATTCTTCTAAGAGGTAGTTCACGATGGTTTTGACCTCGTGAAACCAATAGATTTTTGTTGCTCCTATCTGGCAGAGGGAATGACAATGCCTTCAAAAGGTGCTATGTGTTATAATGCATGTAACCCCGGTTCCTAGCAAACTGCCTCACATATATGATATTCGCTACACCACCTTTAAGCGTCTGCCCGCAGTCTCACCAGTAGTACCATCGTGGAGCTTGCCGATGGTTCAGTTGGGTCCCAAATGTTCTTCCAAAGCCCCCTCATGTACTTCCTCCAGGAATTTCATGACTTTACTCCTTATCGAAATTTTTTCTATGTTATGGGTAGTTTGGGTAGAGTTTTTTTTTTTCTCAAAATCTTCTTGTCGCATCCCAGAATACTCAACTTATATACTAAGTTTAATATTTTACCGACTTTTCGTTTTTGGGTCATTGTACTCAGAGAGGGAGAGAGAGAGAGAGAGAGAGAGACACACACACACATACGGACTTTTTTTTTTTTTTTTTCCAAAAATGCCTATTCCAGACTCAGGGACCTCAAAATAAATTTCCGGTGAAATTTCTTCATCGAATTTTTAGTGGAGTATAATACCTTCTCTAACTACTATGTACATTGTATGGCATACATGTTAGAGAAAGTAAAAATGTGATGTGTTACACTCACATGGCTTTCTTTAGCTGCTCTATAAACAAATTTCTTACAAAATATTATTCTTTCTACACAATGAGAGGGGAACTAAAGTGATAGTCAAATGTTTTAAAAGCTGTCGTTATGTGATTGTCATTGCAAAAAGCCTCTTTGCTTGGCCAGAAGTAGAAAAAAAATACTTCCTGTCTGAGAAAAGAACTTTACAATTGAAACCAATAACAAGGGATATTTCGGAAACGATTACCTCCACAACAAAAATGCAAAGGACATAAAATGTGTGTTTTAACGAGATCTACATTTTTTGTGCAGTAAGTTTTTATTTATCTCTGATGGTTTAGCAGTTATGCAAAATTCGGCAAAATTAATCAAGAATAAAGAGGTCTTCATTAGATGTTCCCAGAAAATTCAAGATGTACATTTTATTTGGGAATTAAATATCTTTAATATGCGGGATGTCAATCAAAATCGTTACATCCATTTTTGAGAAAATAAAAATTTTCGAACATTTTTCCATGTAAAGAGTAGTTTGTGGTGGGGGGATATTTTTTGAAATCTTCGTGTCCTATCCTTGGAAAATATCGAACCTAAGTACCAAGTTTGGTATTTAACGGTCTTATCGTTTTTGAACTATGCTGTCCAAAGAAACACACACACATACACATGTACCTTTTTCTACAAATGCTTTTTTCGTACTCAAGGATCCCAAAACATATATTTCCGGTGAAATCTCGGTATCGAATTTTTAGTGGAATACAATACCTTCTCTATCCACAATGTACACAAAACGTGCAGGTTAAGGAAAGTAAAAATCCGCGTGGTACACAGGTAAATAACCATTAATTGGCATTTTTTGTTTCAGAGTGTACAGTTGACGAGATAGCTATGTTGGCTGCTAGAAAATGGAGACTAATGCCATGTGTGGAGAGGAGGAAATATGAACGAGCTGTCGAAAAGGAACTGGAAGTCTGCCCTCGCTGTGGCTGCACAAGAAGAAGAATTAAGAAAGTAGGAAGCATATTTAAACAACCTAAGCCTATCCAGTTTACTGGTTCCAGAGAAGTTATAATAGATTGCAGACGATAATAGTTGGATTAACTTTGATTGTATAACAATCAGAAAGATTCCTCGAACATATTTAAAACTTTGTTTTATTTTATTGTCCTTTTGTTTAGTTTTTTAATCGTGAAAATTTTGCAGACTATATACTAAAGAGGTTAATTTTGAATTTGTAAATTATCGTTTTCACTTGATATTATGAATAAAAATTATCCTAGCCATTATTTTGTTTGAATATATTTAAAATAGAGAACTTCAGATGTCACCAAGCAAACTGTACCTATAGCCTTTATAGTGCAGGATCATTCCTTTAGAGGTGAAAATGAATTTTGGATTCAAACTACTATTCTTAAAATGGAAATATAGCATGAAAAACAAAATGTGTTACATTCTTTTTCTTTTGACTTCTTCTACTTGTACAAAAACATTTTATTTTAAAAGATTACTTTTCTAGTTCATGCTAATCGAGATAAACATTAACAGAAATTAATTTATTACTTACTCTCTTGTGGGTACAATGTAAATTGTAAAATGGACTAAGCTAATCCGAGTCAGTTTTTTTTTTAAAGTTGGTTACTCTGTGATGTTATTAACATTCCGTTATACTTGCATGGCCAGGAGTAAAACAAAATAAAAACTAACGACGACTTTCCTTTTGACAAAGGTATAATAATGGAAAATTTAAACAATAATAAAGAATACCTTACTCGGAAACACCCCACAAAAGTTAACTCCACAAAAAATGCAATTGAAATAAATTGTGTATTTTAACGAGATCTACTTTTTTACTTTTTCTAGCACGTATATCCAATGCATATAGTAGGCAGAGACAGTATTGTATTCCACCCAAGATGTGAATTTGAGATTTCATGGGAAATACATGTTTTGAGGACCCCTGAATCTAAAAATATTTTTTTTTGAAAAAGTTCCAAATGTGTGTCTGTCTTTATTTCTCTCTCTCTCTGTCTCTCTTTGTCTGTGGATAGAATCACTCAAAGAACGGAAACTTACTTAAATACCAAAATTGGTATTTAAGTTTAGTATCTTCCAAGACTAAGACACGAAGATTATCAGGAAAATTTCCCCAACCTCAACTACCCCTTACTTTCATAAAAATAAAATGTGTATCTTAAATTTTCTGGGGTTAGCCTCTAAAGTGTTCTTCGTTCTGAACGACACTTGCATAACCAGTAAATCGTAAGAAATAAATAAATAATAAATATTATTATGTAAAAATCTTAATTTTCGTCGAAGCACACAATTTATATATAATATTTTTCTGGTGTATTTTTTGTTTCAACGTTATTTTAAACTGATAGTTCAATTCGTACGATTAATGAAAATGGGCGAAGTGGTGCTCAAATGAACTCGGGGCCCACAGAGCTTAAAGTTATTTGACGAATATCTTCTCAGGATAAGGGAACTCCCAAAAATATGCCTTATCCGGTTAACTTGCCCTAAGCCAGATTGGAACTCGAAATGCGTAAACGAATAATGGATGTTTATCTGTATATATTAAAAAGAAATAGCTAGAAGAATAAGAATTATGAACCATGTATAAGCTAATTGAAAGAAGAGTATGACATTTACACTGGAAAGAAATTAGTTTCATTTTTTGGACCTCGAAGAACAATTATAAAATTTATAATAAGTGCATTTAGGAAATTTAATATATATTCTTCGAAACTACAACATATATGTTAAAATATCTTCAACGATTCAGTATGTATTTTAAGCAATCATTTGTATAATCAATATTGTAACTTATTATTTTAAATACATTTCTCTGGAAGGGCCTGTCCTTAATAAATCTCAATAATTACGTTTAATTATTATGTGTAATTAATTTAATTTCACATAAAATTCTTTCCGTTATACACTGTTCATTTGGATTAATAAGCAGGACAGATTTCATTCTTGGGAGAATGAGGGAAAAAATCACATGAGTGCAACACATCAGTATTTTTTCTCTCTAACACATATGTACAAAGTGCATAGTCGATAGGTATTGCACTCCATTCAATAACTCAATACTGAGAGTTTACCTAAATACATGTTTTAGGATTCTCTGATTCCAAAACAGAATTTTTTAAAAAAATAGATCCGGGCGCACATATGTGTGAGTGTGTGTGTGTGCGCGCGCGCGCGCGCCTGTTCGAAAACGAAAAGTCCGTCTACCAAATTTCAGTATCTTCCAAGGATGCGATACAAAGATTTTCAGAAATGGATCCCTTCACCTTTATCCTACCCTTTACATAAAACTTTTTCGAAAAAATCCTGATTTTCTCAAAAATGCTCTAACGATGTTGATGGTTAATATATTTTTATGATAAACTATATATATATATATATATCTATCTTGAATTTAAGGGAATAGCTTCTGAAGACCTCTTCATTCTGGATAATTTTTGTGTAACTGGTAAACCGTAAGCGATAGATAAAAACTTATTAAATAAAAAATATAAATCTCGTTAAAACACATTATTTATGCCATATACTTTTTTTTAATTACAGTTAATCGTTTCCGAAATATTCCTGTTATTTGTTTCAATTTTAAGCTACTTTTATCAAACAGGAAGTCATCTTTCTTTTCGTCAAAGAGAACCGAATTTCAATCCTTTTACATAGCGATCGTCTTTTAAAATATTTGATTATTGCTTCTACCTAAAGCATTCCCTTATTTCTCTTCTAATTACAAGAAATTACACCTTCTAAGCAAGAAATAAGACCATTTCCGCTAATGTTTATCTCGATTAGCACGACGTAGATAAAAGAATAACCTTTTGTAAGTAAAATTGTTTCAGGAACAGCTAGAGAAAGTTACGTGAATGGAACATACAACATGTTTTCACTTGTTTCAGAGATTGCAATCATTGGGTGACATTTTTAAGTTTCATTGTTTAAATATTATTAAAGTTTATTGCCAGTAATTCTCAGTAACATTGTTCCCTTCGTTGGTTTACAATCTCTTATATTTATGTCTGGAATGTTCTTTGTACAAAATAAAATACATGCTTGGGTGTCATTATTTCTTCTTGATGTTCTCGTAGCAGAATGGCTTTTACTACCAATATTTTTATAGTTTTCCCAAGACCATTACAGTAATCGCTAGACCCAACTTGTTTGACTACTGGTTGAATGAGAACTGAGCTAATGAGTTAAGCCTGCTTCTCTTGGCATGATTGCCAATACCTGTAGCATCAAGGCAACAATATAAATCTTTATTTTTCTACTTTCAAGTCATTACATATATTCCTGCTCATTGTTATTTATGACTGAAACAACATTACTAAACACAGCTACATAAGGTCATTTTCTTATGAGCCCATAGTTTCCATACCATTAAATCTAGTATGCATTTAGCCACTGTAACGAATAAGAGTTTCTCGGACAAAATTAAATCATTTTTACTTTTTCTATGCGTACTATGTACATAGCGTATAGAGAAGGTATTGCACTCCACCCAAAAATTCGATACAGAGGTTTCACCGGAAATAGGGTGCCCTGTAACAAAAACATGTGATGTGTTCCATTCATATGACTTTCTCTACATCTCTGCAACAAATTATTGTTAAAAAGCTTATGCTTCTATTTACTTCATACTAATCGAGAAAAAATAGCAAAGATAGTCTTATTACTTGCTTTCTTGTAAGTAGAAGCGAAAAAAGGGAGTACCATAGGTTAAAGTGATAGTCAGAATCTGGTAGCTACGAGACTGAAGTACCTTTGTTTGTATGGGCAGGAGCTAACATATTCCGATATGAAAAAAGTATTCGTTTTTTTAAAGCTGGAACCAATAACAACGAATATGTAAAAAACGATCAACTCCACGAAAAAAATATATATAACATAAATTGTGTGTTTTAATGTGCTCTACAGTTTTTGTGCAGTAATTTTTTTTTTACATCTCTTACGGTTTAGCAGTTATGCAAAATTCCGTAAAATTCATCCAGAATAAAGTAGTCTTCAGAGGCTATTCCCAGAAAATTCAAAATTTGTATTTTATTTGTCAGGTAAACATCTTTAATATACGATATTTTAATCAAAACCATTAGAGACATTTTTGAGAAAATAAAAAATTTCGAAAAAATGTTCCACGTAAAGGGTATTTGGGGGGGTGGGGAATTTTCTTGAAAATCTTCGTATCGCATCCTTGAAAGATACTGAACTTAAATACCAACTTTGGTATTCAATGGTTTTTTCTCGTTTTTAAGCTATGCTATGCACAAGACACACGCACATATATGGAATTTTTTCTAAAAATGTTTTTTTTTTAATTCAGGGAGATCCAAAACATGTATTTCCGGTGAAATCTCGGTTTCGAATTTTTAGGTGGAATACAATACTTTCTTTATACACTATGTATATAATATGTGCAGAGAAAGTAAAAAGGAGAAAAAATGCGCATGCATGAGTGAGACTTGAGACTGTGAACACGATAACTAAAAAAAAGTCGGTAAAATACTAAACTTGGTATATAAATTTAATACCTTCCAAGGAAGATTTTGAGGAAAATCCCACTATCCCATACTACTCTTTACATAGACAAATTTTCGAAAATTTTTATTTTCTCACAAATGGCTCTAACCATTTTGATTAAAGGACCCTATATTAAACATATTTACACGACAAATAAAATGTGTACCGTACATTTTCTGGGAATAGCCTCTGAAGATATCTGTATTCTGGATGAATTTTGCTGTATTTTGCATAACTATTAACCTGTAAGAAATAGACAAAACTTACTAAACAAAATATGTAGATTTTATTGAAACACACAATTTATGCCATATACATTTTTTACTTTCTCTAGCCCCATATCTACAATATACATAGTGATAGAGAAGGTATTGTAATGCACCCAAAAATTCGATACCGAGATTTCATCGGAAATATACGTTTTGGGGTCCCCTGAGTCCGAAAAAAGCATTTTTACTTTCTCTAGCCCCATATGTACAATGCACATAGGGATAGAGAAGGTATTGTAATGCACTCAAAAATTCGATACCGAGATTTCACCGGAAATATATGTTTTGGGGTCCCCTGAGTCCGAAAAAAGCATTTTTAAAAAAAGGTCCGTGTGTGAGTCTGTGTGTGTGTGTCTGTGGACAGCATAGACCCAAAATAAAAATACCGTTAAATACCAAACTTGGTATTTAGGTTTAGTATCTTCCAAGGATGCGACACGAAGATTTAAAAAAAAAAAATCCCCCACCACAAACTACCCTTTACATGGAAAAAAATTCGAAAATTTTGATTTTCTTAAAAATGGCTCTAACGATTTTGGTTAAAATCCCGTATATTAAAGCTATTTATGTCCGAAATAATATGTATATCTCAAACTTTTTGGGAATAGCCTCTGAATTTTGCTTAACTTCTAAACCGTAAGAGATAATAAAAATTTACTACACAAAAAATGTACCTCATGACAAAACACATTTTGTGCTTTACGATTTTGTTGTGGAGGTAACCGTTTTCGAGATATTCCTTGTTATTGGTTTCAATTGTGAAGTACTTAAACTTTCTCACACAGGAAGTGTCTGTTTTTCTTTTGTTCTACTCCTGACCAAGCAAAGAAGTGATTTGCAATGACAATCGCATAACGATAGCTTTTAAAACATTTGACAATCACTTTAGCATAGTGCATTCCCTTATTACCTTCTACTTATAAGGAACTAAGTAATAACATTCTACTAACATTTATCTTGATTAGCATTGTGTACAAAGAAGAATAACCTTTTGTAGGAGTTTTGTAGAGCAGCTAAAAAGAATCATGTGAGTGTAACACATCAGATTTTTTCTTGGAGTGGACCATTTTTTAGATATTCCCTGTTATTCATTTCAGTTTTAAAATACTTTAACTTTTCATACATGGATATGTGTTAGCTCCTGGCAATGCAAAGAAAGGCATTTCATCCACTATCGTTTTAGTCTAGTGTATTCCTTTATTTCTCTCCTAATTACCTGAAAGCATTCCTGCTAATGTTTATCTCTATTAGCATGAACTAGATAGAAGAATAAGCTTTTTAACAATAATTTATTGCAGAGATGCAGAGAAAGTCATGGGAATGGAACACATAATATTTTTCAAATTTGCAAACATAAACATTTTAAAAACTCTAACAACATTTTTAAGCCTCATAATAAATTAATCAGCAATAGCAAAATTTCTATTTACTACGATTCAACAATTTTGTGTTGGACAATGGCGTAGAATTATATTGTTAGGGGGATTATCAGCTTAAAGGCTTACTTATGAAATTGTTCATTTACAGCTTAGAAAATAAGGCCCTACTTCCACTGTTCACAGATATGATTAACTCTAAATGTATAATAAATAAAACACAACAATACAGGTAGGCGAGTCGTTATAATATATTCAGTACGAAATGAAAAATTCTCCCATAAAGTTATAAATTGCAGACATGCTGTTTTGAAAGTTTGTTGAAGTATTGTATACGTACATCACTCCAACAGGTTCTTACGAATGTTAGCATTCACATATGGATAACCATACATTACACATTTATTTAAGTCATAATGCATTTTTTTTACTACTTGTGGCACAGATGACACTGGTGATACATGGAACGAAGATGGAGCCTGGTGGAATGCGTTGGCAGGGGAAACTGGAGACTGCACCGTTATATCCACCACAAATCTCACATGTGGTCGCTTGGTATCGAACCCGGGCCGTCTAGGTTCATAATGCAGTGACTTATCCAGAAGAATTAATCTGAAGATTGCATGGTCCCACTGCTTTAAGAGACGAGTAATCTGCTGCAGTTGCAAACGAACTGTTTGAATCACCAAAGAGATTGATAATTAGTAGGCTAATGACAATGTGCACCATTCCCTCCAAATCTCACTCTGCTCTCCGAACAATGTGTGATACACCTTCACTGCATTTATGGTTGTCACTTGTTGAAAGGCTGCATACACAAGATGTCGCATCTAAGCTAATTTAAAAGCTTTGCACACTTTGTGCTGCATTCGGAAACGCCGGTAAATTCTACCGTTAAGCTAAGGATATTGTTCAATGAGAAACACTACTATGGTATCACACGATTCCGCCATTATTTGCTGGCTAGAAGCAGCCGTTGAACTGCATAACGGATATGCATTGTTATATAAAGAAGTAAGGCTGGACGAAAAATCATGAGTGCCTCTCCCATTCAGGGGACAATTTCTGAGTCCATAAAATACCTGCAAGTTCTTTAAATATTCTTTGATTCTTTAACTTGTCAGAAATTTCTTTGAAGTTGGAAACCCTGAAGTTAGGACTCATATAGTCCACCCCATAGCGACATTGCAGATTCTAGTTCAGTTTTAGATTTGCCTAAGCCATTGGTCGATTGACCAACATGACTACCAATGCGCAAGTAGACAGAATGAACGGAAGACTGTGCATTTCGCATTGGAAAGCAGAACCGATTTTCAGAAAGTTCATTTTTACCCCTTATTTCGACCCAGTTCATTTACATACACCTAACATAACCTAACGCAGCCCAACCTCGACGACCTATCGTTCACCTGCCACATAGCCATATTGTCTCCGTAACCAATAGGAAAGGCTCAGGAAAGAGTCTTAGTCTAAAACTGAACTAGAATCTGCAATCTCGCCTCTCCATATGCTTGGCTAAGCAATTGTCTGTGAAAGTTTGTGGCAAAATTTCATACACACACAAACCACACACACACACACACACACACACACCCAAACCCAAACACATACACACGTATTTCTTTCACTGTCACTTGGCACCAAATCGACGAACAGCTTGTGCACGTGCTCACTACAGCTGTTATAGCTCGCTTACTATCAGCGAAAGGCGACAAACGGCAATTTGTTGTGTAAACCTGCAGCTATGGATCCTTCTGTTGGTTGGCGCGCTATTTCAAAGGTTAGATTTTTTTTTTTAATTTTTTTTTTATTTTTTTTATTTTTTTTTTTTGCACACCTCATATACTACTACCACTTACATAGGCTGAGAAGGTAATTACATTCTACCAAAAAGTTCAATACCGAGATTACACCGACAATACATTTCTGAGGTCCCTGAATAAATTAGAAGCATTTTTATTTTCTCTAGCCCGTTTATACAACGTATATAGTGTGTAGAGAAGGTTTTTGTATTTCACCCAAAAATTCGATGTCGAGATTTCACTGGAATTATGTTTTGAAGTCATCTGAGTACGTAAATAGCATTTTCAGAAAAAGCTAATGCATTCTATTCACATGACTTTCTCTATATATTTGTAACAAATTATTGCTAATTAACTTATTGTATTTATCTCATGCTAATTGAGATAAACATTAGCAGAAATGCTCTTATTACTCAGTTACTTTAGGTAGAAGGGAAATAAGGGAATACACAAGGCTAAACCGACAGTCAAATTTTTAAAATGTGGTTGCTATAGGATTGAAATCCGTTTGTTTGCGTGGCCAAGAGCTGACAAATTCCTATATAAGAAAGGTTTAAGTATTTTAAAACTGAAACCAATAACAAGAAATATCACGAAAATAGTCAACTTCAGAAAAGAAATGTATATGATATAAACTGTGTGTTTTAAGGATACCTAGAGTTTATATTAGTAGGTTGTTGTCTATCTCTTATGGTTTACCACTTATGTAAAAGTCAGTAAAATTCATCCAGAGGCTATTCCCTGAAAATTCGTGATATACCTTTTATTTGCCATGTTGGTATCTTTAACATGCAGTATTTTAATAAAAATTGTTAGAGCCATTTTTAAGAAAAACAAAAATTTCCAAATTTTTTCCATGTAAAGTGTAGTTGGGTTGAGGGAATTTTTGTTGTTGAAAATCTTAGTGTCGCATCCTTGGAAGATACTGAACTTAAATACGAAGTTTGGTACTTAATAGACTTTTCGTTTTTTTTTTTGAGCTATGCTACCCACAGGCTCACACACACACACACACACACACACACACACACACACACATACACAAGGTCATTTTTCTAAAAATCTGATGTGTTCCATTTACATGACTTTCTCTACATCTCTGTAATAAATTCTTGTTAGTAAGTTTATTCTTCTAGCCACTTCATGCTAATCGAGATAAACATTAGCAGAAACGGTCTTAACACTTACTTCCGTACAAGTAGAAGGGAAACAAGGGAATGCATTAGGCTAAACCTATAGTCTCATGTTTTAAAATGTGGTTGATATGGGGTTGAAATCCGTTTCTTTGCGTGCGCAGGAGTTGACAACTTTCCATATGAGAAAAGTTTAAGTATTTTAAAACTGAAACCATATACGGGATATCTCGAAAACGGTCAACTCCACGAAATAAATGTACATGCCAGAAATTGTGTGTTTTAAGGAGCTCCACATTTTTTGCAAGTATGTTTTTGTCTATCTCGCACGGTTTACTAACTATGCAAAATTAAAAAAAATATATATATATATATATATCATCCCGAAGCTATTCCCAGAAGATTTTTTTATTTGTCGTGTAAATATCTTAAATAAAAGAGATTTTAATAAAAATCATCAGTATTTTTTAAGAAAATAAACATTTTCGAAATTTTTTCCTTGTAAAAGGTAGTGGGTGGGGGATTTTCTTGAAAATTCAAGATATACATATTATATACGATGTAAATATATTTAATCATCCTTGGGAGATACCAAACTTAAATATCAAGTATTTTATTTAACGGACTTTTCGTTATTGAGCTATGCTACCCACAGTGGCACACAGACACACACGGACCTTTTTCTAAAAATTATTTTTTTTGAGTCAGGGGGTCCCAAAACATGTACTTCCGCCCCGGTGAAATCTCGGTATGGAAATGTTGGGTGATATTACTATACCTTATCTATACACTATGTATATAGTACGTGTAGAGAAAGTAAAATGCTTTTTTTTTTTATTCAGGAGGTCCCAAAATATGTATTTCCGGTGAAATCTCGGTATCGAATTTTTGGGTGCAATACAATACCATCTCTGTACACTATGTACATAGGGCATGTAGAGAAAGCAAAAAAGGCTGTGTGTATATGTATCTCTAAAGAATGCAATACGAAGCTTTTCAAGAATATCACTTCACCCTCAACTACTCTTTACATGGACAACTTTTCGAAAATTTTGCGTTTCTCAAAAAATGACCCTAATGATTTTAATTAAAATATCACATATTAAATATATCTACATCGTATATAATATGTATATCTTGAATTTTCTGTGAATAACCCCTGAAGATCTCTTTATTCTGCATGCCTTTTGCTAAATTTTGCATAACCGTAAGACATAGACAAAAACCCACCACACAGAAAATATGGATCCAATTAAAACACATAATTAATTTCATATAGGTACGTTTTTTTGTATAACTGACCGTTTCTGAGATATTACTTGTTATTGGTTTCAGTTTCAGCTTTTCCCAAACGGGACCATACTTCAATTGTTTCACATAGCGACGAGCTTTTATAGGATTTGACTATCGCTTTAGGCTAATGAACTCCCATATTTCCCTTCTACTTAAAAGGAAGCAAGTAATGAGACCAATTATGTTAATATTTATCTCGATTAACATAGTGCAGATAAAAGAATAATCTTTTGTAAGAATAATTTGAATTTGAAGCACCTAGAAAAAGTTATGTGAATGGAACAAATCCAATTTTTTAGAAAAAGGGCTGTGTGTCTGCGAACAGTATAATTATAAAAGAAAAATGGGTTAAATACGATAATTGGTATCTAAGTTCAACATCTTCCAAGAATACGTAACGTAGATTTTAAGAAAGATTACCATCCCAACTAATCCTAAGGTGGGACCTTATTCGCCATTCTTCGTTTTCTCAATAATGACTAAGGATTTTGAGTAAAATGTCACCTAGAAAATATATTTAAATGGATTAGGGATATTACACATAGGCAAGGTTTTCAGAACTGAGGTATAGCACCTAACAAAGACTCTTAGGCTTACGACTTACATGACACAAGGGAGGGGAAAAAGTGGGGGAAATCCGAAGCGCGACAGATACTGATGACCGAAGGATTCAAGCTTGGACGGAGTCCCTAACAGTTACAGATAGAACCTTCATGCGCCACTCACGAGTACAGAGCCTCCAGAGGTTCTGCGAGAGGGCCAGAGCCCCTTAGCCTTGAAGGCGGGTTCCGAACGAGTGCGAAGACGCCGCCACCGCCAGTGCGTGTTTCCAGCCACAACCCTCCGAACATCGTCGCCTGGTCCTTCAACCCTGAAATAGTTAAGCTAGAAATGATGGACAGAAAAGTTCCGGAGAGCTAATGAACCTTCCCAGAATTAACAAGATGACTGGCAAATCTTAAAAAGCTCAGGCGTCAAGAAGGCTGGCCACGGAAATCGAACCCTCAACCTCCGCAATGTGAGTCACACAATATATTTATATGACTTGTAGGTATATATTAATTTTACACGTACTATGTACATAATGTATAGAGAAGGTATTGTATTGTGCCCAAGCATTTGATATCGAGATTTCACTGTAAATGCAAGTTTTGAGAGCCCTGAATCCAAAAACAAGTTTTTAGAAACATGTCCGTGTGTATGTGTTTTTTAGTGTTTAACGCACGCTTTTGCTACATATGACACTGGTGATACATGAAATGAAGATGGAATGTGATGGCGCGGGGAACCGGTAAATCCGGAGAAAACCCGCCCCTGCACCGCTTTGTCCACCACAAATCCCACAGGGATCGAGCCTGGGTCGTGTCCGTGTCCTCGCGCGCACGTTTTGTATATGTTTGTGTATGTGTGTAATGTGTTTGTGGGTAGCATAGCTCAAAAACTCGGTTAAATAGCAAACTTGGTATTTAAGATCGTTCTTCCCAGGATGCGACACGAAGATATTTAAGAAAATCCCCGCACTCCGAAATACCCTTTATACCTATGGAACATTTTTCGAAAATTTTCATTTTTTTCCAAAGTGGTTCTAATGATTTTGATTAAAATACAGTATATTAAATATATTTACATGTCAAATAAACAGTAATTATCTTCAATTTTCTGTGAATACAGAGGACCTCTTTATTCTGATGAATTTTTCTGAATTTTGCGTAATGGTAAACCGTAAGAAATAGACAAAAACTTATTACACAAGAAATGTAATTCTCTTTAAATCACATAAATTATAATTTTTTTTCGTAGGGTTGACCGTTTCCGAGACACTACTTGTTATTGGTTTGTTTTAAAATACTTAAACTTTTCTCATTCGGGAGTCGTCAACTCCTGATCATGCAAAGGAACTGATTTCAATCCCATACCAACCAGCTTTTAAAAGATTTGATCATCGTTTTAGCCTAGTGTATTGCCTAATTGTAGCAGAGATATAGAGAAAATCATGTGAATGGAACACATCAGATTTTTGAGAGTAGCCTTTGAAGTCATTTTCCTTTGGAAGACTTTTTCTCATAATCTTATATATCCTGTGTATGTTAAGTTATAGATGTAAACGTCTACACATAGAAAAATAATTTCTTTACTTACCGCCTCTTCAAAAATTAGGCTATTGGCCTGTTCCGACCTGAGTTACTCTGCTATATCTTCTTAGTTCGCCCAGTCGTCCCCTGTGGTCTAGAAGTAATATGGTAACCTTTGGACCCCAAGGTTGCGGGTTCAATCCTGGAGGCGTGCGATGGACTTTTTCGGCGTAAAAATCCTTAGGACGGCTTCCTTCGGAAGGGAAGTAAAGCCGTTGGTCCCGTGTGGTAGAGTTACGGCCGCAAGAGAACCTCAACCCTGACAAAGAGTTTCTCAGCAAAATTAAGTGATCTTTCACGCTCAACATAGAATGAGACACTGAGAAGCAGAGCAGTTAAAGAACGTCCAATAAGAATAGGTTCATAGAATCTATGAACTTCTTCTAACTGGATGACATTTAAAGACAAGCTTTGGAATTATATTGTCCTCCATCCTATAAATGTGGGTTTTAAAGTTTCTCTTGCTTTGGGAGAATATATTTAGTTGCTGTTTTATCTCTTAATTGCATTTTTATTTAGGGAGTATGTTTTCATTGACCTGAGGAACCACATTTCAGAGGAATTTGTTTTCTTTCATTAATTTGTTTTATTGACCCACGTCTCATTTTCATATATCAACATTGACACAGCTATAATTTATAACATTTAAGTTGGATTTCATCTTTTGTTTTATATTTCAATGTTTGCCGAATTAATTATACATCTTTAATACACACAATTTATTACAAATAACTTTATATGGAATATACAACTTCCGATATATTTATCATTAATGGTTCGAATTGTCCAATACGTTGCAAGTCTTTTAAAGTCCTGTCGATTTTCAGTTGTTTCTCGCAACTGCAAGAAACGAATTTTAAGACTAGTACATAGCGTCCAGCTCTTAAATATTTTAATTTCACTAATCTCTTTGTATCTACAGCAAAATGTATCACATAGCTCTTTTTGCAACGGTTTACCTAGATTAAAATTAAGTAAATAGAAAAATAAGCTTTAAAATAATAGTTTGTAAACGATTGAGAGCAAAGAAAAAATGTAAATGTCTTGTTATTTATGGGCGCTCCTTAACTACTGTGGATAGAGAAAGTCATGTGAATCTAACAAATAAGATTTTTGTCTAATCCCTTCGTAGACAGAGGAAATGTTGCATTCTACCCAAAGGGATAAAAAATTGTGTATGTTATATATATGTATATGTGTGTGAGCATGCGCGCGCGTATGTGTGTTTATGTGAAGCATTTTTATTATTTTGAGATTTATAAAACAATTCTTTAACCGTTGTTATAAAAAATGTATGTTTAAGATAATTGTTTGGCTAATAAAATTCATATTTATATTTTTGCGAATTAATAGTGGCTTTTTTCTTTTTAATAATTCATTGCGAAACATGAATAAATATAAATGAACGAAATAAACATTGCGAAAAAAACACTACATACGAATGCAGAATTCGCAAAACACGCTTTTATTTAAAAACATAATGTAGCATTAACAATTTGGAGAAATCCATTGACAATGATAAATCGTTTTATTATACATTTATATTTCTGTTGCACGTGTGTACAATTTACACAGTAAATAGAGAAGTTATATATTCCACCCAAAACTTTCTCTAGTTTTCTCAAAATTTCTGGAAATGCATCGTAAATACACTTTTTGAGACACCCTGAATTAAAAAAAATCTGATGTGTTCCATTCACATGACTTTCTCTAATCTCAGCAACAATAAAAATCTTATGCTTATATTTACTTCATGCTAATCGACAAAAAATAGCAGAAATAGTTTTATTACTTGCTTCCTTGTAAGTAGAAGCGAAATAAGGGAGTACTATAGATTAAAATGACAGTCAAAAGCTGGTTGCTATGTGACTGAAGTTGCTTTGTTTGTATTGACAGGAGTTGACAAATTCCTGTATGAGAAAAGTATACGTTTTTCAAAGCTGAAACCAAAAACAAGGAATATCTAAAAAACGATCAACTCAACGAAAAAAAAAAATGTATATTACACAATTTTAACGTGCTCTACATTTTTTGTGTAGTAAATTGTTGTTCATCTCTTACGGTTTAGTAGCAAAATTCCGTAAAATTTGTCCAGAATAGTCTTTAGAGCATATTCCCAGAAAATTCAAGATATACATTTTATTTGTCAGGTAAATATCTTTAATATATGATATTTAACAAAATCGTTAGAGCCATTTTTGAGAAAATCAAAATTTTCGAAAAAAGTTCCATATAAAGTGTAGTTGGGGGGGGATTTTCTTGAAAATCTTCGTGTCGTATCCTCGGAAGGTACTGAACTTAAATACCAAGTTTGTTATTCAACGATATTTCGTTTTTAAGCTATGCTGTCCACAGACACACACACACACACACACAGACACACACACACGGATTTTTTCTAATTTTTTTTTTGGATTCAGTGGGACCTAAAACATGTATTTCCGGTGAAATCTCGGTATCGAATTTTTGGGTTTTAAGACCCCCTGAGTGCAAAAAAGACAAATTTTTAGAAAAAGGTTCGTGTGTATGTGCCTAGAGCACATATACATATACACGCTATATACATATAGCGTAGCTCTAAAACGAAAAGTTTGTTACGCATCAATTTTGAATGTAAGTTCAGCATCTTCTAAGAATGCAACCGAAGATTTTCAATAACTCCCACAAACTACCTTTACATAGAAAGATTTTGAATATTTTTTTTATTTTCTCAAAACTGGCTCTAACAATTTTAATTACAATACTATATGTTTAAAACATTTTATTGAAAAATAAAATGTATATTTAGAATTTTCAGGGAATAGCCTCTGAAGTCCTTATTATAGATGACTTTTGCATAAACCATAAGAAATAGATAAAAATGTAGTACACACAAATACACATCTGATTAAAATTAACATTTTATTACGAATATATTTTTGTGGAGTTAAGCATTTCCGAGATACTTCTTGTTATTGGTTTCAGTTTTATAATTCTTATATTCATTATCAAATCAGCTGTCCGTTATTAGTTTTTCTTGTTCCTGGCCAGGTACAGAGGACGCAATTTCAAAGCCATCATATACCGAGCAGCTCTTAAAAGATTTGACTGTCGCTTAAGCTCTTTCTTTGAATCTGCAAGGAAATGTGTCATCAAAATTTATTTGGATAGAGAATACGATTGTTTTAAAAGAATAGTTTGACGAAAAATGGATCGAGAAGACCACGTGACTATAACATATCAGACCTTTTCTTTAAAGTTCGTGTAAAACATAGTTACATCTATCTGAAAAAGCTGATTATTACGATCGTGGATCCACGGCTTCAGCATAATTAGATTAGCACTTATAAAAATGTTATACAAAAAGGAAATAATGCTTTAAAATATTAAATTACGAGAAAACGACATTCCTGCGTGCATTAGAATTACTGGAGTATATGGATTAGAGGTCAACTGGGTGCAGTCTACGCCAGTCCGAATATTCATCGACTTTGAGTCCTGCTCACATTGTTCTTTAGTTCCACCAGGGTTCATTATTTTCATGTTTGCATTATTTTCATTCTAACTTGAAGATTCCTGTTCTTGTGTAGACTCTTACTGCCCGTTACATTACTGTGAAGTGCTTATTTCATTTTGTGTCTGAGATTTTTACTTTCTCTAGCCCGTATGTATACTGTACATAATGTACTCCAGCCAAATATTCGATATCGAGATTTCAACGGAATAGTTTTGAGACCTTCCGAATCCAAAAAGAGCAGCAAAGCTCAAAAACGAAAAGTTGGTTAGATGTTAAACTTTGTATTTAAGTTCAGTATTTTCCGAGGATGAGACACGAAGATCTTTAGGAAAATCCCCCCCCCCCCTCAACTACTGGGAATAGCATCTGAAGACCTCTTCATTCTGGATGTCTTTTGTATAATATTTATATAACTAGTGAACTCTAACCCTTAAGAGATAGACAAAATCTTACTGCAGAAAAATATAGATCTCATTAAAATACACAACTTATGTAGTTCATTTGTTGTAGAGTTAACCGTTTTCGGGATATTCCGAGTTACTGGTTTCAGTTAGACTTTTCTCATGCGGGAGACATCTCGCTTTTCGATTTTCTTTGTTTACTTCTAGCAAACAAAGAGAACCTAATTTCAATTATTTCAGTAAGCGACCGGCTTTCAGAAGCTTGACTGTTACTTTAGACTGGTGTATTCCCTTGTTTCTCTACTTCTTACAAAAGATCAAGTAATAAGATTGACTGTGCGAAGGTAGCATAATCATTAGTCTTTTAATTGAAGGCTTGTATGAATGGTTGAATCATTTCATTTTGTTCTCCCATTCATTGTAGCAGCAACAGTTATAGTCTGGCAATGTTTATCTTGATGAGTATGACGTAGATAAAAGAATAATCTTTTGTAAGAAAAGGTTGTTTATGGAACAGCTAGAGAAGGTATGTGAATGGAACATATAAGGTTTTATGAAAGCGTCTTTTAATCTCATTAATTTGGTAACACGGATAACACTGTTGTAAGCAATAAGATTAAGGTAGTTCAAAATGCATAAGAAACTTCATTTTCACATGCTCTAAAAAGCGCAAAGAACTTTGGTCACGATATGATAGGTATTTAGAAACAATACTTTTACGGGTAATATAGGACAGAAGTGAGTTAACAGAACAAAAACCTAAAATTTACTCTTAGATAGAATCATAATATATACTTACAAATTCGTGAAATAGTGTCTAAGAAAGACCACGCTGTTACACGTTAAAGACATCGGAACACTTTTTGATTAATTTGTATGTTGAAGATTCAGGGCATAGAGAAGTATAGCGTCCAGTTCTTAAGCTTTCTAGAAAATTATTTAGCACACTTATTGTTTGTGTAAAACAGTAAATCATATTTTAAAATGTTCAGAAACCCCCCCCCCCAAAAAAAAAACCAAAAAACAAAAAAAAAACAAAAAACGTACTGTTCAATTATGAAGACCTCAATAATTTAATATAAACTTAAGATATTAACTTAACTGAAATAAGTAAACAAAGTATTACTTTCGTAAGTTTTAATCTCACTTAAGGCTCGATCAAGAACATCTATCTCTTAAGAAAATGCATAAGTGGTTTTATTTTTCAGATGCGTAAATACTATTTAAACACAATTAACTTGTGTTTATTATTTTACCGAGTTTGAGAGACTGATGTATTATTGCTTATTCTTTTTAAGTGAAAGAGAAGTATGAAGTTACTTCGAATAAACGTCTGTAGCGTATATTTGAAATATGTTAACTTAAGCCAGCTTTAAAAGATAATAAATATAAAAGAAGTATTGATAATATCAAATAACACTTTTTGGTGTGGATTAAGTACAGCCTCGCTGAAATTGCAATGAAAAGCTTCACAAAGAAGTACTTCTGCCTAATAATCAATCGCTAATAAGTGAATAGTGAGATTTTGCTGTAATTGCAAATTCAATAGGTCTTCCGAGGGAGGAAGTTGTCCCGACAGGAGGCTCGGTCTGGTGGAGGATGATGGAAACTGATCCGGCCAGCAGGAGGTTTACCGTTCTGCTGGACCACGGGGGAAGAAGGGAGGGAGGAAGGAAGGGCAAGGGGGAGGAGAACAGCATCGCACGGATCTCCTCCAGGTGGAAGAAGGGGTATCCTCCTCCACAGAGGCGGAGAGCTCATCACACACATACACACACATACACACAATTGTGAATATACACACACACACACAAACACATACACATGATCTTGCGGTTGCTCTCTCATGTTATCAGTCCTCAGTGTCAACTCGCGGTGCACAACATTTTCTTCGCGTGGGCATGTGTGTCTGTGTGTGTGTGCGCGCAAGAAATAATGATCTAGTCGGTACCGGTGCTGCTGGTGGAGCAAAACGTATTTTTGTAACCAAAACTGAATTTCGTGTTCCCAAGATGAAGAATAAGTGAAAAAATAAACAATAAATGAAAATATATCGAACATTCTTTTGCAGAAATAAAGGTGTTACTTCTTCATAGTGTATTCTTCATTTGTGGTGCTTGACAGCTAGCGCACGTCTCTGCGAAAACAAGGTGATCTCTGGATTAATTTTTGCTGCTACATACTACATTGCGAATGGTTGCAGAAACTAAAATATTATTAAAACTGTTGCTTTTTTATGAACTTAGGACGCTAAATGACGTTTTAGTACACAAAACACAGATGCACAGTTTAACTAAAATATTTGCTACCGTGATCAAATGAAACCTTTCTTACCGAAACGATGTATTGCGAAAAGTTCGTTTCTTACCCACGCATTAACGTTTCCAAAGAGCGCTCGTGCCGGTAATTGTTAATTTGACACCACCGCATGCAAATGAAGTACTGCCAACACTGCTTATGTTTGATGTACTTATATTTAACATTGTTGAGCTTCAGGTACATTTTCTGCCTTTAAGGTGGGACAGTGGTGTGATATTTGTTTTGGTGCTAAAAGTGTTGTTATTGTAATCTTTCTGGAGCGAAAACAGTGATGTGATTTGGAAGTCGTAATGGTGAGAGGGGCGGCTCTTGTCCCCCGAATCAGATGGACGGCGACGCACACTCCAGCGCGGCGGCGGCAGCGGCGGCGGCAGCAGCAAGGTGGTGGGGTCCCACAGCGGCTGCAGTGGCGGCCCCTTCCGCCTCCACAGACGTGGTGAGTAATGTGACTTTCCCCAAATTTTCCAGAGCGTGAGATAATTGTAAGCGGGCATGCTGGCAATTTAAATGTCAATGCGCAGTATTCATTTATTGAATTTTTGCAAAACTCGCTTTTTACACTTAGAACAGCATATTTATGTCGTCGAAGCGAAGGGGAATATTGAAACATACTTGCTAGACGTTAAGCTTCCTTTAGCAAATAGACAAGAGGAAGAGAAGAAATAGAAGGAATAATTAGGTAGATTCTTTTTCTCTTCTTGCAATAGGTAAAATTAATATTTATTAACACTTTACTAATAATTAGAAAATTATTCATAGTCATGAGTTGATAGTGCTATATCCTTTGTATTCCCTTTTAATTAATAAAACCAAAATTAGGATTTTGTATCCAGAATCACCATAAACAAGAGGAAATTGAAGATAGCTGGAATTTCTGATTTGTTTCGTAGCATGAATTATTGTCATTAATTAGACAAAGTGTCAATGAGTTTGTTCACCACACTTTAGGTCAGAAAATTATTTTCAGATCAGTGTCTCTAAAATTCTTTCAGAATATATAATATTCTCCTATTGTGGGTTCGATCGGATATTTAAAATATTTCATTGATATATGTCATTTTCAAGATATCAGTTATAAATGTTTGGAATTGCTGAATACTTAGCCATTATTTTATAAGTTCATTCAGTTGTTTCTCGCAATTGCATGGAAACAGAATGTCTAGTTCTTAAAACTTGACAAATTTGTAGCGGACCTTTCCCAAATCTGTCGTTATTAATCCCAGAAAAAACTGGAATAATTCATGAAGTTTTTTTAATAACTTCATGCCTAGTTCTAAAGTAAAACAATAATAGGAATAGTTATTATTTGAATGGACTTTAGTATAAAACATACACTTTTCCTGTTGCGTAGCTGCAAGAATACATCAATACCCCGAGGACATCAAAGAAGTAATTAATATTGTATTACTGAATACGTTTAATTGTTTAGATGTTGTTTAGAAGAAAGTAAACTTCATTTATTATCTTTGCTCATTCGGAATAGAAGGAATCTTGTGACACGGTAATATTATTTTAATTGTTATTGTTACAATTAATATAATATTTTATAAATAAAACTGAATTAGTTGAAATAAGTTAAATGTTTGTTTTTAGTAACTTTTTCTTGAAAAAAGCATTCACTGTCCCATAAAGTAAACAAAGCATCAATTACGTTGTCACACAAGTAACTTCAAAATTTGTCTACGAAGAGAAGGAATGATTTTATGTATATGAAGCATATTATAGGTAAGGTTAAGTATATATAATAAATTGTTTATACTTTTTACGTAAACTAAATTTCAAAGCATGCACAAATCTTCCATGGATGTTTTCAGTTGGTATTATAAATGTACGTAAACGTAGTGAAACAAAAAATATTTATTCACAGATTATGAACTAAAAAATAAATAACAATTATCACAGAAATATAATTAAGTTATGTTTTCTGCGTATAAAATAATAAAATCATAAAATAAAATAAAAAGCTATATTGAATATTTATTTTTCAGGATTGTTAATACATGAACATAAGTATTTTATTTCATTTATAAACGTTATATGTTTCTATTTTTAAGATATTTTCATCACTTTAAGTTATAATTTGAAAACAATAGGTAAACAATTAGTAACCGTAGAAGAGAGGGAGAGTTTTCTAATTATAGTACTAGAAACGCGACCACTAAAACCCGGTGAATGATATTTTATTAAAAAGCTCTTTCGAGTGTCATTATTCTGCAATGAAAAACTATGATTAGTACAGCTACAGCAAACGCTAAAACTAATACAATTAGTCTGTAATCTTTGCTAAACAACCCCATTAAAATGCTTACGCAAAACAATAAATTAACCGAGAGATTTTACTTTGCACATCATACTGGTCAAATGAATAGCTGTTGAAAAATTAATGTAATGACCCTGAAAATTAATCCGATTAATTGTAATTCACAATAGTGCACAATTTCAATCATTTATTTAATATGTAAAATGGTAAATCTTCAAAATCTAAACTGTCAGTCTGCCCATAAATGTTTTTGCACTTCGAACTCGGGCTGAGCAATGGGCTCAGGTAATGAAGTAACTGTCATTTCATCTCAGTTGTTCAGTGCATTACGAAGTAACTTCTCCTTTTCTGCACTTATTTTCTCTTCCCCTATATTGTGGCTAAATTCATTTCTCTTTCGTTGTCTCTTTTTAGTTTAGAATATCCATCTACCGTGTCCCTTCTATAAACATTTAGACATATGTATCAGTGTATTTGGGGTCTGTATGCCACATCTACAATATATGCAATAATAGCACAATTTCCTGATATCACTTGATTGCCCTTAAAGTTAACTCCAGAAGCATATAATAAGGAATATAACAAACTTTTTCACCTAATAGTTATTGTAATGTTGTAAAAACTTTGGGTGCAACGCGACCTCTATACATCCACAGATACTTTATGTTTAAGAAAATAAAGAAAGGTTATATATGAAGGAACTGAGAGAGGAGAGAGAAGATAGGCCATACTTGTTTTTTTACTGCAGTAAAGTAGAAATCTTGAATAAATGCAAAAAGATTCAGAAGTTCAAAATGATGTGCTTGCATTTTTGTGCATTGCATATAAGCCTAAACGATAATTATTATCTAACCTTTGACACTACCCGTAATAGATTAATTTTTTTTTACATAGTGAAAAATATAAAATTATAAAATAACAGTATAATTCTCTTAAAAGCTGAAAGCTTTTTAATTATAAAACTTAAGTTGTTTAAAAGATTTTCACTGAAATAATTAAATGTCTCGAAATGACAAGAAATAAAATATTTTTAAATGCTCAGTATTGGAGAGGAAATACAATAAATTATTAAAACATTTTTTTTAATTTAGTAAACAGAAATAAAGATTTAATGATTTAGAAATTTATTGTGAATAAATCGGTATCATCCATATAATAAAACAAGCATATCTAATATTTACCCTATTAAAATAGCAATTACCAAATCCTGAATATCACAGCTTACAAGATTAATCAAGTAATCAAGTTCAGTAAAACGAAAAGTAGGTTCTGTTTATAGAAATTTCCGTTCGCTACAAGAAAGCATTTAAAAAATAACACGGCGTAAAATAAAACAGGTCTATCAATTATGTATATATAATCATATCTGCTATGGAATTCGCCTTGAAAAACACAGCTACAAAAAGTAATAAGAATAATGAACTAAAGAAGAATTAACGTGGAGTTGAGCAAAACACAAGACATTTAACGGTCAATAGCCGCTATATTATATAGTAAATCGTTCCCGTCGAAATATGAATACAACCCTTAAATCTATAATTATCAATTAGAATTGTATAAGAATTTTTACTTTCTCTACTGCGCAGTAAGTAGGGGAAATATTGTATTCCACCCAAAATTTGATTACGAGATTTCACCGGAAGTACACGTTTTGAGACTTCCTTAATCTAAGTAAAGTATGATTAGAATAAGATGTGTGTGTATATGTGAGTGTCTGTCTATTTGTGAACAGCATCAGTCAAAAGTGAAAAGTCGGATAATACTAACTTGGTATTTAGGTTCAGTATCCTTCAAGGATACGACACGATGATTTTTAATCAAATCACCCCACCCCAACTATTCTTTAATTGGAAGATTTCCCGAAATTTTGGATTTTCTCAAAAATGGCCCCCCAAATTTTGATTGAACTACCATATATTAAATATATTTATATGAAAAAAGAAATTGTATATTTTAAAATTTCTTGTAATATCCTCTTTGTTGGAAGGGATTTTGTATAATCTCGTTTAACTGGTAAATGTTAAGCGTTAGACGGAAACGTACATTACAAAAAATGTAGGTCTCATTAAAACACAGAATCAATTGCTAATAAGATATCTGCCAATATATCCGTTGTTATTGGTTTTATATATATATGTATATATATCCTTTTTTTAATTGTTTTGTTTGTATAGTCCCCTTAACTTCTATGGTCATATCGGGGGCTTTGACTTGAGAAACAAATACTGATGTTTTATTCGTTGAACGTAGTCTTTTTTCATGTTAAATTCTTAACTAAATTTTATCGTCACAGTTTCAGCTAAAAGTACTATAAGCGCTGTCACTTGTTTTAAATATTATTCAATAAAAGTAATATCCTACTATAATTTTCAATCTGAAATGCTGTGATGCATATTTAATTTAAATCCTTTAATATTTTAGTTTTTTCGTTTGTATAAATTCTTAATAATATTAAATAGTTTATAAAATCGAGATAGTACTTTTATGCCACATGCTATTTAGCTATAAGATCGATGAAATCTTTACTTTATATTCTATTAATTACTGAAGTATTTGTTTTAGAATAGAAACTCTAGAAATTGAATATCTGTCATGAAATACAACATTTTCAAAAAAAAAAAAAGGAAGAAAGAAACAAACAACGAAAAGAAAAGAAAAGAAAGAATATTCCATATCAGAAGTAGAGCGATATTCTCATATCAAATGTATATGTATAAAGTAGACTGTCATTATAATATATTATTGTAAAACATTTTCTTGTATTATACTGGTTTTTGTTTTAATTTCCAAAACTTTTGTACCATTTTGTAAAGCTGTATGTTTTAAAATGCAAAATATAAAATATTAAAAGCATTCTGAGTTAATGGGAACATAAAAGTGACAATAAGGGTGAACGTAAAAGAACCTCAGGCCTGATAGTACCTCTGAACAAAATATAGCAGGGATGCTAAGAACCATAACAGTTAAAAGAGCACATATAAATAAAAACTTAATTGCATTTTTTTATACGTAGTAAATTGATGCTATTATGTATTCAAGTGAGTTGAACGATGCATTACAGCAAACTAGAAGACGTGATTTTAGTTACAATTTGTGACAGTTTAATGAGAAATATGTTGTTGGCAACGTCATTTGTGTTTTATATAGAAGTGTAAAATCACTTTCGGTGATTATGTACACAATTTTTAAGTCCCAAAAAATTAGGACTTTACAAACCATTGCAACCACCCGAATTTATAGTCCGTTGGAAAATAAATGTCCACTATTTTTATAGATTATTTTATACTACTACCACTGGTAGACGGATTTGCCCTTTATTACTAGGGAATTGCTAGCATCGTATTACATGAAATTTGTCCGAAATGTATAGTCTAAAATTAATACACTGCAATGCAATTTTAATAAAGCAAATATATCCAAGAAAAAAGCTCTAACAAATCATATTACCAGGCATCAAATGCATATAAACTGAGAGACATTATTAAATTAATGTAACAAAAATCCAACATAAGATTATTTTGAATAGAAAAAATATGTAAACAATACATTATTAGACAAGGGTTTCTGAAATTAAAAAAAACATGCAAGATAAAGATTTAAGAGTGAATCTAACTTTAAAACATTTTAATTGGCACAAATTAGGTATTCTCGGTACTCTACAGTGCTCCCCAGTGATTATATTAGGTGTGCTTTACGTTTACGTCCCTTAGATCAGTATGGACGATGGATGAAGTGATGATTATGGAAGCTCAGTGTTCTCAGCTCGAAAGAATTGAGGCTTATTCATTTTTTCAGGATAGGATACATTCCAGAAGCCATTACTTGGACAACTCACCACAACAGAGAAAAGAGATTGGAGATCGAGACCTTAGAATGTGTAGAAAATTGTGCCATTCATTACACCATGGAAATTATTTGGAAATATGAGGATGTGGTTTGGGAATATTTGTAATGCTTTTTGGAAATAATTCCAAGATACTCTCGTATAGATCTTAAGTGTATCTCAGAACACTGTAGAATCAAATATGTAGACCCCATATAAGTGGTTTGTATATCAGGAAATACAGAATACAACGAATCACAATTCTAAAAATAAAATGGATGTTATGATAAAACGAAATATTTCCATTAAAATAAGCAAGCCTTTCTTGATGCTTTATTTGTTATTTTATACCTATCGATCTCAAGTAATGTTAAATTATGTATTAGCGACATTTTCATCAAGAGTAAGCCTACTAGAGATTGACTTTAATAGATACATTTCGAGTGACGAAGTCATTACAGAAAATAAAACCTGCGGCGGAATTCAACTACGCGATTAAACGAATAAAATTGATTATATGTATATTATCCAAATAATATAATTTCAAACAAGGTAATACAATAAAATTGCTCACTTTCAAGTTAAGTTAAAAAAAATGATGGCAATTAAAAAGAATCGTAAAGAGAAAGGTAGGCGTGAGGATCTTATAGGATCAAACCCACATTCAAAAGGAGAATTTTTTTCACGATCTTCAATAATTTTTTTGAAAGAAAATTGGTTAATATTATTACGATAAAGGAGAAACAAAGTTACCAGCAACAATGAATTAATTTAAACAGAGGAAACGAGAGCATGCCTATACTCAAATACAAACGCTAAAATAAACGTCTAAATCTCAACTTTTCCTCGAGATGCGTTTTCTAAGAAACTTAGCAGGAAAAAGACAGAATGAGGAGTGAAGACATACGTGCAGAATTAAAAATCTTCAATCTACTGAAGAGATCAAAGAAAATCAAAACTACTGCAAACAACATGCAGATAGGATGGATGAACACTACTACGCGAAATTGGTTTTAAAAGATACTCCAAAAGGTCAACGAAACATCGGCAGACCTAAGAGAAGATGGACAAAACAGTTAAATGATGAGATCGGAACGAGCCAAAATACTTAAACCATGACAGTTGATGAATTAAGATGTTGCAAAAGGCACAGTACATTTTATGTAATGTTTTGAAATCTCTCCTTCAAGTCTCTGAACTCTGAAAATGTCTTTAAAGCAAAGTCTAGGGATATAATAAAACAAAAATAGCAAATTGATAACGAAGTATTGTTGAAATTCAACGCTTTCTTCCATTTTTTGGACGAAAGTATGCAGAATAAGCGGTTACAAATATTTCTCAGGAAAATCTTGTTGGATAAAAATATTTTATATTGGTTAAAATTGCATCTTAGTGATACTGTTCTTACCCAATGAAGTACAATTTTAGTTATACAGATTTCTCAAGTATCACCTATTCAACTGTTTTAATAGGTGTAGAGCAAAAACATAAAATGCAAATTTACATGTGTTTTCAAAACTTCTTCCGAGGATTATTAAATTTGTTAACTATTTAGGCCCTGAATTTTTCAGTGCTATATCAAAATTTACTTTCGATCGAAATCCTAGCTCGCTTGGGTGAAAAGAAAGCTATCACCTATTTTGTTTAAGAAGCGCTGTATAATATCCTTCATGACTGCAGATCGTTGCGTTTTAATGATATAACAACGCTTCCAAAGTGTAAATGCTATTCCATACTTATAATTTCCGAAACTCAGGACAGTTCAGAGAGTATCAATGTACGTTCCGTAATTATTACGTAGGTATAAAGGCTTTGAGTATTTGGGGGTAAAATAGATAAAGAATATAAACTGGAAAATAGCATTAAGAACAGAATCAATAAAGATAAAGAAAGTTGTAATATTGATGCTGAAGGGTAGCCTGTGAAACAGACATACAAGGGTCGGCTGATAAGTCCCGGGCCTCTCAATGAATACTGCGTTTAAAAAAATTGTTTTTGCTTTATTTCTCAACATAATCTCCAAAAAGGCTAATACAGTTGTCATATTGGTGTTCTAATGTAATTAAACCATCTCTGTAGAGTGATTTATCAAGGTCCTCAAAATAGCTGTTGACCACATCAACGACCTCCTCGTTGCTGTGAACATTTCGTCCTCCAAGAAATTTTTTGAGGTTTGGGAACAGGTGGTAGTCACTGGGTGCTAGATCTTGCGAATAGGGTGGATGTTCAAGCAATTCGAACTTTAATTAGTAAATTTCTCCCATTGCAATGACTGAACGATGACCCGGAGCATTGTTGTGATGGAACAAGATTTTTTTTTGCCAAATGAGGTCTTTTTCTTTTCACGTCATCACTAAAACGTTGCAGTAAGCTTGCGTATTAGCCATCAGTGATACCTTACCCTTTTCTAAGTAATCAATAAAAATAATTCCCTGTGCATCCCAGAAAACACTCGTCATAACCTTGTTAGCTGACAAAATTTACTTTGCTTTTTTGGAGTCGGTTCACTTGGCGCAATCCACTGTGATTGACTGTGATTTACTTTCTGGAGTGTAGTGATGTATCCAAGTTTCATACATGGTAATAAGCCGTCTCAAAAATTCCCTGGAATTTTTACAGTGGAGCTTCACATTCTTAACAGAAACAGTTTTTCTTTGCAACTTTTGACCAGGTGTCAACAAACGCGGCACCCATCTTGCACAGACCTTGTGAAAGCCCAAAACATTACTTAAAATATTATCTGCAGGTTCTTTTGATATGTTTACAGCCTCTGCTATCTCAAACAACTTTAATCTGCGGTCATCCAGTACTAAACGATGACTTTGTCACTTATACAGGTGGTCTACAGCAAGGCTCATCAGTATTACTCGTATGTCCCATTTTAAACTCTGCAACTCACCTTTTAATCATTGGATATGAAGGGGCAGAGTCTTTCAATGTACTGTCCATTTTCTCCATTTTCGTGAAAACTTTAAAGTTTACTTGTTTAAAATGCTGTCATTCGAAAACTAAACAAGTTATTGACTTGTAACTATGGATAGAAGCTAGTCTAGTGTTAAACTATACGATGCTACCGTCTAACTGGCCTAGTGGCGCCATATCTGTGTGAGGCGCGGGACTTATCAGTCGACCGTAGTGTAATTAAGACAAATAAGTTACACATTTATAAATCATTAGTGAAAAGCAAGAACATAATGAACTGAACAGGAAATTTAACAAAACTTTCAGAGTTAAAACTTATGTTAATGGAAATAGATTTTTAAGAAGTTCAGCCAGATGTTTAAAATTGGAAAAAATAAGAAATAATGTTATAAGGGAAAATGTATATTAAGAACTGATATTAGCCCCTGTAAGGTTGAGTTGGTTAATGATATGCATACATCAGAAGATAGATGAATGTAGGTAAGTTACCGAGAAAAACGTTGGAAAGAAGTCCACCTGGAAGAAGAGGAAAAGGAAGACCTCGTAACTCGTGGATGCGGGAGCAAGAGGACTGGAAGCTGTGAAATGTAAGGATAGAGGCGAGCGGAGAAAAGATTCCTTAGGCACAGAAATATGTGAAAACATAAAAATTCTGTATTTAAATAAAATAATGGCTATTACTTTGTTTGCCCCAAGCTGGGAATCTCGAGGCTTGGAATACTGATGCTGAACTGGTCTATTGGCTGGTTATGGACACTGGGAAAAGAACTAATTAATATCTGTCCATTTGTACTTGGTAAACTAAAATAGTTAAAGAAAACCGGAATTGTTCTTATAACACAATTATCGGGACATCATTGAATGATAAAACTCAAATTAACTAATGAATGAATAAGTGTATTTATTGACATAGCAATATCATACATAGAATTTCAACAATCGCACGGGTCCACAGACCGTACGTGCTTTTGTAATACACATTAAAAGCAATATTAAAACAACAACAAAGAATTAAAAGAGTAAACACGAAAATAAAAAGACAAAGATATTCAAATATAGCAATTTAAATTTACGGCACAGAGTACACCTTCATAAATGCACCCTCTTATAATAGAAAATTACACTTAAAAGACATAATATATACAACATATATAAAACCATAGCACAACAGTGACCTAAGTATGACATAATATATATGTATGTAGAACAATGTAGTCACTTTTGTTTAGTTGATCTTATTCCCCCCCCCCTTCTCTATTGGCAGCCTCCTCAGATCTCAGCTGTCTTGCCTTAAGAATAAATTTACCTAGCCCGTCCATGTTTTCCGTGCCTGCCAGTAGTGTCCAACATGCTTCTATCCCTACATTTGCAGTGGTAAAAAATCGCGGCAAATATTTTTCCCGCCATTCCTCCGTACCCCTACATCTTGCCAAGATGTGAGTCCACGACTCTTCCTCCTCGCAAATGGGACAGATTCTCGTCAGAAATTTTCGTGCTCCTCCATGCTCCTAGTCTAATCCACGCGAGCCCCTCTCTAATGAGTTTGGTACCTGTTTTGATGTATTGCTCCATACCCCACTCCGATTTCAGCCCAGACTGTACTTCTAATGACACCTTCTCTGTGCATTGCGCAATTATTTGCTGTCTGTCAATATCACAGAGGCGGTTCTTAATTTTTCTCCAAATACTTCGCCTGTTTTCCTGCCCCGCCATCCAAATGTCTCCCATCCCAATGGTTTTCAGCCATTTCTTTAATTTTGATGCCCACGTCGAATTACCTTCCATTCGCAACTGTTCACGGTAGCAGACTGCCCTAATTAGAGATTGGTTTCCGTGAAAGATTCTCAGCCAATATTTAACTGCTCTGATTTTGCACTCTTTCGTTTCACTATGTGCCCCGAATTCCCTCATTATTCCGCAGTTTGCCGTACCCCTCCCTACACCCAGAATTCCTTTCAAAATTGGGTCCTCACTTGATCCAGATTCCCTGTTTGTTCCCACCCCCATATTTCTCCTCCGTATGTCATCGTGGATCTAACTGTCGCTCCGTATACAGTTCCCATTAAGGTTATGGATATATTCGGTTTTCTGCAGCGTTTCCGGAGAGCTTCCGTCACTTTCACCCTTGCCTTGTGTTTCGTAATGTCAATGTGTTTTGTCCATTTTCCGTTCATTGTGAATGTGAGTCCTAAGTACACAAAAGATTTAACATTGTCCAGTATCTGTCCTGCATATGTTCAAGTCTCCTCCCTGCTATAAACACAACCCTTTTTGAAAGTCATTGCCTTAGTCTTATTCACATTAACTGTAAGTAGCCATTCATCGCAATAATTCTTAAGTTTGTCCAGTCCTCGTAGCAATCCGTTTACTGTTGTAGAGCACAAAACTAAATCGTCTGCGTATAAAAGTGTTGGGATCTGTAATTTGAAATTAACTAAGTGATAGGCAATTAGGAGTTATAAAACTACTATAATTACAGAAGGTTTACAATGATGGATTGTCCAGCAAGAAGCTACCTTAATGTCACGGTAGCTTCTGACATTACCTGAATGAACATCTGCCTCGCCACTGGGTTGGCGGTGAGTGTCAATGAGTGACATTTCACACTTGGATGCCCAGGTCATTTGGCCTCACTCCCAGATTTTCTACAGTGGTATGTGAAGGCTATAATGACGCCCATCTGCTTGTCAGGTATTGTTGCTAATATCGAATATGCAGATGCACGCATAGTGGAACCTTAATAATAAAAACCTGATGTGTTCCATTCACATGCCTTTCTCTATAGCTCTGCAACAAAATATTGTTAAAAAGCTTATGCTTCTATTTACTTCATGTTAATCGAGAAAAAATTAGCAGGATTAGTCTTATTACTTGTTTCCTTGTAAGTAGAAGCGAAATAAGGGAGTACCATAGGTTAAAGTGATAGTCAAAAGCTGGTTGCTATGTGACTGAAGTTCCTTTGTTTGTATGAACAGGAGTTGACAAATTCCTGGGTGAGAAAAGTAATCTTTTCATAGCTGAAACCAAAAACAAGGAATATCTAAAAAAAAAAAAAAAACAATCAACTCCACGAAAAAATGTATATTCCATAAATTGTGTGTTTTAATGTGCTCTACATTTTTTGTATGGTAAGTTTTTGTCTATCTCTTACGGTTTAGCAGTTATGCAACATTCCGTAAAATTCATCCAGAATAAAGTAGTCTTCAGAGGCTATTTCCAGAAAATTCAAGATATACATTTTATTTGTCAGGTAAAAATCTTTAATATATGCCATTTTAATCAAAATCGTTAGAGCCATTTTTTAGAAAATCAAAATTTTCGAAAAAAATTCCATCTAAAGGATAGTTTGGGGTGGGGGAATTTTGCTCAAAAGCTTCGTGTCTGCTGGAAGATACTAAACTTAAATACCAAGTTTGCTATTTTACCGACTTTTCGTTTTTGAGTTATAGTGTTCACAGACACATGGACACACGGGCACACACACACGGACCTTTTTCTGAAAATGCTTTTTATGGATACAGGAGACCCTAAAACATATATTTCCGGTGAAATCTCGGTATAGAATTTTTGGGTGGAGTGCAATACCTTCTCTATACACTATGTATATAGTGCGTAAAGAGAAAGTAAAAATCTGATTTGTTCCATTCACTTGACTTTCTCTAGCCCACAAACAAGATTTTCTTACACAAGATTATTCTTTTATTTATATCATGATAAACATCGGCAGAGTTGTTTATTTGCTTGTTTTTTTGTAAGTAGAAGGGAATTAAGGGAATACATAGGCCAAAGCGATAGGGACATCTTTTAATAGCCGGTCACTATGTGAAACAACTGAAATCCAGTTCTCTTAGCTTGCTAGGAGTAAACAAAAGAAAGAAGACAAGAAAGATACGCCTAGTTTGAAAAATTACCTTAAAACTCAAATGACTCGGGGTATCTAAAAATAGTTGACTCTACAGAAAAATAATATATATGACATACATTGTATGTCTTAACGAGATGTTATATTTTTGTCTATCTGTTGCAGTTTACCAGTTATACAAAAGTTATACTGCAGTCATTCATAATGAAGACATTTTCAAAGGCTATTCCTAGAAAATTCAGGGTATAGATTTTGTTTGTCATGTAAACTATATCTAATATATGGCATTTTAATCAATATCGTTTGAGTCAAATTTGAGAAAAGCACATCTTTTGAAAGTTTTTCCCATGTTAAGGATAGTTTAGAGTGGGAAATTTTCTTGAAAATCTCCATGTCACATCTTTGGAATATAATAAATAAACACCAAGTTTGATGTTTAACGGACTTTACGTTTTTGGGCTATGCTGTCCATAGACACACGCGGACCATTTTCTATAATGATTTTTTGGATTCAGGATCCTAAAAACATGTATTTATAGTGAAATATTGTTATAGCATTTTTGGGTGGAATACGGTAGCTTCTCTACCTTCTATGTACGTACAAAGTATTCGGTAGAGAAAGTAAAAACCTGACTATTTGTATGATGCGCAGTTGTCATTGAATTTTTGTGAATAAGAGACTTGTAAGTAAACTTTCAAAAGTTTTTATATCCATTATTATATTTTATTATATAATTGATAATTTCTTCATTAAATTACAAATAGTAGATATATTCATACAAAAAATATCTTGTAAATTGGAGTGCCACTCCTATGGAGCTTCGATATATTCGCTAAATTATTATGATACCAATACACGATAGCCACACGATATTGGGCATACTAAGACACCTTTCTCTTGGCAACTGAAAACTCAACAGCTCTAAGAGTAAAAAAACCAAAACAGAAATTCAGTGACTTTCCACAATTTGACAGGAGTGTAGGTATGTGTAGAGAAGTTACATCATTTCACTTCTGTAATAGAATTTTCTTACATTTTCTGTTAAATTAGACATGGGCATACAATTGACATTTATCTGCTGTGGAATGCATATTGGTATGTCGTATGAATGTATTTCGATGCATCGTAAAGCTTTATTCTGCGGACATTTATTGCAGAGACTATAATCCTGTCACTTAATGTGATAGGGGAAAACAGAAGTTAAATCTTGCATAAAATAATCAAAATTAAAATAACTTTTTTCTCAATTAAATTGAAAATATAACATGAAGAGGTAGTTACCTCTTTAATGAACAGATGCTAATTATATAAAGTTTAGCATATTTTTGCAGAATAATGAGATAATTGTTTTGAAAATTTACATTTCCATACGCTTTCCTCAGAAATTAAGAATAAACCTATAAACCCTTTTTTTCTCTGCAGGTTGAAACTTTTTGGGTTCACCTTAGTACTCTAAACATTTTCTTATAAATGATCACACAAAAAAGAAAGAAAGAAGGAAGAAGGACGGAGAATTATGTTCACAAACATTAATTAGCATTTCTTGAATAATATACATTTTTGTATTTTGTGAATAATATATAGTAAAATCTAGAAGTTTCATATTTGTAGCAAATTCATCGTATATAAAGGATTTAACATTTCTTTAAGGCAAAACCACTATTCTTTTAGAGAATACGAGTAGAATTAAAGATTTCGATTTAAAAATTCACAGCGTTGTTGAAATTGGTGTGATTCTTCAGGAAATAGGTTTCATTTTATTTACTTAACATATTCTCAGCAGTAAAAATTCAGCTGCCATAGACTTAAATAAATTATATATTATTTGTGTCCAGTTTACACACAAAATTTAGATTTCAACAATACCCTAAAGCATAAAATTTAGTTTACGTGTTCACAGTTGTGTTTTGTTGACGATAGTTTTCTCATGCTTCCTAACCACTAAACAAATCGTGGCATGAAACGCAAAGACCGTTATTATTTGTTATTTGAAAAATATTACGCAGTTCTTTTAGATAAACATAAAGTAGACATATAAAATATCTTGAGAAAAATTATGCAGAAGTTACAGTAACTGAATGCTTCTCACAAACGAGTTGCTGTCGTTTGGATGGCGTATAATATGATGCGCATGCATTCACCGACCGACCGGCCTACTCGTATATAAGACACTTTGTAACAAACAACAATTAATTCTTTAAGATATTTACATAAACAGAAATAAAAGATGCGCAAGCGTAGGTAGCTCATATCAATAGAGGTGCATAAATATAAGGGCAATAAAAACAGTATTTTGTTTTGAAAATTCGCTTCTTTATTCTACAGCTTCAAAAACGTAATTTATAATGCAGAAAAAACAGTTTAGTGGACTATCTCTCATTTAGTGAAGCTGGATTGTAACATACCTTCGTTTCAATGCTAGAGAAATATTATATTATGAACACTAAACCGTTTCACATTTCTAATATGTTTTAAAATTAATATGGCTAATGTATACTGCTATCTGTAAATAAGTTATCACTATCTGTACTAGAAAGACTAAAACCACTGTATATCGAAAGAGCTATCCGAGTGTCAAAGACTACCAGATCCAGACTCGCCTACCTCCTTGCAAGAGAAACATTCCTCATCCAGGACCTCAGGATATTTTTGCCTCTACCAAACACAGGAGCCTCAGAGAAATTACTAAAATCGTTGTAAAGAAAAAGGGAAGAAATGCCCTCAGAAATCTATGGAATAGGGCCCATGATTACAAGAATGGCGGTACATGGCTTTCACCATGTGATTTGTAACAACTCAGCATTTCATGAACCAGCGGAAACAGGTGTGTGAACGTTATCACTTAGAGCTCTGCAGCAAAAGATTAAAATCAATTAGAGGCTATGCAAACCAAGGTGCGGCGCATAATCACAGTAATGTAGTGACAATGTATTTTACTTCTTTTTATGTGGCTACTTATTTGCAATAAAAGTATTGTTATATTATTTTTTATTAATAATATTAGTTTATGGAGTATAATTGGTGAATCCGTCACTTCTGTTAACATTTGGAAAAGAGCATAATGACAGAATTATTGTATCATTATTCTATCACCTGGTAAAATCAGCATTCACAATTAATATCAGCATTTGCTACGGTTTGTGAGTAAATAAAGCGATAATATGTGATATTCGCCCCCTTAAAATGACCACACTGCATTTATTTCCGAGACAAAAATGAAAGAAAGACGGATCTTTTGAATGAATGAAAATTTATTTGGCCTTCCTCCACTGCATTTTTACAATTTTACACATTCTACAAGTTTCTTTAATCTAAGCGTCTGTTTATTCATAGGTCTGCATACAGCTAACACTGTATATGGGATTCTACGGTCCCCTCCATCTGCGGACACTTTCCACTCTTTGTTTTACATATTTATTTTGAATTCTCCTAAACTTTCTCACTTTGCAGCAACATGCTGATAAATTTAAGATTTTTAATTTATCCACCACGTAAGCTACTAGTTTGAGGTGTTCTATTCCATCGAAATTTTAATTTCAGGGCTTTGCCAGAAATGCATGTTTTTAGGCCCACTGAATTAAAAATAACGGGTCATTTATAGAAAACCCTTAATGTGTTGTGTCTGTGATTGACTATGAACATTGTAACTCAAAACAAAAACTCGTTAAATATTAAACTTGGTATTTTCGGATACTAAAGGAAGATTTTTCAAGAACCCCCCCCAACTACCCTTTAAATGGAAACATTTGATTTTCTCAAAAATGGCTCTAGTGATTTTGAATAACATTACCTATATTAAATATATTTACATGATCAATGTAGTGCATATTTGAATTTCTTAAGAATTCACACACAAAACATACACGGACATTTTTTTAAAAAATCTGATGTGTACCATTCACATGACTTTCTCTATATCCCTGCAGCAAATTATTCTTAAAAAGCTTATGCTTCTATATAATTCATACTAATCTAGAAAAATTAGCAGAAATAGTCTTATTACTTTCTTCCTTGTGAGTAGAAAGGAAATAAGGGAGTAGCATAGGTTAAAGTGACAGTCAAAAGCTGGTTACTATGTGACTGAAGTTCCTTTGTTTGTATGGACATAAGTTGACAAATTCTTGTATGAGAAAAGTTAAGATTTTCGACCCTGAAAACAAAACCAAGCAATATCTCAAAAACGATCTACTCCAAAAAAAAATATATATATACAATATAAATGGTGTGTTTTAATGTGCTCTACATTTTTTGTGTGGTAAGTTTTTGTCTATCTCTTACGGTTTAGCAGTTATACAAAATTCCTGAAAATTCACTCAGAATAAAGAAGTCTTCAGAGGCTATTCCCAGAAAATTCAAAATATACATTTTATTTGTCGGTTAAATATCTTTAATATACGATATTTTAATCAAAGTAAGTTCCATGTAAAGGGTAGTTTGGAGTGGGGGGATTTTTCTCAAAATCTTCCTGTTGCATCCCTGGAAGATTCTAAACTTAAACACCAAGTTTGGTATTTTACCGACTTTTCGTTTTTGAGTTATCGAGTTCACAGACACACGGACACACTGACACACACATATACGGACCTTTTTCTGAAAATACCTTTTTAGATAAAGGGGACCCTAAAACATATATTTCTGGTGAAATCTCGGTATCGAATTTTTTGGTGGAGTGCAATACCTTCTCTATACACTATGTGCATATTTCGTATAGAGAAAGTAATTCTCTATGCACGATGTACATAGTTCGTATAGAGAAAGTAAAAAAAACTTTTTATTTTACTTTTTGTTTTTTAGTTTGATTTTCGTTTATTTCCAGTGAAATCTCGGCATCTTCGGTTGGAATGCAATGCCTTAATAATAAGGAGATAGAGAAACTCTGATTGAGATAGTTACTAGGGCATCTAACTGGCTGTTATTAGTTTCCGTAAACCGGGCAGTATATCACATATTAATAAAATGTACAGTATTGGATGGGAGACAAATTTTGTCAAGGAAGGGACAAGCTCACACTTTATGCATATATTTTAATATAAAATGAGATTTATTAATTTGTATTATTCAGTTTTCTAAGTATAATAGCCAAATTATTGTTATATACATTTAAAATATTTAAACTATATTGTTCTCTTTATATGAAATTTTCGTTCCTTTTTGTGTTTTGCTTTAGTTTCATTTTATGACGTGTTACTTGCAAATGCATGATATTCCAATATTTGAACTTTTTTTAAACAATTACGGTTTTAGTGTACTTTTAATTAAGATTTCTATGGATGAATAAAACGCAAAAGGCATCTTATATATCACATATAAGTATTAATTTTGAAAATACATATTTCCTAAATCTTGTCCGTTAGTTTGTTTCTGCAAACAGCATGGCTAATTTAGAAGGCGAAGAAAAGAGAAAAGAAAGAAAATTACTTTCCTGTTCACGAGAGCAAATGTTTCAAAATTCCATTTCCTTGTTACCTGCAGTTAATGGCAATGCAGTTTGTGCTAGGTTCTAAAATAATGAATGGAAATATTGTTCGAGATATTTTGATACTTATTATGTTAAGACGCTGTTACCAAATAAGGGAAAGCAAAATTGCTTGCACGTAATGGCAACACCTGCAGAATAAAAGAGATAACAGATCATATGGAATATTGGCGGTATAGCTACAAAATAATTATAAACGTAACACTAAGTGCTTTTTAGTCTACTTCACTTGAGAGAAAGAGAGCTTCAAGAGATAAAATAATCGTATGCTTTCCTTCCATGGTGACCTGGTCAATTGGTTCTGCTGGTCGCCTCTCCCTGGATTTGAACCCAGCGGCATTAATTAGGCTCTATGGAAAATAGAAACATTATTGCTTTTCTTTGGTTGCTCCGGTTTTTAATGTCGTTAGGTTAGTCTGCGAATGAGCCAAGCAAAGAACATTCCTCCAGATCGTACTTTTACACTTCTAGATGGATTAGATAATGGGCTGCTGGTAGGAGCAGAGAAGGAGTAAGCAATCTGATGTGCTACATTCATATAACTTTCTCTAGCTGTTCCTTATTCAAACTATTATTTTTCTTTCGTAGACGGCTTACTCTCCCCGAGGACTTAAATCGGATGACTTACTGAAGGCTATAGCGGAGCCAATGATACGAACCCACAATTTGAAGAACCTGGAACGTGTGTTCTGTGTGAAGAAGTGGATGATGTGAAATTCAAGCGAAATTAATGATAGGAAATGGTGAATGAGTGATGGGGGAAAGTGGAGGACCCGGAGAAAACCCTCCCAGACGCCTCTTCATCCACCACAAATCGCCTAGATGGGAGGCAAGCGGTCTAACACGACGCCGCACAAACTATTCTTACAAGAGATGGATAGGTAGAGTCAGAATGAAAAATTCAATGCCATAGCCGGGATTTAAACCACGGATCTCCCGGTCTCTAGCCGGTTGCTCTACTACTGAGCTACCATGGCAACATGCCAGCACAGCACTGAATTTCTCAACTGACTTGCATGTTTCCGGGTAAACCATAAAAGGTAATCTCAAACTATTTTGAGATGACAATATCCTTACAAGAGATTTATCTTTTATTTACATCATGCTAAACATGAGCAGAATTAGTCTTACTACTTGTTTCCTTGTAAATAGAAGGGAAATAAATGAGTACATTAGGGTAGTGCGTTATTCAAATCTTTTAAAAGCTGGTCTGAAAAATTGAGGTTCATTCGATTTGCATAGCCCCGTTTAAGAAAAGTTAGGTATATAAAATGAAAACAATAACAAGGAATATTGCAAAACGGTAGAAAACCGTATATGACATAAATTATGTATTTTAACGAGATATACGAGTTTTTGTCTATCTGTTACGGTTTAACCGTTATGCAAAATTCTACAAAGCTCATGCAGAATAAAGAGGTTTTCAGATGCTATTCCCAGGAAATTCAATATATACATTTTATATGTGATGTAAATTTTAATATACAGATTTTTATCGAAATCGTTAGAGCCATTTTTGAATAAAACAACTTTTCCAAAAAATGTTCCATGTAAAGGGTAGTCTGTGGAGGGGGAATTTTCTTTAAAATCTTTGTGTCACATCCTCGGAAGATACTGTACAAAAATACCAAGTTTTTTTTCTAAAAAGGATTTTTTCGGACTCGGGGGATCTCAAAGCACATACTTCCGATGAAATCTCGACATCGACTCTTTGGGTGAAATACAATACTTTCTTTAGCTACTATGTACATTGTATGTACATACAAGCTAGAGAAAGTAAAAATTGTATTCGTCTAACTGCTTCACACTAATCCAGGTAAACGTTTGAATAAATTACATATTTCCTTGTAAATATAAAATTGATAAGGTAATACACTACACCAAAGCGATAGTCAAATATTTTAAAAGATGTGGTAGGTTTTATTCTTTGCTTGACCAGGAGAAAGAAAAACAAATAACGAAATTTCATTTGAAGAAACTATAAGTATTTTAAATTTGGAACCATATTAAGGAATATTTCGGGAGTAAAAAATATAAATGGCGTTTTATTTATGGACGCTCTTTAACTGCTGTGGTTCTCAGCGTTCCATTCTATACTTGGCGTGAAAGACCGCTTAAGTTTGCTCAGAGACCTCTCTATCAGGCTTGAGGTTTTTTTTACGTGCCGTAAATCTACGACACGGGACCAACGGCTTTACTTCCCTTCCGAAGGAAGCCATGCTAAGGATTTTTACGCCCGAAAAAATCCATCGTCCTCCGCCGGGTTTGAACCCGCGACCTTGGGTATATATTTCGGGAGTGATTAATCGCACAAAAATGTATCTAACATAAATTGTTTATTTGAACGAGATCTACATTTTGTGTAGTAACATTTTGTCGCTTTGTTACAGTTATTGGTTATACATTTTATTTGTCATCTAAATAGGTTAAATATATGGTATTTTAATTAAAATTATATAAGATCCTCGAAAAGGTAGTTTGGGGCAGGGGCATTTTTCCGAAATCATTCGTGTTGCATTCTGGTGTTTAATCAACTTTTGGTTTTTGAGTTGTACCTACAGACACACAGACATTATTTTCTAAGAATGCATTTTTTGGATTCGTAGGTACTCAGATCATGTATTTCGGTGAAATCTCGGTGTAGAATCTTTGTGTAGATAACTTTTGTATAACTTTTGCTTAACTGATAAACTGTAAGAGATAGACAAAAATTACTATTCAAAAATCTAGATCTCCTTAAAACAATTTATGTCATATACACTTTTTGGAGTTAACCGTTTTCGAGATATTCCGAGTTTTTGCTTTCCGTTTTAAGCTACTTAAACTGTTCTCAAACTTCGTCTCCCTTTTGTTTAATCCTAGCAAGCAAAGAGAACAGCATTTCAATTGTTTCACTTAGCGACGCCTTTTGAAAAATTGACTATCACTTTAGCCTAGTGTATTCGCTTATTGCTCTTCTATTTTACAAGGAAATACTAAGACCAATTCTGGATAAGGCAATTCTGGTGATGCTTATCTTGATTAGCATGATGTAGAGAAAATAATCATCTTTTATAATAAAAGTTTGTTTATGGAACAGTTTGAGAAAGTCATGTGAATGGGACACATAAGATTTTTGCTTTTGAAGGCTTGTCCACTTTTCAGCAGTTGCCTTCTATTCCCAATTGCAACTCTACACGACCAATACAGTCATTCACCTCTAGAACCTAATTATTCATCAATCTATGGATCTTTCATCACCAAGTTGCTCTAGGTCTGCCTCACTTCCTTCTACTGCCAGATGACCAAAGTAAAATATTTTTGGCCGCCGCCTACCCTCATCCATTCTTCTAACTTGACCATACCACTCGACTTTCGGTCTTTGCCACCATTGTCTATTCCATGTCTATCATTTGTCCCACCTCTTCATTTCTCCTTCTTTCAACAAAGCAATACAGAAGCTGGTAAATAGCAGAGACTAAAGGGCGAGCGCTTTACATATAAAATCGTCCTCGAAGAGAGACAGAAAAACCTGAAGAGATACCGAAAGAAATAATGGAGACCGAAGCTACGAAGACAGGAATCTGGAAGGTACCTAACTTCGAGCTTCACTACCTGTATACACTATTCGCCGCCCACGGGTTTCACGGGAGGATATGCCAGAATGAAACCTAGGAGGAATAATGTCAATAAATCATGCCATCTAACGAAGGTGAAAACAGCTTTCAATCACTAACTCTGATAATTAAAGACTGGTAAAAAATATAAAAATTCAATTGTACACATTGTACTTAATAAATAAAAAATAAAGGTAAGCGTTTTGATTGGTGGCTCCACACGTCCAATCAAAATCTACCGCCCAAAATTTCACTTCACGAAAAGTGTTTGTTATTGGGCTAAAACTATTTCAGTTTCTGAGAAGTGCATCACCTTAGATAGCAAACCAACAAACCAAACGGAGTCCTAATCTCGAGTAAGTCAAACTTTGACTGTCAACTATTCTGCCAATCAATAGGTAAATACACCGTGAACCTGAAGAGTAGAGAGGTGATAAAATGTCATAGGAAAGAGCTGTGAATGAGCTAGAACAGATATTGTGGAATCGAGAGGTTTAAGAGGATGAGTGTAGTTAGAGAAATAGCCAATGGGTGAAATGAAAGATAAATATTGGCATACATATTATATTTATGCTCTCCTCTATTTGTTTGTCATCATGGCGGTGGTGCTGTATAAGTAATTTCATATCTGGTTCTTCTTTTCCTGTAGTTCTTGGATCTTGCTTTGATATGCAGGTGGATATGATGTATAACGTAGGTCTTCTAGGTAGAAAGCTTCTCTTGTTACTCCATTTGTGAGTCTTGATGATGTGAAACTATGCTTTTATATTTTCAATGTCCTTTAGATTCTTTATAATTGGTTTCTCCCATATTAATTCCAAACTGCACGCTACTATGAATTGTATTTGTTCATTGTGTGAAAAGTTACATAGACATACTGGTGTTCCAGAAGAAAAATCTCAATAACAGGATTTTTTAACGAGTGACTCAATTACTTTACACATTGTGTTAAATTCTTTATATTATACTATTCCTTATTGTGGAAAAAAACATTGAAATGAAATTTAATGATTGAAAAATGGGCCATTCTACAAACAGATATGGAATTCAGAAATGGAATGAAGAAGAGTGATGCATATTTAGGAAAGTAATAAGAAAATAGATGAGAAATGTGAATAAATTTGGAGAAACCAAAGTTTTATAAATAAACTGAAATGGAAGTCCCTAGCACATAGTCTTCATACAAAGTATACCGGTAACAGAAAATCCACAGTTTTGAAGATTTTTAAGCCATTAGAAACTATATTAATGTCGTCTTTTGGGTTAGAAATATATCTAGCGTGTAACATAATATTGTAATATAATATGTGCAATAATATAATTAAATGAAACAAATATAAGTGATATGTAAGTTGTATCACGATTGTTACCACAACTCTGTCCACCATCAAATCAAACTGTACGATGTCTTATTTTCTTCGGGTTTGCTTTACTGGTTGCGTTAGATAATAATGCTCTCCAATGTTATATAATTAATAGTTAATAAAATAGGCCTCTTTGTATTATATGTTTAAAATGAACTTTGAAATAGTTTAATTGCATTTAAACCTCAGGATGCTGTTTATTTTACAGCTATATCAGATGTATACACCATTTTAAAAATAATTATTTTTCATTAAATTATCGACATTTTTTGCGATATTAACACTCTGAAGCATACCATTTTGGATCCAAATTTACATTTTATTCGGTTTCTTAGCTTACAAAAGTGGCGTGTTATTTATGGACGCTCTTTAACTGGTTTGTTCTCAGCGTCCCATTCTATATTGGGCATGAAAGATCGCTTAATTTTCCTCAGAGGCCTCTCTATCAGGCTTGAGGTTCTTTTACGTGCCGTAAATCTACGACACGGGACCCACGGTTTTACTTCCCTTCCGAAGGAAGCCATGCTAAGGATTTTTACGCCCGAAAAAATCCATCGTCCTCCGCGACCTTGGGCATATGAAGTCAGCATGGTAACCATTATACCACGGAGGGCGACTCTTAGCTTACAGCCGATTCATTCACTTTCATAATTATTCAGTGTAACAATTCAATAGCGATAGCAAATATATTCCATCTTACCTGAATTGAATCCCAAAGATTTAAGATTTTAACTTTTAGTAGCACTAGAAGTGTTGGGACTGCCTCCGTGATCGAGTGGTCAGCGAGATGACTTTTCATCCGGAGGTCCCAAGGTTTTTTTTTTTTAATATATAAAATTCTGTTCCGGAAGCTTGTCAGGACTCCGGCGCTGAATTCCTTTTTTCTCTCCATTTTTTCCAGTTTCCTATATTTCCTTAGTAGACCTTCTTATTCTATAAGTTTTCCTTTCACATATACATACACAAACATAGACACATTTACAAACACAGAAACACCCATGCCCAAGGCGGGACTCGAACCCACGATCCTGTGCACCACGAAGCGCCAAAGCGAGACACTTTAGCGAGCGCGGCCACCGGGATCGGCTCTGTTTTTTGTATGACAAATACACATATACAGTCACAAAGACACAAACATCCATGCAAAGGTGGGACTGGAACCCACGATCCCCTGCGCCAAGAAGCACCAAAGCGAGGGTTGCATGGGGACCAGCATATTTTACGTTCGATCCCGGCTGGGGCGAGTAATTTTTCTTTACTCAGAATTATTCCCTATCCCCCACAGAGTCTGGAAGTGCGTATGTGAGAGTGAATGTGTGTGTTTGAGGAAAATAAAACGATTTGAACCCAACGAGTTGTTTCTAAAGCAAAATCTCCGATAGATGTTAAATGGAAAAAAAGTGTCGTAATTGAAATTAGAAAAGTGTTAAAAATTTGATACCGAGATTTCATCGGAAGTGCATGTTTTGAAATTCCCTGAATAATAAATTTGATGTTTACATTCAGTAAAATTCCCTAACCATCCTTCTGCATGCCATTGTTATAAAACCATTTTATTATAATTGCTTTTTATTAACAGAGATGAACAGAAATGATACCATTATATATTTTGTTCTGGGTGTAAGGAGATACTGTTTGCTGAAGCGATAGTCAAATGTTTAAAAAGCCACGCTGTATTGGCATGACCATGAGAAAAATGAGATGGCTGAACAGTTGCAAAAGGTATAGATACTATTTGAAAATTCAAACTAACATCAAAGAATATATCAAATTTGTTAAACCTACAAAACATTCATTTAACGCAAACTATATGCTTTAATATATCTGTATTTTTGTATAGAAAACTCACAGGTTATATGCACAAAATTTAATATACACATTTTTTATGCAAATACTTATGTCATTTTAATTAAAGCCATTAGAACAATTTTAAAAAAATATCTGATATGTTCCATTCTTATGACTTTCTCTATATCTCTGCAAAAATTATTGTTAAAAAGCTTATGCTTCTATTTAATTCATACTAATCGAGAAACAATCAGCAGAAATAATCCTATTACTTGCTTCCTTGTAAGCAGAAGCGAAATAAGGGAGTACTATTGGTTGTGATAGTCAAAAGTTGGTTGCTATGTGACTGAAATTCCTTTGTTTGTATGGACAGGAGTGACAAATTCCTGTATGAGAAAAGTAAGCATTTTAAAGCTGAAACCAAAAACAATAAGTATCTAAAAAACGATGAACTCCACGAAAAAATGTATATAAGATAAATTGTGTGTTTTAAGGTACTTTACAGTTTTTGTCCATCTCTTACGGTTTAGCAGTTATGCGAAATTTCGTAAAATTCCTCCAGAATAAAGTAGTCTTCAGATGCTATTCTCAGAAATTTCAAGATATACATTTTATTTGTCAGGTAAATAAATATCTTTAATATACGAAATTTTAATCAAAATCGTTAGAGCCATTTTTGAGAAAATTCAAATTTTCGAAAAAAGTTCCATGTAAAGGGTAGTTTGGGGTGGGGGAATTTTTCTTAAAATCTTCGTGTCATATCCCTGGAAGATGCTTAACTTAAATACCAACTTTGGTATTTTACCGACTTTTCGTTTTTGAGTTATCGTGTTCACAGATACACGGACACACGAACACACAGACACACACACGGACCTTTTTCTGAAAATGCTTTTTTTTTTTAATACAGGTGACCCTAAAAGAAATATTTCCGGTGAAATCTCGCAATCGAATTTTTGAGTGGAGTGCAATACCATCTCTATACACTACGTACATAGTACATATAGAGAAAGTAATAAGTAATAACGAAAACACGTTTCATGTTTGTTTTAGTTTTTAGGTAATTTCTTAAAAACTCTCGTGTCTTATTTTCGTATGTTAAACTTAATGGCAAAATATTTTTAAATAGTAAAAGTATCAACATATTTAATTATATTGTGATTATCTAAAACACATGTAGATCTCCTATATCACCTTCGTCCTCACCTTCATAATCAAGCCACGCATCGGTTATTATTCCGTCGTACGCGTAGAGTGCGTGCATTGAACACACAGTAAAGAGAATAACGATGTATGATTGTCAGGTGAGTTGGATTTTCCTGCATCTGAAGTTTATTTTATTAACTAATGGTATAATAGCTTAAAATAATATTTTAATATTGAGTGACATACTTAACTTCAAGGCTTGCCGAGGATGAACACTTTAACGAAATTTAATAAAATGTTTATATTCCTGTGTCTTGCAATATTTGATACTCTGCTAAAGTTAAATCAGAGTATTTATTTTAAATAAATCGTATTATGAGGATATGGTGGCACCATACTGGCTATTATCTCCATTATAATGAATTATAATATGCTAGATAGTTCGAAGGTCATCCAGAGTAACGAAAGATTTGGCATAACTAAATAATAAAAAAATATATCAACACAAAACTTTAATTACGCTACAGTACTTGACTCTATTTCTCAATGTAACTGATACTGTTATAGAGATATTTATTGTCACATGGTGCAAGTTTTTAAATATTATACTCTCCCACCTCTGAAGATCTAAGCCAAGATGTGACTGCCATGTTGAGGTCTTCATTGGTTGTGAAATCTCTTCCACGCAGAAAGTCAAGTATGGTATCCAAAGTGAAACACCGGATTTTCTGAATTCTTTTACCAACATTTGTTTTCAACTCCTCCATAACGATTGATGAGCTCCCATCCAGTTTTTGTCGTGCACACTGGTTCTTCCTTGATTACTCGTAAATTATGCGTCATTTCCTTACTGAAGACTCGTTTATTGCATTATCACCATACACTTGCGTTATTTGCCTATAAAATTCAATTAACCGAACATTTTGTGCGTTCAAACAACAAATGAGTCCTTTGGCTGTAGAAAAGGCGGCATTGCAAAACTGGTACCACGTGATAATAAATGTCTTGGCATAAGGAGATTACGTTGAGAAACAGAGTAAGGTACTACAACTTTGTAAATAAAATTTTGTGTTGATATCTTTCATTATTATTTAGTTCGTCATTTTCTGAATAAATCTCGTATAAGCATCAGCTAACATGTGTACCGAAAAGGAAAACTAGTTGTTTCTGAAGACATTCTAATGGAAGCTCAGAGTCGATGAACTTATTGGTACCTGAAAGTTTTATAATTACATTATTTTAGTTTGAAAAATAAAATAAAATTAATGTAATAATGCATTAAAACGTTTTAATTAATACAACACTCAAAATCAGTATTTAAGTTACTATAAAGGACGGAACAAACGATAGTTTATATGACAGCGGTGGACAAAAGGTATTTATTAATTCCTCGGATAATGCTAAAATTATAAATATTGTTAAATTTAAAATAAAATATAAATAAAGTATTTCCAACTTTAGAAGTTGTGTGTGAGAAATCTGTATTTGCAGTTGAAACTATCGTCACTTGTGGACCTTAGCTTAGAAATATCAGCTCTATAATTAACTGCCCAAATTCTGAAAATAAGACATAAGCTCCAGCAAGAAACTTAAAGGCATATGTGTTCCTAACAACCCTTTTTCATTCTTTTTTTTATCTTATGTAACATTTACTGAGAAAGACTTAAATTTTCTACAAATATTACGCATTTTAATTTCAGAACCATACTCGGTGAGCATTTTTTGTTCCATAATCTTTGCTCTTGCATTTAAAAAAAACAGGCAAAACGCTTCTTGAAACACCGAAGATGTAGACGGGTAATTTCTTCTTCATAGTGGTTGCGAGTTCATATCCCGATGAGGAGCCATTATCTGTGGAGACTTTCTGTGAAGGTTTTCATTTTGTCTTTTCCTAAATATAGGCAGATTTAGCTTTTTACATTAATCCTTGGCCTATTTTAGTTTTCACAAACACATTGTATTCGTTGTCTAATATATCATGTTTGGTTATCATCACCCTACAAACAAAGGAACTTCAGTCAAATAGCAACCAGCTTTTGACTCTCGCTTTAACCTATGGTACTCCCTTATTTCGCTTCTACTTACAAAGAAGCCAGTAGTAAGACTATTCCTGTTAATTTTTTCTCGATTGGCATGAAGTAAATAGAAGTATAAACTTTTTAACAATAATTTGTTGTAGGGATATAGAGAAAGTCATGTGAATGGATCACATCAGCTTTTTATAATATCTTTTTAAATATTCAAAAATTGCCCTAAAATAAGTATTTTTATCCGAATATGCGATTAAAATACTTTCACAGCTTTTGATCTGGGGGAGGGGTTTAATAACACAGGTCATATCCAATTTTCGAACATTTTTTTCTTAAAATGTATTATGAATATTTAAGATAGTTGTCATATTTACCCTAATTTGACTTGACTTTTCATAAAGAAGGAATCAAGTTATTTTCCCGTAATACTGAAATCTTGGTTTATTGTATTATACCCTTTCTGTTGTAGCTTTATTAAAGTAGTCCTATATCTCTAATGAGAGACAGTAGCTTATTAACACATGTTTTACTTTCTCTACACGTATTAATGTGTATAGAGAAGGTGTTGCATTCCATCCGAAATTCGATACCGATATTTCACTGGAAATACACGTTTTAGGGTCCTCTGTATAAAAAGTATTTTTAGAAAAATGTCCGTGTGTGTCTGTGTTATGTTTAGTATCTTCCAGGGATGCGATACGAAGATTTTGAGAAAGATCCCGCCACCCCGTTTACATGGAAAAATTTTCGAAAATTTTGATTTTCTCAAACATGGCTCTAACGATTTTGATTAATACCGTATATTATAGATATTTATATGGCAAATAAAATGTATATATCAACTTTTCTGGGAATAGCCTCTAAAGTCCTCTTTATTCTGAATGAATTTTGCTGAATTTTGCATAGCTGGTAAACCGTAAGAAATAGACAATGATTTATTACACAAAACATATAGATCACGTTAAATACATAATTTTTATGTGATATCTATATGTTTTTTCGTTGAATTGACCATTTCTGAGATAATCCTTTTTATTTGTTTCAGATATAAAATACTTTTTTCACACGAAGGTTGTAAACTCCTGGCCCTGCACAGTAATGGATTTCATCCACATGGCAACCGGCTTTTAGAAGATTTTACTATCGTTTTAGCCTAGTGTATTCCCTTATTTGTCTTCTACTTAAAAGGAAGCAAGTAACTAAGACAATTTCTGCTAATGTTTATATCGATTATCACAAAGTAGGTAGAAGTAACAAACAATAATTTGTTACAACGATGTAGAGAAAGTCATGTAAATGGTTCACATTAGATTGTTTAGGAAAATCTTCTTCTTAGTTTATTAAGCCCAGTAATTCATCTCTATTTCTACACAGAGCTTCTCATTTGAAGACTATATGTCAGGTTGTTTCTTCCTCTGCATTGCTCAACCTACATACTGGTTCTTCTATGAAAATTCCCATTGTATGTAGATGATTCTTTAATCTAGATGTTCCGTAAATAACCCTATTACCAGCTTTATTTGGGATCTCTTGAGTACGTCTTCGTTTAATAAGGAGAATGTACTACTCATCACTCTCTTAAGACATTTGCATCTTCCTGTCTGTACCCATTTTTAATGGTAGTAATATTTATTCCACCTATCAATAATTTTTCGGACAGAATTTACCGTAATATCATACCAGTTAAAATAATTCAAAGTAGTTTTGAAATTAAAAACTCTTTATAGATGTTAAAAAGTACAAGAAAGGATGCTTCATTCAATATTTCAAATTACCTACTGTTAGCAAAAGTGTTTATTACTTCAAATATACGTACTATTGAAATATGTGATCTAATATTTGTATTATGAGATTGTGTACTTCAAATATAGGTAGCATTTTAACATATCAGAAGATTTGTGTTATGAGAGATATTTTCAGATATTGTTTACAAATATTTTCTCTTCTTTAGTTTTGACAGCCATTTTCTGCAAACACTCAAAATGTATACTTACTATTTGGAATACTCTTGTAACTGGAAAATCTAAACTTCATATCTTGTTTTGAAATTTGAAAAATATACATTTTTTAATGCTTTTAACAAATTTTGTTTAATTTAAATACTTTTATGAATAATATGGTTAATTTAGCTGTACGGTACATATAAGTGTTTTGTTTATGCTTGATGGTTTGCTATTTAATGGTTATAATAAATTCGAGTTATAGCCATGGATAAAAGTAATATATGTTACATGAAAATTCTAAACGTAATATGTGCAGAATTATGGGTATTACTTTCTCTACACCTACTGTGTACATAGTGTATAGAGAAGATATTGCTTTCCACCCAAAAATTCGATACCGAGATTTCACCGGAAATAGACGTTTTAGGGTCCCCTGTATCCAAAAAAGTATTCTAGAAAAATATCCGTTTGTCCATGTGTCTATGAACAGGATAACTCAAAAATGAAAAGTCGGTAAAATACAAAATTTGGTATTTAAGTTTAGTAATTTCCCGCCAATCCAAACGACCATTTACATGGAAAAAGTTCCGAAAAATTTGATTTTCTCAAAAATGGCTCTAACGATTTTGATTAAAATACCGTATATTAAATATATTTATATGGCAACTAAAATGCATATCTTGAATTTTCTGGTAATAACCTCTAAAGAAGTCTTTATTCAGAATAAATACGAAAAAACGCATATGACATAAACTATGTGTTTTAAAACGTGATCTACATTTTTGGTGTAGTAAGTTTTTGTCTCTTACGGTTTATCAGTTACGGAAAATTCATTCAGAATAAAGAGGTCTTTAGAGGCTATTCTCAGAAAATTCAAGATATAAATTTTATTTTCCATGTAAATATATTGAATATACGGCATTTTAATCAAAATCGTTAGTCATTTTTGAGAAAATAAACATTTTCGAAATGTATTCCATTTAAAGAGTAGTTTGGGGTAAGGGAATTTTTCTAAACATCTTCGTGTCGCTTCCCTGGAAGATACTAAACTTAAATACCAAGTTTGGTATTTTACCGACTTTCGTTTTGGGGTTATCGCGTTCACGGACACACTTACACACGAACACACGGACACACACACGGATCTTTTTCTGAAAATGCTTTTTTTTCCGGTGAAATCTTGGTATCGAATTTTTGGATGGAATGCAATACCTTCTCTATACACTATATATAGTACGTGTAGAGAAAGTAAAAAGAAGTCCAAAGTCGACAAATGCGCTGATCTTGCTAACCATTCTATGTAACCTCTCCTACCAATCCATGGTGTAGGAAAACCACGTCTAAGTACTGAGGAACAATCCCTCCAAAGTGAGCTGGAGTTCTGTCTTGTTGGGACGAGTTGTCATTTTGGGCAGTCGACGGTTCACTGGGTGCGTAAAATAGATTATGATGGCCGGTAGTGCTGTGTTTCGAAGATCTCCAAGTGTGTAATAGCGTTTCACTAAAGAAGACGTTGATCATCAACAATATCAGCCCTAACATTCAGGTTTTTGAAGAGGACAAGGCAAAAAAGTCAAAAACAAACAAACAAAAAATTTTTTTTAGACTAACAAAATCACCATTATTTCTAGTTTCAGAAAATGAATAGTTTTTGGGGCTTATAGGATTTTTATCAATTTAAATAACATTTAAATGCTAATCTGTATTTCTTTAAAGCTGTCATGCTATGCCTCTTTTTAGAACATTATATATTTACTTTCAGTTTTCTCAAAACAGCATTTTTGGATACTAATGTACCTTTTTCTCAGAAAGTGTGAGAGATTGAAAGCTGACATTTTCAGCACATATATCAAATACAGAGATTAGCTTTCTGAACCTCAATCGTGATGTTATGGTATATATAGATGATATTAAGAAAACACCAACATTGAACATTTTCCACATTTTTACTTTTTTGAATTGCAAATAATTTGTTTTTAGCATTTGATGAAATTGTATCATGGCTAAATAATTGAGGTTCAGAAAATAGCTGATTATACTAAGAAAAAACATGCAAAAATGTGATTATACATTATATTGCAAGTAGTATTAGAGAAAAAGGTACATGAATTCTCATGTTTTAAGACTAAGCTTTGTCATTTTCCTGCTGAATGAAATACTTTTTATAGACTCAACCACATAAGCTATTAATGTAAAATCCACTTGAAATAATTGTCATGATTTATAGAATAATTCATACAAATTTCTGGAAAAGCAATTGAATACTTTAAGAGCAGTGGCTTCATCTAAAATACAATTTGTCTTACAAATACTGGATTGTTTTTTTTAATATTTATTTTGATCGTTTTGACTGCCTGGTCTTGTCACGAACCTTACATAATTTTACAATTAATAATTTATTTTTCAACATTATACAATAATTATTTTCAGCATTATTCAACAATCATTCCCAACATTATACAACAATTATTTCAACATTAACACAGAAATTGTATGTTTACATTTTATCAAACAAATTAATATGCTTAAGAAACTTTAGAGTTTTTGTTATCTTGTCTATTCTGTTCACGCCACTGGAGAAATCCGAGATGCTGGCTTGTTGTCTACTCTTGGAGCACAGTGGACAGTCCACGATGATGTGCTGGATGGTTAATGGTGTGTTGCAGTTGGTACAGGTTGGAGGCTGGTCTTTGTTTAGAAGAAAAGAGTGTGTCATTTTGTAGTGTCCAATTCTTAGACGGGAGATGATTATTTGATTTCGTCGTTTGACTTTTCTAAGTGGTTGGAAAAAGTTAGTACAACCTAAACGAGCTTCATGAAGTTAATGCTCTCCCTGATCAATTCACAAAATTCCATTCTTCTATCGGGCTAGTCCTTTGAAGTTCATGCAAAAGATGAGTTGTATAAGGTTGTTGCTTGGCACTTTTAAGGTTTTTCAGGAAAAAACTTGGCTTATATTGGATTTTAACGCCAAATTTGTTGTAGATGCGTTTGGATTTTCTTGTCCGCGGAGGAGAACATTCAATGAAGTATTCTCATCAGTTGCACTTTTCGGGCGGCCTGATGTTGGTAAGTCCTTTCATTCCAGTTTCAGTGGTAGACTTTCTTGCAATTCTTGTACTGTTGAGGAGCATGCTCCAGATGTACGTTATTAAATAAATACGTCCTGTGAGGTCCTATTTCTACGGAAGAGTATGGTATTATGTAAATGGTATACCTTAAGATGTGATATATGACACCGTTCTGCAGTAGTTCTCTTTAAAACACACAATTTTTTGCAAATGATTTTTTTCTGGTGTAAGCATTTTGGAGACGTCCGTTCTTGGTGGTCTGAGTTGTTGAATGCTCTTGTCATTGTTTATAAGTCCTGGCAATTTTCATTAGTTTCTCGCGATTCTGGAAAAAATGTGAAATGTTGTAGCCAGCAATATCACTATTTCCTGTATATTTACAACGCACTGCGTAAAGCAGATATTTTTGCAAATGTTTAACTAATTAAACTGAACTAGATATATATAACTTTTCGTAAGAATAGCTTGTATACTAATAAATCGATAGAGATAAGAGAAAGTCATGTAATGAAACAAGATTTTTCAAATAAAAATATTTTTTTTTTGTGTATTTTATTTTGCGCCGCTTTAACTTCTTGGCTATATCACGACGGACCTTTTCGGTAAGATAGCTCGTTGACAGTAGACTTTAAAGACTCATCCCCTTAAGACACCACCTTTCTTTACGCCGAGAAGTTGGCAGAACCTTTGGCTGGCGGGTTCCACATCCATAGTCAGATGGCGCCATCCGTAGTCAGATGGTAGAGTTAAGCCAACCCTTGAGGTCGATACCCTATATGGAACCACGGGATTTGAATGCGGGCCACAGACTAACGTTAACTTGCTCGGTAAAAATAGTTTGGAGGATTCCGAAATAAACTGTATGTTTTTTGTGGGCAATGTTGTGGGCAATGTTCTGGAAGTAAATTCAGTTTTCTCCACCTTATTAAGTATAGTAAACATTTCATTTTATTTTGTCAAACACACTTCCAGGTTTTGTTGTAAATGTTTTGAGACGTCCTGAGTCAAAAAAAAAAGTTTTTCCTTGTAATGTGCTCGTGTCCGCGCGTTTGTGTGAACAACATAACTCCAAAACAAACATTGTATTTAAGATCGGCATCTTTCAGGGACGCGACACGAACGTTTTGAAGCAAATCTCCCGCTCCAAACTATCTTTTACATACGAGTTTTTCATTAAGTTCTCATGAAAACTTAATGAATCGAAGCAATTAATCATAATGATATTGGAATTAATTTAAGTCAAATAAAAGTTCTTTGTAAATTGACAAATTAAAATAATTTTCAAATATTTTTAATTTCTCAAAAATGGCTCTATCGATTTTCACTAAAACCCCATACATTAAAGATATTTATATGCCAAATGAAATTTTTAGCTTGAATTTTCTGGGAATAGCTTCTGAAATCTTCTTCATTCTGCAGATCTTTTGCTTAACCAGTAAACTGTAAAAGATAGACAAAATCTTACTGCACGAAATAGTAGAACACGTTAAAACACACAATTTATGTCGAATACAATTTTGCTGTGGAGCTAACCATTTCCGAGATATTCCTGTTATGGATTTAAAGTTTAAAATACGTTTAGTGTTCTAAAACGGTAACAGCCGTTGTTTTTATCATTTTTGTTTTACTCCTGGCCATGTAAACAGAAACCAAATTTCTATTTCATCAATATCGTCGTTTTAGCCTAGTGTATACCCTTATTTCCTTTCTACTTAGAAGGAAGTAAAAGTAAAAGCATTTCTGCTAATGTTTATCTTATTTGGTAAGAAACATGTAGAAGAATGATCTTTTGTAAAAGAAAGAGTGTTTGCAGAACAAGTAGAGAAGCTTAAATTCAAGTAACATTTTAATATACAAATTAACTAACAATTTAACATTCCAAAAAACAAGAATTAAGTTTTAACATCCTTAAATTAATACCAAGTTATAAATTCATAAAATCCTCTTATTCAAATGTGAATGGAACACTTACACTTTTTCTTAAAGCTTTTAATATTTATCTTAAAGTTCATTATTTTCTCTAGCACATATGTACAACATACATAGTAGACAGAGAACGTAGTTATTGTACTCCACTAAAAAATTCGATACCAAGATTTCATCAAAAATTTATCTTTTTTGAGATCCCCTGAATCCAAAGAAAAACATTTTTAGAAAAAAATCAGTGTGTGTCTGTACAACATAACTCAAAAACGAAAACTCCTTTAAATAACAAACTGGTATCTAGGTTCAGTATTTCCAAAGTATACGACACGATTATTTTCAATAAAATCTTCCCCACCGTAAAAAAATCTTTATATTTTCGAAAAACCTTCGACTTCGCAAGAATGGATTTAACGATTTTGATTAAAATACCATAAGCAAAAAATATTTATTCGACAAATAAAATGTATATCTCGAATTTCCTGGGAATACCCTCTGAAGTCCCCTTCATTTTGAATGATTTTTGTACAACTGGTAAACCAAGAGATAAACAAAACTTACTACACGATAGATCTAGATCTCGCCAAAACACAAAATTTATCTCCTTTACATTTTTTAGGGAGATAACCGTTTGCAACCTATTCCTTGTTATTAGTTTCAATTTTAAAATACTTATACTTTTCTCAGACAGGAAGTCACACGTATTTATTTGTTTTACTGCTGGCCAAGCAAAGAAGCGAATTTCAATGACAAACACATACCAGCTTTTAAAACATTTGACTATCGGTTTAGTATAGTGCATTCCTTTAGCCTCCTTCTACTTATAAGGAACTAAGTAATAACATTCTGCTAATGTTTATTTCGATTAGCATGGTTTAGGAAGAAGAATCTTTTTTAAGATGTTTGTTTATAGAACAGCTAGAGAAAGTCACGTGAGTGTGTCACATCAGATTATTGCAGTATAGGGTTTAAGAAAATGTATACAAAAAGATGAGGATAAATATCAGTTTGTTTTATCTCTACTTAGTGCAAATGTGCTTTGCATGTTAACCTTCTACTCCTAACGCCCTGGATAAATACACTCTTACAGTTATGAATATTATACTTTATGACCATGCGCTTAACGTACAGCAGCGAATGAACAAACTAAAGGCCATAAAACTCAAATCGGAATAATAGCGAAACAATAGGAATATAGGCGGCTAATGCAAGTAACTTTATTGTAGAAGTTGGCGCCGCGCCGTGGGGAGCGGTCATACTGCCGGTGTTCAACGGAGATGTCTTGGGTTCAATCCCAGCTATCCCTAGAAGGCTTACTAACATTTCTCTTGCCATACTTCGTTACTGTTTCATCTCCATTTTGTGTAAGGTTATTTGAAATGTTTCTGGTATAGATAAAACGCCTATCAGAGATGAATTCATATTGAAGGAAGTTCTAGTGCATTAACATCGCGGAGTCCCTATGGCCGCGCTCGCCAAAGTGCCTCGCTTTGGTGCTTCGGGGATTGTGGGTTCGTATCCCGCCTAGGGATAGGTGTGTATATGTTTGTAAAATGTGTATATATGTGGTTGTATTAGCAGAAAAAATAAACGGCAATCAAATATTAAATAAAGTAAATGTTTGGAAAATGAAAAAGGGGCAAAAAATACAAAAAAAAAAACAACAAATAAACAACACTTGCTTTAATGTAAATGCTCTTTAATTGCTGTGGTTCTCACCGTTCCATTCTATATTGGGCGTGAAAGACCGCTTAATTTTGCTAAGAGGCCTCTGAGGTTCTTTTACGTGCCGTAAATTACGACACGGGACCAACGACTTTACCTCCCTTCCGAAGGAAGCCATGCTAAGGATTTTTACGCCCGAAAAAATCCATCGTCTACGCTGGGTTTGAGCCCGCAACCTTGGATATATGAAGTTAGCAAGTAACCATTACACCACGGAGGGCGTCATTTGCTTAAATGTTTCTGACATATCAGCGAAAGTAATTTAAGTTTTCAATTTTAGTCGAAATTAATTTTGAGCGGTGTGAATGAAAATTGTGACGTGTTCCATTCACATAACTTTCTCTAGCTGTGCATATATAAACTATTTTACAAAAATATTCTTTTATATACTTCATGCTAAACAAGGTAAACATTAGCATAATTGGTCTTATTACTTGCTTCCCTGCAAGTAGAAGAGAAATAAGGGAATACAGTAGGTTAAAGCGATACTCAAATATTTCAAACAATTGAACGTTCGGTTGCATGGCCACGTTTAAGAAAAATTGGGTAGTTTAAAATTGAAATAAATAACAAGAAATACCTCGAAAACTGTCAACTCTACAAGAAAAACGATATGACATAAATTGTGTATCTTAACGAGATCTACATTTTTTTTGTAAGGCAAATTTATGTCTATTTCTTACGGTTAACCATTATACAAAACTCATCCAGAATAAAGAGGTTTTCAGAAACTATTCTCAGAAGATTCAAAATATAAATTTTATTTGTGGTGTAAATATTTATAATATACGTATCTTAATCAATATCGTTAGAACCATTATTGAGAAAAACAAAAATTTCAAAAATGTTTCCATGTAAAATGTAATTTGTGGTAGGAGGATTTCTTGAAAATCTTCGTGTCGTATCCTTGGAAGATACTAAGCGAAAATACCAAGTTTGGCACTTAACGTTCTTTTAGTTTTTGAGCAACGCTGCCCTCAGGAACACACAAGGAGCTTTTTCTAAAAAATGCTTTTTTTGGATTAAAGGGACCTCAAATATATACATATATCTCTGATAACTCATACATTTAATGGGGAACTTTATTGCTTATTTTCAAGTGTTACTTCACTTTAAAAACATATTTCTTTAATAAAATATAGAAATACATTTCTCAATTTTCAAATGTCTAAACTAGGGAATTGTTCTTCTCTCTAAAAGAAAACTACTATATATTTTGGAGCACTAATGCGAATAATTTTGTGGAAGGTTGAAAAATAATTCTGAATATTTCACAATTATAAGAAGCTCAATAAACAAGTCTTCATATATGGATGTTGAATTTAAAATGTAACGAACTACCTTCGAGTTATTTCTTAAGTGGTACAAAACCCATGCTCCTAAGAAGGAAAACAGTATAGTAACATAAGCTTCAATTTCCTAAAATACTACAATGCTCTGAGAATAAGGTATATCAGATTACTTCAATATTCACCTACATAGCGGCTATAAACGCTGTTTATTTAGTGTTTCAACTTTGTCTTTCTCTAGCGCATATGTACAACGTAAATAGTAGATAGAGAAGGAAATATAAACCATTAGATACCGAGATTTCACCGGAAATATATTTCTTTGAGAATTCCTGAATCCAAAAAGACATTTTTAGAAAAATGTCCGTGTGCGCGCGCATCAGTGTGTCTGTGTGTGTGTGAAAGTGTGCGCGCGCCTGTCTTGTTTCACATAACGATAGCTTTTAAAAGATTTGACTATGGCTTTAGCCTAAGATATTCCCTTATTTTCCTTCTACTTACAAGGAAGCAAGTAATAAGGCCTTTTATGCTAATGTTTATCTCGATTAGCATTAAATAGTTAGAAGAATAATATTTTGTAAGCAAAGTTTGTGGAATAGCTGGAGAAAATCATGTGAACGGAACACACAAGACTCTTAGATCTCCTGCAAAGTGTAGCTCTTGATGTGTCTATCATATTCTACGCATCTAAAGTTGTAAACGCTGTTGTTCCTGAAGTTGATTTTTTGATTGCAATTTTTAGAACCAATATAGTGTAGTGTTGAGTAAAGTATGAAATGAATTCTTCGTTTACGCACTATGTTTTTCAGTAACCCAACATATAGAAATAGATTAGCTCCTTACATTATCGCAATAGCAGGTTACCTGCAGTCCACTTATATTATCGGTCCCGAAGATTTTAACCCCAGTCGAAACATATACGGCTGTAGAATGGATGGCAACGTGTTTTCTAATTCTAATCGGTCGACACATGCCACCGGTTTATCGATATAGAATTCTACATTAACACGGTAAATCCAAAGTCATTTAGAATTCTAGAAAATTTTCTGATATTCATGAGCTAACTTTTCAGAAGTCATCCTCTGTTTTCTTCAGAAAGGGTCATCTGTTTAATGACTTTCCTTGGTGTTGGTTGTCTCTTTAACACCACACCCTTCCTGAAGACATTTAGCTAATCGGATAATGGTGATACGGTCTACTATAAGGTTACCGCGTGCTTCTTGGAGAAATTTATGTTTCGACAGTGCACGCTCACTAAAGCACCGAGGTTTAATCAAGTATATTTTACTTTCTCTACATTTACTATGCACATAGTGTATAGAGAAGGTATTGAATAGGTCCAAAAATTCGATACCGAGATTTCACCGGAAATAATTGTTTTAGGGTCCCCTGCACACAAAAATATCTGATGTGTTCCATTCACCTGACTTTCTCTACATCTCTGCAACAAATTACTGATAAAAAACTTATTCTTCTATTTACTTAATGCTAATCGAGAAAAAATTATCAGAAATAGTCTTATTACTTGCTTCCTTGTAAGTAAAAAGAAATAAGGGAGTACCACAGGCTAAACTGACAGTCAAAGGCTGGTTGTTATGAGACTGAAGTTGCTTTGTTTGTATGGACAGAAGTTCACAAATTCCTGTTTGAGAAAAATATGTTTTTAAAAGCTGAAACTAAAAGCAAGGAATATCTTAAAAACAACTATGTCCACGAAAAAAATGTATATCACATAACTTATGTGTTTTAATGTGCTCTATATTTTCTGTGAGATAAGTTTTCGTCCATCTCGTACGGTTTAGCAGTTATGCAAAAATCCGTCAAATTCATCCAAAATAAAGTAGTCTTCAGAGGCTATTCCCAGAAAATTCAAGATATACATTTTATTTGTCAAGTAAGTATGTTAAATATACGAGATTTTAATCAAAATTATTAGAGCCATTTTTAAGAAAAACATTTTAATTTTTTTTTCCATGTAAAGGGTAGTTTGGGGTGGGGGATTTTCTTGAAAATCTTCGTGTCGCATCCTTGGAAGATACCAAACTTAAATACAAAGTTTGGTTTTTAACGGTCTTTTCATTTTTGAGCTCTGCTACCCACAGACACACACACATCAGACAGACACAGATAATTTCTAAAAACTGTGTTTTTATTCAGGGGGTTTCAAAACATGTATTTACGGTGAAATATCGGTATCGAATTTTTGGGTGCATTACAATACCTTCTCTATACACAATGTACATAGTACGTATAGAGAAAGTAAAAAGTATTTTCAGAAAATGGTCCGTGTGTGTCAGTGTGTCCGGGTGTCCGTGTGTCGATGAACACGATAACTAAAAAACGAAAAGTCGCTAAAATACCAAACTTGGTATTTAAGTTTAGTATCCTCCAGGGATGCGACACAAAAATTTTGAGAAAAATCCCCCCACCCTAAACTACGCATTACATTGAACTTTTTTTCGAAAACTTTGATTTTCTAAACAATGGCTATAACGATTTTGATTAAAATATCGTATATTAAAGATCTTTAATATATTAACTGACAAATAAAATGATTATTTTGAATTTTCTGGGAATAGCCTCAGAAGACTACTTTATTCTAAGTGAATTTTACGGAATTTTGCATAACTGCTAAACCGTAAGAAATGGATAAAAACTTACTACACAAAAATGTAGAGCACATTAAAGCACACAATTTATGTAACATACATTTTTTTTTGTGTAGCTGATCGTTTTTGAGATATTCCTAGTTTGTCGTTTCAGCTTTGAAAAATTTAACTCTTCTCATACAGGAATTTGTCAACTCCTGTTCATACAAACAAAGGAACTTTATTCACATAGCAACCAGCTTTTGATTATCACTTTAACCTATGGTATTCCCTTATTACGCTTCTTCTTACAAGGAACAAGTAATAAGACTATTTCTGTTAATTTTTTCTCGATTGGCATGAAGTAAATAGAAGCATAAGCTTTTTAACAATAATTTGTTGCAGAGATGTAGAGAAAGTCATGTGAATGGAACACATAAGATTTTTACTTTCTCTATACGTACTATGTACATAGTGTATAGAGAAGGTATTGCAAAAATTCGATACCGAGATTTCACTGGAAATATATGTTTTATGGTCCCCTGTATCCAAAAAACATATTTTCAGAAAAAGGTCCGTGTATGTGTGTCCGTGTATCCGTGTGTCTGTGAACACAATAACTCAAAAACGAAAAGTCAGTAAAATACCTAACTTGGTATTTAAGTTTATTATCTTCCAGGGATGCGACACGAAGATTTTGAGAAAATTCCTCACACCCCAAATTACCCTGTACTTGGAACTTTACCGAAAATTTTAATTTTCTCAAAAATGGCTCTAACAATTTTGTTTAAAGTATCGTATATTAAAGACATTTACCTGCCAAATAAAATGTATATTTTAACTTTTTTGGGAATAGTCTCTGAAGGCTATTTTTTTCTGGATGAATTTTACATAACTGCTAAACCAACCGTAAGAGATGGAGAAAAATTTACCATAAAATGTAGAGCACGTTAAAACACACACTTTATGTCATTTACATTTTTTTCGTGGAATTGATCCTTTTTTAGATAATCCTTGTTTTCTTTTCAGCTTTAAAAAATATACTTTTCTCATGCAGGAATTTTCAACTCCTGTCCATACAAACAAAGGAACTTCAGTCACATAGCAACCAGCTTTTTACTATCATTTTAACCTATGATACTCCGTTATTTCTTTTCTACTTACAAGGAAGCAAGTAATAATCTGCCATTTCTGCTAATTTTTTCTCGATTAGCATGAAATAAATAGAAGCATAAACTTTTTAAAAATAATTTGTTGCAGAGATGTAGAGAGAGTCATGTAAATGGCACACATCAGATTTTTAGAATAAGGATGCGTGTGTGTCTGTGGACAGCATAACTCAAAAACAAAAAAGACCGTTAAATACTAAACTTATCATATAAATTTTGTATCTTCCATTGATATGATACGAAGATTTTAAAGAAAATCCCCCCACCCACAACTACCCTTTACATGGAAAACTTTTCAAAAATGTTGTATTTTTCAAAAATGGCTGTAACGATATTGTTTAAAATCTTACATGACAAATAAAATGTGTATTTTTTCTGGGAATAGCCTTTGAAACATGTTTATTCCGGATGAATTTTGCGGAATTTTGCATAACTAGTAAACCGTAAGGGATAGGAAAAGCTTATTACATAAAGACGTATATTTTCATAAAACTCAATTTATGGCATACATTTTTTTCGTGTAGTTGTTCGTTTTCGAGATATTCCTTGTTATTGCTTTCAGTTTTAAAATACTTAAACTTTTCTCATACGGGAACTTGACAACCCCTGGCCACGCAAAGAAAACGTGTTTCAATCCCATAGCAAATTGATAGAAGAAAAGATTATTGGCAATACTTTGTTAGAGATGTAGAGAAAGTCATGTGAATGGAACACACCAAAGTTTTTATTCAAGGGATCACACTTGTCACCTCCATTTATAAAGTAATAGGTTTTTAAGCAATTGAGATATTTATATAGTCTGGTTACTAAAATAATACATGAGTTGATAAACACACATCTCCGTGGAGAAGGAAGCGGATGAATGGTGTGCATTAGTGTCATGAAACATCTGATGAATTCCATTCACTTGACTTTCTCAACATCTCTGTAGCAAATTATTGTTAAAAAATTTATTTTTCTATCTACTTTATGTTATTTTAGAGAAACATTAACAAAACTTGTCTTATTAATTTTTTTTAGTTGTTTCATTTATATAGCCCCTTTAACACCTAAAATCATATCGCGGGCTTTGCACTAGAAACAGCTCGTTGTGTGTAGTTTCTTTACGTTGGGCTTAAATCATTTATTTTACTCAAACACACATTTACTATCACATACATACCTCCAGACTCTGTGGGGGATAGGGAATAATTAATGGTTAAAGAAAAACTCCCCGCCTCAGGTGCGAATCGAACCCGGGAGATCCGGGTGAGAAGTCAACTCGCTGACCACTCGACCACGGAGACAGTCTGTCTTATTACTTGCTTTTAAGTAGAAGGGAAACAAAGGAATACAACAGGCCAATGTTTTAAAAGGGGGTTGCTATAGAATTGAAATCCCATTCCTTGCAAGGCCTTGAGTTTACAAACTTCCTCATGAGAAAATTTTTAAGCATTTTAAATCAAAATAATAAAAACAAATATCTCAGAAATGGCCAACTCAAAAACATGTATATTACATAAATTATATTTTAACAAGATGTACATTTTTGTGTAGTTAGTTTTTGTCTAACGGTTATGGTTTATCAGTTATACAAAAGTCAGAAAAATTAATCCAGAAAAAAAGAAGTCTTCAGAGGCTAATTCCAAAAAAATCAGGATATACATTTTAATTGTCATGTAAATATATTTAATATACGGTATGTTAAACAAATCGTTATAGCTATTTATGAGAAAACCAACATTTTCGATTTTTCCCCATATAAAGGGTAGTTTGGGTTGGGGGGATTTTTCTCAAAATCCTCATTTCTCATCCTTGGAAGATAGTAAACTTAAATACCAGGTTTGAATTTTCTGAGAATAGCTTCTGAAGACATCTTAATTCTGGATGACCTGTGTAAATTTTGTAGATCTCGTTAAAATATGCACTTTATATCCTTACATTTTTGTAGAGTTAACCATTTTCTAGATATTTCAAATCATTTCTTTCAATTTAATATACTCAAAATTTTCTCAAACGGAAGATTATTCCTAGCAAGCAAAGAGAACTGAATTTTAATTGTTTCACATAGTTACTGGCTTTTAAAAAGATTTGACTATAGCTTTAGCCTGTGAATTTGCATTCTCTTATTTCCCTTCTACTTACAAAGCAGCAAGTAGTACGACATTTCTGCTAATGTTTATCTTGATTAGCATGAAGTAGATGCAATAATCTTTTGTACAGAGAGTTTGTTGGTGGAACAACTAGAGAAAGTCATGTGAATGGAACACATCTAAATTTTTAAAAAATTACTTTACTTAATATCTTTGTAATATATTGTCTGTTTGAAATTTTACTGAAGTGAATAGTATTTTTTTTAAAAAAAATATTTTGCATCACAAACTGAAACAAAAACTAAAACAGCGCTGTAGTATACCAATTAAGTTTTTTAAAATCAATTATGACTAAAATTAAAATTAGAACAGGACATTTTATTACACGCATTCTGCTGTGCTATGGAAAATAAATCCAGAGCTCTAGCTGTACTTTGGTGGGGGAAGATAGACTTTGAATATGGGAATATAATAACAAATTTGAACCTGAAAAAATGATTAAAGTTTGATATAGACAGTAATTTAACCAGCGCAACCATTAAAATACTTTTAAAAACATGTTACATCTTTTCTAGGAGAATCAAACATTATAAATATGTAATTTAAGGTATGATGCATGAGATAGAATCAACATTTACAATTTACTATGAATATAGCGGATATATACGAAGCTATTTTAACAATATTGGTTTTGAAATATACTGAGTATTACAATACTATACATGTTTAGCAAGGAAGTAACTTTTATTTTTTAATGTTGAACAATATGCATATATTTGTTTTCAAAATAAACTTAAAATTGTATTTATAAAAGTAGATTTATCTGATATACGAGTACCAGAAAATTATATTAAATTGTGATTAAAATTATGAGTGAAATGATTTCGTAAAATTTGGACCATAATTCAATGAAACCTTCGGTATAAAAAAGACGATCTACAAAAATGAAAAAATTGCTATTTCCATAAAAGTCAAATTCATAAAAATGTAAAATTATAAATATAATTTTCCTTGAAAATTTTGATTTTCTTAAAACCGCTCAAACTATTATGATTAAAATACCATATGTGTAAACTATTTGCATGACAAATGGATATACATCTTGAATTTTCTGAGAAGAGCCTTTGAGACCTCTTCATTCTGGTTGAATTTTGTATAACTGGTTAACCATAGGAGATAGAGAAAATTGTACTGTACAAAAACTGTAAGTCTCGTCAGACACACAATTTATGTCATATACAGTTTTGTGAAGTTAACCATTTTTCAAAATATTCAAAGTTTATTTAAATTTCCCAATACTTAAACTTTTCTCAACTAGGAAGTCGTATTCACATGGGAACCAGCTCTTAAAATATTTGATTTTTGCTTTAGCCTGATGTATTTTCTTATTCCTCTTGTTCTTAAAAGAAAATGTGCAATAAAACAACTTATAATAATGTTTATCTCGATTTCCATGAAACACATGGATGATTAATCTTAGTAAAAATAACTTGTTGCAGAATAGGTAGAGAAAATCATATAAACGCATCGCATTTTTTCTATCTATTTCACTTTAAGAAAATATAATATTAGCATTAGACAATTCGTTATAGAAATGAGGGAAACAGCATATTAACGGATATTTTGCTAATGGCTTTTGCCACAAAAAGTAAATTTAAAATAAATGTGGCATTTTAATAAAGCTTTTCAAAAATATTTCCATATGAAACATATTTTGTGATGGTAAATTTTTTTATAAATCTTCTAGTCGCATCATTAAGATGATATATAAATACCATTTTTTCGTTCTTGAAATATGTGCTCACATACACATTATAAGAATTTATATTAAAGCAACTAATATAATTCCACGTTATAACTAAATAATTTAATTTTAAAACAAATTAACGGAAAAACTTTTTTTAAAATCAATACATTTAAGGCAACCAATGTAATATTCGCAATAAATACCTTGACTTTTTTTTTTATAAAAATGTATTTTTTAGGTTCAGGGTATTTCGGAAAATAATCTCGCATATTTTCGCTGAAATCTCGACAAAAATATTTGATTGAAATATTTCCTCTATTTACTATAAGTGTACATTAGAAAAGGGAAACTTTGACGACAATTAAAAAGAATCTGATGTGTTATACGACTATTCATATGACTTATTATATTCTGCAACAAACTATTCTTGCAAAATATTCTTGTTCGTACTAATCGAGATAAACATTAGCAGAAATTGTGTTATGCATTTCCTATTATGTACGATAGGAACAAGGAAATAAACAAGGAATACAAATTCATTCAAATCAAACATAAATACATTTTAATCAGAAAAAAAAAACACAGCTAAAGCGATAGTCAACTCTTTTAAGAGGTGGTCTCTAGATAGTCTCAATGAAATTTCATTGTATTTGCTTCACCTGAAGTAAAATAAAAGAAACATGAATGACCACTTCCCATTTGAGAAAAAACATTGAAACTAATAAACAGGAATATTTCGGAAATGGTTCGCTTGCAAAAAGTGTATTTGACATAAATTATGTGCTTTAACGAGATCTAATTTTTACTTTCTCTATACTCACTATGTACATAGTGTATAGAGAATGTATTGCTCTCCACCAAAAAATTCGAAACCGAGATTTCACCGGAAATATATGTTTTAGGGTCCCCTGTATCCAAAAAAAGTATTTTCAGAAAAAGGTCCGTTTGTCCGTATGTCCGTGTGTCCCTGTGCCTGTGCCTGTGAACACGATAACTCAAAACCGAAAAGTCGGTAAAGTACCAAACTCCAGGGATGCGACACAAAGATTTTGAGAAAAATCTCCCCACCCCAAACTACCCTTTACATGGAACTTTTTTCGAAAATTTCGATTTTCCCAAAAATGGCTCTAACGATTTTGATTAAAATATCGTATATTAAAGATATTTACCTGACAAATAAAATGTATATCTTGAATTTTCTGGGAATAGCCTCTGAAGACTACTTTCTTCTGGATGAATTTTTCATAACTACTAAACTGTAAGAGATGGACAAAAACTTAACACAAAAAATGTAGAGCACATTAAAACACACAATTAATGTTACATACAATTTTTTCGTGGAGTTGATCGTTTTTGAGATATTCCTTTTTCTTGGTTTCAGCTTTGAAAAACTTATAATTTTCTCATACAGGGATTTTTCAACTCCTGTTAATACAAACAAAGGAACATCAGTCACATAGCAACGAGCTTTTGGCTTTCACTTTAACGTATGGTACTCCCTTATTTCGCTCCTACTTACAATAAAGTAAGAAACAAGACTATTTCTGCTAAATTTCTCGATTGGCATGAAATAAATAAAAGATAAGCTTATTAACAATAATAATTTACAGAGATATAGAGAAAGTCATATGAATGGAACACATCAGATGTTTTTAGTAAAATTTCCTGTATTTCTTACGGTTATGTAAATCTTTAGAATGAAACATTATTCAGAGACTATTCCCAGAAGATTTAAGATAATATATAATCTGTCATGAAAATATATTAAACACATGGTAATTTAATTAAAGTTGTTAGCCATTTCAGGGGACGTGTGTTTTCAGTGAGATGTCGTTATAGAATTTTTGGGTGGAATGCAATACCTTTTCAACTTACTATGTACGTAATAGGTAGGGTAAAAATGAGTCAATCTATGACACCTACGTAAACGTAACTGAGTTGGTCTATGCATTTTACTTCACGAAACCTCGCCGAACAATTGCACTAGAAGCAAAAGTACTACCTTCCAATGTCATGTGCTTAAAATATTGAACATTTACTCTACATATTCCTACAAGTTTTGCTAAGAAAAGTACATATATTATAGTATCTAAATCAATTATGAGGTGGTCGCTATCTTGAGAGCAAATTGACGCATCCGGGAGTAAATGGAAGGGGATCACATAGGCAGGTTCTAACGATATGTTACTCCGTTCTTAATGTCCCTTTCACTACCAACAAACAGGAATAGGAGTGTTTTCCAGTGCTGCACCTTCCACCTCTTATCTTACTCTCTTATGTGCATTGGTGCTATAAATCATCTATTTACTCGCGCAGTAGACGTTTACTACACTACCTCTGCTTCCATTAATCTGAAAATGAACAGGACTTGGCGATATTAAGAGAAGAAAAACTGATTCGCATTCTAATCGTAAAGATTATGGCATAAAACAACATTTTTTGTGGTGTCAAAAGAGTCAGACTTCAATTAGCGCGGTTGTAATCCAGAAATGCAGCATTTTCTTATTGCTCAGTTCCTACTTGTGTGCTTTTATGAGCGGATGTGTTGGCGAAAGTGAATACGTCTTTTATATTTCAACCTTGATTAAGTGAAATCTTCGAGATTGAAATAAAAATGGTCTGAAATGTCAATATTTCTTTTTCAGACTGTGGTTGAGTGTGGTGGGGTATTATTTAATAGGTACTTGATCAATTAACAACAGCTGACGTGAACATTTTCAGTTTTAAATTCTGACAAAAGAAAAAAGTACCAAGAATTAAGGAAATGACTGAGTTTTAAGAATATAGATAACTTTTCTCATGATTTGTTGCACAGGGTTGTGAAATATTGCTTCCAAAACTCGAATATAATATACATGGTTATCTTTTCAGTATTTATTGATTTTATTTTTTGTAATTAACGTCCTTTATCCTAGTAGCTCTTATCGGAAGGTGAAAGAAATGGGTGAAATGATACTCAAATGAGCCGGAGGTCCATAGAGCCTGGAGTTACTCGACATTCGTATTCTTAGCATAAGGGAAACCCCGAAAAAAACCTTACCGTAACCAAATTTCGAACTCGGGAGCTCTTGTCTTGAGGCATACAATCTACCACCACATTACAGAGATGGGCTTTTCAGTTATTGTTAGGTAAAATAATAATAATAATAATAATAATAATAATAATATTACTACTACTACTACTACTACTACTACTACTAATAATAATAATAATAATAATAATAATAATAATAATAATAATAATAATAATAATAATAATAATAATAATAATAATAAAAAGTAGAAGAAGCAGCTGCACGGCCTGGTGGTTAGTCAGCTCGCCTCGCACCTAGTGACCCAGGTTCCATCCCAAGCGCCCGCATGTGGAATTTGTGGTGGACGAAGTGGCATAGGGGCTGGTTTTCTCTGGTTTCCCCCGCCACTCATTCCACCAATAGATCTATCATTACCTTTGCTATCATCCATTTCGCTTGCATTTCATAGCATCCACTTCCTATTCTCAAGTTTGGCTACGGGCCGACCACCCGTTCCAGGTTCTCCAACTTGTGGTTTCAAGCCGTTGGCTCCCGACAGGCTTCTGACCTCGAGGCATGAGCTCAAAGTCCTAGTGGGATGTCAGTCATGAATATAGGGAGGACAAGCCGACTGCGAAAAAACGAAACAAAAAATAATGTAGAAGAAGAAAATATTTCACAAGTGCAATTTGGGTGTACGGATGTTCATCATTTATTCACCTATATTCCAATACCATTTCTCATAGATTATTATTGTTATTATTATCAAAATAATCTTTAGTATAATTAGACATATAAATGACAATGTGCTACATTGAGAAAATTGGTGAAACAAATCGGATATGCTCTATTCACATGCCTTTCTCTACCTATTCTGTACACAAATTAAACTTACAAAAGCACAATTTTGTATCCTCTTCATGCTAATCGAGATAAACAGGAGAAAACATTTAATTTTATTAATTTTCTTGCAGATATAAGAAAATAAGGAAATACATTAGGTTAAAACGATAGTCAAATGTTTTGAAAACCTCTTCATTTGACTACTTCCCATTTGAGAAAGGAATAAATATTGACAATGTAAGCCAGTAATAAAAAATATCTCGAAAATGATTAACTGAAAAGTATCTATCTCAGATAAATTGTCTGCTTTGACGACATCTACACTTGTTTTGCACTAAGATTTTTGCCTATCTCATATAGTTATGCAAAAGTCGTCCAAAATGAAGACGACGTCAGAGGCTAGTCCCAGAAAATTCAGGACACACTTGAATGAAAATATTTTAAACACATGATGTTTTATTCAAAATCCTTAAAACCGTTTTTGAGAAACCAAACTTATCGACATGTTCTACGTCTCAGCAATAAATTATTGTTAAAAAGCTTATTCTATTTACTTCATGCTAATCCAGAAAAAAATATCAGAAATAATCTTATTACTTGCTTCCTTGTAAGTAGAAGGGAAATAGGGAGTATTATCGGGTAAAACGATAGTCAAATGTTTTAAATTGCTATGTGACTGAAATTCCTTTGTTTGTATGGCCAGAAGTTGACAAATTTCTGTTTGAGAAAGTATAAGTATTTTAAAACTGAAACCACTAATAAGAGATATCTCAAAAACAGTAATTTCCAAGAAAAAAACGTATATAGCATAAATTGTGTGTTTTAACGAACTCTACATTTTTTGTAAGTAAGCTTTTGTCAATCTCTTACGGTTTACCAGTTATGCAAAATTCTAAAAACTTCATTCGGAATAAAGATATTTTCAGAAGCTGATTCCACAAAATTCAAGATATACATTTTATGTATCATTAATTATTTTTAATATTTAATTTTAATAAAAATCGTTAGAGAAAATAAAACATTTTGAACATTTTTCCATTTAAGGGGTATTTGGGGATAAGGGGATTTTCTTGAGAATCTCCGTATTGCATCCTTGAAAGATTCTGAACTTAAATACCACTTTTGATATTTAACAGACTTTTCGATTTTGACACACATACACACACACACACAAAAACACACACGGGACTTTTTCTAAAAATATTCTTTTTTGGATTCAAGGGTCTCAAAACATATATTTCCCGTGAAAACTCGGTATCGAATTTTAGGGAGCAATACAATAATTTCTTTATGCACTACGTATATAGTACATATAGAGAAAGTAAAAAAGTATTTTTAGAAAAAAGGGGAAGCCCCCGGGTAGGAGATTACGCTGGGCGGCCGGAACCAGGAGTGACGGAACATCAATGACAGGATCCCTACAGTTTCAAGAGTAAAGGACCCGAACGGTCGGACAGCCAGACCAGGTCCCCGCCTCTCATAGTGTCCAACGCCCCCAACAGAAGCGACCTCATCTCGGCAAGCAGCCGAAGTGGGGGGACGGAGTTAAACACTATGAGCATTCTTTTCCGTGCCACGCTGCACCGAGCACCATCGCCGACGCTTCCAAGTCTGAAAGAAATAAATGAGATGAAATGACAATCGAAACGCCATGAAGGGAAAAGTAATTCGGTGGATGAGAGAAGCCTACCAAACATTTATTTAAATAAATTAAAGTAATATTTAATCTATGTTTAAATAAAATTCTTCCTGTCTGTAAGCCTAATAATGTTACCGAATTGGTATAATAATAAACAAACAATTTCTTTTGTAGTCGGCTTACCCTCCCACATAAATTAGGACTGACACCCACTAGGAGTCAGAAGCCTGTAGGGGAGCCAACGGCACGAAACCACAGAATGGTCGGCCCGTATTCACGCATTAGTGTGAGGAAGTGGATGATATGAAATGAAAGCGAAATGGATTATAGGAAAGGCGATGGTGGAGCAATTGGTTGAATTAGTGGAGGGGAAAACCTAAGGGCCCGGAAAAAGACGCTTAGACACCGCTTCGTCCACCACAAATCCCACACGTGACGTTTGGGATCGAACCCGGGGCATCTGGATGGGAGGAGGGTGTTTTAACACTCAACCGCGTAACAAATAACATAAGGAATTAAAACCTGACGACCCGGGAAATCATGCGAAAAAACCTATGGACTAGGTAGGCTGGTCTCAGGGATCGAACCCGTGATCTCCCAAATGCGGGCCACTGACGAAACCGCCATCTTGCTCGATAGAGTAAATGGAGGGAAAGTAAGGCAATGTAACAGGAAAAACAAAGAAAACAGAGGAGAGGAGTAGCTGTAGTGCGTTACAAGTCTATCTCATTGCAACACATTTACAAGACATTAATGAGCTTCCTGACTAAATGTTCAGCCCTTACCTAGAAAGGTGGTAAAGAAACAAATTAAAAAGTCATTTACGGGTAGAGTATCCTGGAATTTCCTTTGATCTTCATGTCTAGAATAGCAAATGAACGTCAGCAGTATACACTGCGTATCCTTGTGTCGTTTTTGTTATTTAGGCATTCTGGTAAAACTATAAAGGAATTTTGATTGCTTTATTGTTTACCGTAACAAAAAATCTGTTGTGTTACATTCACATGTCTTTCTCTGCTTCTCTGTAACAAATTGTTATTAATACGCTTATTATTCTATCTAATTCATGCTAATCTTATAATTAGTTATATGATCCATAAATAATTATTAAAAGATTAAATTTTAAAAAGAGGAGAGGAGTGAATAGATTTAGAAATTAATTTACTCTTCTTATTCCATTGTTATCTTCCAACAAACTATATAAACAGTAGCAGAAATGGTTTTATTACGTAGTTCTTTATAAGTAGGAGAGAAATAAGGGAATACACTAGGTCAAACCGGCAGTCAAATGTTTTAAAATGTGGTTGCCATGGAATTGAAATGCCTTTCTTTGCGTGGCTTTGTATAGTCAGAAGAGTAAACAAAAGACAATCGATTGACGACTTTTCATTAGAGAAGATATATTTATAGAAGATTTAAACCAATAAAAAGGAATACTTTTGAATATATTTGACATAAGTTGAACGTTTTGACAATATCTGCATATTTTGTGTAATAGATTTTTGTCTATCCAGTTATGCAACAGTCATTCAGAACCTTGACTCATAGGCTAGTCACAGAAATTTCAAGATATACTATTCATTTGTCATGAAAATACCTTAAAAACATGCTATTTTACTCAAAATTGTCAAAGCTAGTTTTGAGAAAATCAAAGTAAAGCAACAAATAGTTTGGGATGCGGGGATTTTCTTGAAAAACTTCGCGTCGCATTCTTAAAAAAAATGCTAAATTCAACAATAGGTTTGGTATTTAATAAACCTTTTTACACCTACATACACACATAAGCATCTTTTTCTATTTTTTTATTATTAATATCATTTACTTCCGATGAAATCTCGGTATCCAATTTTTGGGCAGAATACCTTTTCTATCTACTATCTACATAGCACGTGGTAGAGAAAGTAAAAATAGAATATTAAAGCTAATAACAATGGATATATCGGAAATGATTGAAGTCACAAAAAATTATTTTAACTAATGTTTATGTTTAAAAATAACTGCATATTTTACATAGAAGGTATTTATCTGTCATTTATGGTTTAAAAGTTATATAAAATTATACAAAATTCATTTAGAAAGAAGAGAGCTTCATGTGACGTTCCCATAAAATTTAAGGGATACATTTTATTTTTAAAGAAAACATTTCAAACAAAACTGATACATCATTTTTTGAGAATGAAAAACTTTTAAAATTCTTCTATGCAATAGATAGTTTCAAAATTGTCTCCGTTTTTGTACCACAAATAATAAAAGATTTAAGGTAATAGTAAAAATTCCGCTCAGCATCATTCATATAAAACTACAAGAAAAAACCTTGAGGAGCGTTTAGAGACAGAAAAAAAAAACTAGTCCTCGTAAGATCTTGAATAATATCTCAACTATTTGCTAAAAGACAGGCGCTGAATTCCAACGAATCTTTTCATCTGTTCTCAGATATGGAGGATTCCTGCCGAGAAATTGTACATGATGGCTGCTTGTATCCATTCATTAAGAAGCCGTGCACAAAAAGCGGCTGTAAACTACACACCCATTCACACAGGTTGCTCATTCAGACATTCCCATCCCTGACTTGACCTCGCCACCCCAACTAAGCTCCTCCTTAACTTCACATGAGATAGAACTTTCAGAACACTGCAGGTGACGTAAGCACTAAGATGCACTTGTCCTCTATTTGTCCGAGAGATTTCAGTGAAAAAAAAAAACCCAACTCTTTATACGACATGCATGTGAATATTTAAGACAGTGGCTATTAAAGGAACTCCTTCCTATCTTTATGGATTAATGGCAGTCTTATTGTTCTGTTAGATAAAGCTTCAACTGCATCAACTGAACGATAGACTCCTCAATTCTTTTCTCCATCCGTTTTTTACTTTCGCTACATAGTACATGATACGTATGTAGAGAAGGTAATGCACTTCATCAAAGGTTTCGATACCGAGATTTCAACGCGTTTTAGGGCCCCTTGTATCTATATTTGAGAAGTTCTGAGTGTGTATTAGGATATTATTGTACTTTAGAAACTTATTTAAAAAACGTTTTCTCTTGAATTCTTGTTTGGAAATCTGAGAAGAAAATTAAAATAGTTGTATTTAAGCAGCTTATGCAACACTGCAACACATTTTTACTTTCTCTACGCGTACTATGCACATAGTGTTCAGAGAAGTTATTGAATTCCACCAAAAGATTCGATACCGAAATTTCACTGGAAATAGATGCTTTAAGGTCCCTGAATCCAAAAAAAGTATTTCTAGAAAAAGGTCCGTGTTTAAAAATCGGCAAAACATTAAACTTGTTATATAATCCCTCCACCCCAAAGTACCCTTTACATGGAAAAAATGTTCGAAAATTTACTGAGAATAGCTTCTAATTACCTTTTTATTCTGAATTAACTTTGCTGAACTTTCTGGTAAACTGTAAGAGATAGATACAAACATATTACACAAGAGATGTAGATCAAATTAAAACACACAATTTATGTCATATACGTTTCTTCGTGGAATTGACCGTTTCTGAGATAATCCTTGTTATTTATTTCATATTTAAAATACTTATACTTTTCTCACACGGAAAGTTGTAAACTTCTGACATTGCACAGAAACGGATTTCAACCACAACCAGCTTTTAAGAGATTTGACATTCGTTTCAGCCTAGTGTATTCCCATATTATACTTCTACTTACAAGGAAGCAAGTAATGAAGAAAATTTCTGCTAATGTTTGTCCCGATTATATTAAGTAGATAGAAGAAAATGATTTTTAACAATAATTTGTTACACCGATGTAGAGAAAGTCATGTGAATGGAATACATCGGATTTTTTACTTTCGCTATATAGTACACCGAGATTTCAACGGAAATACGCGTTTTAGGGTCCCTTGTATACATATTTGAGAAGTTCTGAATATGTATTAGAGTATTATTGTAATGTAGAAACTTATTTAAAACTAGTTATTTCCTGAGTTCTGCGAAGAAAATAATTAAAATAGCTGTATTTACCAGCGTATGCAACACTGCAACACATTTTTAAGTTATCTGATTACATTAAATTCATTGCTAATGAAGAGTACTAAGGACAACAGCAACCAGCCGTTACAGTATTATTAACGCCCAAAAGGGAAAACTGGCATGTGTCGTCCCTCGTTTGGGGTAGTAGATTGGTAGTGTTTAACGCCCGCTTTAACTACTAATGGCACCGCAGGCTGTGACACTGATGATACATGAATGATGGAGCACCGGTGGAATGCGATGGCTGGGGAAACCGGAGTACCCGGAGAAAACCCGCCCCAGCGCCGCTTTGTCCACCTCAAATCTCACATGCGGTCGCTTGGGATCGAACCCCGGTCTAACCATTCGGCCACGGCGCGGCCGCTCGTTTAGGGGATGAATTCATATAGAAATTATTCCTCTGACAACAACCACACTCCATCCGCAATCAATCATTTCCACACTAAACATTAAGTAGAAATGCGATTACCCCTCCCCCAAAATACGAATAAATAATTTAAATTATTATTGTTTTAGTTGAATGGTGACATTTCTGACGTTTGAAAAGTTTACCTTCGTGAAATGCCATTAATGTAAAACTTTATTTTCGAATTGTAAACGCAAGAAAATAAATAAATAAGAGCACAAATGGCAAAAACAATACAAAATAATAAGGTAAAATAGAAAAAAAATATTACAAAGAGCAATATATTATGCGTTACATTCACATGACTTTCTCTGCTGTTTATCCCTTATTAGTCGCTTTACAAACTATTCTTATGAAAGCTTATTTTTTTCCTTAGCACATATGTACAATGTACTTGGTGGATAGAGAAGGTTTGTATTCCACCTCAAATGTTTTGCTATAAATTAGACGTTAGCGTTCATTTGTGCATTATGGTAATGATTGGTTTGTTTTGCAGATGAACCAGTTGTGTAGAGTGTGCGGAGAGCCAGCGGCGGGCTTTCACTTCGGGGCCTTCACTTGCGAAGGCTGCAAGGTACTTACTAAGTGTTACAATACTTCTTATACTAAGATTACAATAAATTAAAATAGAGATCATGAAGGGCAATACCAGAAGCCTCAAAACTATGGAAACAAAAATATATCCTTTTATCTGACTTAGTTTTGAAGTAGGTCTATTGCAATTAGAAGTGAAGACCAATAAGTGAAATGAGCTCCGAGGTCCTATTCACAATGAAAATTAAATGTAAACATAAAGTAAGCTTATATATGTATATAAGTACTATATATGTTACTGAATGACCATAGTCTGAGGTGTCAAGGTTTTACACTTATCCTAAAAAGAGGAAACAGGACAGGAAGGTTAAATGCCCTACTTGAAATGGGACACTGTGAGAGGACACTCTAGCTATAATTAAATTATATTTACATTATGGTACAAATATGAAAGTGAATAGAAGATGATAATGATGATGAGGTTTTAACATAATAAAGAGATAAATCATTTTTACTGTGGGCACCTTACCTTTTATGAATTATATGATGTTTTAAATCAAATATTACGGAAAATTCTATATCTATGCATTAGATAAGCCAAGTAACGAGGCACTTTTTGGTATTACGTTAACAACGAGGACCAAGCTGTAGAAAATGTTAACAACGGTTGGGGAAAGCTTTTTAAAACAAGACAGAATTCTGTTAACTTCTAGCACCCATTGTCTATGACAAACAATGGTCATCTATTCATTCCATTCACAAAAGCGAAGCAGCAGGCAGATAGGTAAAGGTTAATAACTTGTAAGCAGCAGGTAAACCATTGTAAAGTGTAGTTGCTTATTTTGTATTTTACGTAAATATTTATAGTTGTGGAGGGAGAAGCTTGGAAGATTCGAAACGTAGGTAAAGTAACAGGCTAGTTATTTCCTGTAACTCCAAAGTGGAGCATGTTTCCGTGATCGGATTTGAATTTCTAGTTCGTGAGTTCCCGCTATGCGATATGGTGACAGGGATCAGCTTGTCGCCCACAGATGACACTGTTGGACTAAATCACGACTTGCGGACGCAAAATGGCCGAATTTTGCCCAGAGACCTTCTTTTTTTAATATATGGGTTCTCTTGCGTGCAAATAAATTATACACGGGACCACCGGCTTTATTTCCCTTCTGAAGATAGCCATGTTAAGGATTTTTGCGTCCAAAAAAATCTATCCCTTCCGCTAGGTTTGAACCAAAAATCTTGGGTTTTAGATTGTAATCACTACACCACGAAGGGCGAAGAAACCAAGGAGAAGCACAAAATAACAATGAATACATAAGATTATTCAAGTTAAATGAGTTTGTAGGAGAATAAATGAAATAGCGGAGGCAACAGCAGTGTATAGGACCAAGAAGAAACGAATGAAAGTATCTGTAAGGAACCCATTAAAATAGAAAGCAAAATGGATGAGGAGAAACAAAGTCAGCTAGGTTAATGTAATACAATGTAATAACTCAAAACATAGTGCGGTGCATCGTTTATTCTTTTGTTTTAATACATAATAATGTAAGTTTGTCAAAGTAAAAATTCTGATGCCTCTCAAAGCTTTTATCATTCTATATCTCCATATTTTATAAGCTTTATGCCTGTAAATTCGTATTTACAAGTACTAAAACTCTGATGTGTTTCATTCACATGACTTTCTCTAGCTATTCTGCAACAGATTATTCCTAAGAAAGCTGATCCTTCTCATTACTTCGTGCTAATCAAAATAAATAAAGATTGCAGAAATTACCGTATTAATTGCTTCCTTATAAGTAGAAGGGAATATCGCTAGGCTAAAGCGATAGTCAAATCTTTTAAAAGCTATGAGATTGAAATTCGTTTCTTTGTATGACCAGGAATTAACAAATTCCCTCATGAGAAAATTTCAAGTATTTTAGAACTGGGACCAATAAAAAGGAATATATCCGAAGTGGTTAACTCCACGAAAAAAATGTATATGATAAACTGTGTGACTTAACGAAATCTACATTTTTGTGTCGTAGGATTTTTTCAATATATTACGGTTTACTGTAAGATTTATGTAAAAATCATCCAGAATGAAGAGGTATTCAGAGGCTGTTCACAGAAAACTCAAATCATATATTTCATTTGCTAGTAAATATGTTTAATATACGATATTTTAATCAAAATATTTAGATCCATTTTTGAGAATATCCAAAGCTTCGATTTTTTTCCCATGTAGAAGATAATTTAGAGGGAAATTTTCCTCAAAATTGTTGTTTCGCATCCTTGAAAATAGTAACATTTAATAAAAAGTTTGTATTTGACAGGCTTTTGTTCTTGAGTTAACGTGTTCATATATATATATATATATATATATATATATACATATATATATATATATATATATATATATATATATATGTGTATACATACACACACAAGGATATTTTTTTTTCTAAAAATTATTTTTTTATATAAAGGGGACTCTAAAGCGTATATTTACCGTGTTATCTCGGTATCGAGCCTTTGGGTGGAATCCAATACCTTCTCTACCTACCATGTACATTGTGCATACGTGCTATAGGAAGTAAAAATATAAACAAGAGACATTAAGCGCAAGTAAAAAATAAATGAATTACAATAACCTTAAAAGTGATAAATATATTTTACGTTTAGTATATATAATTCACGCATTAAATTCACTTTAAATTCGTAGATCGAACGCAGCTGAGTGCCAAATTTTGCGGCATAGTATGTTACATTTTTTTTTTTTTTTTTAAATTCCGGAGGCTTGTCAGGACTCAGAGTGCCCCATTTAATATACACTGTCTAGTGTGAAACACATTTTATCTCTTGTTTATTTTGATGCATTTACATAACGTATTCTATCGGTGGTCCCATTTCAGGTCGTTATATTAGCCTAACTATTTAATGCTCTCTTGTATTTGACTGCTGACTATGTTTGCAACGGATTAAATTAATGTCTAACTGTTATGGCAATTCTTGATTTTGATTAGGTCTAGCGTTAGTGAGAGTGGCAGAACCATCACTGGCCTAATCCATCAACAGGTTCGTAACCTGTTATGGGAAATTTTTAATACTGACATTCTCATTAGGATAAATCGGATGGATATAAAGTGTTTTGTCATCTTAAAACTTATTTCTACATAATGTGTGTGTGTGTGTGTGTGAATATGAATGTTATGGAGGGGTATTATGTACTGCAGTCGTTGGCTTGTTGTATGTCGGACTCTGCACGAGAGGAGGAGATAGGCATAATTCCAATGGGCGGCCGACATCCGGTCAGGGAGAGAGTCGCCGTGGAGGGCCCCCTCAAACGCTATTCTTCAGATTGACACGGGGAACACTAGGAGCCCGTGGCTCAGTCCTGGATAGAGTACCTGAATCCGCAGACAACCACCAGCATTATCTCGCTGCCGAGAGTTGTATTTCCAAAATGAAGAGGTTTCTGTTTCCAGAAAATTCAAGATATACATTTCGTTTGTCATGACACCTTAAACACATGGTATTTTAGTCAAAATTATTAGAGCCATTTTTTAAAAAATAAAAACAATTCGAAAAATGTTCCATGTAATGGGTAACTAGGGCAGTTGGGAGTAAGGGAGTTTTTTGATAATGTTCATGTCCTTGTAAAATTACCGACTTTTAGTTTCTGAGTTATGTTCACAGACACAGACGCACACACACGGTCACGCGGTCAGACAGACAGGCTGACCGACAAAAAGAGACACATACAGACAGACAGAAACACACACACTAAAAAGGATTCAGGGGTCTCAAAACATATTTCTCGTGAAATCTCGGTATCAATTTTGGGTGCAATATAATTACCTTTTCCGACTACTATATGCAGAGTATGCATTGAGAAAGTAAAAAGGAGTGAAATGAGTTGCACAAGCGCATCTTTAGGACTTATCATAAATGAAGGTACCACAAGGTGCACTTTAAGGCCATATTATATCCTATATTAATCAGTATCATAGATATAGATATGAGAACAAAGGGGGCATACCTCGCCCACTGAGATCTACATGGATGATTGGGCTAATCAGGAGAAAGGTATGAAAAGAAGAAAACACAGGAAGCTAGTCGCCGCAGGCAGACATAGACACGCGGAGGTCTCTAAGATTTCCATACTCGAAGACTGGAGCTGCCCAGAGAAGGCGACCAGGCGTTATCTAGAGACCATGGGAAGTACTCTTTCCTTTGAGCAACTATCTGTCCAGCATCGCCACACACCATGAACCTAGAAGCACTCTGAAAAACGACAAGGAAACGGAATGAAGTAGGCATCATGGAAAATAAATTTTGGCATATAAAAACGGCTGTAGCATTTTTCCAGAGAAACCACGAAAAACCCAATTAGGGTTGCCGGAGGTCACTCGTAACCATAGCACCTCTTCGCTCGATTTAGTGAACATTAGTTTACCTATGAAAGTTGATCTCACGTTTTGAGTAATAATAAAAACATTCTTGAAATAAGAACTGAAGCTTTCCTGGCGACGTATTAATTCAAAATCTTCTCGGGCTTCTAGCCAGGTAAAAACTTGGCTTGACACCAACGTTTCGAAGAAGTGCATCTTCCTCATGTCTCAGTCATCTTAAATACCAGGCCATAATATCACGCGAACCAATCAGATGTTAGCTTCATCCCAGCTCTTATAAATACCAGTCTCCGCAAGCTCAAACCATCAGTTCACCCTGAAGACGAGGAAGATGCACTTCTTCGAAACGTTGGTGTCAAGCCAAGTTTTTATCTGGCTAGAAGCCCGAGAAGATTTTGAATTCTTGAAATGTTTTTATAATGTTCAGTATGCAAGCTGTTCAAAATAAATGAATACAATCAAATTGTATCACTCAATTAATCTTACTTTATTCATTGTCTATTTTTAAAATTTTAAGTTGAAGATTAACAATTATTCAGAATTAAAAGGAGAAATTGATAACCCTAATGGTCCATTTCATTGTTGGTGACCTTAAGGTGATTTTATAACTATATAACTTATGAAAATATGATTCTTATGACGTCTAAGAATATGCAACCTGACGACAAACCACACAAATCTCCCATCTTTACTTTTGATACTTTTTTTATAATACTTCAGAGTCCGAGTTCCCCAAAGATTTGAATCGTTTTGTTTTCCAGTGGGCAGGGCAGTTTCATCTTTCCTATTGCACAGCCTGCACTTGCAGGACTCTCTTTCAATCACCAATGTGTACATATATATTTCATAAAATTTCATTAGCAGAATGTATAGCTAATAATACAATAAATAACAATGCAACTACACCTTGAGACAGTAATCGACGCACGTGTGTGAGCGGCTTGCTTTGGAAGTCATAGCTGATTGCTGCCGTGCCTTTACACCTGCGTGAGTGGAAACGTGCGGTGGTTTGTACGTGAGACTGCTTCTTAAAGTTTGTTGCCACCTCATCGACAGGTATAAAATGGAGGGAACAAACCATAAAATTAGGAATGCATAGCGTGCAGTAGTTGACGGGAGTTTACAGCGAGGGGTCAATGCTGTCGCCGCATCCAGCCGCGAAAGAAAGCTATAGATTGTACCGAAAATATTCAAAACGGAAATTCTTAGAAAACAGATTTTTATTTGCAATCAGTGAAGAACATTTGGAGTTGTTTGAGTAATAAACAGTTTTTACTTTCTCTAGCCCTGTATGTACAATGTACATAGGGATAGAGAAGTATTGTATACCTCCCAAAAATTCGATGTCGAGATTTCACCGGAAATACATGTTTTAGGACCCCCTGAATCCAAAAAAAGAACAAAACATTTTCAGAAACAGGCCCGTGTGTGTGTGTGTGTGTGTGTGTGTGTGTGTGTGTGTGGGTGGGTCTCTGTGGACAGCATAGCTAAAAAACGAAAAGACGGTTAAATACCAAACTTGGTATTTACATTTGGTATCTTTCAAGAATGCGACACGAAGATTTTCAAGAAAATCCCCCCATCCCTAACTACCCTTTACATGGAAACATTTTCGAAAATTTTGTTTTTCTTAAAAATGGCTCTAACGATTTTGATTAAAATACCACATATTAAAGCCATATCTATCACAAATAAAATGTATATCTTGAATTTTCTGGGCATAGCTTCTAAAGACTTGTTTATTCTGGATGAATTTTACTTAACTTAGTATAACTAGTAAACTGTAAGAGATAGACAAAAACTTACTTTACAAAAATGTAGATCTTGTTAAAGTACATTATGTCATATACATTTTTTGTGGAGCTTACCGTTTTCGAGGTATTCCTTGTCATTAGTTTCAATTTTGAAGTACCTATACTTTTCTGAGACGGAAGTGTCCGTTTTTTTTTTTGTTCTACTCCTGGCCAAGCAAAGAAATATTTGCAATGACAATCGTATAACGACAACTTTTAAAATATTTGACTATCACTTTATCCTAGTGCATTTCCTTAGTTCCATTCTACTTATAAGGAACTAAGAAATACAATTCTGCTAATTCTCGATTGGCATGGTGTTGAAAGAAGAATTACCTTTTGTAAGAAGTTTGTTTGTAGAGTAGCTAGAGAAGGTCATGTAAGTGTAACGCATCAGCTTTTTTTATAATATGATGTAATGTGAAAAATCTTAAATAAGAATCCTCACTATTCAACAATATAAATTTTAGATAAAAACTGACTTACGATGATCATCTGTGAAATTTGGAAAACCCACAGTATGTAATATATCTTATTGACATTTATACTAGTTATTATACACAGTAATAGTGATATTTTTATCAATTCTCAAAACTCTAGCGTACATGGTTACTAAATAATAAGTTCATTGATCTAATAAAAACATGATGAGTTAAAATATTCACATAAAAAGTCCAGTTTTACATTAAATGAGTTAACAAATGGATTGGTCTTAGTTTATTTTTTACATTAGCCCAAATTAGTGAAGGTAAATTATTATTTTTTGTTTTATCCAACATTTTATTAATTTATTTATCATATTTGGAGCATTATTTCAAAATATGACCATTTTCTTTAATATAGTTTTGAGAGGCGGTATAAAATTTTCAAATAAATTAGTGAAACATTGCATTGTGTGGAATATCTTGAGTACGGAATAGTGTTGGCAAGAAAATAATATTTAAAGTTGTGTTTGCCTATTAATATGCATGCGCCTACCAATTTTAGCTTCGGTTAATTTAAAGTTAAAGTTCGTGAAATGGGAAAACAATCTACTTTCTGAAAATTTAGAATTCATATAATTTTATTGTGAAACAAAACAATTTTTTAATTTACACCATTTTTGGTAAAATTTCACAGATAGAAAATTTCACACTTTAAAAGATAGCTTTTGTGGGTAGTGTTTAACACCTGCTTTTACTACTATGGCACCGGAGGCGATGACACTGATGTTACATGAATGAAGATGGAGCACCGGTGGAATGTGATGGTGAGGTAAACCGGAGAATCCGGAGAAAACTCGCCCCTGCGCCGTTTTGTCCAACACAAATCTCACATGCGGTCGCTTGGGATCAAACTAGGTGAGAGGTGATTGGTCTGACCACTTGGCCACGGCGCGGCCGAATAGTCGTTGAATGATATCTTATTCCAAAAGACAAATGATTTCTTATTGTATTCCAATAGATTGTTTAATTTACCATTATATCTTGTATAACGAATGAAAAACTAAAGCTACAAGCTCTGTTTTACAAACGTGTAATACCACACGTCGTTGGTAACGCTCGTACTCCTAATTTATATTTTATGCGCATCCATGCAGGAAGGTCTCTAAATGACCTGCCACACAGGCCAACGTCTGGGTGTGACGATATTCTTCACTTGTTTCAACCAGATTTATTAACAATGGAACCCTCCACATCATTGCCGTGGAACTAAGACAGTCGTGATCACCTTGTAAGTATATTAATGACATGCAAGCTTAATATCAACAGGGTACAAAATAAGGCCATTCGTAGCGCCAGTAACATTTCGTTGACCTGGGTTCGAGGACGTCCTAGCAGGGAGTGGAAGAGCAGATGGATCAATAAAGCTAGCTCATAAGACCTTATTGGATATAACCTCAAATCATGTAATAGAATAGTGCAACATCACGATTGTATTACTGAAATTCACCGCAGGAAACCGAGCCAGGTGGCTCAGATATTTCGTCTGGGACTGGCATTCTGAAAATCAGGTTCAATCCCCGTTGACCGCATACTGCTGGGTTTTTCCGCGGTTTCCCGGGACCACTTCGGTGAATGCTGGGTTGCTGTATATCTCCCACGGTTCCTATTCCTTCGTTTTATTTCCCTTCTTCGTCTTTCAGGTCGGCGTAGGTGTGGCTTGTGGCTTTGCAGGCAGATGGCACGGTTGCTTGCTCCGAGTGAAACTGTCGTTGAGGATAGGTGTCGTTATAGAGGCATCCGTTCGGCCTCCCGGCGCTGTATAACCTCCGTGGCGCGCTAGGGCTGACATCTTGTGACTGTTAGGGACTTTCGTGCGTCACTGCGCTTAGCTCTGTTGTTTCCTGTGTACTGGCCAGTGCTTTTCCCTCCTCTGATCCCTTCCCCGGGAGGGTAGTAGGCCTCAATAGATTCGTACCCTGTCGCAGCTACCAAGATGTCCTCCTCTGTTAGCATGCTCTACCCTCTACCCTCACTGTAGGAAATATAGTATTTAATCAGAATTATCATGTTATGTGCAATGAATAGTTAAGGTTCATAAAAATACAAACCGGTAGTCATATAATTCTTAATACCATGTGGTTCTCCAGTACCTTGTAGTTCCTGATGTGTAAGCTATTACTCTGCTTGGACTGCATTTACGTAAATCCAGCTTTCGGTTTAAACCAAAACGTATTTTAAAGACAGTAGCTATGTTTATTGCAGACACGTATAGCTATTAATGCATGTGACTGTAATAGGATATAACAGGTTCTGCAACATAATATACATTGACAGAATGTAAAATTAACGCCTTAAACCATGAGAAAGTTGCATGAAATGGAATATTAAATGCAGGCGTTGTCGAAACAGGAACTAAGCATAAGCATTTCGATAGAATGCATATACACCGATAATTTAATTCAGAAAATATCGACAGCTTGTTTTTAATAAATTTTAAAAATATGTTATTAACTAAAGCTTGTCATCACAAGATTTGAGCTGGTTTATTTCTCTACATAATTGCGTAAGTTATTTAAGCATTTGTCACATATGTCCACGGGCTTTACAATTTCCGTACTCTATCGACAACCAGCAATCTATTAGGCTAAACTATTCGGACACCTTTTTGATTATGGTTTCACGGGTAATCAGCCGCGCTAAATGTATAAAAGTCCTTCCTGAAGAAGGCCATGGAGTATAATATGGCCGAAAGCTCGATTTTTATAAATTTGTCATGGCCGTGAAGCCATAATCAATAACGCTCACCGTGAGGGCTTCAAGTCTTACATGTGGACATTATTTTACTAAGTAAAGAACAGAAATATTTGGAATACAATGCTGTAGGGTTACACGTCGGTCCTGTACGACTTTGTTGTTCATTTGATTCTTCCGATCGTTTGTGATAAGTGACAAAAGTCCTGGTAAATTTTCTTGTCGATTCTTGAACATTTTACACCGCCTTCTCAAATTTCTTTTGTTTGTTACTGTATAACCATACACTTACTTTATTTGACGATGCATTTCTACAGGTTACAACTTTCGGCGATAAAGCGATTTACACCTTTCACCTCAGATACAGCGAAACTTTGTGTTATATCATTCATTTTGAACAATCCAGAATGCACAATAATATTTTATTTCCTCCGGTACTCTTAAGCACGGCAACAAATCCAAGGAAACTAAACACCTTAGATAGAAACCTGACAGCGATCTGCGAGGTGGAAATGTGCCAACGATCGTTACTTTATGGTATCTTTCATTGAAAATACATGGAGTAAATGATTCAAATTTGACTTGTAAACCAATGCTACAATTAAGAAATCCTTATTTTTATTTGTGATCGTTTAAGGAGTTCGTTAGTTTAACTCATTCTAATGATCATTTTTTGTTTTCTAGGTAAAATAGAGTATTTCTTTCCGTCTTAGGATGTTATTTCAGTTTACATAAATTCAATAAAGGACTGCAGAAATACTTACCTTGAGTATTATGATGTAACATTACAAAGGTTTGATTTTAGATCCGATAATATTTGATATTTTAAACGACATTTACGTGACTGCAGCTTTAAACACTGTTGCACAACATCATATCAAGTGAAAATATTTAAACACGTTCTATTTACCTACAAAAATAGAGCATGCATAACAAATAAGATACTCGCAAATAAGTGGAAAATCTGATACGAAATGTATTAAAATATGTTAAATACATTAGAAGAATGCTGTCATAAAGCGTAGTTAAAACTTGATATCCTAAGTTTAAAAATGGAAGAAAATCTGTGAAAACAAGTGGTGATTACTGAAAGATTGTACTAAATAAAGAAAATGAAAAAAAAAAGTAACAGAAGTTTAGGGGAGCATTAGAGGAAAACAACACATTAAAATGTTAATAGCATTTTAAGTAAAGGATTATAGATGAAAATTTAACTAGTACAGGTACAGCTTTAATTTTAACATCTATTGAAGTGCGGTAGAAGTAATTCTGTGAGTAGTGTTTTAATTTTATCACACGAAAGAAAAATCATACACAAGTATATATAGAAAATCTTGAACACTTAGAGCTGAAAACAAAATATAGAAAAGGGAATGTAAACCTAAGGGCATCCAAGAGTTAGAAAATTCAGAGTTGAATCTTCAGCAGATAAAACCATAAGATTTAAGTTTTGAGATACACAAGCTGATTGCTTATAGAAAAGCAGCAGCAACAACAGGCAATTATTATGCAGATATAATTTGAAAATCACGAGATGTATTAAAAGAGAGGGTTTGGAAAAGATTGATAGAAACTTTTGTTTTACGGGAGAATATTCCAGTTTGGGTTCAATGACTAATTAACGGAGTGGATCATCTGGATCATCTTCTGCTGTTTAGATGTATCTTCCGATGCTTCAGAATGTTCCAAAAACTGAAGGAAAATGTCTAGGGAGGGAATTTTTATCAGATTGAGAACCCAGTGCAGTAAACCTATTTTGGGGAGCTTAAACATCTCTTCTTTTGAGAAGTTATAGAACTGTTTAGTATGTTAGAATCTAGCTGGGAGAAGCCATAAAGCTGGGAGATAGTAGTTAGACAAAAATCTGATGTGTTCCATTCATATGAATTTCCCTACATCTCTGCAACAAATATTGTTGAAAAGCACATTCTTCTACTTCATGCTTATCGAGAAAAACATTAGCAGGAATGATCTTATTACATGCTTTCTTGTAAGTAGAAGGACAATAATGGAATACACTAGGCTAAAGTGAGAGCCAAATCTTTTAAAAGCTGGTTGCTATGTGGATGAAATCTATTTCTTTGCATTGCTACGAGTTAACAAATTTCCGTATGTGAAAAGTGTTAAGTATTTTAAAAATGAAACCAATAAAACTGAATATATCAAATGGTTAACTCTACAAAAAAAAAATTAAATGACATAAATTAAGTATTTTAGCGAGATCTATATTTTTAGGGTAGTAAGTTTTTGTCTGTCCCTTACGCTTAACAGTTAAATTCTGAAAAAATCATCCAGAATAATCATCCCAGAAAACTCAAGCTATCCATTTTCTTTTGTCATGTAGATGTCTTTAATATATGGTATCGTAAGAGCCTTTTTTGATAAAATCAAAATGTTCTAAACGTTTTCCATGTAAAGGGTAGTTTGGAGTGGGGGGATTTTTCTCAAAATCTTCGTGTCCATTCCTGTAAAATACTAAACTTAAATAATATATTTGGCATTTTACCAAATTTTCGTTTTTGAGTTTTCGTGTTCACAGACACACGGGCCTTTTTCTAAAATTTATTTTATTTAGGAAACAGAGGACCCTAAAACGTGTGTTTGCGGTGAAATCTCGGTATCGAATTTTTGGGTGCTATACAAAACCTTCTCTCTACTCTATGTACATAGTACGTGGAGAGAAAGTAAAAATGTCACCCATTTTCCTGTATCTTTTTTTTCTGCCGTAAAGTTATAATGTAAAATAGATATCCAATAGATAGCATGCAAACAAATTCTAGGAAACATACACACAATGATGTTTCTTTAATTGTTTCAATTATACACCGCCTTTAACTGCAAGATCATATCAATGTCATGCCCATTTGGAACATATGTACTGTTTTCGTTGGGTTTCTTTTTTCTTCATTAAATCATAAACACATTCACACTCTCAGTCATACTTACAGACTCTGGGAAGGATAGGAAGTATTCTTGGTCTACTCCCAGCCGGAATCGAACCCTGGATTCCTCGCACAGCAGGTGGGTGCTCAACTGACTGAGCTACTTAGAGTAATCAACTATCAAGAACTTAGGCAGCTATCGACACCGTTACCTTCCACTCATTTTTGGGGATGACGTCAGTGACTTGTCAATCAAGTCGCTAGTTATGTAAGAGGGGAGATAAACGATTACACTAGGAGAGGTCGAAGTTACACATTTAAATGTCAATTAAACTGTTACACTTCAGTATGGGCCACTTTTTTGGAAGGAGGTGCACATTGAATGGTGAGAAAACAATAAAGCTTTTAGTACTAGAAATAAGTCCTGGTTGAACTATAAAGATCAACCCATGTCACGCAGTAACTAAATGTATCTCTTTACTGTTTTACAAACTTTATAACATGGAGAACGGAAGAGGGGACAGGACACAAGAGAGTGAGGATATGATTATTCTTAATCGTCAGACCATTATCTATATTATATAAATAATACCAAGCTTATGGTTGAATTTCATCTTAATCCTTTCTCATTTTGTATGTGTTTTTTCTCTCAGTTGTTTATTGTTATTTTGCAACAAATTTTCTCTTTCAGAACATTGCACAAACTTTGAGATGTGCCCTAATATATTTCAGATGTGCTAGAAACCGAATCTGCAAACGGTTTCTTTGTATCACGTCAGGATTTTTTTGCAAAATAGAAATTAGTGTAACGCTCAATGCACAAATGCAGTGGTTTTAAGACAAACTTCTTTTATGATGTTTTAAGTAAAATAATGATAGAGTCACTGTTAGAAATGACAAAATATTGCAATATTGTCAATTTAATTGTCAATTTATATATAGTGATAAAGATTACAGTTATCTTCAGTATTCAATGTGACTGTATTTTTGCATGTGAAGCTTTTTCTTGTTGGCTTCCTTGTATAAGTACTTTTAGGAGTTTCCTTCTTCATCATCCAACAGTAGTCGGCGAGCATTGTGGTGCTCCACCTACCTTGATATCTTGTTTCTAATGCCTTGAGATCTTGGTGGAATCTTCCCCCATTTTCTCACTGTATCAGCAAGATTCTCGGGAAATTAGTCCAAATCAGAATGTAGCATGTGGACCTTGAGACTCTTGTTACATCCAAGTTCCTTGAATGCATTCAACATTTTGTTTACCACGTTTTTGAAATCTGGGTCTTTTATATTACCTAGAAACTTTGCAACATCTCGGAATTATTGCCATGATATCAACTCTTTCGAATTCATTTTACTTTCAAAAGTATGATCACGAAGCTGCTTTCTAATATCCGAATGTTCTTTCACTTTTGCATTGATTAAATCTGGGAAGTTTTTACTAATGTACAAGAAGCAATGCCCTTCCTTGTCAAGGCCTCGACAAATTGTTTCATGAAGAACTTAAAGTGAAGAGGAGGTAAGAGAATAATCAGGAGCAAATTCTAGTTCTCGTTTTCTGTATCAATTGAATGAAGTCTCTGCACAGAGCAAATTTTCTACGTGAAACTTGGAACCCAGTATTTCTGCAGATTCCTTGGAGAGCCCAAGATCACGAACTAAGTCATTCAATTTTGAGTCAAAGGTCTGTGGCTGTTTGAAGCATCGTTTAGTTCAAAGTCACTACATATTTCACTACTGCAGGTTTTTGATTCAGATGTATAGGAGGAGAAAATGTCTGGTGTTTTTGGGACAGGGACATCTGGACCATGCGGCATGGGCAAAATAGCAGACGGAATGTTTTGGCATGTTATGTTGTGCCTGTTTCTTGCACTATACCCTGTAAGATTGCAGGAGCAAAAATAACAGTGTACCGTGGTTATTTTGTTCTCGCCATAGCATGGACACCCCGAAGGGCAATGCTTTTTTTTTCCCGTTGATCCAATGTCTAAGTTGTTCAATACAGGTTCTACATTTATGTGGAACCTACGATTTGTCCTGGTCACCAAGGTGTACGCCAAAATAAACACAATATTATTTCTTCAAAAAGGTAGTTATGATCCTTAGGAGTAAACTGTCCTCACACAACAGAAAATGTCAGAACTGTTTTTCACCATCGGTGTGACATTTCTTTTTAATCACTGCAACTCACTACTTCAAATCGTACAACGATATCAAGCCTAAGGGAAAAGATCACACAACATTAGGCTTAAATATAAACTTAAAACAGCAGGTACTGTGAAACAAGGTTTTTCAGAAAATTGCTCATAATGGAAATACGTATACTATAATTTCTGAGGAAATGTGAATTCAAATCTGGATTATGTGGGTAAGTTTCACCTTAGAAACGTTCAGAAATTCCATGCAGTGTATTTAACAACGATCTTAATGTAAACAACCAAGGACCGGAAAAGCATGCACAACCATGGACTATGCAAATGTGTATATTTACATACCGAAAATGTTTGGCAATAAAACTACTACTACTATTGCTTCTACTAATACTTTCAATTTACGGAGAAAGTTCCAAATTAAGCATATTAACACGTCTGGGATGATTTCTTCCATCTTTTTGGATTACTGGGATCCTTCGAAACGAATGAATGCAAGGAATGAAGTAACACCATAAATTACCGGAAATCATTTTAAGTGTAACTGGCTATATTAAATATAAAAATATATAAATATAAAAGCCAAAAGTCTGTGGACTCTCATATAATTTTATTTGACATTCTAAATCATTTTTCAAGTAATAGAAAAATGCGATAACTATTCTGCTTCACTGATCGCACATTAAGCTTATTTTAGTTATCTGAGAAGATGCTATACCACTTGGGTACAAACTAACACATTCGCCACAGCTCAGTAGGTATTTTGTATTTGACTTGCATAGATATCAATGCATTCAGATAATGTCCTGGAACGAAATATAAAAAATAGTAAAAGTATTATTAAAGAACCAATCATTTTTGTTTTTAAAGGTTTGAATTTTGGGCAATTTTTGGGTGGAAGAAGGGCCTTTGTTTATTTTTACTTAATTCACCGCTCACCAACCAATCAGGAATTTTAAACTCTGTGAGTGGCATTGTTCTCATTTTGATTTTCGGGGTTGTATTCAGCAACTTCAGCTAGCTACCGGCTTAACGTGAAAATAGGTTGCCGTATTATCAAAACTCTCATCTCTGTGTTTTAACACTGAGAGTACCCACAGAAAAGGTCTAAAAGACGGCGGTTCTAAAGCATCAGATGGTATTATTGCCCTAATGGCTTTGCTGTACTTGAATAGGCCTTCGAAGCGTTTCTGAAGAACAGGCTAATGTTTGGAATTGCAGCTTATGAGTGTAATTTCGTTAAATGGAGCGCGGCCTACAGTCAGTTTGTGCAGTCAGTGCAGGCTGTGATGGAACTCATGAAGAATACAAGAAGCGACGCGAATTTTCCGCTGACGCCGGACATCTACGAAGCGCTTTTATTTTAGCGTTTTATGATAGTAATTATTCAGTAATTACTGGACTTGATATGCGGGTAGGTGAAGAAACCGTGGCAGTCATGAACTTCTTTAAGTTTCCCACAGTATTTTACGACGACATCGGATCATGCGGTAGAGAAGATACGGTCAGCTGAGAAATATGTCATTCTTGAGAGCTGTCTGTAAGCTGGGAGTGTCTAAGTTTGACGTTGTAGAACTAGTTTTTTGCCTCACTTTGAGAGTTTCAGTTCTCTGTGTGCCCTTAACACTGTTTAGAGTTATTTCTCTTTAAATTTGATACTTTAGCTAAACAAATGAATAAATGCGACGATTTTAATGTCCTACATTTAGATTAAGTTATTCTGTACGGAATTTCTGTGTTTATTTTGATTGATGAATAAGTACTGTCATAGGTTCCTACACCACATGATGTACTAGAGCAAGATAAGAATAATTGGTTTCCAAAAATATATAGATAAGTGTCTTAGCTTATGACATTATAACATTTATTACATAAACACTTACTGTATGTTTCGCTGACCATGCATGCATATTTCAGATACAAAAATGAAAGAAGTGGATATAAATTAACTGTGACTAACCGAAAAAAACTGATCTGGCTCTGTGCACTTCAACCAGGAAATTTTCCCTGTTTTGCCATCTCCTTTGCTCAGGCCAATCTTCTTCTAGTAGGACTTAAACATTTTCTTTTAGTTTAATTGCTCGCTGGTTCTTCCATTGCCAAAATATGTACCCAGTCTTCATCAAAACCACAGAATGGGCAGATTAAATTTTATGTTTTCAGAATATTGATTATAATAAATTTTGTTTCTCCTGAATTTAAAGATAACTGATAGTTCATTATTTTTTGTATGAAAATTAAATGCTATAATTAACTAAGTATATCCGTTTTGGATGTTATGAATTAAGAGACTCACTGAATGGATCGCAGATTTCATGTTATCATGTTATCTAGTCTTAGATGACAAGGTTACTTTCTTAGCTGTGATTTTATTTTGTCTTAAATCTGTTTGAAAACGCATTTCTCTTTAAATAAGCGATTTTAAAAGTGACCAGTATGAACTTATATGCGAATGAGTATATTTTTATGTACTTGAAACATTAATTTGGACTTTCTAATTTTCAGGTTTGAAATTTTTAAACAAATATTTTATATACTTTTTCTATTTAAGCATTGGGAGAATAGTTGCATTTATTAGAGCTTGACCTAGCTCTTTCACTATATTGATTTTCATAAGCATTTTTTGTATTTCCTATAAAATTCTAAAAATAAGCCTCGGTTGTATAGTCAATCTCTGATGAATTTTCACATACCTATTTCTGAATAAAACTCAAATTGCTCTCAAGCACGAAAACGTTAATATGTTAAGATTCTCAATGACATCCATAAGGATTTTGGGGGAAACAAAATTAATTTCTTCAAATATACGCACATTTTTTAATTAATAAAATTATTTATGGATCAGTAATTTCCCTAAAATTTTAAAGATTATATAGATGAAAACTCAAGCTATAAGACTGAAGTGCTACGCATTTAAATATAAGTTTTGTACCTTTGTCTTCTTCTTGACTTGGTTTCCTTTAGAGATTGGTTTGTTTATAAATAATAATACATTGCTGCTGCTGTTAAAATTGTAATAGTAACCGCTACAGTATTGGTATTCCAGGAAATGTCTCTACTAATCTCATTAGGCATTGCGATTGTACAGAATCAACCAGTTAAAGGGTTAAGAATCCACGTTTTTAGAGAAAGTAAAAACTTGCGAAAAATTTAGTAAAGCTAATTTTCTTTCAACACCTTATTCTGTTTTCGAGCAATAAAACTGAAGGAAACCCTGAATTGCAGTCAATGACAGCTTGGCAGTGCTACCATTTATCATTTTGTGATGAGCGCCTTTCTAGGTTTTGTTTCGGAAAATTTTTCAAAAACATCGAACCGCAGTTTGTAACCCTGTTCAGGGCTTGGAGGTAAAGTCATAATTGTTACTTTTTCATAAAACTGGTTTTATTTATATAACTGTTATATTTTATCATTGAAATAATCTAATTAGACCCCACTCAACTTTTCATTTTCTCTGAATAATGTCAAGTTCCAGTGGAGTTAATATGGCTATTTCGGATTTAAAATGAGTAAAGAATTGACAATTATTCCAATTGAATAACATTCTAATTTAAATACACATTAAGCAGAACTATGTTTAGCGACTACAATTCGATTGGTTTCATTATCTTGAGTAGACGCCTATTAGAAAAGAAGACATTTGGAAGGGTTGTGACAGCATTACTGATCCGATTTGGTTGCTCTTAGAAGAGATTCGTAAAATAATCCACATTTTAATATTTAGAAGATACTATGAATGTTTCATTGGGTACAATGAATTTGGTGCAGATAATGGAAATGAAAATCACAGAAAGAAATATTTGTAGGAAGAATATTCGATTATATTTTAAAATCAATGCTCCTTTAAATGATCGAAGCAGTACAATACAACATCCTGTCGGTGTAATGCCTCCTTTAGATGAGATGTATGCGCAGACGCAGCATAAGCGCAAGACTTTGCACTCATATTATTCAATGTAAGCCTTCACATAGACACACGCAACACGCTCGCAATGCGATGTAAAGCAAGAGCTTGCAAACTCCAAACTTTATCCTTATGTTGTGTTTCACTGAGGAAGAACTCTACATTCCGTCCTCTATGCATTGCTTGCTGTCAACAGCTTCTAGTGTCTAATTTTTAACGTATCTGTCATTTCTCTTAGGGCAGTCTCCTTGCAAATCCTTCTTTGATCTAATAGATGTACTCACCATCTGCGTCTAGATTTCTTGGCCCTCACAAATCGTAAGGCGCAAAGAGATAATGCACACTGCACTAATTGTGCAGTTTTATCACTTTCTGTAGTCAGTGCTTGCATCAGTTTCAACACAAACAATTATTGTGGCACCATTGATCCAAGCATCAGTTGTGTCTATGTGTAAACTGTTTATTCATTTAAAAAGAGTTAGTGATATTTTTAATCCAATTTGGAGCTTGCAGAACGCTTGGATGATACCCAAATGTAATTTACAGATCCAGAAACTCGTGCTAACTTCTTGCGTTACGACTGCATTGTGAATGGTGTTCCCTTACTCTTACGCAGGGTTACGTCTGCGCTTGTATCTCATTGCTAATGTAGTTTAATAATGCTTAAAACGGAGGTAGTTTATCGGTATTCTCCCAAATAAAGCCGACGTTTCTGCTTAATCTATGCAGTTTAATATTTTGAGTGTTTATGTGTGTTAATGCTATTTTCACTCTTCACGTATGCCCTAGAATGTTATTATTTTGTTAATTTTATCATCATCATCATCATCATCATCATCAAAGGAGTTTTAAAAACTGTAGCACTAAAACACATCACTTATTCATTTCTATTAATTGATATTATTTTTTAATTTTCAGTCATTCTTCGGGAGAACCTACAACAACTTGAGTTCCATATCAGAATGTAAGAACGACGGAAAATGTATTATTAACAAGAAGAACCGAACCTCCTGCAAGGCATGTCGGTTGAGGAAGTGCCTCATGGTGGGAATGTCCAAGAGTGGTTCCCGATATGGCCGTCGGTCCAATTGGTTCAAGATTCACTGCCTTCTTCAGGAACAACACCAACAACAGCAACAGCAGCAGCAACAGCAAGCCACAGGAGGAAATGGTCATCCAGCTCTGGGCGATACGAAAAACAACAAAAGTGCACCACCTATATGGGACAGCATCTCACCATTCGGTCATCATGATGGAAAGCAACAGTCTCCCAACGCTGTGATGGACGTCGACAACAATAACACTAGCTTGGGGCACAAGAACTATGTAGATGGAAAGACCTCGCGGATGTCATCCGGAGGTCATATGTTGCCAGTCCGTTCACTGCCACACATGGCGGGTTCCGCTGCGGGATATGGAAGTCCTGGGGAAGCCGCAGCGGCTGCAGCGCTATGGGCGACCAGGAATACCTTGCTGCCCATTCAAATGTCCACACATCCAGGACCAATCCCACATCTTCCAGTACCATTCCTCGCTTCTCCGTTTTTGCATCACCATGGGATGGCTGCAGCAGTTGCGGCGGCTTCCTGGAATTCCTCTCATACTCATCATCCTAGTAACGTACCTCCAACACCTAGAAATTTTGTGCTACCTTTCGTACAATCTGTTACTTCTCCCAAGCGCATGGCTTCATCACCTGCGACTTCCTCGTCATCTTCAGCAGCGTCTCATTCATCATCTTTGGCTTCATCACCTTTCCAACCGCCGGATGTTAAAACGGGTAGACGTAACAGTCCAGACATCCAAAACAATAGGTTGAAACCATTTTCAGAAGAGGCATCTCCTTCTCCATCCATTCACGACAAATCCCTCGCCATGCTTCAATCCTTAGGTCCAGTACAAGAAAGACCCATCGATCTTTCTCTGAGAGGGACCAAACATAGAAAGAAACGAAGAAGAAGAAGAAAAGGTAGTGTAGAGAACAGTAACTCATCGGAACAGAGTGGCGAATATAGTGAGGAATTTGATGGTGATAGTGAAGGTGGTAGTGACTCTAGTGCAGAAAATGAGCTAGAGGAAATAGAAGGTAAAACAAATGTAGGTGAGAATGGAAAAGGCGAGGAGGATAATAGAAAAACTACTTCAACTCCTCTTGATCTGACAACCAGAGCGTGACCGCGTTGTCTAACTTTGTCCGGGACGATAAAGTATTTTCTTGACTGTGAAAAGTAATAGTCTGTTAGACCCTTATTTATAAAACGAACAAATTATGGGGGAAATGAAATTTTCCAGCTCAATTACCGTAACATTAAAATGTTCAATTGTATTTAAAACAGACACGTACAGTTTTGTTGTGAGTCCAAAAATTCACATACATGGTTTCATACGTGTTGCTTTGTAATAAGCATATTACATATATTAGTGAGCACGGTTTATTCCAGTGTTCTAAGTGACATTTTGTCCTTCTGACGGTAGAAATTATTATTTTATCGGGATGCTTATTATTATTATCCAAGAAAACATTTATCAAAAAAGAATGCTGAAAACACAACTATTTACAATTACGCTAATGAGTATTTTTTGATGCATCGTCAGCAGGAATCAAAGAGGAATCTTGAGAAAATTAGGTATTTATTTTGAAGTTTTCTAAAACAATGAAGCTATAAGTCATCATTTTTTAATTACATAGATCGCAAATATACTAATTAGAAGAGAGGATAATCTTTTTAAACGAGAATTATCAGAATGGAAGAAATTAGAACATATTTTAAAAACAATCTGAGTAAGGCAGTGAACACAATCCAGGAAGGGCGGTTTGACTATAAATGGCAATTTAATACATTGATATAGGTATATATTCTTTGCATACTGTAAAACTACGCAACGCTTATTAGATACCCACCGCTATATTTATTGGTCTAGAATGGCTATATCAAATTCTCTCTAAGAATTTTTCTTTTCCGCACTTCTTTTAACCCGCAATTGTCCTTAAAAAGGAGAGAAATTGGTGCGTTGCGCAGTAATGCTATTGGCAACATTATTTATGTTACAAAAAGCAATTATTTCGTGCAGGTTGTAGTGCTTTTGTAATAAGAGCTCGAATTTCCCTGATGAAAAACATGCTCTAGAACAGGCACGTTCAAAGGTAACTCCTGCGAGGTACTGATGCCAGAGCTCCTTTCTCCCATCTCCAGTTAAGGTGGAGAAATGATGATGAGTCACTCATACTATCATAATATATATTTACGGTGCTGTCTTTAAGCAAACTTAAACAGAATATTAGCTTCGAAACGCAAGAAGCATCATTTTCATAACGTTTTCCGAAGCTTTACACGAACCACAATGGAGTTCCCTCTTCTACAAAATTGTACGAATATAAATGTTCGTAAGAGAGAGTTTCTGAATTAATTAAACCATTCCTTAAGGATTCATTTTCTAAATTCCGATTATTTGCATCATATTTAATGCTGGGAATAGCTTCTGAAGACCTCTTTTTTCTGTATTACTTTTGCGGGCTGGTAAACCATAGGAAATAGTAAAAAAATTACTACACAAAACTGTATATCTTGTTATAATTTATGTCATATGATTTTTTGGGGAGTTAACCATTTCCATGTTTTGCTCCACATACATTTACAAGCAAAGCTTTTCTCAAATGAATTACATTAAAAAGCAACTTCGCTTTAGATTATCGACCGTCATTTGGCTTATCTATTAAGGCTCTATATATCATCCTTACCAGCACATTAATGGACTTATCCAAAGTAAAACATATCATCGAAGTAAAAAAAAAAAGTAACACTAATTCAGATAGGAATAAATTTGTTTTCAAACATTCCATTACGTCGCATAACAGAATGGCCAAATGCTTCACACGGAATGGAATTAATTACTATGCCTTCCCCTCTTCTTTTTAATTTGGTCAGGTCTGCTCAAACATTCTAGATAAGGTGATGTTGACTTTGGCGTTTCGGGAGCAGGCATCTCTTCCATCTTCAGGTTGCTGAACATCACCTTGCCTGGTTTGAAGACCAAGAACTCTAGAGTATGAAACTTGCATTGTGTAACGATGAGTCTTGGTGATATAATTAATCATTCTAAAAGCACAAATATAATGTAAATTTGGCACCGATTTATATCGGTTTTAAAAACAACATTTTCCAAATGCTCCTCTATATATTCAGATCATCATGTCAATTAACACTTTACGAAAATAATTTAGAAAATAATATTAAAATTTGGAAACTGTAGGTATTCATAAATTTGAACAATTATATCCGAATAAAACTTTGATGCTCAATACGTCATTTTATACCATTGCGAGTACGGATAAATGACAAATAGCACATTGAGTAATTATAACCAGCAAATATTTAGTGTTAAAATTAAACACTTGAATTCAGGATTATAGCATGGTAATTTGAGTTTCCTTTTATCCTATACAAATAGCGAAATAAGCTATTAGATACATAAACTGTCTCCTAAAGAATCTCTGTTTAGGTAAAGAAAACAATGAAATTATATAATAAAAGTAATAAGATGATTCAACTTCTCAGATACATTATTTCTTCAGCAAATATATTCTTTTATTATTGTCTATATATGTAACAATAGAAGAAATAAATAATAAAGTGAGTAAGTTCCAATATATTTGTGGAGTAATAGCTCGTACCTTAAAAAGGAAAACCCGAAAAGATACAAACCTAAAATTCTATAAGACAATGGCTGTTCCAGTTTTACTGTATGGTTCGGAGACATGGACTCTTAAAAAGAAAGATTGGAGCCAAATACAAGCGGCAGAAATGAAATATCTCCGAGCAGTAAAAGGTTGCACCAGACAAGATCATATTAGAAATGAAGACATAAGGAAAGAATTAGACATTTTTTGCTTAAAAGAAAGGATACAAATAAATAGAGAAAAATGGGAAAGCCATTTACAAAGAATGGATAACTCTCGCATTCCATTTCAATCATACAAATACAAACCTCTAGGCTACAGAACGATAGGAAGACCAGTTAAAAGATGGGAAGAAATATGAGGCCGGAACAGGAGAATCCTCCTAATCCATGAAGAGTTGATGATGATGATATGTAACAAGGAAGAGAAAACAAAATCATGTGCTTGAGTGTCTTCTACATTTTTGTTTTCTTTTAATTATCTCTTCTACCGAGAAGAAGATAAATATTTATGTAAACAGCTAAAAATGAATCTAAAATAAGTCTCTACAATCTAATATACAGCAGTCAACGCTCAACCACCTGATTCATTTAGACTGGCATCAGTAGGTACCTCATGATTTATGAAAACTGTTTCTTGTGTTTTAACCTTATTCTAGCAAAATCACAAACGATATTAAAACATATTCTTTTCATCTCACTTCAAGCATGAAGTGTTTGATAATTCTAAGGAAATAACATTACATATGAAATCACTTCCTCTTATGTTTAAGATTAACAGCATAATCAAGCGTCACCAACTCTCTTGATTTTGTGTCAAAGCAAATAGGCTTGCTCCGTGTATACAATGACAGCAGGTACTGCCTCTATCATTTGTACAGTGCATCTATGTTAGTTCATGATATCGGAAACACAAAGCTATCCAATACGCAAGCCATCGACTCCTACAATTATGCCTATATAGGAGGAATTTAGAAAGTGGCGGAATAAGTGATTAGTTTGTCGCAAAGTTCTGCACTTATAAACTCAATTTGCAGTGTCATTGTGCAACCCATGCAAGTGAGTTCAAGTTCGAAATGTATTTGATATCAATTAATTACCAAGATACCTGTTCATATTCATTGCTATAGACGTAAAAGATTTCCGTTACAGTTGGCGTTACAATGCGATTACAATGAGCTTATTGTTTCATGTTAATACTATAATAATTATCATTACTTTGCAATTATGTTAGGACCAATCAACAAAAAGCTATGAAAATATGTATATGTTTATATCTGAAGTATACATATTAATGCAAGAGATATATAGAACAATTCTCTTACCAATCATGAACTTACAATAGATGTATTAACCTATTCTTTATTCAATCGCACATTTTTGCATACTGCCACGGCGCTGAATGGATTGCTTTCTGCGCAGTTGGTCACTACAGTAGGCGATTTGCGAGCATATTTGCTCTCTATGCCTTACTCAAAGAACAACCAGTTGATGCCTCCTTGTAATCAGTATAAATAGCCATATGCACATAAAGTTTTATGAATATACTAAAAACGCACCCGGGAATTCAAGGGAAATTAAATTAAATTAATAAAATATAATTGGCAACATTAAATGACACTAATATTGCTATTCCTCTTTATTTACACAATGTCTTAAACATTCACACGTATAAAGAAAAGAAAAACACACATCTTGGGATTTAAGGACATTTTCACTTTTTTTGCACTGTTACAAAATCTTTAACATTTATTATTTTCTACTGGTTTATCAAACGTAAAGGAAGCTATCCGGTTTAAATAGGCGAGGGTGGTAGATTTAATATTGGACGGAAAAAAAATTCCTGAACTCAATGAGTACCAGTTCCCGACCCATGCTGCAGGGCGATACAGTAATGAACGAAATAATAATTGTAAGAATATGGTGTGAAATGTTCAGCAACTTCGTATATCAAACTTCAAGGAACATAAAAACCGATGTAAAGAGCATTAGGCAGAAAGGAAGAAGAAGAAAACCCCAATTTTTTAATTCATCAAAGACAAACGATCATTACTTCCTGGATTATTCTCCTATTTTCATATTTAGAACTTGGAATTTTAAATGCCATAGGTGGTGTTGAGTCTTAAACGAATAATAAAACAACAATTATAACTCGTGTTAGCAGATGAACTTTCAGCTTCTGTTTTAGAGGATTTTCAGAAACAGAGTAATGTTTCAATTTTATGGAATTGTGTTTGTATTTTGTTACTCTTATAAAATACAGTGAAACTATTCACAAATATTTCATATCAAGTGTTCGGCATTGAAATAAAAAAAAACGCTTTGTATCTATAAAGATATTATGATAGGTATTTATTTTAAAACTAATTTGCAAGGCCAGTGATCGTAATAGAATTATAATTACATTGTAAAGACTTGTGCAATCATACATCAAAACAGTTCCTTGACGATGAAAATAAAGTATGTGAGTGTGTGAAAAGCGAACTAACTATGACATCTTTTAAAATGAAGCTGTATAGTATGGGCATTGTGGAAAGGAAATGTCAAAATGAGAAAACTGTTCATTAAATAAATAATTATAAAGAATGAAAATAACATTTTTAAATTATGTGTTCCTTAATTTCTTAGAATTAATATATTAGAGAGTTTATCAGGTAATTACCTCATTTAGGAGTAAGGTAAGCTATTTCTTTCTCTACAGCAACATGTACTTAGTGTATAGAAGAAGTATTGTAATGCACCCAAAATTTCTAAACCGAGATTCCTCCGTAAAACTGTGTTTTGGGTACTTCTGAATCCAGAAAAAGCATTTTTAGAAAAAAGGCCAGTGTATGTGTGTGTGTGTGTGTCAGTGGACAGCATAGCTTAAAAACGAAAAGATCGTTAAATAACAAACTTGGAATTTAAATTTGGTATCTTCCAAGGATGCGACGTGAAGATTTTCAAGAAACCCCCCCCCGCCACAGGCAACTACCCTTTACATGGAATTTTTTTCGAAAATTTTTATTTTCTCAAAAATGGCTCTAACGATTTTGATTAAAATATGTATATTACAGATATTTAAGTGACAAATAAAATGTACTACTTTGTCAAGAAAGTTCTCATAATATGCCAATAAAACACAAAAAATGAATTATTCATCCAATTTTATTTTATCGCCTTCAAAGAAGGCCCCTTCTGAAATTGTGCCAACGAATAATCCAATCATCAAAACATTTTTGTATGCACTTTTAGGAATCGATGTCAGTTGTCGCCGCGAATTTTCCTTTATGTCTTCTATCAACTGAAAACGGGTGCCTCGAAGTAGTAACTTGAGTTTTAAAAAGAGAAAGAAATCAGCAGGAGCCAGGTCAGGTGAATACAGTGGTTGTTCGATGAAATTTGTTGAGCTTTTGGCCAGAAATTCGTTCACAATAATAGCCTTGTGAGCTGGTGCGTTATCGTGGTGCAGAATCCATGAGTTGTCGTCAGATAATACTCTTTATTTACCATCTGACCTTCTGGCAAGAATTCTGAGTGCAGGACACCGCGATAAACGAAAACAACTGTCAACATGACCTTTAGTTTTGATCGAGTTTGACGTGCCCTTTTAGGTTTGGTTCAGTTGGAAGGCGCCATTCGGAAGCTTGTTGATTGGTTTGAGTGTCAAACTCGTAACCCCACGTCTCAACCAGTTACAATGCGTTTCATGAATGTGGGGTCGGAACTGGCTCGTTCTAGCATGTCTTCTGCAATCCTTACGCAATTGAGTTTTTGTACAAAATTCAAGTGTTTCGGAACTAACTGAGCTGCAGCGCGTGTCATGCCCAAACAATCGTTTAAAATGGTACGAATCGATTCGTGAAACACAGGAAGTTCAGCAACAATCTCTCTCAGACCTAAATGACGATTTTCAGACCCAGTTTTCTTCGCTTTAGCGATGTTCAGTTCAGTTGAAACCGTTGATGAACGACCAGAGCGAGGCAAATTTTCCACCACATCTCGACCACTTTTGAATGCACTGTAGCACTCATATACACGTGTTTCTGATAAAGTCAATTCACCGTAAGCCTTCTGTAACATTTTCAGCGATTCGGCACACGAAATACCATTTGCAATGCAAAATTTGAGACAGATTCTTTGTTCATTATTTGTATCCGTCGTAAAATCGCAAATCACCTTGGAGATGAACTAACAAAATGGCGTACTGTAAACAAACTAGATGCCAGATGACGATCAAACTCCGCGTGGGTATAGAGGAAAGTTGTACCAACTTAGCGACAACAATAATTTTGAATCCCCTTTTAAACAGGATTTTTAAATGATCAATTCTCGGTACTTTCTTGCCAGAATATATCTTGAATTTTCTAGGAATAGTCTCTGAAGACTACATAATTTTGGATGGATTTTACGAAATTTTGCATAGTGGGGTTGATGGTTTTTGAGATATTCCTTGTTATTGATTTCAGCTCTAAAATATTATACTTTTCTCATACGGGAATTTGTCAACTACCCTCCTTACAAACACAGGAACTTCAGTCGCATGGAAACCAGCTTTTGACTATCGCTTAAACCTATGGTACTCCTTTGTTATCTTTCTACTTATATGTAAGCAAGTAATAAGTCTATTTCTGCTATTTTTTTCTCATTAGCATGAAATAAATAGAAGCATAAGCTTTTTAATAATAATTTGTAACAGAAATGTAAAGAAAGTCATGTGAATGGAACGATTCAGATTTTTTTTTTCAAACTAGTGGCATTTGCTTTAATGCACTATGACCAGCAAAACGAGTTCTGCAGCCAGAACAGCCGCACCTTTTTTTTCGAAGGATCTCTTGCAACAGGTGGACTATGTTAGAGTGCGAAAACAAATAAAGCTAGCTGTTTTATCTTTAAGTTAAAACATTTAAAGGATGGTAACTTGTGATTCATTTATGCTTTAGTGAATGTAAACATAACCCAGTGGGAAACTGAACCTGTACTCCACAAAGAAACTGCAGAACCCAGCGAAATTTGCTCAGGATTTATTTGCCTTGCCTGCATTTGGAAGATTATGGCTTCTAAAGGTATACAGATACATACTACCCAATTGAACTACATTTTTACTTTCTCTATATGTACTATGTACATAGTGTATAGAGAAGGTATTGTAATGCACTCAAAAATTCGATACCGAGATTTCACCGGAAATACATGTTTTGAGACCCCCTAATCCAAAAAAAAGCATTTTTAAACAAATGTCCGTGTGTCTGTGTGTGTGTGTCTGTGGGCCGCATATCTCAAAAATGAAAAGACTTTTAAAAATAAACTTGGTATTTAAGTTTGGTATCTTCCAAGGATGCGACACAAGAGTTTCAAGAAAATCATCCCACCCCAAACTACCCTTTCATGGAAATTTTTTCGAAAATTTTGTTTTTCTTAAAAATGGGTCTAACGATTTTTATTAAAATCTCGTATATTTAAGATACTTACTTGAAAAATAAAGTGTTTATCTTGAATTTTCTGGCAATAGCCTCTGAAGACTACTTTATTTTGGATGAAATTGACGGATTTTTTCATAATTGCTAAACCGTAAGAGATGGACGAAAACTTAACACACAGAAAATGTAGAGCACATTAAAACACATAATTTATGCTATATACATTTTTTTCGTGGAGATGGTTGTTTTTAAGATATTCCTTGCTTTTAGTTTCAGCTTTAAAAACATACTTTTCTCATACAGGAAATTGTGAACTTCTGTCCATACAAACAAAGGAACTTCAGTCTCATAGCAACCAACCTTTGACTGTCAGTTTAGCCTATGGTACTCCCTTATTTCACTTCTACTTACAATAAAGCAAGTAATAAGACTATTTCTGATAATTTTTTGTCGATTATCATTAAGTAAATAGAAGAATAAGCTTTTTAGCAGTAATTTGTTGTAGAGATGCAGAGAAAATCATGTGAATGGAACACATAAGATTTTTCAGTATTAGTTTTCTATGATATGTAAAGAAACTATTACATTCTATCCAAAAACTCCATATCAAAATATATGTTTTGGGACACCACAAGTTTAAAAAATCAGAAGTGTTCATTCACATCTCTACATCTCTGAAACAAATTATTATTAAAAAGCTTATTCTTCTATCTACTTCATGCTAATCGATATAACCATTAACAGAAATTATTTTATTTTAAGTAGAAGATAAATAGAATACACTAGGCTAAAACAATAGTCAAACCTTTTAAAAGCTGGTTGCCATGTGGATGAATTCCGTTTCTTTGCGTTACCAGCAGTGGACAAATTCCCGTATGTGAAAAGTTTAAGGTATTTTAATGAAAATCGTTAGAGCCATTGTTGAGAAAATTAAAATGTTTGAAATTTTTTCCATGGAAAGGTGGTTTGGGGTGGGGGAATTTTTCTCAAAATCTTAATGTCGTATTCCTGGAAGGTACTAAACTTAAATATTAACATTCATTATTGGACTCCAAGTTAACAGTAATACTACAGAATCTTCGTTTGCATATTTGGGCGGTCCAAAACCAAGTTTTATAGCACCAGTAAGATCACTTTTTGTCGGCAGAGTTGTATGTTTATAGTCCCTTAAATTCAATCACATAGTTCCTTTTGAGAAATATAGGTATTCAGATTTATTTGGTCTTTGCCGCCAGTCGTTTATCCGCGCATGACGTCAATACTAGATAGCGAGTTTATCATGCATTGCCTCTTGCAGAGAACTAGTGAACAATGAGTATAAGGGGTGGATGTAAACAGTTTTGAGGTCACATTTGGAACATTAGCTTGTGTCTCGTAAACTCGCAACCGCAGCATTTATACTGATAGGTAGCTCAAATAATCGGACTGTTATGGCTTTCTTAATTTGTTCACACTCTGTACAGCAGTAAATGAAAACTGAGCTACACAGAATAAATTAAGAAAAAACACAAAATCTGTGTTCGGTGGTCACTTCTATTTCATGAACAAGAACGCACAAACTGTATGGTGAAAATCAGTTCTGCCCCGTCCAGTACATCAACTGTTAACGAAGACGGTAATACATGCAGCCTAAGTTTCAATTCCGCACCTCCCCTCTGAGACAAGGGGCTCGCTGAACTAATAATTACACCATGGATTTAAACCTAAGAAATACTGAAAAAACCCAAGACCCAGTATAACTACAATTACCTCATACCTTCGTCACAGAAGATGTTGGAAATATGTATCACCACACTTCTCTTTAAAAGTTTACTGGCATTCCAAGCCACGGTCTATAACATTCCTGATTCCTTAGACACTTTTGGGCTTCGTTTTAACCTTTCTCCAATGTTGACGAATTTTTTTTCTGTAAGAATATGGGAATTTAATTTAATTTTCTGATCAACAACAGATCTCTTTCCCCTATACTTGTTAATAAAATTACGAATCTTTTCTCTGTGAAAGGCGGTACACGGTGAGGAGGGAAAGTGGAGGGCGAAAGAAACCGGTTAGAAACAGCACATTGCAGGGTCCTCCCTGCAATGCGGCCACGCGTCGAAATGAAAACCATAGAAAGCTGTCTGATCCTTGCTTTAGGTTCCTTGGGTTTGATTGTTGATAGTGTATAGCGACCGCTTTTACTACTATGGCAACGCAGACGATGACACTGGTGATATACGGAATGAAGATGGAGTACCTGTGAAATGTGATGGCGGGGGAAACCGGTGAACCTGGAGAAAACCCGCCCCTGCGCCGCTTTGTCCACCACAAATCTCACATGTAATCGCTTGGGATTGAACCGAGTCCCTCTAGGTGAAAGGCGGGTGGTCTAACCACTCGGCCATTTTATTATGCATTCTATATACGAAATTTGACAAGCACTATGAAAAATTTAACAAATCATCTTTTTCATAGTAAAACAATATAATTTTTAAGCTTTATGAAAACATATCGTTACTCCCACTTGGCGCACTTTAATTACCAATTAACTGAAGCTATAAATAGACAGGCATATGTTTATTAATAGACACGCCCAACTTTAAGCCTTGTTTTCTTGCAAACTATCTTCCAACACTTTTCTATACTCAATGGACTCGATGCAATTTTTTTACTAATTTGTTTAAAACTTTTTAATACTGCCTCTTAAAAGTATATTGAAATGGTCATATACTATTTCGAAATAGTGCTACTGTTTTGAGAATAAATTATTACATTTGAAAAATCAAGACTTTTGGAGAGTATAAAAAAGTAATGCTTTTTGTAGAATAAATTAGAGCCAATATAAACATTATAATATGACAGATCTATTTGTGGATTCCTTTGCTGTAAAACTTGATTTTTGTATGTGAAAATTACCAGGTGCGTTTAAAGAATTGCAAAACTCAACGGGACAAATTCAAGTAAACACCATTCAGTGGCGGTGATAGCGGGAAACACCTTGCATATCAGAGGAAACGGTGAGGTATTCTCGCTCATTGAGAGAGTTATCAGGTTTGCATTCGAGTCCGTGATCTCGTATCCACAAACAGTGCAAACACGTTGAAAAGGTTAATGTGCTTTTTGCTTCAATTACAGAGATTTTATTTTTTAGAGAATAAAGTCACTGTTAGATATGGAGTTCATTTAAAGAGGTCTTTATTTCACTTAAAAGTATATGGCAGTAGTTAGTTTTGTAATTATGTATACGCTATTCTTATTTAACATTAGAGGTTAGTGCTATTATAGGGTATGAAAGCACGTAGGGCCTCATGTATTATTATTATTATTATTATTATTATTATTATTATTATTATTATAATGCAGTGAAACACTACCCGCTGCACCATTGTATGCTTTGCGTTACGAGGCTTTCATACGTTGATTTACTCTTTATTATTACATAATGAAAAAATGCAAATACGAAAGCGCATAGTGTTTCACTGTGTTTGTTACTAGCATTAATCGCATAAGCAGAGTACCTCAATACACTTCGTAACGAAAGCTATGCAAACACAAGAGCACGCAGTACAATGAAATGTTACCTGTTTTTATGTTTGCGTATTTTTCTATTCAATGCTTTCAAGTTTGTTTTATTCTGTTTATGTATATATTGCTTAATAATAATGATGATTATGAGATGATGATAATACTACTATTACTACTACTGCTAATAATAAAGATAATAACAGTAATAATAATAATAATAATAATAATAATAATAATAATAATAATAATAATAATAATAATAATAATAATAAAACAGCGAAATTCTACGTGTGTCGTATTTACAAATTGTTTTTATATTTACTCTGCTTATGTGATTAGTGTTAATAATAATAATATAATAATAATACAGTGAAACACTACGTCCTAAACTATACAATAAGTTATAATACACTACTGTATTTACAAAGTTTTCGTTTCGAGGCTTTCATATTTTGATTTCTGCTTATGCGCATAGTGTTAATAATATCTAGTAATAATATCTAATAATAATAATAACAATAATTATTATTATTATTATTATGCGATTAGTGTTAATAATAATAAGAATAATATAATAATTATTATTATCATAATGCAGCTGATAACAAAAACATATAATAGTCATAATACGAGGAAACACTGAATATAACCCTACAGTGGGTATAGTCTCTAGAGTTATAAGAATAGCGTTTACACAATTACAAAGCTATCTATTGCCAAATAACCATATATGAAATAAAGATTGTTTTAATTAATTTTCTATAATTTTATTCTCTCAAAAATAAGGTTTCTGTAACTAAAGTGGAAAGCATGCTAAGCTTTACGATTTGCTTGTATAAGAGATCACGGATCCTAATGCAAACCTGGCAACTCTCTCAATAGGTAAGAATGCCTCACCGCTTCCACTGATGTGCAAGTTGCTCGCGCTGTCACCGCTACTGAGCGGTGTTTCCTTGAATCTGTAATTCTTGAAACGCACGACGGGCTATTTGTTAACGAAACACGTGCTGTTGGGAGCCTCATATAAAAATACATTGAATTTAGACAATAACATGTTTATTCAAATTACATAAAAGCTGAAATTGCGATACGTGGCAAAAGTCAAATCTGACAGATGCATCACCTTAATAATTGTAATTGGTATGTGTATATTATCCTCTGATACAGTCTTTAATAGTAAATCCTACACGAAGATTTATTTCTTTGCCATTTTTTCTCTTGGGCTGTCTCATAATCAAATCACCATAATGTCATTTAAATATATGCTACACAATTAAGAGAATAAACTTTATGTGTGAAGTATTCATATTACATTCATCTCTAGTGGATGTGAGATTCTAGCTTCTGTAACATCGTTCTAGCGTAAAGGCATTTAAATGTATTAGTGGCTGATATTATTAGTAATATTTCTAGAATGACCTTCAAAGTTCTACACACTCTGTTTTATTAACAAAATTTAATAATTATTTTCTTTTCAAGGAATCCACTATACCCTTGATTTAATATCATGTATACTTACTGGTGCTCCGTTGCGAATACAGCCCCTGAATGAGGGGAGGCCAGTGTGGGCTTTGACATAACGTTACAGTCCATTCACCCCGATCTTGAGACATGCAGATGTGGACATTCTGTCGCAGTGAAACAACTGCTCCAAATCATAATAGGAATCCACGGAAACGTTGATGCACATTTAAGAACAAGTAGAAGGAACAATCTTTCTGCACAGCTTCTGAGAAAATATAAGGTGCCTTATTTGTTCCATGAGTTTATTGGGATATATAAGGCTAATATAAGACATCATTATATTGCATGCCACAAAGAGCACATGAACATTACAGGTAAGTAATTCTAATAAAATAAATCAAGTGTAAGTACACGGATTATAATACCCAATAATATGTTTTATTATTATTATTATTATTATTATTATCATCTTTATTAATATTATCGTTGTTATTATTAAACACTGTCTTTGTAAAAATATAATTTAATAAATTCATCGGGTTCCAAACATACTTTAGAAGGTATTACATGAAAGCTTAATATTTTCTTAGTGATGTAGAAATGTTATAATGGATAAAAGTGTATACTCCATAATCGTACTATACAGCTACAGGAACTGATGACTTTTTCAAAACTGAAAACAGTAACGTTCTCGGATACCAGATGCAAATGTATGTGCGCATTTAAAGGTATTTGCATGTGACAATAAAGTAGATTTATATACTCACGTGTCATAGTTCCTCTACCAAAGTCATTCTTCAGTGTGGCCTATTGCAGGTATTTACAGTTCAGCACTGCGACTCTGTCCCCTATCGCCAACTGCCCCATTACTTTGTAGTGCGGCACAGAATCTCTGGTAATAGTCTTTGGAGTCTCCTGCTTTAAGAATTGCGATTGTTATGTGTATAATATCCTCTGATACAGTCCTTGACAGTAAATCCTACACGAAGATTTGTTTTTTACCATTTTTATTACTTTCTCTAGCCCACATGTACAATGAGAAAATCAAAATTTTGCAAATATTTTGTCGGACTCAGAGGACCTCAAAATGTATATTTCACTAATTGTTTCAAAAATGGCTTTAAAGATTTTGATAAAATATCGTATATTAAAGATATTTACATCACAAATATATATATACAGCTTGAATTTTCTGATAATAGCCTCTGAAGATCTCTATATTCAGAATGAATTTTGTATAACTGGTAGACCGTAAGAGATAGACAAAAGCTTACCACACAGAAAATATAGATCTCGTTAAAACTCATAATTTAGGTCAACACGCTTTTTTGTAGAAATTACCGGTTCTGAGATATTACTTATTATTGGTTTCAGCTTTACTTTTCTCAAATTGACCACACAAAGCGAACCAAACCTCGATTGTTTTACATAGCGACGAAGTTTTAAAGGATTTGACAATCGCTTTAGGCTAATGCATTCCCTGATTTAACTTTTACTTACAAGGAAGCAAGTCATAAGACCAATTATGCTAATATTTATCTCAATTAGCATAATGTAAAAAGAATAATCTTTTGTAAGAATAGTTTGTGTTTGGAACAGCTAGAAAAAATTATGTGAATGGAACAGATCACATTTTTTTCTGTTTGACAGTTCCATAACCAAAGTATATGGCACAAAAAAAAAAAAAAAAAAAAAAAAAAAAAGGAATACACTGTGTAAATCTATCTCCTGTAACATCATTCGAGCATAAAGGCATTTACATGCATTAGTGGATTAGATTAACAAAAGTAATACCACGAGTGTTTTCATCTTGTCGATAATTCACGACCGAAGCAAAACGACCGGAGTGAATTGGCTAAAGAGATGAAAACACGAGTTCTATTTGATAAGACCGTTCAGCGCAATAGACGAGTAAAAATTTATAATGTATAGGGAGGGAGATTTTATTAGGTTATGATTGTAATACTTACATTAGTTCTCAAACGGCAGATGACGCATTCGACCATGTTTGTTTACCGAATGTTTTTTTTTTTCTTTCTTCATTGCCTCCTGAATTATAATATGGCCGACTGTATCTACACCCAATGTACGAATATCGATAGCAACAACAGAAATAGGGGACAATTATTTTATTTCACCTTAAGTAATACATGAAACGGAAACAAATAATATTTTATTTGAGGTTATTGTACTCATCTCATACATAAGAAATACAAGTAATCATTATTTTCACTCCTTTTTACTTTCTCCATACGCACTATGTACATAGTGTATAGAGAAAGTATTGCACTCCACCAAAAATTCGATACCGAGATTTCACCGGAAATATATTTTTTAGGGTCCCCAATATCCAAAAAAAGCATTTTCACAAAAAGGTCCGTGTGTGTGTGTGTGTGTGTGTGTGTGTGTGTGTGTCCGTGTGTCCGTGTGTCCGTGTGTCCGTGTGTCTGTGAACACGATAGCTCAAAAACGAAAAGTCGGTAAAATACCAAACTTGGTATTTAAGTTTAGTATCTTCCAGGGATGCGACACGAAGATTTTGAGAAAAATCCCCCCACTCCCAACTACCCTTTACATGGAACCTTTTTCGAAAATTTTGATTTTCTCAAAAATGGTTCTAACGATTTTGATTAAAGTTTCGGATATTAAATATATTTACCTGACAAATGAAATGTATATCTTAAATTTTCTGGGAATAGCTTCTGAAGAGTTGTTTATTCTGGATGAATTTTACTAAATTTTGAATGACTGCTAAACCGTAAGAGATAGACAAAAACTTATTTCACAACAAATGTAGAGCACTTTAAAACACACAATTTATGTTATATACATTTTTTTCGTGGAGTTTGTCGTTTTTGTGACATTCCTTATTTTTGGTTTCTGCTATGAAAAACGTATACTTTTCTCATACAGGAACTTGTCAACTCCTATCCATTTAAACAAAGGAACTTCTTTGACATAGCAACCAGCTTTTGACTATCACTTTAACCTACGGTTGTCCCTTATTTCGCTTCTACTTACAAGGAAGCGAGTAATTAGACTATTTCTGCTAATTTTTTCTGATTAGCATAAAGTAAATAGAAGTATAAGCTTTTTAAGAATTATTTGTTGCAGGGATATGGAGAAAGTCATGTGAATGGTGCACATCAGATTTTTTAACTAAATACACTATGAACTGGATAAATCTTTAAATAAACATTGTAAGTGAGTTAATTGAAAGTACAATTGTGGAACTGGCAGTTATTAAAAGTGAAGCTTGGCTGACTGGATTGTTATCTTGTTACCAATAACTAAGACAGGAGATTAAACATACGAAGATTTCAAAGAAATGAACATCAGCTGTAATAAGGTGCTTCGTTAATATCGCTCCAGTCAGATGAACGCGATTGGTTGAAATGGCCTAATCTTGGCCATTTTATTTTAATAGTGGAGCTGAACTGTCCGTAAAATTTAGAATAGCCGATAAAGTTCTGTACACTGTGTTTTATTCACCAAATTTAATAATTATTTTGTTTTCAACGAATCCGTTACATCCTTGCGCTAGTGTCTTGCATTATTAAAGGCGCTCCGTGTATATATGCTAGAAAGTAAATGTTAAGGCACGCTGATCACTGAGCTATGAATGTTAAAACGTAGCCGGTGGTTGGCTGTTTGAGAAGTTTGACACTGATGGAGGGAAATTGCATGGCCGCCCGACAGACTGATAGATGAGCCACGGTCAAGGCCTCTAATAGTCTCCCGGACCGCCATATAATTCTAGGCATTCTCCACCGTGTATTTAGCAAAGCTACCAGGTTTTATCAGAGTTCCCTCGCGGCTTTTTGAAATTAAATTAAACAAAAGTGAGAAACATTCTCAGCACGCCACGCGAAAGGCTGCTTCTCCCAGACGCCACAAAACAGTTTCGCAAAGTATACCGTTTTCTGCCTATTTTTCGGTTATTATGAATTTACTTGCGACGTGAATGCAAAAACCAGATGCTTCCCATAAAACTAGTAGCGATAATTTACTTATTATGCTCTAAGCAACACTTAAGTGGACTAACCTGTAAAATTTCAAATTCAATGTTCCTTAAGCAATTATTTTGTTTTTTATCAATACTTTTATTGTTATTGGTAACTAGTAGTGAAATTTAGAGACAAACATTAAGTAGTTTTTGAGAAAACATATTTTTGTTTTGGTCAACTAGTCTACAAAAAAGCCCCTTGGGCTTTAGTTTTCGAAATTTTGTAATAATTTCGTATTTACATTTTGGGAAGACCAATTTAAAATTATCGGATGAGTTTCAAAGTAATTAAATATTAAAGCAGGAAAAGATGTGATAAATTATTAATTCAAACTTTTCCCATTATTTGATGTATTAATTATTTTTATAATACTAAAATATGCTTAGTTTTACCTACTTAGAAAATGAATTCAATCTTTTTTATTTATTATGATATTACGTTTATTTGGTAGAAAAATTATATTGATTGAAATGTGCATCTCAAAATTTAAAACATTTACATGTGTTGAATATTTTGAACATTTACATATTAATCTACAGTAATCACGAAATATTATTGGGCTAAAAATGTAAAAATGAATATTTTCAAGAATTTTCAATTTTCACAGGTTTGTCCGCTTAAGTGCTTTCTAAAGAATTTAAAATACGAATAATGAAAAAAGTGGCATATCCAAGAGAGAGAAATTCAAACGGTGTTTTCTGTATTTGGTGTTTATTATTCTTCCTCTGTTAGCCCTTTTGCTCCCAAACCAAAATGCTCTGCTACTACTAAAACTGGCAGGTCAAGAAAGGTTTAAATGAAGATTTCCACAATCAATTTTTATGCAATTAAGTTGAGATGTATTTTATTTGCTCTTGAATACGTACAGACTGAAAAATTCAATGCCATAGCCGGAATTTGATCCACGTACCTCCCAGTGTATAGCCATTTGCTCTAACCAATGAACTACCATGGCAATATGCCTACACAGCATTAAATACTACAACTGACCCGCATGCTTCCCGGAAACTACAATTATTTTTTGAAATCAGAACCCCAATGGCAACTTACAATATACTTCAGGTCGCGGCTTCAATGATTACTGAATTTAAATACCAAGTTGGATTTATATGACTTTTAGTTTTTGACGGAGACCCGTTGCAATTTATTTTTGGATTCAGCGAGCCTCAAAAAATGCATTTTCGAGAAAATATCGTTATCGAAGTTTTGGATGGAATGTAATACCTTATCTATTACGTACATGATAGAGGTAAAGCCGCAATCAAGTTAAGAAATTCGCCATTCCCGTTAATTGCTCGCGAAATATTTTAATAAAATATTTAATGTTAGGTAGAGGATTTAAATTTAATTATTTTCTACACTAATTTTTCTACACGTACTATGTATATAGTGTACAGAGAAGGTATTGAATTCCACCCAAAAATTCGATACCGAGATTTCGGCGGAAATACATGTTTTGGTTCCTCCTGAATAAAAAAAAAACATTTTTGGAAAAAGGTCCGTGTGTGCGTGTGTGTCTGTGCATCTCAAAAAAGACCGTTAAATACAAATCTTGGTATTTAGGTATGGTATCTTCCAAAGATGCCACACGAGGATTTTCAAGAAAATTCCCCCACCTCAAAATACACTTTACATGGAATTTTTTTTCGAAAATTTTGATTTTCTCAAAAATGGCTCTAACGATTTTGATTAAGATATCGTATATTAAATATATTTACTTGTAAATCTTGCATTTTCTGGGAATAGCCTCTGAAGATTACTTTATTCTGAATGACATTTTGCACAATTTTACATAACTGCTAAACTGTAAGAGATGGACAAAAACTTACTGAACAGAAAATGTAGAGCACATTAAAACACACCATTTATGTTACATACATTTTTTCTTGGAGTTGGTCGTTTTTAAGATATTCCTGATTTTATGTTTCAGCTTTGAAAAAGTATAGTTTTCTCATACAGGAATTTGTCAACTCATGTCCATACAAACAGAGGAACTTCAGTGACAAAGCAACCAGCTTTTGAATTTGACTTTAACCTATGGTATTCCCTTATTTCAGATAACAGATTATATAAACAGATTTAATAAATATAAGCGGTTCTCTCTCTGCTGCAATCAGAAGATAATGCAGCTCCATTACGTTACATTGGTTGAATTCTCGCAGTTTGGGATATATATTTGAAATATTAACTCCTCTAATAGATTGAAGGAAGCATTAGTAATAGGAAGAGGATATACGTGGAGGGGAATCGGCATAAAACCTTATGTTGGTTATCGAACCCATGCTCCAGGAGGGGGATCCTCGAGAGGGAGGGGTGAGTTGAGAGGACACACCAAACGGCCGTAACCAGGAGTGACGACATAGCAATGCCAGGGACCCTACGGTTTCCTGATAGGAGCACCTCGGCAGCGGGACAGGAGGACTGCAGATCTCGCCTCACGCGGGGGCGTCCTCATCCCAGCGACCAGCCGTAGTCGGAGAATGGATATTCACAATGAACATCCTTTTTACTTTCTCTACACGCACTATGTACAGAATGTAAAAAAAAAGAAGTGCATTCCACCCAAAATTTCGATACCGAAATTTCACCAGAAATATATGTTTTAATATAACTCAAAAACGAGGAGTTCCTAAAATGCCTAACTTAGTATTTAAGTTTAGTACCGTCCCAGGATGCGACACGAAATTTTCAAGAAAATCCCCCACCCTAACTACCCTTTACATGGAACAAATTTCGGTTTTCTCAAAAGTGCCTCTAACAATTTTGATTAAGATCTCTTAAAGTTTCAGATATTTTCATGACAAATAAAATGTATATCTTGAATTTCCTGAGAATAGCATCTAAAAACCTCTTTATTCTGGATACATTTTTCTGAATTTAGCGTAACTGGTAAATCGTAAAAGATAGACAAAAACTTACTAAACAGAAAATTTAGATCTTGTTAAAACACACAATTTATGTCGTATACACATTTTGGTGGAGTTGATAGCTTAGAGATATTTCTTGTTATTCTTTCAGTTTTAAAACACTTATATTTTTCTCATACAGGGACTTGTCAACTTCATTTCATCTAACAAAGGAACTTCAATTACATAACAACCAGTTTTTAAAAAAATTGACTATTGCTTTAGCCTATGGTACTCGCTTATTTCCCTTTTACTTACAAGGAAGCAAGTAATAAGTGAATTTCTGCTAATTTTGTTTTGATTATCATGAAGTAAATAGAAGAATTAGGTTTTTAACAATATTTTTCTGCAGAGATGTAGAAAAAGTCATGTGAATGGAACACATAAGATTTTTCCTCACTAGACTGCTCCGAGCGCCACACCGATACTTCTGACCCTGAAAGGAACCAACAAGATGAAGGTTAAATGAAATGTCAATGGAAACGCTATAGAGGGAAAGAAAATTTAGGGCATGAAAGAAACCTATCCATCATTTGCCTGGCGACACGTGGGGAACCCCCAAAACACCCATGGGTAGGCCCCGGGGATCCAACCTACGACCTTCCAAGTGCGAGCACGGACAAAGCCTCCTCAGCCATCTCGCAGGGTAAGGTAGCATTAGGATATTGCTCTTTGATAAACCATAAATTTTTGTTGCAACAGATTGAAATTAAATATACTGCAATGCAAGTAACGATAACTTACGGTATTATCAGTATTTCTTAAATGATTAAAAGAGTGTTTGGGACGAAGCTAATTTCTAAAATTTTTACTTTCTCTACACGTACTATGTACACACTGTATAGAGAAGGTATTTTAATGCACCCAAAATTTCGATACCGAGATTGCACCAGAAATATATGTTTTAGGGTACCCTGTATCCAAAAAAAGTATTTTCGCAAAAAGGTCCGTGTGTGTGTGTCTGTGTGTCCGTGTGTCTGTGAACACGAGAACTCAAAAACGAAAATTCGGTAAAGTACTAAACTTGGTATTTAAGTTTGGTATTTTCCAGGGATACGACACGAAGATTTAGAGAATAATCTCCCCCCCCAAACTACCCTTTACATGGAACTTTTTTCAAACATTTTGATTTTCTCAAAAATGGCTGAAACGATTTTTATTAAAATATCATATATTAAATATATTTACCTGACAAATAAAATTTATATCTTGAATTTTCTGCGAATAGCCTCTGAAGACCACTTTAAGACTACTTTATTCTGGATGAATTTTACTGAATTTTGCATAACTGCTAAACCGTAAGAGATGGAAAAAACTTGCCATATAAGAACTGTAGAGCACTCTAAAACACACAATTTATGCTACATGCATTTCTTTCATCGTTTTTGAGATATTCCTTGTTTTTGGTTTCAGCTTTAACAAATTATACTTTTCTCATACAGGACTTTGTCAACTCCTGTCCATACAAACAAAGGAACTTCATTCACATAGCAACCAGCTTTTGAATTTCACTTTGACCTATGGTACTCTCTTATTTTGCTTCTACTTACAAGGAAGCAAGTAATAAGACTATTTCTGCTATTTTTTTCGATTAGCATTAAATAAATAGAACAATAAGCTTTATAACAATATTTTGTTGGAGAGATGTAGAGAAAGTCATATGAATGGAACACATCAGATTTTTTGATATTCTTACTGGGCGTAGGTTAGCATTCCAAATCTCCCGGCTTCTTCTATTTCTCAGTCCTTTGCTCCAAGTTTCTCCATAATAAACCTGTCAAATCGATTCTAATTAGGATATTACAGATAAAAATCTATGTGTTTCCACTCACACGACTTTCTCTAGCTGTTCCATTAAAACTTCCAATATAAAAGATTACTTTCATACCTATACGTAATGTTAATCAAGATAAACATTGTCCGAATTGGTCTTATTTTTTTTTCTTGTAAAAATAAGGGAAATAATCTAATTCACTAGATTAGGCAGTAGTCAGGTCTTTTAAAAGCTGGTTCTCTTTGCTTGTTAGGAGTAAACAAAAGAGAGACGAAAAGAAATATGTATCCCGTCTGAGAAAAGTGTAAATGTTTTAAAAATGAAACCAATAATTTGTATTATGTTGAAAATGGCTAACTCTACAAAAAAGTGCTTAAGATATAAATTGTGTCTTTAAAGATATCAACATTTTTGGTATACCAAGTTTTTGTCTCTCTCTTACGGTTTACCATTTATACAAAATCATACATATTTATTCCATGGCACAGCTCACTAACAGCCTTGGCCTACCGCCCGACCGTTGCGTCCCCCACCTCGATCCATTACAGACTTTATGGATGTGGTGCAGTATTGGGGGGTGAGACGAGGTCAGCGCTTCGAACCCCCTCCCCCCGGCAAGTTAATGCCGCTACTGCTCCATCAAATAGCTTCTCAATTGGCCCCCCGAGGGACCTTACGAGGCTAGGTGAACCCCGGTCCAGGTCTCCGAACGGAGAAAATATCCTCACGCCGGTCCTGGGAATCGAACCCAGGTCTCCCGCTTGGCAAGCAACATAAGTCAACCAGAATGAAAAGATTTTCAGAGATTATTTCCAGAAAATTCAGAATTATACATTTCATTTGTGATGAAAGTATCTTAAACATATGATTTTTAATAAAAATCGTTTGTAGCCATTTTTGAGCAAATCGAAATTTTCGAAAAATGTTCCATGTAAAGGGTAGTTGAGGGTGGGGGGATTTTCTTGAAAATCTTCGTGTGGCATCTTTGGAAGCTACTGAACGTAAATGCCAATTTTGGTATTTAGTCGACTTTTCGTTTTAGAGCAATGGTATCCACAGGCACACACAGACACACGCACACGAGAGGAAATGTTTCTAAAAATGCTTATTTTGGGTTCAGGGAATCTCAAAATATGTATTTCCGATGAAATCTCGGTATCGAATTTTTGGGTAGAATACAATACATTCTCTATCTACTATGCACATTTTAATATGGGATGGAGAAAGTAAAAATGTCTCTAAATCCAAGAAACATTGTTTATAAAAACAATGGTAAGGTATATAACAACGACTACCAAATACTTCTTTCTCAGAGAAATCATTTGAATTCAAGTAATATTTTAATTCATTTATTACTATATTTTAATTAATATGCATTAACATCCATCATCCAAAATAGTAAGAGATACATGCGTGTTAAGTGTATTGCAGAATCTCGTAAATTGAAAAGACTCAACTTCATTTCGTGTTTTAAAACTTTTCCTCCATTCTGCAATAGTGCATTTCTACACTTCTTTCTCAATATACTATAATATCTAACTATTAAATCCTTTTCACGTCCCTAAACTTATCAAAATACCATAAACGCTATCACTATAGGAATATTTGGCAATACTGATTCAGCTTAAAGTTTCTCTTATTTCCTTTTACACAGAATTTCGATAAGAACCTTTACCTTTAGCAACGTTTCTTACTTCCTTTATACTAAAACTATGATACGTTTCACTCACATAACTTTCCTGTTCCTTGTATACGCTATTCTTAAAAATCTGATGTGTACCATTCACATGACTTTCTCTATATCTCTACAACAAATTATTCTTAAAAAACTTATAGTACTATCTATTTACTTCGTGCTAATCAGAAAAAAAAAATAGTAGAAATAGTCTTATTACTTGCTTCCTTGTAAGTAGAACCGAAATAAGGGGGTACCATAGGTTAAAGTGATAATAAAAAGCTGGTTGCTATGTCACTGAAGTTCCTTTGTTTATATGGACAGCAGTTGACAAATTCCTATATGAGAAAAGTATAAGTTTTTCAAGCAGAAACCAAAAACAAGGAATGTCTCAAAAACGATGAACTCCATGAAAAAAATGTATATAACATAAGTTGTGTGTTTTAACGTGCTCTACATTTTTTGTCTAGTAAGTCTTTGTCCATCGCTGACGGTTTAGCAGTTATTCAAAATTCCATAAAATTCGTCCAGAATAAAGTACTCTTCAGAAGCTATTCCCAGAAAATTCAAGATATACATTTTATTTGTCAGGTTTAGTTTTAATGTAGGATATATACGATATTTTAATCAAAGTTGTTAGAGCAATTTTTGAGAAATCAAAATTTTCGAAAAAAGTTCCATGTAAAGGGTAGTTTGGGGTGGGGGGATTTTTCTTAAAATCGTGTCGCATCCCTGGAAGATACTAAACTTAAATACCAAGTTTGGTATTTTACTGACACACGACACACGAACACACTGACACACGGACATACACACACGGACCCTTTTCTGAAAATACTTTTTTTGGGATACAGGGGACCCTAAAACATATATTTCCGGTGAAATCTCAGTAATGAATTTTTGGGTGGAGTGCAATACCTTCTCTATACATTATTACATAGTACGTATAGAGAAAGTAAAAACGACTACTCTTTTATCTACAACATTGCTAATTGAAATAAATATTAAGAGAATTGGTCTAATTAATAGAAGAGAAATAACAGACTACACCAGGCTAAGGCGATAGTCATCATCTTTTAAAAATATGGCTGTCATGTGAAACAATTAAGGCTCGGTTCGCTTTGCATGATCCCATTTGAGAAACATTAGTTTAAAACTGAAACCAATAACAAGGAATATCTCGAAAACCTACAAATTTATAAGAATTTTTTTTAAGGAGATCTACATTTGTTGTACTTTAAGTTTTTGTCTCTTACGGTTTAACTGATGCAGCATTCTGCAAAACTGATCCGGAATAAAGAGGGCTTCAGGGGCTATTGCCAGAAAATTGAAAATACACATTTTATTTGTGATATAAATATTTGTAATATGCGCCATTTAAATAAAACTCGTTACAGCCAACTATGAGAAAAACAACGTTTTCAAAACTTTTTCCATGTAAAGGAAGTTTGTGGTGAGGGAATTTTCTTGAAAATCTTCATGTGACATCCTTGGAAGGTTTCACTTGGTTTCGTAAACGCCTTACCCTCCCCGTAATTGTAGGACTGACACCCCCTCCCCAAGGCCTTACAAGCCAATGCCTAGGAATAAGAAGCCAATCGGGGGGCCTGCGGCACGAAACCGCAGAATGGAGAACCTGATAAGAGGGGTCGGCGTGAAGCCAGGCACGGACATGAGGAAATAGATGATAAGAAATGTAAGCAAAATTAGTGATTGGAAAGGCGATGCTGGAGCAATTGGTGGACCCGGAGATGCTGTTTCGTTCTCCACGATTTCCGCTTGAGATCGAACCCGGACCGCGGTCTAACCACTCACCCGCGGCGCCGCCTTCCTTGGAAAGTAATAAACACAAATACCAAGTTTTGTGTTTAATAGTATTTCGTTTTCGAGCAGGCACACACACAGACACGGGTATACAGGGAACATTGTCTAAAAATTTTTTTTCGGATTCAGGGGACCTTAAAACATATATTTCCGGTAAAATATCGACATGGTATGTTTGGTTGGAATAGAATCCTTCTCTAGCTACTATGTACATTTTATGCACATATGTGCTAGAGAAAGTAAGAATTATTCTCTTTCAGTGGTTTCTTTACATATTCTCGTGTGTTCACGGTTTGTTAACCGACAAAAGGTGGTGTATTTTTGCCCCGCGCCTGGCTGTTAAACAGCAAATTGCTCAACGCTTGTCATACGTACGTGCAGGGAACACAAATTTGCGTTGTGTTGCTGCCTTTTGTTGACAGAAAGAAAAGGCCGAGTAAACAGAGTGAATGGCTGGCTGCAGGTGAGATCCGGGTCGGTTTGGCTGCTGACCTCTTGTCTGCGAGCTATCGAGAACACATAAACTCGTGGTGGCTTAATTACCTTCATGTACCGACTTTATGTTTTCGAGTAATTGCCAACTGAGAATGTTGTTTCCTCATTGAAGCTGTCACCACGCATTCTCTAATATTTAGTCCTTTCTTACGTGAAAATAACAGCGTTAAATAGCAGCAGCAGTTTGTGTAATGGTGGATAAGGAAGTCAGAACCAATCAGAATTCTCTTTATATACCCTTACAAACCGAGTGGGATGGCTCAGACGGTTTCGTCTATTACCTACATTCGGAAGGCACGGATTCGCTTCCCTGGCCGGCCTACCTAGCCCATAGGATGTTCCCCCGGGTATCAGACGAATGCTGGGTAGGCTTCTTTCATCCCCCGAATTTCTCGCCCCTCCATGTCGTTTCCATTGTCATTTCATTCATTATTTTTTTTTTTTTTTTTTTTTTTCAGAGTCTGAAGTGTTGGTGATGTGCTCGGTGCGGCGTGGCGGGGGAAAAGGATGTTCTGAGTAAATATCTCCGTTCCCAGATTTTGGCTAGTTGCCGGGGCGGAAGGCCTCGGTCTTTCTCTCCGACCGTCCGCGTGCTTCAATCTGAAGCCAGTTCCCATAGCCGCGCTCGCTAAAGTGCCTCTCTTTGGTGCTTCTTGGGGCAGGGGATCGTGGGTTCGAGTCCCGCCTTGGCCATGGGTGTTTGTATGTTTGTAAAACGTGTATATGTGTGTGTGTATTGGAAGCAAAAAGCAAACGGTAATCAAACAGAGCAATAGAGTACATTTTAGGAAAATGTGAAAAACAGGAAGAAGGAATACAGCGCCGGAGTCTCAAAAAACTCCGGAACTATATCTTTTAATAAAAAATAAATCTGGAAACTATAGGTACCCTGCTGTACCGTCGCTACTGGTTACGGCCTCCCGGTGTATCCTCTCACCTCATTGCTCTCTGCTGGGGGCGCCTCTCCGTGGGGTAGGTACAATAACCTAGGTCCGGTGCTGAGTCCGTTCCGATAAATGTCCTGTCCAGTGGCTACCCTTACACAAACATCTCATTTATTCGGTCCTAGTTAATCTGGACCTCAGGTTTATCCTAATTATTTTTATTTTCTTTACACTTTCTATAAAAATTTTAAAATTATTTTGTTTGTTAACGACGCTATCAATTGCCAGGATCATATCAGAGCCGCCAATATGCTGGAATTTTTTCCCGCAAGATTTCTTTAACTTGCCGGTAAATCTATTCACATGGAGTTGTCGCTTTTAAGCACACTTAAAATCCATCGATCTGGGCCGAGTTTCTACCTGCGACCTTGAGTTCAGTAGACAACTCAACTGTCCACCCAGATCAATTATATACCCCGCCTGCGGTGCCATAAGTAGTTTAAGCGGGCGTTAAACACTACCAAAAAAAAAAAAGATCAACTACACGTGCTATGTACAGTCCGTTGCCGATGCTGTTGGTGTCTTTTGGTACGTTTCTTTATTGGCAGTCCTAGATTTGCCAATCTCCTATTGGTTTTGTTCAAGTGCAACACACAAGCAATGACCGATGAACAAAGAACACGGCCAAGGTGAGTAGTGAAAGGAAGAGGTAAGGCAACAGTTTAACTCGAGTGGAACGAATGCTGTTATAAGGAACAAGGGTCATGGATTAATTTGTTAGAACATTAGCTTGCTTTAATTTCCTGGCCATATTTATCTTTTCCCCCATATGTTTGTCTACTTAACGAAAGCATGCTTTTGTATGCTCGGTATATTTTGCGTGTATTGAGCTTTAATTTACAGCGACTTATTTTATAATGGAATGACATGATTCTAAATAAATATGTGTAATGTGGAGTTTAAGTTAATACACATATAATAAAACATATAAACTTGCTTCATCCTCATTTCCTTCCCGCGAAAATACGCAAAGTTGGCACTTTTTATTATTCGAAAAAAATTAGTGACTAGCTTTAGCTCCTTTCCTCAATAACCAGTCATATGTAATCAAATGAAGATAAAGTATATTCTTAATTACATGTTTCAATGGGATGGTATCAGGATAAAAAGGAATAAGTCATTTTCATTCATTTTATAGGAGAGCCAAAAAACTAAATTGAATGTCCTAAAAGATTACAAATAAATACAGGAATCATCTGGAACGGTTAATTTTCAAAATATTGTATACTGTTTTCAGTTATTCCCTTTTACTCAAAGATGCACATTGCAAAATAATTTAATTTGTTGAAAGGGGAAAATATTGATAAAATGTCTCATTCTCTTTTACTCTAAGACCAAACAGTGCTACTAAAACTATCTGGAACTCTGGTTCGCCTCCACCATCACGAAACAAAGGGCAAGCGCATGTTACCAATAACGCCCGGATATAGTTGACAGGGTTTGAACCTATCAATCTAAACAGCTGCTCCTCATATCGGCATGTTTCCGTGCACTGGACTGTACATAGATAGTACAATAGCTCTAGCAAACAACCTCGTTAGTGATTTGAATTTGCATTACCTTTGAAATCTCACATTACTAGCTTTTTATATTAATCTGTTTCCTCTCTCTAACACATGTTCTTTCTCTCTCCCTCTCTCTCTTTCTCACACATAGAGGGATTATTTTGCAAATATTATTTTAATTAAGGGGACCTCAAAGGGGATTTTAATTAAGGGGATATTTCCAAAGTTATGAGTTTTGGATGGAATACAAGTCTTAACTACTTATTTTAGATAAGTGTCAGAAAAGTATTAATGTCTTAAAATGCAAAAATATGACTTTAACATCAAATTACAGCAAAGAACATGCTGTTAAATTGTATGTGAGCCACGCAGCCTAGTGCTGTATGTGACACCATTTTTAAAGGTCTATATGTCATTCTGCGTCTACAGGCCAAGACCCCTATTTTACCTCTTAACTTTAGAATATATTTAAAAAAATTATTATCTCACAATAGGCGTGCTTGGGATAAAGTTGGGAAACTAAATCAGATTTGGAAACTTCCACAAATGCCCGGAAATATTGTGTCGGAAATGAGATTTGCTTGCACAATTTCTGGTTTTCACAGTTAACCATACTATTTATGTAAATTTTCCTTTCACACTAGCCGTGTATACATTAAAATTACAAAGTTGAAATTTAAAACCTGTTTTGAATTCGTAATAAAACTATACTTTTACCTTTCAGGCCTAATACTTGTTAAATTGATCATGAGTTATAGTAGGATACAGAATAAACAATATGATGTGTTTCATTCACATGACTTTCTCTACATATCTGAAATAAACTATTGTCAAAAAGATTATTGTTCTATTTACTTCATACTTATCGTGAAAAAATTGACAGAAAGTGTCTTATCACCTGCTTCCTTGTAAATAGAAGGGAAATAAAAGAATATCATAGGCTAAATCGATAGTAAAATCTTTTAAAGGCTGGTTGCTATATAGTTGAAGTACCTTTGTTTGTATGGACAGTAGTTGACAAACTCCCATATGAGAAAAATATAAGTTTTTAAAAGCTGAAATTAATAACAAGGAATATCTTAAAAATTGTCAACTTCAGGAAAAAAATACATATATCATAAATTATGTGTTTTAACGAGCTCTACATTTTTGGTGTAGTAAGTTTCTCTTACGGTTTACCAGTTACGCAAAATTCATTCAGAATAAAGAGGTCTTTAGAGGCTATTCCCAGAACATTGAAGATTTACATACATTTTATTTGCCATATAACCATCTTTAATTTACGGCATTTTAATCAAAATCGTTAGGGCCATTTTTGAGAAAATAAAAAAAAAATTGATTTTTTCTATGTAAAGGATAGGTTGGAGTGGGGGGATTTTTCTCAAAATTTTCGTGTCGCATCCCTGGAAGATACTTAACATAAATACTAAGTCTATTATTTTACTGACTTTTCGTTTTTGAGTTATCATGTTCACAGACACACGAACATACACAGACACACGAACATACACAAGCACACACGAACCTTTTTTCAAAAATGCTTTTTTTGGATACAGGGCTCCTAAAACGTGTATTTCCGGTGAAATATCGGTATCGAATTTTTGGGTGCATGCAATACCTTCTCTATACGCTATGTACATAGTACGTGTAGAGAAAGTAAAAGTCTGATGTGTTGCATTTACATGACTTTATCTAAGTACCTACTCGGCAAAACATTATTCTTACAAAAGCCTAATCTTCTGTCTACTTCGTGTTAATTGAGAAAAGCAAATTCATATATGCTTTTATTATTTATTTCCTTATAAGTGGAAGGGAAACAAGAGAATATAAAGCGAAAGTCAAATCTTTTATATCCCGGTCGCTATGTGATGCATTTGAAGTTCCCTTCGTTTTACATGACCAAGATGAAAAAAAAGTGAATAACGACATAGAATTTGAGAAAAATCAAAGTCTTGGAGATTTTAAAACCAATGACAAGAAATATATATATGATGTATACTTACTTTCTCTGGCGCATATGTACAATGTATGTATTAGAAATATTAGGTATTATATTCCACACAAAAATTCTATACCGAGGTTTTACCGGAAATACATGTTTTGTGTCCCCCTGAATCCAATAAAACATTTTTAGAAGGTATATATGTGTGTCTATAGGCAGTGTAACTCAAAAACAAAAAGCCCATTAAATACTAAACTTGGTATTTAAATTTAGCATCTTCCAAGGATACGACACAAAGATTTTCAAGATAATTCCCTAACCTCAATCTACCCTTTACATGGAAACACTTTGATTTTCTTAAAAATGGCTCTAATAATTTTGATTAAAGTATATTAAAGATATTTACTTGAACAAATAACATTCATGTCTTGAATTCCCTGGGAATAGCTTAAGAAAAACCTGTCCATTGTGGAAGAATTGCTGCAATTTGAAACACTGATGAACCGTAAGAGGTGGACAAAACTTATTGCATAAAAATGTAGATCTTGTTAAAACACACAATTTATGTCATATACATTTTTGTTGTAGAGTTGACCGTTTCCGAGATAGTCCGAGCTATTGGCTTCAATTTAAACTACCTATGTAGCTTCTCTAAAACGGGGTCACCTTTTCATCTCTCTGTTGTTTTACCACGAATGCAAAGTTAACAGAACAGTTCACACATAGTTCAGCTTTTAAAACGTTTGACGTTTTGCCTTATTTCCCTTCGACTTAGAAGGATGCAATTAATTTCTGATAATTTTTATCTACATTAGCATGTCGTAGACAAAAGAATAATCTTTTGTAAAGGAAGTTTGTGGAAAAGCTGAGAAAATCGTGTGAATGGAACACATTAGCTTTTTTTTTCTATATCAGCTCTTTGTCTGTATCTTACGGTTTACCAGAAGTGCAAAAGTCATTCAGAAAAAGAGGTCATCAGTGACCATTCCAACAAATTCAAGTTCTGCATCTTAGTTTTTTACTTTCTCTATACGCTTTATGTATAAAGTGTATAGAGAAGGTATTGCACTCCACCCAAAAATTCGATACCGAGATTTCAATGGAAATATATGTTTTATGTCCCCTGAATCCATAAAATGCATTTTCACAAAAACGTCCGTGTTCGTGTTTGTGTGTGTCCGTGTGTCCATGTGTCAGTGTGTCCGTGTGTCCGTGTGTCTGTGAACACGATAACTCAGAAACGAAAAGTCGGTAAAATACCAAACCTGGTATTTAAGTTTAGTATCTTCCAGGGATGCGACACGAAGATTTTGAGAAAAATCCCTCCACCCCAAACTACCCTTTACATGGAACTCTTTTCGAAAATTTTGATTTTCTTAAAAATGGCTCTCACGATTTTGATTAAAATTTCGTATATTAAAGATATTTGCCGGACAAACAAAATGTATATCTTGAATTTTCTGGGAATAGCCTCTGAAGACTACTTTATTCTGGATGAATTTTACGGAATTTTGAATAACTGCTAAAGCATAAGAGATGGACAAAAACTTACTACACGAAAAATGTAGAGCACGTTAAAACACACAATGTATACCATATACATTATTTTCGTGGACTTCATCGTTTTTGAGATATTCCTTGTTTATGGTTTCTGCTTTGAAAAATGTATACTTTTCTCATGCAGGAATTTGTCAACTCCTATCCATACCAACAAAGGAACTTCATGCACATAGCAACCAGCTTTTGACTATCACTTTAACCTATGGTACTCCCTTATTTCGCTTCTACTTACAAGGAAGCAAGTAATATGACTATTTATGCTATTTTTTCTGATTAGCATAAGGTAAATAGAAGTATAAGCTTTTTAAGAATAATTTGTTGTAGGGATACAGAGAAAGTCATGTGAATGGTACACATAAGATTTTTTATAAATATCTTTAACATACATTATTTTACTCAAAATCGTTGGAGCCGTTTTTGAGAAAATAAAACATTTTGAAATTTTTTCTTTGAAAAGAGTACTTTGGGTTTTGGAATTTTCCTGAAGATCTTTTAGTTACATCCTTGGAGGAGACTAACATACTAAAATACCAAGTTTGACATTTAACGAACTTCCTTTTTGAGTCCACAGACAGACAGACTGACCGACGCTCACATACACAGGAACTTTTCTAAAACTGCTGTAATTAGATTCAGGGATACTCTACATGTATTACCGGTGAAATTTCAGTATTACATTTTTGGTGAAAACAATAATAATTTGATATTTTTCATTCACCAGACTTCCTCTGTATCACAATTTCATGTGATCCCTCATATATTATAGTGGACGCACAAAACGGATTCCAGTCAAAAGGTCAGATTGATGTATATATTATGTATGCAAATGACAGGTAAAATATTCTGTTTCGATTATATCCCAATTATGTATTTTGTTTATTTTTAATGTTAAAGGATAATAGAGCTTATCTACTTTGCCCAGGTATAGCTTTCAAATCTATTCACTATGTCGATAACTATCCAGTGTAAGAAATTGTGTCCATACTAAATAAAAAAAAATCAATTAATACATAAAGATTATCGAAGTATAAGAATATATAGTACATTAGGTGCTTTTTTGCTAGGATGCTGATCCGTTAAATCTGCCCGGGTTTCTACCTCTATAAGATCTTTTGTAAACGATCTGGCTGTTAATGCCATTGACAACCCTCTACCAGGAGTATAGGGTATTAACAGAGAGAAGAATGTAGAGCAATAAACTTTAATAATATAGTAGTAGTAATAATGATAATAATAATAAAAAAATCAAAATAACAACAACTTTTACAACTACCCCAGTCGTCCTTGATCCCTGCTTTTCATTAACTCCAATCCCTCTCCCATTTCCTTCTTCATCATGGCATATATTCTCTCATACTATGTTCTTCTGTTTCTTGCCCGATTTTCTCTTCTCTGACACCATCTAATTCCGACATCTGTTGTACATGCCCATACCACTATAAAGCTCTTTTTGATATTATTTTGATAACAATTTGTTATGTATTCATTTCTTGTCTAACATGTTTCTAACATGTTAAAGTCTGAATATCCTCATACTTCCTGAGATATTCTCACCTTCATCTCTCCTTCCATTAATGTCCAGCTTACAGATCCATATATAAGTACACGTTCTATTATTGCTTGTTAAGTTTTTCGCTTGTCCTTTTTGTCAAATTCATCTTCCTTGCATTATTTACAGGATTGATAATATGTTTTCCATTTTTACCAGATTTATCAATTATAGAATCAAGATATTTAAATTTCTCAGTACATTACTATTACTATCATTAACAGTATAATTACTATCATTAATAATAGTAATAGACTAGAAGGAGAATCAGTAGAGAAAGTAAATAGAACGCATAACAAATTTTACTGAATACGTTCCGCAGAATCAGTCATAATAAACGTGTTTTTTGAATATATTTTTTATTAAATGATCAATTGTTTTACATTCTACTAATATTTACACATCATTTAGAATTATTTTGACACTTCTTCTCACAGAGAGAAGTTGATTAGCGATTAGAATTCCATTAGTATATAAAAAACCGGTCGTATTCGAGATATAATTATTGTCCAAGCATCATAGCCGTAGTTCATGTTTTATAATTAATTCATCAAGAGCCATGGAAGAAGTAACGACAGAAGCGTCATCAGCATACATAACTAACCCGCCGCTTATCCAACCATTATGCAATTCCCACCAGTTTCTCATTTCTCTTGATGATTCAGCAATTACAATTGGAAGTATAATCGGAATCCGTGAAGTCTACAGGCTTCTACAGGCTATCGGTATGTTTCTTAATAACTGAAAGTACACGCACAAATTGTAACCGCATTTTGGAGTTTATGAGAAAAAAAAATCATGCATTACTTTCTTATGGCTCTACTAAAATATTCTTACAAAAGCTTATTCTGCCAACTACTTCATGTTAGTCGAAATACAAGTTTTATGACATTGTTTTATTTTGCATGTCTAGTAGATAAAGGTATGCTTTTTTCCATTCACACAGGTTTTTCTACCTGTTCTGCAAACAAATTTTTCTTACAAAAGAGTATTCTTTTAACTAATAATGCCAATAAAGATATACATTACCAGAAATGGCCTTATTACTTAGTTCCTTATAAACAAAAGAAAATTAAAGAAGTACACTAGGCTAAAGTGGCAATCAAATCTTTTAAAAGGTGTCAGTATGCGTTTGTTGTTGAAATTTGGTTCTCTTTCCCAGGCCAGAAGGAAAACAAAATAAATATGAAGCGAAAGTAAATTAGTCGTCTGAAAAAAGTCTTAACTAGTTTAAAGTTGAAACCAATAAAAAGAAATATCTTGGAAACCGTTAACTGTACAAAAACGTATATGACATAAACTGTGTGTTTTAACGAGAACATAATTTTTTGCGTAGATACGGTTTACCAGTTATACAAAAGTGATCTTTATTCCTAGAAAGTTTAAGATATGTATTTCGTTTGTAATAGAAATATGTAAACGTGTGGAATTTAAATAAAATCCCATAGACTCGTTTTTGGGTAAATCAGAAATGTCGAAAAATTTTCCATGTAAAGGAGAGTTGGTGTGGAGGAATTTTTCTTAGTCTTCATGTCACATCCCCGGAAGATACTTCAACTTAAGTACCCAGTTTGGCATTTAACCGAATTTTCGTTTTTGATTTATGCAGTCCAAAGACAGACATACATACTCGCAGAGAATAAACACAAACACACACTCACACACCCGAATTAAAACGGATAATTGGGGAACTGGCTGAGGGACCTTCATTTTAACCGTCTTGCTTATCACGGAGACTGTGAGGCGGGTCGCGTTCATGGAGAGGTGCAAAACGAAGGTTTCTCTCTCTCTAGTTCCCCACTGATTTGTTTTAACTTGAATATCCCCGTTGAGTTCTGTAACTCTTTGAACGCACGAACGAATATCTGTACACACTAAATATGAAGCAGTTGGACAACATGGTATTTACGTGAAAAATATAATGTATATCTTGAATATTCAGGGAATAGCGTCTGAAGATTTCTTCATTTGGATAACTTTTATATAACTGGTAAACCGTAAGAGATAGAAACACTTTGGTGCACAAACAATGTAGATTTCATTAATACACACAATGTTTGTCATACACATTTTTGTGGAGTTAAAATGTCCGTGATATTCCTTGTTCTGGTTTCTATTTTAAAAATATTTTTCTCAAGCAGGAAAATTTCATCCCCTTTCTTTTGTTTTTACACCTGCCGTGCAAAGAGAACTGAATTTGAGTCACATAGAAACCAGATATTAAAATATTTAATTATTGTCTTAGCTTAGCGTATTTCTTTATTTCCTGTCTGCTTATAAGGTTCTAAATAATAAGGCAATTTCTGCCAATGCTTAATACATTATCATGAAGTAGATAGAAGAATAATCTTTTGTAAGACTAGTTTGTTACAGTATAGTGTGTTTACATTACGGAGGAGTATTCCACACTTCAGCCACGGGCTTATTGTACGTCAGACCCCTGGAGGAAGGATGAGATGAGTGTAATTTCAGAGAGCAGGGAGAGAGCCCCCCTCCCCGTGAAGGGTCCTTCACAAGCAGTTCTTCATCTCGACGCGGAGAGCGCCAGGAGTCCGCCACTCAGTCCCGGATAGACCACTTACGCCATTCCGCCGCCGAGAGTTGTATTTGCAGAGCGCAGTCACCTCCACGAAATGGCGCCTCTACCCTCGTCGACACTTACAACTCTGAAAGAGACCGGGTAGGATGAAATGAAGGGAGAGGAAGTTCGGGAGAATGAAGAATCCTCCGCAGCAATCGCTTAGTGGCCCCCCCCCCCAAAATAACAAACATTGGTCATAGAGGTCGGCTGCTGGGAAACGATCCCAAGACCTCCCGAATGCAGTCCTAGAATAAATGTCACAACCACCAGGCTAGGTCTTCATTTGAATGAGTTTTGCATAACTGGTAAAACGAGAGAGAAAGAAAAAAATACTGAACAAAATTTATGTCATACACATTTTGAGGAATTAACAATTTCCTTGGTGCACCCTGGCCGAGTGGTCAGATCAATCTGGTTTCCCCCGCCATCACACTCCACTGGGGCTCCATCTTCATTCCGTATATCATCTGCGTCATCGCCTACGGTGCCATAGCAGTAAAATCGGGCGTTAAGCGATGTAAAAACCATTTCCGCGATATTCCTTGTCTCTGGTTTCAATTTTAAAATACTTAGGAAGCAACTTTTAAAGATCTGATTATTTCTTTAGCCTAGTGCATACATTTCCCTACTACTTATAAGGAATTAAGTTATAAAGCGATTGATTACTACTAATGTTTATCTTGATTAGCATGGAGTGGATAGGAGAATAATCTTTTGTAGGAATACTTTGTTACAGAATAAGTAGAAAAAGTGATGTCAATGGAACACATATTATTTTTACATTTTCGGTGTTGCAATAAATTGATGACCTCTGTTTTTGAAAGGCTACTTCCCATGGTCGCTCGATAAAAATGACATCTCATGAAGCGGGTTACAGGTTAATGCAATCCTGCACATAGGTGCGCGCGCAGCCTCAGAAGACAACAATTATGCGGGGGGCTTGGTGATCGAGGCACATGCATACGTAGCTCCCAGCGTGTAGGTATATAGCCAACATGTTTAATAGCCATTTGTCTCTCTCGCTCTCTCTGCCAGAAGAATCCATAGCCGATCGTTGCTACGTGCCGGGTCAGATGCGAAGTCCCACCTTTGAACTCTCTTCTTCTTCAGCGAGCAAGGTACAGGTTCGTGTGCTTGTTGCTGCCTTGCCCTGCACCGAAACAATTCCTTCCTACAACACGACCCCCCTCCCCGCCTGCCATATTTGGCAGCCGCCTCTTAATATACATTTCTAGATAGCTTGTGATGACATTTTGTGGAAAAGCATTCGTTTCATGCCTAATAATAGCTAAATTAAATTATGAATTTACTTTCAATATACATAACATTAAATTCTGATGTGTTACATCCACACGACTTTCTCTACATCTCGGTAACATTTTTTTTTTATAGCTTAACGTCCTTTAACCTAATTGATAATATCGGACGATGAATGAAATAGATGATATGATGCTCAAATGATATCGTGGTCCATGGAGCTTAAAATTACTCAACGTTCGTCTTCTCAGGATAAGGGAAAACCCCGAAAAAAACTTTATCCGGGTAACTCACCCTAAACGAGATTTGAGCTCACGACATGTTGAATGTGAGGCAGACACGCTACCACCACAACACCCAGGCGGGCTAGAGATTATAGCTAAAAAGCTTATTCTTCTATCTATGTCATACTAATCGAGATAAACATTAGCGGAAATGCTTTCTTATAAGTAGAAGGGAAATAATGGAATACACTAGACTAAACCGGTAGTCAAATGTTTGAAAATGTGGTTGCAATTAGATTGAAATCCGTTTTTTTGCACTGCCAGAAGTTGACAAATTCCCGTGTGAAAAGTTGTAAGTGAAAAGTTTAACTATTTTAAAACTGAATATCTCAAAAATAGCCAACTCCACAAAAAAGTATATGGTGTGTGTTTCAGCAAGATCTACATATTTTGTGTAGTAAGTTTTTGTCTATCTCTTTACAAAATATGCAAAATCAACAAAATTCATCCTGAATAAAGAGGTCTTCAAAGGCTATCACTAGAAAATTCAAGATATACATTTTATTTGTCGTGTAAATATCGTTAATATACGACATTTTAATCAAAATCGTTAGAGTCATTTTTGAGAAAATCAAGACTGTCGAAATGTTTTCCATGTAAAGGACAGTTTGGGGAGGGGGATTTTCATCAAAATCTCCGTTTTGCATTCTTGGAAGATACTAAACCTATTTTCCAAATTTGGTATTTTACCGATTTTTCGTTTTTGGGTTATCGTGTTCACAGACATACTGACACACATGAACCTTATTCTAAAAAGCTGATGTGTCCAATTCACATGACTTTCTCTACATCTCTGCAACAAATTTGTTAGAAAACTTATGCTTCTATTTACTTCATGCTAATCGAGAAAAAAAGGCAGAAATAGTCTTATTGCTTGCTTCCTTGTAAGTAGAAACTAAATAAGGGAGTACCATAGGGTAAGTGATAGTCAAAAGCTGGTTGCTATTTGACTGAAGTTCCTTTGTTTGGATGGACAGGAGTTGACAAGTAACGGTATGAGAAAAGTATACGTTTTTACTTTCTCTATACTTACTATGTACACAGAGTATAGGGAAGGTATTGCACTTCACCCAAAAATTCGATAACGAGATTGCACCGGAAATATATGTTTTAGGGTCCCCTATGTCCAAAAAAGCATTTTCAGAAAAAGGTCCGTTTGTGTCCGTGTGTCCGTGTGTACGTGTGTCTTTGAACACTATAGCTCAAAAACGAAAAGTTCGTAAAATATCAAACTTGGTATTTAAATTTAGTATCTTCCAGGGATGCGACACGAAGATTTTGAGAAAAATCCCCCCACCCCCAACTATCCTTTACATGGAACATGTTTCGAAAATTTTGATTTTCTCAAAAATGGCTCTAAAGATTTTGATTAAAAATTCTTATATTAAAGATATTTACCTGCCAAATAAATATATATCTTGTACTTTCTGGGAATAGCCTCTGAAGACTACTTTATTCTGGATGAATTTTACGTAATTTTGCATAACTGCTAAACCGTAAGAGATAGACAAAAGCTTACCACACAAAAAATGTAGAGCACATTAAAACGCATCATTTTTGTTATAAACCTTGTTTCGTGGATTTGATCGTATTTGGGATATTCCTTGATTTTGGTTTCAGCTTTGAAAAATATACCTTTATTATACAATAATTTGTCAACTCCTGTTCATACAAACAATGGAACTTCATTTACATAGCAACCAGCTATCACTTTAACCTATGGTATTCCATTATTTTGCTTCTACTTTCAAGAAAGCAAGTAATAAAATTAGCATGAAGTAAATAGAAACATAAGCTTTTTAACAATAATTTGTTGCAGATATGTAGAGAAAGTCATGTGAATGGAACACATAAGATTTTTTAAAGCTGAAACCAATAACAAGGAATATCTCAAAAACGTTCAACTCCACGAAAAAATATATATTGTTCTTCTTATTTTCACAGATTAGGCCTTTAGACCTCTTCTGGCCTCAGTTTCATGCTTTAACTGGTAAATACTCTGTTGCTTTTTCGTTTGGGTTTGTATTGTAAGATCATTTTTGGACTTCTTTTTTCTTCCATTCGTTTCAGATATTCCTTTCATTCTTGTTGTTGTTCCTATATTTTATTCTTTACGCAACAATATTCAATTTTTGTATAATGCTTTCGTCAGGTATCCTGTCCAACTTCTGGAATTTTTAACTCTCGTAAAACTTTAATTTCAGCCAGCTGAACATGGGTAACATTTTTCCTCTTACTAACCCAGGATTCACAGCTAAGCAGTAGAACAGGTAAGGTCATCGCCTTTATTACTTTCTCTAGCCCTATGTACAAAGTAAATAGTGGGTAAAGAAGGTATTGTATTTCACCCAACATTTGATGTCAGGATTTCACCGGAAATATATGTTTTGAGGTCTGCTGAACACGTACTATGTACTTAGTGTATAGAGAAGTTATTGCACTCCACCCAAAAATTTGATACCGAGATTTCAGCGGAAATATGTGTTAGGGTCTCCTTTATCCAAAAAAAGAATTTTCACAAAAAGGTCCGTGTGTGTGTGTCCGTGTGTCAGTGTGTCTGTGAACACGATAACTCAAAAACAAAAAGTCGGTAAAATACAACACTTAAGTTTAGTATCTTCCAGGGATGCGACTCGAAGATTTTGAGAAATATCCTCTCACCCCAAACTACCCTTTACATGGAACTTTTTGAAAATTTTGAATTTTGCAGATATGGCTCAAACGATTTTGATTAAAATATCATATATTAAAGATATTTACCTGGCAAATAAAATGTATATCTTGAATTTTCTGGGAATCCTCTGAAGACTACTTTATTCTGGACGAATTTTACGGAATTTTCCATAACTGCTAAACCGTAAGACTTAGATAAAAACTTACTACACAAGAAATGTAGAACACGTTAAAACACACAATTTATGTTATATACCTACATTGTTTCGTGGAGTTGATCGTTTTTGAGATATTCCTTGTTTTTGGTTTCAGCTCTGAAAAACTTACTTTTCTCATACAGGAATTTAACAAGGAGCTTCAGTCACGTAGCAACCAACTTTAGACTATCACTTTGACCTATGACACTCCCTTATTTCGCTTCTACTTTCAAGGAAGCAAGTAATAGGACTATTTCTGCTATTTTTTTTCTCGATTAGTATGAAGTAAATAGAAGCATAAGCTTTTTAACAATAATTTGTTGCAGTGATACAGAGAAAGTCATGTGAATGGAACACATCAGATTTTTTGTTTGCTTCGTGTATTTTTATTGCTTTGCTTATAATACCACACTCTAATGTCTCTGTATTTTAATATATTTATTTGTATTTAATATATAGATTCTTATCTTCGTTAAAAGTAATACAACCGAGTGCTTAACTTGTTGAGGATCCGACTTTCAATTGGAATTTTCTGATACACTTACAGTCAATATCAACATACTTTACTAACATAAATAGACATATTTAAAAAAAATTGATGTGCTCCTTTCACATACTTTCTCTACATCTCTGTAACAAATTATTGTTAGTAAGTTTATTCTTCTATTGCATGCTAAAACATTAGCAGAAACGGTCTTATTACTTACTTTCTTATAAGTAGAAGGGAAATGAGGGAATACACTAGGCTAAACCGAGGATCAAATGTTTTAAAAAGTGGTTGCTACGAGATTGAAGTCCGTTTCCTTGCGCGGTCAGGCGTTAACAAGTTCCCGTAGGAGAAAAATTCCAGTATCTTAAAACTGAAAAAAATAATAAGAAATATCTCAAAAACCATTGGCTCCACGAAAAAAAATGTGGCTTGTTCCAGTCACATGACTTTTTCTACAACTCTGCAATAAATGATTGTTAAAAAGCTTATGCTTCTATTTAATTCCTGCTAATGGAGAAAAAAATAGCAGAAATAGTCTTATTACTTGCTTCCCTGTAAGTAGAAGCGAAATAAGGGACTACCATAGCTTAAAGTTATAGTCAAGAGCTGGTTGCTAGGTCAATGAAGTTCCTTTGTTTATATGGATAGGAGTTGACAAGTTCCTGTATGAGAAAAGTGTACGTTTTTCATAGGAGAAACCAAATATATGGAATGTCTCAAAAATGAGGAACTCCACGAAAAAAATGTATATAACATAAATTGTGTGTTTTAACATGCTCTACATTTTACGCATGGTAAGTTTTTGTCCATCTCTTATGGTTTAGCAGGTATTCAAAATTCCCTAAAATTCATCCAGAACAAACTACTCTTTAGAAGCTATTCCCAGAAAATTCAAGATATACATTTTATTTGTCAGGTAAATATCTTTAATATAAGAAATTTTAATCAAAATCTTTAGAGCCATGTTTGAGAAAATAAAAATTTTCGAAAAATGTTCCATGTAAAGGGTAGTTGGGGGTGGGGGGATTGTTCTCAAAATCTTCGTGTCCCATCCCTGGAGAATACTAAACTTAAATACCAAGTTTGGTATTTTACCGACATTTCGTTTTTGAGTTATCGTGCTCACAGACACACGGACACACACATGGACCTTTTTGTGAAAATGCTTTTTTTGGATATTGGGGACCCTAAAACATATATTTCCGGTGAAATCTCGGTATCGAATTTTTGGGTGGAGTGCAATACCTTCTCTATACACTATGTACATAGTGAGTATAGAGAAAGTAAAAAATGTATATAACCTAATTTGTGTGTTTTATCAAGATCTGCAATTTTGGAGAAATAAGCTTTTGTCTATCTTTTACGGTTTACAGTTATGCAAAATTCAATAAAGTCATCCAGAGTAAAGAGATCTTCAGAGGCTATTTCCAGAAAATTCAAGATATACTTTTCATTTGCCATGTAAATATTTTAAATATAAGAAATTTAATCATAATCGTTAGAGCCATTTTTTAGAAAATCAAAGATTTCGAAATTTTTTCCATGTAAAGGGTAACATGGGGTGGGGGAATTTTCTTGAAATTCTTCGTGTGGCATACTTGGAAGATACTGAACTTAAATATAAAGTTTGGTATTTAACGGAATTTTCGTTTTTGAGCTATGCTGTTCTCAGACACACACACATTTTTCTAAAAATGCTTTTTTTTGGATCAGGGGGTCCCAAAACATGTATTTCTGGCAAAATCTCGATATCGAATTTTGGGTGCAATACAATACCTTCTCTATACACTATGGACACAGTACATGTAGAGAAAGTAATACAATCACACCAAAGGAGTAGTTCAAACGGCAATATAGTTATACTGTTTTATTTCGTAATTTACTCGATGCATGTATAACCTTTTAACCCAGAAAGTTAATTTGCAGATAGCTTACATATCGGAGAGACGAAATGGACCCAGGTGAATATAGTATGCATTTGTTAATAAAAGTGTGATTGTAAATTAAATGACTGCTTAAAGCTCTGCATTAGAACACCAGGAAATTAATGCAGATACACAAATAATGTGAAACCTTCATTTTCAATATTTGTTACCAACATTTGCTTGACTAAGGAGATTTTAGAGACCAAGTGTTACTTTAGTTAAATGTATAATATTTAGGACATATTCAGAAGCTTTTACGATAAAGTGGCTTAAGGCATACTATTTTCGCTAACAAAACAGTTGGTAACTCAAGTTTTTGGCGCACTTTTTCCCAAAGTATTAATTGTACAGCGCCATTCGTTTTTCTGGGGCACTGCGCCGCGCTTGGCCCAGTGGTTGGACCACTCGCCTCTCACCTAGACGGCCCAGGTTCGATCCCAAGTGACCGTATGTGAGTTTTGTGGTGGACAAAGCGACGGTTTTCTCCGCATTGTCCGATTTTCCCGCCATCGCATCCATCTTCATTCCATGTATCACCAGAGTAATCGCCTGGGGTGTCTCAAGTAGTAAAAGCGGGCGTTAAACACTACAAAAAATGTGGCATTTATCAGATAATTGGAATTAAAAGGCTGCAGAACTCAACGGAGTTTTTACAAGTTAGAACCGGTAAATGGAGAATTGGCTGAGTGACCTTCGTTTTATCCCTCTTGCTTATCGTGGGGAGGCTGGGCCCGCTCATTGAGAGGGTAAAATTTAAGTTATCTTTTGCTACTTCCCATTGGCCGCTGTAACTTCAGTTTTAACGTATAAAGGAATATGTACACACAGCAAATAAGGGACTTTTTGGTCATGTGGTATTGCTCTATAGAGGAATACTATATCCGCGACTGAGCATACTCTTGAGTTTTTTGGGATTAAGAGAAATCAGTAACGCATTCGTTAATAAAAGTTTAACCGACTTTTCGTTTTTAGATATATCGTTCACAGACACATATACACACACACAGAGCTTTTTAAAAGTTTTTGATACATCTAGGGTCCTAAAACGTCTATTTAGAGCGAAATTTCGATTTGGAGTTTTTGGATGGAATACAATGCTCTCTCTACCTATGTACTATGTACGAAGTAGAGCAAAAAAAAACATACAAAATAGATTTTCTCGGTTTGTATGCCAAATATTTAGCTTTGTTTGAAAGCACATTTTTGTTACTTTCTCTAGCACGTATGTACAATATACATCGTGGATGTATTTGATACGAGATTTAACCGGAAATACTGCTAAAGGACTTATGAATCAAAAAAAAAAAAAAAATAGAAAACGTTCCGTATATGTATATATATATATATATATATATATATATATATATATATATATATGTGTGTGTGTGTGTGTGTGTGAGTGAGTGTCTGAGGGCAGCATAACTGAAAAACATGATTGGGTTAAATAACAAAATTGCTATTTAAATTTAATATCTTCTAAAGATGGGACACGAATATTTCCAGGAAGATCCCCCCCACAAACCACCCTTAACGTTTAACATTTTTTTTTCTCGAATTTTTCGATTCTATAAAAAATGGCTTTAATGATTTTGAATAAAATGCCGTATATTAAAGGAATGGAAAATAAAATGCATATGTCGAATTTTTTGGGAATAGCCCATGCGGTCCTCTTCACTCTGAATTACAAAAAATGTGGATCTCGTTAAAAGACAATTTATCCCATATATATATATATATATTTATTGTAGAGTTAATGAATACCGAGATGTTCCTTGTTATTCATTTAAATTTTAAAACACTGAAAAGAGAACTGAGTTTCAAAGTTCAATCGCAAAGCGACAGCTTTTAAAAGGTTTAAGTATTATTTTAGCCTAGTATATTTCTTTATTTCTCTTCTACTGATAAGGAAATATATAGTAAGAGCAAATTTTGATTTTGAATAACATAAAGTGGATAAAAGAATAGTTTGTTTGTAGAACATATAGAGATTTTTTGATAGTGTTAAACGCCCGTTTTTAATGCTATGATACCGCAGGCGATGACACTGATCATACACGGAATGCAGATGGAGCACCGGTGGAATGTGATGGCGGGGAAAATCGGAGAACGCGTAGTAAATCCGCCCCTGCGTACCACAAATCCCACACGTGGTCGCTTGGGATTGAAGCAGGGCCATATAGATGTCAGGCGAGTGGTCTAACCACTCGGCCACGGCTCGGCCTTCACATGTAGAGAATCTCGTGTGAATGGAACACATCAGAACTTTTGGGTAAAGGGTCCCTTAAACGAGTATTTCTAGTAAAATCTCGGTATTTTTGTGTGGAATCAAGTATCATTTCTCTCTAGGTATTATGCACGAAGCAGAGAAACTGAAAGAAAAGACGTCAAATTATGTGGACCATCAAGTTTTAACAGCTCGCATTGTAAAATATTCATCTCCATTTTAAGGCAATTTTTAGTGTTATTTATGTTTGTGAATACTATATAAGATATAAATAAAATACTTATAGTTAAATAAGCAATTAGGCATGTTTATTCTTACAACTGGAAGCAAGAACCTCACAGACACGTGCTGATAGTACTATGCGAATGTTGCTCATCTTGGAGCTCTACTGTTCATTTAACATCCAACTCATTGAATGCATCAGTCACCTGGTGCTTCTCCGAAGCCAGCACCCTTCTTGAACTGATAATAAAGAAATTAGTCACGGTGATGATCAAATACTTTGCGCATCATAGAAAAAATTTACTCGCATCATGGTAACACGGTAGGCAGTCGATAATGACGTGAAAGGTGCCGCAATAGGGGGGAAGTGGTAATTCGTTCCGTGCAGCGATAAATGGACCCCCCTATCAGTATTCTCCTGCGAGGCCTTCATATTCACTTGTCACGGTGATTTGCTGGCAATACACTGTTACCGCTTTCACATTGTTTTTTTAAATGAGGAAGTACTGCCAAGTTCTTTTGTCTCCAGCTTCATGACGAGTGTAATTCCTTCCTGGAACAGAAACTGCCTTTAAAGATATTAGTTAACCACTCATAGAAACATCCATAGAGTAAGAATGAAAACTAATGTTAAGATTTGCTGATTATTACCAAATTTGGAATAACGTATTCTATGTAGTGGACTGTTACACTTCGAGTGTACCATTAAAAGTTTAGATTTAGATTACACACCGGAGGGGGACTCTTCGTGCACTGAGGCCTACGCGACTACCATCCTACGGAGAGAAAACGATGAAGAGAATGAGGGTACAGGCCGCAGGCAGACAGAGCACAGAGTCCCTAACAGTTCTAGACTTGAACGCTGCAGCTGCCTAGAGAGGGATATGAAGGACCCATCAACCAAGCAACACATTGTACATCTTGAATACTTTTCTACGTTATCTTCCTGAACCATCGATGTGGTATACCTTTTTAGCAGGTTTTTATTCTAAGGATATACTTTTATAGTTAGTTACTTTAGGAAATTTGAATACATTGATATATATATATTATACAGTATTAACAGTTTCAGAAAGTTAAAAAACATACTTGAAAGTAGAGAAGGTAACGCAATGGAAGTTAAATGATGGAAAGAAAATCGTCGTAGATAAGAAGCCACCACCACGAAAAATCCAAGAGGAAGTCAACGGGAATCGAACCCGGGCCCACATAATTCCAAGGCTCATACGTTACAGTCGAATATCTAACACGGTATTTATGAAGTAAAATGAACGAGTGGCAGATTGTCAGAAGATAGAATGGCAGTACGCAAAGGATTAATGATTGAAAACATTTGAAATGGTGAAGAATTGAGAGTATAAAATGGATAGACAAACCAAGCAATGATGTTGTATAATAAATGAGTTAGAATAAGATTTAAAAGTTAAGACTCATACCCGTCTTGTGGTTTACTAGGAAAAATTGTCATTTGAACGATTTAGTGTTATATCGGTATGTTAGTATGTTTAGAACAACAGCACACTGAGCTGAAGATGGGAACTGTTGTAAAGCGGAGACATTAGAAATGTCTAGAAGAATTTGTCTTAGTAGACGATGACCCAAAAGCCTGGAAATAGCACTGAATTACAATGACAATAGCCATGATACAAGGTAGAAAAATACTGAAAGACACTAGGAAGAGGGAAAGAAATTAGGATCATGGATGAGAAGAAAATGCTTGCTGAAAGATGCACGGCAAGAAATAGTGACTTGGATATCATATAAATAGCTTAAGATATGCCAAACATATGCAGCGGTGGCTGAGTGATTAGACCACTCGCCTCTCATTAAGGCAGCACGGGTTCGATCCCAAGCGACCGCACGTAGGATTTGTGGTGGACAAAGCTGCGCAGAGGCAAGTTTTCTCCGGATTCTTCGGTTCCCCCCGACATCGCATTTCACCAGTGTTCCATCTTCTAACACAGAACCTGTTTCTGCAAATGTTTGACGCCACAACATTATCGAATCGTATTTTGCTATGTTACGCACAGCATATTCTCTTCGAATTTCCCTTTGAACTCCTTTAACGCTTTCAAATTTAGCATACCAAAGAATACACTGTGCCCGCTGTCGATTTGTGTAGCCATTTTATTCATCTAAATACTATTCATTTGTCTTTTCAGATTATGCATTGGTTATTGTCACATATGGAAATTGCCAACTTTAAAGCGTAATATAACCAGCAAGAAATATCTCCTACAATCATGCTATCCTTTATAATAACATTTAATTATATCCACCCATTACCCTATACTTTATTTGTTGTTATAATTGATATCTTTTGCGAAGATTGTTTAGCTGTTTTAATCCAGTTTGCTGTAATGCATATTTTATGGGTTCTAAGCCTCCAAAATAAGACGCAATTCTGGTATGGTGTTAAGGGGATGCATGTACGAAATTTGACCAAAAATTGTGAAATAAAGCTTTTTTTCATGATAAAATAATACGTACTCTATACCTTAAGAAAATATACGTCTTTCTTTCTGTTCACGTATTATGTACATAGTGTATAGAGAAGGTATTGCATTCTATCAAAAAAATCGATATCAAGATTTCACCGGAAATAAACGATTTAAGATCCCCTGTACTCAAAAAAAGCATTTATTTTTGGAAAAATGTCCGTGCGTGTATGTGTGTATCCGTGTATCGTGTGTCCATTTGTCTATGAAAATGATAGATCAAAAACGAAAAGTCAGTAAAATATCAAACTTGGTTTTAAGTTTAGTATCTTCAAGGGATACAACACGATGTTTTGAGAAAAATCCCACCACCCCTAACTACCATTTACATGAAAAAAAAAATTAAAAAAAATTGATTCAAAAATTAAATTACCGTATATTAAAGATATTTATACGACAAACAAAATGTATAACTTGAATTTTCTGGGAATAATCTCTAAATATCTCTTTATTCTGAATGGATTTTGCTGAATTTTGCATAGTTCGTAATCCGTAAGAGACAGACAAAAACTTACTACACAAAAAATGTAGATCAGGTTAAAACACAAGTCATATATTTTTTTGTCGTTGAATTAATCATTTCTGAGATAGTCCTTGTTTTTTGTTTCAGATGTAAAATATTTACTTTTTTCACACGAAAAGTTGTGAAACGGATAGCGCTGTATAGAAACGGATTTCATCCATATTGAAACCGGTTTTTAAAAGATTTGTCTATCATTTTAGCTTTGTGTATTCCCTTATTTTCCTTCTACTTACAAGGAAGCAAGTAATTAACACACTTTCTGTTAATGTTTATCTTGATTATAATAAAGTAGATAGAAGTATATGCTTTTAACAATAATTTGTTACAGTGATGTAAAGATAGTCATGCGAATGGAGTACATCAGATTTTTATAATTTTGCGCACTTTAATTACCAATTAGCTGAAGCTTAAATAGATAGGCGCATGCTTATTAAACGGAACTCCCAGCTTTAAACCTTATTTTCTCGCAAACTTTTTCCAACAGTTTTCCATATTGAAAATGCTCCTCACGATAGAGTTCTTCACTGATCTGCTTCAAAATTTTATACTACCTCTCAGAAATACATTAAAGAATTGGTCATATAGTTTTTCGAAATAATGCTGGAAGTAATAAAAATCAAGAATTTTAGAATGTACGAAAAATAATAATTTGGATACATTAATTAGGGCTAATATAAAAAAATAATATGCAATATCTAATTAAATCTCATTTACAGTAAAACTCGGTATTTTTATGAAAATATATTTTAAAATACATGTAGCTCAGTTCTTTTAGAACAATGTATTTATGCAGTAAAATTATTATGTAAATAACCGTTAAGCTTGAATTTTGATACATGGAAAGTTTTTTCAATATTTATGTATAATAATTGGTATAAATTTCAATAATATATCCCACATACTGTGAATTTTCTAAATTTCACAGTTCATCTTACTCTTTGCTAGGAATCACGTAGCGGGTTTTTCGAGAACATTCAGCTGCATTTCGACGTTGTTACGCGAGTTGCAGTTGGTACAAAGCCTGCAGTTGGGCGTTGCCGGATCCATCAGAAGACAGAGAAAATCGCTTTGCACCTTATATCCAGAAGTGAGTGAAGAGGTTTCCAGCAGTCCTCCCTCAGCCATTTCAGAATGAGGTTGAGATATGCCGAAAACGTTCCATTGACATAACAGTTTCTGGCGAAGACGTTTCCAGAAGATGTCCACTTGCCAAAATAATTAATAAATTAATTTCACTATTAACAGTGTTTCTTTGCGTCTCTTCTCGCAAGCGCTGATCTGTCCTGCGGTCCATAGTCTCCTGCAGTTCCTTCAGATTTTCCATTTTTCCTGAGACAAATTTTCAAACAATCCAAGGTCAAGGTAGTAGTGGTTTTAGACATAATTATGTTATAAGGCTGCGCCAAAATATTTGACTCCCTCATATTATGGATTCCTGATGAGGTATTTTTACTTTCTCTACACGTACTATGCACATAGTGTATAGAGAAAGTAATGTAATGCACCGAAAAATTCGATACCTAGATTTCACCGAAAATACATGTTTTGGGAACCCTGAAACCTAAAAAAGCATTGTTTGAAAAATATCTGTGTGTGTGTGTGTTTGTCTGTGTGTGCATGTGTGTGCGTTTGTCACAGCATTTTTGTGGACAGCATAGCTCAAAAACGAAAATACCGTTAAATACCAAACTTGGTATTCAAGTTTGGTATCTTGCAAGGATACGGCATGAACCCAGCTGCCCTTTCCATGGAACTTTTTTTGGAAATTTTGATTTTCTCAAAAATGGCTCTAACGATTTTGATTAAAATATCATATATTAAAGATATTTACCTGACAAATAATATGTATATCTTGAATTTTCTGAGTATAGCCTCTGAAGACTACTTAATTCTGGACGAATTTTGCGGAATTTGTATAACTGCTAAACAGTAAAAATAGACAAAGACTTGTCTCACAAAACATGTGGAGCACATTAAAGCACACAATTTATGTTGCATATTTTTTTTCGTGGAGTTGATCGTTTTTGAGATAGTCCTTGTTATTTGTTTCAATTTTAAAATACCTATACTTTTAACATACGGAAATTTGACAACTCTGGTCATACAAACAAAGGAATTTCAATCACATAACAACCAGCTTTTAAAAGATTTGACTATCGCTTTAGCCTATGGTACTCCCTTACAAGGAAGCAAGTTCTCCAATTTTTTCTCGACTAGCACGAAGTAAATAAAAGAATAAGCTGTTTAACAATAATTTGTTGTAGAGATGTAGAGAAAGCCATATGAATGAAGCACATAAGATTTTTACACATATAAAAATAATCTACTTTGGAATTCGCTTTTATTTCTTGTAATAAATATGATTCAGGAGAATATCAGCACCCCATATAGTTAATTGGTTGCCTAAGTGATAAAGCATACCAAAACTGTATAAATATAAACTGAAATTACATAGATACATTTAGAATTAACAATAAGAGTTTAGCCAATATTTATATCCTAACCACAAAATTTGCCAACATTTTGTGAATTTCAGGCCATTGTTTGTAATATATGATGTTCGAATGGCTTTTTTTTTTCTGTTGCATTTCAAACATCAAAGTGCAGTATGCAAATGTTTATTATTCTTTGTGCTTTCGTCGCGTGTAAGTGTTTTGATTTTCTGAAATCAGTTTTGTTTTCCAACAATAAGTATCATAGTTATGTGTTGATTTTCTTAGTTGTAAAGTCAGTTATTATAAAAATCTTATGTGTACCATTCACATGACTTTCTCTATATCCCTGCAACAAATTATTCTTAAAAAAAACTTATGCCTCTATTTATTTCATGCTAATCAGAAAAAATTAGTAGAAATAGTCTTATTACTTGCTTCCTTGTAAGTAGAAACGAAATAAGGGACTACCATAGGTTAAAGTGATAGTCAAAATCTGGTTGCTATGTCACTGAAGTTCCTTTGTTTGTATGGACAGCAGTTGGCAAATTCCTGTATGAGAAAAGTATACGTTTTTCAAAGCAGAAACCAAAAATAAGGAATGTCTAAAAAACGATGAACTTCACAAAAAAGTATATAACATAAATGATGTGTTTTAACGTGGTCTACATTTTTCGTGTAATACGTTTTTATTCATCTCTTACGGTTTAGCAGTTATTTAAAATTCCGTAAAATTCATCCAGAATAAAGTACTCTTCAGAGGCTATTCCCAGAAAATTCGAGATATACATTTTATTTGTCAGGTAAATGTCTTTAATATACGAAATTTTAATCAAAATCGTTAGAACCATTTTTTAGAAAACCAAAAATTTCGAAAAACGTTCCATGTAAAGGGTAGTTGGGGGTGGGGGGATTTTCTCAAAATATTCGTGTCGTATCCCTGGAAGATACGAAACTTAAATACCATGTTTGGTATTTTACCAACTCTTCGTTTTTGAGTTATCGTGTTCACAGACACACGGACACACGGACCTTTTTCCGAAAATGCTTTTTTTAGACAAAGGGGAACCCAAAACATATATTTCCGGTGAAATCTCGGTATCGAATTTTTGGGTGGAGTGCAATACCTTCTCTTTACACTATGTACTTAGTACGTATAGAGAAAGTACAAATATTTGCAGCATTCAACAAGGCACATAAATTGCATTGAGCGATTGCAATTTCTTACAAGAATTGTACGAAATAATTGTGAATAAAACTAAAATTCTACAAAGAAAATCCCAGCGAATATTATTTGAGAAATCGCCAGGTAGTCTGAATCTGTGAAGCTCAACAAGTCCATTAAAACGCCCTAAGATAAGAGTCGATTGCTAATTCAAATTAGGCGCAAGCGCGAGTAAATTTCTATTTAAAATTCAGCGCGAACGCGAAGAGGATCTCCTGCTTCAGAGTCATTATAACAAATATACATATGAAAACATCTGATATGTTCCATTCACATGACTTTCTCTACTTCTGTGTAACAAAATATTGTTAATAAGCTTATTCTTCTATTTACTTCATGCTAGTCGAGAAAAAATTAGCAGAAATAGTCTTATTATTTAGTTCCTTGTAAGTAGAAGCGAAATATGGGAGTATCATAGATTAAAGTAAAGTCAAAAGCTGGTTGTTATGGACTGAAGTTCTTTTGTTTGTAAGGACACGAGTTGACAAATTCCTGTATGAGAAAATACAAGTTTTTTTTCAAAGCTGAAACCAAAAACAAGGAATATCTCAAAAACGATTAACTCCTTGAAAAAAATGTATATAACATAAATTGTGTGTTTTAATGTGCTCTACATTTTTTGTGTGCTAAGGCTTTGTCCATTTCTTACGGTTTAGCAGTTATGCAAAATTCATCCAGAATAAAGTAGTCTTCAGAGGCTATTCCCAGAAAGTTCAAGATATACATATTATTTGTCAGGTAAATATCTTTAATATACGATATTTTAATAAAAATCTTTAGAGCCATTTTTGAGAAAATCAAAAATTTTGAAAAAATTTCCATGTAAAGGGTAATTGGGGGTTGGGAGATTTTTTGAAAATCTTCGTGTCGCATCCTTGGAAGGTACAAAACTTATATGCCAATTATGGTATTTAACGGTCTTTTCATTTTTGTGCTATGCTGCACATAGGCACACAGACACACACACGGACCTTTTCCAAAAATGTTTTTTTTTTGGACTCAAGGGGATCCAAAACATGTATTTTCGGTAAAATCTCGGTATCGAATTTTTGGGTGCAATACAATACCTTCTCTATACACTATGTACATATATTACTTACTGTAGAGAAAGTAAAAATGTACATATGAAAAACTATTAAATGATAAATGTGCACAATACATTATACACAAAGACCTGAATAACAATGTTTTCAAAAAGTTGCAAGTGATTCCTTAAGAGCACTAAGCACTTTTTCAAAAATAAATGAGGTTTTTAACGAAACTTTTTTCAAATTGTGAACGAAGAAACAAGGAAATGTCCCAAGTGCACCTTCCAGCAGTCCTATTGTCTCTAGACTTTTGAGTGGTATTTATTAAGAAAATAAGGTATGGTAGGGTTATATATTGATTGCTTTTCTACATTGACTTCTTCAAGTTGAGTAATATGGTTCTCAAATCTAATACTGGGTAAGTATTAAGTATGAGAAAAGATTTTGAGATATTGTTCAAATAGCAACATTATAAATGTATGCTATTCTGTCTCGGTTTGTCTGTCTCTCTCTCACACAGTTTTTTTATGGATGGAGAGATCTTAAACAACACGCGAAATGCAAAGAACCGCAAGAGTTAATGCAATTACAGTACAGAAAGATTAAATATGGCGATTCATCATCTTCTTAAAACAGGAAATATTTTACTTTTAATAACAGAGAAACTGTCTAACGTGTACTTAAAGAAACTAATAATACTAATGGAAATATTCATTCTTCACGAGATAAAAAAGAATGTTCATAATCCTAACGGAACCCAAGAGTTGGAAATAATGTGCGAGAATGTACACGCTGAACGACCGACGCGGGGAGCATACCAAATGCGTGCTTTATGTCAGTATTAATGGGCGATCGGTAATCTGGCGATGCGAATCAATCGCGCGTCACATGAGAGCTGCGTGAACTCTCCTCGCGTGGTGATTAGCGCCAACACCATATTGCATTTTCTTATCCTTTTACATAAACTTACAATGAAGTATAACATAACGGATTACGACAATAGAGTAGATAAACTAAAAACATTTAGTCAGACTAAAAAATTCAATGCCATAGGCGGGATTTGAGCCACGGAACTCCCGGTCTCTAGCAGGTTGCTCTACCACTGAGCAACCATGGCAGCATGCTGGCATAGCACAGAATTTCTCAACTGACTAGCATGTTTCCAGGTAAACCACAAGGTGATCTCAAATTATTTTGAGATGCCAACACCAACCCTAATGGTGACCTACACTGTTGTAAGTACTTTAAGTCCCAGGATTCATAGTATAGTCAACTATTATACTCTAGTATTGATTTAATTGTTTTTTTCACACAAGCCGTGTGTAGCATTAGAGTTGGATGGGTAGAGTCACACTGAAAATATCAATACCATAGTCGGGATTTGAACCACGGATCTTCCGGCCTCTAGCCGGTGGCTCTACCACTGAGCTACCATGGCAATATTCCGGTACGAAATTAAATTTCTCAACAAACTCGCATGTTTCCCGGTAAACCACAAGGTGATTTCAAATTATTTTGAGAGGACAAACCCCAATGACGACTTATAATGTCGTAAGCAGTTCAAGACCCAGAATTTCATAGTATAGCTAATTATTATGGACAATTATGATAATTAAATTGTTTTCTCAAAAACAATTACAGAAACCGTGTGTAGGACAGGAGTTGGAAAGGTAGAGTCAGACTGAAACATTCAATGCCACTGTCGGGATTTGAACCACGAATCTTCGGTTCCCTAGCCGGTTGCTCTTCCACTGAGCAACCATCTGTGGTTCAAACCCCGACTTGGCATTGCATTTTTCAGTCTGACTCTACCTATCTAAAACATTTAGCTGCCTTTAAAATTAATTTTGAATTATCAAAAGCTTTTACATGAATGTTCTGTAGCATTAGTTCAACAAATAACAGTTATTAATATACTGTGATTTTGTACAGTTTTTCAATGTTACTCCTTGTTACTAATGTGACTTGATTCAGTTGCTGTTGCTTCAATTTAATGTTGTGGCTTGTCTTAACTGCCACTTCACTTTGCCTTGCACATTGCAGTTCAACGAATCACCTGCGAAGCAGCCAACTTTTTCTTCCGCTTCACACGCTCGAGAATCGAATACAGTATGCTTATTCGGGGTAATGTGGGGGAGAATGAGCACGAATGATTAAAAAAACACGAATAATCGAGAAACCCGCAATTTAATGGTTTTAAGAAACAACATAAATATGTAAATAGGAAATTATGTTTAATTTTTTTTTTCAACGTGCTTTTTTTTTTGTTAAAAAGTTTATAGCAATTAGTTTTACAACTGTTTCCCCCTTCTCAAATCTTTCAATTAATTCAATTTTTGTTTTAATGTTAACACACGTTTTTTTTTTTCGTTTCTCCGCCATATATTTTACAAATTTCGTTTAACTTACTTCGTTATCACTTACACGCTCATTAATATCAGAAAAAAATTGAACTTGTTTTTAATTTACACGGATCAGGCAGGCCGATAACAATGGAAACGGCACTCAGTTGTCACGCGGTGATCGTTAAAAGAATAGAAATTACTTATTGTCACGCGGCGGGTCCTTTATTGCTGTTTCCCAAAGAAAAACAGTTTACAATATTATTTATGGCGGAGAAGGGAATGCACGGATAATTCGTACACGAACAATCGGGAGCATGCTGTACTGGAATACATTAATTGCGAGTAGTATTCGATGTACATCACAATTCTGAAAACTGCACTTTGTCGTATCAGCAGCATCACTAATTCTGCCTTGCTAATTCATTTTTCTCTTGCTGCCAGACTTGTTTATAAACCACTGTCAGAAATTTCAAGAATGATCACGGGAGGCGGGGAAACAGAGAGTCCATCACTATCTTATAGCAACTCGAGGGCGCTCTCTGGAATTACGTTGTGTAGAGTGTCCCACCGTATTTCTTTCTCCGAACAATCGATGGCGAGCACTGGAGACGTCGCCCGCGGTTGGGCAGAGCAGTATCCATCACATCACCTTCTAATAAACTATTGTATTTGAATTTGTCGACCTATTACACATTTATTGAAGATATAAATAAAGAAACACCTACATTTCAAGCACTATGAGGTACCATTAAACGAACACTGAAAGGGAAAACAAGAACAGATACACACTTCCTGTCTTGCTATATGGCAGTGAAATATCGACTCTAAGAAATAAAAACTTTAGTAAACTAGAAGCTGCTGAAATATATTTCGTAATATCTGTTGAAGGATGCACAAGAGAATACCGATTTAGAAATAAAGATATAAGAAAGGAAATAAACATTAAAATCACTATAAAATTAATTAATTACGGGGAAAACTGGCTTTAACACCAGAAAGAGAACTTAAAAAAATAATAATTAATAAACCAAGAGGTCAGAAGTTGTGGGAAGACCTAGCAAAAGCTGGATTGATGTGAGATTGGAATAGGTAGTAGCCTAATCCTTGGTTGAAGAAGAAGAAATAGAATGGGTGTAAACTCTTGCATTTGCGCTGTGTTAACGTTTACCTTTCATTATCAGTGGTGATTAAGACACTGTGAATATTCATCAATGTCGTTAAACATAGAAGCTAAGTCATGAGCTGGACTTTTGAACTAGTAAATTAACACATATTCAGATCTTTCTTCTCAAATCTCCAACATATCCAGGAAGAAGTAGAGTAAAACGACTCCTCAAAAATATAAATAGTACCCAAACATTCGCTACCAAGATTTCACCGGAAATACACGTTTTGAGACCACTGAGACCCTCCCCACAAATGTTTACTTTCTCTATACGTACTATGTACATAGTGTATAGAGAAGGTATTGCACTCCACCAAAAAAATCGATATCGAGATTTCACCGGAAATATATGTTTTAGGGTCCTCTGTATCCAAAAAAAGTATTTTCAGAAAAAGGTCCGTGTGTCAGTGTGTCCCTGTGTCCATTTATCTGTGAACATGATAACTCAAAAACGAAAAGTAAGTAAAATACCAAACTTGGTATTTAAGTTTAGTATCTTCCAGGGATACTACACGAAAATTTTGAAAAAAATTCACCCCACCCCAAACTGCCCTTTACATGGCACTTTTTTCGAAAATTTTGATTTTCTGAAAAATGACTCTTTAACGATTTTGATTAAAATATCGTATATAAAAGATATTTGCCTGACAAATAAAATGTATATTTTGACTTTTCTGGGAATAGCACTTGAAGACTACTTTATTCTGGGTCAATTTCACGGAATTTTGTATAACTGCTAAGCCGCAAGAGATGCACAAAAACTTACAACACAACACTTTAAAACACACTATTTATGTCATGTACATTTTTTGTGGAGTTGATTGTTTTTGAGATATTCCTTATTTTTGGTTTCAGCTATAAAAACTTATACTTTTCTCATACAGGACTTTATGAACTCGTGTCCATACAAACGAAGGAGCTTCTGTCACATAGCAACCAGCTTTTGACTATCACTTTAACATATGTTACTCCATTATTTCACTTCTACTTACAAGGAAGAAGGTAATAAGACTATTTCTGCTAATTTTTTCTCGATTAGTAGGAAATAAATAAAGTTATGTGAATGGAACACATCAGGTTTTTAAAAGCATATCCGTGTGTGTGGAGGGGGGGGGGGGCGACATAGCTCAAAACGGTAAAATAACAAACTTTATTTAAGTTCAGTATCTTCCAAGGATGCGAAACGAAGATTTCAAGAGCATTTCCCCAATACCAACTACCGTTGTCATGAATCGTTTTTAAACACATTAACAATTAAAATGTCACATATTTAAGATATTTTCATGATAAACGAAATGTATATCTTGAATTTTCTAGAAATAACCTCTGAAGACCTCTTCATTCTGAATAACTTTTGTGTAAGTCGTAAACCATAAGAGATTAACCATAAAAACATACTGCACAAAAATGTAGGACACACAATATGTCATATACATATTTTTGTACAGTTAGCTATTTTCGAAATATTTTATTGTTATTGGTTTCAATTTTAAACTACTTAACATTTTTCAAGCGGGGAGCCAACTTTCGTTTCATCTCTTTTGTTTGGCTGACGGAATTGCAAAATTTGTTTCACATAGCATAGTTTTTTTAAAAGAATTGACTATTGTTTTGTCCTAGTGAATGCCCTCATTTCCCTTTTATGTTTTTACAAGGAAGTAAGTAATAAGACCGTTTCTTCTAATATTTTTCTGATTAGAATGACTTAGATAAAAGAGTATCCTTAGTAAGGAAAGTATGTTTGTGGAACAACTAGAGAAAGCAATGTGAATGGAATACACAAGATTTTTCCTGTTGATTTATGTTGCGTTGTAACTTGTGTTCTAATTCAGCGTTGAAATGATCTCTTCAGTTTAATCTATACCTTTTTAAATTAAATTGTAACAGACTATACAATTACTTCTTGTCTAAAATCAGCACTTTAGTAATGCATAACCTGATACAAAGGGGAGTGCTAGAAGTATTATCAATATTAAAACTACAAGTTTTCTGCTTCTGTTTCCATTAGAATCCTCCAAAATATGTCAAATAGTAGGTCAAGAGAGAATTCGTATCTTTGTCTCACTCCTCTTTAATGGCTTCTACTCATGGATGACACATATTTTTATTCTACATATGTAATTTTGTATAATTTGCTAAATAATTATTATGCTAAGCCTTTAATTTTAATACCTCCCAAGGCATACATATTTCCATAGGCACCAAAATATTTACTATAATAAGTGGACAAAAAACAGACTTTTAGATAAACATGTCAAGAATAGGGCGCCATTTTCTGAAACTATTCTGTTGCTTCAACAATAAGCGGTTTGTAAAAATATCATAGCTCTTGATTACATCATCAAACTGTCATATTTTCCCAAATGCGATGATTGGTACCGCCTTACATTCTTCTGGTATTGTATAGTATTCTATAAACTTATGTTGGGTTGATATCACTTTATTATCATTGTTGTTTGTTGTAGCTGCCACCTCTGTCAGATAATCTCAGCTGAAGACAGGGCTTCCTCAGCTGTTCCGACATTTCATGAAGTCCTCTTGAGTATCTGAAGGCGCACCTGCTGGGAGCTTAAGTTTGTTTTCGTTTCTTTTTTGGCGCTTGCTTTTTCAATTTCCACCAGATACTTCAGATGCATCGTAGTGCCTACCCCTTTACACACATTTTGCTTAATAGCGTTTATCTTTGCTTCACTCACCACTTATTTTCTCAGATCCTTCATTATAAATTGCAAACACGGTTGCCTTTCAACAAGTATACTCAAGTAAGCTGTTACGTCGCTGTGTTGGTAGAAAATTGATTTGTTAATTAAGCAAGCAATGTAAAAGAATTAGAGACGGCGTTTGAAACAACCGTTTCGAGGAGCATTTCTTTCTGCTTGTTTACTGGCACCGTTGGTTACAGGTTCATTAACAAAATTATAAATATTCCTGTCAAAGAGCTGGTATTTTTCTTCCGTCCTCGAGGGATTTTAAGGACTTTATTGTACGTTGCGAGCATAAGCCTGTGTATGCTGAATGAAGCTGTACTTACCGGGGTCGAGGGTTTACGAGAGAAAAAATGACTGCATCCACGACAGGACATGTCTCGTCCAGGGAAATCACGTAGTAAATTTAAATTGCAGCTCATCACATCGAGAACGTGACAAATTGTCTCGCAAAGGTGTTCACTTAAGTACCTCCATCCAGCTAGGCTCTCTTAAATGAGGATAACTCAACCACCACTCTCCCTTTTTCTCTTCCTAGTCTTATTTTGGTTTGGGTCCAGCAGCTTGCGTACGCTCTCTTGACATGGTGATAATGTGTTATTGATGATAGCGATACACATTTTTGTTTTCGTTCGGTATTCTTCTAATCATAAGCACTATTTCCATATTCTCTTATGCGTTTATCTTCTAACTTTTCACGGTCCTCTTGTTACTAACAGAGAAGGTATTGTATTCGATAGTGAGATTTAACCGGAAATACTATTTTGAGAAACTTAATAAAAATCAGTTTTAGAAAACGCTTCATGTTTATGTGTGTCTGTGGTCAGCATAATTAAAAAACGAAACGTTTTCGGTTAAATACCAAACAGAGTTTATGTTCAGTAGCTTTCCTGAAAATTTTCAAGAGAATCCTTTCACCTCAAACCATCGTTTATATGAAAAACTTTTAGAAATTTTCTTCCCAAAATAGTTCTAACAATTTTGATTAAAATATGATATATTACAACTATTTAAATGAAAAATATAATGTATACCTATGTTGAATTTTTTGAGAATAGCCGCTGAAACTCTGTTCTTCCTGGATGAATTTTGCTTAACTGGGAAACCATAGTAAGAGGTAGACAACAATTTAGTACCCAAAATGTAGATCTCGTTAAAAGATATAAATTATATGAAATTATTGTTTTAAATTAAATTGTGTTATGAAAGAAAAGAAATAGAATAACATATTTGAACGATGTATTGCACTATAGAGTTCTCTTTTGCTGTTGTAGAATTACCACCCCTGCAAAATATATCAAATTTAATAAATATATCACATACAGGAGGCAGCGTGTTCCTGATAGCATAACAACAAGAAAAGAGTGGGCATACATTCTTGTACTATTAAACCTGTTGTTTATGCTTTACTTGTTTTCGAAATCCCAGAGAAAGTCAGTTTTATTTATGAAATTTCACCAGATGTATGCTACACAGAAAGAGGTGGAGAGGAAGGGCAAGAGATAAGTGGGAGAAAGCGGAAAAGAGAAGAAAGAGGAGAGAGATAGAGAGAGGGGGGGAGCCGTGTGTAGGATAGAAGTTGCATAGGTAGAGTCAGAACGAAAACTTCAATGCCATAGTGGGATTTGAACCCCGGATCTGCCGGTCTCTAGCCGGTTGTTCTAACCAGTAAGTTACCATGGCAACATACCGGCATGTTATTAAATTCCTCAACTGTCTCGTATGTTTCCCGGTAAACCACAAGGTGATCTTAAATTATTTAGAGATGACATACCTCAATGACGACTTACAACGTCGTAAGTACTTTAAGTGACGGGCTTCATAGTTTAACCAACTATTATAGTCAATGCGAGTCTCTTGAGGAGTCAATGCGGGAAATATGGAGTCAGTTGAGGAATATAATATCGTGCCGACATGCTGTCACAGCAGCTCAGTGGTTAGAGCAACCGACTAAAGACCTTACACACAGCTTTTGTGAAAAAAAAACAATTACATTAGCACTAATTCACCATTATATGTAAACTATGTGAAATAAATGAGTAAACATAGCTAAGCCCGGTAATAAAAGAACTTACGACATTGTAAGTCGCTATTGGGGCATGTCCTCTCAAAACATTTTGAAATCACCTTGTGGTTTACCGGGAAACATGCGAGTCAGTTGAGGAATTTAATACCGTGCCGGATGTTGCCATGTTAGCTCAGTGATTAGAGCGATCGGCTAGAGACTAGCAGCTATGTGGTTCAAATCCCGGCTATAGCACTATATCTTTCAGTCGGACTGAACCTATCCAATGTCGTCAGCTGTGTGCCCATCTTCGAGGTCGTTAAACAATTACGTAGTGTTTTACTTGAAAGTTTATCTTCATCAACGGCAAGATTGACCCAGTTGGCCTGTTTCGGCTCAGCAAAGATCATCTCTCCAACGACGTTTAGGTCTTCTCTCACCGAGCTTTCCTCCGGGTTTGTATTTTGAAACTATTTTAGTTAGTCTATGATCTAGCATCCGTTCTATATGATAGGACCAGTTGTGTTTGTATATAGAGATTTTCTGTTTAAATTATATATTTTTAATTTGTCTCTATTTATTTAATTCCTTATGTGGTCCAACAATATTTCTCAAAAGTATCATTTTTGATGTTTCCCCAATTCTTTTATTACTTCTGTTCACCACCCATTTTTGGAATCATATGGCACGGCAATGAGAGTTCATAAAACTTCAATATTGTATTCTTTCAGGTCTTATTGTTCAGATTTCGTTTAACAGTACCACATATGTTCTAAAATAATGTTTGTTTTATATCTCTGTTACGATAAAATGTAATATCATATCCCAAATAATTAAAATGTTGTAGTTGTTACATTTTTGTATCTTTCATTATTATTTTTATTTGATTTTTCACTAAAAGGCTATGACCCTTTTTTTGTGTTAAAATATTTAAATTGTTCCGACTCATTATTTTTCCAAATGATGTTTTGCTATTTTCATTTCCAGCAAAAGTTATTGATCGTCAGCAAATAAGATTGTATTTAGGTTAGTAGAATTAAATATAAAATTACTTCTCAGTGGGGATTGCCGATTAACAACTGTTGAAAGAAAATTATAAATAAATAATGATGTAACGGACATCGTCCTATTCTTCACTAAAAGACAACCTTCATTGTTTCATACAATAGCATAAAATTACAGATAACCAGTTTGGGAACATAATTAGATTTGGTAAGCAGAGTCACTTGAAGATCTCAGTGCCACATCCTGCACTGGAGCCAGGATCTTCGATTCTCCATATTTCCATAGAAGTGGTTCAAAATAAGGCAATGTCCGAATATTGATTACAGGCAAAATAGGGTTTGCTTCCTAAAGAGATTGCTTGATTTCAGGGCCTCATAGTTTAGCCAACTATTAAAAGCCAAATTTGACATTTAAGTTCAGCATCTTCCACGTAGATTTTCAAGAAAATTCTCTCATCCCAAACCAAGCTTAAACTAGCAAAAATGTTGAAAGTTTTAATTTTATCAAAAATGGCTCTAATTACTTTGTTTAAACTATCGTATACTAAAGAAATTTAATAAAAAGTGTGGTCTTGAATTATCTGAGAATAGCCATTGAATTCCTGTTCATTCTGAATGAACTTTTGCATAACTGGTAAACCGCGAGAAATAGACCAGAACGTATTATCACCACACAAACTATGTAGATCTCGGATAGGTAGAGTCAGACTCAAATCCCGGCAATAAATAGCCGGGACTTGAACCACGGGTCTCCCGATCTATAGTCGGTGGCTCTACCACTGAGCTACCATGACAATATGCCGGAACGGCATTAAATTTCTCAACTGACTCGGATGTTTAGTCTGACTCTACCTACCCAACTCCTGTCCTATGCAAGGTTTATGTGAAAAAAGCAAAAGCAATGGGTATATCTCGTTAAAACACGCAATTTATGTCATATGGTTTTAGAGTTAACGATTTCCAGGATATTTCTTTTTATTTGTTTCAAATTTAAAATAATTATACTTTTTTCAAACAGAAGATTCTCATCTGCATTTCTTTTGTTTTACTCCTAGGTATGCAAAGACATCCGAATTACAAAGTTAATCGCTTTTAAAATATTTGACTAGCTCTGCGTATTCCCGTTATTTCACTTCTACTTGTTAGAAACTAACTGAAAAACCATTCTGCTAATATGTATCTAGATTAGCATGAAGCATATAGAAGAATAATCTTTTATAAGAATATTTTGTTTGCAGAACAGGTACAGAATGTCCGTTTATTGAACACAGCAGATGTTTTTATTGTTATTCCAAAGGTGCAATAACACAGGGTAGTGTAAATACCAGCACTCAAGAAAGAAGTTGAGCAACTGGAATTGCGTGTGCTCTATGTTGAGAGTCGTTATTTTTTACCTAAGTGAGAGAGAGAATGCTTCTTTCTCATCATTAAGTGGCTGCTGTATGATGATGCGATGGGTATAGAATGTACGGGAAGCCGATGAAATGTTTCCCATCAAGGTTGTTCTGATGTCATCATTTACCAGTTTATCAAAGCAGATGAAAGCTTAAGCATGTAGCTTGACTTACTTTGTGGCAAATGTTAGAAATTAAAAACCCTCTAGAACCTGTACAATTATCAGAATTTCATTTCAGAACTTTTCGGTCTAAATTACATATTATTTACACCTAATTTAAACAAAACCACGGAAACTTAGATAATAAAGGAAACTTTAAAGCAGGTCTTAATAGCATTTTAGGTTTCAGCTCCTTCCTACTCAGCCACCCCTTTGAAATTTAAAATGGAACCCCTATATTTTAATTAAATTCTCTTAACATATATGTGGGAAGACAGAGACAGAGAGAGAGAGAGAGAGAGAGAGAGACAGAAAGAGAGAGTACTGTATTCTACCAAAAATTCGACACCGATATTTCACCATAAATACACCCTTAAATCCTCAAGAGGCATTTTTAGAAAATGCCCAAGTGTGAGTTTGTTTGTAGGTATGTGTGTGTTTGTAAGTGTAACTCCATAGCCCCAATCACCCTTTGCATGGGTAATTTTTCAAAAGTGTTGATTTTCTTAAATGGCTCTGACGACTTTGATTAAAATACCATATGTTTAAAAGGCTACACGAAAATGTATATTTCGTTGAAACACACACTTTTTGTCATATACATTTTTCTGTGGAGTTAGCTGTCCAGGTAGCGTTCCTTCTTTTATACTGTGGCTGGGACATGCCAAGTACCGCCCTCCTGTGTTGCCATTGGTTGTCGTTCGGCCAATGGATGGGGTCACTGCTTTCTGTGTTCCCATTGGCTCGCTGGCTGCAAGGTAGAATACTTTTCTTAGCAGAGGTCTCCAGAATGGTGTTCAAGTTTTTTCCATTGTCTCTGTTAACCTTATGTTCTTCTTTATATATCTAAATGATTTCACGTATAATGCGATGTTTATAATCTTCGTATGGTGCCACTAATTTTATGTTGTCATGATCAATGATGGCCAGTTTCAATAGAGGAAAGAGCGGCCTTTTCAGGCTGGTTAAGTTTGAGGTTTCTGATATGCTCTTTTTGTCTTGTGACTGCCGATCTTCCCGTCATGCGACCCAGTGAGCTCCAGGGCGCACTCCGGCGTCTCCACCCCGAAAAGGCAGCGGGACCTGACGGGCTAACACCAGCCATGCATCACTATCTTCCCAACAAGACTGTGCTTTTTCTAACTAAGGTTTTCAACATGTGCCTCACCTTGTGCCACTTTCCACGTGAGTGAAGGGAGATCCGGGTGATATGCATTTTGAAGCCGTGGAATGACCACTCCATCCTTCCAACTACCGATCCATCAGTCTCCTATTAGTTCTCTCGAAAGTTTTCGAGAGGCTACTGCTAAACCGCTTGTCCTCTCTTTTGGGCGACATTCGAGTCATCCCACACCATCAGTTTGGTTTTTGTCCTGGGCATTCTACACCCCAGCAACTACTGTGAGTGGTGGAGGCCGCTGCCCTGGGCTCCAGGACAGGGCCTACACTGCTGGACGTGGAGAAGGCCTTCTTTACGTCCTGGCACGCGAGGCTGCTCCTCAAACTCATCCATCTGGAGCTCCCGTTACACATCAAACACCTACTACACTCATACTTAAGACACAGAACTTTTCTTGTTGCAGTTGCGGGACACAAATCTACACTTAGGCCAATAAGAGGCGGAGTCCCCGAAGACTCTGTACTATCCCCCACTTTTTAGCGTCTACGTGGCCGAGCTACCAACAAAGCAGCACGTCAACATAGCTCAATATGCTGACGACGTGCTGTTATTCTGTACAAACAAACACCCACGCAGAGCCTTCAACCCCATTCAGAGACATCTTCGCCTCATCCAAGAGTGGTGCGAGCATTGGTGGTTGTCCATTAACCCGGAGAAAAGCCACGATATCCTGTTCACCAAGCGCCGCTTTCTCGCAAACTTCCCTTCATTCACGTACCTCAGACAAAGGGTTGAATGGATGAACACCATCACCTTACTTGGAGTGAAGCTTGACAAGGGCGTCACATTTGGGGAGTACATCAGGGAACAAAGGTGTCGGGAGGCAATGGAGCTGCGGCCTCCCTGTACCCGATGCTGAAGTCCACGATGCCGGTTCCCCTTAAGTTACGCCTTTTGAGGGCTCTCATAGTCCCCCTTTTAATCTACACCTGCGAGATCTGGGGCATGGCGGCAGACTCCAATCTACTGTTGCTGCAGGGGGTGCAGAATAGATGCATTTGGGCCATCTATTCTGTCCCTCTTGGATTTCCTACGAGACTCCTGCTCAAAGCCTCTGGTCTGCCATACCTGGAGGACAAGATTAGGCGTCGGGCAACAAAATTCAACGAAGGGTTACCATTCCATCGGAGCACCCTCGTTAGGTCTCTTGGGGATTATAATCCCACAAACCGCCGCTTCAGGCGATAACGGCTTCCCCGCATGGTTTGCGGGCATCCCCGGTAACGAAGGAGAACCTCCAACAGCTGCTACGGCTAAACTCCTTACAATCCTTCAAGAGTTGCTTGGAATCAAAATTTAACAACCCCAAAATAAACATTTTGCAAAATTATTACACCAACGGTGCACCAGGGCCGTTGCACCATAATTGGCAACCATCGAGGAGCAAAACTTGTTTTCTCCTGTCACTCCACAACCCCATTCTCACCCGCCATCCTTTAAAACTCCACATCCCGCCATAACGTGGTTAAGTTCTATAAAGAATAGAAACACCTCTAAAACACCTTCGGGCTGTCCTCAGCCTGCCATCTACACGTTGTGTTGGACAAGAGGAAGCTTCATCATAAGATGGGCGAAACGTTGGCATATTTTAGCCTCAAGACCGGAAAATAGGACCAAGATAATTATAGGGAAAATGTTTTATTTTATGCAGAATTTACCTAAAATTTATTTTCAAATATGTAATTACGATATAAGAAATACGCGTTTTGGATTATATTTGCTAAAATTACTCATTTCATATAATTACTTTTACTTAAATTTTAGACAATGTTGAAATACTGTACCAATGCATCAATGAGTGAAACAATCAATTCAAAATAATTACATTTTATAATGAGGATGAATTTTCAGTTTTCTATCTCTTGACATACAATGAACAACCAAGAATTTTCATTTTGAATCTTTTGCTTCTTTCAACGTACAGTGAATAACCATATACTTTCCCATATTTTCAGGGGCCATTGTTTGTCTCTTGTCGGCTAAAATGCTCTTATAAGCAGAGAAAGTTAACTCCACGTATCACAAAGTAACAGGAGCATATTTTAGCATAGTAATCTTATTTGCAGAGAAACGTTTTGGTAAATCGACAATGTCACCATTTAGTACTTTAGACATGGACACAAGCGTAGAGTACCCTGGATTCCTGTTTAGCACAACTTTGAATTTTCCCCCTACCTTCCTTCCTACATCCCCTTCAACTACACTAGGCCCCGCCGAGGCCAAGTGGTTAGACTACTCGCCTCTCACCTAGACGGCCTGGGTTTGATCCCAAGCGACCGCATGTGAGATTTGTGATGGACAAAGCGGCGCTGGGGCGGTTTTATCCGGGTTCTCCGGTTTCCCCTGCCATCGCATTCCACCGGTGCTCCATCTTTATTTATATATCATCAGTGTCACCGCCTGCGATAGCTAAAGCGGGCGTTAAACACTATAAAAAAATTGCAGCTACACTAAGCTTCTGTGACGCACGCTCCTTTAAATCTATAGAGTCATGAAGAAGGGACCCTGATGTTTCCAAATGCTTGCTGGCGCTAGGCAACCAGCCGAAGTTACTTTTGATGTAAGCACAGGAGTTTGCAACTTTCGGATCTTTAAAGATAACCTGAGATTCTCGTGTGGAAACAGCTACTTCTGAAGAGAACATGTTCACCACTGACTGGACTCCTTCAAAACGTTCACAATAGAAGTTCACGGCTTCTAACCACGTAATGGAATCTATACTGTAAAGTATATAATATATATAACATATAATAAGAATATATATACAGAGTGTTTCTAAAATACGGGGCAGAATTTCAGGTATGTATTTCCCACATGTAGACAATCCCGGAAATGCTTCATTTCCGAGTTATGGCCTTCACAACATTGAAATTCACTGGAACGTTTTTCTTTCCGCAGGTTGTTGTCATTACAGAAGATGTTCAAAATGTCCACCTCCTGCTTGAATACAGACCTCACATCGATGTCTCATTGACCTGCGAACACGATCCCAAACTCCAGGAGTTTTGCGTATGTCCTCACAACTTGCCACAATTCGATTCCGAAGGAATTCCAAATCCGGCACCGTAGACGAATAAATCAATGATTTTAAATGGCCCTACAAGTAGAAATCGAGAGGGTTCAGATCAGGTGAGCGTGGAGGCCAAGCAATTGGGTCACCTCTACCTATCCATCGATCAGGAAACCTTCGATCCAAGTACCGGCGAGCCGTAAGACTGAAGTGTGCAGGAGCGCCATCATGCAAGAAGTGAATGTGTTGATGATTGATCAGTGGAGTGTCTTCGAAAACGTCAGGTATGGTGTTTTCCAGGAAGTTTGTGTACGCCTGCCTCGTAAGTCTGTTTACAAATACATGGGGTCCAACTAATCGATCACCAATGATACCGGCCCACATGTTGAGGCAGAACCGCATCTGGTGATGAGATACAACAGTTGCACGTGAGTTTTCATGCGACCATACATGCTGATTGTGGAAATTTGTTATGCCATCTCTTGCGAACTGTGCTTCATCTGTAAATAATACGACGGCAGAAAAGTACGGATTTACACCACACTGTTGCAAGAACCACTGACAGAGCCTAACTCGTGCAGGGTAATCTGCTGGTGACAGGGCCTGTACACGTTGCAAATGATAAGGATACAATTGATACTCGTTCAACAGTCTCCAGACAGTCGTATGAGGAACATTGACTTGCAACGCTAACCGTCGTGTGCTGATAGAAGGAGTCCTGTCCACATCCTCCAGAATCTCCTCCTGCACTTCTGGAGTTGTAGATCTTGGTCGTCCCCTTCCCAAGCCAGGAGAGGTGAATGTTCCATACTCGCACAGACGGGAATGGAGACGTACAAATGTCTTCCGATCTGGACATTGTCGCTGTGGGTACCTCTCCTGGTACGAATGACGAGCCAGCGCAGCATAGCCGTCCGCCTTACCGTACATGAAGTGTATCTCTGCCAGCTCTTATTTGAATACATGTCGCACATTCTTAACGCCTAAAGAACACTGAATGTAACCTTCCTCAGAATGAACTATCAGAGCGCCCTCCTATTGTCTCCTTTGACGGCAAAGACCTGCGGAAAGAAAAACGTTCCAGTGAATTCCAATGTTGTGAAGGCCATAACTCGGAAATGAAGCATTTCCGGACATGAACTATTTTGATTGTCTACAGGTGGGACTTTTAATGTTGTAAAGGCCACAACTCGGAAATGAAGCATTTCCGGACACATGTTATAATGAACTATTTTGATTGTCTTCATTTGGGAAATACATACCTGAAATTATGCCCCGTATCTTATTGGAATTAATAAATCCATCTTGTAAGTACTGGTTCAGGAGGCAATGGGACATGTTGGTGATGATTTTTATAGCACTAAATTCTGTTTGGTGCTTTCACATAGACCTATTTTTGTTGCCGATATCAACTTATTCTCACAGGGAAAATTATTTTTTACTTCTTCAGCAACACGCCGCAATGCATGGGCCAACCAAGTGAAGTCAAGTACATTTTGGTAGAAAACCTTAAGAGCAGTAGCCGCTTTAATCATGTATGCTGCGGCATCTGAACACACAATTAAAACCTTTTCCTCAAACACGTCCTCTGGCCACAGAATCTTCATCCCATCATTTACGAATCTTGCAATTGTAGAATGGTTTGTTTATCCTAACACCTTGCCACAGATTAGAAATGGTTTTACTGGACTTTCGGAATCTAGTTTTCCTACTACTAAATTTGTATGCACCGACCCATGTCATCTGTAGTTTCCAAGCCAAATATAGGAGTCCAATTTCATTCCGTATATGAGCAACTGCATCTTCATAACACACATGAAGATAATTTTTCCTCAGAGTAGATTCGTCAGGAATAACCATGTTGCAATGCTTTTCTAGTAAGGAATATTGAGGAATTTAAAGTTAATGCCACGGAATATTAGCTGCAACCATTGCGCTGCACAGATCTTTAAAATATAATTTCCAGACGGTTCCTGTTGCATTTGTGTTAACAGAACTTGCTTTCTAGAAGACTGTAGGTGTTGGTTGTGTATGTGAAGAGCACTCTGGATATGTTGTTCCATTTGAGATTTCATGAAACAGCCAATTCTTTTACCGCATGCTCTTCAGGAAGAGAATAGGACGACACCACTTCAGAGAAGATACTGTACCTACCTATGCTCCCCGAAGGGTGCCCCGGGAGGGAAGGATGGAATGAGAGGAAACAATTGAAGGCCGGGATGAGGAGTTATGACTCAGAAATTACAGGGCAGGGTCTCCACAGTTTCCAGATTGAGACGCTCCGGTGGTTCCATATGCAGACCGGGGACTCCTGTCTCACTTAGAGGTCCAATTCCTTACAAGGGTGTGCTCCGGCAAAAAGAGAAGGCTGAGGGATGGCGCGAGGTCCACAGAGAGCATGTTTTTGTTTCTGCCTTGCTGCACCGAAACACTATCGCCGACACGTCCAATCCTGAAACTCACAAAACGGAGTGAAGAATGAATGAAATGTTTTGGAAAGATATGGAGAGGCAGGGCATTTGGGGGATGAAAGAAACTACTCCAGCATTCGCCCGATGACTCCGGTGTCACCCTCCTCCCTGGGTGAATCATTTAGTTAAGCACTGGCCTTCTAATCTCATGATCGCGAGTTCAAGCGTAGCCCAGACTAATTTTTATGTATGCTTAAAATCGACAATCCCCTGTTAGTTGATTTATTGCAATGTAAAAGTAATTCTGCGGGACGAATTTTTAGTACCCCGGTGGCGCTGATATGATCCTGGCCATTGACAGCGTCATTAACAGGTACAGGTAACAGGTTTTCAGGGGAATGCGAGTCTCTGGCGACGTTGAGCTCTTACTAGAACGGGAACTTGTCAAATCCTGGCCATGCAAAGAAACGGATTTCAATCTCATATCAACCACATTTTGAAACATTTAACTATCGTTTTAGTCTAGTCCATTCCCTTATTTTCCTTCTACTTATAAGGTACAAATAATAGGACGGTTTCTGCTAATATTTTAGCATGAAATAGAAGAATAAGCTTATTAACAATAATTTGTTACAGAAATGTAGAGAAAGTCATGTGATGGAACAGATGATTTTTTAAATGTTTTTGACAGTTAAATGGTTGTAAATGTAAAGTGTGCATAGATGGGAAAACCAAGATAAAAAAGAAAAACTTTAAATGTTACATCATAGTAAAATTTAAATTTCTAAACTCGTCAACAGCATAAAAAGAATTTTAACCCTTATTGATAAATTGATTTTATATCTTGACACTACTATTGCTTGTATTCTGCCTTAAGGTAACGAAAATACATTACAGCACATTATTGAAAGTCCATAATTTAAGAAAGATGGGACAGCTAACACAGAACAAAATGTTTATGGTGTAGACCAACAAAATTCTGGTTTTAAATAAAAAGAAAAAATCGTCCCCACGGTCTTTGTATAAGTCAATAACCCCTTTAATGCCATTCAATGCTATGTATTTTATTTAACCATAATTGTATGATAAATGAACAATTTTGTGTTTACTACCGCAATCTGCTGCATTTCACTTAAACGTGAAAAAGGTGAAAGCAGTAAAATATAATGCACGGAGAAAAATAAATGACAGTTGAAAAACAGGTGAGGGTTGCTTGAAGTTCCAGTTTAAGAACCAGTGTGGCATGCCCGCCTGTTACTGCATGTGAAAATGTTGTATACAAGTTTGTAGTCATGTTTTTTCCAACTTCGGCAATTTCCGGGAAGAAAGCAGTGTAGCGCTCTGGGTGGCCCTGGTGATAATCATAAAAACAGTTCAAGAATCTCAGATAAAAGCCGACTGACTGTACTTCAGAGTTTATTCTTAGACACTTAAGTTGACGCCAAAGGCCGGTCGAACATCTAATCGATAGTCGCACTCTCGTTAAAATCAAAACAACAAGAATGGCGTTATGAGAATGTAAATTTACGACCTCGAGGAACTCTCGCGCTAAGAAATGTCACTTCTCCACGCTTCAGGAATACTAATAAGATGTGGAAGTTTAATTTTATGAGTGACTTGGAGGGCAGATATGCGCTGGAACGTTTTAAAAGGAAAAGTGAACTCGAAGAATGGGCTATAGAGTTCTGATCTCGAGTTTCCTTCCGTTAATACTACCGTTTAAAAAAATAAAGGGATTTTAAAGACCCTATCAACTCGTTATTTATCAGGAACGTGGCTAATATCTCTAAACGTATAACATTTTATGTGCGTGTCTTATACGATGTAACCAAAGTCAGCACAGAAATATTTTCAAACTTAATGTTATTTTACCAGAATTTAAAGTATCCAATTTAATCTGACAGAAATTATTTTAAGCTATAAAGGCTATACAGGTAATGGCTTGCATTCCCATTTTAAGGAAATCTAAAGCTGAAAATCAAAGCTATACGAATTTTCAAGATATTCGTTTTATAGGAAATTTATGTTTTTATACCTTTAACACATTTAAGGACACTGGAATGTGTTTTGGGTAACTTAATTCGCGATATAATATTTTCAAAGAAGAACATCCTTGTTTGTTTTGAGCTAAGGTCTCAAAACGTTTAGAACATGTTCATAAATCTTTGCTTATTAAATACACATGATCCATAGGATAATTCTACGAATAATATTTGTGAGTATTAATTTAGATTGCTGCGTTTTACCGAAATCTGTATTTTTTTTATATTCACGTAAACTTACGTTTTGTGTGTATTTGTTTTATCATATGTACTGTACCTGCTTATATGAGTTTTCACCAAAAATATATTAAGTATTACAAATGGTCATCCTCTCTGGTATAGTGCGTGAGAGATCTGCTAGACTTGTGGTGAGATTACGTAAAGTTTTGTGTAAGGGTTTAAACACAGGAATGTAGAGACTGGGTTGAGGTTTGGTTTGGTGGCATTTAGATTGATAATACTAAGGTGGTAGCGCTATAGGTAGGCTCCTCAACGGTTGCTTCTTCAGGAGCATCATCCTTGCCGCTGCTCCGCTGGTGTCTATTTTTACTTTCTGTAGCCCCATATGTATAATGTACATAGGGATAGAGAAGTATTGTACTCCACCCAAAAATTCGATACCGAGATTTCACCGGAAATACATGTTTTAGGACCCCCTGTATCCAAAAAAATCATTTTGAGAAAAACGTCCGTGTGTGTGTGTGTGTGTGTGTGTCCGTGTGTCTGTGAACACGATAACTCAAAAACGAAATGTAGCTAAAATACCAAACTTGGTATTTAAGTTTAGTATCTTCCAGGGATGCGACACGAATATTTTGAGAAAAATCCCCCAACCCTTTACATGGATCTTTTTTCGAAAATTTTGATTTTCTTAAAAATGGCTCTAACGATTTAGATTAAAATATCATCTATTAAAGATATTTACCTAACAAATAAAATGTATATCTTGAATTTTCTGGGAATAGCTTCTGAAGACCTGTTTATTCTGGATGAATTTTGCTTAATTTGGCATAACTAGTAAACCGTAAGAGATAGACAAAAACTTACTATACAAAAAATTTAGGTCTTATTAAAATACATAAGTTATGTCATATACATTTTTCTCGTGGAGCTTACCATTTTCGACGTATTCATTGTTATTAGTTTCAGTTGTGAAGTACTTATACTTTTCTCAGACGGGAGTGTCCGTTTTTCTTTTGTTCTACACCTGGCCAAGAAAAGAAGCGATTTGTAATGACAATTGCATAACGACAGCTTTTAAAACATTTGACTATTGGTTTAGCCTGGTGTATTCCCTTATTTTCTTCCTACTTATACGGAACTAAATAATAACATTGTGCTAATGAGTACCACGATTAGCAAGGTGCAGAAAGAAGAAGAATCTTATGTATGAAGTTTGTAGAACAGCTAGAGAAAGTCATGTGAGTGTAACACATCAGATTTTTATTTTAATACAGGTTTGGATTTTGATGACTACTCATATGGGAGTACTTAGTTCAGATTTTTTTTCTGTTGGCCAGTTTGAAGCCTTCCTTACCCACAAGTCATGCGGGGAACCCGGAACTGCTTGCATCGGCGTTCAGTTGCGAAGTAGATCCCCAGAGTTCTGACATGAGCCTTCTTCTTAATTTGGGCTAATGTGGCGTAAACATTTTGAGCTCAGCGCCTGATTACATCCTCCACATATGGGATAGCCAAAACTTCATGCAGTAGCCTCACTGGAAAGCGTCGCCATACTAAGTATATGCTCCGGAGCTCTCTATTCTGTATTCGCCGTAACCAGAGAAGCCAGAAGTCTACTGCCATGCCCCACACCGCACTGACATAAATCATCAGAGGGATCAGTAGCGCTTTGAAAAGCCGTAGTTTTAAGTGGACGGGCATTTGGGAGGCCAGAACAGAGACCGTGGTATAGTGGTTACCATGCTAGACTCTAATACCCAAGGTAGCGGGCACAAACGCGGTGAAGATTGATGGACTTTTTCTGATGTAAAGAACTTTAGCATGACTTCCGTACAGGGAATAAACACCGTTTGTCCCGTATAATGCTATTTGCACGTAAAAGAACCTCATACCTTTAAAGAAAAGACCATTGGGTTAAATTGTTATTTTATTGCGAAAATCGTAATTTCGTCCTATAGTGTCATCTATGGGCGATGGACTGATTTTTCACCATTGCATATAGAGGCTAACTCGCAAACTAGAAATTCTCCTGATCAAGAAACATCTATAAAAAGTGGCTCAATGTATGGAAACTTGGCTTGTTGAACTTGAAAGCATTGAAAATTGTTTAAACTACCTTTGTATAATTTATTTGGATTCAGGGTTTCTCAAAACATATATTTACGTTGATTTTTCGATATCAAAATTTTGGGTGTAATACACTGACTTCTTTACCTATTACGTGCTGGATAAAGTAAACGTATGGGAATCTTGTCATAGTATACAAATGGAAGAGTTTCAGAGATTTAATATTTGAGGGAAGCATAATATTGTCTTATTGAGGCAGCCTCTGGAGTAAATTAACTTGTATAACCATAAATTCGTAGTTAAATTAAATGAGATAAAATCTTTTAGGAATGACAACTATTTTGAACCTACATGTTTCGTTCATTGCATAGTGTCTTGTTCTGAACTCACAAATGTTATTACTCGCGATTATGAAATACTGTGCTCCAGTTAGTCTCTCCCTCCCTCTCTCTCTCTCTCTCTGAGATGCTTTACTATGTTAGAGGACGAGGTTGTTTGACTTTTCTAGCATGTATTTTATGGCGATTATAAGATGTGTTGCAAGGACAAAATGCGTGAAATGTCAGCAGATTTATGGTTAATACATTAGTAACATACTTCTAAAGTAAATCATTCACCTCTCCTGAAAATTAGCTGAAAGTCCGGTCTGTATTAAAGGGAAATCCTCAATGTTTTGCGTTACTCTGACAATGCCAGAACGCATTTTGGTGATTTCTTTAATAGCCAAAATACAGAAATCGAATTATGGATTGTTAAGTATCAATAAGCGTTGAGGCTGTTTAAAAAAAATATGACTGCTCCATTCACATTACTTTCTCTACATCTCCGAAACAAAGCTTATTCTTCTTCCACTTCATGGTAATCGAGATAAACATTGGCAAACATTGGTTTATTACTTAGTTCCTTATAAGTAGAAGGGAAATAAGGGAATACACTAGGCTAAACCGACAGTCAAGTGTTTTAAAATGCAATTGCTATGTGATTGAAATCCGTTTCTTTGCGTGGCCAGGTGTTGACAATTATCCATATGAGAAAATTATAAGTATTTTAAAACTGAATCCAATAACAAGGAATATAGCAAAAACGGTAAAATCCACGAAAAAAATGCTTAAACATCAATTGTCTGTTTTAATGCGCTATACACCCTTTGTTAACTAGTTCTTGCCGGTTTACCAGTTTTGCAAAATTCGGCAAAGTTTATCCAGAATAAAGATGTCTTCAGAGGCTATTCCCAGAAAATTCAAGATATATATTTTATTTGTCATGTAAATATCTTTAACATACGATATTTTAAACAAAATCATTAGAGTCATTTTTGAGGAAATACATTTTTCCATGTAAATGGTAGTTGAGGGTGGGAAGATTTTGATGAAAATCTTGTCGCATCCTTGGATAATACTTAACTTAAATACCAAGTTTAGCATATAACGGACTTTTCGTTTTTAAGCTATGCTGCCCACAGACAGACAGACAGACAGATAGACACACACACACTGACAGACACACACGGGCATTTTTCTAAAAATGCTTATTTGGATTCAGGGGGTGTCAAAACACCTGTTATAGTGAAACCTCGGTATTAAGTTTTTATGAGAAATAAAGTACCTTCTTTACACACTATGTATATAGTACGTGTAGAGAAAGTAAAAAACTCAAGAAATAGTCAAAACACGGTATTTCAGTTTAAGTTTTTTTTATAGTGTTCAACTTCCGCTTTAATTACTTGTGGCACCACACGCGATGATACTGATGATACATGAAGCACCGGTGGAATGCAATGGCGGGGGACACCGGAGAACCCGGAGAAAACCGACCCCTGCGCCGCTTTGTCCACCACAAATCTCACATGCGGTCACTTGGGAGCGAACCCGGGCCGTCTAGGTGGGAGGCGAGCGGTTTAACCACTCTGCCGTAGCGCCGCCATAATCAATACTTACTGCACCAATTTTAGCTGCCCATAGCACTAATTATACCTGTTAGCGAGTCTTATAGATAGTAATGTAGTAATGAATAGAACAGGAAACAGAGGTGTAACATAATGAGTATTCTATTTCATTTAGCTGTATGTGTCTATTATTAAGCACGTATTGGTGCAGAAATTGGTTAAACACAAATGTAGACCTCAATATACGCGTTGGATAAATGATGCAGTTGTGCGTTTGAATGTTGATCAACTAGAATCTTCCACATTTCAGATAACAATATGTATATTGTCGTTTCGAGCGGGGTTGAGGGATGAAGGTGTGAAAAGCCCAATCGAATTTACCCTGTCTTAATTCCATGGAATTTTGTATCAGAATGACACTAATAAAAATCATGGCAAGACCCAAGTCCCCGTCAAACGTACCTACATACATATTTTCAACAAAATAACACCGCCAGGCTTTGAGGGTACCTTGAGTGTACAGCTTAACAGTAGAATTAGTGGTCTAATCATACAAGTTGCAGGGGCACATTAGGCCTCAATATTCGACACTACTGCGCAGCTGCAACAGCTGCGGTCCTTGACGGGCTCAGGCATTACCTCGAAAACTACATGATCAGAACTGCTGCGTTGATGTCCGTTACATGTGTTATCATGGAGCGGCCTTGCTACACAAAGAACGAAGAGTTGAATATATTGTTAGTGTTTGAAATGCCAACGTAACTGAAGACGAACATTGGTACTCTATAAGCAGATTTACAAATAGACAACATACAACATAACTTACTCCTTGAAGCAGACTCCGAGAGCATGGTGAGCGCATGTTTCAACAGGCGGTACGAGACGTTATTTCTACACATCCTCATTCTAGCTGTATTACTTTGTACAAGAACTACAATTACAGCGTGTGAAAATGAAAAACTGTCTTATTTCAGGATTTGGGCGTCCATGCCTGTTCTGACCGCAAAACATTTTGTGACCTCGTTGACTTTGGATGCCCTAGACTTTGCCTACATATTATAGAACTTGTCTGGTTATGTTAATTTTAGGTCGACTTTCTATTATTTTCATGTTGTCCTCTATTGATATATCAGAGTGAACAGAATTTTGAAATAATATAAGCAATAGTGTCTTGAAACAAATGACAAGAGTAGAACCTCTCAAACACATAACACTGCACAGGTGTAAACCAGAATGCAGAGCTTCTGTCCATTGTGCATCAGCTGGAGTTAATTCGGTTCGAGACTTTATTTTCAGTGAGGAAGAAGAGTGATAAAGTGAGGAAGGGGGTGACAGCTTGAGCTAGCGCAACAAGCGTAAGGAACGAGAGACAGGAGTTGGAGTTTGTATTGTCGTCAACCTACCTAAGTTGTCTTTTGCACCCTGCGTCGAGCAATGGACCCTAAGAGGCTCTGATATAGAGATGACATGCAGCTCGGATTTTCTGCCCAACGTGAGGAGTTGCGACTGGAAAGGAAATCAGTAACTCATCTACAATAATAATATCTGAATGTTTTAAGTAAAATTACAATTTTACTGTAATTGTAGATGTGTTTGGGTGATTCTGGCAATTAAAGGCTTAATAACAATTTTATGAATGGATGATTGGAAGTGATAGCAGCAACATGTACATTCAACATCACTATACCCACCATAACCCATTATCGCCGAAAATAAAAATAAAATAACCTTCATTGTAATTGTTCTACGTAATAACAATAGCACCCTATTTATATCCAAGGGTAATACACTTTTTCTTGTAATTATTCTGATTATCAAGCATTCTTGAAAACTATACATGCTATCATAATGAAATTGTTACTTATAAAACAAATTCCTCTAATTTAGAAATCATAGTAAAATCATAACCTAGGTTAATAATTTCCAACTTGTTCATATTTCAATAAACAAAAAAAAATTGCGAAGTTTTTCACATATTTTCTTCTAGATGCATTTTTGTCCTAAACAATTAAAGTGAGACGCTTCAGATTTTGTAATCACTTTAAAACATGTTATATATTGCTGGTGAAAGATTAAGGCATTTAACAAAAAACAGCAATTTATAAACACATGAATATGTACACTTTATTTATAATTGTTTAGGTATTTATAATTTTTTAAGCATTTTATACACAGTTAACATAAAAGCTCTCACCGGCTGTTTACAGTAATGCATGTTGCATATGCGCAAAAGAAATTACAGCCCCTGAATTAAAAAAAAAAAGGATTTTTGCATAAAGGTCCCTGTGTGTGTGTGTGTCTGTGTGGACATCATAGTTCAAGAATGAAAAGACTGGTATTTAATGGTATTGAAGTTTGGTTCTTCAAGGATGCGACACGAAGATTTTCAAGAAAATACCCCCATCCCAAACTACCTTTTACATGGAAAAATTTCGAAAATTTTGAATTTCTCAATAATGACTAATGATTTTGATTAAAATATCTTATATTAAGATATTGATATGCCAAATAAAATGTATATCTTGAATTTATTGGGAAGAGCCTCTAAAGACCTCTTTATTCTGAATGATTTTTACTGGATTTTGCATAACTGGTAATCCGTAGGAGACAGACAAAAATTTACTGCACAAAAATGTAGATCTCGATAAAACACACAATTATGTTATATACATTCTTTTTTGTGGAGAAATCGTTTTTAAGTTGTTTATTGATTTCAGTTTTATAGTACTTAATACTTTTCTCATACGGGAACTTGTTAACACCTGACCACGCAAAGAATCGACTTTTTATACCATAGAAACTATATTTTAAAGCATTTGACTGTTAGTTTGGCCTATGGAATTCTCTTATTTCTCTTCTACCTATAAGAAATTAAGTAATAAAACCGTTTGTGCTAATGTTTAACTCGATTAGCATGAAGTAGAAGAAGAATAAACTTATTAACAGTAATTTGTTACAGAGAGGTAGAGAGCGATGTGAATGGACACTCAGATATTTTAGAAAAGTGTACCTAAAGTGTGAAAATTCTTGTTTATTGAAATATCAACAAGTCAGCAATTATTGACCTCAGTTATGATTTGGCTATGGATTCTAGATTATAAGAAGTTTTTTATTAGCGATACATGTTTCAATATGATAGCATGCATAGTTTCGAAGTAACCCTTAATAGATATTTCATACATTCAAGTCTCTAGGAAGTGTCCGTAGGAAATGCTTGTTTTCGGAACAGCTAAAGTAAGCCACGTGAATGGAACACATTTATTTTGTTGAAGAATTAGTAAAAGTTTACTTTCGTTAGTTACTGATTGCAATCATTATCAGCAACCATTGGTCAACCACTTTGCTGGAACAGTTTCCTCGATTTACATCCTCTAGCAGTAAACTTGGTGTGGAAGTGAACATAACATGGATGCATGTATGTACCCTCAAGTTTTTCGTGATGCCTCCAATCGAGAGGTTTAAGGTCGCTGTGAATTTCTTCTTAAACGGCTATGATTTTCTGCCGACTCATCTTTCGGTACTACAGTTAAACTGCGGGGCACCGACCTCACATTATATGCATTTTTAGACTAACGGGCAAATAGACGTGGACTTTTTCGGAACGCTAATGAAATTCACAGCCATGTGCTTTTCTGAAAAAGCAGTAAAGGTGCTTGACCGCTTAATGGCGTATTTGGTAACGGCGTGAAATATTCACTCTGCCCCGAGAGAAGGAGGCAAATTGCATCGATATTTCGCACAACTAGATGATTGCTTATCTTACCACAAAATCAACCATTTTCCTCCAATTGCGTGCTTCTTTAGATTCTATCACTTCTCTCAGAATAATACTGACAAAGTTACTGAGTTTATTTCGAAAACACACTAATTTATATACATCCAAGTTTTATCATCAGTAGCATAATATACAGGACTCAGCACCTAATAGTAGAAAAATCTTATATCTTACAATCATTCAACTTTCATTTAATTTCATATATGCAAATTATTGAAAACAACGACACATTCACATAGTACGTAGGTAAAAAGAAATTGCGTTACGCCCAAAAATTTGTCGTCAAGAAATACATATTTTGAATCCAAATACGTAGAGAAGATATTGCGCTCCATCAAAAGTTTCAAATCGATATTTCACCAAATATACACGTTTTAGGGTCCTCTGTTCCAAAAAAAAGTATTTTTAGAAAAAGGTCTGTGTGTCGGTGTCTGTAAACATGATAACTCAAAAACTAATATTCGGTAAAATACAAAACTTAGGATACGACACGAAAATTTTCAGATAAATCCCGCACCTCAAGCTACCTTTTACATGGAAATATTTAGAACATTTTAATTTTCTCAAATATCGAGATTAAAATGCCGTATATTAAAGATATTTTCATGACAAAATGCATATCTTGAGTTTTCTGGGAATAGCCTCCGTAAACCTCTTTGTCCTGGATCAATTGTGCTGAATTTTATATAACTGGTAAACCGTAAAAATGTAAATCACGTTAAAACAAACAAATTTATGTCATATAAACTTTTTTCGTGGAGTTGGCATTTCCGAGATATCGCCTGTTACTGGTTTCAGTTACTGATATTTTTGTCATTAGGAAATTTGTAAACTCTGGTCATACAAAGGAATGAATTTGAACCACATTACCACTTTTTAATGGTTTTATAATCGCTTTAGTTTCATGTATACCCTATTTATCTTCTATTTTAAGGGAGGCCAGTAATAAGACCATTTCTTCTAATGTTAATCTCGATTAGCATGAAATAGTTAGAAGAATAAGCTTTTCAACAATTATTTTTTTTTTCATAGATGTAGAGAAAGTCGGTGAATTGAACACAGTTTTTAAGAAAAACGTCTGTGCGCCTGTCCATATCTGCTTAAGTGTTTGAGAATATTAACTCAGAAACGAAAAATCGAATAAATGCCAAACTTGGTAATAAGTTGATTGTTTTAGACGCTCCACTAGAAGTTCAAATTGGAAAGAAAACCTGACATAACCTTATTTCCGTTCAACTTATATGGATGGGAGGAAGCAAGCAAGCAATAAGACCCTTTATGCTTATTGTTTCTCTATTAGCATTAAGTAAATGGAAGAATAAGCTTTTATCAATGATTTATTGTAGAGACGTTGAGAAAGTCATGTGGATGGAAGACCTATTTTTTATAACTCTATTGCAAACTATTCTATAAGAACCTTATTTTTTGTTTCATGTTAAGGCAGCCTTTATTATTTTTACATATTTCTGGTACATATTATTAAATAGCTATTTCCTTAAATTGATATTGTTTTTCACACTTCCTTTTATAATGATATTAATACTTGTAAATATTTCTTATGCAACATTAGTCCACAATGACTTATTATTAATCCACAATTAGTATTCTTAATGTCTTTGATTTTCTTGTGGTTACTTTTAAGATGTGTTCAGAAATCTGTTTTTTGTAGGTTAGGAAATGAATACGTCTAAAAGTGTGTAAGAAGAGGGGTGTGCTACATAATCACGGCTGGCATTGAAATAAAAATTAAATATCTAATATATTTAAAATAAGCATTTTGATACACTTTATTATTATACATATCTTAGATATTTAAATATGTAAACACCCTAAAATTATTAAATACTTTTTTTGGACTGGCTGTCTATCCAGATATTGTCGCCCTCCGTGGTGTAATGGTTGCCATGCTAACTTCATATACTCAAAGTCACGGGTTCAAACGTGGTGGAGGACGATGGCTTTTTTCGGGCGTAAAAATCCTTAGCATGGCTTCCTTCGGAAAGGAAGTAAAGCCTTTGGTCCCGTGTCGTAGATTTACGGCACGCAAAAGAATTTCAAGCCTTATAGAAAGGCCTCTGAGCAAAATTAAGCGGTTCTTCACGCCCAGTATAGAATGGGAGGCGAAGAACCGCAGTAGTTAAAGAGTGTCCATAAATAACACGCCATTTACATTTTTTTATCCAGATAATTTAGAGACACAGTTTCATTTCATCGAAGTTACAAGAGACATATAGGAAGTTAATCTGATAATCTGGTGTCGCGGCTTGCTGACTTTCAAATTCCTATCTTGCATGACCAGAAGACACTTCTGAAAGACTATAAAGCACTTCCAGAAGTACAAATTCAATACATTAACAAGGAATGTCTAGGACATAGTAAATGCAAATAGGCCTAATTTCAAATAAAGTCTGTGTTAATGAGCATTACATTTTTCGTGCTGTAAGTGTACAATTTTTTTTAGGAAGATCATTCACTATCTGATTTTTCTTCAGAACCCGATTAAAGATCCCGACATTTATTTTCATCAAAAAGAGAAGGTGTCGAAACTGTTCACTTGCATTTCCTGTGTCTCTAAGAATAATTTTAAAATTTTTATTGTCTGTGAGAGGTCACGAGGAATGAAATACCAGAAGCCTACAGGAATCACTCTTTCAGACTATTCGTCGGGCAATAAATCCACTAGAGCCATCACAACTTGCAATAATAATGTAATACGGGTTGTTTATGGCGGGTGCTTTGATGTGACCAATAGTGACATAAACGAAGTTTACTCTATGTACACACCAGCAGGATGGTTTATGTACCAAGCGTTCCATTACCGAGTACACGAGCTGCAAACTTCGCGAAGAAGAACTGGTAACGCAAACACAAGCTATTTTCTGTTACTCGAGTCTTAACTTGATTTTATTCATTAGAACGGCATTAAAGACCACCGCCGCAAAGGTCCTGCCTATTCATGATTCTCAAAGGAACGCAACAGGATGTATTGGTTTGCTTCGTGGCCTTTCTTAAATAACACCTGAGGACGCAACGGATGACTGGACATCTTGAGAGGCACTTTTGTTAAAATAGCATTTCCCAGATCAAAAACATTAGTTTCAACACAAAATTGAAGCGTTTCTTACTACTGCTACTTCTGACAAAAAGCTATGGAGTTTATCTATAGGTATTTGGGCAGGAAGACCTTCAGATTTAAGGAAATTATTTCGTTCATACTCTTGATGACAGTGAAAACCTGTTGTTGTTTACGCGCGCCTCACAGTATTTAACCTTCGCGGAAACCTCGTTCTCCCAAGTAATTTCTGAATCCATTTAGTAACTGGCGATACCCCCGATGCGGTGTCCCTTACCTTCGGTAGTATGCTAACAATTATGAAAGCAATAGAACGAAGGTAATGACATCTTTCATCGTGGGATCCGAGTTATGCTTCTCCCCGATCCAGACTCTGGATCTTAAAATTGTTATCCCATTGCTGGAAGGTGAACAAAAACCCAAGGTCGCGGTTTCAAACCCGGCGGACAGCGATGGATTTTTCCGGGCGTATAAATCCTTAGCATGGCTTCTTTCGGAAAGGAAGTAGTCCCATGTAAGGAAGTGGTCCCAAGGTATATGCTAGAATACGTAAACAACAAGTTAGATGAAAGAAAAACGATATAAAATGAGTTATAGCGTGAGGTTGCATCTGTTAAGTTCACAGATAGAAAGCAAAGTTGAAAACTTAAATGTGAAATCAGAATGCCAAATTGAAGAATTGAGGTAACATGCAGTAAGATAAATTAGAGGTGAAGAAATTTATATTCAACTAACTTTTTGTTTTTGAGTTATGATTTTCATCTCTCTCGCTTTGGTTCTTTTTTCTTTCTTGTTTCCTTCTCTGTATTTATTTTTCTCATTCTGTCCTTCTTTCTCGCTTTCTTTCTTCTTCTCTGTTTCCTTCTTTATTTATTCTCTTTCTTTGTTTTTTTCTCTCTCTCACACACACACATACTCGCGTACACGCATACACGCACCTCTTTTTAAGTATATATTATATATTTTTTTTGTTAAATAAAGTGTATTTATATTGCATTGCTATAGGCAAACAGTAGAGAAAGTACTACAAATGAAAAGAAAAAAAAAACAGTTGAAACATATGGAAACACCATTCAGCTTTTCCAAACGTCTTCATAAGACTTTTGTTAAATAAGAATTCCATCATAATACTCAAGTGCATGACTAGCTAATTTCTGCGGTTAAATCAAAGCTATTTTCAGATCTATGAAGGAATCCTAACGGTAAAAAATCTTAACTTAGCGTGTCATTTATCTGAACGCACTGACAGAAATCTCAAATCAAGTTAACCGCAAATGCTTCAAGCCTGAATGGAGGAACAGCGGTTGGATTCAAATTAATGGATGTAATGGTTGGAATATGATAATCGACACCTGTATTGTTCTGGGCGCATGACGCAGCAGGAAGGGGGCACGACCTCCACAAATAGTAAAGTTACGCTAGGCAATTGCATCATTCGCTAAATGGATGGTAAAGAAAAATGTTACTAGTTAGAAAAACAACCATCACTTCTGTTGAGGAGCAACCGGCCCCGTTGCCTTGGGCAATTGTGTTGAAGGCTATCACGATTCTGTCACCTATTTTCTTAGTACGTCCGTGCTAAATTTAGATATAACTATTAGCTAGTTTGCATTAATTTAAATATACTAATATAAAAACTAAGCTAGGTTTTCGAATGGCAAATTGGTTTACCGTCCCTTCAGTTTTTACTATCTTTGCAGGTACTATGTGCATAGCAGGTAGGGTAGACATTGTATTCTACCAAAAATTCTATGAAGATATCTCACTGTAAATATAAATTTTGAGGTCCCCTGAATAAAAAAAAAATAGAAAAAGATCGAAAAAAAAATGAAATCAGTAAGTATAAAAATATACTAAAAGTATTGTCTATGGAAGCAATGTTTTTTTTTTATATAGCTTAACGTGCTTTAACCTGGTGGTCATATCGGACGATGTATGACATTGGTGAAAAGATGCTCAAATGATCTCGGGGTCCATGGACCTTAAAGTTACTCGATATTCGTCTTCTCAGGATAAGGGAAAACCTCGAAAAAAACCTTATCCGGGCAACTCACCCTAAGCAAGATTCGAACTCACGACCTTTTGAATGTGAAGCAGACACGCTACCATCGCACTACCCAGGCGGGCACCAATGTTTTGTTTTGTTTTTAAAAGTTGAATTTTATGCGGATTTTTGGGGCTGGGAAGGGCTTTTCTTTTATTTTACTCATGTGTTTTTTAGTGTGTTTAACGCCCACTTTTACTACAGGTGGTACCACAGGCGATGACATTGATCATATATGGAATGACGATGGATCACCTGTGGAATGCGATGACGGGAAACCGGAGAACCCGCAGAAAATTCACTTCTGCGCCACTTTTGTCCACCACAAATCCCACATGCAGTCTCATGGGATTGCCTTGGTGAGAGGAAAGTGGTCTAACTACTCGGCCACGGCGCGGCCGGTGTGTGTTACTTGTACAGCATTGCTCAAAAAGAAAATTGGGTTAAATAACAAATTTGATATATATTATCGACGGGCGGTCGAAAGAACAATTAATAATTCATCTCGATGCAGGGAGCGCTAGTAGCCCACTCACCTGGTGTTATGGGTCCTTGAGCCGGCTCCAATGACAGTCCGCCGCAGAAAGCTGTTCACCACCATGGAAGGCGTCGCCATCCATGGTGTAATAGTTACCATGCTAATTTTATATTCCTATGGGCGATGGATTTTTGGCTGTAAAAATCCTTGCATAGCTTCCATCGGAAGGGAAGTAAATCCGTTGGTCCCGTATCGTAGATTTACGGCACGAAAAAGAACCTCAAGCCTGCTAAAGAGACATCTGCGTAACATTAAGCAGTCTTTCACTCCCAGTATAGATGGGAAAACCACAGCAATTAGAGATCGTCCATAAACAAAAAGAATAATTCCATTTCACGATGGAACGCGCTATCTTCACCGACACTTATAACTCTGAAAGAGACCAGTTGGGTGAACTGGAGGAAAAGGAAATTCGTGGAAATGAAAAAGTCTCCGCAACATTCCCCTAGGTACCGGAAAAAACCAACAAAAAGAAATATTTTTTAACCAATTCAATGTTTTGAAATACTCTTAAAATGTAATTTTCGGCAAAATTTGATCTTTTGGAAGGATAGGACTTTGTTCTTTTTACTTTCTCTACCCCGCATGCACAATGTGCATAATGGATAGAGAAGGTATTGTATTCCACCCAAAATTCGATGTCGAGATAACACCGGAAATAAATGTTTTGGGGCCCCCTGAGTTCGAAAAAAGCATTTTTAGAGAAATATCCGTGTGTGTCTGTTAACAGCATAGCTCAAAAACGAAAAACCGTTAAATGCCAAACTTGGTATTTAGGTTTGGTATCTTCCAAGAATGCAACACGAAGATTTTCAAGAAAATCCCCGCAACCACAAACTAGCCTTTACATGGAAACGTTTGATTTTCTCAAAAGTGACTAACGATTTTAATTAAATGCCGTATATTAAATATGTTTACACGATAAATAAAATGTATATCTTGAACTTTTTAGGAATAGCCTCTGAATACCTCTTTATTCTGGATGAATTTTGCTGGATTTTGCATAACCAGTGAACCATAAGAGATGGACTACAACTTATCACATAAAATATGTATCTTGTTGAAACATACGATTTATGTCATATCCTTTTGTTCGTGTAGTTGACCATTTTAAAATACTTTAAATTTTCACACACGGGAACTTGTCAACTCCTGGCAATGCAAGGAAACGGATTTCATCCATATGGCAACCAGCATTTAAAATATTTGACTATCGTTTTAGCCTAGTGTATTCCATTATTACCCTTATATTTACAAGAAAGTATTTCTGATAATGTTTATCTCGATTAGCATGAATGGACTTTTTAACAATAACTGTTACAGAGATGTAGAGGAAGTCATGTAAATGGAACATATAAGATTTTTTTCTTAACACACCCCTCACTTACCAATCCAAAACACCCCTCCTAGACGAAACGCCTAAGCTACCTGGTAATATAGTAGGTAAAATTTTAAACCTTATTACTTTCTCTTTGGTCTTATAGTTACTGAATAAGATTGACTCTATTTTGGTTTACATATAATACAGAACCTCTTAATATAAATAAATAAAGATAAATTTGAAGATTCCCCTTCTCCTCTTCTAGCATTAATTGTAAAATACTGCAATGACCTGGGCACAATGCTCTCTCTTCATATCAATTAGTATTTAGCATATGTGTTAAGGAATCTAATTACGACAATCAAAGAAAACAAGGCAACACCTCTTACATGAGATTATTAAAACGCTTTGGCATTGGAATCGAATGTATATCATATCATAATAAACAGATTCAATTCTCTTGTTTTGCAGCGCTTCTGCTTTCTTAGCTCAAAATCGTGACCATCTATTTATTCCTTGGAATGGAATCTTCGCGGCATTGTGTTATTACTTTCTGTAGGACTATATACAATGTACATAATATGTTTTGAGGTTCCCTGAATTTAAAAACCTGTTTACTCTCTCTATAGGTACTGCATATACATATAATGCATAGAGAAGAGATTATACTCCATAAAAAAGTTAAATACCGAGATTTCAACGAAAATATATGTTTTGAGGCTCTCTGAATAAATAAAGTGTTTTTAGAAAAAGGTCAGTGTGTGTCTGTGGACATCATAGCTCAAAAACTAAAAGACTCTTAAATACCAAACTTAGTATTTATGTTTAGTATCTCCAAAGGATGCTACACGAAGATTTTCAAGAGAGTCCCTACCCCAAATTAACCTTTATATGGACATTTTTTTGAAAATGTTGTTTTTCTTAAAAATGACTTTAATGATTTTCATTTAAATTTCTGGGTATATACACTCTAAGGTTCTCTTTATTTTACTAAATTTTGCATAACTGGTAAACCGTAAGTGGTAGTAAAAAGCTTACCACACAGAAATGTAGATATCGTTAAACAATAATTTATGTCATAGTTTTTTTTTTGTAGAATTGATTTGTAGATATTCATAGTTGTTGGTTCAATTTTAATTATCCAACTTTTCTTAAACGGGAAGTCAATTTTTGTTTCATCTCTCTTGTTTTACTGCTGGCCATGCAAATTGAACCGAACTTCAATAGTTTCACATGGCGACAGAATTTAAAATATTTTACTATAGCTTTAGCGTAGTGTATTACCTTATTTCCCTTCTACTTACTAGGAAGCAAGTAATAAGACCAATTCTGCTAATATTTATCTCGATAGTATTTAAAAGAATAATATTCTGTAAGAATAGTTTATATGTGGAATAGCCACAGAAATTAATGTGAATGGAATTTTCTTTCCATGTCAACAACTGTTTTCTATTCTATTGTATTTTCAACAGAATCCAAAGACTTCTTAGCAAGCTTGTTCTTTTGTAACTCATATTCTTGTGTACAATCTCGGTAAATTCTTTAGTATTAGTGATTTATTATTTAAATTTAAAGGCGTTTTATAGCTTATATACGTCAGGAAAGATGAGAATTTACAAAGTTGAAATAATTATCAAAATTGTTGAGTGGCTTTTAAGATAATTCTAAAGTCTCTTAAGGGTGTAAGGATGGATGTTTGTATTCGTAATTGAGCGCAGTAAAGAGGACATTACAACATCATATTTGCTTCAATGTGGAATAATAATTTTACTTATTAAGAATAGTATGATTTTAGGTTGTTTTATAACACCAAGCAGGCGTGGCACCACGATCCATATGCGTTTAATTTCCCCAAGAGCGCGGGGCGGAAGGCGTAATTTTAGTGCACGGACTTTGCGGAAACGAATATTGTATTGGAACTGATTTAGAAGGGTCGCATCGTGGCCCAGTGGTTAGACTACTCGCCTTTCACCTAGGCGGCCCGGGTTTGATCCAGGTGACCGCATGTGAGATTTGTGGTGGACAAAGTGGCGTAGGGGCGTGTTTTCTCCGAGCTCTCTGGTTTCCCGCGCCATCACATTCCACCGGTGCTCCAGCTTCATTCCATGATCATCAATGTCATTATCTGAGGTGCCACATCTAGTAAAAGCGGGCGTTAAACACTAAAAAAAAAAAAAAGAAGAAAGAACTGATTTCGAATGCTTTCTGCAAGGCCAATGTTCTCACACCACCTGGGCCTCCTGTTCAGTGTTGAACTGTGAAAACGTGAATTACAAATGAATAATGTATTCTGATAGGTAATGTTCATTTCGCAACACAGTTGAAACAATACAATACATTAGGTAGTAAATTAATAGTTATTGTTTCCTTTATTGACCATTAAGCTCACTTTATCGCAATGTATCTCACCAATAAACAACAATTTTAAAATTTAAAATACAAGGAAAAACATTTCGCTAAAATAGGGTATGATCATAGATATTCAAGATCTGGCTATTAAAAGGACAGTTAAGCTAATCCTATAATAAACATAAACAAAACATAATAGCAACAAATAATAAAATGCTAAACTCCAGAAAATGTATTATTGAATAAACACACTTAAAGTAATAAATCATGCTTCTATGTGTAAAAATATTCCTTTTTTGTCAAGACTATAAGACTGGTTTAATAAATCTTGTTTTTGTGACTGTTGCAGCAGCTGATGGTAATTGGTTAAAATAATACCCGAATATCTAAAACACTAATTTGTGAAATTACGTGAAAATTTGTAGTAAAACTGTTAGATGAATAGAAATATCAAATAATACACTGACATGAATACATATTAAGGCAATGTTTATCAAATGTCTGTATCTATACTCTTAACAGCTTTATGCATTATACACATCCACATACACACAACGTTCTCTCTTTATAATATTAGTATAACAACACTCTTTAAGTCGCCCTCCGTGGTGTAATGGCTACCATGCTAACGGGTTCAAACCCGGCGGAGGACGGTGGATTTATTCGGGTGTAAAAATCCTTATCATAGCTTCCTTCGGAAGGGAAGTGAAGCCGTTGGTCCCGTATCGTAGAATTACGGCACGCAAAGAACCTCAAGCCTGATAGAGAGGCATCTGAACAAAATTAAGCGGTCTTTCACACCCAATTTAGAATGGGACGCTGAGAACCACAGTAAAGAGCGTCTATAAATAACACGCCATTTACATTTTTTGGCACTCTTAAACAAATCTTTTCCAGTTTCCAAATGCGCGATGTGAAATAAGTCTAAATATAATTTTTGTACACTATTTATATATAAAATACTTTCTCGTGTCACCAAGTGAGGTGGGTTTTTGTCACACGCGCGACTGTTCGAGAGGTCCCGGTTTCGATTCTTGGCTACCGCCAACTTTGATCCATGGGTTTCTCGGGCTATTCCGTGTCATGAAGTAAATTATGTAGTGGTTTCATCATTCCATTTCTTTTATCCTTTAACCCATTCAATCTGTTTCAGGGCTGAACGTGTAGGCGACGGCATTTCGATGCAGATTGGAAGGGGAAAATGATATGCTCTGTGGAACTTCCTTCATCCTTTGACGTAAGGTTGGTACAGGAGTATATGAGCCACCCTCTCGGCGGGCGTTGGACCTCTATGTGGGGGTCCTTCCCCGTCTGCCTGTTCAAGTCGCGTGTATCCTATCCCTTCTTACGTGATCTTTTAAGGTTGCATACATAATAACGTAACAAGTACAAACCTTTGTTGAATATAATTGTATTGGGTAGACATTTTTGGTTGACTTGAAATGGCTCGAATAATTTTTGAATTTATAGTTATTGGAATTTGCCCAAAATTCAAACTTAAAAAAACGGGTTCCACTAATAATAATGCTTTTTGTTTTTTTATACTCCCAGATTCCAGTTTTTTCTGTTTTTTAAGGATGTTAATAGATAATTCTTCTTTTTTAAATTTTTGTTTAGATTATGTATTAAAGTATTACGTTTAATTTACATTCACCCTTTAATTAAAATTTCCAATAATGCAGTAGTAGATTTACCAACACCTTTAAATATTTCATCATGATGAAACTTCGGTTCCCCATATGACAATTTAAAGCTAAGCTACAAGTATAAAAAAACACAGAAAAAAAAAACCAAAAAAACAAAAAAACAAAGCGACTCTACGTTCATAAACTAAAAAGAAAATTTAGTGGCCCTGTCACTGCTGTGCCATCACTCCTAGTGTCGCCTGCCTATTACCTCATCCCTTCCTCCCGGGAGTGTCTCATCAGCGGCATAGGTGTCGAGTCCCATTCGAAAACGTCCTACACTATCCCCTAGGTAAGGCGATGCATCTGTGAAATTTTACCAAAAATTGTGAAACATTTAAGCATTCTTTTTATCATAAATAATATGAATTGTATACTTAAAGAAAACATATAATTTTTACTTTTTATATACGCAGCTTCTATGTACATTATGTATAGAGAAGAGAATTTGATACCGAGATTTCACCGGAGTACCTGTTTTGGGTCCCCCTGAATACAAAAAAAAAAAAAAAAAAAAAAAAAAAAAAAAAAAAAAAGGTTTTAGAAAAAAGCGTGTGTGTCTGCGTGTGCCTGTAAGCAGCACAGCTCAAACACGAGAAATCCATTACAGTCAAACTTGTAGATATCTTCAGTATCTTCCAAAGATGTGACACGAAGATTTTTCAGAAAATCTCTCTAGCCCCAGCTACCCTTTACATGGAAATATTTTCAAAAATTTTGATTTTCTCAAAATGGCTGTAAGGATTTTGATTAAAATATCCTATTTTAAGGATATTTACATGAAAAATGAAATGTATATCTTGAATTTTCTGGGAATAGCCTCTGAAAACCTGCTCTGCTAGGGAAGAATTTTGTAGAATTTTATATAACTGGTAAACCGTAAGAGATAAACAAGACCTTAGGGCACAAAAATGTAGAGCTCGTTAAAACACTTAATTTATGACGTACAGATTTTTTTCGTGGAGTTGACCGCTTATGAGATACTCCTTGTTATTGGTTTCAGTGTTAAAATACTTATATCATTTCTCATGCTGGAACTTGTCAACTCCTGACCAATCAAAGAAATGAATTTCATTCCCATAGCAACCACATTTTAAAACATTTGACTGTCGGTTTAGCGTAGTGTATTCCCTTATGCCCCTTCTACTTATAAGCCGTTTCTGTAATGTATATCATCATCAGCTTAAAGAAGATAGAAGAATAAGCTTATTAACAACAATTTGTTACAGAGATGTAGAGAAAGTCATATGAATGGAATACATCACATTTTTTGCACTTGGCACACTTAACTACTAAGTAACTGGAGCTATAAATGGGCAGGCCCATACTTATTAATAGGCACTTAAGCCTTGCTTTCTCGTAAACTTTTTACTTTCTCTGCACGTACTTCTTCATAGTGTATAGAGGAAATATTGTATTCCACCCAAAAATTCGATACCGAGATTTTACCAAAAACATGTGTTTTTTTTTGTTCCGCTGAGTCCAAAAAAAAAAAAAAAAAAAAAAAAAGAAAAAACCTTTTAAAATAAAAGGTTCAAGTGCGTATATGGGTGTGAGTCTGTGGACAGCATAGCTCAAAAACTTAAAGACCGTTAAATACAAACCTTGGTATTTAAGTTTAGTATCCTTTAAGGATGCGATGCAAAGATTTTCAAGAAAATCCTTCCAACTTATATTTCCCTTTACAGGGAAACATTTTGAAAATGTTCTTCACAAAAATGGCTCTAACGAATTTGATTGAAATACCGTATATTATAGATGTTTACATCACAACTAAAGTATATATCTTGAATCTTCTGGGAATAGCTTCTGAAGATCTATTCATTCTGGATTAATTTTACTAAATTTTCCATAACTAAAAACCGTAAGAAATCGGCAAAAACTTACTACACAAATAATGTGGTTTTCATTAAAACTCAATAGTTTTGTCATATGCCTTTTTGTTGTAGAGTTGACTGTTTCCAAAGTATTCCTTGTTATTGTATTGGTTTCATGTTTATATTGCGTAACTTTTCTCAAACGGGATTACATTTCTTTTCATCTCGCTTTTGTTCACTGCAAAGCGAACCGAACTTCAATTTTTCACATAAGGCGGCCAGGTTTTAAAAGACAGGACTATCGCTTAAGTCATATTTTCCTTCTGTTTACAAGGAATGAAGCAGTAAGGCCATTTCTGCTAATGGTTATCTCGATTAGTATGCTGTAGATGAAAGAATATGTTTCGTAAGAGTAGTTGATCTGCAGAATGGGTGTCGAAAGTCATGTGAATGGAACACGAGATGTTTACTAATGCAATAAATTTTGAGAGTAAACATTATTATTTAAATATCTATAAGTATAAGCTACAATTTTGATGCATAGCAAATATATCTCTATTGTGTACAAGAACTGGTATAATGTTCAATATCCTACAATCTGTGGATTTCCTAAATTTTTCAGATGTATTATCTTAATGCTACAAGAATTAAACCAATACAATGACTCTAAAACCACTATCGTCTGAGCTTGTTTGTCGACATAAGGGAATAACTATTGCTAACTTTCGCTCTGCACTCGTGCAGGAGAGGAACTGAGCTACTAAGAAGTAAAAGGAGGAAAATACTGCAACCGTGTACTCCTGACTCCCCTAGAGACAATCCTAATGATCAGTTGTAAACACAAGCAGCAATTATTTATGAAGGAAATTACTTTATTGAGAAATAATGTATGTGTGTATAGGTTGTAAGCAGCAAAGTTAAAGCACTAAACCAATTTTATGTGATGTAGCTATATTGAGAAACACTCTGTGTTGGTGTATCCGCTTTTGCAGAGGCAAAGAATTTTTACTAGAATTTTTTCAGCTTCTGAACATGGGCAGCATTCTTCATAGATTTGGGAAACTGCTTATATTGTAACAAAAATATCTGTTTCAATTCTTACAGAACAGTTTTATTTCTCGTCACTTCGACAGTCATACACTCAGCTTCGACTGCTTCGGCTATCTGTCTAATTTAACTGCACAATCCGAAGTCTTTGACATAAATGATTGACTCGATAATGGAAGCTCCCTTATATATCTCCTTATACATCGAGGAAGATTTATTTGAAGGGCAGCAGCATTTTTGCTGCAAAGGTAGCATAATCATTAGTCTTTTAATTGAAGGCTTGTATGAATGGTTGGATGACATATTGGACGAGGTATATATTATGGGTCATATAAATGTTACTATACATGGATAATAGATGTAGTAATTCTATTTTTAGTTATAACAACAGAGCTAAATAGAAAGTGCACACAAGGGTTTTTCTTTCTCTAGTACGCATGTACAATGTACATAGTGGATGAAAAATATATTGTATTTCACCCAATAATTAGATACCGAGATTTCACTGTAAATACTGTTTTGAAACTCTCTGAATCCAAGAAAAGCAGTTATGGAAAATGTCCGTGTGTGGGTCTGTGTGTGTGTGTGTGTGTGTGTGTGTGTGTACGTGGGCAGCATAGTTCAAAAACGAAAAGTTCGTTAAATCCCAAAACTTGGTATTTAAGTTCAGTGTCTTTCAAGGAAGCGATACGAAGGTTTGTACGAAAATATCCCTCCCCAGCTACACTTTACATGGAGCATTTTACGTACATTTTTACTAGTCTCAAAAATGACTCTAACGGTTTTGATTAAAATACCATATGTTAAGATATTTTCATGACAAACAAAATATATATCTTGAATTGTATGGGAATAACCTCTGAATATCTCTCACTCTAAAGAGGAATTTTATGTAAGAGAGAGACAAAATCTTACTTCACAAAAATTTAGATCTCATTAAAGCACTCAATTCATGTAAAGTAACTTTTTTTCGTAGAATTAACCGTTTACAAGATATTCCTTGTTATTGTTTACAAAAACTGCTTGAACTTTTCTGAAGCGGGAAGTCAACTTTCGTTAATCTCTTTTGTTTTTCTCCGGTGAATGCAAAAGAGAGTCGAATTTCAATTTTTCCTTGTAGCTATAAGCTATAATTTAAGATTTGAAGAAAATGATAAGCTAATTTTGCTAAAGTGTATCTCAAATAGCATCATGTAGATAAAATAATAAGCTTCTGTAAGGACAGCAACAGCTAGAGAAGGTCATGTGTATGGAACTCATCAGATTTTTTCTCTTGGACCATTTTTACACGCGTTAATTTGCTAAGGTGTTAGATATCTATAACAATCCAGAGGCTATAAAATTGCCTATTGTGCGCCTGATCACCTTTCTAGCAATGCTGGTGGCTACACATACACTTTTTGCTCACGTCATCTACACCTGCAACAATTCAGTCGACTACGTAAAGCGAGCTGTTCCAACTCTCGCCTCTGAGCCGGAGTACTCCAAACGACAAGCCTCGGAGCAGGGCTATGTGTGTGTGTGTCCGTTCACGGGGCGAAGGTCATAGCACAATGCTTCCAATTGATTTCCAACACTTTACTTCACTCAGCTGCGACGGTAGGTTTCCCTCAACGCTGAGGCCTATTGCATATTGTGGGCATACGCCGACGTGAGCAACTCGGTGCTTGCTCTTGGGCACGGTTTCCCTCAATACTAACTGTTGCATAGTTTTCTTCAATGCTGAAACCTATTGTATATTGTGAGCATACGCCGTGAGTAAGTGAGCAACTCAGTGCTCTTAGGCACGGCTTCCCTCAATGCTGAGGCGTGTTGCATGTTGTGAGCATACCGTGAGTAAGTGAACAACTCGGTGCTCTTGGGCATGGTTTTCCTCAATTCTGAAGCGCGTTGCATATTGTGGGCATACGCCATGAATAAAAGAACAACTTGATGCGTTTGGGCACAGGTTTCCCTCAATTCTAAGACGTAAGCTTTGAGTAAGTGAGCAACTTAGGTACGGTTTCCCTCAATGCTGAGGCTTATTGCATATTGTGGGCCTACCCTCGTGTGTAGGTGAGCAATTCGCGGCTCTTGGGCACGCAGCCAATCTTTAACAGCCTGAGGCACATGTTCGACGAACTGAGTATATGCGCACCTGTCACAATGTATGTATTTGGAAATTATGTGACAATGAGTAAATTATGGAATTATAATGCAATTTTTGAGGATAAATCACATTGCACTCGCTTCTATCTATAGCCATCTACAGTTAAATTTAAGGTTTTTATTTACACAGAAATATATATCATGCGATTCGATGTAATCTTAAATTAATCATGTTATTTTGATAAACTTTTATTATTATATTAATACATTTAAGTTTTTGCAGGACAAGCACATAAAATTATGTTCAGTATAGTACACGGAGGTCGTCTCCTTAGCGCGGTGGTAGCGCAGCTGCTCACCAAGCGGGAGACCCGGGTTCAATCCCCAGTACCGGCGTGGAGATTTTCCCCTGCTGGGAGACCTGGCCCGGGGCGCATTCAGCCTCGTAAGGTCCCTGGGGGGCCAATTGAGGAGCTATTTGATGGAGAAGTAGCGGCTCCAGGTCATGAGAACCGCATTAACGGCCGGGGGGGGGGCTCGAGGAGCTGACCTCGTCTCACCCTCCAATTCTGCACCCCATCCATGACGTCTGTAATGGGGGACGCAGCGGCCAAGGTTCCCCGTGAGCTGTCGTGCCATGGAGTTATAGTTATAGTACACTGAGCATTCCCTAATCACTATAATGATTATAGAAAGCCACACTAAGATTTTTATTCGCTAGAGTTTCATAACAGACTTGATTCGCATTTTCATTTCAGCAAACATTGAAATAACCGCTCATATTGCTACAGGACTATGAACTATTTTAACCACATATTGTTATAAGCCAATCAAAAGTTTTAGGTTCAGTATGAATGAATGAATAAGTGTATTTATTAATATAGCAATATCATACATAGAATTTCAACAGTCGCACGGGTCCACAGACCGTACGTGCTTTTGTAATACACATTACAAGCAATATTAAAACAACAACCACAACAAAGAATTAAAAGAGTAAACACGAAAATAAAAAGACAAAGGAAATACACAGTCAAAAGCAATATTAAACAACAATAAAAATTAAGAGTGAATCCGAAAATAAAGATACAAAGATATTCAAATATACCAATTTAAATTTACAGCACAGAGTACACCTCCATAAATGCACCCTCTTATCATAGATAATTACACTTAAAAGACATATATACAACCCTAGCACAACAGTGACCTAAGTCTGATATAATATACATGTATGTAGAACATTGTAGTCACTTTTGTTTAGTTGATCTTATCCCCCCCTTCTCTATTGGCAGCCTCCTCAGATCTCAGCTGTCTTGCCTTAAGTATAAATTTACCTAGCCCGTCCATGTTTTCCGTGCCTGCCAGTAGCGTCCAACATGCTTCTATCCCTACATTCGCAGTGGTAAAAAATCGCGGCAAATATTTTTCCCGCCATTCCTCCGTACCCCTACATCTTGCCAAGATGTGAGTCCACGACTCTTCCTCCTCGCCAATAATTATAATAGCACCTGTGAAATATGCTAGTTTTAGTTTATTATTTTCTGTAACTCTTAAGTGTAGCTGTTACGATGTTTCCGTACTCGGATTTAAATTTATAATTAATGAGTTCGCCGCTATGCGCCATGGTAACGAGGAATCAGCTCGCGCCCCATAGATGGCGTTGTAGGACAAAACCACGACTTGCGGAAGCAAAATAGCGGAATTTTGCCCAAGGACCTTCTTATTTCAAGGTATAGGGTTCTTTTACGTGCAAATAAATATTACAAGGTATCACTGGCTTTATTTCCCTTCCGAAGGTAGCCATGCTAACGACTTTTGCGTCCAAAAAAAAAAAAAAAAAAAAATACATCACCCTCCACCAGGTATGGATCTGCTATCTTGGTTTTAAAAGCTGACATGGTAACCACTGCACCGCAGAGGGCAACCAATTTGGTTTTGGTTGAAATATTTGTCCCAGATATAGTTAAGTTCGCTTAGTTTACATATTTAAGTTTCTACGTCTTTTATACTCTCCGTGGGCTAGGAGTAATAACATACTAGCCTCTGGTTTCCAAGGTTGTGGGTTCAAACCCAACGGGGAGTGAAGCTTTTATCCGGCGTTAAAGACCTTGGCATGGGCTCCTTCGGGAAATAAAGCCTTGGTCCCGTGTCGTAGATTTAGGCACGTAAAGGACTCGATCCTAATAAAGAGGCCACTGAGCAAAATTAAGCGTTCCCAATATACGAGGGCCGTCCAGAAAGTAACAAGACATTTGGCATAGCTAAATAACAACGAAACATATCCACATAAAACTTTATTTACAAAGCTACAGTATCTTACTCAATTTATCAATGTAATCTCCATTCTGTAAAGACATTTATTAATTTTTCAATTCCGATGTTGTATTTTTCTACCGCCAAAGAACTTATCCGTTTTCCTTTGAATGCACATGTTTGGTCAATGAATTTTATACAAAAATAGTGCAAGCTTAGGTTGATAACTCAATGAGCGAGTCTTTAGGGAGAAAATGAGCATAATTTATGAGTAATCAAGGAAGAAGCAGTGTGCATGACAAACCGGAGTGGAAGTTTATCAATCGTTATGGAGGAGTTGAAAGCAAATGTTGATAAAAAAATTCAGAAGTACCCATATTTCACTTTGGACAGCGTACATGTCTTTTTGAATAAAAAAGATTTCCCAAACAACGAAGACCTCAAAGTGCAGCCCGCCTGGGTAGTGTGGTGGTAGCGTGTCTGCCTCATATTCAACAGGTCGTGAGTTCGAATCTCGCTTAGGGTGAGTTACCTGGATGAGGTTTATTTCTGGGTTTTCCCTTATACTGAGAAGACGAATGTCAAGTAACTTTGAGCTCCACGGACTCCGAGATCATTTGAACGTCATTTCACCAATTTCATGCCGGTCCCTATGGCCGCGGTCGCTAAAGTGCCTCGCTTTGGAGCTTTGTGGCGCAGGCGATCATGGGTTTGAGTCCCGTCTTGGGCATGGGTGTTTGTAAATGTGTATATATCTGTGTATGTCATGTTAAAAGGAAATGTTAAATTAACAGAACAACTGAGGTAATGTAGGAAAACTGGAAAAAAGAGGAAAAAGGAATAAAGCGCCGGAGTACTGTCAAGCCTCCAGAACTGTATTTTTAAAAAAAAAAAAAAACAGAAGTGGCAGTGACATATTGGCTCAGATCTTTAGTGGTGGAATTAAGAACTACTGGTGTGACAAAATGAAGCTTACGTTAACAAATAGGGTAAGGTATTGTAATTTTGCAAATAAAGCTTTGCGTTTATATGTTTTTGTTATTACTTAGTTATGCCAAATCGTCTCGATGACCCTCGTAAAATGGGGCGTTTAGAACCGCAGCAGTTGAAGTGTGTCCATAAATAAAACTTAATTTAATTTAATTCCTACGCTTTTTACATAAAGGTGTTACATTTGAGACAGAAAATAACACTTAGACAATTTCTGTACTGCATTGCACCTGAGGGAATTTTGAGGGTAACTTGTAAAATATGTCACTCACTTGTACGATGTTACTCGTATTCCTTTTTTCAGAACAGAGGGAGCAGATATGACATGGCTGGACAATGCCCAGCAGAAAGCTCTTTTGCCGCTAGGTGTATATTTTCTCCAACAAACAGCGGACGATCGTGTTGAGTCGCCAAGACATTTCTTGCGAGTGTAAAGAGACTCTGTCGGTCCATGGGAAGATGGCAGAGCGGTCTCTCTGTTGGCCAACTTGCCGCTGTTTGCCCAGCTATTGAAATGCTGTTCAAACTCTCGTGTTCATAAACACTTGACCGCGGAATCCGGCCCGGCAAACTTGTGTTCGACAGCAGTTTGGATAGAATAAAGGCGGGACGAGCGATTTCCTAGGAATTGTCGGACCTTCTGAAATTATAACTCTCAACGTCGCTTTCGTTCTGCATGCCTTGCCTGAACTACTCCTCATTTCCATTCCAAACAAAGCTAAAGCAAGCGTACTCAAGAGTAGCTACTACGGGTTTAAAAGCCTTAGTATCTGGACCCGGCGCTTCACTGATAAGTTTCGAATAACGATTTAACTAATCTAATTGGATCGGTATGTAAGGGATGTATTGGATCGGTATGTGAGGGGTGTGTTGGATCGGTTTGTGAGGGTGTGTTAGATCAGTTTGAGAAATAAGGCCTATCCTCAAAAAAAAAAAAATTCCCAAAATATGATTTGAATAGAATTTCAAAGCACTGATTTGTTTAACAATACCTCTATTATTTCACGTTACATACATTTATTTTAATAATTCTCTTTCTTTTGTTCTCGTCTATTAGGTTTTTGTCCTTTTCGACCCAGAATTAAGAGTTCCGATACCTCTTTCTCAGTCTCCCAAGTGATTCTCTATCTGCTGAAAAATTAATTCTTCCTATGTATAAGATCCTGTCTGGGCTATGTAATGGTTCCATTCGAGTTTTCTTTTATCCGTTTTTCTGTTTATTGCTTGGATATTCATCTACCGTCTTATTTCTTCGTTTCGAATCTATATTTTCTTTATTTATGCATAATTAACCTCTTCTTCTCTCGCAAAGTATATACTTTTACAATCTTGTTTTCTATCCAATTTGGTTATCCGTTATTGAATGAGAAATTCAATTTCTTCTATCGATATTTTAGTTTTGTATTGAATCAGCATTTCTTCACCATATGTAATAACAGGAATAGCGGTTATTTTGTATACTTTCACTATTGAATTATTTTTAGCCTTGCTTTTGAGTATCCGTCTTATTGTTTCTGTTGGCTAAATTTTATTAGTTTGTTATTTATATAACAGACCGGACTGATAATATTCCTCAGAATATTACTTTCATTTGTTTTTAGGGTTCATTTTATTTTAGTAATGCCTACTCTTATTTCAGCAGCAAGGGTCAATATTGGGATTTATATATTCTTTGTATAGTATCTTTATTTAAATATTTATTTTTTTCATTTAATCTCATTCATACATATATCCACTCTTGCTGCTTATTAATCTGATCCATAAATACTTTTTTCTATTGTTTTCATCTCTTAGAACCGCCCTTTGTTTCCTGCACTGTTTAATATATGCATTTCGAAAACCGTCGCAATGGCGAAGAACTTCTTCTTGGGTGAGTAGCTTTTCGAGGAACAAGCAAAATTTGGATTACAGCATAACCGGGTTGAGCGATCGGGCAATGTCTGGAATAATGGTGAAAAAGAAAGAAATGACATTTAGTCATGAAAGGAAATATGCTGATAAAATTATTCAATCCAGCATTTGGCTAGCGATCGAGGAAAATCTCGAAAAGATCTTACGGCAAAATCGGCTGGTTCGGCTTTCGGACCTTCTAAATGCAAATCTCACACATTACCGCGGTGTAACTTAGACTAAAGTCTCAGTCAAAACTGTTAAAAGCTCACTGCTATATTAAACAATTGAAATTCTGTTTTATTTTGCATTCCCAGCAGTAAAACAAACAGATGAAACGAAACTTGAATTCAGAAATGCTTAAATAGTTTAAAATTGAAACCAGTAAAAATGAATATCTTAGAAAGGTAAGCGACTTAAACAGTGTGTTTTAATGAAATCTAAATTGTCGAGTTGCACCAGGGTCATCAAGACAGTGTCTTCAGAAGCTATTCCTGGAAAATTCTAGATATGTATTTCGTTTATCATGAAAATATCTTAAATGTATGCTAATTTAATCAAAATGTTTAAAGCCATTTTTGAGAATATTAAAATTTTATAAAAAAGATAGTGCATGTAAAGGTTAGTTGTGTGTAGGGGATTTATCAGAAAATATTCGTGTTACTTCCTTGGCAGTTACCGACTTTAAATATTACATTGGTGTTTATTTGACATATCATTTTTGAGTTGTGCTAACGCAGACACAAACACACTCACACACAAGCAGACACAAATACGGGCCTTTTTCTAAGAGTGGTTTTTTTATTCAGGGGGCCCCAAAATATATATTGTGTTGAGATTTCAGTATCAAATTTTTGGGTGGAATACAATACCATATGTATTTACTACGTGCTATATAAAATAAAAAATAATATTGTTTCATTTCAATAATTACCTTTAACTTTTGTGGTCGTATCGTGGAATTTGGTTTGAAAAACAACTGATGGTGGTGGTGTTTTTCACCCCTGAACAGTAGATGTTTTAACGTTGGGTTACATTACTGTTTATTAACACATTCCTTCTCGCTCTATGAGAATAGCAAATTGTTCTGGTTAAAAGTAATTTCGGAACTTTGATCAGAGAAGCTAGAATCCTGACCACTCGATAACAGAGACAGTTAACACAGTTTAATTCACAATTAATTTTAATACATCAGTTGAGGAGAGAAAATACTTAGACCACAAAAACAAAATACACCACAAACACCCATGCTCAAAGCAGAACTCGAACCCGCGAGCCCCTGCGATAAGGCGATGATTTAGAAATAGCTAGAACGAAGTAAAATCCAATTATAATATAATTTGGGAGATGAAAGGAACCCAAAGTGCTTTGCCTTTTGACAAGTTACGCTCTGTTTAAAAAAGAATAAAATAATCTAATATGTTCCATTCACATGATTCTTTCTACATCTCTTCAACAAATTATTGTTAAAAAGTTTATGCTTCTATTTCCTTCATGCTAATCGAGAAAACATTAACAGAAATAGTCTTATTTACTCACTTTCTTATAAGTAGAAGAGAAATAAGGGAGTAACATAGGTTAAAGTGATAGTCAAAAACTGGTTGCTATGTGACTGAAGTTCCTTTGCTCGTATGCGCAGGAGTTGACAAATTCCTGTATGATAAAAAAAAATATATAATTTTTTCAAAGCTGAAACCAAAAACAAGGAATTACTCTAAAACGATCAACACCACGAAAGAAAAGTATATAACATAAATTGTATGTTTTAACGTGCTCTACATTTTTTGTGTGGTAAGTTTTATTATCTCTTATAGTTTAGCAGTTATGCAAAATTCGGTAAAATTCATCTAGAATAAAGTAGTCCTCAGAGGCTATTTCCAGAAAATTCAAGATATACATTTTGTTTGGCATGTAAATATCTTAAATATAAGATATTTTAATCAAAATCGTTATAGCCATTTTAGAGAAAAACAAAAATTTCGAAAAAAGTTCCAAGTAAAGGGTAGTTGGGGGCGGGGGATTTTCTTGAAAATCTTCATGTCGCATCCTTGGAAGATACCAAACTTAAATACCAAGTTTCGTTAATGAGCTATGCTGTCCACAGACACACACATACTCACACACGCACATACACACGGATTTTTTTGTAACAATGATTTTTTTTTGGATTCAGGGGGACGCAAAACATATATTTTCGGTGAAATCTTGGTATCGAATTTTTGGGTGGAATGCAATACTTCTCCATATACTATGTACATAGTACGTGTAGAGAAAGTAATAAAAATACTAACCACGTCCGATAACTGGTTAAAGGAAGTGATTTTATTTGAGGAAAATGATCTACAATAACCGAGATCTGTATGCTTACTGTTACGAAAACTAAGACATTCCTCCAGGTAGCATAATGAGTCGGCGTTGGAAGGTAAAGACTCTAAGGCGGAATGGGACTCTGCAATTGAGAAAAGGACCATATGTGGGCCCTTTTTGCTTCTACCGTGATCCCTGGGAGGGAAAGGTGCGGGAGGATATCCATAAACATGAGCATAAGCATAGACGGAGCCCCTAACGTTTCCAGATAGAAGGCATCCGACGCCGCCAGAGGACCATGAATCCTCAGTGACACTGTGACGGAGCGCCCCACTCAATGGATCTCGGTGGTAGGCCCGATCGGGAGGCCAGGACGCCAGGAAGAAGCTTCCACCCAGACGCAACTTGTCGAACGATGTCACCTGGTCCTAACCCTGAAACAAATTACAAGGAAGTGATGGCTACAGGAAAGGATGTAGTAGCATTCGCCTGTCGATCCGGAAAGACCGTGAAAAACCAAGAGTGGGTGGTTGCCGAGGATCGAAAATTCCCGATTATAAGTCAGAAGCGTTACCAGCCTAGCCAATAAGCGCGTGGTAATGTCACACTAATCAATTTTTTGATCAACCCTGGTTCGAAATTGTACAATACATTGGGTAACATTATGCTGTGATCTGTACATAATACATTTTGGCATATTATTATTATTATTATTATTATTATTATTATTATTATTATATAAACCGGTCTAACTTTGCTTTAGCTGGTAAAGTACTCAGAGGGTATTTATTTCTACCAGGTGGCTGGACTACGTGTACCCTTTTGTGCGTTGAAGGAATTGCAGAACTCAATGGAGCTATTTCAAGTTAAAAAGCAGTAAGTGGGAAACTAGCGTGTGTGACCTTCGTTTTATCATTTTTTTTGAGCGCAGGTGGGGAGCGGGACTTCTGATCCTAAGGTAGCGGGTTCAAATCCTACCCAAACTGACGATTTTTAGGTATGCTTAAAAGCGACAGCCCCACCAGCAGATTTAAATTATAGGAACTAATTAGGGACAACATTCTAGAACACCAGCGAAACTGGCAATGTCAGCGTTGTTAACAAATAAATAATTTAATAATTTTTAATTTCAGTGAGCGCACACGTAAGCTCTTCACTGGCTACTTTTAACTTTAGTTCTGCAACCGTTTTAATTTGAAAAGAATATTCACACACGTCAAATAAGGGACAGTTGGGCCACCTTGTATACTAACATTTTATTGGAAATACCGAACGGAGTAATAGAGTAAGACTATGAAAAACCTCATTTGCTTCATTCGCTATATCTCATAAATTACAAATTATTGTCAATAAGCTGAGTCTTTTATCTACTTCATGCTAATCGAGATGGAGTGTTATTTATGGAAGCTGTGGTTCTAAGCGTTCTATTCAAAATGCGCGTGTAAGACTGCTTAATTTGGCTCAGAGGTCTCTCCATCAGGCTTGAGGTTCTTTTAGTGGCATAAATCTACGACAGGGGACCAACGACTTTATTTCCCTTCCGAAGGAAGCCATGCTAAGGATTTTTACACCCAAAAAATCCATAGCCGGATTTGAACCCGCGACCTTAGGTATATGAGGTTAGTATGGTAGCTATTACACCACAGAGGGCGGCGAGAAATAAGGGAATACTCTAGGCTAAATTGACAATCGAATTTTTTTAAAAAATGGCTATTATCATCATCATCAATATTGCTATTATTATTAATATTATTATTGCTATTTTTGTTGTACAGATGTTCCAGAACTTCAAACCAGCAGTTTTACAATTATTTATTAAAACCAGTACCGCGAATTGTGTTGCACAAAGCGCCTGGGAAGTTAGGCTAGCCGCTGATCAACCAACCAGAGGTGACGAGGGGAAAGATGTAACAGGATGGGAAGAACAAGCAATTAAAAGCCAATTTGGGTGCAAGTATAGTTACTGAGTATTCAAAACGCAGTATAAGTATTTCTGTGCATTAAAATGACTTTCAAGGATTGGATTTCTTGTAGCCATATTTATGTATTAGCGACTAAATTACGCGTATTGGTATATAAAATAATTTTAATTTAAAACTATCTTTCAGCTGAGCTGAAAAAGAATCACTTTTATCATGAATATAACATTCTAAGTTAGGATTATAGTTGTGTTAAACTTGTTCTCCAAAATAATGTTAAAATTATATAAGATAAAATATATTAAATGACTGAATATTTAAGTAGAAAAACGAAGAAGCAAAGAGTAAGTAGACATAAAAGCCTGTATATCATCCACTTATAGCAAGACCTTAAGAAAAAATATTTTTAACAGTAAAGTCTGCTATAATAACCAATAATAAAACATGAAGTGAAAAAATGTGTTGAATTGAAGGGTATACTTTATGTAATATAATGATCTGAAAAATAAAAAAGGAAAAATAAGTTAGTAATTATATTATCTTATCATATTTTAAGATCCTTATGCTACGCTAAGTTGGTGCACTATAGTTCTTGCAATTATGAAATAGCAATAAGGGCAATACTTTATGGAAACCCAATTATTTGTAATTCTATTTTGCGAAATATTTTTACTCTTTTCTTCACTAAAATACTAGTGTTCACTGCGTACTATTGTCCAATCACACCATACTAGCTCGCAAATGATAACGAAAGTCTTATATTTATTTACCTCATAGTTTTAGAACGCAGGCAATGGTATCAATTTATTATCCATGTACTCTTAGCCTCATCCGCCAAATCGGACAGACGCTACTGTGCACCGTGGCACGTCAGAGCAACAATGCACCCAGGTAAGTAAATTTCAAAATTAATTTATACTTATATATATTATTCTATACAAATACCTTAAAGTTTAACAAACGCCGATTTATGTGATCAAAAAGATTTGTAAAGTACAAAAAGATAATTCCTATCCGGAATATTGTTTACAACAGTTGCTGTTTTTAATCTCGGAGATCGCAGTACTCTTGCGCCTCCTTTGTTTCTTTCTTATTTTGAGTGTTAAACACCTGCCTTTACTGTTATGGCATCACAGGCGATGAACCTGATGATACATGGAATGAAGGAGCACTGATAGAATGTGATGGCGGGGGAAACAGAAGAACCCGGACAAAATCCGCCTGTGCGCCGCGTTGTCCACCACAAATCTTACATGCCTAGATGAGAGGCGAGTATCGACCACGGCACACGTCGAGCTACGTAAAGCATAAGGCTCGTGAACCATAAAACCACAAAAACCATACCCATAAAAGCAATAGCGTTGTATATTTATTATAAAATTCTACTAAAAAAAGTCGTTAAATTAATTTCTGGGTTCACCAGTGCTTCGGCTAAAAATACAAACAACTATAAACAGTGGATATTTTAAAATTTTTATTTTAAAGCAACACTTGTTAAAGAGGTAATTTCCTGTCAATTTTCCTTTGTTTTCATCTGATACAGTGAAATAGGTATTATGCTTTTATTTCCAATGATAACTAATAAGAGTACAAAGAGAATAAATACGTAAGTAGTGTTCATAAGTAGTATTTATCTGTACTGCAAGATTAAAAGGCAACAAGTTAGAAAGATTTTCATACCATCAACTACTATTTGCTCAACCATGTACAGAAACCCATATCATTTTTATACTTTTGTATGTACCCACCTTATTGAAATATATTCCAGTTATTATACACAATAATAGTGATATCTTTGTAATATAAAATTTCTAGCTTGCATTGTTATTAGATAATATTTTTTCACTGCCTAATTCATTGCTATAATAAAATCTGATGCGTTCCATTCACTCGTGTTTCTTTATATCTCTGTAACACATTATTGTTAAAAAGCTTATTCTTCTTTCTAGTTCATGTTAATTGAAATAACATTAGCAGAAATGACCTTATTAATTTCTTTCTTGTAAGTAGAAGCGAAAGAAGGGAATACACTGGGTTAAACCGATTGTCAAATATTTTAAAAGCTGGTTGCATATGGTAGAAATCCGTTTCTATGTATTACCACTTGTTGAAAAATTCTCATTCGAAAGTAGTATTAAGTATTTTAAAAATAAAACCAATAACAAGGGATATCTCAAAAATGGTAATCTCCACAATAAAATGTATATGACATAAATTGTGGGTTTTCACGAGATATATATTTTTCTTGTACTAAGGTTTAGTCTATCTCTTGTGGTATATAGTTATGCAAAATTAAACAAAATTCATTCAGAAAGCAGAGCTCTTCAGGGGCTATTCGCAGAAAATTAAAGATATAGATTTTATTTTTCATGTAAATTTCTTTATTAAATGGCATTTTAATCAAAATCTTTAGAGCTGTTTTTGAAAAAAATAAAAGTATTAGAAAATGTTGAAGTAAAATGTAATTTGGAGTGCCGGATTTTTTTTTTTTTCAAAATCTTCGTATCACATCCTTGGAAGATATTAAATTTAATCAATTTTGGTATTTTTCCGACTATTCGTTTTTGAGTTAACATGTTTACAGACACACGGATATTTTTCTAAAATTGATATTTGGATATAGGGAACCCTAAAACGTGTATTTTGGATGAAATTTCAGTATCGGATATTTGGGTGTATTACGCAGAGAAAATAAAAATCAGCTATGTGATGCATTCTTAAACTTATTCACATAACCAATTCCAAGTTTTACAGTAAATCAGTTTATAAATAGATCCATCATACGATATTCTTTATATTAAACCAAATTATCCTGGAAAATGTGTTAAATTTTATATTTTCCAAAACTTTTGAATTTTCAAAATTTAATATTCTTTCTTAAAATCGGAATAGTATTAACAACAAATATATTGACTTTTTTTGAATGTACATTTGAGGGGCGGTATAAGCATTTTGAAACAAATTTGTGAAAAATTGCATCATGTGGAGCATTTTGAGCGTGGAGAAAAGTTTGCGAATACCATGTTTAAAGTTGAGCGTGTCTATTAATAAGCTTGCGCCTACCCATTGGTTTTAAAGTGCGTGAAAAAAGAGATATTTTCTTAAAGTTTAGAACAATATAGTCTTATTAATAACATATTAATAGTTTAAATTTTCACGCTTTTTTATCAACTTTCGCAGATGCATCATCTTAAATGGTTGAGATTTACAGACAGAAAGTACGACAATGATACATTTTATACGCACGTGTAAAAAAAATCACAATGTAGGAAGCAAGATACGAACCCAGAAGCCACACCCAAAAGCCTTGACCGAGCTGAGAAGGGCACTCCCTGAAATGCAGGAACAAATGCTGCTTTGAATCGCCTCTCTAAAACGCATTTTACGACCGCGGTGTTTCGAATCTTGTGGAATGCTTTCCAGTACCATTAGCGTGCATCCGGCTTCCTCAGGAGTGTTCATAACGCGGTAGCTGCGATTCGCGACACTATGCCGAAAACCTTTGGTTACCAAGCGTGTCTTTGAGAGAATTCGACCGACAAATTGTTCAGCCCCACCTTTAACACGTTTTGAACACCTTAGCGACCAGCTTTTAATTGTAAGCTGAGTTGTGGGGTCTAGTCAGAAAAAGAAAAAGAAAACAGAAAGAAAATGATCAAGAGGTAGCCAACCAAAGTTTCTAAACAAAACGTCACAGGGGAACAACATTGGATTATTTTCTTTTATCCTGTGAGGGCCCTTTTGTAATATAGAATTGCTTATCACTAGGGTTCTTATGGCATCACTTTTTAATAATTGCATGAAAACTATTAATTCTGGACACCTTTTTATAAGATTAAATTTATAATTTTAATATTACATTCAATTTTCATGCAGCATCATTCTCATGTGATATATTATAATAGTACCATAATACGCTATTGAACATTTTACCATAAGCTGGAGCTAATTTGGCCCTTAATGTATTACTTTGTAAAATATATTATTTTTGCTGATTTAATATGAAAATCAGAATAATTGCTCTCATACTACAAATAGGAACTCAATGTTTAGGAAATCCAGTAATTTTAAGATTATGCCATTTCAATACCATGAGCAACACCATGAACACCGTAATCTTAAAAATACCGCATTCCCCAATATCAAGCCCCTTATTATATGAGAGTAATAATGCATTTTATTTAATTTTGGATGCACAATAAAATTATTACTAATTGGAGAGTTAATAACGTTAAATACTTGAGAACTTTATATAACTTTTGTTTTATGTTATACTTTATCCAACATGAAACAATGAATTATTACTCTCATATAATACAGGACCCAAATTTGGGTAAATTTGATATTTGAAAGATTAAGGTGTACATTGTGTTTAATTGTCACAATCGCAAAATTAAAATATTTGTTGGAATGTCCATCTCATCTCTGTACTTTGAGAAAAATAACACCAAATTTCACATTGGATACAACATAAAAAATATATATACACTTATAAAATTAGTTATTATTTAAAGTTGGGCCAACGTAAGTCACTAAGCCCCAAATTAGCAGCAGTTTGTAGCAAAAGGTTCAATCCGATATTGTGGTAACACTTACTGGCTATAATTTATCAGATAAGAATAATCTTGAACGGGAGTAGAATACAATGTTCAAATTTGAAATTTAATTTTAAAAGAAAAGTGTCCAGAATTAATGACCCTATCTAAGAGAGGTTGAAAAAAGTAAGAGTAAGTATGAAACATTTGAGTTCTATATAATTCAAAATGAGTATTAAGTGGTTTTCGGAAGTTGTTACGTAATCTATGAGTTGCACTAACTCGTATTGTAAAATAGCAATATATAGCTTCTAAGCTATATTACAATAATTAGATATCATATTGGCTAGTTAATTATTTATATATTGTCATCTCTATCAGATTACTACCTCAATCTTGAAGAGGCTATTCCCAGACAATTCAAAATGTTCATTTTATTTATTATACTGTACTGTAATCAAAATCGTTAAGAGCCATTTTGAGAAAATAACATTTTTCAAAAAAATTCCATGTAAAGGATAGATTGTAGGGGGGATTATTTTGAAAATCTTCGTGTCGCATCCTTGAAAATACTAAACTTAATAACCGAGTTTGGTATTTAACGGACTTTTCATTTTTGAGCTATGCTGTCCACAGACACACACACATGCGGACCTTTTTATAAAAAGCAAATGTGTTCCATTCGCACTACTTTCTCGACATTGACGTAACTTATTGTTAAACAGCTTATTTTATCCAGTTTATGATAATCGAGATAAACATAATCGAGATAAGGAAATACTTTGCGATAACCGATGTTTTAAAAGCTGGTTGCTATGTGGTTGAAATCCGTTTCTATGCATGGCCAGGAGTTTACAAAGAGAAGTTAAGTATTTTAAATCTGAAACAAATAACATGGAATATATCGAAAATGATCAACTTCATAAAAAAATGTTTATGACACATTTTTTATGTAGTAAGTTTTTGTTTCTCTCTTACGGTAAACCAGTAACGTATAATTTAGCAATATTCAGAGGTCTTAAGAAGCTATTCTAGACAATTCAAGATATACATTTTATTTGTCATGTAAATGTCTTTAATATACGGCATTTTAATCAAAATCATTGGAGCCATCTTTGAGAAAGTCAGAATTTTTGTAAATTTTCGTCGTGTAAAGGGTAATTTGGTGTGGGGGGATTTTCTTTTTCCAAAATGTTCGCTTCGCATCTCTGGAAGATTCTGAACTTAAATATCAATTTTGGTATTTTAGTATCGTGTTCACAGACAACACATAGACACGGACCTTTTTCTAAAAGTATTTTTAGTGTATTTTCGGTGAAATCAGGTGTCGCATTTTTGAGTAGAATACAATACCTTCTCAATACAATACCTTCTCTATACACTATGTACGTAGTACGTGTAGAGAAAGTAAAATATTTTTTCGGACTCGAGATCTCAAAACATATTTTCGGTGAAATCTCGACCTGAAATTTTTGGGTGAATACAATACTTCTCTATCTCCTATGTACATTGTACATAAGGGCTAGAGAAAGTAAAAAAGTAAAAGGTTGTTTTGTTTTAATAGTAGCCAATATGGAATACAGTTTTCGCATCACGAACATAAAATTACAGGGTACCAACACTACCGATTTCGTTGTTAATTGGCATTCATATCAGTAGACTATCGTACAAGGTGTAACTATGAAATCAGGTCAATTTCTGAGGATGTCGTTATGAGCACCATGAGTCAGAATACAAACGTTATAGATTTGCTTTTTCAGTATTCAGATAACCACATCTAATTTAGTACCTGGTTAAACCAAATACTTTGTGAAACAAATGCACTAAATGTATTGCATTTGTGAAACAAAGAACCTTATATTATAGGAGATCCAGATAATTTTACAGATTATATATTTTTTATAAAACATTATTGGGTAGGTGATTTAAGGTTAATCTATTTTAAGTAATAACAAGATTACGATGAGGAATAATCCTCCTTATTGTTTATCTGAAGGTACACATGCGCCAGTTTGGCAATATGGGATCTTTGAGGATGGATTCTGAATCATGATTAGCTCAGTTATGGATCTTATATTACATAGATCTCAGGGTTGCATATAATACGACTGGTTGATTTCCTGTTCTGTTTTAACTCTTTATTTTCCAATCATTTTTTACTTTCTCTACACGTACTGTGTACCTAGTGTATGGAGAAGTTATTGTAATGCACCTAAGAATTCCATACCGATATTTCACCGGAAATATATATTTTGGGATATCCGAATTTAAAACAAAATTAGTAAACCGTCCATATGTGTGTCTGTTTGTCTGTCAGTGTGTGTGTGTGTGTGTGTGTGTGTGTGAGTGTGTGTATGTGACTGTGTGTGTGACTGTGTGTGTGTGAGTGTGTGTGTGTTTGGGAAGCATAGTTCAAAAACGAAAAGCCCGTAAAATACCAAACCTTAACTTCCAAGGATGCGATACGAAGATTTTCAAGAAAATTCCCCCACCCCAACTACCCATTACATGAAAACATTTCCAAAAATGTTTTTTTAAAAAAATCCCCTGACGATTTTGATTAAAATCTGTTATATTTAATTTATTTGCATCATAAGTTTCCCCTTGACTCCGAGTTGTTGTGTGACCTGCCCCTATTCAACAATGTACATACATCAGAAGGGAGTGAATTTGCTTTTACCCAAGTTTCTCTAAGGTCTTTCAGAGTTGGAAATCTAAAATTAACGAAAATGACAGAATCGTTATATTGATAATGTATACCATATTTTACTAAGTATAGCACCGAAAATCACTTAAATAAATACACTAATATGTGTACTGAAATCTAAAATTAACAAACAATAGAGAATTCTTCTCTTAATACTGTATAACATATTTTACTAAGTATACCAACGAAAACTAATTTAGATAAGTACATTAACATCTGTATTGAAACATTTCTTTTTCCTTGTTTTTTGCTTCTGCTATTCGAGAAACTACAACCAAACACCACACACGTACACCGTTATACTTGTTTAAAACTCACAGTCTAAATTTAGTGTTTAATTGAACATTTAACACATGTTATTTTTTGTGCACATTTAACCAACACAAGGAGTGCTCTCTCAAATGTGTAGTGACTAACTATTGCGGCAGCGCAAAAATCCCGCTTCACCATCTTTACGCGGGCGCAACAGGAGCCAGCGCCCCAGATATTACCCAACATCCTCGTCGCCGAAGGTTGAATTTTCAGTCATTCACAATCACGGAAGTGCACCATCACCGCAGTACTCTTACAACCCTGAAAGGGACAGGTTGGATAAAATGAAGGTACCCACGATTGAGAGAGCTCAGTCGCGAGAATCGAGGATACTACCTGCCGACCGCCAGTCCCAGAGTAACATCTGAACTCTCTGGCTCAGTAAAACACTGTGCTACTAAACGATCATGTTAAAAAAGGAACAATTTTGTATTGTACAACAGCTATTTCACGACATCAGCCAACGAGAGATGACAGTTAAGAGATATCGAGCAAAGTTATATGGAGCACAGCTTAGAATTCCAGTGTGTATGAAATGAAATATAGAAGAAGCTAAAAATATAATGTAATGAAATAACCATGGATGAAATAGTGTTTCATGTTGTCCATTAGGTCGGATGCCAAAACTCCGTGTGTATCACCAACCAAAGGAAAGCATATTACACCAAACCTACATTTCATTTAGATTTATACGCCACAAAGATGGCCATGGATTTTCCCGTTCAACACGATCCCCTGCAGCGCCACAGCCGGAGGTGGTGGGAAACAGAAGCCGTAATGAGAAGCCTGAAGGAACAACAAGCAGGTAAAGGCGATATTTTGTCATGCTGGGAGAGGATTCTGTAGTCCTTATTTATCCTTAACATTGAGGATGCAATCTTTTGCTCTTATCAAAGTGCTAAGTTTATTTTATAAAGTGGATGTCATGAATATGGAACCATAAAACGTTAGCAGTGAGCCTTACCTAAGCCGTATTTAAACCTCAGATGATTAATGTTTACAACGCCAGCACTCAAATAGCGCAGAAAGAATTACTAAGTTGGGCATACAGAATAGTGAAAGCTGCAGACGTTTAATTTCAACAAGGTTCCTTTTTTTCTTTTTATATAGTTGCTCTGTGGGAACACAAAATAAATGTGTGAAATATTCATACTCTGTCTGCACAACTTATGGTAACTGGCAAATAAGGACCACATTTGATTACATGTCATCTTTAAATTGTTGCGTCATAGAATTGCTAAGGTGTACAGAACTGTTACTTATGAACAAATTATTAAAACAAATCGGATGTGTTCCATTCATATATCTTTCTCTAGCTGTTTCATATATAAACTATTCTTACAAAATATTGTTCTTTTATCTACATCATGATAAACATTAGCATTTTACTTTTTTGTGAGTAGAAAGGAAATAAGAGAATATACAAGACTAAAATGGTAGTCAATTCATTTAAAAGCAAACCACAATGTGAAACAGTATAAGTTCGGCTGGCCTTGCATAAACGAAAGGAGGCTTCCTGTTTTGAGAAGAGTTAACATAGTTTAAAATTAAAACCAACAATAACAAGAAAAATGTACTGACATAAATTATGTGTTTTAATGAGATCTAAATTTTTGGTGTAGCACGTTTTTGTCTGTTAACCGTTATGCAAAATTCTGCAAACTTCATCCAGAATAAAGAGGTCTTCAGATGCAATTCCGAGAAAATTCAAAATATGTTTTATTTGGCATGTATCTTAAATATAAGAGATTGTAATAAAAATAACATGGAATAACTCTACAAAAATTGTATATGATATACATTTATATTTAATATATTTTTGTTTTTGAGCTGCGCTGTCCACAGACACAAAAAGCACACGCACCTCAAAACATATTTATTGAGCAGTGCTACGTGCAAACACATACACATGCGCGGATCTTTGTCTGAAATACTTTTTAGGGTCTCGTGGGAGATCAGAAAGCATATTTCCGATAAAATATCGATATCGAATTTTTGGGTTGAATACAATATCCTGTTTACCTATTATGCACATTGTATGTACATACGTGCTAGAGAAAGTAATACATACTCTTAGGTCATTTTACTTCCTCTACATATGCATATATGTTATACTATATAGTATATATGCATATAGTAGGTAGAGAAGGTATTATATTCCACCAAGAAATTCTAAATGAGATTTCACAGGAAATATGTTTTTAGGTCCCCAGAATTTAACAAAGCATATTAAGAAAAAAGACGTGTGTATGAGTTACTCTGTGGCTGTGATTTTTGAGTCTATGGACAGTAAAGCTCAAAAACATACATTAAATACAACATTTGATATTAAGTTTAGAATTTTACAAGGATGCGACACGAATATTTTAAAAAATTACCAGCCATCCCAAACTTCTTTCTACAGGAAATTGTTTTTGTAACATTTGTTTTTCTCAAAAATGGCACAAATATCTAAAATAACCGTATTTTAGATATTTGTATGACAAATAAAATGTACATCTTGAATTTTCTGGGAATAACCTTTGTATGCCTCTTCCTTCAGGATGAATTTTATGGAACTGGTAAATCGTAAATGATGCCTAGACAAAAATTTACTGCAAAAACTGTGAGTCTCTTTAAAACACACAGCTAATGTCATACAGCTTTTCTTTGTAGAGTTAACCGTTTCCACGTTATTTCATGTTATTGGTTGCAATTTGAAGATACGCAAACTTTTCTTAAACGGAAGGTCTCTCTCGTATCATCTCTTTTTTACACATGGTGCTGCAAACCGAACTGAATTTCATTTGTTTCATATAGCGGCCGGCTTTTTGAAACATATGATTATCACTTTAGCCTAGTGTATTACCTAAACTAATTCAACCATCTCGATTATCACGATGTAGATAAAGGAATAATATTTTGTAACAACGCTTTTAGAGAAAGCCAAGTGAATAGTACACATCATATTTGGTTAGTTTTATGCTATTTCCTATTTTTAGGAACATTTGTTGGATCGCGTTATTATTTTCTCTTTCTTTTTACGTCTTTAAAGTAATTACTTTTCTAGCATTTATACTATATATATGGGTTGTTAAGGGTTTAAGCGCAAATCTTTGTATCGGTAAGTATGAACACTGTAATGAACAACATTGTGTCAATATTTTCTTCATTTATGGACTTGTAATTTTACTTTTTAAGAGCAGTTTGTTTTCAGGTTAGTTAGTTCTTACAAGTAGCCGTGGGACACAAAACATACGTGTTTATTTTACTTGAGATCGCGTGTCGAAAGGCGTAACCTTCAGCGGGTGGGCCTCATTGTAACGAATGTTGTATCAGAACAGAGTTTAAATGCTTTCTGCAAGGCCAATTATCCCACATTACTTAGGTCAGCAGGTCACGTAATGAGATGTGAAAACGTGGAAACAAAACGGATAGTCGGCACTGACAGGCACTTTATTTTGCCGCGCATTTGAGGACACGCAAAAAACACACCAGGTAGTAAATAATATGATTGGTTTGTGAGAAAATTGCTAGACAGAGAGAGAAAGAAAAGAAATTCTGACACACTAAAGTAGACACACCTTTAAGTACCACTTATAAAAATATACCTATAATACTGTATAGAGTTTCATATTATTGATATATTACTTAAGGTTAGTCTTTTAAATATTTTGATATTCAACTAAAAAATACGAGTAACTTTGTAGCAGCATCTCTTACTATCATGTTTGGAAAAAACACATTACCTTTTGATGGTTAATCTGGAAAGTTTGTTTGTTGACGGAGGACCTGGTATTGTTAGTGAAGCAAGTATAATTATAGTTATATAATTATGATACAAACTATGGATGAGGAAAATCTGTTCAGCCATTTTATTGTTAAGGTCGTGTCTTAAGCTGTATATCTTGTACAATCTGAGAGTTCAAAAGAGTTACTACTGCAGTTTTTAAGAGCTATATACTTCCTTACTTTGTTTTCAAATTATTTAAAAAAGAACAAGGATGCGTGGAGTCCCGAGTTCGATTCTCGGCTAAAAATAACTTTTTTTTCTCTAGCTAATATCATTTCATATCCTCGCGAGTCTGGAATCATTAATACGATTGTGTAATCCGAACATTAACATTGAAGATAATTATAAAACCCAAAACACCAAAACACAAATAAACAACATTGCTGATAGGCAAAATGTTTTAAGGGAAATATCCAGATAGGACATTGTAGTTACAGTCAGGATACATGGAAAAAATCTGATGTATTCCATTCACATTATTTTCTCTAACACCATGTAAAAATATTATTCTTCTATTTCAAGCTTACCGAAATATGCTTTATAGATATGGTCGTATTACTTAGTTCCTTATACGTTGAAGGGAACTACGAGAATTCACTAGGCTAAAGCGAAATTCAAACCTTCTAAAGGCTGGTTGCTAGGAGATTTAAATTCATTTCTTTGCATGGTCGGGAGCTGATAAATTTCCACACGAGAAAAGCCTTTACAATTGAAACCACAAGAAATATCGCGGAAACGATCAACTCTACAAAAATATGTATAAGACATAAATTATGTATCTTTACGAGATCTACATTTTTTGTCATCTCTTACGGTTTACCAGTTACGCAAAATTGAGCAACATTCTACCAGAATGAAGAAGTTTTCAGAAAATTCAAGATATGCGTTTCATTTGGCATACAAATATCTTTAAGATCTCGTATTTTAACTAACATCTTTAGAGATATTTTTGAGAAAAACAAACTTTTCAAAAACGTTTGCAGGTAAAGGGTAGTTGATGGTGGGGCATTTTCATGCAAAACTTCGTGTCGCATCCTTGGAAAGTACGACACTTAAATACCAAATTTGGTATTTAACGGTCTTTTCGTTTTTGAGTTATACTGTTCACAGACAAATACACATGCAGACAGACACATACGAGCTGATGTTTTTCTAAAAGCAATTCTTTTTATTTAGGGGATGTTAAAACATATTTCCGCTGAAATCTCGACTTAGAGTTTTTGGGTGGAATCTTCTATTATATTCCTGAATCGAAAAAAAGAAAAACGTTCGTGTGTGTATGTACTCGTATGTCTGCAGGTGTATTGTGACAGCATAACTAAAAACTAAAAAGTCTGTTATATACCAAACTTGTCTAGGCTAAAGTGATGTTCAAATGTTTTAAAAGGTGGTAGCCGTGTGGTTGGAAACATATTTTTTTTTTTTTTTACATTGCAAGGAGTTTTATATGCGAAAAGTTTTAAGTATATTAAAATTGACACCAATAACAAGGAATATCTGATAAAATTATCAATTCCATTAAAAAGGGCATGAATTATGTGTTTTAACGATATCTACATTTTTGTGGAGTAAGTTTTTGTCTATGTCTTAAGGTTTACCATTATGCTAAATTTATCTAGAATAAAGAGCTTCTTAGAGGCTTTTCTCTTAAAATTCAAAGTATTCATTTTATGTTCCATGTAAATATTTTTAATGTGTGCTATTTTAATGAAAATTGTTAAGAGCCATTTTTGAGAAAATAAATATGTTCGACATTTTTTCTATGTAAAGGGTAGTTTGGAATAGAGGGATTTTTCTCAAAATCTTTGTAACTCATTAATGTAAGATAGTAAACTTAAATACCAAGTGAGGTATTTTCCGACTTTACGTTTTTCGGATGCCACATGCATACCTTTTTCTAAAAAATACTTTTTATACAGGGGATCATAAAACTTGTATTTCCGGTGAAATCTTGGCATAACATTTTTGGGTGGAGTACAATTAACCTCTCAACCTACGTATCATGAACCATGCAGAGAAAGTAAAAATAATAGTAGATTTTACAAAAACATTTATGCAGAGATTTCCAAAAGTTAGAAAAGGAATTTTTGTTATTTGCTAAATCTTTAGCCATAGAAAAAGTTAGATTGGATTTAGGAAATCGCCGTTCTCCAGAAAGACAATTTCCTTAAAAATAAATGTAAACGGTTGAAGGTTATACAAATCAATAAATGTGTCTTAAGCTATACAGTGTCAGACTTTTTTTCTTTGTTTGGGTCGATCTACTGTTGTGGGCAATTTTTCTCACAGTGGATGCTGTGAGAAAAAAAAAAAAAAAAAAAAAAGAACAGGTGCCGGATAACTGACGAAAATCTTGTAGGGAACAAAACATAACCATAATTGAATCCGCTGCTCACTTCTTAAATGTGGTCAGTGAGCAGGAATCTTAAGGTAATTCTCTATTTCTTTGTATACATATGTGTATAGACTTAAAGTAATAGAATATTTTAAATAACAGAGACGAAGACATGCTCAATGCACGGACGATATTGTGTACTCAAATATTAATTTATATTTCTGTTACAGTCCTTCACTGCATTTTGAAAGGGGTGACATACATCCCGTACCACGTAAACTCCCCTCTTAGTGGTGAGTAGCATCTCTAAATGTGCTCCACATCTAATGGAATGAAATGTCGTTTTATTTATGGACGTTCTCTAAGTGATATAGTTCTCAGCGTCCAATTTTATACTGGGCCTAAAAGACCACTAAATTTTGCTCAGAGGCCTCTCTATCAGGCTTGAGGTTCTTTTACGTGCCGTAAATCTACGACACGGAACCAACGGCTTTATTTCCCTTCCGAAGGAAGCCATGCTAAGCCATGGTAACCATTGCACCACAGAGGGTAACCCACATCTGATGTAGGGGATGATAACAAGTAACAGGGAAAAGATTCTATTAAATTGCTCCTCTGTTAATTTTAGAGATACATTTTACAATATATTTTTAAGAATATTACTAATAATACAATTCAAAAGCAGAGAATTTATTCTTTAATATTTACGGAAAATATTCTTTATTTCAGAGAAAATAAATAATAATGATGATAATAATTATAATAATATAATAATATAAACTACATTCTTTACAATATTAATTTTGTTTTTGATAGCCCACGATTTGAGCTGTATGTCTACCCCCTTCCACAAGTTGTTAGCAAGATCAGTTTATGTCCACTGATGTCTTCAGAGTGACGTTCATGAGATTCAGCTGCGACCTGCTGGGAAAAGTTGGAACTACAGTCCTCCGCTCTTCGTTGAGCCGTCGTGGGAGAGAGCGATTCAATCTAGCTAGAGATTCGTCGAGGGACAGATTCCTGCTAAGGCTTCACTGCGCAGCCATCAATGGTAGATGAAATTGGGACTTCTTTCGTTTTGATCAAAATTCTGAGGTTAAATATGTTTCACTGAGTCTAAATTATAATATTTGTGAAAACCCAATTTCCTAGTCGGGACAATCAAGTGTATATTTGATCACAAGATTTATGTTTTAAATTGTTAATTCAAAGCCTTACAAATGAAACGAATGTAAAACTTATTCTAAGGAAACTGCATTAACTGTAACATAAGTTAAATCTTTAAGGCTGGTTTTAAAAGATATAAAGAAATAAATTGTGAAACTTTGTGTCTTTGCAGCTTCCTGGTATCTTTCTCCCTCGACCTTTGAAGAAACTTTTTTTATACTTATAACGATTATAACTGGGTTTATGTGCTTTAGTTATTTTGCCTAGGATAACTGCAGTACAGATTTAAAACAAGTTTGTAACAATGAAAATCATAATAAACATGAAATATAACACGAGAGCCTAGATTAATGCATTTCTATTAAAGGAAGCATTTTTAGTTTCTTTAGCACGCATTTACAATGTACATGGTAGATTGAAAAGGAAATCTCGATACAGAGATTTCACCAGAAACACATGTTTTGAGGACCACTGAATCCAAAAAAAAAGTATTTTTAGAAAAAGGTCAGTCTGTGTATCAGTGGACAGCAAAACTCAATAATGAAAAATCCTTTATATATGTATATATAAACGTGCAATGTTATGGATAGTTTGGGGTGAAAGGATTTTTCTAAAAATCTTCGTGTCGTATCCTTGGAAGATATTAAACCTAAATACCAGGTTTATATTAATATTATATATATATTGAGATATAGCCCCTAAATTTCTCTTCATTTTGAATTACTTTTGCATACATTGTATACCATAAGAGATGTACAAACATTTACTACACAAACATATATATCTCGTTAAAACACTCAATTTATATTATACAATGTTTTTTTTGTAAAACTCACCATTTAGAATTATTCCCTTTTATTGCTTTCAATTTTAAAATGTTAAAGATTTCTGTCGCCCTCCGTGGTGTAATGGTTACCATGCTGACTTCGTATACCCAAGGTCGTGGGTTCAAACCGGGTGGAGGACGATGGCTTTTTTCGGATGTAAAAATCCTTAGCATGGCTTCCTTCGGAAGGGAAGTAAAACCGTTGGTGCCGTGTCATAGATTTACGGCACGTAAAAGAACCTCAAGTCTGAAAGGCCTCTGAGCAAAATTAAGCGGTCTTTCACACCCAGTATAGAATGCGACGCTGAGAACCACAGTAGTTAAAGAGCGTCCATAAATAACACGCCATTTACAGTTTTAAAGATTTTCTCAAACGGGAAGCTCTCATTCGTTTTATATCTCTTTTAATGACAATCTCATAGCATCAAAGTTTAAAAACATTGACTGTCATTTTATTCTAGTATTGAAAAGGAATTATCTTACTAATTAACTCCTTACTAGTACTGTAAAATAATTTAGTAAGATAATTTCTTTGATTAGCTTTATGTAGATAAAAAAAAAGCTTTTGTAAGAATAGTTTGAAGAACAGACTGAGAAAGTCATGTGTATGCATCGCATATTTTAATTGTATTTAAATGCTGTACTCTGATTAGCTATGTAACTGTCATTACAATAGTAGGTGATCTGATTGTTAGTATGCTAACTTTAAATCAAGGTCTGAAGTTCGTTCCTAGCTGGAAGCTGGGAATTTCTCTTTAATCAGGATAATTCCAAATCCTTCCTAGGGTCTGGAGCAGTGTCATGCAAAACACGCTGTGTGTTCAGTCAGGTATAATCCCGCTCGAAGTTCACTACTTAAGAGAGGACAATATGCATTTGTTCGACTTTAGCGCTAGTTTACTGGAAAGACACAGACACACAAACACACACATAAATACACTCTATATCTCACTCTCTCTTTTGCAGTTTAACTCATTCCCAGGTAGAAGTTCTGTACAACTTTCAGAGAAATGGGTAATGAAGCTTACGAACTGCCACGTAGATTCGTTGTGCTTAACGTACTTTATTATTCCTATGCATGGAAAATAAATACAAAGTAATAGGTTTTCTTAATATAGTATAAGACATATATTTTACTACTTGGTATACCTACTAAAGATGTATGTCATATAAACTACGTTTATCAAAAATAACCACTGATTATGAACCCTGAAATCATGACGGTGTAAATTATTGCACTGATACTTAGGTTTAGGTAAAAATGCAAAAAAAAAAAAAAAAAAAAAAATCTGATGTGCTCCATTCACAAAACTTTCTGTAGCTGTCACAAATAAAAACTATTTTTACAAAGAATTATTCTTTTATATACATCATGCTAATCGAGATAAACATTAACAGACATTGTCTTATTACTTAATTCTTTGTAAGTAAAAGGGAAATAAGGGAATACACTAGGCTAAAGCGATAGTCAAAATATTTAAAAAAGTTGGTCACTATGTGGTACAATTGAGGTTCAGTTCGCTTTGCATAGTGCCGTTTGAGAAGAGTTGGATGGTTTAAAACTGAAATATCTGAACAAAGGTGAACTCTACAAGAAAAACGTATGTGGTATAAACTATGTGTTTTAATGAGATCTACATTTTTTTCAATATTAAGTTTTTGTCTATTTCTTACGGTTTTTCCATTGTGGAAATTTTGCAAAACTCACCCAGAATGAGGTCTTCAGAGTTATTCCCATAAAATTCAAAGTATAGCTTTTATTTGTGATTTAAATATATTTAATATACGCATTTTAATCGTTAAAGCGATTTTTGAGAAAATTTAAATTTAAAAAAAATGTCCACAAAAAGGGTAGTTTGTGGTGGAAGGATTTTTTTTTGAAAAATCTTCGTGTCGCATTCTTGGAAGATACTAAATATAAATATCAGTTTGGTTTTTAAGGGTATTTCCATTTTTGAGCTATACTGTCAACAAATACACACGCATGCACGGGCTTTTTTTCTAAAAATCTGATGTGTTCCATTCACATGACTTTCTGTACATCTCTGTAACACATTATTTTAAAAAGCCTATTCTTCTATTTAGTTAATGCTAATAGAGATAAACATTAGAAGAAATGATATTTTATTTGTTTTCTTGTAAATAGGAGGAAAATAAGGAAATACACAGGCTAAAGCAAGAGTTAAATGTTTCAAAAGCTGGCTGACCAGTGGTTGAAATCGATTTTTTTGCATGACCAGGTGTTGAAAAATTCCTGTAGATATGATAAAAGTTAAAAATTACATTAAAATTGAAACCAATAACAAGCAATATCTTAAAAATGGCCAACTCCACAAAAATGTATTTAACAAAAATTGTGCGTTTTAACGAGATATACAATTTTTTGGTAATAAGTTTTTGTTTATCTCTTACGGTTTACTAGTTATGCAAAATTCACTAAAATTCTTCCAGAATAAAGAGGTCTTCAGAGGCTATTCTAAGAAAATTCAAGATATACATTTTATTTGTTAAGTAAATACCTGTAACATACAGGATTTAAATCAAAATCATAGAAGCTTTTTTGAGAAAATCAAAATTTTCAAAATTTTTACCATATAAAGGGTAGGTTGGAGTGGCAGGATTTTTCTAAAAATCTTCGTGTCAATTCTTTGAAAGATGATGAACTCAAATAACAAGTTCGGTATTTTACCAACTTTTCGTTCTTTGAGTTATCTTGTTCAAGCACACATGGACAAACAACACACGGGCATTTTTCTAAAGAAGTTTTTATTAATACAGGGGACCCTAAAACGTGTATTTCCGGTGAAATCTCGACATCGAATTTTTGAGTGGAATACAATACCTACACTATGTAGAGAAAATACAAATGTTATTTTCGTACTGAGGGAACCTCAAAACATATATTTTCGGTGAAATCTCTACATGGAATTTTGAGTGGAATACAATACCTTCTCTAGGTACTATGCACATTGTGTGTAGAGAAAGTAAATTTAGATTTTTGAATTATAGGTCATAAATATCCTAGACAGCTGTGAATCATTTTGGCAATCATACTATACGATTCAACATTTTTAAAAATCGAGCGACATGTTAAAGCAGTCATGTGCTACCTTTGAACCATATTTCTTTCTCTATGTGCTTTTTACTTAGATATACAATTTTTCGCATGAAATTGTTCTTTGCTTTTCGGTTTTACTCTAATTTATGTTCTAATTTGTGCATAAAATCTCAAGTCGCGATTGATCTAGAAGTTAAGGCGACGTAAAATAAGTTAAAAACAAATAAAGCGATATCGAGTCTGCGACGATATAAAGACTAATGAACTGACTTTGTAATTGCTTTATTCAGTGATTCAAAAAATTATACTGTAAGACAAGGTAAGTTTTAACATCAACAAATTCACAAAAATAATACAATTATATTCTACTAACATAACATTAACTTAAATCACATTCTTACATTTACTTTCACTGTAATAAAGTACCACAAAAAGCTATTATCATATTTTTCTACGAGATGTGAGTGCATAAGGAAGTTTTTGAAAATTAGTATGTTGTACTAGTTAAAAGTATTGAATTGTAGTATCTGAAAAAATATTAACTAAAACTTTCAATCTTTGCTGTCATTTTTGTCTTGCTTATATTAAAGTATTACTTTTCCAGTAAAGAGCTTTAAATGAAAAAAAAATATATATTCTATTCACATGGCTTTCTCTATAATTCTGTGACAAATTATTGTTAAAAAGCGTATTCTTATATCTAATTCATGCTAATCGAGATAAACATTATCAGACGATCTTATTACTTTGTTTCTTGTAATTAGAAGGGAAACAAGGGAATAAACTAGGCTAAAGTAATAATCAAATAAATTTGATTGCCATTAAAATCCATTTCTATACATGGCCGGGAGTTAAAAACATCCTGGTTGAAAAACATTTAATTTTAAAATTGAAATCAGTAATAGAGAATATCTCGAAAATAGTCAACTTCATATATGACATATATTGTTAGTTTTAATGAGATCTACATTGTCTTTGTAGTAAGTTATTTTTTCTATCTCTTAAGGTTTCACCAGTTATGCAAAATTGAGCAAAATGTATCCAGAATGAAGAGCTCTTCAGAGGCTATTCCCAGAAAATTGAAAATATACAGTTTATTTGCCATGTAAATATTTTTAATGTACGCTCATACGCACCTTTTTCATAAAAGTGTTTTTTATGGATGAAGAGGATGGTGAAATCAATCTCTGTATCGAATTCTTGTGTGGAGTACGAGCCTTCTCTATACACTATATTCATAGTACGTGTAGAGACAGTGACAATGCCTTTTTTTTTTGACACAGGGACACTAAAACTTATGTTTCCGATGAACTCTCGCATTTTTTAGTGGAGTTCAATACCTTCTCTGCCTATGTACCATGTAATAGGTGTAAAAAGTAAAGAAGTAGTCGTTGGCTTGGTCTGGGCTAAACTTATCTATCGTTGTTTATCAGCAAATTCCAGACCTATGCTATATTTTGTAAATAAGATTTACTTAGCTTTGAATGAACTACATCATTTAGAAGTCACTAAATCAAGTAATATCTTCCATTCCAGACAGCAAATATCGCTTCGAGCATGAACCTTCCATTTGACTGCGTTTCAGACGTTTGATGGCGGCATACGGAATAAGGTACACGTTGCTCCTTCTTGGTTTGCCTTCTCGAATTCGAACATTACACGAGACTAGTGTGAAATATGTAAGCGAGTCTAAATATTTCTGTGTGTGTCTGTGTGTGTGAATCTAATGGCAATTAACCCAAATGTGAAACAGGGAACACCGTTGCCATGAGTAATAATCGCTTTTAAACGGTTCAAAAATTATTTTTAGACCTGCATCAATATGACCTCTATTTTTCTCTTATTTTTTACAGTAGGAGGTTTAACAAGAGTAATTTTAGCTAATTCAGCTATTGATATTATTCTCCATGATGCTTATAATGTTGTAGCCCATTTTCGCTATGTACTTTCTATAGGAGCAGTATTTGCTGTTATAGCCGGACTCGTACATTGATATCCACTATTCACAGGACAAAGGTAAAGCCATTGATATGGGTGGATAAGTTACAGGCGGCATATAAACGGAAAAAATAGTAGTAAGATTCATATTACTGGAGAATATTAAAGAAAAATCTGATGTGTTCTATTAACATGACTTATTCTACCTATCCTAAAACCAAGCTTCTTACGAAAGATTCTTCTTATTTCTACTCCATGATAATATGACATAAGCATTATTGGAATTATCTTACTACTTATTTCCTTATAAATAAAAGGGAACTATGGGAATCCACTAAAAACAAGCAAAGAAATATAAACACACACAACGACTTTATTTTTGACAACAATACCAAGGAACATTCTGGAAACGATAAGCTCCACAACAAAAAAGTAAAGAATATAAATCCTTTGTTTTGACGAGCTCTACAGTTTTAAGTGGTAAGTTTTTATGTATCTTAAAGTATATGTGGTATTTTAATCAAAATCGTTGGAGCCATTTTCAGAAAATCAAGTTATGGGAGGTTTGGGTTTAGGGCTTTTCTTGAAAATGTTCGTGACGTATCACTGGAAGATATTAAACTTAAATACCAAGATTGATATATAACGGACTTAAGTGCTTTTGAGTTCCACACACACACACACACACACACACAATGACCTTGGTCTAGAGGTAACATGCTAGGCTCTAGTTCCTAAGGCCCCGGGATCAAACCCGGTGGAGAGCAAAGACTTTTTTTCGGGAATAAATACCTTTACCATGGCTTCCTTCGAAAGGGAAGTAAATCCGTTGCTCCCTTGTCATACATTTTCAGCAAGCTCTTTAGCCTTAAGTGGTATTTCACGCCCAAAATAGAATGGAACGTTGAAAACAATAGCATTAAAGAGCGTTCACAAATAAAACTAAATTTAATTTAACACACAATCACCTTTTTTCTAAAAATGATTTTTTCTTTTGGAATCAGGGATGCTAAAACGTGTATTTCCTGAGAAATTACGGCATCGAATTCTTGGGTGGAATCTACCGTGTATATCGTGCCTACGTGCTAGAAAAAGTAAAAAATGGCTTTCCATATTAATTGCCTATATCCAGCATGTTGAATTTCATCCTTCATATAGAAATTTCAGTAAGATATGCAAGAGTGCATGAATGTAACCAAAAACTTTGTTATTTTTATTTCATTTTGTATGTGTACCATATTTATGATTATAAGTTAAAATTGAGAAGAAAATTTCTTATAGAAAAATAGTATTTTTGGAAGCATCATGGTTTGACCAAAGCTCACTCAGTGACATACCAGTAGAATGCTTGTGAGGTCTTTTCGAGTTGTGATCTACCAACCGTTGTGTTCGCGGGAGGTCGGCTAAATGATTGATGCAGCTACATTCCGCAAAGCCGATCAGACGATGGACTACGCAGGTCATAAACCAATTTCCTGCGGCGCACAAAAATTGTGGCGTGTTCGGATTGTATTAAATCGTTGCTTGGTCACATCTAATTACTGCAGGGCCCCGGCTATAAGTTGGTAGACGTGACTTCTCGGCAGGGACCCCTGTGGGTGCCCTCTCGCCTCCGGGAAAGCGATTTACTGCCTCGTGTTCCCGTATTTATGGTAGTCTCCCTGGTGCCAGAACAAGGGAGAGCCACAATGAAGAATGGCGGCCGTGGCAGGCTAGCTTGCTTTCGCCAACCACACCGACAAATAGGCGACAAACACCGGGGTTGGAACGAAAGGGGAGGAGGTCTTCAAGATTTTGTCGAATTTTCATTTCGCCGCGCATGCGTCTCGTCCTTTGCACCCCATGAAATACCCTTTTTGCAAGGTGATAGGTTGTGTGAACTAAACACACACAGAAATTCTTATGGTAAACTAATATTATCTTAAAGACATTTACGAATCTGAAGATCCCCACATACTGGAAGGCTACGGGATGAATTGAGGGATAAATTGAATAAAATAAAACAAAGGGCCTTCCTCCCCCCCCCAAATCGCCCAACATTCAACTTTTAAAAACAAAACGAAACATTGGTTTGACTGCCTCCGTGGTCGAGTGGACAGCTAACTTCTCACCCCGAGGTCCTGGGTTTGATTGCAGCTGGGGTGTGGAAGTTTTCTTTAACCAAAAGTATTCCCTATCCCCCACAGAATCTAGAAGTATGTATGTGAGAGTGAATGTGTGTGTGTGGAAAATAAAACGACTCAAAACCCAACGTAAAGAACCTATAGACAACGAGTTGTTTCTGCTGCAAAGCCTCCGATATGACCTTAGTAGTTAAAGGCGGCTATATAAATGAAACAACTAACAAAAAAAAAAAAAAAAAGAAAGAAAAAAAACAACAATGGTTCCATTAATAATACTTTTAGTATATTTTTATATTCACAAATTTCATTTTTGTGATGCTCTCAATGATGTACCCACAGCGGACAAATAGTGGCGGCAGGGCTAATCTCTGCTCCCGCTGCAATGAGGTGAAACACTGCACCATAAATTAGCGCACTGCGCCATCATACGCTCTATTTGGGGCTGGGTATATGACAGAATTTGTGTCATCTGCGGTGGGACAAAAAAAAAAAAAAAAAAAATAATAATAATAATAATAATAAATGAAAGCTATTTAGCCTTGGAATTCCAACAGGCAAACAGGCGGCTGTCGGATACCTTGACATTTGCCACATATTTACCATATATAATTCGATTATGCTGGTTGGAGACGCAGTATAACTACCGGACTTCCAGATTTTCATCCGGAAAGAACACTGGGAATTGGAAAAACGGACTCCTCTGTCGTTGGATCTTCAGCATTTATAGAGACTCTAGGCGCCGAACTGTAACAGAGTCAGCAATTAACCCCTCCTCCAAATCACAAAGAATAACAAATAAACAAAAAAAAAAAATTAAAAAAGATAGAGAATAAAAAAAATAATAATGATGATGATAATAATAATAATTATAATAATAATGCACTAAATAATAACATCTGTACAACTGCTTTATATAAAAAGTATATAAGAAACTATATAAGTATATGTAAAAATAGATAACAAAATTTGATGTGTTCCGATCACATGACTTTCTCTACATCTCTGCAACAAATTACTGTTAACAATAATTTGTTGAAGAGATGTTGCTTATGCTTCTATTTACTTCATGCTAATTGTGAAAAAATTAGCAGAAATAGCTTGCTTCTTTGCACGTAGAAGGGAAATAAGGGAATACCATAGGTTAAAGTGACAGTCCTTTGTTTGTATGGGCAGCAGTGGACAAATTCCTGTAAGAGAAATTTATGTTTTTCAAAGCTGAAACTAAAAACAGGGATTATCTTGGAAGATATACCAAACTTAAAACACCAAGTTTGGTGTTCAAGAGTCTTTTCATTTTTTATCTATAGTGTCCACAGTCACAGACACACACGGATTTTTCTAAAAAAAAAATTATTCAGGGGAACTCAAAATATGTATTTCCAGTGGAATCTCGGTATCGAATTTTTGAGTGCAATAGAATACCTTCTCTATACACTATGTACATAGTACGTGTAGAGAAAGTAAAACTATTCTTACAGGGGACTCTGAAGCGTGTATTCCCTGTGAAATTTCCATATGAAATTTTTGAGTGGAATACAATACCTACTTCTCTAAGTATCGTGTGCTAGGTAGAGAAAACAAAAAGCTATTGTAGGAAGAAACTTTGTTTTATGCCACAGGGAACAGCTGTTCACATTGGATAAAAGCGCAGGGAATATGATCACAGAATGTTAGATCCCCATTAAGCAGGGACCCGACCTCTTCACATTCACAACAACAAGCCGACAGACATGAGGCGTATTGAACGGTGATTACGGTGCAGACGTCTCTGCTGATGGAATGACAGAGGTTCTGCATACGGGACACAAGCGGCTTTTCGCGGGAGAAGATTTCATTATACGTGACTTGTTAAAATGAGAGAATGTGTTATACAACATGGCACACTGTTAAAAGTCGCACTCTTGAAGATAATGTTTTCCCACCGCTTGGTTCTCTGCAGCACGTTCACACATTACGGTGCACCCTCTCATTCCTAATACCGGAAACATATGTAATACTTAGGGGCCCCTTTGGCATAGAAATTTATACCCATCGCAGCATCTGTTGGAAAAAAGAATCTGACGTGTTCCATTCGCCTGACTTTATCTACTTTTCTGTTACAAATTATAGTTAAAAAGATTATACTTATATCTAGTTCACGATAATCTGATAAAATTAGCAGAGATGATATTATTACTTATAAGGGAGTACCATACACTTCAGTATTTTAAAATTGAAACCCATGACAAGAAAAATCTCTGAACAGTCAGCTCTACAATAAAAAAAGAAACTTACCTCTAGGGTATCTGTTTTAACGAAATATAAATTTTTTGTGCAGTAAGCTTTTGTATCTATCTTACGATTTTATGCAAAACTGAGCAAAATTCATCTAGAATAAAGTGGTCTTCAGAGGCTATTCCCAGAAAATTCAAGATATAGGTTTTATTTTAGATTGAGATAACAAGAACATACTCCAAAACGTGAAGGAGAAATAGAAGAAGAAGATTTTACTTCTCTTGTAAATATCGTTAATATACGACATTTGAATAAAACCCGTATTAGCCATTTTAAGAAACTGAATATTTTCGAAAAATATTCCATGCAAAGGGTAGTTGAGGTGGGGGGATTTTCTTGAAAATCTTCGTCTCGCATCCTTGGAAGAGGCTGAATTTAAATACTAAGTTTCGTATTTAACGGACCTTTCGATTTTGAGCTATGCTGCCCATAAACACTTACGCACATAGACTCACACATAAGGACCTTTTTCTAAATGTTTTTATTCAGAGGTCTCAAAACACGCATTTCCGGTGAAATCTCGGAATCCACATTTTGAATGCAATAAAGTACCTTCTCTACATAGTACGAGTAAAGGAAGGAAAACTAGTTATTGTAAACCAATGATAGAGGCTAACTTTAGGAACTGTAAAGTGTAAAATAACAATTTTTGACGTTTCATTTTTATTTTTGATGAAACTAATGAATGTCAAAATAGCATCCATTTACTTTTTGTTTATCCAATATATAGTATAAAGAGATATAATTTAGAACAACATCTTAACTTCTGCAAACTTACATACCACCTATTAACCAAATATTGGAAAGTAAATATTATGTTCATAAGTTTAATCAACTTATTAATCATATTTTAAGAGCTCGTAATACAATTAATTATTGCGTCAGCACAATGGTTTGTGAATTCAACGTGGTAATGTTCTGGCATTTTCGGAAGCTTTCCACAATCTGCTTACACGGTGGAAATTTTATTTCTATAATTTCCATTACTAGCATACTTATATATGTATTTCTATTTCTTTCTTTATTATAATAAACCTTTTAAATTCAGTAAATTGTTTTGCTAATGTTTGTAAACATAAAATTGTATTTTTGTTGCGTTGCCATAATGCCTGTGATTCCAGTTATATATGTTATTGCTGATAATTGTCCCTTTTAACAATTTATATATATTCTGAATTTTGTTATATATTATACACTAAAGACCTAGCATGCTTTTATAAATTAGTACTAAAACATTTGGGGAGTAAAAAAAGAAATATACATGTGCCTCAGGTATTTAAGTCTTACCTTATATAAATGGAATGCATTCTTCAGGATTAAAATTCGGTGTCACTCTTTAATCAAATAAGAAATAATACAAGGTATAGTTAATTAAAAAACTGAAGCATTTATAAAAATCGTGCTATACTGCTTTGAAGTTTGAATCGAGATAATATATAAAGTACTTTTATTAAAAAAATGTACACTTTTTGAAATATTGTAAAACGTTTCAAGCTTTTAAGATACAATATTATACACACTGAACTATAAATATGTTAGAGAGTGTTGCACTTTTAAATATGGAACACTTAGTCGGAAAATTTTAAGCTAGAGTTTGAATTCAGTTTCAACAGAGAAAAATAAAGCATCTCGGGCTTCATAGTTTTTAACCAACTATAAGGGCAATTATTGTGAACTGTTTCTTTCACACTAGCCGTGTATAGGACAAGAGTTGAAAAGACTGAAAAAACTCAAATTTCATGGACGAGATTTTAACCAGGATCTTCCTTGGAGATTTCGTGGTTCAAATTCAGCTATGAAATTGATTTTTTCAGATTGACATACCTTGAAAACAATTAAATTAACAAAACTTGATCTAATAGTTGCTAAACCATAAATCCCGGAACTTAAAGCACTTACGAAATTGCATATGGAATATGTCATCTCAAAATAATTTTAGATTACCTATCAGTTTACCGGGAAACATGGCGAGTCAGCTAAGGAATTTAATGCCGTGACGGCATGCAGCCATGATAGCTGAATGGTTACAGCAACCGGTTAAAGACCGGAGATCTAGGGTCCAAATCCCGGCTATGACATTGCATTTTTCAGTCTGACTCTACCTATTCTAGATCTAGCTTTTCAAGTGATGTTCTTTCCCAATTTAGTAACCATGAAATGGATCAGACTCCGGTAGATCTGATGCAAAAAGAAATCGAGTCACGAAGAGATTAAATGCTGAAATTACTTTATTGTATAAGAAATTATAATTACGAACAAAAGCATTTTCATGACTTGGGTATTTTACCGCAAACATTTTTCTCGTGACCTTTATCTGGATTTATTTTCTCGTGCAATGATGACAGAACTAAGCTTGTTTAGCAACTGCTGCGTGCGGTGTATTTCTTAATCTAATCTGCTCTGAGAAAGCCAGATGTTGGCAGCTTCTATACATGTCTAAATGTATAGGTACATTGGAAATATTAACAGCACGTTAACTTCTTACGTTTTAGTGCCAGAGGATATTGCTTCCAGAAAAAGAATATCAGCAGTTAAAAATGACACGAAGCTTTAATTACAAATTTGATACCATATTACAAGCAAAGAAATAATATTTAATGTTTTATTGCGTTTGGCTAATAACGGAGACACGGAGGAAAACATTCTTGAAATTGTATTTTTTTTGTTTTTATATTAATAAATTCTTATTTGTTTACGATAAATTTCACGCATGGATATGTTTTTAGGCCATTTTAATGTATTTTGTATGAACAAAAGGATATAGGATGAGTAACTAGATTTTTTGTAAATAAAATACAAGTTATTGCTATAGAATATAAAATAACAGATGGTATAGGTTTTACAATGGTTAAGAGCTTTAAAAGCTTCTTTGTGAAATCTCATATAGTTTTAGCGAAAATATACTTCAATTTTATGATTTTACCGTTGACGCGAAGAGATTTGTGGTGGACAAAGTGGCGCTGGGGCGGGTTTTCTCCGGGTACTCCGGTTTTCCACGCCATCACATTCCACCGGTGCTCCATCTTCATTCATGTATCATCTGCGGTCCCTTAAGTAGTTAAAAAAAACAAAAAAACTTTGGCGTTATAGACAAGAATAAGCTATTCCAGTTTGAATGCGATGCCGGTCTCCACGGCCGCGCTGGCTAAAACGACTCGATTTGGTGTTCGTGGCGCAGGGGATCGTGGATTTGAGTCCCACCTTGTGCATGGGTGTTTGTATGTTTGTTAATGTGTATGTGTTTTTGTCTTAAAACAGAAAAAACGGTAAAAACAAAGGAAATTTAATAAAAAAAGAAAACAAAGAGGAATAAAAAAAGGAATACAGCACTGGAGTCCCGACTAGACTCCGAAACTGTATTTTTAAAAACGAAAAAAAAAAAAAAAGTGGAGTTAACTCGTGAAACATAGGGTTGCTTGCAGCATGCAATACAGCACAGCATTGAGGACAAGCTATTATCACGGTTGAATCAAGTGCCGGAAATGAAGTGGCAGGTCACAAGTGGTAGGGTTTTTATGATTCGTATATTAGTTTACCTGAGAAATGGTAAATCTTTTTCCGTTCAATAATAGTTCTTTCCTTTCCAATATGCTTTTTCAGAAGCTTTCAATTTTGGTTATACTATTTATATTTTGTGTATACATGGTCTGAAACATAATTTAATTGCATGGACTCTTTCTCAGACGATTAGTACGAGGAGTAACTGGTACTGAATAAAATATGCAAGTTTTAGAATGTAATTATAAAATGTTATTTCTCTCAAAAGATTTTGATGGCCGAAATTTCAGTTAAGTTAACACATCGATAACATAATAAATTACAGTATGGATGATCAATATAAGTTCTAGATGCATGGAGATTTTCTCAATGGCGTTTTTAATATGCACATACGATTTTGTTAATACTCACTTCAATTCCTTTACAAACTATTTTCATCTTTCACAATTAACAGGTTAAATTCCGTTCACTATTTTTGCACATCTTTTCTTAAGTAAATGTATTTCTTTAAGAGATTAGTTACTCTCTAAATTTACAGTATACATATTCTTGATATTCAACGAAATCATTCCGATGTACGTTTTCTTTCTTTTTCCTCAGTCTCCAAGCAAAATTTTCAAAAAAATCCGGGGACAATGCATTCCTAATTATTTTTTTCTTTCCTTAAGGAAACAAGCTAATAGACATTCATATATATTCGTAATCTTTTATACTAGATCATCCTTTTTGACTACTAATCCTACAAATTACTGGTAATTGCATACAATTTTAAGGTTACACATAACTTTCCGTTGCACAAGTATTGTGGTTTCACCTTTGCGCCGTGTGGTCCTGGCTACCATGCTCCACCCAGACGAATAGTGTTGGAACAGCTTGGACTAGAGCATACGTGGGTCTCTTGAACAATTAAGTAACAAACGATCTCACATATCAAAATAATGAATATGGTTTACGTGTTGTGCTGATAATGGTAATTTGTAACATAATTGTTATATTTTACTAACTTATTTGTTTACTTATAATTTATATTATTTGTTTTAATTTATTTTATTTAAATATTCAAGTATAAGAGTTCACATTTGTTTGCCTAAATATGTTCACAAGCTTTGCAGAATATAATGAAGTTTGGCTCATCTGGGTGCCAAGTCATTTTGGCGAATAAAAAACGAAAAAGGTGATGAACTATTGCGGCAAAGTATACTAATTTAGATACTTATAAGACAAATAAAATGTATATCTTCAATTTTCTGCACCCAAGTAATAGATTGTTTATGCTAATTTTTATCTCAATTAGCATGAAGTAGATAGAAGAGTAAGTTTATTAGAACTAATTTGTTACAGAGGTGTAGAGAAAGTCATGTGAATTGACCACATCAGATTTTTACTTTCTGTAGCTCGCATGTACAATGTACATAGCGCATAGAGAAGGTATTGTATTCCACCCAAAAATTCGATGTTGAGACTTCAACGGAAATATATGTTTTGTTGTCCCCTGAATCCGAAAAAAGCATTTTTACAAAAAGGTCCGTGTGTGTATGTGTGTGTGTTTGTGGACAGCATAGCTCAAAAACGAAAATACCGGTAAATACCGAACTTGGTATTTGGGTTTAGTACCTTCCAAGGATGCTACACGAAGATTTTCAAGAAAATTCCTGCAACACAAACTACCCTTTACATGGAAACATTTTTGAAAAATTTGGATTCCTCAAAAATGGCTCTAACGATTTTGATTAAAATTCCGTTCGTTAAAGCTATTTACATTCCAAATAAAATACATATTATGAATTTTCTGGGAATAGCCTCTGAAGATCTCTTTATTCTGGATGAATTTTACTGAATTTTGCTTAACTGCTAAACCGTAAGCGATAGACAAAAACTGATAGCACAAAATATGTGGATCTCTTCAAAATACTGACGCAGAATTTAAGCTTTAAGTAATCTAGTCAGCTAAAAATAAAACTATACTTCCCTAAAACAGTACTAAAAATCATAATATAATATTGTTTGGCACGTGAAAGCCAAGGAAATGTATATGAAGAAATTACAACTTACGTCATCGCTCTAAGATACGCACGAAACCTTCTTAAAATGGCGTGTTTAACGAAAGTGATATAGCCAAGAGTATGTAATAAATATAATTCGTTATTATTATGTATAAAATAACTAAAACTTGGTGTTTATGAAAGTATATTAAGCAAATAAAACATAAATAAACGTATAATATGGGCGGAGAAGAAGGGGAACAAAAGAGATTACGATATACCGGATGCTGTAATTTGTTTAAGAATGTGACAAAGGTGAAGCACAAAACTTAACAAATAACTAATTTAGAAAAGTTTATGAGTGTACGATCGTTATTATGTAAGTTATTGAAATTCATTAACTTTAATTACTAGGGGTATATAAAATGTATATTGTATATGGATTTCACGAAAAGTGGGAACAAGGTAATCTGTCGTCCCCATGATGACGTGAAAATTACAGTGCCATCAACTTGATGATAGGAGTGAAAATTTTATAAAGTTCCAGTGCACATCCTCTGATCACTGAAAACGTAGCCACAGATGCTGTGAGCACATCTCAGAAATCGAGGTTAATATTGTAGTAATTGTATATAAAATCATATACTATAATAATTCTCATCAGTACTTTATGTAAGTACCTACCCTAAGACAGATATTAAGCGCAATTTCTGTAAAGGAAATCAATTCAAGCTGCGTGGCTTGGTACGCCAAGATGTTATAAGAATTTCCACGAATAAAAGTTTTAAACCTACCAAATTACTTTTAACTTCACTCTCACCTACAAGATCCCACCAACCAAGCATGGGGATGAAATTCTTATACTCACCGACAACGCAGTTAATATTTACTTGAAGTAAGCCAGGTTTATTAAAAATTACAGCAGAGAAGAAAGCTAAAAACCGTCTCAAAAATTGGTTAGGCGCTAAACATAATTTCCAGTCCCGCCAACTGTAAGCGTGACCAACGTAACAGATCCAGCTGCAAATTCAAACTTATAAAACACGTTTCAACATAGCTACCACACCGAGGGTCCAGGACAAGAAACGGTGAAGTTCCAGAGATGCACAGTAGGCCAACCAACTCCGAGACTCAAGTCCTACCGCCTGAGTCGAGAAACTAAACATTTCTCCCCAATACACAATTTATGTCCTTTACTTTTTTGTTGTGGACGTAACCGTTTCCGAGATATTCCTTGTTATTGTTTTTAATTGCAATGACAATCGCATAATGATAGCTTTTAAAACATTTGGCTATCGCTTTAGCCTAGTGTATTCCCTTAGTTCTCTTCTACTTATAAGATAGTGAGTAATAAGAACATTCAGGTAATGTCTATCCCGGTTAGCATTGTAAGAAGTTTGTAGAGCAGCTGGAGAAAGTCATGTGAGAATAACACGTCAGATTTTTTTAAAAAAAAGGCCCGCGCACGTGCGTGTGTATGTGTGTGAGTGTTTGTGTCTGTGTCTTTGCACAGCATAGCTTAAAGTCGAAAGGACCGTTAAATACTAAACCTGGTATTTATGTTTAGTATCTTCCAAGTTTGCGACATGAATATTTTCATGAACATATCCTCACCACAAACTACCCTTTACGTGGAACAATTTTAGAAAATTTTGATTTTCTCAAAAATAGCACTAACAATTTTCATTAAAATACCTTGTATTAAAGATATTTATTTCCCAAATAAAATGCATATCTTGAATTTTCAGGAATTTTCAGGAAATAGCCTCTGAAGATGAAAATGTTGCCAAATTTTGCTTAACTGTTAAATTTAAGAGATAGACAAAACTTACTGCACAAAAAATGTAGATCCTCAAAATACAAAATATAAGTCCTTTACGTTTTTGTTGTGAAGGTAACCGTTTCCGAATTCCTTGTTATTGTGTTTAATATTGTGAAATACTTATACTTTTCTGACAAGAAGTGTCCGTTTTTCATTTGTTCTACTCCTGGCCGAGCAAAGAAGCGATTTGCAATAATATTCGCATAACGACAGCTTTTAAAACTTTGACTATCGCTTTAGGCTAGTGTATTCGCTTAGTCCCTTCTACTTATAAGTAACTGAGTAATAAGATCATTCTGCTAAGTTTATCTCGATTTGAATGGTGTAGACAGAAGAATAATCTTTTGTAAGAAGTTTGTTTGTAGAGAAGCTAGAATAAGTTTTGTGAGAGTAACACATGACATTTCTTTTGTTAGAGCTCAACTCCATATCAGACCATACAGTATTTTGGTATCAGTGGTGCATAATGGAGGCTAAATATTTAAACGTTTGACAAGAGCTGAAAACTTGCTTAAATGCAATAGATTTTCCTAAGAAAAATTTCTTCTCCCTTCACGTTATATGTTTCTGAGATAAACATAATAGGTTGAATGATGTTTCAGGGTAATTTGATTGTACTTAGACAATGCAAGAAAGAAACTGAAACAATTTAACTAGACTATATGCTCTTGCGAAATCTTAGTTCATGGAAGTAATAGCCTTAAGTTTAGGATTAACTCTCGGCTAGAGCCTCCAGTCACTGGGGCAGAACGCGTACGTAGGTCCTAAGGGACCTTTGCAAGCTATGTGACTCCAGGGAGGGGGAAGGGTGGCCACACTCGCATCACGATGTGGCGTGGTCATAACGGTTCAAGATTGAGCGCCTCCGACGCCATTCTGCCAAACCATGAGTCCCAAGCTTACGGGGTTCTCTGAAGTGGACCTAGCCCGAAAGCGCCTGAAGGCGATTCCGATAGAGCAGTCCCGCAAAGACGCCTAGGATAAACTTCTACAGGCCTTTTCAGTCGCTGCCCTTTGCCCTTGATCAAACTAGAGTTGCTTAGAGATCTCATAAGGTAACGCTTTAAGGACACCGCTCTGCTTACATTTACAGTCTTGTCAGTGAGGTGGGCTCTTCGCCACTACAGAGAGATATCCGTCAACCCTCAAACAGTTGACAAAGAAGTGATTGGAACCGGAAGTATTGGTCAAACATTCGTGGGATCTAATTAACCATCCTGGTGAACCTGGAGAAACCCCGAAGAAAACATTGTTCAGGAAGGCCAGTCACAGGAGTCGAAACCACGGGCTCCCGAATGCGAGAGCGGCGCCAATTCGCTCATTAAGAATGTATATTATCTTTGGAACAATGGTTTTTGTGTAGTTAATTAACTTTCCATGTATTATAAGAAACAAATAAAGTATGCATTGTTTGAAAGTGTTTTAAATATGGATTATTATTGTATTGTGATAGTAAACTTATGCAATTTTGCTTTTACAGGAAGATGCCCTATGCATTATATGCAATGTAATCTACAGAAAACTGTGGACCAATTTTTAAAATAAAAAAGAGTGTATTTTAACCCCGTATTGTATGTAAAGAAAAACATCAATGCAGGAGGTGCATAAGGATAATACAAGAAGTATTGATAAACTCTAAATGTTGTGTACAAGATTTGAATACTAAAATCCAGTCATCTTATCGCTAGTTAGATTTTATAATCCTTGCTAACTCATATTAAATAAGTAAATTGTTATATTTTGAAATTACGCTTGAAGACCTGGCTATTTAACAATAATTGGGCTGAGCATTTTATTTAATAGTAATGCAACAATATATGTTGTTCCCATATTCACTTTTAATATGACCAACCGTATGGAAAATAGTGAACTATTGTAATTATCAATAATAGTATATGAAGGTTTTGAGTCAATATCTATCATGTGACTTTATTCCTTGGTAAACTATATAGGCATAATGGATGGTATTAGACAGCACAATAAGTCTATGGGCTGAAGTACCTCAGAAGCAAATGACTGAAAACTGTATCGTAATAGACCAGAAATGAGTATTTAAATATTTAAGAAGATCACAGTATTATCTACAATCCACATTCTTGATAAAAATTCCTGTATTACTCATATCATGTAAGTCGCAATTGAGGCATGTTTTTTCCAAAAATAATTTTGTAGCGTATTAGTTTCCGTTTGATGGCTGTCTCTAAATTGGTTGGCACCTTTGCAATGTTATTCCCATTCTATTTCACTTGAAATTCTGAAATAGTATGAGTTATTGATGTTTAGAATTTTACTAAAAGTAGTTAATTGGTCAACTGTTCGTAGAAACATTGCGCATTCTTTTTATCTCGTGTCTCAGACAAGATCTTTTTAATCTTATGATTAATCTCGGAGAGGATACGAATGATCATCTAAAGTAAATGATGAACATACGACTTATTCTTTTCAGGAATAAACTATATTTTTATAATTCACATAATTATATATATCGGCAATGTCATAAGACAATTACAAGAACATTTAAATGTAAGTTTTAAAATGAATAATAAAGTCTTAAACACTATTGTTTGCTGACGACCAAGTAATATTCAGTAATACAGAAAGTGAACTACAAATAGCAATACAAAATTAAAAGGAATAACCAATAATTACAATGAGAATCTCAGAGAAGAAAACAACAATTATGGCATTCCAAGGGAGAAACCACTTAATATGCAAATTAGTAATAAATAATTAAATAATAGAACAGGTATCCTATTCCAAAAGAATGATTTTAGCATAAACTAAACAGATTCAATAGTATGTGTGGTACAATAAGAAGAAAATTGAGAAATGAAACATTGAAAGCAACTCAACTGAAATTCGATCAAACTATGGCAGTTTCTATGTTAACTTATGCTTGTGAGAATTGGACACTAATAAGATCAGACAGAAGAAAGAGAGAATCAGCCAAAATGAAATTCTTACGTTCCATATACATTTTTAGATAAAAAACAAAATGAGGATATAAGAATATAATTAAATATATTCAATTTAAAAGACAGAATAAATCAAATAAGAAATACTGGTTATGACACAGAAATAATACCGCAAAATCGAATACCACAGATTTTTTTTTAATACCAACCTAAAGGCTGAAGGAGAGTTGGATAAATTGATCTCTTGATGTGGAAACAGGGAAAAGGCCTAAGACCATGAGGTAGAAGTAGAGGACATAATTATAATCACGGATGGCGTATCTTACATTCACTGATACCATTATTCTTATAGTTACTCTTCACAAATGCGAGAAGAAAACACTAGTACGTGCATACACACACATAAAGAAAAAAAGCTGATGTGTACCATTCACATAACTTTCTCTAGCTGTTCCACAACAAAATTGTCTTACAAAACATAATTAGATTAGTTTAAATCCAACGTAAACCTACAGACAACGAGTTGTTTCCAATTCGAAGCCCCCGATATGACCTTAGATGTTAAAGGGGGCTATATAAATGAAAAAAAATAAAGATAATTCTTTTATCTACGTAATGCTAATCTAGATAACATTAACAAAATTGGTCTTATTGCTTGCTCCCTTATAAATAGAAAGAAAATAAGGGAATACATTAGGCTAAAGAAATAATCAGATTTTTTAAAAGCTGGTCGCTATGTGAAACAATTCAGATTCGGTTCGCTTTGCATGGTTCCGTTTAAGAAAAGTTAATTAGTTTAAAACCGAAACCAATAACAATGAATATCTTGAAAATTGTGAACTCGACAAGAAAAGCGTATATGGCATAAATTATGTCTTTTAATGAGATATACATTTTTTAGGTAGTAAGCTTTTGTCTATCTCTTACGGTTTAACCGTTATGCAAAATTCTGCAAAAATCAACGAGAATAAATTGATCTTCGGAGGCTATTCACACAAAATTCAAAATATTTAGTTTATTTGTGTTGTGAATAGCTTTAATATACGGTATTTTAAACAAATCGTTAGAGCCATTTTTGAGAAACATTTCCATGTAAAGGGTAGTTAGGGGTGGGGGTTTTGCTTGGAAAATATTCTTGTGTATCCTTGGAAGATAATAAACTTAAATACTAAGATTGATATTTAACGGTTCTTTTAGTTTTTAGTTATGCTGTCCATAGACACACACACAAACAGGGACCTTTTTCTAAAAATACCTTTTTTGGATTCAGTCGGTCTCAAAATGTTGTTTCTGGTGAAATCTCAGTATCAATTTTAGGGTGCAATACAATACTTTCTCTATACATTATGTACACAGTACGTTTAGAGAAAGTAATAATACAAGATTCTCTACATTACCCAGCATTCATTACCTATAAAAATCTGAGCATCTGTACAAGTTAGCACCTGCCAGGAACATTTACATTTCCTTTTGTCTCTTAAAGTTACACAACAATGGGCACTAAAACATATCATCTATCTACATTATTCATCCTCACAAGTATTTCTTTTATACTTTGTTGCTATCTTGGTTATTTTTATACTTTCTGGAGCGAATTTGTGAGGTGCGGCGTCACTTCCCTTACTTTCGCTCACCTTTTTCTTTCCACCTAAACAAATTACACATTGTTGGCGTGACGGAATTAAATCATTTTACTACTACATAAAACCAAACTTGGTCTTCAGCTTATTTATATCGCCTCAATTTAAGATCTCCTTGTAGAAAACTGCGAGTCTTTGGGGAATGTCGTGTCGGCACACTGTCTTGATAGCTAAGTTGATAGTGCAACAGCACAAAACATTGAAGATCCATCATTCAAATCTCTTTCAGTTTTCAATCTGACTCAACATTGTCAATTTTTATCTCACTCCAGTCAGTATTATCTGCTGGGTTAACATGAAGAGTGAGTTTTAATGGCTTACACATTAAATGTTATGGGGTGGCTTCTAAAAGTTCCCAAATGACACCCTAATTCCTATGCCCTCTTATGGTAATTACAAATATATACCCTGAAAAATACTTATATTTCAAAATTAACAGAAATTGCAGCTCTGCTCACGATTGTTCTGTACCTCTCTCCCTCTCGCCTTCTCACTAGCTCTCTGTAATTCTATTTGTCCTCTTCTCTCTTTCTCTATCACTCTTCATTTTCACTCTCTTGGATACGTTCTGCATATCTTTCGCCATCACTCGCAATACCTATCTCCCTTTCTCCTTGTGCAGCTTATATATAATGCAATGTTTTGGGCTCCGTAATAAAACTGCTACTTCTGGAATTATAATAATAAAGGTATAAGTGAATATCAATTTTAACATCTCACTGTGTGCCTCTTTATTATGTTTATTATGCAGACGGAGTTATATTCTTGGTTATGGTAACACGTTTATTGCTCAAACATTTACGTAAGTACCTACTTGTAACAAAACTTGGTAGAAACATATGCTTATAAAACTTTTTATGTAACTATTATTATTATTACTATTATTATTATACACAGTTATTAAAATAATAGTAATAATAAACAAATTAATATTTCGAAATGGAGTAAGTAAAGATGCTTAGGGTGAACTACAACCTATTTTTCACAATAATTTTGTGTAAAATAAAAAAACTACATTTGGGCTTCAAGAACATAATTTATATAAAATCGAAAGCTACTAAATAAAGAATATTTATATACACATATTATTATATACATAAGGTTGCTAAGTTCAGATTAAGGCCCTAACCAGACTGTGTAGTGTGGGGTAGCACATTCAACAGGTCGCGAGTTGGAAGCTCGCTTAGGGTGAGTTACCCGAATAAGGTTGTTTTTTTCGGGGGTTTCCCTTATCCTGAGAAGACGAATGTCAAGTAACTTTAAGCTCCACAGATTCTGAGATCATTTGAGCATCATATCACCGATTTCATTCATCGTCCGATCAACCTGGTTAAGGGTTGTTAAGCTTCTTTTTTTTTAATAAAAAATAAGCAACTACATAAATTAGAATACGCTAATAATTGAAATTTAAGCCTTGCTTATTTTAAGCCAATGTTTTTCGTGCATAATGTAGATGTGAAAGGGACCTTATATAAGCATAACATTAATTAAATAATTCCGCTTACTGTGCATTAAAACTTATTGGGAATAGTGCAATATCGCTTTAAGTTAAATATATTCTCAATATCTTGTGAAGAAAAATTGTGTATTTTTACTTTCTGTTTTAACCATTACAATTCTTTTGATTGACATTTTAAAGATGCTATACACCGAATTTTTGGATAACATATGTTTACAATATGTAATCAGAGCATATATTAGTTTACTTTACTTGTGGAATTTAAACTTGAATACAGACTAGAAAAAGGGATGAAATACTCAGTTTTATAATAAAATTATTTTAAAATTAAGTTATTTAAAGCATTTTTAAGAGAGATATGATGCATTTAAAATAATCTATCATCTCTCACAAGTTTCGTAAGAGGTTGAATGACTTACTGTATTCTATACAGATGCTGATGCACAGACACACACACACACACACACACACATATATATATATATATATATATATATATATATATATATATATATATATTGTATAAAGATAGACGTTAAAATGCAGATGTATAAATTAATTTGATAATTTTATCCCATCGAAAACATTTACAATTTCAGTTCGCAAACCTCTTATAAAGAAATGAGTAGTACTAAGGGATTATAATATTTCTTTAACGTACAAGATTATTCGAACGGAAAGTATTTTCATCTTTTTAACAACATTTAGAAATTAAAACTATTCATTTAAAAATTATTAAGTGTGCCAGTATATTTTCTACAAAACAAGTGTTTACCCAAAATTAAAGTCCTTTAAAAGTTGCAGAAAATAAAATATATGTTTTTAATTTAATTTATCAGCATGGAGCTTTGGAACAGAAACTTGTTTGAAAATAAGAAATAAATTATATCTAACATATTTTATCTATTTTGCTTTTCGCGCTATTTGAATACATCAATAATAATAATGATAATAGCAACAACAATAATAATAGCAATAATAATAGTAATAATAATAAAGCATAACAAAAACATAGATTCAATGATTCAAATGCATATAAAAGCACGAGATTTATGGAATAATTAGATTAGATTAACTAGTATTCTGTAGGCTCATTTTGGCCAGTACGCCACTGAACGTAGAACTTGTCAGAAGTGTGTATATATACACACACAAATAAACCAATGCATACAGTTCTAGTGCTAAAAGCACGGGTTACAACAGCAGAATAGACATGTAATCACATAATTTGGCTTTTGAGGCCTGTACGTCACTGCACTCTACTTAATGTGCTCCATAAAATCACATTATTTCCTTATTTGTATATATATATACATATATATATGTATACATATAAACAAAGAGTAAACAAAATTACTGTTAAAGTATATAAATAAATATCATGAAATGTCATATAATATTTTTCTAATTATTGATATAATAGCTACTACTAGTAATTATATCAAACTAAAATTTGATTATTGTATCATGCAAACCCTAAGTGAATACATACCACAATTTATTTTACATTTTTACAAGTATGTAAATACTTTTCAACTCCTCAGAAACTTTAAATTGCTCTTGGTAGCACATGAAAAATTGGGCTGTTTTGGTTCTATCTTTAATATTAAGAGAATATTTTATAAAAAGAGATATGTGGGTTTCGAAGATTAGTGATATTTTTTACTAAATGAATAGAAAACTGTACTAAATGTTGATTTATTTAATTCAAAGTGCGCACGAATGCGACAATAGAATGCAAGTGCAGAGTTTTGACTATTTACACTCTTTTATTAGTTCATTTAGAGTGTATGTCCGATTTTAAACATTTTTTTTTATTTCATTTATATAGCCCCTTTAACATCTAAGGGGGCTTTGCATTAGAAATAAATCGTCGTCTGTAGGTTCTTTCCGTCGGGTTTAAATCGTTTTTATTTTCCTGAAACGCACATTCACTCTCACTTACATACTTCCAGGCTCTGTGGAGGATAGGGAAAAATACAGTTTAAAGAAAGTGTCCCTCCGGGTGAGAAGCTTTTACACTTGTTGAAGTGATATAGTTCATATCTTTGACCACATCATTTGCGAACACATCGTTATTGAGTTTGATGATATTTTTTATTTGTGCATATTAAATGGTGGAAGCTGTGTGTGATTTGTGTCTCTGCCTTTGGTTACTGTTCGTCATGGCATCCGTACGTTCTTCTACTGTCTATTTCTTTCTGCTTCTATGTTATTCTTGCTAGTACATATCCCCAGCTGGTGCATACTAGCTTGCCCCTACTGGCATCTTTATAGTCTTCTTTCAACATTTTTAATTTTTTCATGTGACTGGTTTTAGTTTATCCCAATCAGTTCAATTCCATAAGTAGCGATTGGTGTGATTGTCGTTTCAAAAATTATTAAAGCATTTGATTTAAATAAATAAAAGAGCATATGATACTATTCTGAATTTGAACGTAACCTTGGTACAGGAAGAACTGTAACTTTATTAAAGATACTTTCCATTTAGTTGATGCTTTAAATTAGCAAAATATGAAGAATAATCTACAACTGGATTATCAAAAATTACACCTACTGCATATGCCCTAGAAACTGTTATTCATAGTAGCCTGTGAGAGTTAAACTTTGATGCATAATTGCTATGAGTTTCCAATCCTAACTGGAAGCATCCAAAGCAGAAAATATTCACCTATTTTTGAAAAAAAAAGTTAACAAAATAACATCCAATGAAGATGTTAATCAGAATGAGTAAAATTAACAGATTAGAAATATCACTAGCCGCCGCTGTAGAAAACAACATGGAATGAGGAGTGCTCAGGAATGAAGTACTAAAACACTATAAATGGCAACCTAAGTTAAATAAAACATTCAATGAGAGCCGTAAAAACAGCAATAACATCTTCTAACAAAATAAATCAAGTGTTGTATACTTTTACAGAGAACCAACAGGTCTGAAACCAAACTAGACCTCAAGTTGCATAGGAAACTAACTACATTTAGCAATAAAGCTGCTAATTTAATGGCCCAATAGCGTAATAACGTAGACCCTGAGCATGCGCAAACCAACAAGCTAGTAAACACAGCAGGACGCAACACGAACCAGGCTTGCCAACCGCTCCAAGCTCTATAATTATTGCTTAACTGACATTTTGAGTATCGTCACAGATTTTTAAGTCAATAGAAACTTTTAATATAACGTTTTGCGAAATTTCTTACGCTAATTCTTACATTAAATGAATAGTACGAAAGCTAATGTGTAATTATTTAACATTTTAGTATTAAATATATCAATATATGTCAATGAGGTTAGAAATACAAAAAATAGTTTATGAAAAATAAATAAACAACTAAAGCCGATAATGTTCTTTAACTAGTTAATCTATAAATTCATTATGTATAGGATTGCAGGTAATCACGACGATAGAATCCAAATGTGTTGCATTCTAATGAAATTCTCTATTCACTCTTCCACAAAATATTTTTATGAAATATAATTCTTCTATTTTATTCTTGTTAACCTAAATATACCTTCAATTCATATTTGCAAATTTCGTTGAGGTTAATTAGTTGTATTAAATTAGATTGCGTTCTGTAGGTTCCTGTTCACAAAGACCAAGAACAGGATCATGGGTTTGAGTCCCACCTTGGGCATGGGTGTTTGTGTGTTTGTTAATGTCCCGACAAGCCTCCGGAAGTGTATATATACACACTTCCAGAATATATATAAAGCAGGCATTGAACATAAAACATGTCAAAGCATACAACATTAAATATACCAAGTATACAACATTAAAGTTCTCGCATTAAAATTTATACAAAACATCTTAAACTTTTGAGTGTATTCAACATTAGCAGTTATATCACTTGTCTTTTACAGTTATGTGTATAGAGTACTTACATCCTTATACACAAAGGGATCTAGATTTAATGTTAAATTATAAATTCTGAAAATATTAAATATGTACATACAATTTGTTAATTTCATATCGAAGTCGCTCGTTATTACTTTCAAAACTACACATACAAAGTGTATATTTCAAATTACAGAACTAAAACACATATTAATTTAATTGTAATAATTATTAATTTTCTAGCCATTCAATATAACAGTTACTAAATATAAAAATAATCATTTCACTTTTAGTATGCGTCATATCACTTAGTGTTTCCATTCTTACTTGTGTGTACAGATGGAAACATTTAAGAATACCAAAGTAATGGCGCAACGAGGAAAATATCCGATAAGATGAAAATAAGTATTGAAAATAAATGCCTGGAACAAGTTTCCATCTTGAATTATTTGGGCTGTGATGTAAGCTTTAATATAGATAAGGAAACTAGAAAACAAGTTAAATACGTTTCAGCATATATGCCGAACCATAGCAGAAACATTAAATGATTAAACAAGGAAAGAAACGAAGTTAAATATTATAAAACCATGGCAGTTTCAGTGGTCATGTATGGAGGCGTGTCCTAGATATGAAAAGAAAGAGATAAAAGTAAAACACAGGCAACAGAAATGAGGATTTTAAGAAGAGTTAAAAAGCGCACTAGGCGACATTTAATAAGAAGAAAAAAATGAAGAATCGAGAGGAATTAGTCATTTATAAATTACAAGACAAAATAGAAGAATATAAACTAAATTGGAAAGAACACATTAATAGAATAAGTGAAGAAAGAATATACCGGCTTTAATTAGAAGATACAATCCTCGTGGAAGAAGAGATGTAGGGCGTCCTAGAAGAAGATCGGAGTAATTATTGGAATGCAAAGACGGAAAAGGCAGATATATATATATTTTTTTTTTTTGTTTGTTTGTTGAGAATGTTTAACGCCCTCTTTATCATGGCGGGGGAAATCGAAGAACCCACCCCTGCGCCGCTTCGTCCTCTACAAATCTCATACGCGGTCGCTTGGGATCGAACCCTGACCGTCTAGGTGAGAGGGGAATGGTCTAAGCATTTGGTCACGACGCGGCCCCAACAGGCAGATATGCCTGCCCCTGAAGTGAAGAAGAAGAAGTATGCAGTTTTCGATTAAAATGTGGGTACATTAACATATTATATGCACTCAATGTTTACATCCTAATTGTATGCAAAGAATGTCAAAATATTATATTAAGATGTTCTAAAATATTAAATATGTACATTAAACATAATATCACTTCACTTGACATTAATAGCCTTTGTCATTTCATTAAATGCTTGCATTACACGAAAAAGAACTAGGCTGATTATTGATATAAGTATTCTTTTACAGAGTAAAATGCCTTATCAAAAAGGTATTTAAAAGAAGCTTTAAAATATTGTAGTTGCTAACTTTTTCCTTGGTATTACTGGGGAGAGCATTAAATATTTTAATTGTTTCATCGTTTGAGGAAGAAATAGTACTTAGAGCGTTAACCAGACTTTGTTGCTATGTAATAAAGGGTTTGAAATTTTCACTCTTACATGACCGCGAGAAAGAAAGAAAGAAAGAAAGAAAGAAAGAAAGAAAGAAAGAAAGAAAGTAAAATCTACGTGTTCCATTCACATGGCCTTCTTTACCTACTCAGTAAAAAGCCATATATAAAAAAATATTCTTCTATTTACTTCATGGTATCAATATAAACCTTAGCAGAAATGTTCTTATTACATAGTTACTATTAATTATGTAGAAGAGAAGTAATGAAATACACAAGGCTAAATCAATAGCCAAATATTTTCAAGGCTGAATCAATATAAACATTTATAGCACTTTTATTATAGTATTAAGATAATTATTGTTTTCAATACTTCCAACAAAATATAAAGTTTGACTTGATCAAAACAATTTTTTTAATCTAAAAATAAAAAAATCTGATGTGTTCCATTCACATGATTTTCTCTACTTCTGTGTAGCAAATTATTGTTAATCAGCTTATTCTTCTATTTACTTCATGCTAATAGAGAAAAAAATTAGCAGAATTAGTCTTATTACTTGCTTCCTTGTAAGTAGAAGCGAAATATGGGAGTATTGTAGGTTACTAGGTGACTGAAGTTACTTTGTTTGTATGGACACGAATTGACAAATTCCTGTTCGAGAAAAGTACAAGTTTTTCAAAGCTGAAACCAAAAACAAGGAATATTTCAAAAATGATCAACTCCTCGAAAAACATTTATATAACATAAATTGTGTGTTTTAATGTGCTCTACATTTTTGTGTGGTAAGTTTTTGTCCATTTCTTACAGTTTAGCAGTTATGTAACATTTCGTAAAATTCATCCAGAATAAACTAGTACTCAGAGGCTATTCCCAGAAAATTCAAGATATACATATTATTTGTCGGGTAAACATCTTTAATATACGATATTTTAATCACAATCGTTAGCGCCATTTTTGAGAAAATCAACATTTTCGAAAAAAGTTCCAGGTAAAGGGTAGTTGGGGGTGGGGAATTTTCTTGAAAATCTTTGTGTCGCATCCTTGGAAGATACCACACCTAAATACCAAGTTTAATATTTAACGGTCTTTTTGAGCTATGCTGTCCACAGACACTCAGACACACACACATACACACACACAGTGACACACACGCACACACACACAGACACAGAGACACACAGGGACCTTTTTCCAAAAATGTTTTTTTGGATTCAGGGGGACCCAAAACATGTATTTCCGGTGAAATCTCGATATCGAATTTTTGGATGCAATACAATACCTTCTCTATACACTATGTACATAGTACGTGTGGAGAAAGTAAAAATCTGTTGTGTTGCATTGATTTGACCTTCTCTATATCTCTGTTACAAATTATTGTTAAGAAGTTTATTCTTCTATCTACTTTATGCTAATTGAGATGTACATTAGCAGAAACGGTCTTTACCTGCTTCCTTGTAAGTGGAAGGGAAATAAGAAAATACACAAGGCTAAAGTGGTAGTCAAATCTCTTAAAAGCTGGTTGCCCTGTGGATGAAATCCGTTTCTTTACATGGTCAGGAGTTTACAAATTCCCCTATGAGAAACGTTATAGTTTTTTAAAACAGAAGTCAATCTCGGAAATAGCAACTCCACGAAAAAATTCATTTACATATACATTGTGTGGTTTAACGAGATTTACATTGTTGTGTAGTTACTTTTGCCTTTCTCTTACGGTTTATCAGTTATGCAAAATTCAGCATAGCTCATCCAGAATGAGGGCTTCAGTGGTTCAAGATATACATTTATTTGTGATGTAAATATCTTCAACATACGGTATTTTAATAAAAATCAGTAGAGCCATTTGAGAAAAACAACATTTTCAAAAAAAGCATATAAAGTTATTTTTTGTTTCATATTCGTAATGTACTAAGCATAACTACTAGATTTGATATTTAACAATCTTTTCGTTTTTTAACTATGCTTCCACAGACACACGTAGACGGACCTTTTCCTAAAAAGTTTTTTTTTGCACTCAGGGGACCTCAAAACATATATTTCCGGTGAAATCTTGACATCAACTTTTTGGGTAGAATAACTAATGTACATACATACTAGAGAAAGTAAAAATTAATTTACTTGTTAACCTGATTGTCGTGTACTCGTACTGCTAATTATTACATTTATCATTGTTATTTTGCAATACTGCATGGCAACTTGCTTTACACAGCACAGAATTCAACAGAAAGATAACACATAGTATATGAAACATATGACATCAGTTTGAACGTATAAATTCCTCTCACGCAAAGCTACTGCTATAGACCCGATAGTGCCCACAATCAGGGTTTACCAGGTAAAATGCTCAAGAGCCCGAGAATTTAGTACAGTCAAACCATTTTCTCAGCATCATTTTATTACATTAACATTTTTCGCAAATTTTGTACAATATTTTAGCTCATTTTTGACGGGAGAAAAGTGCTAATAGCGGATTTTGATGCGTTAAAGGTGGTAAAATCAAATAGTATTAATATGGAACATCTAGCAGTTCACAAATATATCATAATGAACGGGATAGGTTATAATTGGGACTAAAATCACGAAGTTTTACTGGATAACATCTTGATTAACCTTTTCTGAAGCTATGTTGCTCTTTTGATATAATTTCAATATGTTTGACTAGTATATTTTATAATTTTATTTTATTTTACGTTGCTTTAACTTCTAGATCGTGTTGCGAATGGAACGCACCGTAAGATACCTCATTGACGGTATGTGGTGGGCAGTTGTCTTTCAGGGCTATCCCCGTAATACACTACTTGCGCTTCCTGTCAAGCAGATGGTGATGGAGTACGACAGTCTGACTGCTTTCATATCCGTAGTCAGATGGCACGTACAACGAGACATCGGGAACCTAGAGTAGCTACCTCCTTCATACGTTGTCAAATGACAGAGATTAATCAGTCTGTTGAGGTCATATCCCTCAACTTACTTTTATCAGCGACAAGAAAATGATATTAAGGTGTCATTCAATCTAGCTGTTTAAACTATCTAATGTCACTGCATTCGCTATTATTATTATTATTATTATTATTATTATTATTATTATTATTATTATTATTATTATTATTATTATTATTATTATTATTATTATTATTATTATTATTATTATTATTATTATTATTATTATTATTATTATAATATATATTTTTAATGTTACTATTTATTTCTTTTTTAATTTTAAGGCGTTTGAACGTATGTCATATCGCATCTACAGATGTTTCATTTCTAATAGATTTGTAAGTAAATTGCGATTGATTTTACAAAAGTGATGTCATTTTTACATGCATTTGCATTGTTAAGTATTTGCATTTTTTTGAAATGGAGCACTGTTGTCCTTGTTTTTTATATTGTGGACAATCTAAGATGATGTGCTGAAAGTGAATACAAATTTCACAAACACATACTACCCTTTGATATTGTTGACACACAGATGGTCTTCATGAAACAGATGGTGGTCCAGGAGACAAAAATGGTGGTTCATGAGATAGAAGATGTTAGTTCATGAGCCAGAGTGGATATGGTGGTTCATGAGACAGAAGATGGTGGTTTAGGAGACGAAAATGGTGGTTTATGGAACACAATATGTTGGTTCACGAGCCAGAAAATGGATGTGGTGGTTCATGAGACAGAAGATAGAGGTTCATTAGACAGAAGATGGTGGTCCAGGAGACAAAAATGGTGGTTCATGAGACAGAAGATGGATGTGGTGGTTCATGAAACAGAAGATGGAGATTTATTAGACAGAAGATAGTGGTTCATGAGACAGAAGTAAGATAAGGTTGTACAGGCTGCTCGTTCCTTCTAAATAAATTATCTTTAGCAAAGATACAGTGAGCTAGCCTACCTACAGGTCGGCAAATATTTTACAGATCAGTTCTGCTTCCTTATGATTATGTTTGGAGAATAAATAGCGTACAGTTGTGTATTATGGGTTTATGCCATTGCCGTGTTTTAACGAGAGATGCTTAGTTATTAATGAAATTAAAGAAGAAGAAGATGAGGAAGGAATGTCGGGAATAGAAGAATGCCAAAAAATGAGGTGTAAAGTGTAGTGTAAGCAGTAACCGAGGTTGAGGGTGAATACATGTGACTTATATCACTAGAAGTCTGATATTTACTTTATAGTGGCTGTACTACTGCAGCGCAGAAACATGAGAATAATGTACACATCAACTGACTGCCATTCCTGTTTATGTGTACAATGCTCCAATAAAGGTGAGTAGGTGATTCGTATCTAACTTCTCATTTAAACATATTCGTTAAGAACTGGTGCGTGACCTGTGTCTGGTGAAAATTATTGATTTAGACAAACTATAGTTTTACCATTATTTTAGACTGAAGGTGGAACTTTGCGTCATTATATTAAATATCCAATCCGTATTACCTTGGCGATTGAGGAAGAAAAAGTGATAAATTGGTCGTCTCACGGAATTTAAATCCGGAACCTCATAAATCTGGGCCACAGACCCTACCACCTAAGGCATTCCGCTCGATTTGACTAATATTTTTCACAATTTACTTGGATCCAAAATATTTATTCCTTAGTTTAGGGGATTTTTTGATAGTGTTTAACTGCTACTTTTTTACTTTTACTACTTGTGATACCGCAGGCATAATTTTAGGGATTATGAGATTATTGCTTACTAAGAGATGAGGTCGTCTCCTTAGCGCGGTGGTAGCTCGGCCGATTGCCGAGCGGGGTTCAATTCCTTGTACCGGCAAAGGGAAATTTTACCCCGCTGGGAGACTTGGCTCGGGGTGCACTCAGACTCTTGAGGTCCTTAGGAGGTCAATTGAGGAGCTAGTTGATTGAGAAGTAGCGGCTCCAAATCGAGAAGGCCGCATCAACCGGCCGGGAGGGACTCGAGACGCTCAGCACTGCATCCCAATCATGACGCCTTCGGGCTGAGATGGGGATGCAGCGGCCGGGCGGTAGGCCAAGATCCCTTGTGGACTGTCGTGTCATGGAGTTACGTTAAGAGATGCACTGGAAGGAATGTGATGGGGAAAGTATTCGGAATAGAAGCTGAGATGTTAAGATAACGTTCGAAGAAAACAGGAAAGCGAACAATGTGGAAGAATAGAGACGTTTGTATTTCTAACATAGGACCTATATTTAACGTTTCATTCACAGCTAGCAAAGCTTGTGAGGTTATTGGCATTTATTTTATTATGCCTGCAATTCCCGTAACTTCTTCCGAAGCTATTCGTGCTAGACACCCTAGGTGCACTTCTGCTGTCGCAACTACGTGCAATTGTTTTAATTGCAGTTTTATACTTATGTTCAAAAACTATAAAACGGTATACTAAATGCGATCTTATCTCAATTGCCAGCTGAAAACTTTCTCCTGTAAAGCACTTTATTCAAGTAATAACACTGTAAAGGACACGAAAAGAGTTACTACGTACATGCACAACTAACAGGTTCTCATACACTTGTATTAGAAAAGTTTGAGGTCGAGGAACAGGTGACTAAATCTAAAAAACTCGCCATTGCGTGCCGGGAAACCTGGCAAAGTGACAAACAACTTGGAGCTACTTGCCCAAAATGCCAGGAAAATTAAAGCGAAATTCAAGTTTAACTTCTTATTGGGGAGGGTATATAATGGTGAGAAGGGGTCACGACCTCTCGACTTCCGGATGGCCATTAACTCATGTGTTAACACGTCTTACCGGTAGCTCACATGATAGCCCGTGCTGGGACTTCTTTGCAGTGTAGTACTGGCAAGCATGCCACCCACATTCTGTTAAGTGAAAATAGAAAAATTCATTACTCACCTTTGATAATGCATTACAGTTTTTTGATTGTAACAGGTGAATCAGCCGCTTTACCTATAAGGCACATCAAGAATTTATGCACAGTTTCGTATTATTACTTTATAACACGTATGCACAATGCAAAGTAGAGAAGACATTACACTCCATCCAAAAATCTGATATCGAAATTTCAACAGAAATGCGTGTTTTAGGGTAACTGAATCCAAAAAAGTTTTTAGAAAAAAACATACGTGTTTGAGTTTATGACTCTGAATAGCAACTTTTCTTTTCTTCCAAAAATGTGACAGGAAGATTTTCAGGAGAACTTATCTACTCATATCTCATGGAAAACTTTCGATATTATGAAGAATGAGTCAATTTATTTTGATTAAAATGCGATATATTAAAAAGATTTACATGAAAAAGGAAACTTTTATCTTGAATTTTCAGCCTCCCAAGTTTTCTTAATTTAGAGGACTGTTACATAATTGGTGAATCGTAAGACAAGACAAAATCTTATTGCACAAAAATGTAGATCTCGTTAAAACACACACTTTATATCGGATACATTTTTTTTAGTTAGCTATTTCCGAGGAATTCCTTGTTATTTGTTTCAATTATAAAATACTTAGCTAGCTATAGTTTTCTCAAATGTTTTTATTTTATTTTACTCCAGATCATGCAAGATAACAGAATTTGAATGTCATTCCATAGCGATATTTTAAAAAATATTTGACTATCGCTGTAGCCTAGTGCATTTTCCTTATTTCCCTTCTACAAGGACAAAAGTAAGAAGACGTTTTCTACTAATGTTTATCTCGATTAGCATGCAGTAGATAGAAAAATAAGCTTTTTAACTATACTTTATTACAGATGTAGAGAGACATGTTAATGGAACACATCAGAAGTTTTAATTATTCTGTCCATATACGGAGCGGATCTTTTTTTTTTTTTTTTTTTTAAAGGCAATCGAGGCGGCCTCAAAACGTGTATTTCCGAATAAATAATTGTATGGATTTTTTGTTGTAATAATATTAATATTACATTGTACATACGTACCTAGTTGCCATATGAATGAAATCCGTTTCTTTGCATTACCAGGAGTTGGCAAGTTCACATATGAGAAGAATTTAAGTATTTGAAATTGAAACCAATAACAAGGAATATTTCCAAAATAGCTAACTTCACCAACAATGTACGACATATGACATAAATTGTGTTTTAACAAGATCTACAGTTTTTTGTGTAGTAAGCTTTTGTCTTGCTCTTACAGCTATGCAAAATTCAGCAAGTCGTCCAGAATAAAGATGTCTTAGGAGTATTTCCAGAAAATTCAAAGTATACATTTTATTTGTCCTGTATATCTTAAGTGTACGGTACTTTAATCAAAATCATTAGAGCTACTAAAAAACGTTAAAATGTTAGACATTTTTTCCGTGTATATAATAGTTTGGGGTCGCGGGATTTATCTAAAAATCGTCGTGTCGCATCTTTGGAAAATACTAAACTTAAATACTAAGTTAGATATATTACGGATTTAATGTTTTTAAATTACCATTCCACAGACATATGGACACACAGGCACCCAGGCACCCACGGACCTTTTCCCAAAAATTGTTTTTTTTTTTTTTTTTTTTTTTTTGGGATACAGGGAAGCTGTACATTTCTTGTGAAATCTCGGTATCGAATTTATAGGAGGAATGCAATACATTCTCTATAAATATGTACACAGTACATATAGAAAAGTAAAAACGAAATACCAAACTTATTATTTGACTTCAGCATCTTCTAACGATGAGATAAAAGATGTTCAAGAACATCCCCCACCCCAAACTAACCTTTACACTGAACATATTTAGAATTTTTTGATTTTCTAAAAATTGCTCCAAGGATTTTGATTAAAATTGCTGTATATTATTAAAGCTGTTTACATGACAAATAACATGTATACGTTGAATTTCTTAGGATTAGTCTCTGAAGCAGTGTTCATTCTAAATGACTTTTGCATAACTGGTAACCGTAAGAGATAGTCAAAACCTTACTATACAAAAATGTATATTTGGTTAAATCACACAATTTGTCATATTTAGTTTTCTGTAGAGCTAACCATTATAAAAATATTCCCTGTTATAGGTTTTAATTTTAAAATATCCAAATTTCTCCCAAACAGGAAGTCCTCATCCGTTTCATATCTCCTTTGTTTTAGTCCTTGCCCATGGAAAGGAAACAGAATTTCAGTGACAAACGCTTAGAGACAGAATTTAAAAGGTTTGAGTCCCATTAACCTTGTCATGAGAATGGAAGACATCAGAGTTTTACAAAAAAATCCGTATCGATGTGTGTGTACCAACATTGGCATTTAACTTCATTATCTTCCAAGGATTTGACTCGTAGATTTTAGGACAATGCTCGCAACTCAGACTACCCTTGACATGCAACATCTTTCGTTCAATTTTTTAAAAATCGTTCTAACGATTTTGAGTAAAATCCCGCACATAAAACATATTTACATGACAGTAATTTTCCTACGAATATTCCCTGAAGTGCTCTTCATTTTGAACGACTTTTGCATAGCTGCTGAACCATGAGAGATAGGCAAAAACTTACTACCTATACAATAAATGTAGATTTTGTTAAACACGAAATTTATGTCGTACCAGGTGATGCAACGGCGCCATATTTTGCGTGTGTAGATAATTCTGGATGCGTTAAAAATTGCAGAACTCTCCGGGGAAAACCCAAGCATACACCAGTCATTGACGCTATAAGCGAGAGCTACCTTCGTTCTTTACCCTCTTGCATATCAGCGTAAACGGTGAAAGAATGAGAGGCGGTTCCCAGGCTTGTACTAGGGTCCGTGATGATATACAATAACAGTGCAAACACATTGAGAAAGTTAACATGCCTTATGCTTCAAATACAGAACCTTTATTTTTTTAAAGAATAAACATTTTTTTTTTTTTTTTAGATTTTCAAGTAATTAAAAAGTTTATTTCACCTATCAATATCGGCGAAGAACTAGTTTTGCAGGTAGTGTAATACCTGGTCTTATTTAATATTAAAGACTATACCCACTGTAGGTTTAAATCAAAACATTAGAGCGCCCTAACCAAAATTATGCATAAGAGCACGTAATGCTTGACTATATTACTCATTATTATTAATTATTATTACTAACTATTATTGTTAGTATTATTTTTATATTATTATGATTTTATTATTATATATTAATCATTATACCATAGCAGGAAATGAAAAATAAAAGCGTTTTAACGAAAATATGCAAACACGAATGTAGGTAAAACTTCGCTGTTCTACTGCTCTCATTTTTGCATGTTCTACGTAATGAATATTTCACATTTAATTTTTATTCACATTAATAACAACGATGATAGTACAATAATAATAAAAAATAATAATCATCGTCATAACAGTAATACAGTGAAGCATTACGTGTTCTCAGGCATGATTGTATCCCAAGCGACCGCATGTGAGATTTGTGGTGGACAAAGCGGCGCTGGGGCTGGTTTTCTCCGGTTTCCCCCGCCATTGCATTCCACCGGTGCTCCATCTTTATTCATGTATCACCAGTGGTGCTATAAGTAGTTAAAGCGGGCGTTAAACACTACCAAAAAAAAAAAAAAAAGGGGCGTGATTGTTTTTACGGAGCCTTAATCTTTTGATTGAACCTACAGTGGATCTTAAGAACAGCATATACACAATTACCAAAGTAGTTATTGGCGGACACTTATAGTAAAATAGACTTTTTAATTACTTGTGAATCTATGTAAAAGACGACTTTATTCTCTAAGAAATAAAGGCTTTGTATTTGAAGGGAAAGCACATTAACATTCTCCATGTATTTACCTGTATATCATCACAGACTCTAGTACAAGCCTGGGGACTGCCTCTAATTCCTTGCACCGTGTACGCTGATATGCAAAAGAAGAATGAAGATCGTTCGCGCTACAACGCCACTGACCAGCATATGCTTGGATTTATCCCATTTATAACTCACGAAGGGTTATCTTCACTCACGAAATACGGCTGCATTTGACCATCTCTTATACCGTTTTTAAGAGTCATTTACGAGATATTCCCGTAATTAGCTTCAAATTATAAACTTATTAAACTTTTGTCAAACTGAAGTTTTCATTCATGTCATCTCCCTTTTGTTTTACTCCTGGCCTTCTACTTAAAAGGAACTAAGTAATAAGACCATTTCTGGTAATGTTTATCTTGATTACTGTCATATTGATAAAAGAATCTTCTTTTGTAACAACAGTTGATTGCAGAACAGATAGAGAAAGTCATGTGAGTGGAACACATCAAATTTATTTTAAAATAAGTTACTGGTGCCAAGGTATACGGAAATTCTAAAAATATAAAATTTGCATCTAAACATGCACATGGAAATATTTATATCTGACATAAAGCAGGATTCAAAGAACATCTATTTAAAATATAGGGTAAAGTTTTTAAATTACTTAAGTCGGAATAACTTACAGATCACAGAGGTGAAACGTCAATACTTTTTAAGTATAACTCCTCTATTTATTTCCAGTTTCGAAAGAATTAAAATGCTGACCTTTCTGAGAAACTTTCACTTGTCTTTTCGTATACTGAGTCCAGAACATACTTTTTGCATTCAGCCGAAAACGATAATCGAGATTCTCTGAACTTTGAAAGTATCTTAAAAATCTGATGCGTTCCATTCTCTACATCTCTGCAACAAATTATTGTTAAAAAGTTTATTCTTCTATTTAATTCATGCTAGTCGAGAAAAAAAATTGCAGAAATTATCTTCTTACTTGTTTTCTTGTAAGTAGAAGGGAAATAAGGAGTACCATAGGCTAAAACAATAATCAAATGTTTTAAAAGCTGGTTGCTATGTAATTGAAGTTCCTTGTTTGTATGGCCAGGAGTTGCCAAATTCCCGCATGTGAAAAGTATAAGTATTTTAAAACTAAAACTAATAACAAGTCATATCTCAAAAAACGATCAACTCCACGAAAAAATGGGTATCACGTAAACTGTGTGTTTTAACGAGATCTACGTTTAGTTAAGTAAGCTTTTGTCTATCTCCTACAGTTTACCGGTTATGACAAATTCTGCAAAATTCATCCACAGGAAAGATATCTTTAGGGGCTATTCCCATAAAATTCAAAATATAAATTATATTTGTCATGTAAATATCTTTAATATACATATTTTAATAAAAATCGTTAAGAGTAATTTTTTATAAAGTCAAACTTTTTGAAATTTCTTCCATGTAAAGGGTAGTTGGGATGGGAGGATTTTTTTGAAAATCTTTGTGTCGCATTCTTGGAAGATACTGTACTTAAATACAAAGTTTGGTGTTTAACATAGTTATAGTTTTTGAGCTGTGCTGCCCACGAACATTTATCTAAAAATACTTTTTTTTTGTTTCAGGGGATCTCAAAACATGAACTCTTGGTATCGAAATTTTGGATGCAATACAATACCTTCTATATACATTATGTACTAAGTACGTGTAGAGAAAGTAAAAATTGATAGGTATAGCCAGTCCAGCACTGAGGTGTACTCTGAAGTTGTTGGTTATTTGTTGGAAAGGCAGAGAAAGGCCAAGTAGCATTGTCGCAGTGAGGCACCAGACTCTGGTGCCTTGGTGAGCACGAGACAGGTTTACTGGGTTCCCTAGCACAGATATTGTTTTCCACCTCTAATTTATTCCTAACTAGCGCATGCTGCAATCAAATTAACAATAGGACATTCCCTCCCCATTGTTGTTTAATGTCGACCTTGCATATCTGACGTCAGAGGTCGAAAACCTCATGCAAGTGCAAAATGTAACCTTTCAGTTCGGAGACAATATCTCATTGGGTAAATTTGCACTGGAAAGAATAACTGATTGTCTTGGCATAGTTGGTTTGTTTTCAGCTATTGTATCTACTACTGGGAGAAGTAGTTGAACAGGTAGACAGATTGAGATGTAATATAAGTAGCTATGAGACTCATAAAGGGTAAAAAAAAAAAAATAAATAAAACACATGAAAAACCACAAAAAATAACTTTTTTACTTTCTCTAGTCCCGTATGTACATTGCAAATAGGGATACAGAAGTATTATATTCCACCCAAAAATTTGATGTCGAGAATCCAAAAAAAAAAAAAAAAAAACAACAAACAAACTAAAAAAGCATTTTCAGAAACAGGTCCGTGTGTGTGTGAGTGTGTGTCTGTATCTGTGGACAGCTTAGCTCAAAAACGAAAAGACGGTTAAATACCAAACTTGGCGATTTTTCTTTTATCACAGCCTATAGAATTTTCTTTACTATTATCTGTGGAATTACAATATGGATTTAAAGAAATAACTATCATCACTTCTAGATTAGTTTTCATTCCTATTGACTTGACGCTTTGTTAACGTTACTTACCAATGTTAGATGAATCTTCTGGGTGATATCACTGCTACCAAACCTCAGAATTCCCTTAGCAACTATTCATTTTATTCTTCAGATCTTTCAAATCTTTAGGAGTTTGAAATATCTTCCCTTTGACTTAATTGTCTATTAAGGTAATACTATAATGTGTTATAGCATTAGGTTATGGTAATAACAATACTCATAGCTTTTACCGACTCATTCAAGCCATTTTCCTTCCTCTTGATTTCATCGCGATGTTTAACACCCGATTGGTTTCTTTCAGTTTGGAATGATCATGCAGCAATACTTCTCAATGGAAAGAGCCACGGAGAGTAACCTCCCTGGTACTAAGAGCTTCGCCTCCGCGTAGGTGGTCACCCCCATAGTATCACTTACATCACCATTGGTAACAATTGATAAACCATTGTGAACAATGGCCCAGTAGGGTAGATTTTTTTATCTTGAAAAGACAAACCAACTCAATCGCTTATTTGATCGATGCTGTAATTAGAATCAGAGACATGGAACGTTTTTCTGTCTCTTTGACGCATGTTGTGGTTAGGATCAGGCAAACGGAACAGTTTTTACGTCTGTATGATCCTTTACATAACTTATCAAATGCAGATACGTTAATGCCTAACTTCCCAAATATGGCAGCTAGAAGATATGTTCGTGTGATCCCAAGATTTCTTACGTAGCAATATCTAAAACACAGAACAAATGTAATTACGTCTGACTGATCCTAAACGGTCGCTATAATCTATTGAACTATTCAAAATAATTACATTTTGTGTTGACGTATAACGTTTAGCGGTAGCTTTCTGTTAGCACCGAGTGTACATTTCTCAGATCTCATGCACAAAACATATCTGCTTATAGTACTGTATCGCACATCTGGCATTGCGGACTTAGTAATCTCGAATATTCGTGGATGTAAAATTTCGTCATGTACTTTTTCGTTTCTCTCATTAAGACACGTAGCACATGTCTTCAATAATATTCGCAGAACAATTTATAATAAACACATTTTTCTTACTAATCGAAAATACTAGGTGGTCCAATAAGGTCATATTTCACGTGAGCAGATAACCTTTCGTGCGTTAAAATAGTTGCAGATCTCAACGGTGAAATCCAAGCGAGCGTCGGTCAGTGACGGTGTTAGGGTGAGGGATATTTATTCTATGCCTCTTGTATACCAGCGGAAACAGTGAAGGAATCGTCCTCGTAGTTGCCAAATTTTTTTGCTGCATGTTTATTGCTATCTTGGTTTCGTGTTTTGTTTTACTCTATTTATGCGTATAGCACGTAATGATAATAATAATAATAATAATAATAATAATACAGTGATGAAATACAATATGCTCTCATGTATCGATTTTAAATAAGAATAGTATATTCATAATTACAAAACTAGCTATTAGTGGATACAGATACATACTTTTTAATTATGTTTCAATATAAAGGATAGCTTTACTGTCTCAAAAATAACAGGTCTATAACTGAAGGGGAACACGTATTAACCTTTTATGTCTGTTTACCTGTTCTTGTATACACTCACGGGCTCTAGTTTAAGTCTGTCATCGGCCTCTGAATCAGTGCGATTCCTTCACCGTTTCCGCTGATATACAAGGGGGTAGAATGAAGCTCGCTTACTCTAGCACGCCACTGGCCGGCATTTCCTTGGTATGTCCTCGTCGAGCTCTGCAACTGTTTTAATTCACGAGGGTTATCTGTACATATGAAATACGTCGCTGTTGGGCCAACTGGTACATTTTTTCTACTACAGAAAATCCCAAAGTTCGGATTTGTGAATCTGAAGCGCAAACGTTCTCACTCGAACATATACAATAACAACATAAGTCACACTCTTCTGTAACACTACTTTTGAAAGCATTTTCCTACCTTGTATTGAAACGCATATGGTTTTCATACTTACATAGAATTTATACTGGAATATCTTCAGGGAAAGTTTTGCTAATAGCTTATTTTTCCATTAAACTTGTTTTTCTCTACAAGCTCGTACTGTTTTCAATAGAACGCTGGCTTCTTAAACTATAATAAATCAATAAGAAAAGAAAAAAAAATGTGATGTGTTCCATTCATATTACTTTCTCTACTGATCTCCAAACAAATTTCTTACAAAGGATTCTTCTTCGTTCTACTTCATTCTAGATAAACATTATTGCTTAGTTCATTATAAGTAGAAAGGAAGTGAGGGGAGCACTTAGGCTAAAACAATAATCAAATCGCTATGCAATATCCACTGAATTTAGCTTCTTTGCGTGACCAGGAGTAAAACAAAGAAACACGGACAACTTCCTACTTGAACAACATGTAAGTATTCTATAACTGAACCAAAACAGGGAATAATTCGGAAATGGTTAGCTCCAAAACAAAAATTCATAGGTCGAAAATTTGTGATCTACATTTTTTTGCATAGTATGTTTTTGTCTATCGTATGAATTAGTTATTCAGAATAAAGAGGACTACAGAAATTTTCCCCAGGAAATTCAAGATATACATTTTATTTATCATGCTAATGTCTTTAATATGCGGTATTTTAGTCAAAATCGTTAGAGATATTATTGAGAAAATTAACATTTTCGAAATTTTCCCAAGTAAATGGCAGTTTGGGGTGCGGAAATTTTCTGAAAATTTTCGTGTCGTATTCGTGTAAGATTCTAAACCTAAATACCAAGTTTGGTGTTTAACGGGGTTTTCGTTTTTGAGTTATGCTGACTACAGACGCACCAACTCACACGCGGATAGGCACGTACACGTCGGCCAAACAGGTACACATACTTTCTCTAAAAATATTTATTTTTTGGATGCAGGGGGTCTCAAAACATATATTTAGGGTGATATCTGAGTATCTACTTTTTGGGTGGTGGAGTGCAATACCTTCTCCAGCTACCACACATGTCCGGTGCAAGGAAACGTCCGATATGAGGAAGGGTTCTTTCAGTTGGTAAGTGAGTGGCACCATTTCTCTACCAAGCCTCCCGTGTCAGCTATAGCAAGGCGTGATTGGTTTTATGCGCTTGCCTCTTGTTTCGCAATGGCGGAGGCGAACCACAGGTCCAGACTGTTTTAGATGCATTGAAACATGTAATGCAGAATGCATCGTATCTTAATGTGATTACATTGTCATTGATAGTTGAGGAAATGACCAAAAGCCATATTGGCAATCCTCATCGAATAATGAAAATGCTAAATTTTGCTTCTGAGGAAGGATATGAGAGCAGAGTTATCTATTTTACTATATGTATATTAACCTGAACTCCACTTTACACCTATTTATTTAGAGTCATAATTATACAATTTCATTACAAAATAAATTGCTGTAAATTAAAGTTCTATATACACAAAATATATCGAGCATACAAAAACAATTCTAATGCATGTTTTCGTTAAGTAGACAAACTGCCATGGAAAACACAAAGATGATCACGAAACTAAATAATATAAATGTTTTAATAATTAATCCGTGAATACCCGTTGCTTATACAGCATCCATTCTGCCAGAAAGTGGTGTTTTTTAGGTATATACTGTTTAACGCCCGCGTTTATTACATAGACACTGCAGGCGATGACACTGATGATATATTGAATGAAGATGAAGCACCGGTGGAATGGGATGGCGGGGGAAATCGCAGAAAACTCGTCCTTGCGCCGCTTTGTCCTCCACAAATCGCACATGTGGTCGCCTTGGTGAGAGACGAATGATCTAAACAGTCGGCCACGGCGCGGCCAGGAAGTGCTGTTGACAATTTTTCCATTCGGATGAAATTGAGGGGGTCAGTGCAACAGTGGTCTAACCAATCTTTATAAAAAATGGAACATAACTCAGTTAAACATACCTGGTTTCTTTGAGAATAACGAAAACCTCATTTTAGTCGAACTGATTGTTCACCGACACTTTTCCAGATTATTACACAACAACACATTGAGTACTGTTAATATAATGTTGAGATATACCTAACAATTTGTATTAGTGTGATGCAAATCTTTTTCTGGGATAGACCACTGTTGCGCCGATCCTCTCAATTGTTTCTTACCCCTCCCCTTGCACTACTCTCCTTGGTCACTCCCTTTGTCCATAATTTATTGCTTTATGTGACAGAGAGAGTAATACATCTTATTTACTTTATTTGATAATGCCGTAATGTGTGATTTGAGTTCTTACCAAAACTACTAATATTTTGCACTTCAAGCTAATAATCATTTATCAAAAGTCATTCTATCGGACACAGAGGAGACATGAGAGAACAGATTAGTGGAAGAACATTTTCACAATATCATAGAACAGGAGTTATGCAGTTTGTCCACTGAAGAGTTTTGCACTATATCTAGTTGTCACATTGAGTACGTGTATGTTTGGACGGGGGGCTACCTAGAGGTCATGTTTATTGCCACAACATGACACCGAGAGTGGAGAAATATACGTCGCGGTGAGCAACATTAAAAATCACAACATTCTGGGAACCTCCTGCAGTTAGAATTACTGTGAATAAAAACCACGTCACGGTCCAACAATGGAAGATGAGTTACTTAATATGTTACTGGGTCTGTATATTGTGGGAAGTCAGCCAGGCTCGCTTATGAAGAGGGCTATTATCATATGAGTTTACGTCGCGAGGAGTTATGGTGCTGTAACAAAACGTTTTGAATTAGTCTTTAGGAGGTCACCGCCTTCACCATTTACTAAGACACTTGTTGGACTCTTAGTAATGAATTTTATCCTGGATTCAAACCCCTTGCTGTCATTGCTTCAATATTAGCCTGGCAGAACGTTTTATCCTTGTTAAGTACGAAAATATGACCTATCTGTATATTGTAAACAATAATTTAAATAATAACGTCCATTTTGCAGATGATGAAGTAGTTGGCGGAATTGGAAAATAATCTCCAAGTTACTGTTACAAAAATAACTACACTTTGCAAAAAATCTATCCCAAAAACAAAAGTAATGGCAGTGAGAGGAAAGAAACCTCATTAGAGCTAAAACAGTAATAAATAACAATACAATAGAAAATGTGAATACTTTGGGATGTGAAATATCAATATACAAAACAAATAAAGACTTCTAAAGTAATCTATAAAGGTACAACAGTACAGACGGATGTATAAAAATATATTTGGGGAAGAAAATGAATGAAGAAATCCAAGTAAGACTACGTAACATAACCTCAATATCCTCTGATGTAAGGAAGTGGAACATGGGTGCTAAGAACAAGTGATAAAAGCCGAATTGAAGCAGTCTAAATGAGATTTTTAAGATCTATATTAGGAGTGAGCCTTACAGAACCAAAGGAAGTCAAGAACATAGAAAACAATATGGTAGAAGAAGTGGTACGATATAGAAGAGATGGCACCAGCATATACAAAGAATGTCCCCTGATTGGCTGCTGTGGTAAGCATATTCTTATCATCCTATATGAAGACGGCCCAAAAATAGATAGAAGCAGTAGTTCATCTAAAACTTTGGCTTCGGAACCGAAATAAATCCAATCCTTGCTCCGGAAGAAGAAGATGTACAAAATATTAAATTGTGACTTAAGATAATGTTTAAGGAGCAAAATAAAAACAAAGATATATTAGCTGGTGCTATCAAATAGTCCAGTAAGACGTGCTGGACTCGTTGCATGCTTTTAATTTGTCTTTAAGCATAGAATTATCACCTAAAAGGATATATCTTACCCCTTCCACCAAATATTTTAACACAATATTGTTTCTATATGTTCGAGTGACTCGTATTTCCCAACAGTATCTTCTCATCCTTTTAGCTCCAGTCTTTTTATTTTCCCTCCCAGAGAGACCTGACGTTCTTCTCGGAAATTGTTCTCAATATCTGAGGTTAAGACATTTGCAATTAGATTGTTTTCTGGGCGCCCTATATTATCCGTTTCTCCTCACCGACAAAGAACATAGCTTGCGAGGAGTTATAACAAAAACAAATGGAGAATTAAAGCGACCTAAGCACATTTGGTTTTATGGAATCTGTGTGTAAATTGTCAAATTCTCTGAACTACAGCATATGACTATAATGGTTTTTGAAAGATGCTGAACTTCAATATAAAGTTTGATATTTAACTGATTATTGGTTTTTAAGTCATCGTGTTCCTTACGGACACACACACACATACACACACTCACGTGAATCTCTTTATAAACTTTTTTTTTACTTTCTCTATACACACTAAGTACATAGTGTATAGAGAGGGTATTGTAATGCACCCAAAAATTTGATACCGAGTTTTCACCAGAAATGTTTTGGGACCCCTTGAATCCAAAAAAATCATTTTTAGAAACATGGCCGTGTGTGTGTCTGTCTGTGTGTATCTGTGTGTGTGTGTGTGTGTGTGTGTGTGTGTGTGTGTGTCTGTGGGCAGCATAGCTCAAAAACGCAAAGCTCGTCAAATACCAAATTTGATATTTAAGTTTAGTATCTTCCAAAGATACGACACGAAGATTTTCAAGAAAATCCCCTTACCCCAAACTACCCTTTACATGGAACTTTTTTCGAAAATTAAGATTTTCTGAAAAATGGCTCTAACGATTTTGATTAAAATATCGCATAATAAAGATATTTACCTGACAAATAAAATGTATATCTTGAATTTTCTGGGAATAGCCTCTGAAAACTACTTTATTCTGGGTGAGTTTTACTGAATTTTGCATAACTGCTAAACCGTAAGAGATGGACAAAAACTTACCACACGAAAAATGTATAGCACATTAAAACACACAATTTATGCTATATACATTTTTTTCGTGGAGTTGATAGTTTTTAAGTATTCCTTCTTTTTGGTTTTAGCTTTGAAAAACAATTTTCTCATACTAGAATTGGTCAACTCCTGATCATAGAAACAAAGGAACTTCAGTCACATAGCAACCACGTTTAGACTATTACTTTAAACTATACTACTTGCTTATTTCGCTTCTACTTACAAGGAAGCAAGCAATAAGACTATTTCTGCTAATTTTTTCTCAATTAGTATGAAGCAAATAGAAACATAAGCTTTTTAACAATAATTTGTTGCAGAGATGTAGAGAAAGTCATGTGAATGTTACACATCAGATTTTTTTTCTTTTCTTTTTGATATAGGAGATCCTAAAATCTCAGTATCGAATTTTGTTATGGAATACAACCTGGCTTCCTTCGAAATAAAGCCGTTAGTCCCATGTCGTAGATTTAGGGCACGTAAAAGAACTTCAAGCCTGATAAACAGTCCTATGAGCAAAATTAAGCGGTTTTAAGACCCTTTAGAATGGAAGACCGAGAATCGCATCGGTCAAAGTGTGTTCATAAATAAAACGCAATTTAATTTTCTCTACCTATGTACCATGTATAAGTAGTCTCCCTCTATAGTGCAGTAATTACCATGCTAGTCTCTAAAACCCAATATTGCATTTTCAAACCATACGAAGGGGGATGGATTTTTTTCAAACGAAAAAATCCTGAACGTGGCTTCCCTCGGAAGGGAAGTGTAATGTTTATTTGCACGTAAAGAAACCTCATAACTTGAAAGAAGAAGGTTCCTGGGCAAAATTTTCCCCCATTTCGCGTCCGCAAATCGTGACTTCGGACTACAGATTCACCATAGGGTATAATGGTGACCTCACGAAATTCAAATCCGATCGTGGAAACATAGTAACGATACCCTTTGCTCCACTTAGGAGATACAGAAAATACTACTCCTACTACGTACTATGTACGAAGTGGAGAAAGTAAAAAAGTGAGGGTTGGACCGATTTTATGTATATGCCTTCAATTAATATTATAGCCAGCTTATTAGTTGGTGACTACTAAGTGGAAAGCAAATTTTGAGTACCTACGAATAATAAAACAGGGCGCCAATATACAAATACAATACGTGTAACATGCGCGTCTTGCGGGGAAGTTGCCGGCTATGGCTGGAACCAAACAATGGAATATCACCAGATTCTAGTAAATTGTCCAATAATGGCGGAAAAATACCGTAGTTGAAGTTTAGTATATTTAATATTTACTTACATTTTAATAGATTACATTTACAACTATTTACAAGGTTATGTCTTTTTGCTATATTACTTATCCTAATGAACATAAGTTACCGCTTAGGCACTACCTTCCTATAGCTCCATGACTTTGGTTTCTGTTACTTATTCCTTTCAATCTGTGTATTTTCTTTACTTTCTCTAGAAGTAGTATGTATATAGTGTATAGAGAAGGCATTGTAATGCACCCAAAAATTATATACCGAGATTTCACCGGTAATACATGTTTTGAGAACCCTGAATCAAAAACAATTTAAAAGAATGTCTGTGTCTGTGTGTCTGTCTGTGTGTGTGTGTGAAAATACCATTAAAAACCAAACTTGGTATTTAAGATTAGTATCTTCCAAGGATGCGACACGAAGATTTTCAAGAAAATTCCCCCACCCCCAAATACCCTTTACATGGAACTTTTTTCGAACATGTTCATTTTCTCAAAAATGGCTCTAACGATTTTGATTAAAATATTGTATACTAAAGATATTTACCTGACAAATAAAATGTATATCCTGAATTTACTGGGAATCTTATGGGAATAGCCCGCTTTTACTACCAAGACACCGAAGGCGATGACACTGGTGATACATGGAATGAAGATGGAGCACCGGTGGAATGCGATGGCGGGGTAAACCGGAGAACCCGGAGAAAACCCGCCCTGTGCCGCTTTGTCCACCACAAATCTCTCATGCGGTCGTTTGGGATCGATCGTTTAGGTAAGAGGCGAATGGTCTAACCACTCGGCCACGTTGCAGCCGAATAGCCTCTGAAGAGTACTTTATTCTGGATGACTTTTACAGAATTTTGGATTACTGCTAAACCGTAAGAGATGGACAAGAACTTGCCCCACAAAAATGTAGAGGACGTTATTTACATTTTTTTCGTGGTGTCGATCGTTTTTAAGATATTCTTAGATATTGGTTTCAGCTTTAAAAAAAACTATACTTTTCTCATACAGGAATTTGTCAACTACTGACCATATAAACAAAGGAACATCAGTCACATTGAAATCAGTTTTTGACTATCACTTTAACCTATGGTACTCCCTTATTTCGCTTCTGCTTACAAGGAAGCAACTAATAAGACCCTTTCTGATAATTTTTTCTCGATTAGCATGAAGTAAATATAAGCATGGGCTTTCTAAGAATAATTTGTTGAAGAGATGTAGAGAAAGTCATATGAAAGGAACACATCAGATTGTTTTGATAGTGTTTAACGCAGCAGGCGAAAAATCTGTTTTTTCTCTCCTGTTCTATCTCTCTCTTTAGTTTATATTTTCCTATTTTTTAATTCTTTTCTTTCCCTTGATGTTCTGCATTTTTCATTGCATTACTGTCTCTCGTGGCATACTATTTCATATATTTTCCCAAATGTCTTTATTCCAATTTACTGTCGCTTTACCATCCGTTAAACAGAGAGCAATTCAATTTTTCTGCCCACATAAAAGAGGATGTTCTAGTTCGCTTCATCCCTTTCAAAAGTAATGCTCCTGTACTCACCCTCGCTAATCCTTCCCTCATTACTTTATTACATATATCTACATACCCCTCTCTTGACCATTCTTTCATTATTACTCTCTCTAGCACGTATGTACATGCAATGCACAAGTATCTAAAGAAAAATTTGTTTTCCACCTACAAATTCAATGTCGAGATTTCACCGGAAATGTATGTTTTGAGGTCCCATTAGTCCAAAAACACAGTTTTAGAAAAAAGCTAATAAACGAAAAGACCGTAAAATATCAAACTTGGTATATATACATTTAGTATCTTCCAAGAATAAGACAGGAAGAATTTCAAGAAAATACAACACCACGAACTACTGTTTAAATGGAACAATTTTTGAAAATTTTGTTTTTCTCAAAAATGTATCTAACGATTTTGATTAATATAACGTATATGAAACATATTTACATCACAAATAAAATGTATATTTTTAATTTTCTGGTAATAGCCCCTGAAGACATCTTTATACTGGATGAGTTTTGCAGAATTTAGTGTAACTTTTAAATCCTAAGAGATAGACAAAACTTACTACATAATAAATGTAGATCTCGTCATAATTTATGTAATATACGTATTTCTAGTAGAGTTGACTTTTATCGAGATATTCCTTGTTATTGGTTTCAATTTTAAACTACCCTCAACAGGAAGCTTCCTTTCGTTTCATCTATCTTGTTTTACTGCAGGTCATTCGAAGCGAACTGAACTTCAATTGTTTCACATAGTGGCCAGCTTTTATAAGATATGACTATGGCTTTAGCCTAGTATATTCCGTTATTTCTCTTCTGCTTACAAGGAAGTAAGTAATAAGATCATTGCTGGTAGTGTGTTTCTTGATTAGAATGATATAGCTAAAATAATAATCTGTTTTAAGAATAGACTGTATACTGAACAATTAGAGAAATTTATCAGATTTTTTCCAATAAACAAGCGACTTTTTATTTTCTGGTTCATCCTGTATTTACATATTATTTATCTATGTCTTCTATCATATTTCTCATTAATTTCAGGATTCTTTTTCAGTTTCTTCCTCCTTCCTTCGTATGTCTCCCATCCTTATATTCGTCAACTTTTCTTCTTGCTGTTCTTGCTCTTAACTATCTTGAGCTGCTTCATACATATTTTTAGCAGACTCTTTCGTCGCTTTGTATATTTTAATGCCCTCTCTTGGATCATTCCAATTCTTCCTGGTCTCCCTAATTCTATCAGTGCTACCCCTTTGGTGCTACTTTGCAGAACATTTTGTATTCATGAATACCTTTTCTCCTATGTCTGCCAAGGTCGCGGGTTCAAACCTGGTGGAGGACGGTGGATTTTTTTCGGGCGTAAAAGTCCTTAGTATGGCTTCCTTCGGAAGGGAAGTAAAGCTGTTGGTTCAAACCCGGCGGACGATAGATTTTTTTGGGCGTAAACGTCCTTAGCATGGCTTCCTTCGGAAGGAAAGTAAAGCTGTTGGTCCCGTGTCGTAGATTTACGGCACGTAAAAGAATCTCAAGCCTGATAGAGAGGCCTCTGAGCAAAATTAAGCGGTCTTTCACGCCCAGTATAGAATGGGACGCTGAGAACCACTGCAGTTAAAGAGCGTCCATAAATAAAACTCCATTTACATTTCTTTCCTATGTCTGATTACCTTCCCCCATATTAGCGTTGCGTATACCATTGTAACCGATGTTATGTTATTGTGTTGTTCGTCAATTTAATGTTACCTATAATGTTAGATTGTTATGTTATTTAGCGATATTGATATTATGTTATTAAGCGATATTGATATCATGTGTCGATATTAGTGTTAGCTACGCCGTCTACTCGATGTTAAGTTTACGTTAAAGGTCATTTTATAATTATGTAATTCCTTTGCAATCTGTATATTGTTTTCGCGTAATCCTCTTTATATTGAAATATTTAACCCTTAAACGGACGATAAATAATTATATGGCAATAGAAGAGCCAAAATGTTAGCGCAGAAAGCTCGTAGATGTAACATAAAATGCACAGTTTTATCTATCGTCCTGAATATAGGTGGTTTTAACAACGCCATGGTATAATAACGACTTTTGCATATGATGACGAAGTATTAAAACCGAAGGTAATTCTTGGCGTTTAGATAAGAACTATTCCAGCTCTTACCATATAATTACAACAAATAAGAAGTTATATTTCAGTCCATAATGTTTTCGGGCGTAAAAATCCTTAGCATGGCTTCCTTTGGAAGGGAAGTAAAGCCGTTGGTCCCGTGTCGTAGATTTACGGCACGTAAAAAAACCTCAAGTCTGATAAAGAGACCTCTGAGCAAAATTAAGTGGTCTTTTACGCCCAGTATAGAATGGGATCCTGAGAACCACAGCAGTTAAAGAGCGTCCATAAAAAAAAAAGACAAAAAAAACCGGCATTGCCATTTTCATTTTACGATCCTATACACTGATACTTTGACTTGACTGTTCCGAATTATGTCGCGTATACAAGCCATGGTGTTTTCGTATTATTCTAAATTAACACCTCTAAATTAATTATTGAATATCAAAAGGTTTACGTAGTTATTGTTGAAGAAATTATTATATTCATGTAATACGAACCAGCACAAATATACTCACAGTTTGTCATTGAGTGGCTACGTATAATAAACGACGTACATTACTATCATCATTGTACTCATCTCTACATCTCTAATAATTGTTTTTCTAGTAAAACCCGATGCCGAAGATATTAGAAGAATATCATGCTAATATAAAATAAGAACTAGATACTTTTCATTTTGAATAGTTCTAAATGTAATACACACGCCAAAAATATACGTTTGAAGAAGTTATTTCATTATTGAGGTCAGGCTACTAAAACGTTAATCGCAAATTCTCATTCATGTTCAACACAGAAGATCGAGCCCTATGTCACCCTTTTACGTACTCTTATACCGTACAAAAATCTATCCTAATATTCTACAGTGAACAAGGAATACAACGTAACAATATGCTTTCTTTCTTTTGTTTTTCAAATTGGTGCTCCAACGTAAGCTTTAACTATTATCTTCTACAACAAATTTGCTTCTACTGTTGCCTCATAAACCCTATAATAATAGTATACTGTTCTCTCTGGTAATTTATATTTACATATCCTAATTTCTGCCATTGCCGTTTTACCTTTGACTTCTGAATTTCTACAATAAGCTGCCCAGACTCCATTACCCGCAAATAGTGCAATTCTTTCATGTTTTAATTTTAATCCTTTCAAATATAATTTCTCTCCCTTCTTAATCTAATTCTTTTTCTGAACACCACTGACTTAGAGTTGTTAATGTTTATTATATCTACACGCTTTATGTACATAGTGTATAGAGAAAGTATTGTATTTCACCCAAAAATTCGATATCGACATTTCACCGAAAATGCGTATTTTGAGAATCCTGAATTCTTTCTGTTAGCACACGCAGCATAGCTCAAAAACGAAAATTCCATTAAATACCAACATTTTTATTTAAATTTAGTATCTCCTAAGAATATATCATGAAAGTTTTCAGGAAAATACCCACCCCCAACTACCCTTCACATGGAAGAATTTTCGAAAATGTTGAGTTTCTCAAAAATGAAGTTTAGTATCTCCCAAGGATGCGTCATGAAAATTTAAAGAAAATCTCCATCTCAAACTACCCTTTACTTACAAATGTTCTCAAAATGGCTCTAACGATTTTGACTTGATAAATAATACACGTATGTATATTTTGAATTTTCTGGGAATAGCCTCTAAAGATCTCTTTATTCTGGATGAATTTATCTGAATTTTGCATAACTGGTAAGAGATAGAAAAAAATAACATGAAAAATGCAGATCTCATTAAAAGACAAATTTATGAGTTATATATATATTTTTTTTTTACAGTTGTCCGTTTCTGAGTTATTCCTTGTTATTGGCTTCAGCATAAAGATACGGGATCATACGGGAATTTGTCAATTCCTGACTACACAAAGAAACGAATTTTAATCATACAGCTACCAGGTTTTAAAAGATTTCAATTCATTTGGCCTTGTGTATTCCCTTATTTCCGTTCTACTTACAAGGAAGAAATTAATAAAACCATTTCTGCTAGTTTTATCTCAATTAGCAGTAAGTGGATAGAAGAATAAACTTTTAAATAACAATTTCTTACAGAAATGCAGACAAGATCATGTGAATGGAACATATCAGTTTTTTTAACCCACATTCTGCGCAGAATTTCTGTTCTGTTGTTTGTTTTTTGTAGCTTAACGTCTTTTAACTTGGTTAGTCATACTGAATGATGATGCTTAAATGACCTCGGGGTCCATGGAGCTTAAAGTTACTTGGCATTTGTCTTCTCAGGATAAGAGAAAATATAAAAAACCTTATCTGGGTAAGTCATCCTAAGAAGGAGTTGATCTCATGAGCTTTTGAATGTGAGGCAGACACGCTACTCCACACTACCTTGGCGGGTAATTTCTGAATTTGGTTAATGCACTTCAGTAACCTCTCCTATACTTGCCACTTGCCTGAGGTTTCTAGCAGCATTATTCTTACAAAAACGTGTTTACCACGTAAGACAGCTGAGAACGAATGTGACGCCATGATGAACACTCAGCAATGGTATATATTCCCTCCATTTCAGGTTTTGGTTCAACTAGGAGGAAGACATTTTGTGTATATTTAAGTACGAATGAGGCGAGACGATCTGATAAACTCCAGACGCGGGCAAGAAAAGATATTATAGTAATTCAAAAGATATCTGTTCATCAGCAAGCAACAGGGTTTCCCGCTTGGCATGTTCATTTAGATTTCCCTCGGTACTTCACGCAAATTATTACCGTCATCTTCTGTACTCGATGCGTTAACACCCTGGGCAGAGTTTATAGATTTGGTGGAGCCTGGTTGAAGGGGCCGGGACAGGCAGCTTCCTGTGTGGGAAAACTTTGGTACTCACCTCTTCCACGGACATAGGCGGGACCCGAGAGCTCCTCTGAAAAATAATATAAAAGTTTTAAATTACAACCCATATATCACTAGCTAATGGTCTTTAACTCGGATAATGGTAAATCCCAAGCGCCTGATACAAGCATTTTAAAACTATTATCAGGATTTATAAGATAACAAACCGGACTCGAAGAATGTTCGCAACGAGACGATTTAAATGAAAAGCAGTGTCGGATACAGGCAACTGTTACGTCAAATTTATGCATAGATGACAATAGGTGTCTGTAATAAATGAATAGTAACCGGATTTTCAAGTTTTACTAAACGCATATTTATGAAGCTTCTTATGGGGGTAAAGTAATTTCATTGTACACTCTAATTACTTTCTCCCTACTTAATGCATACTACATAGGTAGAGAAGGTGTTGACAAGAAAAATTGTAAGTATTTTAAAACTGAAACCAGTAACAAGGAATATCTCGGAAACGGCCAGCTCCAAGAAAAAAATGTATATGACATAAATTGTGTGTTTTAAGGAGCTCTACATTTAATACATTTTTGTGTATCTCTTTCGGTTTATTAGTTATACAAAATTAAAAAAAAATCATCCACAACAAAGAGGTCTTATACGTTTTATTTGTCATGTAAATATCATAAGTATAAGAGATTTTAATCAAAATCGTGTGAGCCATTTTTGAGAACATCAAAAGTTTCGATTTTTTTTCCATGTAAAGCGTAGTTGGGTGTGAGGGGACTTTCTTGAATATCTTCGTGCCGCAACCTTGGGAGATACTGAATTTAAATATCAAGTATTTACCAGGAATTTTAGTTTTTGAGCAATGCTGCCCAGAGACACACTCACACACTGATCTTTTTCTAAAAATGTTTTTGTTTTGAATTCAGGGGTCCCAAAATATGTATTTCCGGTGAAATCTCGGTATTAAATTTTTGGGTGCAATACAATACCTTCTCTACACATTATGTACATAGTATGCGTAGAGAAAGTAAAAACGAAACATAAGTTCAATATCTTCCAAGAAGGCAACACGAAGGTTTTCGGGAATCCCTGCCCTAAACTACCGTTTTCGTGAAAAATGTTTAACAGTGTTTGATTTTTTTAACAATGGTTCTAAAGATTTCATTTAAAATACTGAGGTGTTTTCATGGCGAACGAAATGTAGGATGTCTTAAATTATCTGATACTAGCCTCTGAAAATATTTTTATTATGGACAAAACTTATATAGTGGTTAAATCTAAGAGAGAGAGAGTCAAATAGTTACTGCACAAAAATATAACTCTCGTCAAAACACAGAAGATATGCTATATATGTAATATATAAGTGCAACTTTCAAACTCTTCTATTTAATTTTTTATGTTCTTTAAAACTCGCACACATTTGGGATTAGGCAGCGAAGTAACAACGGTTATCATACGCCACATTCACATGCTACGTTTTCCATTACTAAGGTGACCTCTCCCGCGCCGGCGTATCTATCAAACCACGCCTACAACACGCGATGGGACCTTCGCTACCAACCGACATCTCTCTCAGGCACGTGCCATCTGGTTATGTACGACTGCCTAATCCATGGTGATTTTATAGCAGTTTTTGTATGTGCCGAATTTAGAGCTGAAAATTATATTCACGTATCACGTACGATATGACCAACAAGATCCAATCTTCTTTTGGTATCGTTTTGAAATACCCTGTATATGTAATATATGTTTAATATATATTTGTATATAATATGTATAGAGTAAACTGATTCACAGTTATTTCTTATTGTGTTTCAGATTTAAACTACTTTTCTCTCGTTTCATATTTCTTTTGCTTTGCTTTGGTCCTGTAAAGAGAGCCGGAATTCAATTGTTTCTCATAGCAAACAGAAAGGAGCTTTAACATAGTATATTCCCTTATTTCCCTTTTAATTTCCCTTTAAATCAAGTAATAAGACAATTTATGCTAATATTTATCTCGATTAGCATTATGCAGGTACAAGAAAAGTGTTTTGCAAGAATAGATTGTTTGCAGTATAGGCAGAGAAAGTCAAGTAAACGGAACTCATCATGTATTATTAATAACATTGTTGTATGTGTGGATAGTAAAACTCAAAAGCGAAAAGTCAGTTAAATGTCAAACTTCATATTTAAGTTCAGCATCTTCCAAGGACGCTACACGAAAGCTCGTTCTTTACACGGAAAAAAAATTCAAAAATATTATTTGCTCAAAAACGATTCTAACGGTTTTGATTAAAATACCGTGTATTAAATATATTTACATGACAAATTAAATATGTACCTCAAATTTCTTAGGAATAATTTCTTTTGCATAACTAGGATACCGTGCGAGATACACAAAAACTTACTGCATAAAAAATATGCATCTCGTTAAAACACATAATTTATGTCATGTACAGCTTATGGGTTTAAGTGAGATCTACGTCATTTGTGCAGTAAATTTGTGCTTATCTTTTGCGGTTTAGCCGTTATGTAAAATTCTGCAAAACTCGTCCGGAATAAAGAGGTCCTCAGAAGATATTCCCGGCCAAGTATTTGGGCATGACACTTGATGCTAAGCTGAAATGGAAGACACATGTCGAAAAGAAAAACGAAGAACTTGACATAAAATATAGAAAAATGTATTGGCACTTAGGAGGACATTCTGAGCTTAACATACAAAATAAATTGCTCCTGTATAAGCAGATATTGTATGGACGTACGGATTGCAGATCTGAGGATGCACCAAGAAAACAAAAATCAAAATTATACAAAATTTTCAAAATAAAGTGCTACGTGGTATAGTAAAAGCACCATGGTACATTAGGAACGACAACATTCATAGAGACTTAAAAATATACACCGTTAGAGAAGAAATAAGAATCAGGGCAGTGAAGCATGAAAAACGACTTCACACACATTCAAATCCTCTTGTGATTCAGTTGTTAGAAACCAGTGCAGTACCAAGAGGACTATAAAGGACAAAACCTGAGGACTTAGCACACTCATGTGTTATTGCGTGAAAAATGCAATGATTAGCAGAATATATTCATTGGAATAATTACTGCCAAACAGTGATATAATCATGATAATGCAGCCACTAAAGTTTTACACTTAGTTATAGTAAGAATTAATTAAAAAGAAAGAAGATATTCCCAGGAAATTCAAAATATACATTTTATTTTTTATGTAAATATGTTTGATGTACGGTATTTTAATCAAACTTGTTAGAACCGTTTTTGAGAAAAACAAAATTTTCAATAATTTTTTCACGCTAAGGGTAGTTTGTGGTGGAGATATTTTCTTTAAAATCTTCCTGTCACACCCTTGAAAGATGCTGAACTTAATTATTAATTTTGGTGTTTAACGAACTTTTCGTTTTTGAGCTATGCTGCCACAAACAGACATAGAGCGTTTACTGACACATGGGGCCTCAAAGCATGTGTTTCTGGTGAAATACATTATATGCACATCCCTGTTGGGGAAAGTAAAAATCATAGCTTAGTCGCCATATGGTGGACTCCACTCCACTCCCTAGGACACTCCCTGGAGCCGACGATCGGAAGCTTGTCGAGGAGCCAAGATATTTATTTAATCACAGAATGAAGAACGCGGAACGAGGGATCCGACGAAATGGATGAAAAGGTGATGATTGAGCAATTGGTGGAATAATTGCGGGAGAAACCGGAGAACCCGGAGAAAACCTGACCCTAAGCAGCTTTGTCCACCACAAATCCTGTTTGCATTCCCCTGAGATTGAACCTGGGTCACCTTGAGAGAAGTGAGCGGCCATGGCGTCGCCAAAGTATCACAATTATATTTTCATAATTTATTTAACGGAAACATTCCAATAGAATGCTAAGATTAACAAGAAATAGATTGAAAAATCTGATATGTTCCATTCATATGACTTTCTCAACATCTCTGTAACAAATTTTTGTTCATAACTTATTCTTCTATTTACTTCATGCTAATCAGGAAAACATAGCAGAAATGGTCTTATTACTTCTTTCCATGTAAGTAGAAGGAATATAAGCTAAAGCGATAGTCAAAAGCTGGTTGCCAAGTGATTTAAGTTGCTTTGTTTGTATGGACGGGAGTTGACAAATTTCCTATGAGAAAAGTATTTTAAAGCTGAAATCATTAACAAGGAATATCTACAAAATTATCAACTCCACAAAAACAACGTATATAATAAATTGGTGTTTTAACGAGATCTACATTTTCTATCAACTAAGTTTTTGTCTATCTCTTACTATTTATGTAAAATTTCGCAAAATTGATCCAGAATAAGGATATCTTCAGAGGCTACGAGAAAATTCAAGGTATGAATTTTATTTGTCATGTACAAATGTTTAATATACTGTATTTTAATTAAAACCGTTAGAGCCATGTTTGAGAAATTAAAAAGTTTCAAAAATTTTCCCATGTAAAAGGTAGTATTTTATTACCAATTTTCGTTACTCTTCCTTGGAAGATACTAAACTTAATTATCAAGTTTGATATTTAAAGGGCTTTTCGTTTTTGACCTATGCTGCCCACACACACACACACACACACACACACATGGACATTTTTTTACTTTTTCTATACGTACTATGTACATAGTGTATAGAGAAGGCATTGTATTGCATCCAAAATTCGATACCGAGATTTTACCGGTAATATATGTTTTGAGACACCCTGAATACAAAAAATAGCATTTTTAGAAAAATGTTCGTGTGTGTGTCTATCTGTCTGTCTGTGTGTATGTGTGTGTCTGTGGGCAGCATAGCTCAAAAACGAAAAGAGCGTTAAAAACCAAACTTCGTGTTTAAGTTTGGTATCTTCCAAGGATGCAACCCGAAGATTTTCAAGAACATCCCCCTACCTCAAACTACCCTTTAATGGAAAAAAAATTGATTTTCTTAAATATGGATCTAACGATTTTGATTAAATTTTCTTATATTTAAGATATTTACTTGCCAAATAAACTGTATATCTTGAATTTTCTGGAAATAGCCTCTGAAAACTACTTTATTCTGGATGAATTTTACGGAATTTTGCATAACTCTAAACCGTAAGACATGGATAAAAGCTTACCATACAAAAAATGTAGAGCACATTAAAACACATACTTTGTATTATAAACATTTTTTTGTGGAGTTGATCTTTTTTGAGATATTCCTTGTTTTTTGTTTCAGCTTTGAAAAACTTATACTTTCTCATACAGGAATTTGCCAAGTCGTGTCCATACAAACAAAGGAACTTCAGTCACATAGCAACCAGCTTTTGACTATTACTTTAACCTATGGTACACTCTTATTTCGCTTATGCTAACAAGGAAGCAATTAATAAGACTATTTCTGCTAATTGTTTCTGGATTGGCATGAAGTAAATAGAAGCAAAAGCTTTTTAACAATAATTTGTTGCAGAGATATAGAGAAAGTCATGTGAATGGACCACATCAGATTTTTTTTATTCAGGGATTTCTAAACATATATATCCGGTGAAATCTCGTTATCGAATTTTTGTATGCAATAGAATACCTTCTCTATACACTTTGTACATAGTACGAGTAGAGAACATAATGTTTTAATGTACACAATTTATTGAAAATATGAAAACAACTACTTTGGGAAGAGAAACTCGTGAATGTTATAAGAACATATGTAGTTTTGTAGTCATCGTTTTACGTATTAAACTTACATTTGTAGTGAAACCGTAAACGGATTATAAACAACATGAGTGTCTCCACTCTTAGTTAACTTTGAATTCTAAATCACTGTGTTATCACTAACTGGGAAACATTTTGATGGGATATTTTAAAGCCGAAGACAGTCCAGTCCACATTCCCAGACGGTTCAGTAGTGCAACCCTCCAGGGGGTTGCTAAGGGTGAAGCACGACACAGCTGGGGCAGCGTGGCCCACCAGTAAACTACTTTGCTTAGGGAATTACCCCCTGCTGCTCACCTAATGTTTACTGTCACAAAAATCTTCCACGAAAGAAACATGTAATTAAACAACAAGAAGAAAAGAGGAATATAAAACCGGATAATGGGAACTTCAGGGAGATATTCATATCAAACCTTTTTGTAGAGGCCATATATTCCTCTGGAACGCAAAACGGTGTGCTGGACTTTAGGTGGAAGGTTCTCGTTTAGTCTACTTGGCTGAGACAGAAAAATATAAGTATTCTACAAATATTAAATAATTAATTTGTAAAATATATAACATAGTTTTTATCAAAATTCTAAATTCCTGTTAGCTATCAAATGCATAATTAGAAAACGGAGTCAGATACCTAATTTGTAAGTCTAATTTATCATTATCTACAATGAAAACCATGTATTAAAGCAAGGCTAAAATGCCCTGGCGCTTTCACCTATACATTAAATGGCGGAATGTGCAAAAACTGAGTTAGCTAGGTTTACCGCAGTGAAATCCAAAGCTCCCCGATTTTAAGCAATAGCACCGCCTCTCTCTCCCCTTACGATTGCTTCACACGTTTTGCCTGTCTCCCCTATCTTCTCCTTCACATATTCTGCTAGAAATATCACAATCAAGCCGATTCAGACCGATGCATTGTGCACAGCAGCTCTGCACGCGTTTGAGAGGTCCTACTTTAGAGGAAGAATACCACTAGAAAAAAATATATTCAATAAAACACTTGTAGAACAAAGAATCGGCTTTAAACATGTTTATAATGTATTACTGGGAGAAAAGAGCTGTAAGAGAATTGCTGAAATGAGATTTTTAGAGGAATTCTAAAATATACTCTTCTATACAGAAAGACAACTGAGGATATCAGTTGTGAATTGCGTGCTTTTAAAATTATAGATAAATACAGACCATGTTCAAAACATTACACACAGTATCACCATCTCTTAATGAAGTCCAGACTGCTGAGTGAAAGGTACACGTGTTGACTATAGAAGAGATGGGGTGAACATATAGGGTCTTCATATTTATTTCTCCTTTGATGTCAGTCTTTTGTCCGGGCATACTCAATACTAGGTAGTGAGTTTATCACGCATTGCCTGTTGCAAAGGACTAGCAAATTCTGAGTAGAAGGGGTGGATATCAACAATTTCGAGGTCACCTTATAGAAATGGGTCTTATAACGTACATTTCCAATATTTACATTGGAACATCGTGCGTCTCGTAAACTCGCAATCGCAGCATTTATGCTGATAGGTAACGTACTCTTCCAATTCCGAAGTAGCACTCAACAGTGCAAATTCTGTGATCGATGGTTACTTCTATCTTGCGTGAAGAATGCACAAAATATCCTGGTGAAAAACAGTTCTGCACCACCCAGTACATCAACCTGTTTACGAAGTCGGAAATTATGTAGTCCATAGTTAAATTTTGCACATCTCATTTGAGACAAGGGGCCCATCGAACTACTAATGACATCATGCTTTTAAACCTACTGGCGCTAAAGGCCAAATAAATCTGAAGAACCGGTACAGCTCCCTTGAGACAGGACTATCTCTGTTGACGCGACATTTAGCCAAGCCAAAGATATAATTCAGTCCAATTATTTTGAATTGCATAAAATGTGTAACATATGTATAAACTTGTTTCTTTAATCTTTAATAGGGAAATAAACATATTTGCAGAAAATTCCCAGTGATGTCATCAAAGCACTTTACATAAGATGTGATGTAAAAGAATGTACAGTGTTACTATAAATTATCTTTCCGATTACAAACATGAAAAACTATCGTTAGAGGACAAGATAAATGATACTGTTAAAGAAAAACTCAAATATATTTGTTATATTGGTGAATCTGTTGCATATTTATTAATTTCGTTGCTATGAGACGATACAATAGAAAAATGCTAAAAATAAGACAGGAGAGCATTTTGTGTGCTAGGTTTTTATATATCCCAGTCTGTTGTCACTGTACAGAGCAATTTTAGAGAAAATTTGATGTTAATCCACCCTGTGGGCCCAGTATCCGTGATATAAAATGCAAGCGAAAGTAATGATTGGAAAGGTGATACATGGAGCACTTGGTGGAATGAGTGGCGAGGGAAACCGGAGGACCTGGAGAAAACCCGTCCATATCCCCCTTGCGTGCGTTTTGGGATATTTTCATATATACGTCTAAAATAGATGTCATTAAATACAACCCTTTGTTTATGGACCTTCGGACCAAGATGGACAGCTAATAAAAATTAATGTTACCCCCAGTTTCTGAAAATCAAACCGCATACCAGCTTTAGAATCATAAATAAAGAAAGCATTTAGTGTTTAAGGCCAAACTGTCTTAGGAATCATGGGAAGTGATATACAAGTTAAATAGTGGAAATGACAAGTTTAACTGCTTCTTAAACACTTTCGTAAGAACCCATAACTCTAGTTTTCCACTCCACAAATAGAAAATTAATAGTAGGTACTTCTGTAAATGATGGCTATAAGAATATCGTGCCGATATAAAAGAGAAGTTCAATTAGCAACTGGGGAAAGCAACTATGACAGACGTTGACGTCACTATAAAGTGTATTGCAAACTTCTAAAAAAAATAATAACAAATAAAAACAAATAGAGCTCTCACACTATAAATCTAACACCACATGGAACATTATTAAAATGGAGAATGGTAAGTGTTGCTCAGAAAACGACATAAACATTATAATGAATCAAGTGACCACAGATAATCCCTAGCAGACAACAACTGCATTTGATGAATATTTAATACTTCATTCAAGTAGCAGAGAACCTACTGACAAAGAATCAACTTAGGAAAGATCTAATTTTTTACCTTCAGAAATTCTGTCTGGAAAAATTCACATCTTTGCAGATGGTACCCACAAGTTCAAGCGAAATAAAAAAGTAATATAATCCCTCTAAAGCAAGAATTCATCAGAATATCATGAAATAACCATAAAACATTAAAACAATGTCGGATATTAAACCTTTAAGTCAAATATGTAACACATCACTTTTAACAGGCACATTACCAGACAGATTAAGATATTCAGTCGTTAAGCCATTATACAAGAAAAGGAAAAGTTCACAAATGTCCAACTATAGACCAGTATCTTTACTTACAATTTTTTCCAAAATCTTTGAAAAAATTATGTATAAAATAAATTATCACCAACTATATATATTATATTTTATAAAAGGAACAGTTTGGATTCAGGAAGAATATGTCCACCAACGACACTATCTACAAGTTAAGTTTCTTATATCCTTGGATGTCGAACATATACACTAGGAATATTCTGTGAATAGCATATCTATTCATTGTGTTAATCATAAAATACTTCTATCAAAATTATCACATTATGGTATTAGGAGCAAAGGTTATCAATGGATTGCAACTTACTATCGAACAGAATACAAAAGGTGATAATAAACACTTCAAATAATACAAATGCATATTGTGAATGGTCTGGAATAAAGTATGATGTAATACAGGGCTATATACTGGATTGGTATTTTATTATATCTACTGTACATTAATGATGCAGTAATAAACAAGAATGCTTATCCAATTCTTTTTGTGGATGATAAGAGTATTATAATTAAAGAACACAAAACCAGTGAGCTTTCGTATTCAACTAACAAAATCTTCAACATATTAAATAAGTGGTTTGAAGCAACAAAAATTGTGTAAACTTAGAAAAAAAAAAACTAACTACATTAAGACTTACGGATAGAACGTAATCAAATTGCAGAAGCTACCAATATAAAATTCCTGCGTCTCATTGTAGATCGAATTATTGGAAACACCATTGATTACAACTTACCCAAACTGAGCTCTACATGTTTTCTAATCAGCTCATTAATTCAGCTTATAAATATGAGCATTTAAAACGGTGCTTATTATAATTATTTTCATTCATTGATGTCCTGTGAAATAATATTCTGGGGGAATTCAATAGATGCCAATAAAGTGTTTATAAAGGTAATAAAAATAATGAAAGGGTAAGACAATCAACCCGCCATTTTTGGAATTTTGCCATTAGCCTGCGAGCGTATTCTAGTCGTATTGTTATTGGTAGTAAATAACTCAGAAGAGTTTACAGATAGGCAGATATATATAACAAAGTAACTAGACACAGACAGGACTAACGTAGGCCAACAAATAATTTGCAGACATTCCAGAAAGGAGTTTATAATAATGCTATAGTTTTACTTAATTCACTTCCATCACTTATAAAGGAATTGCATATGAACAAAAAGAACTTTAGGTCCGAATTAAAAAGATAGCTCATTACTCCCACTGCTATACAGAGGAGGATTTCATTCAATCAAAAAATGCTAATAATAATTAATGCAGTCTTGTAAATTTAATAGTTTTCTGCTATTTAAAGAATGCATGCTGTACAAATTGGGTTTTGGAAACAGATATTTAATTGTAAATTATGCAAAATTGACACCTCTGAAAAATTCAATATCAGATTTAATCGTTGTAAATAAATATATTAATAATTATAAAGATTAACCAATAAATGTACTTGTTGACTTGATCTGCATCGTAGAGTTGAACTTTGTGTCTAATCTCAAAATAGGAGCCACAGTTAATAATGATTCAGGGTAGCTTAAAACATGTATTTCCAGTGAAATCTCGGCATCGACTTTATGAGGGAAATGCAACACCTTCTCTACCTGTGTACTATGTAATAAGTAGAGAAAGTAAAACAACATACAAGAATAGCAGAGTGATTAGAGAGTTATGTAAATGTAACACGACACATTTTTTCCATTACAAAACTCATAATATGTTCTGTCAAAAATACTTGCATGCGAGAGCGGAATTTGAACAAAAAGACTTCAGATTTGCCATTGTTGTCAGTAGCATCTACCAACCAGCAAACTGACAAATGGATAAAGATTTTACGCACACAGTCATTCTTCATGTGGCAATGTGTGTGCCCACACGAAAGAAAGAAAAAAAACAGCTTTCCTATTGCATAAGTTTCAATGTTTGAATGGCTTTGTTCTGTAGACAAGAGTTGATTTTTGCAGAGGTGTTTTCTTTGACACCTGGAATTATATTTCCTCGTATTTCTGAGGCACAATGGTGACTGCATCATCGCAATTCCTTAACACAAAGAGGGATGTGTTACGTTATTAGCTTACAGCCACCGTTAAAATCTGGGGTCAACATGTGAGTCTAAGGTTCACCTGTACTCCATCCAAGTTAAGGTTGTAGTGCGAGCAAACAGAGGTCCATTACTCAATGTTTGTTTTCATAACGTCACAGGCTGAAAAGGATCAGTTCACAAGTTGAGTGGAAAATGCACGACGTTTCATAACAGTAGCGAAGATAAATATAAAAATAAATCTAAATACACATAACGAATAAATATATCATACTAGAGCCTGCTTTTGGGTTCCAAAGTGCGTTAGTGGTATGAAGACAGCGTAGTGGGGAGGGGTTTGCAGCGTAAAGATGCACACGTTGAGATATATTCCGTTCCAAAAGTACCTCATTGCATGTATTACCATTATATGCATCGTTCTCATTCATAAATTAATACAATAAATCAGTGTTTATGATATGATTAAGAAATAAAATCTGATGTGTCCCATTCACCATTCACATGACTTTCTCTAGCTTTTCCGAAAAGAAATGTTTATTAATATATATTTTTTGTATATCATGCTTATCAAGACTGATTTTATTACTTTCTTTGAACGAGAAGAGAAGTAAGATTATAACATAACTCCATGGCACGACAGCTCACAAGGAACCTTGGCCTACCGCCCGGCCGCTGCGTCCCCCATCTCGGTCCATGACAGACGTCATGAATGGGGTCAGTATTGGAGGGTGAGACGTGGTCAATGCCTCGAATCCATCCCGGCCGGTTAATGCGGTCCTCATGACCTGGAGTCGTTACTTCTCCATCAAGTAGGTCCTCAATTGCCCCCCTCCCCCAGGAATCTCACGAGGCTGAGTGCACCCTGGTCCAGATTCCTAGCGGGGAAGGAGATGACCCGAAATAAGGGTGTCAAATCTTTTAAAAGCTGGTCGCTATATGAAACAATTGAAACATTCGGTTCTCTTTTCTTGCTAGGAGTAAACATAAGAGAGTGAAATGAAAGGTGACCGTTTGAGAATGAATCCAACAACACAGAATATCTCAGAAACGGTTAAACCTGCAATAAAAATGTATACGATATAAACTGTGCGTTTTAAACATATCTACATTTTTTATGTTGTATTACGTTATACAAAAGTCATGAAGAGGTCTTTGGAGACTATTCCCAGAAAATTCAAGATATATATTTTTTTTTTCATAAAAATATATTAAGCATATGGTATTTTAATAAAAACCGTTAGAGAATTTTTGAGAAAATCAAGATTTATAAAAATGTTCCATGTAAATGGCAGTTAAAGTGGGTATTTTCTTGATAAATCTTTGTGTCGCATCCTTCGAAGATACTGAAATTAAATACAAAGTTTTTAACCGGCATTTCGTTTTTGACATATGCTGACTACAGACACCCACACACACGCAAGCACACACACACACACCACACAGACACCCACACACACGCAAGCACACACAGGCTTTTTCTAATTTTTGTTTGATTCAGAGAAGCATAAACATGTTAAACGGTGAAATATCAATATCGAATTTTTGGGTGGAATGCAATACCTTCTCTATCTACCATGTACATTGTGCATTTATGCTAGAGAAAGTGCTGTTATTTTATGATCTGAACTGGAAAATTCTTTGCCTTCATTCTGTTAAATGCTTAGAACAGAAGTCGCCAACTGGTTACCCTTTGAGTAAAACAGAGAGAGCACATTTGCTCAATGCTCCTGCGAAAAACCTTCTGTGCACTGCGTGAACAACTGCGCGGAAAGAAAACAAGACATATAATACCTTCAGTGCTGTGGAAGTATGCAACGTTTTGCGTTGGAAATACGTAATTCATCTTTCATAGGCTAATATACTTAATGAAAGTTCTGGATTGGTAGAGTAATTTTATTGCTCTATTGTGTCTCGGTGTTAGCATTTATACTTTAGATATGAACATAAACATATTTTTATAGGTTTTTTGATAACTGTTACAGAGTGCAAAACTAATGTTAATTATTAGATATAGTATTAACATAAGAAAACAAAAATCTCCCCGGTTTGTTTTTTTAACGATTTTTATTTATTATCATTCTGAGATAATTATAATCTCTTTACCATTTATCAAATAGTACACATTATGCTCTTCAATGCATTACACAAATCTTCTTCTCGTAAACTAATCACTATGCTTCAGTTTTATTATAAACTAATTTTAATATCATACAACTGGTTTTGTCTTTCTTTTAGACTTCTTTATTCACTTGTAAAACTGGATTCTATTCTTCTTATGAACGATAACTATGTACTCCTTTCTTTTGGGTGATTAATTTGGCGTTATTTCCGCTGTCGGTAGACATTTTTAGCTAATTCCTTATTTTACTGACATCGACATTCTTCCTCTCTTTCTTAACTGATTACGTCTCAGGTCCAATAGATATCCTTGTAGTTTCATTTGTAGGTCTTTAATTACAGTCAGATATATATATATATATATATATATATATATATGTTTGAATGCATAATTAGTGGAGCTATGTACGGATGTTTTATGACTACTGGAGTGAGAGAGAAAAACTTAGGAAGGATAGCTCTCTTAAGATTACCATAAAGGAAAACCTAGTGTGTCAACTCATATAGACAATGGTTAACAAGAAGTAGAATTATTCTGGGAATTACAATGAATTAGATATAATAATCATACATAATTTTTGAGACTGATTGACTAAGAGAATGGAATATACTTAAGAGAAAATCCCCTGGAGTAGACTACATTTAGTTGATGCAGTATAGATGTGTAGTTTTCTATTCAAAGCTTCAGAACCAGTGTTAATTTACACACTCTTATTTCTTCTGAATTCATTTTAGAAAGTAAAATGATTAGTAACAAAATTGTTTATTACGGTAGATTGTGCAATTACATTGCCCTGGAGTAAGTGTAAACGGTAGGTGTATCCCCTCTATTCCAGAATAACATTACTGTGTTCACAAATGCGAATCGCAATTCCTTATTGTTAATGTCTGCGGACGGACGAATTGATGGAGGGATGGATTGGAGGACGGACGGAGGGATGGAGGGATAAAGGGGTGGATGAATGGACGAATGGATCGATTTTTTTGGATAGTGTTAACGCTTTTACTACATATATCACATAATGAATGAAGATGAAACAGCGGTGGAATGCAATGGCGGGGGAAACCGGAGAAAACATGCCCCTGCGCCGCCTTGGATCGAATGCAGACCGCCTTGGTGAGAGGCGAGTGGTCTCAGCAATCGGCATGTACCAGACGGATCGGGACCGGACGGACGGAATGAAGGTGGATGGATGTTGTTTATAGGTTTCTACCACCGTTTTGTCTAAACTTGGTATAGATAACGATTGATACAAGACAAAATTACTATCTAGCTTAGAATTTAGAAATTTCATCTCTTTTCACAGGATTAATTATTTCATTTCATATGATGTCCTCAAAAGTTCGCAAAACTATTTATATCTTTCTCAATGACTGTCATAATAGCTTGAATATTGCCAATATAAGAAAAATGATTAACAACGTCAAAAAATAAAGTTGCAGCGAGTTAACTTTATTCGTTAATCTGCCATCTGGTATTGATCATTGAGTAATAAAACAATCCAATAATTACAACATCTATTATGCGTGTACGAATGTAAAGCGACTCGGTTGAAAGATTAGCCAACTTTGAATTGCATTGTACTAGACTGTAATAACAACAATATTAAACCAGTCAAAATGCTTATTATTCTTCATAATCATCTTATTTAAATTCAGATGATTATTTATTGTACATTACTATTGTGGCTGTGCCGTCTTGTGCAGTGGTTCTCATGTTTGCCTTGCTATGTGAGTCATTGCAGTTGGAATGCGTAAACAACACGGAAGAGTGCACGAAGTAATAAGATCCTCCGGGACGTGAGACTCTTCTCCCAGCATCATGCTTTTTCTCGATATTCGAGAAGATTCTCTAAGCTTCGGCAAGTTTCCAGACTTCATTTTATAGCTATAAGGAGAGGAAGGATTTCAATGCAGTGTTGTGCTGTGAATTGTACTGACTCATGAGTAACTAGAGTGTTAGCGTGCAGTGATGAGCGAGCATTGGATGGCGTGCAGCCTTAGTTAGATGTCTACGCGTCGATTGAATCATTTGCAACAGTGAATTTAAGATTTTTGTTGTAACTATTGTTGAGTCAATAAATATATTTGTTACAATATAAAATAACAGAAAGATATTCAATATAATCACATTGCTTACAAACGTTATATGAACCTCAAGTATTGACAGCATGGCGTAATAAGTAATTCCACATTAACATCCACATGTTTTGTAATATTAGTTCATATTGGACATTCACTTATATCATTTATATTTTCTTAATTTTCATTACCTAGGATTTCTTTTTATATGGGACGTTTGTTATATTTTAGTAACAGAAAAGCAAATTTGATGACAGATAAAAATATGTGGGCATGGAAAACAGCAATAGCATGAACTCACACGAAGTACCACTTCCTTTTCCTCTCCTCTTTTACATCTTTATTTTGTTGGATTTCTTTTAGTTTATTTTATAGTTTCTTTCGTGTTTTCTTAGTAGTTTTATGTTGTTGGTTACTGAGAATAAACAAGGATATATTGACGTTACTTAAACTGGTATTACTTCTTCTAAACAAATTCTCTCTGTAATTAACGACGAGTCACCCTAAATGTGATTACACGAAAATCACAACTGCAATCACAAGAACCCTCATTACAAATCGTGATATTTGTGGTTGTTCAACCGTGCTTTTATACATTGTTTTGTCACTGCGTTTAACTATTTGAATGTTTTGTTTAATAATTTCTAAACATGAGTACGTACGCAGAAATACACTGGACAAGTGCAATCTAAGGCTAAATGTGATACGCATAAACAGTCAAACCATGGGCAAGACTGGGTGTTTTGGCTAGTAGCTACTATAACATTTAAAATATACGTGCAACTTTGTTACATATGTTTTCCAACTCACTTGAAACATGGGTTAACGAAAAATTGATGATGGAGTGGCTAAGATCACCACTAAATTATCGATAGACATAGGCTTCCGAACCCCATCACTAGATTATGCTGGACATTGAAATGGAGCTTAATGCCAAACTAGGGTTCGATACAATTCCAAATTCTGTCCCTCAACAGTTGGAAGTCTAATTTTCTATGAAGGCAAGATATCGGGATGATCCTATAGCAAACAGTATGTATTTAAACTGTTATGATGTAAACAGTTTTACTTTTTCTAGCATGTATTTGCAATTTACATAGTAAACAGAAAATAAAAATTCGATACATTAGTTTCATCGGATACATGTTTTGAGGCCCCCGAATTCAAAAGAAGGGGAAAAAAGATTTTTAGAAAAAAGTCCATTTATGTATATCTATATTTTCCTGTTTGTGTGGCGGCAAAACTCAAAAACTACTTTAAATATAAACGTTGGTATTTAAGTTAAACATTTTCTAAGGATGCGACATAAAGGCTTTAAAGAAAAAACGCCCTACCATTAACTACCGTTTACATGCAACATTTTTCGAAAATGTTTATTTCCTCAAAAATAGCTCTAACGATAATTAACATACCATGTGTTTAAGATATTTTCATTACAAATAAAAAGTATAACTTGAATTTTCTGAGAACAGCCTCAGAAAACCTCTGAATTCTGGATGACTTAAATCGTAAATGATAGACAAAAACTTACAAAGCAAAAATGTAGATCCCGACACACAAATGTGACACATTTTTACTAGAGATAATTTCTATTCTAATATTTCCGAGATATTCCTTGTTATTGGTTTCAATTTTACAATACTTATACATTTCTCAGATAAGAAACCGTTCGAGTTTCTTTTGTTTTACTCCTGGTCTTGCAAATAAGTGAATTCCAATGACAATCGAAAACGACAACATTTAAAACCTTTCACTAACGCTTTAGCCTAGTACATTCCCTCAGCTCCCTTCTACCTGCAAAGAACTAAGTAATAAGACAGTTCTGATAATATTTATATTGAATAGCATTAAGTAGAAAGAAAAATAAACTTTTGTAAGAAGTTTGTTTGCAGATTGGGTAGAGAAAATCATGTGAATGGAATACATACGATTTTTTGCTCTTGTAAGTTTATAAATGATGAGAGAAGCTACGATAACACAATAACTCTTTGTTGGAACAGGCATTAGTTTTTTTGATTTTTAGTCTCTGGATGATGCTCCACTAAATTATATTGAAATAGTTGGCAACAATGAAACAGTTTAGCTAATCTAAATCAACCAAATTACTGCTGAAGAAACTAATTTGATGGTGTTTACAGGTCAAGAGAATGCTTCTGTGGAAATCCAAATGTCTATAGATTCCTTGCTTCGAGTATTAATTGCCACATTCTCAGATCACTAAGTAAATACTGCACAGAAAATTTTAATATGATATTAATTACTTTTTCTAGCACATAGTAGTAAGAGTATGTTTCTATTCCACCTAAAAATTCGATGCCGAAATTTCACCGGAGGTCCTTTGTCCGAGAAAAATACATTTTAGAAAAAGGTCCGTGTGTGTCCTTGGACAGTATAGCTCAAAAACGAAAAGACCGTTAAATAACAAACTTAGTATTTAGGTTTAATGTCCTCCAAGGACGCTACACGAAGATTATTATAAATTATACCACGAGTGTTTTCATCTTGTCGATAATTCATGACCGGAGCGAAGCGATGGAAGTGAATTGTCCCAAGAGATGAAAACACGGGTTGTATTTGATAACACCATTCAGTGAACTAGACTATTAACAATTTATAATATATAGGAAGGAGATTTTATGAGGTTATGATTATAATACTAGTTCTCAAATAACAGATGATGAATTCGGTCAAGTTTATTTACGGAATACTTTTTTTCTTTATTTCTTTACTGCCTACAACGAACTAACGAACGCAGGTGCGACACGATTTCAAAGAAATAAAAATCAGCTAGGATAAGGTTTTTCGACAATGTCGCTCCAGTCAGATGAACGCAATTGGTTGAAATTGCCTAATCTGTGTCATTACATTGGTGCTTTAATAGTTGAGCTAAATTGTCAAGAAAATTCCTTCCAGAAGCTATCCTTTATATACTAACGTTTTTGAAGATTTTGTTTTTCTCAAAAATGTCTCTAGGTTTTGTTAAATATATTTAAATCACAAAAAAATATATATTTTGAATTTACTGGAAAATCTAGACGAGTTTTGCGAATTTTGCATAACGGTAAAACCGTAAGAGAGAGGCAAAAACCTACTCTAAAAAGTAGATCTAGTTAAAACGCATAATTTATGCTATATACGTTCTTCTTGTAGAATTGACCGCTTTCGAGATATTCCTTTTTATTGCTTTCAATTTTAAACAGCCTAACTTTTCTCAAACGGGACCTTGGAAATCTAAACGATATACAATTTTTTTCACATATATCGCTTTATAGCGATATTCTTTATTTCCCTTCTACTTACAAAGAAGGAGGTAATACGATCAATTCAGCTAATGTTTATCTCGATTTGCTTGTTGTAGATAGAAGAATATTCTTTTGTAGCAATAATTTGTATATGGAACAGCTAGAAAAACTCATGTGAATGGAGCATATCCGATGTTTTTAATCATAATTATTACTTTCTCAATGTGAGTTGTAGAAAATCATTTTAGACAACTATTTGAAGCTGCTTAAGGAGTGCACATCGATGTTTAAACTGGAAGCGGTCCTAAATATTTCATATTTTTAAGCCAAAGTTGAATTTACATTAAAACGTACTTAAAAATGTATAAAAGAATTGAGAAAAATCTGATTTGTACACTCACATGACCTTCTCTAGCTTTATACAATCAAACTTTTTACAAAATATTCTTCTTTTTTCTACATTGTTCAATTAAGCATTAGAAAAAATTTCTTATTACTTAGTTCCTTATAAGTAAAAGGGAACTAAAGGAGTGGATTATGCTAAAGTGATAGTAAAGTGTTTTGAAAGCTGCCATTCTGGATTGCCATTGAAATTTGGTTCTTTGATGGGTAAAACAAAAGAAATACGGGCGGCTTCCTGTTTGAGAAAAGTCTAACTGTTTTAAAATTGAAACCAACAATAAGGAATATCTCGGAAGCGGTTACTTCAACAACAAAGATATAAAGAATTAAATTGTGCATTTTGAACGAGATCTACAGATTTTGTCTATGTATTTACAGCTTACCAGTTACACAAACTACATTTAAAATGTAGAAAATTTTAGAGGTTATTCTCAGAAAATTAAAGACATAATTTTATTTGGCATATCAAATATCTTTAATATGTAATATTTTTCTCAGAATCGCTGGACATTTTTGAGGAAATCACAGTTTTTGAATGTTTTTCTATATCAAGGGTTTTTTTTTTGGGGGGGGGGGGATTATCTTGAAAATCTTAGTGCCCATCCTTGAGAGACACTGCACTTAAATACCAATTTGTTAATTAACGGGATTTTCGTTTTTGAGCTATGCTGTCCATAGACATACACACATACAGACACACTGCCGGTGGCCCAGGTTCGATCCTCGGCAACCGAATATGGGATTTATGATGCATAAAGTGGCGCATAGGCGGGTTTTCTCCGGGTTATCCAGTTTCTCCCGCTATCGCATTCCACCGGTGCTCCATCGTCATTCCTTGTATTATCAGAGTTATCGCGTGCAGTGTCATATATAATAAAAGTAGGCGTTGAACACTATAAAAAGATTCATTTTATAAACATGTTTTTTTTTATTCATGGGGTGTCGAAATATGTTTTTCCGGTGAAATCTCAGTATGTAATTTTTGGGTGCAATATAATATCTCCTCTGTCTACTATATATGTTGTATATATACGCGAGAAAGTAAAAATGAGGTTTAAAGTTCAATAGGTACTCTCCTTTACCTAAATGGTATAAGAGAAATTCAATATTTTTTTTTGGTATTAGAGGGTAGAGAGTAGAGCATATTAATAGCGGGAGACATCTCGGCAACTGCGATCAGGCACTGCTCTATTGCGGGCTACTTCCACCCCCACTGGAAGGGATGAAAGGAGGGGAAACTATAGGCCATTACACACGAAACGACGGAACTAAGCGCGGAAATGCACGGAAGTCCCTAGCAGTTCACTAGATGGCAGCTGTGGTACAACACGGATGCTACACAAGCGCCGGGAGGCCGAAAGGAGGTCTCTAAAAGCACCTAGCCTCAACCAGCGCAACAAGAAGAGAGGTTCCAGGGGGGAAGAGATTTTCACTCGGAGCGAGTAACCGTGCCATCTGCCTGTAAAGCCTCAAGCCACATCTGCGCCAACTTGAAGATGAAGAAGGGAAATGAAAGGAACCTTAATAAATATACACTCCAGTATTCGCCTAAGCGGCCCAGAAAAACCACGGAAAAACCAGGACCATAGTCAACAGGGAGTGAACCCAGATCTCCCGAATGCCAATCCCAGACGAAGCGCCTGAGCCACATGGCTCGGTATTTTTAGTATTAACATTGTTGATAGTAAAAACCCAATGTATAGAATGAAAGTGTATTACAAATGAGACTTTTCACGTATTTTATCAAATTTTACGATAGTGTATGGCTTAAAGTGGTAATGTGTTAAGATCTCATGACATTTAATGCAAACATGTGATGCAAGCTCTTAGCTATAGAACGCATTTAACTATATGAAAGTGGTGCTGTTCGTTAGATTAGTGCCTCCTCGAGACCATATACCCTGTAGGCCAGGTCATCACTGAAAGCCAGTACCAGCTGTTAATGGAAGATAATTACCGCTACGTGTAGAGGTCGACCAGTCGAGATTCTCAGTCCTGTCATATACACCACATAATTTATACCAGAAAAAAGCAACGATTAATATTACTGTCTCCGCTTCTCAAAAACTTTATCTTCTCTCTCTCATCACTTCTCTGATTAATTTCTTGTTCTCAGGAACACATTTCCTACCGTTTTCTGCGAGTGCCTTATGGCATTCTCCCCCTCATTCCCTAGCGCTATCGTTTTGATGCCGCTGAAATGAGCCATTTATAAACTAAAAATCTGATATGTTACACTCACATAACTTTCTCTACCTACTCTACAAACTTTCTACAAAAGATCGTTCTTCTTCCAACACCATGCTAAAAGAAATAAACATTAGCAGAATGTTATTACTTAGTTCCTTATAAGTAGAATTGAACTAAGGGAATGCACTAGGCTAAAGTGATAGTCAAATGCCGTTATGGAATTGTCATTGCAAATCGCATCTTTGCTTGGTCAGGAGTAGAACAAAAGAAAAACGGACACTTTCGTCTGAGAAAAGCATAAGTACTTCACAATTGAAAGAAATAACAGGAATACTTCGAAAACGGTAAGCTCCCTGAAAAAAATGTATATGACATAAGTTGTATATTTTAACAATATCTACATTTTTATATAGTAAGTATCTCTTACGGTATACTACTTAAGCCAAATTAAGCAAAATTCACGCAGTATAAACAGGTCTTTAGAAGCTATTCCCAGAAAATTCAAGATATACCTTTTATTTTGGATAGTATTAGATTTAATATACGGGATTTTAATACAAATTGTTAGAGCCATTTTTAAGAACATCAATATTTTTGAATTTTTTCCATGTAAGGGGTAGCTTGTGGTGGGAGGCTTTTATTGAAAATCTTCGTGTCACATCCTTGGAAGATACTAAACCTAAATACCAAGTTTGGTATTTAACGGTCTTTTCGTTTTGGGCCTATGCTGTCCACAGACAAACACACACACACACGGACCTTTTTTTAAAAATGTTTTTTTTCGGAAACAGGGGACCCCAAACATATATTTCTGGTGAAATTGCGAATTTTTGGTTGCATTAAAAAACCTTCTCTATACCTATTTACGTACATTGTACATATGGGGCTAGAGAAAGTAAAAACTAGCACTATGGAATTTAGACCTTAATTTCCCCTCCTTAAAGGCACCCATAAGTTAAATTCATAAGTCTTGAGCCTAGTGTATTCTCTTATTTCCCTTCTACTTATAAGAAAGTATGTAATAAGACCATTTCTGTTAATAATTATCTCGATTGGCATGAAGTAGATAGAAAAATGAACTTTTTAAGAATGAATTGTTACAGAGATGTAGAGAAAGTCATGTAAATGGAACACATTAGATACTTTCTCTAGCACTTATGTAGGTACACACAATGCACATACATAATAGGTAGCTAGAGAAGGTATTATATTCCACCCAAAAATTGGATTTCGAGATTTCACCGGAAACATGTTTTGAGGTACCCTGAGTCCAAAATGCATTTTTAGAAAAGGTCCGTGTGTGTGGATTTTGAAAATCCACAAACTACTCTTTACATGGACAATTTTTTAAAAGTTCTATTCTATTCAAAAAATGACTAACGATTTTGATTACAATACCTTATACTAAAAATATTTACTAAATAAGATTTATATTTTGAATTTTCTGGGAATAACAATGAAGACTTCTTCATTCAGAATGAATTTTGCAGAGTTTTGCATAACCGTTAAACCGTAAGATAGATAAAAACTTATTGCGTAAAAGTGCAGCTCTTATTAAAACACATAATTTATGCTATACCTATACGTTTTTCTTGTAGAGGTGACCGTTTTCGATTTATTCATTGTTATTGATTTAAAGTTTAAATTACCTAGCTTTTCTTAACTATTTTAAACGGGATCATGCAAAGCGAACCAATGCACAATTGTTTCACATAGCGACCGACATTTAAAAGATTTAACTCTCGATTTAGCGTAACGTATTCACTTATTTACCTTCTACTTACAACCAAGTAATAAGATAATTTCTGCTAATGTATATCTTGAAGCTTGATATCAGCACCACTTTGAAGAGCCAAGTATGCAGCGTTGGTGTTGCTCTTATGTTGACGGGTGCCTCCAGACTCACTCCACTACCAAAAGAGCAGATTTCCACGTACCTTATTTAGAAGATCCACTACCGGTGATTTGCCTCGGCTCAGCTCAGTCTGCTTGTAGGTTTGACTCACTCGGATGGTGGCGATGAGGGTAGCTTAGGAGTAGTCTTACGAAATAGTTAAACCCACTTTTATTTTCTCTATCCGTTTTATTCCTGGCTAGAAGCCATGTCGACAAGCATTTTGCTTCACAATCTAACAGGTTGTAATTACTTCTAGGAGCTTTCCTTCCTTGACGATATAGCTTCACTCAATAAACTTATTTCTTTCACTTATTACTCGAAAACCGTACTAATGAGTATAACTGCGGGTGCCTTGATGTACGTAACTGACTGCATGAGACTGTTCTGATGTACGTGATTGAGTGTCTAAATATCAATCACTGAGTGCGTGAGACTTTCCTGGTATGCGTGACTGAGTGCCTTGATGTACGTGATTGAGTGTCTAAATATCCATCACTGAGTGGGTTAGACTGTCCTGGCATGCGTGACTGAGCGCCTTGATGTACGTGATTGAGTGTCTAAATATCCATCACTGAGTGCGTGAGACTGTCCTGATGTACGTGATTGAGTGTCTAAATATCCATCACTGAGTGATTGAGACTGTCCTGATGTATGATTGAGTGTCTAAATATCCATCACTGAGTGATTGAGACTGTCCTGATGTACGTGATTGAGTGTCTAAATATCCATCACTGAGTGATTGAGACTCCTGATGTATGATCGAGTGTCTAAATATCCATCACTGAGTGATTGAGACTGTCCTGGTGTGCGTGACTGAGTGCCTTGATGTACGTGATTGAGTGTCTAAATATCCATCACTGAGTGCGTGAGACTTTTCTGATGTACGTGATTGAGTGTGTAAATATCCATCACTGAGTGATTGAGACTGTCCTAGTATGCGTGACTGAGTGCCTTGATGTCCGTCATTGAGTGTCTAAATATCCATCACTGAGTGCGTGAGATTGTCCTGGTATGCGTGACTGAGTGCCTTGATGTACGTGATTGAGTGCCTAAATATCCATCACTGAGTGCGTGAGACTGTCCTGGTATGCGTGACTGAGTGCCTTGATGTACGTGATTGAGTATCTAAATATCCATCACTGAGTGCGTGAGACTGTTCTGATGTACGAGATTGAGTGTGTAAATATCCATCACTGAGTGATTGAGACTGTCCAGGTATGCGTGACTGAGTGCCTTGATGTCCGTCATTGAGTGTCTAAATATCCATCACTGAGTGGGTTAGACTGTCCTGGTATGCGTGACTGAGTGCCTTGATGTACGTGATTGAGTGTCTAAATATCCATCATTGAGTACGCGAGATTGTCCTGGTGTGCGTGACTGAGTGCCTTGTTGTACGTGATTGAGTGCCTAATATCCATCACTGAGTGGGTTAGACTGTCCTGGCATGCGTGACTGAGTGCCTTGATGTACGTGATTGAGTGCCTAAATATCCATCACTGAGTGCGTGAGACTGTCCTGGTATCGTGACTGAGTGCCTTGATGTACGTGATTGAGTGTCTAAATATCCATCACTGAGTGGGTTAGACTGTCTTGGTATCGTGACTGAGTGCCTTGATGTACGTGATTGAGTGTCTAAATATCCATCACTGAGTGCGTGAGACTGTCCTGTTATGCGTGACCGAGTGCCTTGATGTACGTGATTGAGTGCCTAAATATCCATCACTGAGTGCGTGAGACTGTCCTGGTATGCTTGACTGAGTATCATGATGTATGTGATTGAGTGCCTAAATATCAATCACCGAGTGCGTGAGACTGTCCTGGTATGCTTGACTGAGTGCCTTGATGTACGTGATTGAGTGCCTAAATATCCATCACTGAGTGCGTGAGACTGTCCTGGTATGTGTGACTGAGTGCCTTGATGTACGTGATTGAGTGTCTAAATATCCATCACTGAATGCGTGAGATTGTCCTGGTGTGCGTGACTGAGTGCCTTGATGTACGTGATTCAGAGTCTAAATATAAATCACCGAGTGATTGAGACCGTCCTGATGTACGTGATTGAGTGTCTAAATATCCATCACTGAGTGATTGAGACTGTCCTGATGTACGTGATTGTCTAAATATCCATCACTGAGTGATTGAGACTGTCCTGATGTACGTGATTGAGTGTCTAAATATCCATCACTGAGTGATTGAGACTGTCCTGATGTACGTGATTGAGTGTCTAAATGTCCATCACTGAGTGATTGAGACTGTCCTGATGTACGTGATTGAGTGTCTAAATATCCATCACTGAGTGATTGAGACTCCTGATGTACGTGATTGAGTGTCTAAATATCCATCACTGAGTGATTGAGACTGTCCTGATGTACGTGATTGAGTGTCTAAATATCCATCACTGAGTGATTGAGACTGTCCTGATGTATGATTGAGTGTCTAAATATCCATCACTTAGTGATTGAGACTGTCCTGGTGTGCGTGACTGAGTGCCTTGATGTACGTGATTGAGTGTCTAAATATCCATCACTGAGTGCGTGAGACATTTCTGATGTACGTGATTGAGTGTGTAAATATCCATCACTGAGTGATTGAGACTGTCCTAATATGCGTGACTGAGTGCCTTGATGTCCGTCATTAAGTGTCTAAATATCCATCACTGAGTGGGTTAGACTGTCCTGGTATGCGTGACTGAGTGACTTGATGTACGTGATTGAGTGTCTAAATATCCATCACTGAGGGGGTTAGACTGTCCTGGAATGCGTGACTGAGTGCCTTGATGTACGTGATTGAGTGTCTAAATATCCATCACTGAGTGCGTGAGATTGTCCTGGTATGCGTGACTGAGTGCCTTGATGTACGTGATTGAGTGTCTAAATATCCATCACTGAGTGCTTGAGACTGTCCTGGTATGCGCAACTGTGTGCTACAATCTCCTACTTATATAGTATATTTACTATCATGGGGGTTTCTTTCTGATTGATCAGAAAGACCGCGAACTTGGCGTTGACGCAGCCCATAGTGCATAATTTTCTATCCAAAATGCATCATAACACCCACGTGACATACAATGGAAAAAGGCTCATTTCATTACAAGTGGGGTCTTCACCATTACTTATTTCTCTATTGCACGCTCCATGTACGTGCTTAACAAAAGAGTGATTTTCTCACAAAGAGCGTTCCACTTTCCAACAGCCGAGTTTGAGTAAACAACTCGGAACTGCGCTTGCTAGAAGCTAGCTTGACACTCTTAAATATATGAAATAAGTGATGATTAACACTCTTAAATACGTTAACTAATTAGCAATTAATGGAAGTAACAATAGTCATAGTAGCGAGGCCGACTAACGGTCTTAATCCCGATTAAAATGATGTAGATAAAAGAAATTATCTTTTATAAGAATAGTTTGTATATGGAACATCTACAGAAAGCTATGTGAATTGAACACATCAGTTTTTTAAATTTATTTAAGGTCGCTATAACTTCAAGGTTAAAACGTCACCAATACAGTCTTTACAAACATATTGAAAAATACAAGGGTATAAATCAAACATTTACAATCGTATCAGTAATAACATTTTAGAAAACAGTTCCTGTTTCCACATCACTTTTCTTGGCTAATTTATCAGCTAGTTCATTCCCAATGAAGCCTGAATGAGTTTTGATGCACGCAAAGTCCATATTGCTTGCATATTTTGAGCATTTTAATGCATATAAATTCTCGGTGTTATTTCGCATGTAAATATAATTGGATACGATGTTTTCCAAGTACATCAATAGGTGTGAACCACCTCTCAGTGTTATTCTATGGAACTGCATTCCTAAACAAAGCGCCTGAGTGACATTAAAGGTGATAGTGTCGCTGTGTCTCTCGCGACCTCTGACCCTTTTCGTTTCTCATTAGAGGTAAAGTGGAAAGACGTGGGCGGTGCTGGGAACACGACAAGTGTCCTACACTTAACACTATTGCAACGCCACCGTGTTCCTGGGTATCATTTGTCCCTGGTACACTTGTCACCTCTTGAGAATTTTCTTGAGTTATTTTGCACGTTCCACGCATTAGAATGACGTACACACATACATACAATACATACAATACATTACATTACATTACATATGCATACATAAGCATACATAATCATACATAAGCATACATAAGCATACATAAGCATACATAGCATACATAGCATACATAGCATACATAGCATACATAGCATACATACATACATACATACATACATACATACATACATACATACATACATACATACATACATACATACATACATACATACATACATACATACATACATACATACATACATACATACATACATACATAGATAAGATTGGTCATGAGTATTACATGTGCCACTGCAGTATAAAATAATATGTATTGATAAAATATGTCTATACCTTTAAGTGACTGACATATACAAAAGTGTATGCTTTTACTAAAATAGTAATTTCTCTTAAACTATTACAGATAAGCTCAACAAGTTTCATGTGCATGCACATTGGTGTGTGCAACATACACAGTACAAATGTTGTATAGAAATGATAAGCAGAGCCCGGATTTTTGAATAGTCTAAATGTATGTAGTAGCGGTATTCTTTACCATTCTCCCCTTTAAGAGTCACTAGTGTAGTTTTAAAATGCATATAACTGCATATTTTGGGAAAAACTGATTTTGTATGCATATTTATTAAAATTTAACAGGTAATGATCGATTTCTAGCTTAAATCAAAATTCTAGTTGGTTTACACTTGCAATAGTCTTTTTTTTATTTTTTAGTGACTGTAGTTATACGATTTCGTTGTATCAGCTAATTTTTTATTCGTGTTGCAACAGAAGCTAGAGTTTCATAGCGTGGTGTTTTCTGAGGTATGCTATAACATCATATCTGCCGGATGTGTTTGGTCGTGTTTTGATCGTCTTGTTTCCAATGTCAAGAAAATTATCATTAAAGCATCTGCTAGTGTTTCAATTTTCAGGGAATTGACTCAAAGTTAGCATTACCTCCTCAACCTATTTTAACACGGTGAGGTTCATGGTTGGAGGCTGCATGTTACTATGCTAAATATTTCAATGATGTGAAAAGAATAGTCGATAGTTTAGATCCGGAAGATGCAGCATCTATAAAGATACCTCAAGTGTGCTTCAACTCAGTTGATATAGAAATATATGCAGCCGCTTTTCAGTGCTACCAGAAATCATAAAGAAACTGCAGGCTAAGAATAATTCATTACATCACTCATTGTCCCTAGTGAATAAGGTATTATAAGCACTGTCCTTCGAAATACTCGGAGTGTCAAAATTGCTTTTGATAAGTTGAACGCAGTTTTGGTAAAAATACAGGTTATAAAACAATTTATGAAATTGCAAAACAAATGGCCGTGAAAACGTGTGAAGTACACCACCTCTTACTAATTTATATAAAGGCATCATACTTACAATTAAAGGAAAGTTGAACGAAACTGTTGCCTTATTTCTCACAAATGTGTTTATTAATACTTATAAAGTACAACTCAAAGTAAAGATAAAAACCCGTTAAAATCCAGTATAATACTCTGTCCCATAAAAGCACCCTTCCCGAGCTTTGATTGCCAGACATGCTGTTGATTAAATTTTTTGGGATGCCTGAATTGATTTAATTCCACTTGTTTTATAACATGTTCTACAAATGACATTTCCTTTCGCACTTGATGAACTACACGGTCTAGATGATCTCTTAATAACTCCACGGGCCGCAGCCTGCACTTTGAAGAGGCCAAATTCTGCTGATTCTTACTTCCACATACATCTTGTAATATAGTGGTATGGGTTTCGGGTCTTCCTGCTTTAAGACAAAACCACTTCCAATTAAACAAATACTATTGGGTATGGCATGGTATTGAATTATCTGGTACTGCTTTTGTTCCTAATTTTCAATTTTTACAAGATCTTGATGTGTCACCATTGAAGCACCCCCAAAGGCACTGGGGAATCATACGCTTTCCTACATAGTGAGGGTCAAATGTCCCACGCTTTGAATCGAACAACTGGAACTAGGATATTTAAGTCAAGCTGAGAATTTAAACCAGCAAATATTCGCAAGATGGCTTTCTAGAAATCTCGTCAGAGAGAAGACGATGCCTTTGGTTTTCGTCATAATCACCAAAGGGCAGGATAATCGCATCCCCACTTATATACACATCCTTGGAGGAACATAATCAGAACGACCAGCCAGTATTGCTTGAAGACGGAAACGCATCCAACATTTTATCAACAAAGTTTTAATGCCCAACGCAGAAAAGAATAGTGGTCGTCTCATCGTAAAGAAAAATCTTTTACACTTCTCAGATGTCCAATTCACGAGTTGTTTTACCCAGGCTAGGCGTTTTTTTGTGCAGTGTTCTCTTAGCTACTACTTTCCTGTTTTGACCAACACTACAAAATTGTTACGTACTAGTTGATTAGATTTTTTTGTTTTATTTATTTTTAGATACCTTAGGAATCACTTATTGTTCCTTTTAATGTATAACTAATAACATAATACAATATACATTCATTACCAATTAGAATATTCATAAAAATGCAATGCAATTCATTTATTATTATTATTATTATTATTATTATTATTATTATTATTATTATTATTATTATTATCATCATTATTATTATTATTCCATTACTTAGATTATTTATATAATTATTTAGATTATTAAACCTTAATGTGTTTGATATCTAAATTAATGTCTGAATACCTACATAGTTATTAATTTCATTATTAAGACTTTCCTTTGTTTTTATTAAGTAAACAAAATTAAAAAGCAATGAAATTAATTTTAAATAAAATATACAGAAACTATAATCAGGACCAATAAAATTACACATATCAATATTATTTTGAATAAAACACTATAATATCCACTTAAAATTCATGCGAAACTATTTATATAAAGTTTCAATATAATTATGATTTGTTAAGAATAATCATCGTTTGAATAGATAAAAGTAAAATGTAAATTTTTGCAGTTATTCTCACGTTTAGCAATACTGAACTCACTTCACACATTAATAAATATATGGTTTCCTTCTTAGAATCCATGAATTATAGTTTTCACCATACATATAAGAATCATCTTGTTCTTCAAACTCCATCCTCCTTGATATGATACGCATTTTATATTTTGATTAAAAACTTCTTTCTTGAGTGCGGCATCCATTCTTCTTATTGAATTCCCGGAAATTCAACAACTTTGACATTTTAAAAAATATCGTGCCTTTATAAGTATTTTGTTTTTACCAAAAAAAAAAAATTAATTTCCAAAATTTTCTGAGTCAATACGACATTATTTTAAAAATATTCAACCCGAGTAATGTGTCCAAGGAACAAATCAAGCTAGCAGGCATTTTGGGCAGCGGACCAGGTTGTCGTAAATGATTATTTCCCCTTGCTAACCCTATAGTTTTCTTTTTTATCTGTTTTCTTATGAATTTGAATGCTACATAATAAATACGCTATGGAATACTTTTCATGTATCAAAATTTTAGTTACAAAAATATCGCACAGTTTAGCTCTATTTTTGGTTATTTAGGATCTCAGCTCGGTGAGTCGCTAGGGGGCTCAGTTTATTTATTTACTTATTTTTGCGGATTTGTAACATACACTTTCAATAACATTTAGCATGCCCTTTTAGTTCTTCAAACATACATATGGAATAATCACGATCGAATGAAATCAGATAAGCGAACCACAAATCAAGTCTCACCAACGAGCGCGATGATCTTTCAGATACTCTTGTTCAGTTGAACTTATTCAAAAATTTGACCAACTTTGATTTCTAATCTCATCTTCTGATATTATCAGACCACACAAAGAGCATGCCATTACAATGATCTCTGCGTTGTTTCGGCTACTTACTATTTTCTCTAGCACGTATGTAAAATGTAGAGAAGGGATTGCAATCCGCCCAAAAATTCGATATCAGATTTCAACTAAAGATCTGTGTGTTTTGTGTTTGTGAACAAAACATTCATTAATTACAAAATATGATATATGGAACATTGCTCGAAAATGCTGATTTTCTAAAACGTGGTAATAAGTATTTTTATTAATTTCCCACATGTTTAAAGTAGTCTCGTGGCAAATGAAATTCATATCTTGAACTTTCTGGGAATAACTTCTGAAAGCTTCTTTGTTCTGAAAAGCTTTTGCATAACTAGTAAACCTACAAAAGTTTGCTACCCAGAAATGTAGATCTCGTTTAAGCATATTAAGTCCTAAATATTTATTTGGTTACTTTCTGTGGCGTTAACCTTTTCCTCATTGTTATAGGTTTAAATGTTACAATAATGATATTTTTCTCAATTGGAAAGTCGTCATTTCTTTATATATATTTACTCCTTTAAATACCTAGGGAACCAATTTCAACATTAACATAAATTGCAATAGGATATCTTAGACAATATGAATTTCCAAAATTCACAGATACATCACCTTAAGCTATTAAATCTTTTCCATCTACGTTTAAGCTCTCTTTTCTGTTATACTCCTAGCCGTGAAAAGAGATACGAATATGAATTGACCGGCTTTTTAAAAAAAGTGATTATGGCTTTAGGCTAGTGTATTTCCCTCATATTTAGAAGGAAGTAAGACAATCATTTCTGCCAATGCTTATCTCGATTGACACGATGTAGGTAAAGACATATACTTTGTAGTTTGTAATAATTTGCAGAGAAAGTCATGCGAATGGAACACATCCGATTTTTTACTTTATCTATATAGTAGATAAGTAAAGACGATATTGCACTTCACACAAAAATACGATACCGAGATTTCACCGAAAATACAGTTTTTGGATTACCTGTATCCAAAAACAGAACAATACTTAGAAAAACGTGCTCGCGTTTGCGTGTGCATGTGTGTCTTTATGCTGTGAACATGATAGCTCAAGTATTCGGTAAAATGCCAAACTTGGTACTTAAGTTTAGTATCTTCCAAGGGTGCAATACGAAAATCTCAAGTAAAATACCCCCTCCCCAAACTACCCTTTACATGGAAAAAACATTTAAATTTTGATTTTCTCAAAAATTGCTCTAACATATTAAATGTATATCTTGAATTTTCTGAAAATAGTCTCTAGAGATCTCTTTATTCTGGATGCATTTTGCTGAATTTTGCATACCTAGTAACCCGTAAGAGAGTGACAGAAACTTACTACACAAAAAATGTAGATTTCGTTAAAACGCACAGTTCATGTCATATACGTTTTCTTGTGGAGTTGAGGTATTAAATATATTTTTGAGATATTCCTTATTAATGACTTCAATTTAAAAAAAAAAAACGTTTCTCATAGGAGAATTTTTCAAGTCCTGGCAATGCAAAGAAAAGATTTTATCAACATGCAACCAGCTTTTAAAAGATATGACTATCGCCTTAGTCTAACCTCTTATTTCCCTTCTTATTATAAAAAAAACAAGTACTAACATCACTTTTGCTAATATATATCTCTATTAGCATGAAGTAGATAAAGAACAAACTTTTTAACAATTTGTTACAGAGATGTAGAGTAAGTTATGTGAATGGCACACATCATATTTTTATTACTTTCTCTCTACCATGTACATAGTTTAACATATTTTTGTAACAAACGAATCGTATATTTTGGATTTTCTGAGAATAATCTGTATAGACATCTTGATTCTGGATGACTTATGTATAACTAGAAAACCGTAAGAGATATACAAGAAATGTAGATTTATTTTAAACACGCAATTTATGTTACATTCATTTTTTTGTAGAGTTGACAGTTTTCGAGAAATTTCGGATTATTAGTTTCAATTTTAGCCTCTTAAAATTTTCTCAAACAGTAAGACATCTTTCTTCTCATTTCTCTCTTGTCCAAGAAAGATATTGGCATTTCAATTTTTCACATAGCGATCGGCTTATAAAGGACGAGAATTTCGCTTTAGCCAGTGCATTATCTTACTTCCCTTCTACTTACAAGGAGATAATAATAAGACTATTCCTGCTTATGTTTATCTTTATTAGCATCATGTAGATAACAGATTAATGTTTTGGATAAAAGATTTGTTTGCAGAACAGCTAGAGGACATCATGTGAACGGAACATATTAGATTTTTTCCCTTCTACTTACAAGGGACCAAGTAATAAGGGCAATTTCTACTATTGTTTACATCGATTAACATGATGAATATAATAGAAGAATAAGCTTTTTAACAATCATTTGTTACCGAGATGAAGAGAAAGTCACACATCAAATTTTACTTTCTCTAGCTTCGTATGTATGCATGTATATAGTAGATACAGAAGGTATTGTATTCCACCCAAAAATTCGATACCGAGGTTTCACGGGAACTACACGTTTTAGGACCCCCTGAATCCAAAAAAGAGTATTTTCAGAAAAAGGTGTGTGTGTCTGTGGGCAGCATAGCTCAAAAACAAAAAGACGGTTAAATACCAAACTTGGTATTTAAGTTTCTTATCTTCCAAGGATGCGACACGAAGAATTTAAAAAAAAAACCCACCCCAATCTACCCTTTATATGGATATATTTTTGAAATTTTTGTTTTTCTCAAAAATGTCTCTAAGAATTTGATTAAAGTGCCGTATATGAAAATATATTTATTTACGTCACAAATGAACTGTATATTCTGAATTTTCTGGGAATAGCCTCTAAAGACCTCTTTATTCTGGATGAAGTTTTTTTGAACGTTACATAACTGGCAAACCGTAAGAGCTAGACAAAAGCTTACTATACAAGAAAATGTAGATATCCGTAAAACACACAATTTACGCTATATATATTTTTCCTGAAGTTAACCGTTTTCTAAAAATTCGTTGTTATTCGTTTCAGTCTTAAAATACTTAAAACTTTTCTCGCTGTAAACTCCTGGCCACGTAAAGAAACGGATTTTAATCCCATGGCAACCACATTTTAAAACATTTGACTGTCTAGTGTATTCCCTTATTTTGCTTTTACTTGTAAGGAACTAAGTAATAAGACCGTTTCTGCTAACGTTTATCTCGATTAGCCTGATGTAGATAGAAGAATAAGCTTGTTAACAATTTGTTACAGAGATGTAGAGAAATTCATTTGAATGGCACACATCAGGTATCCTTTCGTAACTTTAGAGTCACTCAGATAGTAAAAGTAACAGATAATCCTCATAATTAGGACAGCTAAATTAAGCTAGTCATAAACAAGAATATAAAGCTCAAAGAGGTCTTGAACAAAGTGGTTGCAAGGAAAGCAAGCTGTCCAGGCATGAAGATAATAAAACCTGTGTTAATGTTTAACAAGATTGTAACGGTAAGCAAGTGCAATACGTTTGGAATGTCGGTGTCTTCCTTGTAAACTACAAGAGGCTACAACATTACTTAGGCAAGTGTATGTTCGTAGGATTCTCGAGTGTAATTTGGAATTCATAACTCAACCATCGGCAGAACCAAGCATTCGGGACCATGCACTTTTCGCGTTTATGATCCCATACCATTCCAGCAACGTCATTGGTAGAGCGACCGTTAACTATATCGTGTAAAAGCTTTTCTCTTATTACCCTGAGATCCCGAGGTCAGCCAATAGGGTCAACATATACCCTGCTTTTCTTCCTGAAACCCAAGCTGGTTGTTGTCGCTCAGGTTGTTACTTAATATATGTATTTCCGAGATGTTTCTTATCTCCTATTCAAGATCTGTCTAACATTAGCCCTTGATGGTTTAAATATATACATAAAGTATAAACCATATGCAAGGTTTATAGCAAAAATCTGTTTTGTTGTATCAGTCTGCTTGTTCCATTAACTATTCCTACTAAAATTTATTTTTACGCTCTACACGTACTGCGAATATATGTAGAATGTGGAGAAGATATTCTACCCAAAATTTGATGCCGAGATTTCACCTGAAATATATGTTTTGAGGTCCCATGAATCCAAAAAGCGTATTAGTAGAAAAAGGTGCGTGTGTGTTTGTGTGGATAGCATACCTCAAAAACGAAAATACCATTTAATACCATATTTTATCTATACATTTTGTATATTCCAAGTATGCAGCAAGAAGATTTCAGGATAATTTCCCCTCCCCAAGTACCCTTTAAATGGAAAACTTTTTGAAAATATTTATCTCAAATATGACTACGGTTTTGATTAAAATACGATGTATTCAAGATGTGTACATGACTAGTAAAATTTATATCTTGAATTTTCTGGGAAGAGCCTCTGAAGATAAATGGATGGATTTTGTGTAACTGATAAACCGTAAGAGATAGATAAAAACTTGCTACAAAAGTGTATATCTCGTTAAAACTCACAATTTAAGACATGACTTTTTCGTGGACTTAAATGTTTCCAAGATATTTCTTGTTATTGATTTCAATTCTTAGTTGCTTTAACTTTTCTCAAACGGGAAATCGTCTTTCGTTTCATCTTTCGTTTTAAAGCGACTCGAATTTCTATTGTTTCACGTAGCGACCGGAGTTTTAAAAGAACTATCGCTTAGCTTAGTGTATTATCTTACTTTACTTTTACTTAGAAGTAATTAAAACAATAATTTCTACTGGTTGTATCTCAATTAGCACATGTAGATAAAGGAACAATCTTAATAATTTGTAGAGAAAGTCATATGAATGGAAAACATCAGGTTTAATTATCTACATCATGCTAATCAAGATAAATATAAGCAGAAATGCTCTTAATACTTTTCTCCTTGTAAGTAAAAAATAAAGTAGACTAGGCTAAAGTGATAGTAAAATCTTTTAAAAGGCGGTACTCTTAGCGTGGCCAGGAGTAAAAATAAAACAAAACAAAAACAATATAAACAAACAAACCAACATTTAAACCAATAACACAGAATATCTCGGGGACTTACAGTACAAAACGAGTGTACATGGCATAAATTGTGTGTTTTCACGAGATCACATTTTTTGTGTAGTAAATTGGTGTCTATATCTTATGATTTATCAGTTATACAAAATCCATCCAGAACGAAGAGATCTTCAGATGTTATTCCCAAAAAATTCAATAAATAAATTTTGTTTGTCATAAAATATCCTAAACATATTCTACTTTAATCAAAACAGTTAGAGCCATTTTTGAAAAAGTAAACATTTTCGAAAAATGTTCCATGTAAAGGGTAGTTAGGATGGGGGGGGGATTTCCCTAAAAATCTGTGTGTGGCATTCCTGGAATATACAACTGAAATACTAAGTTTTGTATTTAACAGACCTTTTGTTTTTAAGTTATGTCAACAGACATTTTCTAAAAATCTGATGTGTACCATTCACATGACTTTCTCTATATCACTGCAATAAATTATTCTTAAAAAGCTTATACTTCTATTTACTTTATGCTAATCAGAAAAAATTAGCAGAAATAGTCTTATTACTTGCTTCCTTGTAAGTAGAAGAGAAATAAGGGACTACCATAGGTTAAAGTGATAGTCAAAAGCTGGTTGCTATGTCAATGAAGTTGCTTTGTATATATGGATCGGAGTTGACAGGTTGCTGTATGAGAAAAATATGTTTTTCATAGCAGAAACCAAAAATAAGGAATGTCTCAAAAACGATGAACTCCACGAAAAAAATTTATATAACATAAATTGTGTGTTTTAAGGTGCTCTACATTTTTTGTGTAGTAAATGTTTATCCATCTTTTACGGTTTAGCAGTTATTCAAAATTCCGTAAATTTCATCCAGAATAAACTACTCTTCAGAGGCTATACCTAGAAAATTCAGGATATACATTTTATTTGTCAGGTAAATATGTTTAATATACGAAATTTGAATCAAAGTTGTTAGAGCCATTTTTGAGAAAATCAAAATTTTAGGAAAGAGTTTCATGTAAATGGTAGTTGGGGGTAGGGGGATTTTTCTCAAAATCTTCATGTCGAATCCCTGAAAGATACTTAACTTAAATACCAAGTTTAGTATTTTACCTACTTTTCGTTTTTGAGTATCGTGTTCACAGACACACGGACCTTTTTGTGAAAATGTTTTTTTTGGTTATTGGGGACCCTAAAGCATATATTTCCAGTGAAATATCGGTATCGAATTTTTGGTTGGAGTGCAATACCTTCTCTATACACTATGTACATAGTGCGTATAGAGAAAGTAAAAATGCAAAACGTATTTGGGAAATCTTAATAAGGAATTTTTGTGCGCAAGAGAGTACCTTCTGTACCTATTATGTATATTTCACGTACATGTTTGAGAAAGTAAAATTAAAAATGGACACATGGGTTGCAGAATATCATTAAGAGGTGTTGATGTCTTTACAAGCAAAGAAAATCTAATGTGTTCCCTTGCCATGATATTCTCTGGCTCTTCTACAACAAAGTATTCTTGCTTATCTTTCTATCTACTTTATGAGATAGACATTAACAGAAATGTTCTCATACTTATTTCCATGTAAATACATGCAAAATAAGGGAATACACTAGTTAAAGTGAAAGTCAAATGTTTTAAACCCGCCTCAGGAGAGAGGGGGTAGCGTGTCTGTCTCCTACCATGCGCATTCTGCTGGATACCAGTAGTGTAGGTTACTAGTTTGCTGAATTTTGTTAATATATTGATAAGCCATAGCTAGGTACCAGTCATCTGTGTTACTGGATTCCAGGAATTAATAATTGACATTTCTTTTCTGGATTCATTTATTTTAGTTATCAGTAGGGGAAGCATCTTGGGGACCGAAAGCTTGACAGAATGGAAGCTAGCACAGCATGGTAAATAATTGTGATGTGTTGACAATGTAGTTATACACCAATACAACAAAAATATTGCAGTGGTTGTGTGGTAGACTGTGTTGTTTTCACTAACAGCGTAAGGTGACTGCTATTGTGGGGGGGGGGTAAATATAAGTACCATGATTTACGGGAGCTAACAATTTTAAAATTTACATACATTCATTTGCTGTTGAGCAAAAAGGCATTATCATCATTATGCGTCTCATTTTCTCTCAAGATACATAGATTACCATGCACTACGTCATACATCTGTAATGTCTCAAATGTGATTGAAACAAAACGGATATAGGACACATTTTGGACTGTTGGGTAAGATGCTCCGTCAGCAGTTATTTCCGTAGCAACACATCGTAGCACATTTTGTATTTCACTCATTTATGATTTTTTTTTTTTTTTTTTGTAGTTTAACATCCTTTAACCTGGTTGGTCATATCGGACGATGAATGAAATTGGTGAAATGATGCTCAAATGATCTCAGAATCTATGGAGCTTGAAGTTCCTCGACATTCGTTTTCTCAGGATAAGGGATCCCCCCCCCCCCCAAAAAAAAAAAAAACTTATCCACGTAATCACCCTAAGCGAGATTCGAACTCACGATCTTTTGAATGTGAGGCAGACACGCTACCACCACACTAACCAGGCGGGCCTCTGATTAATTGTTTTCATAAGTTCATCGAAGCTCGAGGCATTTCAATGATCGAGGTTTCCAAATATGTTATTGTCGTAGATATATCTGCAAAGTTTTTGTGTATGAATTGCAAATTTTCATGTAATCTATTTGAAGCAAAATATTTTGCAATCTATATTGAAGAGCATGTAGTAGCATCAAAGGCATTAATTACCTGTAAAACAGTTTTGTAATATACAGCATAGTATACTGCTGTGTGAAGCCAACGCGTTACTACAGACAAAACATGCGGCGCGTGCAGTCGGCAATGCAGGTCGGCCTCTACTCGGTAGTTATGCAGCTGATATTCGCATGTGTCCCACTATCGGTCTTAAAACCCAAGATGGCAGGTTCAAAGCCGGCGGAGGGTTGATGGATTATTTTGGCCGAAAAAAATCCTAGTATAACTTACTTCAGAAAGGAAGTAAACCTGATAATCCCTTTATTTGCACTAAAAGAACCCCATTCTTTGAAAGAACAAAGTTTCTGGGCAAAATTTCACTATTGCGCGATCGCAAATCGTGATTTCGTCCTAAAGTTACATCTGTAGCACATAGTGTCAACCTCACGAACTAGAAATTCAAATCTGATCAAGGAAACATCGTCACGTTGCCCTATGTTCCATTTAGGATGTACTGGAAATTAACTAACACATAAGCTATCTCTGTAAACCAATACTGTATGAAGAAATCAAATGTGGTAAATAACTTATAACGTTTGCAAAATTGGTTCAGGGAACTAGATGCCAGGATTACACCTTCTATTTAGTACTTATAGTAAAGTAAAATGCTTATCTTTGGATTCAGGGGACATGTATTTAAGGTGAAATCTGGGTATCAAACTTTTGGGTGGAATATAATACTTCCTCTACCTGGTACATACGTGGTAGAGAATGTAAAAATAGTAGCTGGCATGCACAAACTTTAATCAATGTATGCCACAAAACAGAGACACTTCGTATAAACCGTGCTAAAGCTTCTTTCATAACATTGAGGCTTCATTGCTATCGAAAAGGGGGAGGTGACTGCATACGAAATTAAGCTGATAGTCGTGCAGACTTGGGCACAGGTGAGTAAATAAAGAAATTTTCGATGGAAGATAAACGGAGGGATAAGGTTTGTTATTATCTTGAGGGTTCCCACACAATGGAACTTCCTCCTACCAGGAAGTTTGCTATTGTAATAACAGCCTTTCAAGCTTAATGTAGTATTTACGTTGCGGCGCACTTCTTTGTCCCTGCAAAACGCGCCAGTTTTCCCATAATTTAAAGAGAAAAAGAACGTTTTTTCTCCCCCTGGGGAGAATTTAGACCGCTATTTTTGTATCATTTACTGATAATCGCAGAGATAGAGTTTTTAGCCTCGGTTAATTTTATGCATATACTCGTTGGATAATGTTGTATATTTTGCTCCTTATTTTCTCTACTTCGTACATGTAGAGTACGAGATTTTCATTATACACTTTTTTTTTATATGTTTAACGGATACTCATGATATATGGAATGAAGAGGGAGCACCGGTGAAATGCGATGGTGGGGGAAATCGGAGAAAACTCGCCCCTTCGCCGCTACCACAAATCTCACATGCGGTCACTTGGGATCGAACACGGACCGTCTAGGTAAGAGGCGAGTGTCTAACCACTCGGGCACGGCGTGGCATCAGCATACACTATTAAATATGCAACAATAGCATGACTTCATGGCCACACATGCTCGTAAACAGAGAATATACTATTATTTTACTAGAAATACCGTTTTAAATCACAAACAAAAATCATTTTTAGAAAAAAGTCCATGTGTATGTGTAAGTGTGTGTCAAAGTATATGTATATTACTGCGTGTCCATGTGTCTTTGAATAACACAACTACAATTTTTACTTTCTCTACACGTACTATGTATATAGTGTATGGAGGAGGTATTGCTTTCCTTCCAAAAATTCGATAGCGAGATTTCACCGGAAATATACGTTTCAGGGTCTCCTGTATAAAAAAAAAATTTTTTAGATAAAGGCTCCTTTATGAGTGCGTATGTGTGTACGTGTCCGTGTGTCCATGTATTTGTGAACACGATAACTCAAAACGAAAAGTTGGTAAAATACCAAATTGGTATTTAAGTTTAATGTTTTACAGGCATGCAACATGAAGTTTTTGAGAAAAATCTCCTCACCCCAAACTACGATTTACATTGAAAAAATTTCGAAAAGTTTGTTTTTCTGAAAAATGGCTATAACGATTTTTATTAAAATACAATATATTAAAGATACTTACATGAAGAATAAAATACATGTGTTGGATTTTCTGGGAATTACCTCTAAAGACCTCTTTATTCAGGACACATTTTGCGTAACTGGTAACCCGTAAGAGGTTGACAAAAACCTACTACATAAATAATGTAGATCTCATTAAAACACTCAATTTATGTTATATACATTTTTTAGTGGCGTTGACCGTTTTTGAGATATTCCTTGTTATTGGTTTCAGCTAACGGAAATGAAGGAATACAATATACTAAAGCGATAGTCATATCTCTATTTTAATCTCTATGTCCTGTTATTGAAATTCCATTCTGTTTGCTTGACTAGGATGATAAAATATGTATAACGACTTACCTTTGGAGAAAAATAAAATAATGGAACATTTACACCAATAACTTATCACGTAAAAGGTTAGCCCCACTTTGTTTATCTCGTATAGTTTACCATTTATGCAAAGGTCATTCAGAGTGAAGAGGACTTCAGAGACGCCTATGTATTTCTACACACTGGTCGACGGGTTGTTGATCATCTTCTTTGGGCAGCTCTAGAAGTGGGATGGATTTTCGAGCTTGAACCTAAAGATTATTGAGAAGTTCATTCTAGAGGGTCTTGATTTCATACGTGATAAAGTCCAATTGTTAAGATTAATAGATAATTAGAAGATTAACAGAACAGTGTACTTGTGATTATTCAAATTTTTATATTTGATCCGGTTAAGAGACTTACTTCCTGAGTCTCCGTGGTTGTTTACCTGCTCCCTGTAGCCTCCTGTGGTTTTGTCACTTCCATCTTTCCTACTAGGGAAGGTAGCACACATGAATCTATGTAGCTTTTGACTGCCCGCACCATGTATAAATCTAACCCTAATATTATAATAAAATCACCTTTCGAGGGTCACATTATATTAAGAACCTAATAATAAAAAAAAAACAGTAATTTGTCACTGAAGATTGTTTTAGTTTTTCTCAAAAATTCTCCTTTATGATCATACACTTTTGCATGTGCTCTAGCCATTTGTAGCATTGTTTGTAATCTGCTTGAGACAGCTCCAAAAATGGTTTTTGAACTCATCAGCGGCTTGTTTTGCCGCTGAAAATCGTTGTCCACACATTTTAATTCTTGATGTTCGGGAACAAAAAGAAATCATTGGGTACCAAATCGGACTGTACGGAGGACGAATCATTAATTCAATTTTTTAAGGATTCATATATCAGGTTGTTAGACCAGTTGTTTTGATGAACGATCTAACGGCAATTGTTTGTTTTCCGCACTTCATCGAAGACTTCCAACAAACAAATGCTTGTACACCATTTAGCATTACGCTCCTTAAATATATAGTTGCAGGTATTCTGAAAGCATTTGTTTTGAAGTGCTTCGAGTGCGAACAACTTTTATTGTATTAAATCATATGTTACAATCTTATATACTTCTTTTGAAGCCCTACCATTATATTTCTTCAACACTTGTGTGCACCAATCGACAGAAGCATCCTTTGAGATTGGGTTTATTTGTGATCCAACGAGAGCAAATTTTTTTCACGGCGAAATGACCATGTAATTTTTTTATATATGTTGGTGGTACTAATGTCTAGGGTAGTCTGTCTCTCACAATGTGTGGCATGACGATTTTGCACTATAAGATTTTGCAAAGCATCAATGTTTTCTGGTACAAAAACTGATTTTGGACGACCTTCACGAGTTTCGTCATTCAGCGAACGGCGGCCACGATTAAACTTGTTATACCAGCGTTTCACCGTGGCAAAGGATGGAGCTTGATCACCAAATGTGGTAGTAAGTTGACCGACGAGTCTTGTCTTGATAATCCATGTCTAAAATCATAATAAGTCATCGCACAAAGATTTCACGACTTAATTCCATCTTTTCGTTGAGACACAATTTTAAGTCACTGTAAATAACACAAATAATACTCTATTGAAAATATATCTGAATCAATAATAGCAAACTTTCCAGTGAAAACATCAGATGGCACTTATAGCAATCAGTATTGCCAAGTTTCAAAATATAAATAGTGGCCCTCGTATGATACCTTCAGGGATTATTAAGTATGATAGTATATCTGAGTACTCAAAATCTCTATATATCAACAATAAAACATAGTTTCATTCTATTTCTTATTATTAAATCCTTGAATAACCTGGGAAATCCTATGTCCTGAAGTGGAAAAAAAAAACTAGACAGGCGGCTGATAAAGAAAATAGCAGACTTGTCATAAGGTAAATAGAAAATACCATGGCTGAAAATTATAAACCAGAAGTTGAGCTTAACCTCGCCAGCGGGCAAAGCTATAAATCTCTCGGACTTGGGTCAGTGATGAGTCCACACTTACTCAGTTAAAATATGGGAAAAGGAATGTACCTTCAAGGAAAAGATGCAAAAAAGGTCTGCTATTTCACTTCGTCATCTTATTAACCGGCATTTATTAATGACCTCGTCATTTGGATAACCTAGCCGCATTTTCTTGGTTTATAATCCTGGTAATTAAAGCTAAATACCCCGAGTAAAGAAATGTTCGAAAATAAATCAGTTTGATATATTCCTAAGTCAAAGAGACATGAATGGCATTAGGTGAAGCTTTTAAGAGCCCAGTGAAAATAACATGAAATGTTTTTGAAGTCAAAAGCTTTAATTTATACGCCATAGTTCAGGTGTGCCTATATTATACAAACGTTTCTAATTCAGATATTTAAAGCCTGATAAAATACGAATAAAGTGGTGAAACGCCTTCTTTTTGAGGCATTCTACTTTTAGGAGATATAAAAGTTTAACATTCATATGTCTTTTTACTTTTTTTAGCGCATATATACTTACAATGCACATAGTAGGTAGAGGAGGTATTGTATTCTATCCAAAATTTTGATAACAAGATATCATTGAAATATATGTTTTGAGACTGAATTAAAAAAAAAAAAAAGCTTACAAAAATGTCTGTGTATGTGAGTGAGTGAATGAGTGTGTGTGTATGTGTATGTGTGTGTGTATGTGACTAAGAAACGAAAAGTGCCTTAAATACCAAACTTATGTATGAGACAAAAAGCTTTTCAAAACTCCCTCCACTACACACTACTCTTACATGGAACATTTTCGAAAATTAAGATTTTATCAAAAATGACTCTAACTGAATAAAATATTGTGTATTAAGAACACCAACTCTGAAAATTGACCTAAACTCTTGAAAATGTTAATTTTTAGATTTTAACACATTAATGTGCCGTGGTCCTTTAGATTAACATTCTGCAGCTATTTTCAGCCACTAGAAACTAAACTCTTGTCACCTGACTTTTCAAGTGGAAGGTTTAATGGTAGCAATAAGTATTTAAACGTGTGTTTCTATAAATGCATTTTTCAACGCATGTAAATGTTCAAAATGCTTTCTGCGGTGCACATTTCAACTAATAAGTTTCATTATTCTACCACAGAACCTGAATATTATAAACAAAAAGAAATTATTGAATGAATGTTCTAAGCAAATAGAATTAATTATGTATTTGAATTAACAAAATTATTTAGTCCACAAAACCAATGAAAAAAGTATGAACGAATAGTTTATAATATATTTTCCTACAGTAGTATTTAATTACTTTGAAACTCATTCGATGAGTTTTCAAAGTGATATTCTTGGAATGAACATATGAAGTTTTGTTACAATATTTTGAAAACTTAAGTGCGATGAGCTTATTTTGAGTAGTCTCAAAATTTCAGAATTGATTACACAAAAAATAAAGGTTTGTGTAAAAAAAATGAACGTAATTGTTGAAGAAACATTGAATTTGAAATTTTCACAGGTTGGTCACCTTAAATATATTTATATGACAAACAAATACGTAAATTAAATTTCCTGGGAACAGCCTTTGGACACCTCTTCATTCTGGATCACTTTTGTATAGCTTTTTTGCGTAAGAGATAGACAAAAATTTACTGTACAAAAATGTAGACCTCGTCGAAACACACAACTAGTCATCCTTACATTTTCATTGTAGAGCTATTCCTTTCTATTGTTTTCAATGTTAAAATATGCATGTTTCTCATACAGGAAGTCATCCGTCTTTCTTTTGTTTTATTCCGGATCATACAAAGAAGCGAATTTCAATGACAATCGCATAGCGACAGCTTTTAAAACAGTTTACTATCGCTTTAGCATAGTGTGTCCCCTTAGTTCCGTTCTTAAGGAACTAAGAAAAAGACCATTCTGCTTATCTCAGTAGAAAGCGGAATAGTCTTTTGTAAGAAGTTTGTAGAATACTTAGACGCAGTCTGGTGAATGGAACGTATTAGATGTTGTTCTGCACACCATCTAACCCTCTCATCTTAAAAGAAAAAGTCTATTCTTTTAATGTTCTTCTAGGTCATATTGGCAGCTGTTCCCATTGAACTATTTCTCATGGCAATGCTATGCGCTCGTTTACTTTTTGTATCTCTTATTGTTCTTAACATTGAATTTCCTCGCATATATTCATACTGCCAGACTCTGGAGATTATAAGAAATAATCTTGGCTTGAATAAAATTCCCACCTCCGCCAGAAGTCGAACCCGGGATTCCACACATAGCAGGCAGGTACTCTACCATATAAATACTTTGTTTTAAACAACCATGCACGTGTTTGAAACCAGATGCAACACTGTAAGCAACTTGTTCGGAACAGGATTCTAAAATTACGCCATCAATACTATTTTAAACAGATTTCTGCATTACATCTTTTAACATGTTTGAAACTGTTATTAACATTAATGTTTCAAAAATGTTTCCATTCCATGCATTTTAGGTTTGATTTCAGACATCCGTGTACTTTGTGCCATGCACTTGGGCTGTACATTAAATAATTTCATATTTATTAAAAATATTATTATTACTATTATTATATTTATGCACATTATACCAGTCAGTAATTCCAGTCTATCTTAATAGAAGGATGAACACACACAAAAGAAGAACAAACAATTTATACTCAACAATTGATTACATCAGAAAGAAATATTACAGAAAAGGCATAATGTGAGGTGTGTATAAGAAAAGCATAATATATTTATTTTCATAATAACATTTATTTGCACAAGATAGAGAATTCCTTAATCTATTTTTCGACAAAGTTGCCACTATTGTTCAGGCATTTGGCATAGTGGCGAATCAACTTTTAAATGCTCTCCTCAAAGAAAGCTGCCACCAGTGAAGACATCCACTGCTCAACACCGTGTTTTGTTTAGTCACCGCTGTCAACGGGCCTTCATTTGAACTCACGTTTGAGGGTGAAGTGGTAGTCAGAAGTCTCGAGATCGGGACTGTACGTCGAGTGATTGAACTGCTCCAAACCGAATTGCTAAATAAAATTTGAGTAACACTAGCATTATAGGGAAGTGCAGTGCCATGAAGCAACTATGCCTTGACTGATCATTCTATGCGTTTTGTTTTTAATTTGTACGCCGAAGATATCTCAATTTTCACAGTATCGTAACGCATTGATGGTTGCATCTCTGGGAAAGAACTCAAGAACGGGAGTGCCCGTCTGTCCCAGAATACAGCACACCTGATTTTTCGTGCTGAAGTTGTTCTGAAGGTTTGTCGTTTGAGGGATCCTATTATGCTTCCGCCCCATCGACATTGTTTTGATTGTGTGACATGACACAACCAAGTTTTATCACCATTGTATGGGGAAAGAAACTTCAAAGCATTGTCCAGTCGCTTTGTGGACATCCGCAAGAATCTTCGGAAATCATCAGGAACTAGTTTGCTAAATGTAGCGCTTGTGATAATCTCATGCAAAATAGTTTTTGAAATTTGTGGAAACACTTCACAAAACATTGTTATTGTGAACTATCTGTTTTTCACAAATTGCTTCATTCAGTTGTTCAACACCACCATCAGTAACAACAGAAGGCCGGCCATTCCGTACTTTGTCATGAACATTGGATCGTCCATCATTGAATTGCCTCACCCATTTTCTCAGCATTCCATCTGCTATTATATTTTCACCGTAAATCTCTACAAGTTGACAATGAATTTCAAATGACTCATCATTCATTGCGTTCAAAAACCGTATTACGGAAGGCACTTCAAAGTCGGCGAGATCATAAATTGTCTTAAACATTTTGAACGACCTCTAACAACTGGAAACACAAAGCGATCTGGCTATAATGTCGTCATTGGACAGACAATAGACCAGAGAGCTTACTGGAACTGTGAAACTAGCGTTGCCATGGTGGTAAAACGAAAAGTGCTTTCTTTCGTAACACGTCTTGTACTTATCAGTAGAACCACTGATATGATTTGGAATCTTAAACGTTAATGTTTAAAATGCAGAAAGTCTTATCGATCTATACATTCTGTCTCCATCTTGAGTTATATACTTCGGAGGAACTGGAGATGTTGAATGATTGGACAGTCCTACCATGGCCTTACTGTAGGCAAACTTACTTGATGGTGAACAGCAAACAGGCTTACTCCGTGCATAAAGAGTGATCCGTCTTTTAAAATCTGATTATCGCTTAAGCTTAGTGTAGTGACTCACATTCGGTAAATCTTGGGTTCGAAACCCATCGACTGCACACTCTGACTTGGAATTTTTCATGGATTCTCCTTGATCATTTAGGCGATGCTGGAGAGCTCATTCTTCACGATTTCCTTTCCACAACTTCCATTTTAAATCACTTCATTATATTTCAAGTGTGCTTTTATGTTCATACATTGCTGCTGGATGCCACGGACGTATGCGTACTGTTAACGCTGTTCTCGGGGTTGAGGCGGCATTGTGGTCGCTGCCCATGCAGGAACGAGGATGTTCGACGGAATCCAAAACGTAGTGTTGGTGGCTAAGCAGTGGATGAAGGACTTTCAGACATTGATTAAGCAAATCCATGCGTCTCTGTAGCCCTCTCTGCCTGCGGCGTGTGGTATATTGTGGTTCCCTCACTTCATCCCTTCCTCCTGGAGGTGTTAGCGCAAATAGGTCTACATTGATCGCAATGCGTGAGGTGACTTACACTACTATTGACACTTTACCCTTTGACCTTTAGCCTGTGGTATATTGTGGTTCCCTCCCTTCATCCCTTGCTCCTGGAGGTGTTAGCGCAAACAGATCTACATTGTTTTCGTAAACTTCCACGGCCAATATTAAAATTATCTTGGTCCAGAGTTTCCGGTGTAGACCGCGTCTTAAGGCTAAAATCTGCCGACGTTTCGCCCATCTTATGATAAGGCTTCCTCAGGGCTAACTGCGTCTGGTCCGGCTGGCGTACCTTCTTATATACTGTAGTTGGGACATGCCAAGTACCGCCCTCCTGTGTTGTCATTGGTTATCGTTTGGCCAATGGCTGGGGTCGCTGCTTTCTGTATTCCTATTGGCTCGCTGGCCGCAAGGTGGGATGCTTTTTCTTAGCAGAGGTCTCCAGATGGTGTTCAAAATTTTACTCAAACACGGGATTAATACTCGGTACAGCACGGTTCGGAAGTTACAATCCACCCTCAGACCAGTAAAAGACAAATCCAACCCACTACTTAAGCCAGGAATTTATAAAATAACCTGCGATTGCGGCAAAGCATATATAGGTCAGACCGGAAGATCGGCAATCACACGTCGAAAAGAGCACATCAGAAGCCTCAAACTTAATCAGCCTGAAAAGTCCGCTCTCTCCGAACATGCTATTGAAACTGGCCATCACATTGATTTTGATAACATGAAATTATTGGTACCATGTGAAGACTACAAACATCGCATTATACGCGAAAGCATAGAAATAATTAAAGAAGAACATAAAGTTAACAGAGACAATGGAAAAAGTTTGAACACCATCTGGAGACCTCTGCTAAGAAAAGCATCCCACCTTGCGGCCAGCGAGCCAATAGGAATACAGAAAGCAGCGACCCCAGCCATTGGCCAAACGATAACCAATGACAACACAGGAGGGCGGTACTTGGCATGTCCCAACTACAGTATATAAGAAGGTACGCCAGCCGGACCAGACGCAGTTAGCCCTGAGGAAGCCTTATCATAAGATGGGCGAAACGTCGGCAGATTTTAGCCTTAAGACGCGGTCTACACCGGAAACTCTGGACCAAGATCTACATTGATCGCAATGCGTGAGGTGACTTACACTGCTATTGACACTTTACCCTTTGACCTTTAGCCTAATGTATTCTTATTATTTGTACAGCGAAACCTGCCATTCTGTAATACATTTTTATCCGAATAAATATTAAGTAGATAGAAGAATAGCATAATGGTTTGCAGAAGAACGATTAGATATAATATGTGAATGCAAGACATATCTTTACTTTCTCTACTTGCATTGAAGGTATTGCATTCCACACAAAATTTGGTACGAATATTTTACATTTTAGGATCTACTGATAAAAAAATTAGAAAAAGGTGTGTTTGTGTGTCTTGGCTAGGAACATGATAACCCAAACATGAAAATTTTGTTAAATAGCCAAACCACACTTTGCATGGCAAAATTTGATTTTCTCAAAAATGACTCCAACGATTTTTATTAAAATGCCGATAATAAAGATATTTACATGATAAATAAAATGCATATATTGAATATTTTGGGAATAGCCTCTGCAGAGCTCTTCATTCTGATGACTTTTCCAACTGGTAAACTGTAAGAGATAGACAAAATCTTACAACACAAAACATGTAGACCTCGTTAAAACATACAATTTATGTCATATACATTTTTGTAGCGTTTACCATTTCAGAGATATTCATTTTTATTGAATCAGTTTTGAGCTACTTAAGTAGCTTAAACGGAAATTTATCATTATTATTCCTTTTGTTTTACTCCTGACCATGCTAAATAAACCGAATTTCAATCACATAACAAAGAGCTTTTAAAATATTTGACTATTGCTTCAGCTAGTGTACTCCGTTATTTATTTTCTAATTATAAGGAACTAAGTAATACAACAATTTATGCTAATGTTTATCTTGATTAGTATGAAATTTAGATAGAAGCCCGGTGATCCGGTTTCCCCCGCAGCTCATTCCACAAATTGCTCCATCATCACATTTCCTATCAATTTCGCTTACATTTCATGTCATCCACTTCATGTTCATGCCCGGCTACGGGCCGACCCTTCGAAACAGGTTCTCCATTCTGTGGTTTCGGGTCGTTGGCTCCCCGACAGGCTTCTGACCCCTAGGCATTGACTTGTAAGTCCTAGGGAGGGTGTCAGTCCTACAGATACGGGGAGGATACGCCGATTACGAACGAACGAACTAGATAGGTGAATATGCTTTTGTAAGAATATTTTATAACAAAATAGAAAGAGAAAGTCAAACACATCAGATGTATTAAATCTTAGTTCCTGTAAACAGACACAGCGATGCACTCTCCTTAAGTAAGCTTTTCTTCATCGTTAAGTAGCTTGTTGGCTGTTAAACGATGACGCCGAAGTCAACAGGCCAAAAGAAACGAGAGAGGTTAAAAGCACGGGATTTTCCGATATGGGATGACTTAACCTGTCTTATCGTCTCAACAGAACAACAATTTGTTTAAGCGTGAAGAATTGGTGGCAAGTTTGTGCAATGGCGTCCCCATACAATGTAATATCGCAGTGTTGATGAAACCGCAGTGTCAATAGGGTCAAGAAGGGCGCCATGCTGGAGTTGTCGGGCCTGTTTGTTTTCATGCAGAAATGAAGCTGATTAGCCATATATTTTTTTAAGGTTTCTTTCGTCTGTCCTATAGAAGCATCTTCTTACTTTCACTCAGGTTACACAACAACTGCATGCATACCGTGCGATATGTGCTTCGGTTGTGAGAGGTCGATGGCAAAGTTTGGCAGACCTTCGCACTCTACGTCCCTGAGTATAGGTGCCTCTGCATTCACTTAAGTTTCTCCACCTGTCCTTTGACTTTACGGCCCTCATTTTCTTTACCAGCTTGCTCTCCTCCATAATTTTATACTCCTCCTGCAAACTAATGTGCTTCAATTATCTTCACTTTCTTATTGTTTCCCTCCTATGTAAGCTTTTGAATATTTTCAAGCATGTGTAAACCATCTAATTGCAACATTGTCGTATGCGAAACATTGTGCATGTAATGTATAATAGAGGCAATAAATGCTATCTTACTGTGTATCTACTTCGATGTGATAGTTGTCTTTTTCTCTTCGCCACACAGTTTTTCCACAAACCGTGCACATGATATACCATTTGATATGTTTTGTAAGACCTTAATTTCGCCGTGACATCAACGACTGTCAGTACTGACTATGTGTTTTACTTCCGCATTTTTAATTTCAATACGTAACTTATTGGCTTAGATAGTAAAGGATCATTGGTTTCGTAGAAGCTACTTAAATTCTGTCGATACAAAATTCGTTATAACGAAGTTTGCCCACTCAAGGTTACGCCTTCCAACCCGTGGTTTTCGGGAAGACGAACACATATGTTCTGTGTACTAACATTGGAAGTACTAGCCAAACTACCGGGGATCGAACCGAGGAGTTCCCGAATGTAAGTCACAGACCTTACCGTTTGAGCCCCCTCGCTCGGTAATATGTTTATAAAATATTCACATTTAATGAAAATAGTCATTTTTCGTCACACTTGGTAAAGGAAAGAGTTTTCACTTAAACATAATTTCCGTTAGAAATAAATTGGATTTTCTAGATATTCTATTTGGGCAATTTTCTAAGAAACACATTTATAAAACCTGAGAACGGATAGGAAACGCGTCTGAAAATTCCCACCATCTTTTCCAACTGTTGAGAAAATGTAGCATCTTTCTATACGTGAAATAACATGCATAATTAAATACTTGTATTCCTAAAGAATTCATTTTTAAGTTTTATTAACCAAGAAAAATAACGAGTAACTTTATTTTATTTGTTTCTAGTTTGTTTTATAATTTATAAAATATTTAAATTAACTGTTATTTCTTTTATATTATTTAAGAATAGTTTATTATTAAAAATGACAAAAATCTTAAAGGCTATTGTGTTTAAATTGATGAAGGGAACCAACTCTAAATTGTTGAAGTATAAGATACACTGTCTTATATATCTAATGCGTAATATTCATTCTTCCTGCAGATTTTCATATTTTGACAAATTTGTCTCCAATTCGTGAATACTTGCAATACTACTAGCCGCATCTCGCAAAGGGCACGAAGATACCTGCCATAAAGATGTGAGAGAGATTTTAAATGAGCTAACAGCAAATTTAATTCAAAATGTTTTTATACATTTTAATAATATTATTTTCTTTAACACACTGATATGTAGAACATATATTGTTTTTCACCTAAACTTCGATCTAGCCAGGTGGCTTAGGCATTTCGTATGAAGCTGGTATTCGGGAGGTCCATCTTTGACCCATGGTTTTCCCGGGTCACTAGGCACATGATGGAGAGGTTTCTTCATTCCCCCGAACTTACTCTTATTTACCCTTTATTTCATCTCTATTTCATCCAACCAGTCTCTCTCATGGCGAGGTCTGTGATGGTGTCCTTCCGTGGTGGTGACTATGCACTGAAAATACAGCTCTCGGGGGTGGGATGATGTTGAAAGCCGTCTGTAGGCCAAGGGAGTTTGGTCAGACCTGGGGTGCGGGCTCCTAGCGCTCCCTGAGCCCGGATGAAAAGTGCTTGAAATACGTTGGGGACCCTCCACGGTGACTCTTCGTCCTGTTTCCGCCGCCCATTTAAATTATTCTAATCTCATCCTATTCTCTTGGATTTTTTGTAGTGTTTAACGCCCACTTTTATTGCTTGTGGCACCGCAGGCTATAACACTGGTGATGCATGGAATGAAGATGGAGCAGCGGTGGAATGCGATGGGGGAAACCGGAGAAGAGGGAGCAAACCCGCTCTTGCACCGCTTTGGCCACCGTAAATTTCACATGCGGTCACTTGGGATTGAACCCGGGCTGTCCTCTTGGGGTCTGACGTACAGTAAGTCAATGGCTGTATTGCGGAATGTCTCTAACGATATTAATTAAAATGCTGTATATTTGTATCACAAATAAAATGTTTATCTTGAATTTTCTGGGAATAGCTTCAGAAGACCTGTTCATTCTGGACTAATTTCGATGAATGTTGTGTAGATAACTGGTAAACTGTAAGAAATAGACAAAAATACAAAACATGTAGATCTCCTTTAAATAAACAATTTATGTCATACAATTTTTGTTGGGCGATGCCGTGACGGTGATTAGTCAGTTCGCCTCTCATCCCAAGCGGCAGCATGTAATGGACGAAGCGGTTGTCTGGGTAGGTTTCCTCTGATCCTCCAGTTTCCCCCACCACTCATCCCACCAATTGTTCCATCATCACTTTTCTTACCTGCCATTTTGCTTTTAATTAATGGCATCCAATTCCTCACGCTCATGCCTATGGGCCGATCACTCGTTCTAGGTTCTTCATTCTGTGGTTGCGTTCCGTTGGCTCCCTGACAGTTTTCGACCCTTGGCCATCCGCCAAGACCTAGAGGTGTCAGTCCTACATATGGGCAGCCTAAGTCGATTACGAGCGAACATTTTTGTTGTAGAGGTGGCCGTTTCTTTGCTTTTAGTTTCAATTTTAAACTACGTAACTTTTCTCAAACGTGGTCAACTTTCGTTTCATCTCTCATGTGTTTTACTGGAAATGTAAAGCGAACCGAAATTCGGTTGTTCACATTTCAACCAGCTTCTAAAAGACTATCGTTTTAGTCTAGTGTATTCCCTTCTGTCTAGAAGGAAGCAACTAATAGGATAACTTCTATTAGCGTTTATCTTGACTAGCATAATGTAGATAGAAGAATAATGTTTCGTAAGAACCTTTTTTGCAGAACAGATAGAGAAAGTCACGTAAATGCAACACATCAGAACGTTTTTCGTTTCTTACTTTAAAAGGATAACTAAGGATAACGTTGCAGAAAATCCTTATTCTGGATGCGCTTTAGAGCCTTTCACAAAAACTTCTTCACAGGAATTTTGTTTTACAATGTTTTGGTGAGCATTGTGATGCATTGTAAAAATATTTTTATAATAAAATGATATGAATTATTTACTTTAAGAACATGTATGTTTTTTTTCCCCATAGGTAACGAATTTGAACTACTTTTTAACTGAAGCTACAAATGGACAGACACATGCTTATTCAGGTAGGCCCAGTTTTAAGCCTTTGTTTTCTCGTAGTTTCCCCCCCCCCCAACATTTTAATTTAAATCTGGCCTATCGAGTACTACAGAGGTATATCTTCGTTTTAGTCCTCTCAATGAGCGAAACCCACATCACCGTTTCGCGATAATCAAGAGAGGAAAAATTAAACTAGCTCAGCCAATTCGCCATTTAGCGAATTTAACTTGAAACAGCCCCGTTGGGTTCTGCAACTCCTTTAAGGGCATGTATAACTGACATTTTATGCAAAATCATTATATATTGAATGTTTAATTTTAATCTTATAAAACTATTTAAAAGTTCCAAATATAAAAAAAGTATAATTGGCCACCAGCTGACATTTTTAAATGCTTTAACTGGAGCTACAGCAAAGCATTAGAAGTGAAACTGTATTGGAAACGACAAAAAACTTCAGTGCGACGAGATCTTATTCACATCATACAATGTACAAACGAAGCTGTAGTAGAAAGGCAACAGTCAAGCAGAAAAGGGCAGAAAACGCAGCTGCAGAGGAGAGGAAAAGGAAAGCTGAGGGTCCACCCAGCAACCTGGTGGATTTTAATGTGAGCCCTGCATTCAAATCTTTCCTCGTTTTCTCGCTATTGATATTTTCAGCATTTTTCTTCCTGTAAGATGCTTCTTGCGGAGCAGTTTTTCTGTTACACAAATAAAATTTGTTGTACATGTTCACATGAATAAGAATTGCCTTATGTTTTACTGTCAGATGTATTTAAGCATATGTTTTCTATTTTCAAACATAAAAATTATATTTTTATGACAAAAAGGCACATTTCTGACTTCAAAAATGTTGGAGCCTAAACCGATTTCAAAAAATAGATGCAATCTATTGGGAATCTTAGGTTAAAATATTAGATCAAAATGTTAAGTTTTTTGTCGCAATTGACTTTTTTAGTGACGTGACAAAAACATAAAGAAATTTAACCATAACCTCAAACGATTAACCTCAATTTTCAAACACAAAAATTATATTTTTATGACAAAAAAAACTCACATTCATAACTTAACATTTTTTTAGAATCTAACCAAAAAAGGCACAGAGAAACGTAGGAGAATTTCAGAAAGAAAATGTATTGTGAACTTAACGTTAAAATATTAGACCAAACATTTTAATTTTTTGTCTCAAGGGACTTTTTATTGACGTGACCAAAAGATAAACACATTTGATTCTAACCTCCAAACCATTGGAGAAAAATGAATGAAATTTTCAATCTAACTTATTTGCATTATATTACGTCTGTGGATAAATTTAAAAAAGTTAGCATAATTAGTTTGGAATTTCAAACTTTCAGTCCTACATGCCCTTAGTGCACGAAGGAATATCGGATGAAACCAAATGCTGTCCACTTGGTTTAGTAAACATTAGATTACGTCCACGAGATATTCAAGAATGTTGGTTATGGTGGTTTAAAGCAGCAGAAAAAGTAATAGTTATATACTAAATTCCCTGAAGATACTATACCATTTACCAAGGAATTCATCTAGAGCATTAGCTTTAATGATAATTGCTCATCTCCTGACACTACAGCTGAAGTCGTAGAAAGCGCTCTTTCTGCAAACGTTATATCATATCTGGCATATAGTATAGCAAATGGTCGTATATTTCAGCTGCGGCTCTACTTTGGCACAGCAGCGGATCCAGATTAAAATGTAGTCAATTTTATTTCGGTGCGTTTTATCTGAGCATATGCCGCTGTAATAAATATAGACAATGCTTGGCAGCTGAGGAGTTTAGCGGTAACGAACCTGATTGCGCAGAAAAACCTTTAACCTTCCACTCACTGCCGGTACAGCTCTTTAAACTGTAATGTAGCACATTCCAACAGTTGCTGTCATGTTTCTGCTTTCGAATATTTCATGTTATACATACTTTTTACAAATTAACAAACATTAACCACTAATAAATCAGACATTTAACACTCGCAATTATGTACTTCTGACTTGAATGTGAAAGAACGGATGTTACAAATCAAATTTATTAAAAGTTGGAATTAGTTACAGTTGAGTAAGGTGTCCGAAATAATATCTTATGTTTTTTACATATAAGAAGAATGAATACACTTCGAACACAATCGTTTTATAAACGAACTCCACTGAACACAAAACTCTTATTTTTGAAGTTACAATATCTTATTCTATTTCTCAACATAATCACTAATATTATCAAGGCATTTATTATCATTTAGTATCACGTAGGTCATCTCCTTAGCCGGGTACTAGCGCAGCTGCTTACCAAGCAGGAGACCTGGGTTCAATTCCCGATACCGGCGTGGGATTTTTTACCCCGCTGGGAGACCTGGTGCACTCAGCCTCGTGAGGTCCCTGGGGGACCAATTGAGGAGCTACTTGATGGAGAAGTAGCAGCTCCAGGACATGAGGACCGCATTAACCGGCGATGACCATGTCTCACCCTCCAATACTGCACCCCATCCATGACATCTGTCATGGACCGAGATGGGGGACGCAGCTGCAGGGCGGTAGCAGTAGATTCCTTGTGAGCTGTCGTACCATGGAGTTATTTATTTATTATTATCACGTGGTACTGGTGTTTCAATGCCTATGTTATACTGCTCCACCGCTAAAGATTTGAGTCAAGGTGTTGAGGTTTTCACCTGTTGCGAAATCTTTACCAACTAAAAAAATCATGCATGGTGACCAAAGTGAAATATCGATTTTTCTGAATTGCTTTCAATTTCTTCATAACGATTGATGAACTTCCACTCTGATCTTTGTCGGGCACACTGGTTCTTGATTACTCGTAAATTATGCGCTATTTCCTCATAAATACTCCTGTATATTGTATATCAATTAACTTTAAATGTAGTTCAACAGAACCATCGAGGATAGAGCATCTATCAAACTCGAAGAAAGGTGTTGCGTTCACCATCTCTGATAGACTGTAGTATGTAAGTGTGTTGCCTGCAGTGAAGAGTGTAAACAGCCCTGCACCTCTCATGCGACCTTAACTCGATTGGGGCAGCCTATTATAATCGATGTGAACTGGAGGGGTGATTCGGATACCGCCTATATGAAAGTGTTTCACTACGATTGAAAAAGAAACACTAGAACATTAAGATATAATTCTGCCTGCTATAAGAATGCATGAAGAATGAATGCGTGCCTGTGTAAACTGAATACAGCTAGAAATTTGTTTCTGACTTTTAATAAGACGAAGAAAATAAAAAAATATTTGTGTTTATTTCATTGTATATGTAATTTTTGCACTCAAATTCATCATATTGCTAACTTAAAGAGTACTCGGTTAGTGATCATGTAGCTTGTAATATTACCCTTCGGCAGTTCAACAATGTTTTGGCGCGGTGAAATTATCTGCCAATTCTGTGGCTAGAAATTATGCTCGAGAAACTGCTGAGATTGGGGCCACCTTTGTCATTAACAAAATAATCTGCTGCTTTCCATTATAGGCCTATTTACGCACGCCAGCATACATACAGCTGCAGTATCGGTGATTTTTGTGATCTGGCACAAATTATCAGTATAAATAAACAATTGTTTACGAAAATCACAAACCGCAAATTTTTATTGCTTTGTCACTGAATAATATAGCGAGATTCAGCAGCCCAAGAGGATCTAGTGGGCCTTGAGCTTTTGTAATACTTTTATTTAATCACTGTTAACTTAGTAAACTGTTGATGGTTAACTCACCTAATTGTACGGTCGATAATGTTTAATTAAGTAAGCATTTTAAATACCCAAAAATTATAAACAACTGTAATAATATATTTTATATCTCGTCCCAAAGACCGGAGACATAAGTCTTGCAATATTATTTACTTATAGTAAGATTTAAGAACGCGTGTTTATTCCTAGATAGGTCACAGAAATTATAGGGGAGAAATGTAGTACGAAGTGTTACAAAAAGTTAAATATTTCCGTATTAAATGTACATCACAGTCATCAGCAACAATAGCAGCAGCGTAAAAAGTTATAATGTATTTGTTTGTCAATGACTGTCTCTAGCGGTAATTCTACATTGGTTCATTAAATATTATTTTTTGTAACTCTACGTCCACTGCATATAAACAGCAATTTGTATCTTATGAACCCTGTATTAAAATGAGAAGAGAAATTAATGAAAGCTGTATATATAGAGATTCTACATTCTCCACTGACCTGGATTATTAAAAACCTGTCAAAATAAAGAAATAAAGCAAATAAATATAAAATAATTAAATAAAACAATAATGAATATAGAAGCAATTGGAAATAGCACTTGGAAGAAATGAAAGAAAATAGAATATCAAGTTACAGATCCTTAGGATATAGAAACCCAGAACGACACAAAAAAGATGGACTCAACAGGATTTTGGAGTTAGTACAGGCTAAACATGTCTAACTCGTGAAGGAGAGGATTAAAAATTGTAATGAAAATTTAAAACTTGCTCGAGCTCATAATATCGTTATGTCCTCTTCTTTATCAACATCTTCTTACTTCTATTTCTTCTTCTTCTTCTTTCTCGGCGGTTCTCAAAGATTATGTAAGTTTCTTTCACATATTCTGCTACGATTAGTGATACTAATAAATAAATAATTTATAAACACGATAATTTTATGCCACATTTAAATAGAAGTTTCTATATTATAAAATAAAGTTTATAACTTGAATTAGGACACATTGCTGGTGCTACTGCACTGATTCTTGTGCAAACATATTACTAAAGACGCCTGCAAATATTGTGAGAAAATTCACATTTCCATATTGAAGCGAGAAGAAATCTTCGCAACTGCTTACAACAACTATTCAGAAAGCCATCGCCAATAAACCTTACATCTAACAAGAACAGGATGAATACATGAAGGAAATGTTCTAGAAACTTGTCTTTTAACGTGAACAGATAGACAATTTTCAGCCCAGTTCCAGTAAAGTCCATACAAAATCAACACAGAGGAAGAGTCTTGAGTTGGAAAATTTCAAACAAATGACACCAAACATGTTATTATGGAAGAGTCTGAAAATCAGAGCTTACATACGTCATTTATATAAGTGTACTGTCTGTCGACAATATCTAAGTAGGGAAGACAAATCCAAAAGTCAAGATGAAGACGATCTCAGCAGTTAAGCAAGATTCAGCAAAACTCATCCAGAATAAAAAGGTCTTCAGAGGCTATTCCCAAAAAATTCAAAGTATACATTTTATTTTGAATGTATATATCTTTAATATACGGAATTTTAATCAAAATTCGTTAGAGCCATTTTCATAAAACCAAAATTTTCGAAAATTTTTCCATGTAAAGGGTAGTTCGGGATGGGAGGATTTTCGTGTCGCATCCTTGGAAGAAACCAACCCTACATACCAAGTTTGGTATTTACCGGTCTTTTCGGTTTTGAGCTATGGTGTTCACAGACAGACTCAGACACGCACGCACCTTGTCCAAAAATACCTTTTTTGGATTCAGGGGGACCCAAAATTTGTATTTCCGGTGACATCTCGGTATTGGATTTTTGGGTTGTATACAATACCTTCTCTATCCACTACGTATATGGTATATGTGGGCTAGAGAAGGTAATAACATAGCTTTCTGCAGAAGTTTCACTAGGTTCCCACCTTAAATCAACGTAGCATGAAAGTTGTACAAAATATCTACTTACATAGGTAGAGTCAGACTGAAAAAAACTGAAAACTTCAATACCATAGCCGGGATTTGAACCACTGATCTCCCGACCTCTAGCCGGTTGCTCTGCCACTGAGATAACATGGCAACATGCCGGCATACCATTGAATCTTTCAGCTGACTCACATGTTTCCCGGTAAACCACAAGGTGTTCTCGAATTATTTTTAGATAACAACCTCAATTACAACTTACAATGTTGTAAGTACTTAAGTCCCAGGATTCATAGTATAGCTAATAATTATGGTCAATTGGTATTGGATTAATTGTTTTTTCACATAAGCTGTGTGTAGGACTCTGTGAAAAAACAATTAATCCAATACCAATTGACCGTAATAGTTGGCTATACTTTGAATCCTGGGACTTAAAGTACTTGCAACATTGTAAGTTGCTATTGAGGTTGTCATCTCAAAATAATTTGCGAATACCTTGTGGTTTTTCAGGGAACATGCGAGTCAGTTGAAACATTCAATGCTATGCTGGCATGTTGCCGTGGTAGCTCAGAGGCAGAGCAACCGGCTAGAGATTGGGAGATCCGTGGTTCAAATCCCGGCGATGGTATTGAATTTTACAGTCTGACTCTACCTATCCAACTGCTGTCCTACACACGGCTAGTGTGTAAAAACAATAGTATTTCACTATCAGCTTAAAGTAATATGTATAGCCTTGTTAAATATTTGTGAGCTACTAAATAAAATTAAACATTTTTGCTCTAAATCATTAGGCCACTAATAGTTTGGAATTTGTAATACCAGAATAACAATCTTCCTATGCTAACATTGATCTGCTGTACAACAAGTAACAATTTATGGACTCGGATCATTCTCAGCTCTCCTCTCAAATGAACGCTTCTAAATGCTTTGCAGCCCTTGCACACTGCTTGTCGGTTGATTTATGAAACAGGGAGGGTTAATCAACAGAAGCAATGCCTTCTGGATTGTCCAGTTTCGTAATAGAGCCTCTATGTTTCTCCCTTGTTAGGCCGATGAAAAGGTTACAATGAGCACTTCATCAAGGGAAATGTCCATAATTTAACGGATCCGCCTTAGGATTTCTTATGGCACCGTGAATTAAAATCCCAACACATACCTTTAATTTTAACTTCTAAATGTGGCATTACGCTATCATCGCATTCTCCATTTCTTCTTTTATTCCTGGTGTATGTTCTCCTTCATCTTCTTCTTGATTTAGGTGGAAACCAAGCAGCACGTAGTACGGGAGTATTCAGTCACGTAGCAAAGCCAGCATTTGCTCAATTATGGTGATGAACGACATTTTAATTTCCCGAAAGTGTGCGGGAGGCGGAGTGCAGAAGGGGGAGGTTGTAATTGTGCTGCTGCGACAGCGATAGCCCCGGGATTGATTCTAACACGCTCAGCGTGAATAAATTGCAGTCGCGGTGAATTATTTATTGCAGAGACTGTACGGAGAGAAAGAGAGGTAGTTTACGACTTAAACCTAGGCCGCAGGGCTCTTCTATATAACGTAAACGGTGGCAGGTTCTGTAGACAAAGAACTTGAATCGAATGAGTATCAGAGATATTCCAAGATAAGCACTCATGTGGTAATTAACTTATACACATCTCCACAGTTGTTTAAATTGTCACACACATGTAATAATCTAATTTTTGAGGTAGCCCTGATTTGGAATAAGTTATTGATATTCAATAACGTATATACAACTGCAGCAATCTCTAAAATTTTACTTCACATGTGCATGAAACAATTATTAATTTATCTTAATTTGTGTAAACAAATGCAATTAAATTTGTATGAATTATAATTACTATTTTCAGTGTATTCACTGGTTAAAAGTGAACAACTTTATTGGCTTTTTATCTCGACAAAATTTTAATAATGATGACACTATTATAGAGCGAATAGTCAACATCTGAATTGATGACTCTGTTATAGAGCAAATCTGTATCGTAACCAAATAGCTTTGAACACCTGCTGAAGAGTGCGCAAAATCATACTGGAGAGAAAGAGAGACCGGTGTTAATAGTCTGAATGCGAGTTACTTCTAAGCATTATTACGAATATAAGAATTCGTATCAACGCCTTTTGTGAGCGTTAATGCTTAAAGAGCTTTGTAAGAATGCCTCTCGCTGTTGAAGGTGAGCTATTCTACAAATGGATATTGCTTCAATCCGCTTGTTGATGCAGAAGCATCTTGGAACCAGAGTTTTTCTTAATCCCCAAGCTGCAGTATAATACAACATTACTAAAGTCCCAGCTGTGGGTGTTACTTCAATCCGCTTGATGAAAGTGACATAAGAATCTAGGAACCATATATACTAGTAAACTACAGCTGTGGAAATTGCTTCAATCCGCTGGATGAAAGTGACATAAAAATCTAGGAATCAGTCCCGAAGCTGCAATACAATACAGCAGTAGCAAACTTCCAGCTGTGGGTGTTGTCTCCATCCGCTTGATGAAAGTGGCATACGAATCTAGGAACCAGATGTCATATTAATCCTCCAAGCTAGAGAAAATACAGCAATACTAATCTTCCAGTTGTTGATAATGCTTCACAGCACTTGTAAGTGACAGAAGAATCCAAGAACCAGAGTTCTACTTATTCCCCAGGCTGTAATACAATGTGGCAATATCAAATTCCTAGCTGCGGATGTTGATCAATCCACTTGATAAAAGTGACATAAAACGTAGGAACCAGCTAAACCCCTAACTGTGGATGTTGCTTCAATCCGCTTTTATGAAAGTTACACATGAATTTAAGTTGTGAGTTACCACATTTCAATAAAATAGATACAACAGCATTACACTCCCAAATGTGGGTTCTGCAACAATTCACTTGATAAAATCGTAATAAGAATCTAGAAACTCAAGCTGTAATACAATGCAGCAGTACCAAACTTTCAGCTGTGAATGTTGCTCAAATCTGCGCCATGTAAATATATAGGAACCGTTCTTCTTGATCTCTAAGCAGTAATACAATGCAACAGTAGCAATCTCTCTTCAAATGTGGATTTCGCTTCAATCCACATTATGAAAGTGACGTATCAATCTAGGAAGCAGAGTTCTTCTTGATCCCTGCTCCTCAAAGTGATTCTTGCACCATTCACGTGATGAAAGTAAGATACAGGGACCTAGAAAACAAGAATTATTTTAGCCCCTAAACTGCACAACAATAGTGGTATCAAACATACTGCTGTAGTATTTATTCAATCCGCATGATGAAGCAAGAATCAAGAACTAGCAACCTGGGGTTTTCTTTGTCCCCAAGCTGCAATACAATATACTGGTACAAAGTCCCAACTGTGGAAGTTGCTTCATTACATATGATGAAAACGAGACTTAAGAACATCAGAGCTACATGTTCTTGGTCCCACAAGCTACCATAAAAATGCAGGGGTACTAAAGTCGTAACTACAGGTGTTTTACAAGCAAGTGATGTTTCATTAAATGACACTGCGAATATTGCGAGCATGTAATGCGAGAAACATGGTTTTGCGATTGTGTAAAGACATGCATCACACAAGCTAATGACATGTAGCAACGACGGGATTCACTGTCCATTCATCTATCACCGCAATGACAATGACGCATCGTCCTTTATGAAATATTGCTTGTTCTCTGTGACATGCGACTGAAGTAATGCATTCTTTTGCTGAATGCGTTTGAGAGAGTCATTTAACCTATGCGACACCGTCAGATCTATGGAAGCAGAATCCATAGCTTTATCTACCAGAACAATGATCAGATGGTTTTAACTGATGAATATTTTAAATTTAATCCGAAAAATTAACCTTCAACACTAAAAAATTTATATTAAATCGACTTGATATAAAGTAACTTCAAAGTATGTGATTGTTGCTATGAGAAATATTCAATATGGAATTTATTAGCGAATGAATTGACTAAACATGAATCACATTTTATTATTGATGAAATTATTATAATGCATTGTGAAATTCATTTTAAATGCTACTGAATATGCATTTTGGTCATATATTATTATTAGTTATTAACTATCATTATTATTATTACTATTACTATTATTATCATCACCATTATTAAAGAATATTATATATATATATATAAATAAGGGCAGTTCATAGAATTAGCTTAATGGAAACACACACAATAGCGCACAGACAATATATAAAGTTCAGAGATAAAGGCTTGACTCTCAACCTGTGGCTCAATTTGGATTTCTGTGGACCAAGAAGATTAGCTTTAATTATACTGTTTCCCAAATCCGGCACTATATATTTAATTTTCTACTCCTTCATTTTCCTTCCAATGTTTAATTTTCTTCAAGAAGATTAAAAGTTGCATTGAGGTTTATGAAGAACACCCCCCCCCCCCGTTTTGTCACCAGCAAGGCAGTGACAACTGCATACTGGAAGAGCAGACCAACATAGGTGCAATTCAGACTCTGGCCTAAAGGTATTTTAGATTGCATTATCTTGTTTTTGCTTTTATTTCTTTTTACATAATAGGTACCTTATATTTATTCCGGTCAACCAGACAATTTTTCATCTACGTTGAAAAAGTTACCGATTGAGAATTGAAAAGAAATAATTTAACACCTTGAATACCTAAGTTTGTCGATACTTTCATTCCCTGAGTCGATTCGAAAATTATTTCATTCATTCAATGATTACATCTGTGTAATTCAAGGCAGAAGTAAACAAAAATAACATTTCAATTAAAATTTGAAAACATCACCATATCGAATTCGGTAATGACTCTTAATGCTTTAACTTTCTGCAATTTGAAAACAAGACAATTATGAGATTATTATACTTCTGGTACAGCAGAGAATGTTGAAAATGAATCATATTAAGAAATTTTTGTTAGGAAATCTTAAAATTAGTGTCATCAAAATTAGCTATATTGTAAGAATCATTTCTTTAAAAATAAATATAAGCCTACAAATTAAACTTTCTTCTACATAGCACTTATTTACTAAGTATTACTTTAACATTTAAAAATCATTCTGCATAACCTGCTTTATACCTATTTCTCAAAATATTGTAGATAACTATAGAAGAAAGGTTATTCGACCATTAAATTTTACAGTGATTTATGAAAAGTCTAATCTTATAGGGTGCATTCGCCAAATGTCTCACCGATATTGAAATAAAATTAATTACAAAGGAAACGTCCGGAGTAATCAATTACTTACTATACCAATTATAGCTGCCCATAGCATAGTGGTAATTATACTACATTTGGAGACCCTTAAAACTCTGTTAAACGCAACTGTAAACGACAATATGCACATTGTTATCTAGAATGGGGAAGATTCAAGTTGCTCAACACCCAACTGCATTAGTTATACAATTTACATATTGTTGTTTACATAATACGGTGTGTTTACACCAATATTCATAAACATGTTTAATAATAGGTACGTGCAGTTAAATGGTATAGAATACTCATTATGCTATACCTGTGTTTCCTGTTCTATACATTATTTATTACGCCACAAGCCATAAGGCTCATCAACATGTACAACTACCACTATGAGCAACTAAAATTGGTGCAGTAAGTATTGATTATGTCTGACGTTCCATCGATATTAATTTAATTTCAATATCGGTGAGAAACTTCGCGAATGAACCTTCTTAAATTAGTAGTTACATTACCTTGGCCAATAAAAGAGATCTGATGTGTTCCATTCATCTCTGTAAGGAATTATTGTTAAGAATTTTATTATTTTACATCCTTTCTACTAACCGAATACACATCAGCAAAAATTGTCTTACAACTTGCTTCCTTGGATGTACAAGGGAAATAAAGGAATACCTAGGCTAAAGCGATAGTCAAATCTTTTAAATCCATCATATTGTTGAAATCTATTTCTTTTACATGGCCAGAAGTTGAGAAATTCCCGCAAGAGAAAAGTTTAAGTATTTTAAAACTCCGCAAAAAATGTATAGGATATAAAGTGCATATTTCAACGAGATCTACATATTTTTGTCTATCTCTTACGGTTTACCTGTTTTACAAACTTCATCCTGAATGATGACGCCTTTAGAAGCTATTCTCAGAAAATTCAATATATACATTTTATATGTCATGAAAATATTTTTATATACAATATTGCAATAAAACTCTTTAAAGAGACTTTTGAAATAATCAAAGTTATCGAAAAATCTTCATGTTAACGGTAATTTGGGGTGAGAATTCTCAAAATCTTCGTGTCGCATCTTGGAGATACTTAAATACCAAGTTTGGTATTTTACCAACTTTTCGTTTTTAAGTTATTGTGTTCACAGACACACACACGGATCTTTTTCTGTAAATGCTTTGTATGGATACAGGAGATCCTAAAATGGCCAGGAGTTGAGAAATTCTCGCAAGAGAAAATATTGAATAATCGTGAAAGTATATAAGTTGTTCTATTAAAGCTGAGGCACTATCCTGTAAACCTAAGTTTAAGTATTTTAAAACTAAACCAGAACAAGGAATATCTTAGAAATAGTCAACTCTACGAAAAAATGTATAGGGTATAAAGTGCATATTGTAACGAGATCTAAATTGTTTGTGCATTAAGTTGTTGCCTATCTCTTACGGTTTTCCAGTTATGCAAACTTCATCTTGAATGAAGACGCCTTCAGAAGTTATTCTCAGAAAATCTAAATGTTCTAAATTTTCCATGTAAAGGATGGTGTGACTTGGGAATTTTTCTCAAAATCTTCGCATCTTGGAGATACTTGAATACTAAGATTTGTATTTTACTAACTTTTTAAGTTATTGTGTTCACAGACACACGCAGACCTTTCTCTAAAAAAATGCTCTTTATGGATACAGGAGACCCTAAAATGTATATTTCTGGTAAAATCTCGTTATCAAATTGTTGAGTGAATACAATATCTTCTCTTACACTATATACATAGTACGTGTAGAGAGATTGAAAATGACGTGCTCACTTCATTCATAATTTCTTCAGCAAACGTCTAAGGACATTTTGCACTCAAATTACGTGAAGAACGAGTGCTGCTTTAAAATACCGATGTATCCAAGTATCCATCCCAACCTCAGGTTATCTTCGTCTTCAGAACCAATCGCTATGGCGTGCTTAACAACCGTACTCTTGTGGGCGTTGCTGATTGGCGGGAAAACTGTGACATGGCAAGCTGATTTGTGACCTCCACGTGCATAATGTAATTTGTTGCCGCCATATGCCGCCTTTTGAGGTTCATTAATGTTAACAGCTGGTAAAGGTCCGTTACCACTTCCAAGATGGATGTGCGCATGCGTGTGTTCTTGACGGACAACGGATCCACCACAAACAAAACACGGTGCTGTCATGCTACAGGTTTCATTGAGATCAAGATACGGAGTTACTCATCAGCTGGGCTCGGATTCTAATGACGCCATTTTTTAATTGTGTCACTATAGACTTGCCAAACTATACATAAATCTTATCATAGGTCCCAGGTTTTAAAAATCTGATATGTTCCATTCACATGACTTTCTCTACTTCTGTGTAACAAATTATTGTTAGTAAGCTTATTCTTCTATTTACTTCATGCTAATCGAGAAAAAATTAACAGAAATAGTCTCATTACCTGCTTCCTTGTAAGTAGAAGCAAAATATGGGAGTATCATAGGTTAAAGTGAAGTCAAAAGCTGGTTACTAGGTGACTGAAGTTTCTTTGTTTGTATGGACACTAGTTGACAAATTCCTGTATGAGAAAAGTACAAGTTTTTTAAACCTGAAACCAAACACAAGGACTATCTCAAAAACGATCAACTCCTCCAAAAAAAAATGTATATAACATAAACCGTGTGTTTTACTGTGCTCAACATTTTTTGTGTGGTAAGTTTTTTTCCATTTCTTACGGTTTAGCAGTTATGCAAAATTTAGTAAAATTCATCCAGAATAGAGTAGTCTTCAGAGGCTATTCGCAGAAAATTCAAGATACATATTATTTGTCAGGTAAATATCTTTAATACACGACATTTTAATCAAAATCGCTAGAGCTATTTTGGAGAAAATAAAAAATTTCGAAAAAAGTTCATGTAAAGGGTAGTTGGGGTAGGGGGATTTTCTTGAAAATCTTCGTGTCGTATCCTTGGAAGATACCAAACTTAAATACCAAGTTAACTACACACATGGACCTTTTTCCAAAAATGCATTTTTTGGATTCAGGGGGACCTAAAACATGTATTTCCGGTGAAATCTCGGTATCGAATTTTTGATTGCATTTCAATACCTTCTCTATACATGATGTACATAGTACGTGTAGAGAAAGTAAAAATACTCATTTTTTGGGTCATTTTGGTACCTTCATACCATATTTTAGATTTTTTTTAATTTTAATAATTATTTTGACATTTCCTTCGTGTTTGCGCCTTTGTTTAGTCATTTTTTAGATTTAAATTTGTGTGTATAAAATGTTTATATAACATTTAAACATTCAAATATCCAACATTTCACTATTGAACTAAGAAATAAAAGAAACTTTCTATATTCTTGCTCAAAATTTTAATATGTTCCATTCACATGACTTTCTCTACATCTCTGTAGCATTTTTTTGTGACTTAGAGTCATTTAACCTTGTTGGTTATATCGGATGATGAGTCAAATTGGTAGCATGATGCACAAATGATCTCGGGATCCATGGAGTTTAAAGTTACTCGACTTTCGTCTTCACAGGTTAAGGGAAAAAAACCTTATCCAGATAACTCACCCTAAGCGAGATTCAAACTCACGACCTGTTGAGTGTAGGGCAGACACGCTACCACCACACTATTCAGGTGGTTGATAAGCTTGTTCTTCTATCTAGTTCATTTTAATCGAAATAAACATTAGCAAAAATGTGCTTCTTATTTTTGATTCAACTATTTCATTTAATTTATAAACAGCTATTGGTAAATTCTTACATCTGAGAACAATCTCAAATTCATAATTCATTAAGCAGATTAAAAATACTGCTCAAGCTGTCTGATATAACATTTGTCATCGCATTTGTTCCTTATCACCTCACTTGAACAGCTATGATCTATTCATGTTGCCACCAATTAGGTATGGAGAAGCTTTTCTGTTTTTCATGTCTAGTGTAACTCATACAGTGGACGAAGTCGCTCCTGAATGTCAACTTCTTGAACTGTCAGATAACAGTACTTCATTTTATGAACTTATGATAAGTATGCACAATTGAAGTAGATTGTCGGAGTGAAGCGATTCGATCCATTTATCTTGGATTAATTGTTGGTAGCACTACCTTATCTATTGCATTCTTCTTCTGTAGGTTGTAAATCGTTCTCTGGTTCATTGTAATCGTAAGATTTATTTAAAGATAATTTTGTATCAAGCTGCAGTCTTCTGAATTGTCAATATTTTGTTATTGAGAACGTTAAACACATATGCGTAACACAGGCTCCACTTCGAAGAACACTCACTTCACGTTGCGTTATCCAACATCCTTAGCCGTTTCTAAATGCCTTACTTCAAATGGAAATCTAGTTCTGTAGATCTAAAATATGGTACTTGGCACAAACCAAGATCTACTTAAAATCCCTAGTTTATACAACTTTAAGTTTTGAAATATTTCTAACTTTTAGATCGAGAATCTTCCGCAGTCGTCAGAGGGGAGCGTGGGTGGACTTTCGTCAACCCGCTTCTATATGATATTGTGAGCATGAAAGCCTATTTTACGTTGCAAAATTTGGGCTGTGTTTGTCGAGTTTCATGGTAACTTGAATCCGCTGTGATATTCTATAAATGTATTTAATACCATACACCGTGAATATCATACCATTTGCATCTAATATATTTCTTAGTGCCTTTCCACATTTTACTTATAACACTTATAATATTTGGCACGGATGTTGACGTACAAAGTCTCAGATGACTTATTTCTAAGAGGTTCCGACCTCTTCAGTTTCTTCGGTGCGAGAGCTGCGGACCCCGAGTAACCTTGGGACGGAACAACTGAGCCTCTCCAATAGGGAGCTGTTCGGATTGGATTGGACTCGGCGGAGTAGTGATTAACGATACATATGGGAGATTGGTACGTCTGGGCAGGGACTATGTGACGCCTTAATATCCTCTGGCCACTAACCTGGAGAGCTAATAGACAGGTGCCCCTACCGAGGACTTCGGTAGTTATCCCTCTGAAATTGACATGCGTGATCACTTCCGTCCTTGGGAAAGCAAGGCGGCCGGTTTATAAAATAGGTCCCTCCTAACGGCAAATCCCCCGGATATGTTTCCTGGGGTGTTAGGCAGACCTTCGTATTTAGGATACTGCCTCTTGGTTTTATCCTATTCCGATATTGTCTTTTAATGCATCTAGTTTTTGGAAAAAAAAACTGATATGCTCCATTCACATGATTTTCGCTAGTTGTTCCATAAACAAACTTTTCATATTACAAAAGATTTTCTTATATCTACACCATGCAAATTGAGATGAACATTAGCAGAATTGGTTTTAATACTTGCTTCTTTGTAAGTAGAAGAGAAATAAGGGGATGCAGTAAGCTAAAACGTTGGTCAGATCATTGAAAAACCGGTGGCTATGTGAATCAATTGTAATTCGGTTCTCTTTGCTTGACACGAGAAAACAAAAAGAGACAAAAAGAAATATGACTTCCCAATTGAGAAAAGTTTAAGTAGCTCAGAATTGAAACCAATAACATGCAATCTATCTCAAACGCATAACTCTACAGAAAATGTGTATCGCAGAAATCGAGTTTTAACGAGATCTACACTATTTGTGCAGTAAGTTTTGTATATCTCTTATAGTTCACCAGTTAAGTACACAAAACCTATCTAGAATGAAGAGGTCATCAGAATAGCCTCCAGAAAATTCAGAATATACATTTATTGAAAAATAAATAATTATCATTAAAATATCTTAAACAAATTGTATTTTAATGAAAGTCCATAGAACCATTTTCAAGAAAATAAAAGTTTTAGAAAATGTTTCCTGTAGTTGTTACGGATGAGGAGTTTTCCTGAAAATATTGGTGTCACGTCCTTGGAAGATACTGAACTTAAATACCAAGTTTGGTACTTCCAACTTTTGTTTTTGGGCTTTTGAGAGAGTCCTCCCCCCCCCCCCCCACACATACACACATAGTCCTGATTCTCAAATGCTTTTCTGGATCCAGGGATACCTAAAAATATATTTCCAGAGAAGTTTCGGTATCAAAATTTTAAGTGGGATACAACACTTTCTCTATCTACTATGTACACCGTACAACTTGCTACAGAAGGTAAAAAGTTTTCTTGCAAATTTATGTGGATCTGAATATTGCCATTCCATTTAATGCAAATAGATGTAACTGTGGTAAATCACAGAAAAGTAACTTAACCTTTTCAGGCAAAAGGCATTTTTGTTGGCGAAGAGTGCCTAGAGTCCCTGCTATATCTTGCTTATGGTTTTGGATGGGGTGGACACAGATTAAATAATAGGTGGCACAGCATTCCTGGATGGTGGGAACAGGTAACTGCACTGGTTGTGATATCTATTTTGTAAATTTTCGAAACATGTTAGTATACTTATTTTTTAACTAATATTATACATTACATACAGTTCTTTTGTAATTAACCATCAGTCTATTACAAATGCAGTATTATAGCATGGTACAGTACGTTTCTCACTATATAATTTCGTAATGAGGGCAATAATAAAAATAATGTGAGTTGTAATAGATAATGTTAAACACGAGCAGAAATAAAACTGCTCCGAAGACAAGTTTACAACGAAGGAAAGGTGTAGCGTCAAGGGGGTTTTCACACCATTTCCAGCCCATGAACCTGATAAAAAGTCAGGACATTACCACTGGTTGGCTACCCTGGGGGAAGACAGATAATTTACTATTGTCTATTGTAAGGGGGCAGGATTTCAATGTTCCTATGCGTAGTGAATGTTGTTAACGAAAAGGATACGAAACAAATAATGGGAAAATATATAACTATCACGTGGTAAAACCAGAACACACAGATGTTTGAAGCCAGTAGGGGTTGAAATTTTGAAAAACACTTGCACTCGAAAAGTCCACCAGTTCATTTCAGTCGGGAGGTTTGCCATTACGTTCCTCCTCTATTTGGAGAGTCGGGCACGTAGCAGTAAAGTCAGTAACTGTAGGAGGCAAGTCATGACGTAATGAAGTAGTGAAGTATTGGTGCTAAATAACGCAACAAATTATGGTATGTAATACGACCATGTGTGTGTGTGTGATGAGGCGTGGTTAACAAAAAAAAAAAAAAAAAGGTGACAGGAAAATAGAGGGTTAAAAACAGAAAATGAAATGACGCAGTCATGTTGGATACCAGCCCTGAAATCCATATAACATAAGATCCATGCTACTCTGAGCTAGTCATGAACACGAATCCATCCTTAAAACTTCCACATTGCATGTCACCCGAAACCGCAGTTAGCAGCAGTTGTACCGAAAATCCGAATATAGTTCTATCCTTCCAAAGAATACATAAAACATTGTGCAGCACATAAAAAAAAACCAAAGAAAAACAAAAAACGCAAGGTAAATGTGGAAATTCAGAAATACGGTTTAGATGGCAGCACATTACGGAGATATTCAAAGCGATTTCATTTGGAACATCTGCAAGGAAAATAGTAAATACTGTGGTGGTTTCAATTGAAACATCTACCCCTGAATAGGTTAAGTAGTTATCTGCCTTTCAATTAGAGTATTTAATTGTAGTATAATTCTGCAATTAAAGTAGTTCTATTTAGATATTTAGAGCCTCACTGCAAGGGAAATTCAGAAGGTTGGTACATAGACTGATTTTCTAGAGCAGCATTTTCAGATCGTAAAATAATGATTCGAAATTGGTGATTTCGTATAAACTCACAAGGTCACCACACTGGCACTGAACTTTGTGAAAGTCATCATAAATTTGACATTGAACAGCGAACAGACTCGCACGTTTGTTGGACCTTTCTCCTCACATCAATGAGGTGGAGGTATTCAAAGTCCAAGTTCACTAAGTGTGTTATGGTTGGGCCTACCTATTTCACATGAAGGAAAATTGGAAATATCAATATTCTTCTTGATTTCAGCACTTTTCCACGCAAGCCGTGTGTAGGACAGGAGTTGGATAGACAGAGTAAGAGCAACCGGCTAGAGACCGGGGGTTCGTGGTTCAAATCCTGGTTATGGTATTCTTTTTCAATGTGAATCTACCTATCCAACTCTTGTCTACACACGGCTTGTGTGAAAAAACAATTAAATGAATACTAATTGACTATAGTAGTTGGTTATACTATGAATCCTGGGTCTTGAAGTACTTACAACATTGTAAGTCGCCATTGGGGTTTGTCCCCTCAAAATAATTTGAGTTCTCCTTGTGGTTTACCGGGAAACAGGCGAGTCAGTTGAGAAATTTAATTCCATTCCGGAATGTTGCCATGTTAACTCAGAGGTAAAGAGGCTACAGACCGGGAGATCTATGGTTCAAATCCTATAGCATTGAATTTTTCAGTCTACTTATACAATATTCTTCTTGTCTTAAAAAACATTTTAAGGATTCCACTTTTTACTGTCTCTACACGTACTATATACATAGTGTACAAAGAGGTATTGTATTGCACCCAAAAATTTGATACCGAGATTTCACCGGAAGTACATTTTTGAGAAAAATGTGTGTGTGTTCGTGTCTGTGAACAACATAGCTCAAAAACAAAAAGCCCATTATATACAAAACTTGCTATGTAAGTTTAATATCTCCCAATGATGTGACATGAATATTTTCAAGAAAATCCCTCCCACCTCAACTACCTTTACATGTAAGAATTTTAGAACATGACAAATAAAACGTAGGTATAGCTTAACTTTTCTGGGAATAACCTCTGAAGACTTATTTATTCTGGATGAATTTTTCTGAACTTTGCATAACTGGTACACCACAAGACATAAATAAAATCTTCGACAGAAACAATGTACATCCCTTAAAACACATAATTTGCGTCCTACACATTATTTTTATAGCTGACCGTTTCTAAGATATTTGTTGTTAGTGGATTCATATTTAAAATATTTATACTTTTTTCATACGGGAATTTGTCAATTCTTAGTCACACATACAAAGGAATTTGTATCAGATAGCAACCTGCCTCTAAAATATTTGACTATCGCTCCCTTATTTCCCTTCTATTTACAAGGAAGCAAGTAATAAGACCATTTCTACTAACTTTATCTCGATTAGCTTGAAGAATAGACCTTTTAATAATAATTTGCAACTGGGATGTAGAGAAAGCCATGTGAATGAAACACAAGATTTTTTTTTTTGCCAAACTCGAAGTAACAAAGTCTCTATGTCCCCAGTCTCATTAAGGTAGATTCCAAACTGAAACTCCATTACATTTGGCATGTAATACACCCGCTGTACATTTTCAAAATAACGTTCCTGGGTTAATAAAGATTTGCAAATTTGGCCAAAGGTTAGGAGTTCAGATCCGGGTTGCAGTTCCTGTTTGTGCCGATGCAAACATAACAAGTTTTCGAAACCATGTAGAGAGCTGCGGCATTAACAAGCGCGCTAACTTAGTCTTTTGTTTCTATGATTTGCGCTGTTCCTGCTGAAGATGATGGGATGATAGGCATGCGCCGCGCGTAGCAGCTGTCTTTTGTCTCGCTTGACTCCATCAATAAATCATGCAAGTGATTTTAATTTTCTTTTTCCTTTTCTCTCTGTGATGTTCCCACTCCTACCTCATTTGAGGCACCTAGCGTGTTCACATGTGCATTGTTATTGCGCAATATGTTCTCATTGTTTTGGTTCGCAAATATAAGCTTATTCGTATGTATGAAAGCTTAATTATCTTCTTCGTGAAGGGAGCGCGATATCCTCATTTTGCTCGTTTGTACTTATGGTATAGCTTACAATGTGGGTGAAAAACTTTAAAATACCAATTTAGGGTTTTCTTGAAATCTTCAAAAATATTGTAACAAATTCTGGTTAAAAATCTATTTCTTCTACATATTCAAGCTAATCGAAATAAACATTATCAGAAATGTCTTATTACTTGCTTACTTCTACGTAGATAGTCTAAATCACGCTTACGGAAATACGAGAATACACAGGGCTGAAACGATAGTCAAACCTTCTAAAAGCTAGTTGCTATGTGATTGAAATTAGTTTCTTTGCATGACCAGGAGTTGATAAATTCTCGTATGAGAAAGGTTAAGTATGTTACAATTGAAACCAATAACTAGAAATGTCTTGGAAACCATCAACTTTACACAAAAAAAAAAAAAAAAAAAAAGCATATATTATAATATTATGTTTCAAGGAGATTCATATTTTTACTGTGGTAAGTTTTTGTCTATCCCTGGTTTATTGGTGATGTAAAATTCAGTAAAATTCATCCAGAATTAGCAGGTCCTCAGAGGCTACTTCCAGATAATTCAAGATATTCATTTTATCTACCACGTAGACATCTTTAAAATATGACATTTTAATCAAAACCGTTAAGGCCATTTTTGAAAACAACATTTTCAAATCGTTTGTTTTCATATAAGGGGTAGTTTTAGGGTGGAGGATTTTCTTGAAAATCTTTGTGTCTCATCCTTAAACACTAAATTTGGTTTTTGAGCTATGCTGTTCACAGACTCACAGACCAATTGACGTTTTTCTAAAAATACTTTTCTTTTAATTCAGGGGTCTCAAAAAACGTGTATTACCGGTGAAATCTCGGTATCGAGTTTTTGGGTAGATTACAGTATCTTCTCTATACATTATGTGCATATTACGTGTAGAGGAAGTGAAAATATACCGATTTCTAGGGGAACATACGGAGTTGATACTTTACACATCACAGTTCTGATAGCATTTGCCAAAACGCAGATCTAATTGAAATAAATACAAATTTAATAGTAATTTATATTAGAGAGCCCTCTATTTATAAATTATGGTGTTCGACAAATTTCCGAAGTTGAATGTACTATAGGTACTATATTTATATACCATGGTCCAAAAACGACCGAAACGGCTGCGCGGTCCGTGCCCTTGGCGTCTGAATCTATCATAGGAAGGCGCAACATTTTTTAAAACTACTTTTAGAGGCTTTACTTACCAATGTTATTAAAGGATAACTGAAACTGACCACCGCCGTTGTCCATACATTTTTGGCACCTCTTTAGAAAACTATCCATCACTCGGAGTAGTTCACGTTAAGAAATGCTGGAAAGTTCCTGGCGGTATTTTGTTTTAATTATTCCAGGGTGAGTGGGTTTGTCTTTTGCACTTTATACGTTAAATTACCCTAGAGATAGAAATCGTATGGATTAGATCGGGGGACCGAGGGAGCTACAAATCTCTGCTAATAATTCTGTCCTTAAACACGCTTTCAATTGCTCTCATCGAAGTTTGGCTGTATGAGCTGTTGCAGAGTCTTATTGAAGGAAGGAAAAATCACGCTCCCTGTCTGCTAATTCTCTAAAACTAAGGGGGCATATTGCATTCACATATGTAAGAGCGTCAACTGTTTACTCGAAAAAAATTGGGTCTATAACTCTTTCTCCGCTAGTGGCGCACCATACACAATTGTTTCCTCGTGAAGGGGTATTTCATGAACAATATTAGGTTTCTCAGAGGTCCAATAACGACTATTTTGTGTACACACATATACATGAAGGTGGAACCAAGGCTCGTCACTGAAAAACATTAAATGGGTCAATTATGACATTGTATACACTATTTTTTTTAATAAAAAGATACAGATCTGTAGGCTTGTTAGGACTCCTGCGCTGTATTCCTTTATTTTTTTTTTGTCTCCATTTTTTCCAGTTTCCTACATTTCCTTAGTAGACCTTGTTATTCTTAACGTTTTTCCTTTTACATATACGTACACAAACATAGGCACATTTACAAACACAGAAACACCCATGCCCTAGGCGGGACTCAAACCCACGATCCTGTGCACCACGAAGCGCCAAAGCGAGCGAGCGCGGCCACCGGGATCGGCAAATACTATTGAGAGTCCACTCACACAGTGCGAAATCTGTACAGGTCCGCGAGGTTTCTCCCTCAGTTTATAATCTATATCTATACCTGTATATAAACAATACATTTCAAGTATTCTATTCTATTGTCCAAATACCTCATCTCGATTTACAAGCGCATAGTTTTGTAATACTTTCTCCAGCCCGCTTGCACAAAGTGCATGGTGGAAAGAGAAGGTGTTGTACTCCACCCAAAAATTCAATGCCGAGATTATACAGAAAATGCAGTACCCTCTGAATCCAAAATTCCCCCGAGTCTGTGTATACGTATTTGTGAGTGTCGTCTGTGTGGGCAGCATAGCTCAAAATTTAAAAGTCGGTTAAATACCAAACTTGGTATTTAAGTTCAGTATCTTTCATGGGTGCGGCACGAAGGTTTTCTAACTACCCTGTTAATGGAACACTTTTTGAAATTTATTATCTTCTCAAAAATGGCTAACGATTATTTATTAAAAAGGGCATACGTTTAACGTATTTTCATGACATACAATGTGTATATCTTGAATTTTTGGGTATAGCCTCTGAAGACCTCTTCGTTCTGTATGATTTTTCTATAACCTTTTTATAAGCGACAAATGTAAGAGATACACCAAAACTTGCTGGAAAAAATGTAGATGTCACAAAGAAACACAATTTATGTCATATACAATTTAGTCATTGATTTGAGTTTTATGGCACTTAAAATTTTCTCAAACGTGAGACATATTTCTCTTCGTTTTTATTTTGTTTACTCCTAGCAGTTAAAGAGAACCGAGTTGCAATTGTTTCACTTAGCGTCAGGGTTTTCAAAGATTTGACTATCACTTTAGCCTAATTCTTAATTTCCTTATTTTCTTTCTACTTACAAAGAAGGAAGTAATAAGAGCAACTCTGCAATGTTTGTATGGATAAATATGAAATGTAATAAATTAGAACTTTCTTCAGAAACTGCAGTTTATCTTCATAAAGTTTTCACCATTCCAAGGGAGTTCACTTTTCACAGAATTTCGACAGGTTATATAGTTTTTTTGCTTCGCCTACCAGCTACTATTACGTATACATACATAGAGTAAGTAATGTATTCCAACTAAACATTTGATCACCAGAAAAACATGGTTTGAGGTCCCTAGAACACAAGAAGCATTTTTAGAAATAAAATTCCATGCTCGCGCGCGCATTTGCGTGTGTGTATGTGTGTTATTGATGTGGTATCTGCGAGCGGCATAAATTAATAATGAATATGCAATTAAATACCTAACTTTATGTATACAGGATGCGACACGAATGGTTTCCGGTAAATCTCCCGGCCCAAACGATTCTTTATATCGAAGATTTTTTTAATGTTCGATTTTCTCAACAATAGCTCTAAAGATTGATTAAAATATTGCATACTAACGATGAATTACATGGAAAAGAAAATGTATGTCTCTAATTTCCTGGGAATAGCCTCAAGTCCACGTTATTCTGAATGCCTTTTACATAAGTGGTAAACCGTAAGAGATAGATAAAACTTACTACACAAAAAATGTAAACCTCTTAATACACACACATTATGTCAGATATACCTTTTTAGAATTAATCATTTCCTAGACATTAATTGTTATTGGTTTTAGAATTCCCAATACTTAAGACTTTTATCAATTGGGAAATCGTTATTCAGTATTTTCATCCGGGTAATGCAAAGAGAAAGACATTTTAATTGCATCACATACCGTCCCTTTTTAAATGATTTGACTATTGCTTTAGACTAGTGTTTCCCTTGTTTAGCTCTACTTAGAAGGAATTAATTAATACAACCATTTCATTTAAAACCTATCTATGGTGTAGAGATCAGAATAAACTTTTGTAAAAATAATTTGCTGCAATTAAGTAGAGAAAGTCATGTGAAGGCAACTCATACGATTTTTCGTTACTGTTTTTCCATGTACTCTAATCACAAATGGGGAGATACTGTATGAACTCATTTCAAGCAAAGGCAGCTATTTGAGTACTATTATATGTATTGTAATTTGTATAAACGCCACAAAAAGTCGGTTTACTAGAGATTTTCAAAATATCGTATAGAATATAAGTAGCCCTGGAGGAGAGGTTAGAGAGGCATGTGGAAATTAAAGGTTGTCGCAGTACACACAGTGGGAGAGAGAAAGAGGGAGGGAAAGAGAGAGAGAGGGTGGAAAAGAGGAAGTCAAAATGAGGGGAAAGTATTATGAAAGATGGAGGTATGGTGATTTGGTGATACAGTGAGAGGAAGGAGAGAGAAAGAGAGAGAGAGAGAGAGCGGGAAAGCGGCAGAGAGTATCAGGGAAGACACTTATTTAATGCAATAACGGGAGCTCCAGGGCACAGCTCTCTACTTCTACTGAAATATACCATTATTAATATTTTGATTCAATTCTTTATATTATGGTAACGTTAAATATTTAGCGTACCAGGCAGTCAATATACTAATACTTTGGGTGGTATAAAATGCATTGTGCAGCAAATGTCATTTTTAGAGAAATAATACATTTAATGGTAGTGTTAAATGGTTACCATTAAATCCAAAGATGAAATTAAAAATATACAAGGGCTAGATAAAATGAATGATAATTATTTTTCTCTGAAATGACTCTACTGTCAGAGTTACACAACTTCAATATAATCGCGAATCGCGAAATGTTTTGGAAGGTCTCGTATGCCATTAACGCGTCTATTTCTGTTGATTCCCCGTATTGACCGCCCTATAACATGGATGTCATCTCTAGTGTTGTAACGGATCCCTCGCAGTGGTTCTTTCACTTTGGGAAAAGATCGTAATCACAGGGATTATATTACCCTTGGTGGTACAGCTGATGCAGTATTCACTTCCAATGCCATACGCCACAATGAACATCACTTTAACAGCGCGCACTTTCTTTGGACGAGGAGAACCGGGAAACCCCCATTCATCGAGACGCTGCCAACTACTGCACCTTCTGCAACACCTTCATCCAGCGCTCAGGCAAAAGCAACGACATTTCATAGATCAACAACCATCATTCTGAATGACAATGCAAGATGCCACACCGCTGCTTGCTGCTGTCTAAGAGCTCTTGCGCAGCTGGGAGAATCTGGAACACCCACCGTACTCACCCGACATGTGTCCCCGTGACTACGATATCTTTGCCAAAATGAAAGAACCACTGCGAGGGATCCGGTACTACGTCAGAGATTATATTACCCATGCTATAGGGTTGTTAATACGGGACATCAACAGAAATAGACACGCAGATGGTATACAACTCCTTCCGAATATTTGGCAAAAGGTCATAAATAACATGGGCGATTATATTGAACGGATGTACCTGTAAGCACCTCTGTCAATCAAGTCATTTCAAAGAAAAAAATACCTCTTATTTGCTTTTACCCAGCCATTGTATTAAAGCACTTTCCAATATCTCAACAATTCAGCAAAGAAAGAAAAGTTGTAGAGGTGAAAACTGTAATCTTTTCTTTTGACACCAAGTTTGGCAGATAAATAAGACAAATTTAACTTTCTTTGCACCAATTCATGTTAAAATTAAAAACATAACTTTTTATAATGTTATTTTGACGTTCACTTGAAGGAATGCATTTAATACGTTTTAGCTTAATAATTAAATTGAACCTGACTGTCGCTGAAATCTCTTTATATTCGCTTCTGAGCGTTTGAAACCTTCGAGAAGGTTTTGTTGTGTAGCCCTGAACCCTTTCTATACATTATGGGAATAAACAGATGACGAGCTGTGAATCCGAAACAATGTATGTAATACGTTTGATATCGCCTCAGGCATAAAACGTATCGCCTATTGAACTGATTACAAAACTTAATTATAATTAAACTCAACATTACATTCTCTCAAAATTGAATAAATATATGAAATGCAGTTAATTCTTTTATGCTATTACTAGGAAACAGCTCACATAATTTCACGCCAAAGTCTTCTGTAACATATTGGCAACAAACCAAGGTCGACGCAGTAGCCGTTGGCTATTGATGACAGCAAAGAGAATAAATTACCTATCTGTGAGAATGTAAGACTTTTGGATTAAAATATTGAAGAACATTAATTATTTAATAAGTAGACACTTTATTTGTAGCATTGCGTGCTGTTGAAATAATTTATTTGCATATATTGAAGTGTAAAATTAATCTGTAATGATCTGTGCATGTTATTTTAAAACTATTTTAATGTATATATTTTTTCGAGAAGATTATAATGATTGTAATGGCTGTTTTATTTTAGGAAATAGTATACTCAACACATTATCAATCAGCTATATTACAAATTCAAGCACTATTGTAAAATAACCGATATTCCTACCACTGCTGTCAATTTCATCACGATGGTTTATATTTCATATTTCATAGCATATTAGAAAATTGCAGTTGTAAGTTCAAACGAAACTTCTCAAACTTGCAAACCATAATGACTTATTCCGGAAATTGTTTTGGCGTTTATTTTCTTATAAAAATGATGGTCCAGTTGGTTCATAAAATGTGTTTAACGTGAGGGGGATGAGAATTTAAGATAGTCAGCATTACCATCATGAATTCGCTTTCGATTTTATTAAATTCCTACAAAATATATGATGAACGCATCCTCTTAAATATCTGGTTCAGAATTTCATTTCATTATTATAAAAACAGTCGTTATCGCATTTTATAGTATTTTAGAATGTTTGGAAATGAGGAGTTAGGTTTTAAATCTAGAGAAAAATTTACATATTTTTTTCCGGTTTAAAATCTGCTAATCATTGCAAACTAAATTTATTTGGAAAATAATTGTTTTTGATGGTAAAACTTCTCGAAGCCACAACTTGTTTTGCAAATTAAAAGTGTTTATATCCCATTTCTGAACCATTCTAAACTTAGTATGCAGTGGCATAGCGTTCACATCAAACACAATACTTTACAATAACTTTGTCATACAGCTGCGATCATTAAATACGGTGAATCAATTTCTAGCGTACAGTGCCGTTTATTCTATTGGTAAACAGTCTCTTTAGTCAGCCGGTTATGGTTCACGAAGCAGTGTCAGACGTGCAGTTTGTGTACGCGTAGTGCAGCTACGCTGTTAGGGGTGAAACAGCAACCTACGAATCTGAAGTTCTATTTCACGACATGCTACCGAAGATGTATAGAAACAGTGCTTTATCGAAGAATGGTACGAGTGGTAGTACAAATAGTAAGCGACGGTCGATACAGGATGAAAGATGCGCTATCATCGGGTAGGTCCGTGACATCATGCACCGACGAAAACACCGAGAAAATTTGCCAAGATTCGAACTGTCAATCGAAGATATTCAGTAAAAAGTTGGTGAATTTATTCGAAGTTTTCGTCGGTAGAAGACATCACGGGATTCTTGGTCTTTGTGTATTTTCCACGCTGTCCTAACCGTCATGGAACCTCTTGTACTAAAGGTATACACCGTTTTTCGATAAAGCACTGAGCATGCTGTGACGTTCCTTTGCAGATCTCCCAACTTTACAGCAGAATTTCACATTCGTATTTTGCTCAATTTCGCCCATAACAGCGTCACTACACTACATCTAAACTCCACACAAACATATGTACGTAAACCGCACGTTTGAACAAGCACACACAGGTTTGTGAACGATAACTGACTGGCCTCGGATTTCAATGAACTGTCTACCAAGAATCAAACTACACCACTCGCCAGGAATACTTCACCGTATTTTTTTTTCATCAAAGGTTAATTTTGCCGGAGTTTATTGGCTTAAAAGATAGCGCTACGGTGGCTAAGGAGAAGATATGAGTGCAACTCATACCAAAGTGGCTCACAGATTTGACGCTGAGAGTTAAAGAAAGTATTATTGCAATTATTCTCAGTTCAAATTTACGAATTGCTACACTTGGTTTACTTAAACCAGGGTCGGCGAAAATGCTTTTCTTCCACGAGTCACCAAATCAAGTATGCAACATGTGAAGAACATATGGACAACCAGGCTAGAGAGAGAGAATAGGGAGAGATACCTACATGTAAAACTTAAAGTGAATCGTCAGTCATGTTTTTACATTTGACGGAAGGAACACATACAGGTTTTTAGGGATATAAGTGCAAACATATGTATTGGTAGTCAAGAACTGTGTAATGAACAACATTTTTATTCTTTTGTAGACATATAATTTTACTTATTAAGAGTAGTATGTTTTCAGGTTGGTTAGTTCCTCCAAGTGAGCATGGCGTATATAAGACGTAGGTGTTTATTTCTTCCGAGACTGCGGGTCGAAAGACCTAACTTTGAATGGACAGGTTTTAACTAATGTTGTATCATGATTGAGTTTAAATGATTTCTGTAAGGCTAATGATTCTGCACGCCAGCACGTGTACGTTTTGACGTACGAAAATATTGATACAGAAGGAATGGTCTATACTGACAGGCGTTGATCATTTAGTGGCGCAGTAGTGAAGACCAAGCAAAAACATCAGGCAGTGAATTAAGTGATTGGTTTGTGGGAAAACTGTTAGAAAAAAATAATATACCAAAGATGATAAAAAGTAAGGTTATCTTTTATGAAAAAATATATATCTATGCCTCAAAATCTGTTTAACTCAGATTTGTTACATTACCAAAGTTTGTTTGATTGATTTTTGTGCATTGGGATTTAAGGTTAAGTACCTAAAGTTTCAATTCCAAATTTCAAGCAATAGTTTGCTTTAAAAGCAGTTTTTAAATCCTTAAATCCATTTTAAAGTTATCCCCCTATTTGTTACTTTATTGTATTCCCAAATCCATGAATTGTATTGTAGCACTATATCTGACAATATTTATACTATTGACATTAGTTTTGGATGATTCAACCGGAGTAGTAGAGTTCTACTGTCGTCTTTCTGGGTTAATAGCTAAGGTACAAAAATCCAGAGTGAATGGCTAAAAAAATGTTTTAAAAAAAGTTTCGTTAAAGGAGAAAAATTACAGAAAATTGCAGAGTTTTACTATTTATTAACTTAAAATATTTTAAAAAGCAGCCAATTAAAGTATAATTTGTTTTTGCTATTAATGCATTTTTCTTAAAATAGGTTTTACATTTGTTACAAGTAAGTCATAGGCCTTCAATTAACAATTTGAAAACCAAATCTTGTGATCCAAAGAAATACCGGATTGTTCCGAACAGCAAATACGTTTTTTAAAAGTAGTAATAATTTAGATTCACCGAAATATATTCAACTCCAAAATTTTGTCCCAGTCGAAAGAAAGCCCACTTTTGCCCACCTTTGACGGCTACGCAGTGAAACTTCGTTCTGCTCTTAAAGACGATCTGTCCCTCAGCGAATTTCCTGCTAGACTGGAGGAGTTTTTCCCACAGTGACCCGCCGAAGTGCGAAGGAATGAGTCATTCGACATTTTCTCACCAGATCGCAACTGAATCTCGTCGCGTACGTCACGATGAAGATTTTGGGGAGGGTTTGTTTACCCTATAAACGCTTGACGTCAGTGAAGATAACCATATCTGGCGCACAACATGTGGAAGGGGATAGACAAACAGTTCAGAGTAAAGTACTGAGTTTCAAGGCCGTATCCCTTAAGCATCTATATTCCCCTATTCCCATTGTAACCAAGGAAATATACATAAAATTCTACGAATATTGATCTCGAATAACATGAAGTAGATAGAAGAACACACATATTAAGAATACTCAATTAATTGTCTCTTCCATACTAACCATTTTGTTGATCAGGAGTTGGCAAGGTAAAGCTAGACTGAACATTTCAATGGTAAGCAGGGATTTAAACTATGGGTCTCCTCGTCCGTCCAGTTGCTCTAACCACTGAGCTGCTATTATAACAATTGACAGTGATGGGTGTAATGGTTTGTTAAGCTATAATACCCGCGGTTTGTAATTGCAAGTCGCCATAGATGTATGCCATCTCAGAATCATTTGATATCTCCTTGAGATTTATTGGGAAATTCTCGAGTCAGTTAGGGAATTTAATATCGTGTCATTCAATGGTATGGAAACTAGAAGATCCGTTCATTGGATTTTTTTTTAGTCTGATGCTACATTTTCATTTTCAGGAATAGTTTTCTGAAGACAGGTACAGAAAGTCATATAAATGCGACACATCAGAATTTCTTTACTGTAAGATCCATCACCCATGGACACAGAAAATAACGGGAAAGGCCGAGAGAATATTGGGAATGACCCAACGGTTCCAGCCCAGTAACACGAATAAGAACCACGGAAGAGGACCGGTGCATAAGGGCGTTGTTTATGTAAAACTGCACTTTGTAATACAAGCTGCCACTCCTCTCATTTAATTGCTTTACTCGGCTTTCGAATCAAGTCAACATAGTAATTAGATACCTCTTGGGGTTTTTCTCGGAGTAAAATCTCTGGCTACATCCCAAAAACCAGTACAATAAAGTTGTTTGCAAAATCACGGGCAGTCTCTCTGTACTAATGCATTTATTATTTCGAGCCTCCCGTTTACTCAGCCGATAAACAGTTAAAGCAATGGAATTCTATAGTTACAAAGAATGCTTGTTCAAAACTAAAAAGCAACGAAAAATGTCTCGTTATACTGAAATGAAGCATGCCAGAATAAATGCGTAGCATGCAAGAATGCAAATAATTGTAATCAGTTTTGGCCTGATACTAAAATAAATATTTATCCTTATTTCTGTCCATTTATAGCTGCAGTTAGTTGGTAGTTCAAGTAGCCAAATAGACAATTTATTAAAATTTGTAACTCATGTCATTTTATTATAAAATTATTTTACAAATTTTGCCCAAATTACCTTAATTACAAGCAATGATGGACAAATAAAAATTCTTTTCTTCGCTGTTTTGGCAGTTGTCAAATTTTCCCACCATTGAAAAATCCTTCCAGTTATTCTATGTAAGTGCAGTTTTGTGGATTTATGTAAATTCTTTATTTTTTATTTAGTTTCTATTATTTTATTTTAGAAAATTTGATTTGTAAAATTGAATTGTATATTTACATTTATAATTAATCATAGAAAATTGTGTTTAAATGTATTCTAATAAGTAAACTTTAAGCTTCTAAACGAATCTTGCGAATTTATTATCTCGGAACAATAACTTACCAACGTTTACCATGAGTTCTGACAGTTTCCATTGGATTAAGAAAACTATTCATTATTCCCTTAACCTACGAACTTGCTTATCTGCTTACCAGGATGGATGGCGTCATGGTTCTTGAAATGAATCATAATAATTTCTACCTAAAAATGGACACCATTAGTGAAGAAATAAGAACCAGGGCAGTGAAGCATGAAAAACGATTTCACACACATTCAAATCCTCTTGTGCTTCAGCTGTTGGAAACCAGTGCAGTGCCAAGAAGACTAAAAAGGACAAAACCTGAGGACTTAGCACACTCATGTGTTATTGGGTGAAAAATGCAATGATTAGCAGAATATATTCATTGGAATAATTACTGCCAAACAGTCATATAATCATGATAATGAAGCTACTAGATAAGTTTTACACTTAGTTGTGGTATGAATAAAAAATAATAATTTCTAATGTAACGGCTGTATTACCTGAATTTCAAATATTTTATTTCCCAGACTAAGCTCTTGAGATACTATAATGCGTTGTTATGCTATACTCTTAAAGCCACCCTTTTCATTGTATAATAGAGCTACCAACCAGAAGATAAGACTCCGAATCTTGTAACGCATTTCATCGCCCAGTTACATCCAAAGTATTGGAATTTATTTATGCAATATTAAATCCGGACGAAAGTATAAATATCAGTAGTTCAATTTTTACTTTCTCTGCCACTACAATGCACATAGTGAGTAGAGAAGGTGTGGTATTCCACCCAAAAATTCAATGTTAAATTTCATCCGAAATATATGTTTTGAGGTTCTCCTAGTGAAAAAAGGCATTTTTAGAAAAACGTCCGTATGTGAACAGTGTAACTCGAAACATAAAAATGTGTTATGTATCAAATTATATATTTAAGTTAACCGGATATCTTCCAAGGGTGATACACAAAGCCTTTCAAGAAAATCTCCCAATCAAAATTACCTTTTACATGGACACATTTTGGGTAACTTTTATTTTCTCAAAAATGGTTCTGAATTTTTTTATTAAAATACTATATGTTTAAGATAATCGTATTACTAGTAAAAAGTATATCTCTAATTTTCTGCAAATAAGCTCAGAAATCCTTATCAATCTGGACGACTTTTGCATAATTTATAAACCGCAAGAGTTAGACAAACTCTTACTGCCCAAAAATGGAGGGCTAGTTAAAACACGAGATTTGTACCCAAAACATTTTAGTAAAGTTAACCGTTTCCGAGATATTCCTTGTTATTGGTTTAAGTTTATAGCATTTATACTTACCTTATATAGGAGGTGTTTATATCACTCGTTTTAATCCTACATGTACAAATAGAACGAAATTTGAAATTCATCATATTGCGACTGGCTCCAACAAGGTTTGGCTATCGCCTTAGTGTAGTATATTAGATAATAATCATTGTGCCTGCAAGAATATATGTAATGAATATATTTCTGCTGTCGTTTATCTAGATTTACATGAGGAAAATAGAAAGGAACGACGAAGTATTCAATAATACGAATAAGCAGCAGCAGCAGCAGTAGTAGTAGTAGCAGCGGCGGCAGCAGTAGTAGTATTTTATTAGATTTACACTAATACAATAGTTGCGTCACAAGGGTCGGGTGACCGTACATGCTGTCGAAAAAACTTGATTATAAAATATTACCTACTGTATGCTTTACATCTCTTAACAACATTGGAACTATATAATATTTACACAAATATTTTATCTCTTAGTGCACGTACTTCCATTAAGTATGTGCCCAGACTTGGTCAGTTTTGGCTGTTTAGAATCAAATCCCAGAATGCTGTCCTTCGTCTGTTTGAAGCTAAAAATACTTCCGGCAATAATTTTTTCCTGGCATCCTCCTGGCACGCAATCTGCGTCCAGTATTCCTGATCCCCGCATAATGGGCAAATCCGCCTACCAGCTTCATCAACTGCAAGCCTTGCGCAGTGGCAATATCGTAACCAATGAATAATTAATAACAATATCTCGGAAATGACTAATGCCACAAAAAGTTATGTGTATTTTTTGTGTAGCACTATTCCTGAAAATGTACCAGCTATTTCTCTACATATGGCACCTAGGCGATGGCGATGATACATAAAATGAAGATGGAGCACAGGCACTGCCCTTGCGCCGCTTTGTCCACCACAAGTCCCATATGCGGTCACCTGGGATTGAGCCTGTCTTGGCGAGAGGCAAGTGGTCTAACCACTCAGTCACAGCGCGGCCATTTACCAGCTATACAAAATTATACAAGCGGTATAATGTGGATTGGAGCAGCATGTCTACCTCAAATTCAAGAAGTCCCGGGTTCGATTCTCGGTTAAGACATGTTCTCCGGATAAGCATTTTCCGGAGTTTTCCCTTCTGAGAAAACGGCTCCATGGATCCCGATTCCTGTGAGCATAATTTCATCCATTGCATTTATTGTCCGATATGATCTATCACGCCATTGTTATACTTCTGGTGCCCGAACCTGAGTCTGGCGATTTCGTGACCCAGGATCAAGTTCTATTTATAAGAATGCACCGTTGAATTTATTGAGGCAATGCATTAGCTGCATAGACATTAAAGCCAGAAGCCGAGGAGGTAAATTTGGCTGTTCAGCATGTTCGTAAATAAAAGGACAGCTTCCAAGGAAAGCCCAACTGAAGGAGACTATTTTAAGGTTCATATTTCAGAAGCCAATATAAGAAGCACATCAGTATTTCTCAAGCCTGAGCTCTCGTACACCATAATTCTGTTTTTCTGTTAAGTTTATTGTACATACATAAGTAGGTTAGGTAGTAACATTTTATTATGAATTATTTCGTTTTATGACCTTTTCAACGTTGGCAGTTTACTAACACAGTATAATGGTATATGAATGTATGATGTATATTTTCACTACATGTTCATGATATAAACGATCTAACACCTGGCTTCAGTTTGCAGGAATGACTGTGAATTGTGGAGAAAAAGGAGTAAATACCTTGATGCATCTTTATCGCTTCCATATTTGAAAAGCATGCTCCATCCATCTACTGTATGTACTCTCTAAACTGCAGATGGTGTATATTATTTAATGCTATGTTTTCTTTAAAAATAGTAACATTAATTTTTTGTACCTCATGTAGACGGGAAATTTACGTGCCATTTACATGCTTCCGCTGTGATGAGGTGAAGATCGAAGGCGTGCATAAAGAATAATGAATTACAAAGCGGACTGATCATTATGCGCATGAAACTGACCAATGGTCTAAGCATAATGAAGTTATTTTGCCTCCATAGCGTAATGAGTGGTAGGTACAATCACTGAACTACGTGATTGCGGAAATTTTAACTTGATGTATGAAAAAGCAATTCCAGTCGTGCAGTAGCCGTTATTTCTTTTTTTTTTAACTCACTTTCCCTATTCTAAGCTGTGGGAAATTGGGCCTTACTGATGCCAGGCTAACGGAATGAAGACATTCAATAAAGCAAGAGGCGCTTTATTGAATTAGGTAGATAATGTATTTAATGGCAGCCGCCTAACAGAAGTACAGCTCTACCAACGATAAAATTGGGAAAATAGGAATATCTAACCAAGGGTATGTGCTCCAATAGTTGAAAGAAGTAGCTATGTACTTTATCTATAAACTACGAGCCTTATACTTAAATAATATACAGGCCGTTTCAAAACAACACCAAACGAAGTTAGCAGTCAATTAACTTACATTTGGGCTTGTCCTAAACTTGATGTCGCAACTTTCAAACTCTTCTGTTTAAAGTTTTATGTGTGTTTAAAAATCGTACACATTTGGGATTAGGCAGCGAAGGAACAACGGTTGTCATACGCCACACCCGCATGCTACGTTTTCCATTACTAAGGTGACCTGTGCCGCACCGGCGTGTATATCAAACCACGCCTACACGACGCGACTGGGACCTTCGCTACCAACCGGGATCTCTCTTGGAGTGGGCCAGGCACATGCCATTTGGTTATGTACGACTGCCTAATCCATGGTGCTATTATGGCAGTTTTTATATGTGCAGAATTTAGAGCTGAAAATTATATTCACGTATCACGTACGGTATGACCAACAAGGTCCACATCTTCGTTAGGTGTCGTTTTGAATCACTCTGTATATAAAACCGTTAGCATCGAAATATCAAAAGAGAATACAAAAATAGTCAACTGGGAGGAAATATTAAAAGAAAATAATTTTGTATGAGAAAGTACTGGAATAAGTCTTCTTTTTTAATTATTTAGGATGTGCAGTTAGTAAAGAAAAGAATAAAACATTAATGAGGTATCAAATAGTATGTGAAACAAAACATAATACCTTAAAGAATAAAACAACATCCAGAACAAGAATTTAATTTTATAACATTGTGGCAATTTCTTTATAGATGTGTAAAACGAGTAGCTCAGAAAGAACTATAAGTAGAATACAAAGTTGTGAGATGAAATTTTTGAGGAAAATGAAACGATGTATAAGAGAAGTCAGAATTATGGATGAAGAAATAACAAAAAAAAAACTGGAAGTAGAACTATTAACTCAGAATGAATAGATACAGAACTAGACGGTCAGAACGTGTTAGGACGCTGGAAAATACAGATTACCAAAAATAACCTTCCAATTTGCCCCTAAAGGAAAGAGAGACGTGGAAAGGTCGAGAAGGAGATGAAAGCATAAAGACGGAATAGAAGCAAACTAATCTTTGAAGTGGAGGAGAAAGAGAAGGTTATCGTCTCAAAGTGAATCCACAAATTGTTCACACTGCCATATCTTAAGTTATCAATCAATCTGCAATACTGTCATCAATGTCGTTATTGGTATCTACTTCAATGTGGAATAACTGAGAATTTGAAATAATGAAGCTGTGGATTTTGTGTCGAAATCAGAACAAACTTCTCTGCTATGCCTAAGGTGTGGTTTCCTAGTTCTCCTTCAATCAAATTAATCTCATTCCGAAAGTTATAAGTCATTTACGTTATTTTGGAACCCCTGGCAGCTAGATGCAAAATTTTGAAATCGTCAAATGCACTATGAGTTAAGTTTAAATTATCTAAATACCAGAAATATGTGGGAGTTAAAAAGTCATATATAATATGTAACGCTTATAAACATAATAATGACTTTATATGAAAATATGCACAGTTCAACAATTGATAGTAACAAGAGTTGACACGCTTTTTCTGATTTTAAAGAAATCGTTGAGGATATTAGTAGACAATATGTACAAATGCCGTTATAAGGAGCATTGAAACATTGGGACATATTTTTAAGGGCAATTGGAGGCAATTGTCAAATATATAAATACAAATAAATGTTAGAGATCAAATTTAATAAAGATGATGTAGATGCACAAGATATAATAGTAAAATAAGGTCTATTATAAGGCAATTATTAGATCGAATAATAAAAATAATTTTATTTTTAAGGCAACCAATGAAAATTAAGTTCAGGATATTTGTTAAGTGCATGAAATAATCATAAATAAATGGGTATAATTATCTTTTGGTATACTGCAAGGCACAATTGTAATCAGAAATGGAGAAAGAAAGTATGTAAAACGAAAAGACTGAAAGAAAACCATAATTTTATTGAAATATGATGGTAGATTACGCAAGAAAATATTAGAAAGGGTGGATATTCTAGAGGAAAAGAATAAACAAGTTATAAACAATATATTTAAAGTATAATTATACAATACAATATTACACCCAATTCGCGACGAGTTGGGTTCGATAAATGAGAAGAGAATATAAACTATCGCTTAAACAGGAAAAAGGAAAATATTTGTGCATATTGAAAAATGTGCCTTAGTATATCAGATTTCCAATTCACATAAATAAAACGTTTACCATCTCGATCTTCAAATAAATTGGTGCCTAAGCCTAAAATGATACGAAATGAAAAGATATGTTACATTATAGCTCATCTTAATTAGGTTAAATATTTTCTTAAATGTGTTTATTTATTCATTTATATCGCTACAAAAAAGTCATATTACGACTACAATAAAATTACGACAAAAATACTTAAATAAATCAGTATTTACATGCATTTATATCTTATTGAAAAGTTGAATGATCTACAAGAAGTATAACATTGGTGGAGAACTGCGGATCACACAAACCATTTGAAATTCATATACCCTTAACATAAAAATTGGTTTATGCATTCATTATAGGTCCTGTATATCCTGCATAGTTGCCCTATTATGACACACGTGCCAATAATAGGGATGTTATATTGTTTTCTACCACAATTTCAAGTTGCTGTAGCTTACACAGAAAAATAAGACCATTTGTAAGAAGTTGAAAAACCCTCTCTACATTATTAAATTCGAAATAATTAAAATCCGAAAACATACATAATTACTTCCCATGTTTAGCTGATAACAGGTTATATAACAGTCCGTTAGACTTGCATAACCCTTAATTGCATGATTATTTTGCTGCATATACCGTTCTTCCTCTAATTCGGAAACCGTATTTATATCCCTTTCACCGGTACCACAAATGAGGCGACTTGAATAGCCGTGATCATTAGTAGATACGTAATGGACTGGCCATCCATTCAAAGCCAAACATCGCGACTACAGTGAAATTTGCCTGTGGTAAAGGATGGAGAGGACCCACGTAAAATAACCGATGTGATGCTGGTGGGGTTACATTTTAGCATAGTTGCATAGATTTCGCTCTTTTGTATTAAACAAATCTCATGTGTTCAATTCACATGAATTTCTCTACATCCCTGTAACAAATTATTGCTAAAAAGCTTATTCTTCTATCTCCTTCGTGCTAAGCATGATAAACACTAGCCTAAATTCTTTCTTGTAAGTAGAAAAGAAATAATGGAATACACTAGGCTAAAATGAAGTCAAATCTTTTAAACACTGCTTGTCATGTGGATGAAATCTGTTTCTTTGCATTGCCACGGGTTGAAAAGTTTTAAGTATTTTAAAACTGAAACCAATAATAAACAATATCTATAAAATGGTCAACTGTACGAAAAATGTATATGACAAATTGTGTGTTTTAACGAGATCTAAATATTTTGTCTGATAAGTTTCTATCTCTTACAGTATGCTAGTTGTGCAAAATCCATCAAAATTCATTGAGAATAAAGATATTCCAACGACTATTCCCAGAAAATTCAAGATGTGCATTTTATTTTTCGTCTAAATATCTATAATATATAATTTTTTTAATCCAAACCTTAAGAGCCATTTTTGAGTAAATCAAAATTTTCGAAAATTTTTCCATGTAAAGCGTAGTTTGGGGTGGGGAGTTTTTCTTTAAAATGTCCCTGTCACATCATTGGAAGATACGAATCTAATATACCAAATTTGGTATTTTACTAACTTTTCGTTTTCTGAGTAATCGTGTTCACAATCCGACGTACACACGAATACGCACACGGGCCATTTCCTAAAAATTCTTTTTTTTTTGGATTTGGGGCACCATAAAACATCTATTTCCGGTGAAGATTCGAATTTTTGGGTGTCATGCAATACCTTCTCTGTACACTATGTGTAGAGCACTACAGTATTATTAAGTACACTAAATAATAGTAATACTTTTGTTTAATCATCTTTGTTGAATATGTGCAACAGCATGTATTTAAGGGTTAATATTCTATCGGAAAGTAAATAGATGCAAGTGACTGTTTTGTTTATCAATTAACACGCTAAGCAATAACAAATGAAATGTAGGGAGATAAGTTTACTTCTCATATAGGGACCAATGAAAACGCTCTCTCTTATGTTGGCAATGGATGCCATTTTATGTGATGGTTTATTTCCTATAGTTTATAATGTTGAGATTACATGTAATGTCGTATCCAATTCATGGATACGGGAAACATAGCTGCTTGTATGCAGAAGGTTAAAATAGACTATTTATACAAACATAAGCAAGCCCATTATTCTATGAGCAGAAGAGAATTAAAGAAGTGGATACTGTAACACGTCATGGTGCTCAAAATCTATGAAAAGTTTAAATGTGAAATTATTCATGCAGTTTATGTGTTCTCTTAACAAAGTGACTTCTAGTACCAATAGAGCGAGCTTGCCAAGCAAGAACCAGAAATATCAGTATGTGGTGTTTGATAGAGAAGCAATGAAATTGTGCAATGAACAGATTATTGTGATTTCAAGCCCCTATTAACGCCAACAAACACATAAAATCATGAGGGGACATACCCAAAATAATGACAGCTGGAAAGTCATTCATTAAAGCTGCAGGCTTAAGTGGTTTACTAATATTTAAATCTCTAAGATTTTAAAACACTTATTTTTACATTACGCTTATGCTTCTGACTAATCTTATTACTTATAGTAATGAAAGCTTAAATAGTAAGTACTGCTTTTCCCTGTACTTTCCATTTTAACCTGACAAACAGGATATCGTGAAATGTTGAAATTTGTTGAGTCTAAAAAAATGTATTGCTTAATGTTAAATTTCGCACATTAGTGATGTAAAATAGGAACTTGAATGGTAGCCACACAGTGGTCGAGTGGTTAGACCACTCACCTCTCACCAAAGCGACCCTTGTTTGTTTTCAGGTGACCGCATGTGGGATTTGTGTTGAACAAAGCGGCGCAGGGGTAGGTTTTCTCAGGATTATCCGGTTTCCCCAGACATCGCATTCCACCGGTGTTCCATCTTCATTCCATGTATCATCGCTTGCGATGCCTATGTAGTGGTGTTAAATGGTATAAAAGCGAGTCTGAACGGAGTGTAGGCTTTTATAATTAATTCAATTACGAATCTGGGAAACTAGCAGTTTTGAAATGTAATGCTACACTTATGATTCTTACATTAAATAAACAATTTATGATACATTCTATGACTTTCGCGACATAGATATGAAATACTAGTATTTTGTTAAAAGTCGGATATTTACATTTTATTATACAATAGTTTATTTGTAAAGCATTTTCTTATAAATCGTAATGTATGTAGGGAAACACATTTTAGAAATTGAATAGGCAAGGATGTCAATAAGCCATTCCGCGAGAGTAGATTCCCCATTTCTATTCCCGTGTACAAAAACTGATTATTTCTTATACAAGGAATATCTTGAAAAATGTTTATTATGAAATACTATTCCTGCACATATATAATAATACCTTAAATTAAGCACAAGTTAAATGAAAACTGTTAATTGGCTGGATGTGAATAGTAATATTATTTCTTATAATAGTTATTTTTTTAAGAAACATTATTTTTCAACAAAAATAAACATTTTATCAAATTCTAAATATTCAAATCCAATAAAATCTGTAAAACTTCTGCTTCTTCTGATACCTATTCCTCTTTAGATCCGTTAATGCCTTTTAAAATAATTTTTCGCTTTTGCGTATGTTGTTTCTTCCCTTAGGTTGAAATTTTACGATTGCTTTGAAAACTCATTTCTCATGCTCGTGTTTTACTTCGACGATTTTCTTACAGGTCCGCAATTTACTACCATAAAACTTCTGTTACTTCCACATGGTATTGTAATATTTCTTTTTAGTCTATTTTCCCACCTCCTTCTTAGGGTTCAATTGATTATACAATAAAATATATTATTAAATTTATATACTTTATAATACAGATTCATTTTCTGCAAGGAATATAATATAAAAGTAAAAAATTAAACTTACAAATTGTTCAATATATAGTTTTGCTATTTTAATTATTTTAGAACATATCTGCTGGGTGAGAGCCGCGCCATGGTGGAGTGGTTAAACCACTCGCTTCTCCCCATGGCGGCGGGTTTGGTCCCAGGCGACCGAATGTGAGATTTGCGCTGGACAAAGCGGCGCAGGGGCGGGTTTTCTCCGGTTTCCCGCCATTGCATCCCACCGGTGCTCCATTTTCATACCATGTATCATCATTGTCGTCACCTGCGTTGCCATAATAAGCAGTAATAGTGGGAGTTAAACATATATAAATAAATATATATATATATATATATATATATATATAAATAATTTTTACAGAGATATAGAGAAAGCCATGTGAATGGAGCACACACACACATATATATATATATAAATAATATATATACATATATATCTGTAACAAATTATTCTTAATGGCATTCTTATATTTAACGTTATGCTTCTAAAACGGTCTTGTTACTTAAGTTCCTTTATAAGTAGGACATAAGGAAGCACAGAAGGCTAAAACGACAGTTAAATGCTTTAAAATATGTTTGCTATGTGGCTGAAATCCGTTTCTTAGCGTGGCCCCGTGTTGACAAGTTCCTATGAGAAAAGTTTAAGTATTTTAAAGCTGAAATCAGCAACAAGGAATATCTCGAAAATGGCAAACTCCACGAAAAAATGTATAGACAAAAATTATGTGTTTTATCGTGATCTACATTTCTTATATAATAAGTTTTGTCTATCTCTTACAGTTTACCAGCTATGTAAAATTCAATAAAAATTATCCAGAATAAAGAGTTCTTGAGAGGCTATTCCCAGAAAATGCAAGACATACATCTTATTTGTCATGTGAGTACCTTAAATATAAGAGATTTTAATCAAAATCGTTACAGCCATTTTTGAGAAAATCAACATTTTCGAAATGTTGTAAAGGGTAGTTGTGGGTGGGGGATTTTCTTGAAAATATTCATGCCGCATCCTTGGATGATACCAAACTTAAATTCCAAGGTTGGTATTTAACGGTCTTTTTGTTTTAGAGCTATGCTATCCACAGTCACACGCACATGTACCTTTTTCTGAAAATTCTTTTTCTTTTTTTTCTTTTTTTTTTGGTTCAGGGGGACCCAAAACACATATTTCCGGTTAAATCTTGGTGCCAAAATTTTGGGTACATTACAATACCTTCCGTATACACTATGTACAAAGTATGTGTAGAGAAAGTAAAAATCAGTATGTGTAAAATAATATTAAATTAGCTTTTTTAGAAATGTTAATTATCTTAGTCCATTGCATTATCTAACTCTTACAAAAGTTTCATTAAACGTTTCTTCTAGTGTATATAACGTGAATATACGCGCAGCAAGTTTTCTCCCATGTAAAGGGTTGATGGGCTGAGTCACAACAAAAACATGGGTAAAGTTGCAATTTTCGCTGTAATTGGAACGGCCCGACAGGAAATTGTAGTCCCTTGAAATCCTTTTTAATGCAACACACACAATATGATGCGTTCTACCCAGTGCATGTTAGAAACTTGCTTATCTTCCAAATATCTTGACACATTTCCTTATCCAAATACTGTACGTTTGCTCTTTAAGGTATGTTAAACAGTGAACCTGAGTGACGGCCATCATTACGTCAACCGACTCTGTCGATTTCACCGTCCGATATTTCCCTTCTGACTTGTTATAACAGTCGCTAGATGTGGTTGTTATCCAAACCAGGACAAAGCTTTGTTGTTGGTTGCTACTGTATGCAAAATAACCCTTGTCCACTAGAGGACTTTATTATTATCTGTATTTGGAGCAACGGTTTCTATGTATCGCTTTAAATTTTATTTCTGGCTTATATCAGATACAAAAGGTACTTGAAGTACTTGAGGGCTTTGTAATACTTGAGTAGTATAAATAAATATAAAGTGTCACATTGGGTGTATTGAGTAACCTTCATATATACAACAATTCCAATTTCCTGTTTCAGCTCAAGTCACGTAATTCAGTAATTAATTCTTAATGAACGCCTGGATGTGGATACCAAAGGAACTATTCCCAAGTTTCCTAAGATATTCAGGTGTACCAAGAGACATTTTCGTCAATTTTCGACACTTGGGTTTCGTTCTTAGCTTTCTTAGGTACGGCATAAATCTCGTTTGATTTTGTTCCACAGCAAATAGGTTAGCTCGGTGCATACCGTGGGAAAACACATTACAGCAAGGATTAGAAGATATCCTTTATTGGATTTTTTTATTATCAAATGGGTATTTGGCTTTTTTTGTCATGTTGGGAACAGAAAGCAATCCTACACGCAAGCCATTGACTCCTATGTTATGCTTGCCTAACACGAATATTTCTTACTTATAAAAAATGGCGAAAAGATGTTTAGTTTTCGGCAAAGTTCAAAAAACAAATTTGCAATGCCATTACTCTTACTATATTAGCAATTAATCAGTTACAAAGGGAAGATTTTTTTTTTTTGCGTACGTAACAACTAATTACCAAAGTGATTGTCCATAAACACAGCTATAAATGTGAAAATTTTTGGTTACAAATTAATCCTCATACTGTTGGCGGTACAATGCGATTACAATGTTAATACTATAATAAATGCCATAAGTTGTTTGCAATTGTTTATGTTATGACTACCAATTACACCAAACCTGTGAGAATAGTATATGTTCATATCTAAAGTACAAACACCATAAACACTAATACAATACATACTTAAGAGACACATAAACATTCCACCAATCATGGACCTACAATAAATGTATTAATATGGAATACATATATGAAACACAAAATGTTACATACTACGACAGCACTGAAGGAATTATTTGTTACTGATTTCCAACCAGTTGGTTGCGTACCGCACAGTAAGCGATTTGTAGCAATATCGAGAATATTTGCTCTCTTTTCTAAACTCAAAGGGCAACCAGTTGGTGATTTCTGGTCTAAGTAACGTTAGCCAGTATGAGGAGTTTATCATAAACACATTGGAATTTTACCATCTCCAGATAATTTCAATTTCAGAATATTTTCTGAAAATTCTATATAGCGACTAGGTTAATTCAATATAAAATTTGTGTTGTTGTTGTGCATTTTGTTCTTCAGATAAAATGGATATGTGTGTCATAATGAAAAAGTTTAAAGCGTTTTATTCTATTGGATATATATGCAATCCGATTTTAGTTTCCCTTGAAAATTCTTCGTAAGAAATGAAATTTGAATTTTATTTATTGTCGCTCTTTTAACAGCTGTGGTTCTTAGCGTCCCATTCTGTGCATGTGGGCGAAAAAGTTCTGAGATTTTTCTCAAATATTTCTATCAGGTATCAGGTTCTTTTGTGTACCATAAATCTATTACATGGGACTACAGGAAGCCATGATAAAGACTTTTTTAGGCTGAAAAATTCCATCGACCTCCACTGGATTTGAACTCAGGACCTTGAGCACTTACAAGTTTACCCCTAGACAATGGGTGATGACGCAATTTATTTATGGTGAGGTAAACAAATAGGATTGACATATTCTATTAGTAAGTCATATAGACTAATGGTTAGCATTTTAGAACTTCAAAATCACAATTTGTAGGTGTTAAATTAATACGTTACCAGATATTCAACCATTTGCATTCTTTGTATGTTCTATTTGGTTACACTTTAAAATAGGCTCCAGGTATTTTAAATAGCTGGGGTACTTTCAAAGGACAGCTTATTTGTGATAAATATGAAGTTGATATCTTTTATACAATAGAAATAAGTTAATATTGTCCTGCTAAAATATTGTCTTGCACTGGTTAACAATCCTTACATCTTCCACGACTGGACTGTGGGAACATTACTTATGAATGAATTACTCTGCTTATATATAAATAGAGCACACACTTTTTAAGCAGTGCAATTTCCTGCATCTTTAAAAGTGACATTACTTATATGCGCATTGAAATTCCCAACACAACAGCGAGAACACTACTTATGCGCGCATTGAAATTTCCAATACAACAGCGAGCATATTATTTATGCGCGCATTGAAATAACCTGTATTTTCTACAACAACGACAACATTACTTATGCGCGCATTGGAATTCCCAATACAACAGCGAGTAGATTACTTATGCGCGCATTGAAATTCCCTGTATATTCTACAACAGCGATAACATTACTTATGCGCGCATTGAAATTCCCGAATATTCTACAACAGCGATAACATTACTTATGTGCGCATTGAAATTCTCAATACAACAGCGAGTATATTACTTATGCGCGCATTGAAATTCCCAATACAACAGCGAGTAGATTACTTATGCGCGCATTGAAATTCCCTGTATATTCTACAACAGCGATAACATTACTTATGTGCGCATTGAAATTCCCAATACAACAGCGAGTAGATTACTTATGCGCGCATTGAAATTCCCTGTATATTCTACAACAGCGATAACATTACTTATGCGCGCATTTAAATTCCCTGTATATTCTACAACAGCGATAACATTACTTATGCGCGCATTGAAATTCCATGTATATTCTACAACAGCGATAACATTACTTATGCGTGCATTGAAATTCCCAATACAACAGCGAGTAGATTACTTATGCACGCATCGAAATTCCCTGTATATTCTACAACAGCGAGTACATTACTTATGCGTGCATTGAAATTCCCAATTTAACAGCGAGTACATCACTTATACACACGTTGAAATTCCCTGTATATTCTACAACAGCGAGTACATTACTTATGCACGCATTAAATTCCCAATTTAACAGCGAGTACATCACTTATGCACGCATTGAAATTCCCTGTATATTCTAAAAAAGTGAGTACATTACTTATGCGCTCATTGATATTCCCAATATAACAGCAAGTACATTACTTATGCGCTCATTGATATTCCCAATATAACAGTGAGTACATTACTTATGCGCTCATTGATATTCCCAATATAACAGCGAGTACATTACTTATGCGCTCATTGATATTCCCAATACAACAGCGAGTACATTACTTATGCGCTCATTGATATTCCCTGTATATTCTACAAAAGTGAGTACATTACTTATGCGCGCATTGCAATTCCCAATACAACAGCGAGTATATTACTTGAGTATATTACTTATACACCCATTGAAATTCCCAGTACGTATCTTCTAAACAGCGAGGGCATTACTTATGCTGCATTGAAATTCCCGGTATATTCTATGAGGTCCCAATTATATTGGGTTATATTGAAATATGACCTACTTCTCGCTACCTCACTCTACGGAGAGGAGGGCTGTCAAAGGTTGTGCGCAGCTATCCGATGCTGCCTAGTTTGCCAGCCAGTGACATGTGTAGTTCCAGTGATTTATACACAATGCTTTTTATTGACAGAATATGTGGTAATGTTTATGATGTATTTAACCCCGTTTATTCGTATTGTTCCAAGCTAATTTGGCGGACCTCGGCAGTTTGATGTAAGGAAAATATGATATTTGGTACATCAATTCTTCTCTTCCGCAGCAACTGGTGTATCTTGCATTCAAACTCCACGAAATCGCTATGTATATTATCGCCCTCTGCCGACAGTGTGCAAAGCGTTGTGTCGACCTCCGTGCTGTAATGGTTACCATGGTCGTGGGTTCAAACCCGACGGAGGACAATGGATTTTTTCGGGCGTAAAAATCCTTAGCATGGCTTCCTTCGGAAGGGAGGTAAACCCGTTGGTCCCGTATCGTAGATTTACGGCACGTAAAAGAACCTTAATCCTGATAGAGAGGCCTTTGAGCAAAATTAAGTGGTCTTCACGCCCATACAGAATTGGACGCTGAGAATCATAGCAGTTAAAGAGCGTACATAAATAGCACGCCATTTACATTTTTTGCAAAGCGTTGTGTTCGAAAATATTGCAGAAGAATTTTATTTCAGTATAAATTGAACTTTTACTTTAGTTTATTTATGAATTCTAGAATTTATTATTTTTTCAGGTTCTTTGATTTATGTCTTTCAGGTTTACAATAACCACAAAAACAAATACCGTATTCCCATTTGATAACACAAAACTCAAGTAGCGACTAACTTTCAATCTTAAAAAGAAGCGGCTGCAATTTCTACACGGGGATTCGCTCAGAAGATTGCATTTTTGTGCTTAATTTGTTTCCACCGATTAGTGTTATTTAAAAAGAATAAGGCAAAACACTTTTTAAGCGTTTTCAATATTATCATAACATGTTTATCGGGAATTCTTAATTCCAGAAGTGTACAGGCAACTCTCTTTCTAAGTGATAGTGGTAGTTTTTGTGCACTACAGCTTATATCGTGTGTGAAATACTATGTCCATAAGTAATAAGAATGAGTATTTTTATTATGCTTTACCTCCAGGGAAATTGAGGTTTATTACCTTTTAAAATACCTGCTCACACAGTTCAACAAAAGAGCAAAGCACTCTGGACTTCCTGCTGCGCCTCTTAAGTTGGAAAATGAAAATAAAAGATGGTAGTCCGCCACACATTCCAATATGGATGGAAGTATTTTGTATTGTAGAGTGTTCTTTGCATTCCAGAAATATTATACCAGCAAAGGGCGCATCCACTCTAATATGGAACTATTCTTCTTCTTTTTACTTCTCTCAAGCGAGATGATAATTCAAGTAGAATGAAGGGAAAATGGAATGTACATGCAATAACCAAAGCGAAGCTAGTGATAACGCTAAAGTTATGTTCCTAGTTTAAGGAGAAGATGCGATTAAATTCGTAAACAAAAATATTTCCATTCAGTTGTTGCATCCCGACTTAAATTACTTCGCATGCCAACCTAGGATATCTCTGAGGCTATTTCATTAGTCAACGTTAAAAGAAGTTACTGAAAAATTACAACATGAGTGTATAATTTAATGCATTCAACAAAAGACTGACATAATTAATAAAACTCAGCAGTATATCTGCTTTGGTGACTCCGCGAACAATTTTATTATAATTTCCTTTGTCGAAAGAAATTAGTGCACCAATTCACCTAACATGAAATAGGAAGTTTCATTATATTCATTATATTTAGACATTCTTGAGTGAATGATTTATTTGGGCAAACCATTACTTCACATCATTAGAATATATAAGACAAACATATCTAAATGAGGATAGTAAGTCTAATATTGACAACAGAAAAAAGCTATGTGGTACATTCATATGGATTTTTCTACCAATTCTTCAGCAAATTTATTCTTTCAAAATTTCAGCTTATTTTTCTCTGTACTTCGAGTTAACCGAGATAAACATATAAAGAAGTAATTTTCTTACATACAATTTTATTATTTGGAAAAACTGTAAACAATAACAGGGAACATCTTGGAAATTACTAACTCCACATTTGATATAAATTTTGTGTGTTGGGGAAATTTAAAATGTTTTCGTAGTAAATTGTTTTATCTGCTATGGTTTACCAATCATACAAAGGTTATCCAGAAGGATGAGGAATTCAGAAGCCATCCCAGGAAATTCAAGATATACTATTATTCATTGATCATAAAATATCATAAAAATATTGTATTTTAATCAAAATCGTTAAATCAATTTTTGGGAAAATAATAATGTTTGAAAAATTTTCCATCTAAGGGGTAGTTCTGGGTGAGGGGCTCTTAAAAATCATCGTGTAGCATCCTTGGGTTATGCAAGTATCATTTCGTAACTAATAAGCTTTTCGTTTTTGAGATATGATGTTCACAGGCACACGCACATATAAACACACGGTTCTTGTTCACAAAATGCTTATTTTACTCAAGGAACCTTAAAAATGTATTTAGATTAACATCTCTGTAACGAATATTTGGATGAAATACATGCCTTCTTTCCCTGCTATGTAGATTGTATGTATAAGTTAGAGAAAATAACAATCCACATATTACTTTTAATATCTAATATTCCTGAAGAGAAAACAAGATAAGACAAAACGATGAATCAAAATTATACTTAAGCCAACGAATAATAAAGGCAATGTAATTAAATACATTAGCTACACATTTTTCTTCAATATGGCACAAAAATGTTTATATACACTGAAGATAGAGAAACGGAGAAAGGGCGGGGGAAAAGAGGGGAACAATGAGGTAGGGAGGTAGATACTATTTACACTTGTTTATAAAAGACAAAGAAAATATTGTTTATATTCCATTTATTAAAACACATCTCTCTTTACTTAATTTCAATCAGGTAGGAAATTCCAGAGATGAGACGCTGCAACTGTAAAAGGTGCTGTACATATGTTGACAAAACTACCATACACACAATTTTAAAAGTGCAATGCTTAGTTTCAGAGTATCCCAATACAACTATTAAAATGATTGGTCATTAGTTGCTTTCGCGCAGACCGTGTATAGGGTAAGGTTGGAAAGCTAGAATCAGTCTGAAAATAATAAACAATTGGTGTTTTTATTGAGTGCTTTGTTCTTGGGTGATGATACTGCACTCAGTTCCTTCCACTTGGCAAAGATGATCTTATAAGTTTTTGCGGTATTGTTTTACTATATTCGTAAGTTTCACTTTATCCAATTCACTGTGCATATCTGCATTTATCCAATATACTATAGAAGCAACAGATTATGGAAACTTATCTCCGTCACTTCTATGTACTTGAAAACTTGTTTGCTATTCTCTTATGACGCTGCCAAAATATATATTTAAACCTTAGATGCAATAGATTTTTCTCTAAACGTACTATGCACTTAGTGTAGAGAGAAAATATTGTATTGCACCCGAAAACTCGATACTGAAATTTCACCGGAAAACTTGGTATTTAAGTTCAGTAACTTCTGAGGATGCGACAGGAAGATTTTCAAGAAAATCTCCCACCTCCGACTACCCTTTAAAACGGAAAAAATAATCGGAAAATGTTGTTTTTCTCAAAAATGGCTCTAACGACTTTGATTAAAATACGGTGTATTAAAGATGTTAACATTTGTTATGTAAACTATATATCTTCAAGTTTCTGGGAATATCCTTTCAAGATCTCTTTATTCCGAATGAATTTTACTGAATTTTGCAAAACTGGTAAACCATAAGAGATAAACACAAATTTACTATACACAAAATTTAGATCGCTTTAAAACACATACTTTTATGTCATATAGATTTTTTCGTGGGGTTGACAGAGTCCAAATTATTATTGATTACATTTTTAAAATACTTTCTCATACGGGAACTTGTCAACATTTAACCACGCAAAGAAACTGATTTCAATCCCACAGCAAACATATTTTAAAGCATTTTATTGTTGATTAGCCTTGAGTATTCCCTTATTTGCATTTTACTTAAAAGGAGGCAAGCAATAAGACCATTTTGTAATGGTTTTCTCGATTGTCATGAAGTAAGTAGAAGAATAAGGTTTTAATTATACTTTGTTTCAGAATATGTTCCATTCGCATAAGTTTCTCTACATCAGATATTTTTTATACCATGGCCTTCTTGTCCCATTAAGCTCTTAGGATTCTGTTATAGTTTGATAGGATGCTATTATCTTAACGATTATCATACGATGCGTCAATAGATATGTTGTCACGGAATAACTTAAACGTCGTTTAACCTGTTAGGTTATATTGCGCGATGAGTGCTTGGAATAGGTGAAATGATGCTGAGATGAATGGAGCTTAACGTAATCTGACATTCATCTCCTTAGGGTAAGGGAAAACTGGAAAATATCTTGCGCAGGAAAGTCATCCTGACGAGATTCGAAATCGAGTCCTCTTGGATGTGAGTAGACATACTAATCTACACCAAAGAGGTGGGCTAATAGCTTTCATCTTTACGTGAAATTAGAGAAGGAGAATGCGAAAATAAATATTTCTGCAACGATATATTTGAGAAATCTAGAACTAATGTACCAATGACATATGAAAAAAAGTTGACAAGAATGAATAAAAGTAATGAAATGTAAACCATAAGTTTGATTTGTAATATTTTTCCCAGTCCCTTCCTTTAAGTCATTCATTCTGAACTGGTTTTCCGAATAATCTTTTCTCCTAAAACAATTTTAATCAACTTTTCCTAAAACCTCTTTTCTAATATTTCCGTTTATTGTTTGTTTGTCAGTTTTCTTCTCGACTAAACTAAATGTTGGCCAAAATACTTTCGAGCAAATGTGATGGTCATACTGTCCGTTGAACAAAATAACGTTTAAAGTCACTCAGCTGCGAAAACGATGGATGCTGTGTAAGGAGATCTTTCTACAAATAGTACAGTGTGACCATGAAATTATACTTATTTTTGCTGCGCATAACATATTTGGACTAGAATAGAAGATGATATTTTTAGGAAACTTATCCTCTGAATCGGCAATAGTTCCACAAAGTTTAAAACAGGAACTAGTTTTCATCAGCTTGAAAATATCTTATTGTAATTGGGAGTTTATCTTCAAGATTGAAAGAATGCTTGGAAAAAATCTGCTGTAATACATATTATTGATGAACAATAGGTGAGTTTTGATTTTTCTTGAAGAGTTCGTTAAACTTCCTCTAATCCGCAACTCTAAAAGTTGCAGGCTAGAGCATTGGGTATCGGATACAAGGTAAATATCAAATTAAATAATCCAAAAACACAATCAATAGCTACATATTTAAAAAAGCAATTAAGGTAGGTGGCACAGGAAAATGCAGAAGGCAGCAATTACACCATTTATAAATTCCACATTCCACTTAAAATTATAAAAATCTTATGTGTTCCATTCACATGGCTTTCTCTACATGTCTGTAGCAAATGATATTGTTTGGTATTTAACAAACTTTTGTTTTTGAGCTATACTGCACACACGTACACACACGGACATGCTTCTAAAAATACTTTTTTGGATTCAGGGGGTCTGTCATATACTTCCGGTGAAATCTCGATATCGAATTTATGGGTGGAATACAATACTTTATCTATCCAGGATGTAAATTGTACATACGAGCTAGAGAAATTAATAAATAAAATATTTGGTTGTCAACGAAGCTGTCAATTGTTAGCAGCATTCAACACAGACATTTCCTCTCACTGCTGTTCCTTTACATTTCAGTAAAATACTGAGAAGGGGCTGTGAATTCTAAGTACACTTGAAAATAAAGTGGAAGAAATAGGCGATTAGTGATAGGTGATCGTATAAGTAAAATTGTCTATATGTAATATTGACAAATGGCTTAGCAGTTAAACCAACTTTATATGAGGCTTTCGTCCAAAAGCTCACTCATTAACATATGATTTTGTTATAGACAATCTCCCCAGTATGGGAATCTTTCCCACATATTTGTATTATTTGTAATCTATTCATCTCCATTTCGGGTATATCCTGGATTATATATATTTACGTAAAATAAAAACAATATATGACTGCTACCGGAAATATATGATGAATAGAGAAATTGAACCAGGACGTTATTCTATATATAGATTCTCATCAAAGGCCTTCGAGCAACCCAAACAGGAAACTGGACGTGCCTCCGAGATTCCATGTTTGGTTAGCAAACCAATTCTGCTATAGACTGTTAGAGCAGAGAAGTGTTCTTATGCAAGCGTTAAGTGTATTTAACATTTTTATTAGTGGGATTCCTGTTGAAAAGAGTGGATAGAGCACAGGCCCACGTGGGCGTCCAGGGTGCGGAGCCCCTCGACAAGGAATTGGATTGTTTCAGCCGCACGGTTGGCGGAAGGAATTAGCGCCGATCTTAATCTGCTCCCACTCCACCTTAAGATGCTAAAAGTGTATTCATCGTACACTGCCTCGCCTAGTCTTCACTCTTGTAAACTGCGAGATGAGCTTCACTAGCTGCCTAATCTGCTCTCCGTGTATACATAAGTAAGCACGAGGAGATTTTAGGGATGTTGGTAAGGAACAGACATCTCACTCCTGAATGGAATTGTGTGTTTGTATGTGTGTGTGTGTGTGATACCGGAGCGGATTCCACTCTGCAGTCATTAACTTATTGTACGTCAGACATCAGGAGGATGAAATGAGATTAATATCAGCGGGCGACCGAAACCGGACGCCGGGGGAAGAGCCACCGTGGAGGATGTCATATTCCAAGCAATTTTTCATCTCGACACGGGGAGCACTAGAAACCTGCGCCTCCGGTCAAACCGAACCCTCAGGGTCTACAGACAACGTCCAACGCCATCTCGCCATCCAGAGTGTATTCACCACCACAGAAGGGCGCCATCATCACAGTCCTTGCCGAAACCGGTGAAGAAAAAATACCGGTGTAATGAAGGAATAGGAAGTTCGGGGAATGAAAAAACTTCCCCAGCATTTGCGTAGTGACTAGGGAAAAATCCCCGAAAAAACTCTAGAACATAGATGTCGGCCGTGGAAATTACTCCCACGACCTCCCGAATATCAGAGTCAGACAATACGAGGTAATTTATTACACTGAATAGAATTAATATAATTGACAATGAAAATAGTATTAATTAGTTTAAGAGTATTATTTGAGGAATAAACAAGTATTAATTTATTAATAATTTTATTGCTGTGGCTATCACCTCCGGGCGGAAGGGTTCAGGCGAAAGGAACCACACAGTTCGACACTTAAGAATCGGAAAGACCAATGACAAAGTCGCGTCGAAGCCTAGTAAGTTCACTTTGAACGCCCTAACATAGATGAGGAAGCACACACAGATCGAGAGGGTACCGAAGAGGCGATCATAATCTGAAGCGTTAAACGCGGCCAATGAAAAATCTTTTAGAAAGCATATGCATCCCAGCCATCTGTCCATAGGCCATCCAATTATGAGTAACCAGTCCTTAAAGATGAAGAAAAGAAAGAGGAAATTCAATGAGAGAAGGATGGGAGAGGATCCTTGGTGGAAGAAATGCAGCATAAGTTTGCTTTGTTGGCCCCAGAAAACCGTGGAAAATCTAGGACCAGAGTGCGCAACCATCGGGTACCGAACTCGTAACTTCCCGAATACCGCCGGTCCCCATGGCTGCGCTCGCCAAAGCGTACGCTTTGGTGATTCGCAGCGCAGGGGATCGTGGGTTCGAGTCCCGCCTTGGGCATGGGTGTTATATATTAGTGTATGTGTGTGTAAAAAAAAGTAAAACAGAAATTCAGTAATCATACAGTAATCACAGTAATCAAATTACGTAAATAAAAAGTAGGGTATACAGTGTCGGAGTCCCGATCAGACTCCAGAACTGTATTTAAAAAAAAAAAAAAAAAATAGCAGTCACAGACGAAACCGCCTAGTGCGGTGCATAAGGGCGTGCTAAATCTCAAGGGGAGAGAGGGAGCACTGAAGTTTAAAAATTCCTCAGATTTAGAATATGAACCTTCTTTCACACCTTCTAATAGCCTATAGTAAATAAGGTGTAAGAATCCATTCTGATGAGGTCCCAATTCTTGATTTGTAGCTACTCATTGTTGCGTTATTTCGGCAATATGTTAGATAAATAGGCAATGTGTACACCTACACATAGTACAAAAAGAAACGATCTTAGAAACACCATTGAATTATGTTTCATTCACATGACTTTCTCCAAATATCTGTAACAAAATATTGGTAAAAAAAACTGCCCTGCTATCTATTTCATTTTAATTGTGATAAACATTAGCAGATGATCTTATTACTTGCTTTTTTGTAAGCAGGAGGGAAATAAGGGAATACACTAGGACAGTCGAGAATCAAATCTTTTAAATGGCGGTTGCTATGTGATTGAAATTCCTTTCTTTGTGTGCCGTATGAGAATATTATAAGTATTTTGAAGCGGTAACCAACAACAAGGAATATCTCAGAAATGGTCAGCAAAACAAAAAACGAAAATACGTATATGGCATAAATTATGTGTTTTAAGGAGATGTATATTTGTTGTGGAGTCAGTTTGTGTCTAAGTTTGGTATACCAGCTATGCAAAATTCAGCAAAAAAAAAAAAAAAAAAAAAAAAAAAAAAAAAAAAAAAAAAAAAAAAAAAAAAAAAAAAAAAAAAAAAAAAGAATAATCAAGAATAAAAAGATCTTCAGAAAATTCAAGACATATAAATTTCTTGAATTTTCTGGAGATTTTTTTATTCTTGATTTCTTTTTTTTTGCTGAATTTTGCATAGCTGGTATACCAAACTTAGACACAAACTGACTCCACAACAAATGTACATCTCGTTAAAACACATAATTTATGCCATTTACAATTGTAGATCTCCTTAAAACACATAATTTATGCCCTATACGTATTTTTGTTTTTTGTTTTGTTTTGTAGAGCTGAGCATTTTGTCTTGTATATATGTTAAAATAAGCAATTTTAATGAAAATGGTTAGAGCCATTTTTGAGAAAAATAAAAATTTCGAAATTGTTTCCATTAAAGAGATGCTCTTTAACATCTTCGTGTAGCATCGTTGGAAGATACTGAACTTAGATATCAAGTTTGATATTTTACCGACTTTTCCCTTTTGAGTTGTCGTGATCACAGTCACACACGCACCTTTTTTTAATTTTTTGGGGGATACAGGGGAGCCTAAAATGTTTATTTTCAATTAAATTACGATACCGCACCACCACCACCACCACCACTACTACCACAACTAATGATAATAACTTTCTCAACTCTACATTAAACTGATTCTGTTTCTGTGGCCTTACTATTTTAACACACACAAACGTAATAATAATAATAATAATAATAATAATAATAATAATAATAATAATAGCAGCTTCGGCAACTCCACAATAAACTAATTCACTTTCTGTTGCCTTAATATTTGTTAACACACACACACAAACATACAGGTCCTTTGTGTTCATTTTTGGCAATCAGGGGTCCTTAAAACATGTATTTCCGGTAAAATCTCGGCATCAAATCTTTGTGTGGACTACAATACCTTCTATAACTACTATATGCTTACATAAGTACTTAGTAAAGGAAGCAAAAATAAAACTTATCGGACAATTGGTAAAAGGTATGAGTAACCTAGTAAGAGGGAGGCAAGTCTAAGAAAGACAATGGAAAAATATGAGGGAGAAACATGAGAAGGAATGTAGGGAGAGGTGGAAAGGGATTTGGAGAGGGGAGATGGAATGAAATATGGAGAGGAGGAATGAAAGAGGGAGATGAAGCCAATGAGAAAATATGTTAAACGGGGGAAATGTTTACTTTTACCCCAAAACCTGAGCAGAGCTAAAATTCTGCTAGTTCAGTATTACATCTTCTAATTTAGGCCCAGCAAGAAATAATCTTAGGTATTATTTAATACACGCTTGTAATTCCTAAAATACGGGAGTTTGTGAATAAACTTGTTAGAGCAGTAAGAAAACAGTGGATGAAATGTTTAAAATAAATAGAGGCAGAACCCAACCACTTTATCTTATGGACTGAGTGGAATAGCGTGTTATTAAACTAAAAGTAAATAAATAAACAAACAATAAGATGAATATTCTCGGCACTGTAGTCTGAATACTAACAATTTCAAGGCAAAACGAAAACACTTGAGATTATGTTCTTCTCAAGGCAGGATTATTGTACAAGTAATTAAATAAGTTCATTGAACTCTTAGCGCATTTCAAGGCAAGTATCATAAATTACAAATTTACTGCGACCTCTGACTTCGCGCTTACCGTATGAATATTACGTAGTATACTCCCATTCGTTACTAAATTAAAAATAATCGTCAAGTATGTACTTAGCTAAAGGAAAGCTGTATAACGCCCGCTTTAACTTCGCTGTTTATGCAAGCTAAGGTGAAATTAATGGAAAGAAGAAAATATGTGAACTCAGAAGACCTCTGTGATTTAAAGCAAAGCGGAAGATATTGGATGATTCTCGCGTCCCAATTAGCTGATTTTCTTTCAGGAGACCAGTCCAAGTTCGTAACTCTTACTTTACTACTGTTTATTTATGGTAGCTAAAACAAATGTTAAAAACTCTGATGACTATGACTCTGCAAACTGTTCTTACAAAATATAATTATTTTATTTAAGCCATACAAATCGAGATAATCATTACCAGAAATGATTTATTATCTAATTTCTTATAAGTAGGAGCGGAATAAGGAAACCACTAAACAAAAGCCACAGTCAAATCTTTTAAAAACTGTTACTCTGCGATTGTCATAAAATAAAAAAAAATAAATAAAATAAACGGATGAGATCTTCCTGTTTGAGAAAAGTTTAAATATTTTATAATTAAAACTAATGATAAAGTGTACTTTTAATGAGATCTACATCTTTGTTCACTTATAGGCTATTCCCATACATTTTATTTGGTATATATAAGCATATATAAACATATATAAACATCCTTAATATACGACATTTTAATCAAGATTACCACAGCCGTTGTTTAGAAAATTTCGAAAAATGTTCCGTACAAAGAGTAATTTGGGGATTTTCTGAAAATCTTCGTACCATATCCTTGGAGGATAATAAATCTATATACCAAGTTTAATATTTAACCGGAATTTCAGTTTTTGAGTTATGATTTCCACACGCACATACACACACACTCACACACAGATCTTTATTATAAAACGACTTTTTTGGATTCAGGAGTCCTCAGAACATTTCCGGAAAAATCCCGCTTTCGAATTTTTTAGTGAACTACAATACTTTCTGTATCCATTATGCACATTGTACTTACGTGCTAAAGAAAGTTAAAACTTGTATAGAATGTTGGTATACTGGAATAATATAATGAATATATAAAATAACGTTATAAAACAAAGTGCTCTAATCTAGCATAAAGCATAACATTTAATTAATTAGATTACGTAAAATTAACTTAAATATTATAATTAAATAAGTTAATATTATTCAATCAATAAAATTAATATAAAATAATTTACTGAAACATTAATAGTATAATAATAATGGATGTTTTAAATTTGATATAAAAGATTTTAAAATTGAAAATTATAGTTTAGTTTCGCTTTTTCTTTGGTTCAGGTTAGTTAATATATGTAAAATAATGTTTATAGATGTTTAAGTTAAATTTGAAAATAAGGAAGCTCTGTGGCCGAGTTATGTGACATAAATTGTGTTTTAATGAATCTAAATTTTTTGTCTACAAGTTTTGTCTCTCTGCTTCGGTTTACCAGTTATAAAAAGTCATTCAGCATGAAGAGATTATTCCTAAGATATTCAGGATATAAGCTTTATCTGATAAGCTTTATTTGGTTTAATATACGACACTCTAATAAATATTTTTAAAGCCATTTTGTATAAAATCGGAAATTTTAAAAAACTGTTCCATGTAAAGAGTATTTTTGGGGGGAGTTCCTGAAAATGTTTATGCCGTATCCTTAGAAGATACTAAACTTAAATACCAAGATTGGTATTTAACCGAGCTTTCGTTTTTGAGTTATGCTGTCCACAGACATATACGGACCTTTTTAAATGCATTTTTGGATTTAGAGGTCCTCAAAAAACATGTATTACCGATGAAGATTCTTGTTATTGTACTATGTGCATTGTACATACGAGCTTACCGTAGGGGGTAGGTTTCGAACTCTTCAGTTACTCCGGTGCGAGCGCTGCGGAACACAAACACTCCTGGTACTTCTAACGTTACTAGAAGTAGTCGAATAGAACATCTGAGCCCCTCCTGAAAGGAAGCTCTTTGGATTGGGTTAGCCTCGACGTGGTAGCTGTCCCGACTGGTAAAATTAGGTACGTCTGGGCAGTGATGTTTGTTTGGACGTGATTGTGATGCACCTCGCAGTCTCCGGCACTAACCTGGAGAGCTAGTAGATGGCTCTCGCCCCTACCGAGGTTTTTCGGTAGTCATTATGGGTTGACGCGCGTAAATAGCGTATCCACTTCCCTAAGGAAAGATCCACGGAGGTTTATCCTCCCTGGTACAGAAGGAGCTTCGGCTCCACATGGAGACTCACTCCACATACGTACTGGATAAAGTAATAAATAATTTGTAGAATAGGTCTAAAAATATATTGCAATATTATGTTTTATTGTTCCCACTAATAACCACAATGTTTGTATGATCATGCGTACTAAAATTCTCTCTATATATTGAGAATAAAATACGTTATTATTTACTAGTTAGTAAACACTATAGAAATAAAGTATCTGATACAAACAAAATAGCATGCCACATATTTTAGAGTCAAATCTTGAATTTGTATACCCCTTACCTGGTATAATTATATTCTATATTTGTTATTTCAGTCCCCACATAAAACCTTAATTGGGGAGGAGATTACATTACATTACTGCAGCCACGCAATTTACTTCAACAAATACTTGTTTTAGAAGAACAAAATTGAATTTGTAGCGTGTATTGGTTTTTGAGAGAGGTTTATATCCTGGAAGAAGGCGTGTCCCTCCCATAGAAGTAAACACAATTAATGGCGTATTTGCACAATCAGAAATAATGACGTTTAAAAAACAAAAGAATAAGGGTAATAAAAATAGTTTGTAAAATAAATGTCTCTGCATAGAATGAGAATAACATTCTTCTTATTCGTCTTTTGTTGTTTAACCTGCTCGTATGGAGGATTTGCAAGCTTCCTCCAGGGTTAATTTAATTGTTCTTGACACAAGCCGTGTGTAGGACAGGATTTGAATAGATAGAATCAGACTGAAAAATTCAATGTCATAGCCGGGATTTGAACCACGGATCTCCCGGTCTCTAACCGGTTGCTCTAACACAGAGCTACCATGGCAACATGCCTGAAAGGCATTACATTTCTCAACTGACTCTCAAGTTTCCCTGCAAGCCACAAGATGATTTCAGATTATTTTGAGATGACATACCCCAATGGCAACTTACATTTCGTAAGCACTTCAAACGCCAGGCTTCATTAGGCCAATTGTGTTACTTTATTTTTTTCACACAAGCCGTGTGTAAGACATGAATAGGTAGAGCCAGACTGAAAATTTCATGCCATAGCCGGGATTTGAACCTCTGTTGGTGGTTAGAGCATCCGGCTAGAGACTGGTATATCTGTGGTTCAAATTCCTGCAATGGCATTGAATTTTTCAGTCTGACTCTACCTATTCAACCGCTCCATCTAGTTACCATGCTAACTTCATGTACTCAAGGTCGCGGATTCAAATCCGGCGGAGGACGATGGCTTTTTACAGGCTTCCTTCGGAAGGGAAGTAAAGCTTTTTGTCCCATGTCGTAGATTTACGGCACGTAAAAGAACCTCAAGCCTGATAGAGAGGCCTCTGAGCAAAATTAAGCGGCCTTTCTCGCACAGTATAGAATGAGACGCTGAGAACGACAGCAGTTAAAGAGCGTCCATAAATAAAACTCCGTCTTCTTTCCCTCCAACTAGATTTTACAAGCCGGTGCCTTTTGAGCAGACAGCTTCTTGACCAGATAGCCAGGACGGGTAATCAACCGGATACCTGTTATGAGAGTGAAATAGATGAAAGGAAAGGTGATTATGGAGTAGGTGATGGACTGAGTGAAGGGGGAAACCAGAGAACCCGTAGAAAACCGCAAGACGCTATATATATATAGAATGGGGGGGGGAGAATAAGTGCAGATATTTGCATCAGCAATTGAGGATGACGTGATGATCTAGTATTTGCACTTTATATTACCAGGATGGGTATTATCGCCTTCTTTCAGACGTCAGATTATTTACGACACAGGTCACACGGTTGACACTGCCCCCTTTCCTCTGCCCTGCCCGACTATAGGTGGCGTGATATAAATAAACACATCAGAGACCCTGCTCAGGGCCGTTGAAAACACATTCTAATTGTGTTTCATTTATAACAATGCTATTAGTAAAGGCCAAATGAGATACACTTATGCGTTATATGTATTGTTCTTTACTAAATATTAAATTATTTGCACTTATTCACTTTCCTCCTTTATATAAGTATTAGTTTCTACAATTAGCCTCCTTGAAGTTTTCCTTTTTAGAATATTCTAGTACTCGTAATTAAACATTTATTCTAATTATGAAGTTTTCTTATACGGAGAATATGTAAAACTGTCTGATCGACAGGTCAAGTTGTTCTGAATGCTTGTGGTATAAGAAACGAGCCTGAATCTTGTTTATAAAGGCATTAGGGTCAAACAAAGATAGAAGAAATCGCTACAATCGGCAAATGAGTACACAACATACCTATGTTCTAAATTATCATGTATGCCGAGTTTTATAAAAATTGGGAACAATAAGCTGTAACTGGTATTTTTAGACGTTTTAATGAGTTTTCAGTGACAAAAGTTATAGCCCGAAATTTGAAGCTTGTTCCAAATGAATTGCAAGTCATATCTGCGATATTTAAAAATATTGTAGTTCAATTTGATATTAAGAATTTCTGCTACATTAAACTCTTTACCTACAAAGATGACAAGTTCATGTGGATCTAGAGATTTCCTTAGAACAGCTAGAAAGTTTGAAAATGCAATGATCATGAATTATGCTCAGGGTCGTATTTAGCAGGCTATAGGCCCTAATTTAAAGAAGTGTCTTTTTCGCAGACAGTTGCATATTGCCCGTTACATCATATTTGGTAATGCTTCGAATATGTGCCAATCACGATTGCTTCTATTTTATAGTATGCTTACAAGGATTTACTTTTATTTAATGAAATCTCAGCTCGTTACTTCTTCCTTCAGTTTTAAACTTTTAAAATGTGTTTAAAAATCAATCTGCATTTACTTAATTTCGATTTCCAAATATACTATGTTCTTTATTGGGATCAGGTTTTAGCTTATTTCAACCTTTATTTCAATTGTTTTCTCATTCCCACTGTTGATAGCATATATTAGTATGTGTAACACATTCGATTGCACATTTATATAATAGGCAAGACGAGATTTGACAGCTGACAGAATGATAATTGGATTTTAAACAGCAGAAATATTAAAGTAATTTATTAATTGTTTCTTGCACACTAGGCATGGGTAGATCAGGAGTTAAAAAGACAGAGGCAGACAGTCAAATTCAATGCTATGGCCGAAATTTGAACCACGGATCTTCTGGTTTCCGTCCAGTTGCTCTAATACTAAGCTACTATGGCGACATGCCGACACAGTATTAAATCTGCGAACTGACTCGCGCTTTTTTTTCCAGTAATTCAAAGGAGATATTAAATGCTGTGTCGGCATGTAGCTCAGGTGTCAGGGCCACCAGGAGATCCGTGGTTCATATCCCGGCTATAGCATTGAACTTTTCGTTCTGCCCCTATCTTTTCAAGTAATTAATTATTTGTATAATCAATAACATTTTGCTATGGAAAACAGTTTATAAATCACATTTGATGTCACCAGTTTCGTCAGATAAATTCGCTCATTCTTTGCACTCAAAAATGTATCGATAAACTCGTAACCGCTCAGGGATTACTTATGATATAGGCTTTATATGACGAAGAAGGCTTTATGAAACCAATTAATAAATAAATGTGGAAAAGCAACAGCATTTATATTCATAAATTCACAAACAATACTAATTAATTAACTTTTAGACCTTTCACATTCTAGTTTTTTTAAATTACTCATAGATAAGTTGAAATGCCAAGAAGTGATGATTTAATACATTTAATTCTCAGAAACAATAATACATGCTACAACTTTAGAAGATGATTGCCTTTAGCTACAGCTCCTTATGTCACTGTTACGCAGGCAAAGAACACCGAAATAAACCATCGAGTCTATAACTTCTGTCTGGTGAAAACATGATTGGTTGGCCCCCTTATCCCAGTTAGTCCATCTGTGTAGGTCTACCTATTACCTTAATTGTGTATAGTTTACTGCCGAGCGTGGTGGTTCTGCCCTAAGGCAAGTGCTGTGCGTTAGTACGATAATTGGAATCGTTTTCTGAAGGTAACACTCCACTACATGAATACTGATTGCCAAGTGGTGACCAAACATTGCTACTGTAACTGCTGGTGGCGCCTTTTACCAAATCTGGCTACTGTGGTGTGTCAAAACAAAAGATACTGCCGCCTAATGGGCGTGGCCGTGAATAACGATAGAACCCAGCGTTGAAATCACCTTGTTTATTAGAGTAAACTCCTGTTATTGGCAGAAGTTACTTGTTTTATATCAATAAACACAGTTTCCTGTCATTTTAGCTGGTATAAGCTATTAGTATTACGATATAGAGCCATTTTCACTTTATTAATGGTTACTCCGGCGGGGAGCATAAATCCTTTAAGTAAAGGATGAACATTAGCATATGGGTGATTTCTCTAAGAACTGTGTAACTGCAATATTGATCAGGTACCTCAATATGGATTAAAATTTATTTTAATTTCTATACACGTAACCGAAAATTCGATACCGATATTTCACCAGAAAAACACGTTTTAAAGTCCCTGTATCCAAGAAAACTATTTTTAGGAAAAGGTCAGTGTGTATGTGAACACGAAAATTAAAAAACAAAGAGTGTTTAAGTTTAGTATGTTCCAAGGATGCGACACGAAGATTGAGGATAATCCCCCTCCCACCACCCCAAACTACACTTTACATGGAGACTTTTTCGAGAATTTTGATTTTCTCAAAAATGGCTCTAACATTTTGATTAAAATATATTAAAGATATTGACATGATAAATAAAACGTATTTCTTGAATTTTTGTGGAAAAAGTTCTGAAAACCTCTTTATTTTGAATGAATTTTGCTTGATTTTGCAAAACTAGTATTGCGTAGAGAAAGACAAAAACTTATTAAAAATGCTGATCTCTTTAAAACATAACATTTATGTTGAGTTGACCATTTTTAGATGTTCCTTGTCATTGGTTTCAATTTTAAAATAGCTAAAACTTTTCACATACTAGAATTTTTGAACCCCTGTTAATGCAAAGAAATGGATCTCTTCCACATGGCAACCAGGTTTCAGAAGATCTTAGGCACTATCGTTTTAGCCAAGTGTTTCCCATCATTTCTCTTCTACGAATATTCACAAGAAACCATTTCTGCTAATGCTTTTTTCGATTAGCATAAAGTAGATAGAAACATAAGCTTTTTAATAACAATTTGAGATGTAGAGTAAGTCATGCAAATAGAACACATCAGATTTCTTTCTCTATTGACTTTGATATTCTCAATTTTCTACTCTAAACTTCAACTGGAGGTGTCCTTTAAAAACAATTATTGCCGGCCCCGATAGCTGTCGTCATTGGGCGCATTTGGTGTTGACCTTCAGCCGCGAAGGAGTAGCGCGTTGAATCCTGCTATGGACATGGATATTTATGTTGTGTGTTTCTGTGTTTGTGTATTAAACTATTTTCTCTCCCCTTAGTGCCAATTAGGCTACGCCTGAAGATCAATATGCCTGTAAAAAGCAATTATTTAAGCTCCTACAATTCCTTTAATGGTTACGCTCACTTTTCTTGACGAATACCTCGTGTGGGTTAAATTTTGAGGTTTTGGTTTCTAATTTTTTATTTATTTATTTGTTGATTCCTGAACTCTAAGCTACCACTAGAGGTGCCATTATAAGCAATATTTGAACACTCGCAATTCTTTTCTTGTATTGTTAGTTTTATTGACATCATTTTTCTGTTTAATATTTTGAGATTTTCCTGTGCACTTATCGTGAAAATATTGAACATAAACGCTGTGTTAAACCCTTTTATTTTAAATACAGGGGATTAATGACTATCTGAAAACATATATATATATATATATATATATATATATATATATAAACGTATTTACTTTGAAAAATTAGCAATTTGATTTTTATATTTGTAAATACAGACCGGAAAAATAACCTCAATGAATAATACCAACTTCGTTATCCCAGCCAAAGTTCATCTCCATAGGTTGAATAGTTTAAGGGCTGTAGTTTGGTATTTAACAAACTTTTCGTTTTTGAGTTATGCTGTCCAAAGACACAAACACACACACACACACACACATACACACAAACACTCAAACGGACTTTATTTTAAATTATTTTCTTATTCAGGGGGTGTCAAAACCTGTAATTCCACTAATATCTCGCTGTAGACTTTTTGGATGGAACACAATACCTTCTCTATCTACTAGGTACATTGTACACACGTTACCGAGAAAGTAAGAAGCGCGCAACTTGGCCAAGAAGGCTTCAGTTTCGACTGAGCGTTCTGAGCTTGCAATTACATTGTAGACATCAACCAATTCTGTTGATTTTGATTAAAATACACAATATATCTATTTAAGATATTTTTATGATAACTAAAAATTGCGTGTTATTTATGGACGCTCTTTAAATACTATGGTTCTCAACGTCCCATTCTAAATTGGGCGTGAAAGATTTATGCCAACTAGAATATATATCTTGAGTATTCTAGGAATCTTGTTCATTCTAGATGACTTTTGCATAACTGGCAAACCATAAGAGTTGGAGAAAATCTTACTGCACAAAAGATGTAGATCTCGTTAAAATACACAATTTATTCTTCCACAGGTGCATATACAGAATAGTTAATACAAATCGCGGCCTGCAGAGCGCGGCAACATTCTCGTAAAATATCTCGTCCGACGACACGTCACGAGCAGTTGGCAGGCTGAAGTCAGCGCCATGATGTGTTCGACGTATTCTTGCTAGAATTTAACCAGGTACTGACGGGAATATGGGATTTGCTGGATTGTGGGTGAAAATGAGGTTGGGGAGTGAAGGGAGGTAACAAGTTTGCTCCTCAACGGATGCCAGTCACGGTGTAACGGTCCTTGTGCAACTGGTGTAAATTGTAAATGATTATTTCTTTTGGGGTTGACATTTTGAAATCCAAGCAACTCTTGAAGGATTATAAACAGTAAAACTCCGTGCGTTTATCTAAACTCTTGGGGAGTGCATGATTCTTAAGAACTGGCCGTGATATAGCTACATACTTCTCTGTTTACATGTATTATTAACCTACATTATTACGTCATTATTATTACCATTATTACAATTTCTGGTAACCCTGCAAGCATGTTCAGGCTTATGTATCAATTTCTAGGTCGTCGTCATCTCTACCTTCTTTTGGTCTATAATTCAGAGTTTTCTTGGGAAATGTTGTTACAGTTCATTCTGTAAATATATTGAATTCATTGTTCTCTAAAATTATGCATATTTTCTTCTAGCGATATTACTTTACTTCTTTTCTATGTCAGTATTCGTAAACCTGTTAATCTACTGCAACGTTTTAAAGATCTAAGAACTGTAATCTCTATAGATTTCAATTTTTACTTTCTCTAGCACGTATGCACAAGGTACATTTCAGATAGAGAAAGTATGGTATTCCACCCAAAATATAGATACCTAGATTTCACTGGAAATATATATTGTGAGAACTCCTGAAACAACGCAAGGATTATAAAAAATAAAATAATAAAACTAAAATAAAAATACTTTTCTCTAATACGTATATAGAACGTATATAGTAGATAGAGAAGATATTGTATTACCCATAAAGTTTAGATATCGAGATTTCAGCGGAAATACTTTTTTTAGGGAATAAAAATATTTTTAGAAAAAGGTACGTCTTTGTGTACATGCGAGTGTGAGTGTGTGTGTATGTGTGTGTCTGTGAACAGCATAATTCAAAAAAGAAAAATCCATTAAACTACACACTTGGATATAAGTCTTTAAACCTTCCAAGGTTGCGACCCGAAACATTTTAGGAAAATCCCCTCCAACCTTCCTATACATGGAACTCCTTTCGAATATTTTGATTTTCTCAAAAATGGCTCTAACAAATTATATCAAAATATCATAATTTTGTGTTGTTTACTTTCATTACAAACGAAATGTTTAGCCTCTGAATACCTCTTCATTCTGGAAAAGTGTTTTAAAACCGGTAAACAGTAAGAGATACACAAAAACGTACTACACAAAAAATATAGATCTCGTTAAAACACTCAACTTGTATTATATTAATTTTTGTGAGTTAACCGATTCCGAGGTATTCCTTGTTAATGGTTTCATTTTTAAACTAACTAAACTTTTCTCAAACGTAAAGTCATATTTCATTTCGCATTTCTTTTGGCCCTGTAGACAGAACGGAATTTTAATTGTTTCACATATCAATCCAGATTTTAAAAGATCTGAATCCTGCTTTAGTCTAGTGTATTCCCTTATTTTCCTCCTACTTATAACGGAGCAAATAATAAGACAATTTCTGGTAATGTTTATGTTCACTAGTATGATGTACGAGGGCCATTTTTTCAACTTCTGATAGGCTGTAAATAAAATACTAGTTCATGGAAAATAATTATTGTATTACTAAAGTTTTATACATTTATCGTACATTTTGAGACTTTTATCGTACTTTACGACGTCTGCGGAGAGGCATTCAAAACAAACGAAGAGGAATATTGACTTCAGGAATTGTGTTGATTCATAACAACGCTCGTCCACACACACAGCTGGCACAATCCATCGGCTCCTTGAACAATTTCAATGGGACATTTCCGATCATCCGCCGTACAGTCCTGGCCTGGCACCCAGCGACTTTCACCTTTTCCCTGAACTAAAGACCTGGCTAGGAGGGCAACACTTTCAAACCAACGAAGAGCTTCAAAACAACGTCAAAGCTCATTTGAAATCATTGGCGGCAACATTTTTTGAAGCTGGTATTGCAAAGCTTGTGCACAGGTAGGATAAATGTCTTAATCTTTTCGGTGATTATGTGTACAAAACTTTTAGTAATAAAATATTTGTTTTCTATGAACTAGTCTTTTATTTATAGCCTGTCGGAGGTTGAAAAAAAAAAAAAACGGCCCTGGTACATAAAAGAATAATCTTTTGTAAGAATAGTTCTTTGCACAACAGGTAGAGAAGGTCACGATAAAGATTTTCAAGCTAATCCCCTGCCCTAAACTACACTTTACATGGAGAAATGTTTGAAAATGTTGCTTTTCTCAAAATTGGCTCTAACGATTTTGATTAATTAGCGTACATTGAAAGTATTAACATGCCAAAGAAAATGTATATCTTAAATTTCAGGGTAATAGGCTCTGAAGGCTTCTTCATTCTGGATGAATTTTATATAACTGATAAGCCATAAGAGATATACAAAGATTACTACAAAATAAGTTGATCTCGTTAAAACACACATACATATTTGTTTAGAGTTAATTATTTTCGGGGTATTCATTATTATTGGTTTCCATTTTTAGCTACTTCAGCATTTCTCAAGTTATCTTTTTAAATATGCCTGTGACTTTAGCCTAGTGTATTCCCATATTTAACTTCTGCTTATAAAGAAGCAAGTAATACAATTTCTGTTAATATTTATCGTAATTAGCATGATGTAGATAAATGCTTTTGTAAGAAAGTTTGTTTGCAGAACAAGTAGAGAAAAAACTTATATTACTGGAACGCGTCAGATTGTATTTTATATCTTTTCTTCACTTTTCCCACAACTCCACAGTCATATTATCCTCCCTCGTCGTTTTTCCATTCTTTGTTTCTTTAGTGTCTTATCTACATCTTCCATCATTGTAACATTATATTAATAAACCCTCTCAGTTTTAGCTATTTCCTTGTGTTGATCGCGCCCTCCGTGGTGTAATGGTTAACGTGCTAGCTGCATATACCCAAGGTCGCGGGTTCAAACCTGGCGGAGGACGATAGATATTTTCGGGCGTAAAAATTAGTAGCATAGCTGCTATATTACAAGAAGATAATAAAAATCATCACAATGCCATTCTTGGTATTAAATTTAATAACTCTTTATTAATTAATAATATTCGCCTGCTTCCTTCGGAAGGGAAGTAAAGCCGTTGGTCACGTGTCCTAGATTTGCGGCACGTAAAAGAACCTCAAGCCTGCTAGAGAGGCCTCTGAGCAAAATTAAGTGGTCTTTCATGCCCAGTATAGAATGGGACGCTGAGAATTGCAGCAGTTAAAGAGCCTAAATAACAAGCCATTCACATGTTTTTCTCAATAAATTCTTGGTAATGTTATATCGCTTCTAAGCCTTCTCAATCGTTTTTTTTTTTTCTTCTCTCAATCCTCTAATAACTATAAAACCAACATTTTTGGCTCCTGTTAAATCTTTTCTATCATTTTGCTTACTGTTCACAACTTTGTCTTTTATTTCTTCGTCAAGGATTCCTGACCTTAGCTCTCAGTGCTTTATAGGTATATCTAATAGTATCCCTATTTCTTAACCATATATTATACACCCTTGTGACGTTTTTGTGGCAAATTTTGAAATATTTTTAGATGTCCTTACGTTGGATGCGAACTTGGTAATATTATTTTATTGTCTCAAACATCGGACAGAAACTTTAATTCTATCTTGTTTAAATGTCTGAAATAGTATAAATTATTGATTTTTAGCAAAGGAATTTTACTAAAGTGCTCTACCCTGGTTAGCTAGTTGGAGTAGCACTGTAGACTCTTTACTCTCACCTTCTCCATCTAGATCTTCTTTAATATCAGACGATTAGTCTGGGAGAGGATGGCCGCGCCGTGGCCGAGTGATTAGACCACTTGCCTCTCACCTAGACGGCCGGGGTTCCATCCCAAGCGAACGCATGTGAGATTGTGGTGGACAAAGCGGCGCTGGGGCGGGTTTTCTCCGGGTACTCCGGTTTCCCCCGCCATTGCATTCCACCGGTGCTCCAACATCATTCATGTATCACCATAAGTAGTTAAAGCGGGCGTTAAACACTACCAAAAAAAATGGGAGAGGGTTCCAAGGAATGATCGTGTAATACAAATGATAACACATGATTTCCTCTTTTCAAGAATAAACTATATTTCATTTTATAACTTATATAATTATTCTCACGAATGGCGTACTTTACATGTACTAATTACTGAAACCATTACTCTTTTGGATATTCTTCACCCGTAAGAGAAGAATTTAGATAAGGGTTATTATGTAGAAAGTATACTCCGACACACAAAACTTTTAAAACATCTGAGCATCTTTTCCATTTAAATTTTTTAACAGAAAATTTATATATACGAGTATTTTTAACTAATAAACGTTATACAACAGCTTGCACAAAAATATACTATCTGCATTATACATTCCCACTACTCCTTTTCTAATTTGTGAGATACGGCGTCACTTACCCTCGCGGCTCTTTCTTCCTACATAAACAAACCACACATTAGACCGTCTGGGTAGTGTGGTGCTAGCGTGTATCCCCCAGGTCGCGGGATCGCATTTCGCTTAGGGTGAGTTACGCGGATAAGACTTTTTTCGAGATTCTCCCCGTATCCTGAGAAGAATAATGTCGAGTAACTTTAAGCTGCATGGACTCCGAGATCATTTGAGGATCAATTTCATTCATTGTTTGATATAATCAAAAAAAAAAAAAAAAAAGAATCACACAATGTTGGCGTGATGAAATTAACTATTTTATTGCTACATAAAATCAAACTCTGTCTTTAGCTTATTTATTTTATATTGCCTCATCCTTAACGTCATTTTCTAACGTTTCGTTGCAAATTTTTAGGTTTTTTCAAGTTTCTCCACTTTTGAATTTGTTTTTTTCCAAACACTATTGTAGTCCGCAATCCTTCAAAATCTGGACCTTAAGTCATGTCTCAATTTCTTCTTTCGTTTTCCTTCGTTTTGTGTACCTTTCTGGTATTCTTATTTTGAACATCAAAAATCTACTCCTGTCACTATCTACTCCTGCTTCTATATAACGTTTGCGCTAGTAAAGTTAGGTCATATCTATGGATTAACTATTATGCAGTTACTGATTTTCTACCCGTTGATTTCCCCGAACATTTTTGAATTTCCTTATACCTAAATAAATTATTCGTAATTCTCATTTTATTGAATGTGTATTTTAGATTTCTACCATTATTATTTAATGTGTTTTTCGTTTAGATTCAATTATTTGGGTAAAGGCCTATCTCCCACAATAGCATTTAAAGGTCGAGCAACTGCTGTATAATCATTTTAATACTCTTTGGTCTAAAAATACACAATTTAGAATTAATGTTGTGTTATCACGCACTCAAAACAAAGGAATATATTATAATATTTAATTTTTACTCTCTCTGACGCATATGTACAACGCACATGGTGGTCAGCGAATTTATCGTATTCCACAAAAAATCGATACCGATTTCACAACAAATGCATTCTTCTAGACCCCCTGTATCCAAAAAAAAGTAGAAAAACGTCAGAGTGTGTGTGTGTGTCTGGACAGCATGACACTAACACCTAATGTGTGCCATTCACATGACATCTTTGCAACAAATTATGCTTATAAAAGTTTATACTTCTATTTACTTCATGTTAATCAGAAAAAATAGCAGAAATATTCTTATTACTTACTTTCTTGTAAGTAGAAGCGAAATAAGGGAGTACCATGGGTTAAAGTGATAGTCAAAAGCTGGTTGCTATGTCGTTAATATTCCTTTGTTTGTATGGACAGCAGTTGACACATTCCTGTATGAGAAAAGTAAAGTTTTTCATACCAGAAACCAAAAAGAAGGAATGTCTCAAAGACGATGAACTCCACGAATAAACTGTATATAACATAAATTGTGTGTTTTAACGCGCTCTATATTTTGTGTAGTAAGTTTTTGTCCATCTCTTAAGGTTTAGAAGTTATTCAAAATTCGGTAAAATTCATCCAGAATAAATTACTCTTCAGAGGCTATTCCCAGAAAATTCAAGATATGCATTTTATTTGTCGGGTAAAAGTCTTTAATATATGCAATTTTAATCAAAATTGTTCAAGCTATTTTTGAGAAAATCGAAATTTTCGAAAAATATTCCGTATAAAGGGTAGTTTGGGGTGGGGGAATTTTTCTCAAAATCTTCGTGTCGCATCCCTGGAAGATACTAAACGTAAATACCAAGTTTGGTATTTTACCCTAAAATATATGTTTCCGGTGAAATCTCGGTATCGAATATTTGGGTTATGTGCAATACCTTCTCTACACTATGTACATAGTACGTAAGAGAAAGTAAAAAATAAAAACCCGTTAAATATCAATTTTTGTATTTAAGTTCCGTATCTCCCAAGGATTGATACAAAGATTTTCAGGAATATCCTCCGCCCCAAACCACCCTTTCTATGGAACAATTTTCGAAAGTTTTGATTTTCTCAAAAATGGCTGCAAATTTAATTTTAAATGACAAATAAAATGTAAATCTTGAATTTACAGGGGAAATTCTCTGAAGCCACTTCATTCTGAATAACTTTTGCATAACTGGTAAACCAAGAGTGACAGCAAAAATTTACTACACAATAATATAGATCTCGTCTAAACCCTATTTCTCTCCGATTCATTTTTGTTGTCGATATAACCGCTTCCAAAATATTCCATGTCATTGCTTTAAATTTTAATTTAATTATCCTTTTCTCAAAGAGAAATCGTCCATGTTTCTTTTCTTTTACTCCGGGTCATGTGAAGAAGCGAGTTTTAATGACAATCACTTAGCGACAGCTTTTAAAAGATTTGAGCTATCGCTAAAGCTTATTTCAAACAGAATGGAATAGAAGAATTTTTGTAAGAACTTTGTAGAACACGTAGAGAAAGTCAGTGAATGGAACACGTCAGTTTTTACTTTCTCTACACGTACTATGTAAATGGTTTACCACCCAAATTTCGACACCGAGATTTCACCGAAAATATACGTTTTAGGGCTCTCTGTATCCGAAAAAGTATTTTTAGAAAAAGGGCCGTGTGTATCCGTGTGCCCGTGTGTCGCTGTGTCTGTGTGCCTGTGAACACGATAATTCAAAAACGAAAAGTCGGTAAAATACCAAACTTTGTATTTAAATTTAGTATCCTTTAGAGATGGGATACGAAGCTTTTGAGAAAAATCCGGCCACCACAAACTACCCTTTACATGGAAAAACTTTCGAAAATTTTGATTTTCTCAAAAATGGCTCTAAAGATTTTGATTAAAATACTGTATATTAAAGATATATACATGGCAAACAATACGTATGTCTTGACTTTTCTGGGAATAGCCTCTAAAGACCTCTTTATTCTGGATGAATTTTGCTGAATTTTGCATAACTAGCAAACCGTAAGAGATAGAAAGGTGCACTACATAAATAATTTAGATCTCGTTAAAACACACAATTTATGTCATATACGTTTTTTTTTCGTGGAATTAGCCATTTCTGAGATATTTCAATCTATTGTTTTCAGATTTGAAATACTTATTTATCTCACATTTTATCCTGGCCATGCACAGAAACGGATTTCAACCACATGACAACCAACCATGGCTTTTAAAGGATTTAACACTTTAGCCTAGTGTATTCCCTTATTTTCCATCTACTTTCTCTATTATCATATAGTATATATACGAATATGGTTTTTAATAATAACAGATGTAGAGAAGGTCATGTGAATGGAACACATGTGTTTTTTTTTTGTTTTTTTTTTATTTTTTGAGTAAGACGGAGCTGGTACTCCATGCATGCAGCCGTGTTATTATGATCACCGAACCCTCGAATTTTCCCAAACCTTTACTTCACAATGTGCAGCGAAAATCAACACACCGACGCACGCAAACTCAGGCTCGTGCGTTGCAGATCGGATGAGTTAAGGACGTCCACCACATGTCCAATTTAACCGGTGAATTTACCCTCAAATTAATTTGAAGTCGGGTAAATGGTCTCTAACAGCCCTGGAAATACAGAGTGTGATGCACCAATTACAAGGGAATTTTGTTTCTGACGAGCTAACATGCATGTTCCTCAGCAGTTTGACACAATTGATTAGAAGTTATAAAGAACATTTCGTGCACACTATTATTTTCTAAGGTAGTACACGTTTGCAATTATGTTACGTAGAAAAATGACCTTCCTCATTTCATCACGAGAATGAATGGGTATTTTAATAATTGATTCCATAAGGTTTTGCTAACCTTGATGTAAAGCCATAAAGAAACAAGATCGTGCCCATTACTGTGTGATGAACACTTTCAAGGGGAAGTTAAAGAGTAATGTGCTTCTTGATCTTAGAATCTCTTAGATGTGCATTATTATACAAGGGACATCCAAAAAGTGACAGACGATTTGCAATAACCAAATAATAAATATCAACACAAAACCTTATTTACAAAGTTACAAAGTTTACAAAGTTTACCTTACTCTATTTGTCAGCGCAATCTCCATTCTGTCAATATGTTTATTGTCACGTGGTACCAGTTTTCAATGCCAATGTTATACTTTTCAACCGCCAAAGAAGTTATTCGTTTTTTGAATGCGGAACATGTTCGGGCAATCGAATTTTATAGGCAAATATCGCAATTGTATGGTTATTATGGAATGAACGAGTCTTCAATGAGGAAATGTTATATAATTTACGAGCTATCAAGGAAGAACCAGAGTGGAAGTTCAATAATTGTTATGAAGGAATTGAAAGAATTGGCATTTCACTTTGGTCACTATATATGACTTTTTGGGTGGAAAAGATTTCGTAACCGGTGAAAAGCTCATCATTTTGGCTCAGATCTTTAGCGGTGGAAGAGTATAACATACACATTGAAATACTGTACCACGTGAGAATAAAAACCTTGATAGTCATAGCAATTTTGTTGAGAAATATAATAAGGTACTGTAAGTTTGTAAATAAAGTTTTGTGTTCATATCTTTCGTTATTATTTAGTTATGCTAAAACGTTCGTTTCTTTCTGGATCGCCTTGGGATCATTTACCTGGTTATACTTCATCTTTCAGGTTTTTTGTTGTTGAAGTATATCCTAAAATTTATGCAAATCCTAAAAAACGTTTTTTCCTTTCATCCTTAGATAACATTTTCTACCACGTACTGGGTGTACATAGCAGGTGGAGAAGGTATCGTGTTGCACACAAAACTCGGATCCAGAGATTTCATCGGATATACACCTTTTGAGGATTCCCCAATCAAAACAATACATTTTATAAACAATTCTCTGTGTGTCCTTGAGCATATACTTCAAACAGAAATTTCGGTTAGATACCGAACTTCATAAAAAAGTTCTGCAACTTCTAAGGATGTGCCACAAAGATCTGTAAGGAAATCCCCTAACCCAAAATACCACTGATATGGAAAAAATTTTTAAAATTTTAATCTCTCAGAAATGACTGCAACGATTTTGAATTTTCTAGGAATAGTTACTGAAGACTATAATACATTCTGGCTGAGTTTTGCATTACATGTAAACTATAATAGACAGACAAAAACTTATACAAAAAATGTAGGTCTCGTCAGAATACAAATTTTATATCATTTACATTTTTTGTGGGATGAACTGAAATACTCTTTGATATTAGTTTATATTTTAAAATAGTTAAAAATTTTCTCAAACGGGAATTTGCCATCTAAGAACCCCATTTCAACAACATAACTTTTAAAATATTTGATTATCGCTTTACCTTGGTGCATCCCTTTATTTACATTCTAAAGTTACAGAAGTAAGCAATAATACCATTTCAGCTAATGCTTATCCTAATCAGCATGAAGTAGATAGTACAATAACCTTTTGTAAGAAAAGTTTGTTACAGCCTAGGGACAGAACGTTGCATGAATGGAACACATACGATTTTTTTCTACCCTTACCTATGGTACACGGTGATTTATATAGAGCTGACACATTTCTTTCATTAATTTTTTCAAAAAGTGTTATGCTAGTGAGAACTTATTATATATAAATTATAGAGGAATTCTGGGAGATTATTTACCTCTATAGCAAATGTTGAAAAGTCCTCCATCCTGCATAAGGCACAACTCAACACGTTCCATGTTACTGGCCACTCGTTGGAGGACTCTTTTGTCAATAGCTTGAATCTTCTTTGTGATGCTTTGCTTCAGATGGTCCAATGTCTGGGGACGTGTGGCGTAAACCCTGTCTTTTAAGCAACCAAATAGAAAGAAGTCCGGGGATGTCAAATCTGGAGATCATGGTGGCCACAGGTTCCTGTAAATTATCCGATCGTCAAAGAAACTTGCAATTAGGTTCATGGATTTATTTGATGTATAGCAAGTAGCACCATCTTACTGAAAATTCCTTGATTCAGCTCTACATCGTACTACATTTTACATTGACTACAAGAACAAAATGTCGAAACAGCTGCCAACAATGCAAATAGGAATAAAACATAAACATCTGCGCATCTAATGACAAGGAATCGAAACTCCAGAACATTCTGCTTAATTTTGTTCTAAAATTGGGTCATTTGATATAAATATTGCAACGGCATAACGAGTTTTGAGGTAGTCTACCTAAAACAGTAGAATTTCTATAAAACAATTGCGTGTATATGTGTGTATGTGTGTGTGTGCTCGCAAGCAGACGCATACGAGTAAACAATATAATTTTAAAAATCTGATGTGGTAAGCTCATATGAGTTTCTCTACAGATTATTCAGCAAGCTTATCTTAAAAAGTTTTTCGTATCTGCAAAAATATTAATACATATTTCCCTGTAGATATAACACGATTAGGGGATGTCATTTAAACGATAGTGTCATCTTTAAAGAGCTGGTCGCTATGGGAGGGCTTTGAAATTCCATTGACCATCGGAAAGAAAGGTTAATAACAACTTTCCAATTGAGAAAATTATAAGTATAAAACCTTTGAAACGAATAACAGGAAATATCTTGGAAATGGTAACTCTACAAAAAATGTGTTTGATGAGATCTACATTTTTGTGTTACAAGGATTTGTCCATCTCTAACGGTTTACCAGTTATACAAAAGTCAAAATGAAGAGGGCTTCAGAGACTATTCCCAGATAATTTAAGAAACAGATTTCATTTGCCTCAAATGAATGGTCGGCCTATCCCCGTATTTAGGACCGATTACTCCCGAGGACTTACAAGCGAATGCTGGGAATCGGAAACTTGTCGAGGAGCCAACGACACGAAATCACAAAATGGAGAACCTGGAACGAGTGATATCTGTAACTTATGGCATTTTATTTAAAATCCTGGAGCCACTTTTGAGGAAATAACAAACTTCGAAAAATGTTCAGTGTGGGAGTTTTTCTTGCAAATCTTCATTGAAGAAATGGTGGAAAGTAAAATTCGGGACATCTATCCAGCATTTGCTAGGCAACCTCAAAAAAACAAAACATGGGTCAGGTAGGCCGACCACAGATATAGAACCCATGAGTTCCCAAATGGGGGCCACAGACGAAACCAACTCACCCACTTCGCTCGATTATATGACTTTCAACTGAAAACTTAAGGCAACCCTTAAAAGAAAATTTATGTTTACGGTCTAAAGACAATCTTGTAATTCTGTTTTTAACGCTTCAAATGGATCAACTGAACAATAGATTAATCCATTCTTTCATCCAGCCACCTTTTACTTTCTCTAGCCCGTATGTACATACAATGTATGTAGTAGTTAGAGAAGTATTGTATTCCGCCCAAAAATCGATGTTGAGATTTCATCAGAAATATATGTTTTGTGTTCCTGAGTCCGAAAATCTAATTTTTTAAAAAAAGATCCATGTGTGTGTGTGTGTGTGTGTGTGTGTGTGTGTGTGTGTGTGTGTGTGTGTGTGTCAGATAGCTCCAAAACGAAAAGACCGTTAAATACTTAACTTGGTATTTATGTTTAGTATCTTCTAAGGATGCGACACTAAGATTTACAAAAAAATCACCCTACCACAAACTACACTTTACATGGAAAACTTTTTGCAAATTTTGACTTTCTCAAAACGTGCTCTAACCATTTTGATTAAAATGCCATATATTAAAGATATTTACTCACAAACAAAATACATATTTTGATTTTTTAGGAACAGCCTTCGAAGATCTGTTACTCTGGATGAGTTTTGGAGAATTTAGCATAACGGTTAAACCGTAAGAAGTAGACAAAAACTTACTGCAACAAAATATAGATCTCGTTAAAAAATATCACTTATGTCATATACATTTTTCTTGTAGAGTTGACCGTTTTTGAGATATTCCTTGTTATTGGTTTGAATTTTAAACTACCTAACTTTTCTCAAACGGGACCAGGCAAAGCGAACCGAATCTCAATTGTTTCATCAGCTTTTAAAAGATTTGACTATCGCTTTAGCATAATGTGTCCCTTTATTTACATTCTAGTTACAATGAAGCAAACAATAAGGCCAAGTCTGCTAATGTTTATCTCCATTATTATGATGTAGACAGAAGAACAATTTTTTGTACGAATAATTTGAATTTTGAACAGCTAAGGAGAATATATTTTTTCCGTACAGGAGTCATTTATCTCATTGCCGAATACCCTCATTTCTTCTGTTCTAAACATAAAACATTCAGTGTAACTCTCAGTATATCACTACCAGCAAATTTCTTTTACTCTTTCTGACTCCTCTCGGAAACCTCATTATTTAAATTTTCCGTCCATTTTAGAAGTTATATTCCTCTCATTAATCATATCTCAAATCTTCCTGTAGCTTTTCCTCACTTCTTCCCAACTCCAACCTCCTCATTATACGATGACACTTTTCACTAAGTTAATTGGCTATTTCTTCAACGCAGTAGATAGCAGATATTTTTATTATTTTTTCTAGTACATTTACGATTAGTAAGTGAAGTATTGGAAACCATCTAAAATTTGCAATACGACATATAACCAAAGTATCGTTTCTGATATGTTACATTAGCATAAGTTCTCCACCAACTAAGTTGTATTACTTTCTCTACACGTGCTATGTACATCGTGTACATATAGAGAAAATATTTGTATTGCATCCAAAAATTCCATACCGAGATTTCACAGAAGTAACATGTTTTGAACTCCCCTGAATAAAAAAGAACATTTTTAGAAAATGTCTGTGTGTGTATCTAAATGTCTTTGTATGTGTGTGTGTGTGTATCTGCGTGCCCGCTTGTGTGCCTGTGGGCAGCATAGCTCAAAAGCGTCAAGTCCGTCAAATACCAAACTTCATGTTAAAGTTCATTATCTTCTAAGGATAGACACAAACATTTTAAAGAAAATATCCCATTTTGAAAGAATAGAGGGGGAAGTCCGATAACCTGGACAAAGCCCGCAGACGCAGCTATGTTCTCCATTAAATCTCTCATAAGTTCCCCTGCAAGCAGGGCCATCTTGGTGAGATGTGAGCTGTATATAAATTCACAGAAAACGCAGAATATGGATTTCCTTAGGCATATACATGTCTAAAACATATGATATTACAACCAAAATCGTTGAAGATATTTTTAAGATAAACAAAAATATTGAAATGTTTTTCATGGAATCGGTGGTTTGAAATGGCAGTTTCTTCAAATGTCTTTCTGCCACATCCTGGTAAGATATAATTTTTGTTTGCTATTTATCGATATTTTGGTTTTGAGTTATGCTGCACTCCCACGAACACATAAAAGTTCTTTTTGGATGAGATATGAAAATGTGTATCTTATATCAGATCTAGATGTTGGCTTTTATGGGGCAAAGCAATACTTTGTCTGCTAGGTATATGGTAGGGAAATAAAAAATAAAATTAGAAACTAGGAAAATGCTCACTTGACTGACTCTATTGATTAGTTACACATAGAATTACTGCAAATCGAGCTAGGTGACTGGGCGAAAGTGTAAAGTTTGAATTCGGAAGCTGTTGAGTTTGATTGCAAAGCTGATTAGGTTTTTGATGATTTTCCATGAGTGGTAGACGAATGTTTGGATCCTTTCTCATCTACCGTGATTTTCTTGCCATACTTTTCCTTTTATTCCGCTTCTGTCTCACTTTATTAAGCATGCATCTAAGTTCCTGGACATATGGCAGTGCCTGACAAATTACGCAGATGCCTTCTCAAAGGGAAGAGTTCTCCCGTGGATACTAGCAGGCTCTTTGTTTGTCGAGTCTTTCATCGCCCTCTCTGAACAAGTCTAACAGTGAGATGGCTCTTTGAGCCTGGAACTGTTAGGAACATCCGCGCTTTATGATCTGTTTGCCTGAGGGTTGTAGTGATTTACGATTCCTTAAATTCGTCTGTTTCCTCTACGATGAGTGTCAGACACAATATATCTATGTAGCTCGCAGTCCGCAAGGTGTGCCCTTCAATTATATGTCCTCTATAATATGCCTATACCACAAGAAAACTGCATGTAGTGTTTGTGGTGGACAAAGCGACGCAGGGGCGGGCGTTCTCCGGGTTCTTCGGTTTCCCACGCCATTGCATTCCACCGGTGCTTCATTTTCTTGCCATATATCATGGGTCATCATCTGCGGTGCAATTTTTAGTAAAAGCGTGCGTTAAACACTATAAAAAACACAAGAAAATGTTAGTTTCTATTGTGGGTTTGTTGTGTCTGTGGCAAGATCTATTTTCAATATCATCATATAACTACCGCTTTCGACCTCAAGACTCGTTTTGTCTGATATCTCTGTTGCTTTTTGGGTCTTAATACATTTCTTCTGCCGCTTAGACAATAACATAATACTTGGTGCGAGTCCATTCTACAAAGATGCACATACCATTTATATAATTTTGTTTTCTATCATATCTACTGTGTTTTTAATTCCTCATTGTCTTCTTATATCTTCATTCCTTTGATAATTCGTAGAATTCATCCAGACATTGGCTTCAGCAATTTGATCTCCGATGTCTCAATATTTTGTTTCGATTTATTTTTGAGGGTCCATACTTCTGCTCCATATAGCATAACTGGAATATCAAGATCCTTATAACATTTTATAATTGTTTCTTACGCAGCTTCTTACACAGTATCCTTTTTTTACACTTTATTTTAGGTATGTCGAAGAAATCCAAAGTCTTATGTCGCCTGCATAAAGAGTCTTATACATTGTATATGTACATGCAGCATTCAATAAAAAAATAGAACATTAATAGCGAATGCATTGCGCACAGAGATTATTGGTATTAAGAGTGGTTCAAGTAGAAATAATATTACAATGTTAAATTGATATTACAGCAAAGAGTGAGAAATTAAAAATAAATCTGATGCTTCTATTCACATGTTTGTGTTTTACAAACAAGCTTTCCTTATAAAATATTATTTTTATCTACGTTAGCTAATCGAGATAAACATCATCAAAAAGGCTTCCTTGCTTCCTTGACGTACAAGGGAAATAAGAAAATACACTGGAGTAAAACACAATCAAATTATTAAAAATATATTTGAACAATGTGAAACAATTATAATTTGCTTCTCTTTTGCAAACCTGGGTGTGAAACAGAAGAGATGAATAAGGAATAACAACGAATATATCAAAAAGGTTAACCCAAAAAAATATTTTTGTGTCACACATTTTTGTTTTAATGAGATACACATTGTTTTTGCAGCAAGGTTTTATACATCTCTTACGCTTAACGACTTATACAAAAGTCATTGAAAATGAAGAATTCTTCACCAGCTATTACCGAAAATATAAAATGTAAAATTAATTTGTGATGAAAGTATCATAAACAAGCATTTCAATCAAAACATTTACAACCATTTTTAAAAAAATAACAATTTGTAATTTGTAGTTGAAGGGGGGGGGGAGATTTTCTTGAAAATCTGTCTATCGCACCCATGGAAAATAGTGAACTTAAAACTAAGTTTGGTATTAACTGACATTCCGTTTAGAGCTATTCTGCCCACAGACGCATACACACAACACGAAGAGACGGACGTTTTCCTGAAAATGTTTTTATATATGCAGGGGTCTTTAAACATGTATTTCCGGTGCAATACTGGTCTCTATCTACTATCGGCATTGTATATACGGGCTAGAGAAGGTAATACATTAGGCATAGTACTTTACTAATAATAATTCTGAAAGTTACATACACATATATAGATTGATTTAAGGTACATAAATACATGAACTAAACTTTCTGTATCTCTAAGTGTGTCTTTTTATTTTCTCTACACGTACTCTGAACATAATGAATTAAGAAGGTATTGCAATCCAACCAAAAATTCGATACTGAGATTTCACCGGAAATATATGTTTTGGGTCCTGCCTTAAGCCAAAAAAGGCATTTTTAGAAAAAAGTCCGTGTGTGACTGTGGACAGCATAGCTCATAAGCGAAAAGACCGTTGAACACCACATTTAGTATTTAAGTTTGGTATGTTTTAAGGATGCGACACGAAGATTTTCAAGAAAATCCCTCCAGCCCCAACTACCCTTTACATGAAACATTTTTCGAAAATTTTGATTACCTCAAAAATGGCTTAAAGATTTTGATTAAAATATCGTATATTAAAGGTATTTACCTGACAAATAAAATGTATATCTTGGGTTTTCTGGGAATAGCCTCTGAAAACTACTTTATTCTGGATGAATTTTGCGGAAGTATGCATAACTGCTAAACCGTAAGAGATGGACAAAAACTTACAGCATAGAAAATATAGAGCACGTTAAAACACACAATTTGTGTTACATCCAGTTTTTCGTGGAGTTGATCGTTTGTTTTAGTTTCAGCTTTAAAAACACTTTTCTCATACAGGAATGTGTCAACTCCTGTCCATACAAACAAAGGAACTTCAGTCACATAGCAACCAGCTTTTGACTATCACTTTAACAGATGGTGCTATCTTATTTTGCTTCTACTTGCATGGAGGCCGCCTGGGTAGTGTGGTAGTATCACATTCGAAAGGTCGCGAGTTCGAATCTCGCTTAGGGTGAGTTATCCGGATAAGGATTTTTTTCGGGACTTTCCCTTATCCTGAGAAGACGAATGTCGAGTAACTTTAAGCTCCATGGAACCCGAGATCATTTGAGCATCATTTCTCCAGTTTCATTCATCGTCCGATATGACCAACCAGGTAAAAGGAGTTAAGCTACAAAAAAAAAATAAGTAAATAAATAAAATAAAGACTATTTCTGCTACTTTTTTCTCTATTAGCATGAAGTAAATACAAGCATAAGCTTTTTAACAATAATTTTTGTAAAGATGTAGAGAAAGTCATGTGAAGGGAACACATAATATTTTTATAACTATTTATGCTTATCATTTATATAATGTTCTACTCTATACAAAACTATACACCTTAAATAATTGCATCTGGGGAGTTGTTATACTATTTTGCCATTTGATTCAATTTTGCTCTCACGGGTGATCCACTTTCTAGATCTATTTTCCTGTAATTTCTGAGCGTTTAGTATATCACCTTTTGCTAACGGGAAACATAGCGGCGCGTCAGAAGATGGTGCAATTAATGAACGTGCTCCTCATTACAGTTTCCGATTTGCTCTGCACGAAACCGTCCACTGGACCATGCATAATGAGGATGAAATTGAACTGATTTGAAAATAACATTGCAATTAGTTTCTGTAACGGCTGGCTAGCTTGTAGGTATACAAGAGTAAGCAAACAAAACAACAGCGAGTGGGCAATTTAGTCCATCAATTTTATAGCTTTAATTTTTGGCAGCATAGAAACCAGTAACCTCATTCCCGTTCTCATTTCTTACATATACAAAGAGTCAGTAAAACATTACGAGTTATAACATTGTTAATAATCTTAAACGAATTATATGTATTTGAACTGAATAACGTGTTCTACCCGGGAGACCTGGGTTCGATCCCCAGTACAAGCGTGGGGATTTTTTCCCGCGCTGGGAAACCTGGCTCGGGGTGCACTCAGCCTCGTAAGGTCCCTAGGGGGCAATTGAGGAGCTACTTGATGGAGAAGTAGCGGCTGAGGATCGCATTAACCGGCTGGGGAGCTGGGGAGCTCGAGGTGCTGACCACGTTTCACCCTCCAATACCAATACTCACCAATAGTGGACCGAGATGGGGGACGCAGCGGCCGGTCGGTGGGCCTAGGTTCCCCGTGAGCTGTCGTGCCATGGAGTTATTATTAGCGTGTTCTATTTAAAAATATGTATGTCGGAATTTTACTGAAATATGTGTTTTGAAGCTACCTGAATCAAAACATGGAGAAAAAGTCGGTTAAATACCAACAAAATTTATACTTAAGTCCAGCATATCATCTAGGTGACTCGGACTCGATCCCCTGCGCCCGCATGTGGGATTTGTGGTGGACGAAGCGGCGTTTGGGTGGGTTTTCTCCGGGTCCTCCGATTCCCCCGCCACTCATGCCACCAATTGCTACATCACACTTTTCCAATCGTCAATTTCACTTACATTTCATATCATCCACTTTCTCATGTTCATGCCTGGCTACGGGCCGACCGCTCGTAACCAGTTCTCCATTCTGTGGATTCGTGCCGTCCGCTGGCTTCCCAACAGGCTTCTGACCCTCAGGTATTGACTTGTAAGTCCTAGGAGGGTGTCAGTTCTACAATTACCGGGAGGGTAAGCCGATTACGAAACGAAACGATATTTTAAGTACGCTATACGAAGATTATCATAAACATTCCCCCACCACAATCTACCCGTTACATGAACATTTTTCGAAACTTTTGGTTTTATAAGGAATTGCTGTAACGAATTTGATTAAAGTAACACATGTTTTAAGATTTTTTCTCGCTAAATCAAATACACATCTTGAATTTTCTGGAATAGCCTCTAAATCCTCTTCATTCTGGATGACCTATCCTGGAAAACCACAAGCAATAGAGTTTCTTTTTATTTCATTTGTATGGATCCCTTTAACTTCTGTGGTTATATCGGGAGCTTTGACTTGTGAACCAATAATATATGAACTATAGGTTATAGGTTTTTCGAAACTTTTGGTTTTATAAGGAATTGCTGTAACGAATTTGATTAAAGTAACACATGTTTTAAGATTTTTTCTCGCTAAATCAAATACACATCTTGAATTTTCTGGAATAGCCTCTAAATCCTCTTCATTCTGGATGACCTATCCTGGAAAACCACAAGCAATAGAGTTTCTTTTTATTTCATTTGTATGGATCCCTTTAACTTCTGTGGTTATATCGGGAGCTTTGACTTGTGAACCAATAATATATGAACTATAGGTTATTGACAGTGAGTTAATAAGGTTATATCATTAAACACAAGCACATTAACCCTCCCATGTATAGTTCCAGGCTCTGTGGGGGATAGGGACAATTCTGATTAAAGAAATATTCCACAACCCAGCTGGGAATCGAACCCTGACCTCCAGGACCACTCGACCACGGAGGCAGTCAGAAAAAAAGTATTAATCAGAAAAAGCAGACATTAAAGCATAGAAAACGTCTGAAATACATTTTTTGTAGAGTTGACTGCTCCCTAGATATTCCTGGTTATTTGTTTCAATTTTAAAATATTTACCGATACTCTCTTAAATGGAAAATCTTTATTCATTTTCCTTTTTCCTGGTCAAGCCAATTATTTTATATATATATAAAATAATTAGAAAAAAAATCTGATGTGCTCCATTCTCATGAATTTCTGTACAACTGTGTAACAACTTTTTGTTAAAAAGCTTATTCTTCTATCTACTTCGTACTAATCGAGATAAACATTAGCAGAAACAGTCTTATTACTTGCTTTCTTGTAAGTAGAAGGGAAATAAGGGAATACACTAGGCTGAAGGGATGGACAAATATTTCAAATGCTGGTTACTATGTGGTGGATATTCGTTTCTTTTTTTGCTTGTTGTTGTTGTTTTATTTCATGGCTAGGAGTTAACAAATTTGCGTATGAGAAAAGCTTTTAGTATTGTAAAACTGAAACCAATAACAAAGAATATCTTGCTAATTCTCAGCTCCGGGGAAAAATGTATATGCCATAATTTGAGTGTTTTAACAAGATCAACATTTCTTGTGGAGTTAAGTTTCTTTCTATCGTTTAAGGTTCACCAGTTTTACAAAATTCAGCAAAATTCATCTATAATAAGGAGCTACTCAGAATCTATTCCCAAAAATTCAAGATACACATTTTATTAGTTGTCTTGTAAATATCTTAATATACGGCATTTCACTCAAACTCGCTAGACCCATTTTGTAGTATATAAAAATTTTCGTGTCGCATCCTTGGAAGATACTAAACTTAAATACCAGGTTTGGTATTTTACCGACTTTTCGTTTCTGAGCTATCGTGTTCACAGATATACGGACACACACACACATACACACTCACGTACCTTTTTTCTAAAAATGCTTTTTGTGAAGCATGTGTTTCTGGTGAAATCTTGGTATCGAATATTTGGGTGAAGTGCAATACCTTCTCTGCGCACGTAGGGGACGTAAAAGTGGTTTTAGTACCTCACTCATTTTAACAATTTCTACCAAATCCTTTGGACTCAATATTATATAAGTTTGAGAGCGTGAATGTAAATAACAAGGAAAGGTTACTCCTATACCTTGGCGGAGGTTTTTTTTGGAAGAAGCTCACCCTGAAACATTAAATTGCGAAACTACAAGTGTAAAATTCAACTAATGTTGAGAAAAAATGTACAACGTCACGCACAAGTGTGAATGGATATCACATCCGCTCAAGCAGCTTGTCCACTTGAGGCAAATGGTTTATGACGTCGTTTACCAAGCCCAGAAGTGGCGACGATGTATACTAATTCCCATGAAGAGCTCGACCATTAATGTGCAACCGCAAACGGTCGGAGTTCGAACCGCAGAGGCTGGGTTCATTGGGTTCAACGATCTCAGAGGTTATGGCAGTTTTGATTCACTGATCAAACGCAACAAGTCGTTAGCATCAGCTGGGAAAAATATAAAGTGTCACATGTCGGTGAAAGTTGTCAAGTACAAGCAACAAGAATGCCAAGATGCACTGCACTGCACACTCTTTGCTTTCAAACAGTTATAATGTCGTACTTAGCAGTAAGTGCACTTCTCGATGTGCACGTAGGAAAAGAATCGAAACCTTCAGGAATTTCAATTTATGAACCGAACAATGTAAACTCTTAACGCATAAAACAAGACGATACATAAAGTTAAAATTTTATAACGCCACTATAGTATAGCCTACTGAAACATGGACTATTAAACAGAAAGATGAAGGACGACTAGAGGTAACAGAGTAACTTTTCTTTACAATATGTGACAGGCTATATCGCGGGGGGGGGGGGGTTGAAACTGCCTATCTATTGAGGAAAAATGTGTGTTATATTCGCATGACTTTCTCTCCTTATTTGCAACAAATGTTTTTTACAAAAACTTAATCTTTCACTTATGCCAGGAAAATAGATATAAATATTACCAGATTAGTTTTATCATATACAAGTTGGCGCTAAAATCAGTTTCCCCATATATTAAGACATAACATGGACACATATTATTTTATTTGAACATATAATAAAGGGACATAATTTTAAATTGTTGGCAAAACAAAAAAAAACAAAAAAAACATTCAGTTTTGTTCAAATTGTCCGCCCCCTTGCTCAATAAAATTTAGGTAACGCCTTACAACTGATTTACAAATACGGGACACTAAAGGTTTATCTTCATTGATGGTATGAAATAAATTCTGAATGGCCATTCTTGCAGCATCTAAATTTCTTGGCGATGCGGAGAACACCATATCCTTCAGAATCCACAACAGACTCAAATCACAAGAACGTAGAGTCCAATCACAAGTCCCATGGCGTCCATTCACTGAATGTGTTATTTAAAACATCTTGAACGTCCAGTGCAAAATGGGATGGAGCTCCATCTTGTTGCCAAATAAAATTCAGAATGTGATTGTTTTCCATCTTAGGTACTGCAAAGTTCTGCAGCATTTCTATATAAGCTGCAGAAGTAAGTGTACCTTCAAAAGAATTAGGTCCTCTTAATCCGATACTTGAAATTCCTCCCCAGACAATTACACCTGAACATTGAGATCTTTCTCTATTACCTCTTGGAGGTTTGTGTCGGACCAACAAACACACTTATGGCGATTCACATGTCCATTTAGTTTGAAACTTGCCCAGTTTGGTCATAAAATTCACCGCCAAAATTTAGGATCTGCTTTGTTGTGTACTAAATACAATTAACAGAACTCAAGCTTTTGTTGTAAACATCTTCATGTAATGCGTGAAGTAATTTTGGGCGAAAAGGTCTGAATTTTATGTCTTTTAGGCTTTTCTGCAGGTTGCTTCAAGATATTTCCAATTGCACATATGCCTGTCTAGTTGACTTGTAAGGACTTGCTACAAATGCTGAGCAAATAACTGACAATTTTCTTCATTTCGGACATTACTGGGTCAGCCGGATCTCAAGGCTACTGCAACGCTTCCTGTTCTTTCAAATTTTATGTTGAGTTTCCGCAAATGTTTTCGAGTTGGTGATGGTGCATTAGAAAACCTTGTCCGAATGTCATGATGAAATCTTGCTGGTGTTTTTTCGTACTTCCACATTAATTGAAGCATGTAAAGGAGTTTTTCCGTACTACATTTATTTGCCATTGCAAATAATGTTCAACACACCAACAATAACAAAAGCAGAAGATTTACAAACAAATGAGTTTGTACACAATGCTACCAACGATATCCTGCAATTAATTTTATTCCCGCATATCCTCAAGATTTACCTACAAAAAGCCGAATTGATGAAGAGGAAACTGACTTGGGGGAGCTGACTTTAGTGTCACACTTTATTTTATTGTACGTACAAGGGAAATAAATAAATACCTGACAGTCAAATCTTTTTTCAGCTGGTCACCGTTTGAAATTAGGTTCAGTTAGCTTGGCCTAGGAAAGAAAAACGAATGACGACATTCCATTTGAGGAAAGCATACTAATGGACATTTTAAAACAATTAGCTCCACAAAATATGACACACATTGTGTGTTTTAATGAGAAGAACTTTATTGTATAATAAGCTTTTATTTCTTACGGTTTACCAGTAAGAAAGTTTACCTGGGAATAGTCTCCTCGGAAAGTTCAATATAGACATTTCATTTCTCATTAAAATATTTTAAGCATTAGGTAATTTAATAAAATAATTAGGGTCATTTTGAGGAACCAAATTTTTCAAAAAATGTTCCATGTTAAGGGTAATCAGGGTGAGTGAATTTTGTTCAAAATATTCCTGTCGTATCCTTTGAAGATGCTGAACTTAAACACCAAGTTTAATTATAAACGGATTTTTCGTTTTCGAATTACGCTGTACAAAGACACAAACATACATACACCGACCATTTTCTAAATATTCCTTTTTACTTTCTCTGGCCTTTATACACATACAATGTACATAGTAGTTAGAGAAGGTATTATATTCCAGCAAAATATTCATGTTGAGATTTCACCGGAAATATATATTTCGAGGTCCCTTGAATACAAAGAAAGCATTTTTAGAAAAAAAAAAATGTGTGTGTGTCTGTGGACAGTATAGTTCAAAAACGAAAAAACCGTTAAACACAATACTTAGTATTTATGTTTAGTATCACCTAAGGATGCGACTCGAAGATTTTCAAGAAAATCGCCCCATCACAAATCACACTTTACATGGGAAAATATTCAGACATTTTGTTTTTCTCAAAAATGGATATAACGTGTTTGATAAAAATACTATATATTATAGACATTTATATTTTCTGTCAAGATAGTACCAGGGATTGATCATTTAAAAATCCTGTTTAAAAGGGGACTCGAAATTATTGTTGTCGCTAAGTGGTACAACTTTCCTCTACCCACGCGGAGTTTGATCGTCATCTCTCATCTAGTTTGTTTACAGTACGCCATTTTGTTAGTTCATCTCAAAGGTGATTTGCGATTTTACAATGCATACAAATATTGAACAAAGAATCTGTCTCAAATTTTGCATTGCAAAATGGTATTTCGTGTGCCGAATCGCTGAAAATGTTACAGAGGGCTTACGGTGAATCGACTTTATCAAAAACACGTGCATATGAGTGGTACAGTGCATTCAAAAGTGGTTGAGATGTGGTGGAAGATTTACGTCGCTCTGGTCGGCCATCAACGGTTTCAACTGAACTTTCTGTGTCTCACGAATCGATTCGTACCGTTTTAAACGATTGTTTGGGCATGACACGCGTTGCAGCTCGGTTGGTTCCGAAATACTTGAATGTTCTACAAAACCTCAATCGCGTAAGGATTGCTGAAGACATGCTAGAACGAGCCAGTTCCGATCCCACATTCATGAAATGCATTGTAACTGGTGATGAGATGTGGGTTTACGAGTTTGATAATCAAACCAATCAAAAAGCTTCCGAATAGCGCCTTCCAACTGAACCGAAATCTAAAAGGGCACGTCAAACTCGATCAAAACTGAAGGTCATGTTGACAGTTTTTTTCGATTGTCGCGGTGTCATACACTCAGAGTTCTTGCCAGGTTAGATGGTAAATAAGAACTATCATCTGAGCCTTATGTGTTGTTTGAGAGGACAAATACGGCGAAAAAAGCCAGATTTGTGGAACGCCAACTCATGAATTCTGCAGCACGATAACGCACCAGCTCACATTTCTGGCCAAAAACTCAACAAATATCCTCGAACAACCTCCGTATTCACCAGATCTGGCTCCTGCTGATTTCTTTCTCATTCCAAAACTCAAGTTACCGCTTCGAGGCACCCGTTTTCAGTCGATAGAAGACTTCAGGAAAAATTCATGGCGACAATTGACATCGATTCCTAAAAGTGCCTACAAAAAATATTTTGATGATTAGATTATTCGTTGGTATAAATGTATAATTTCAGAAGGGGCCTACTTTGAAGGCGATAAAATAAATTTGGATTTTTTTGTGTTTTATTGGCAAATTCCCGGAACTTTCTTGACACGGTTTAATAACTGGTAAACTTTAAAAGTAGACAAAAGTTATTATACAAAGTAGAGATATCTCGTTAAAATGCACAATTTATGTCATATATTCATATTTTTGGTGGAGTTGTTACTTATAGTTTTAAAATATTTAATACCTTACAAAAACGGGAATTTGTCTTCCTTTTTTCGTTTTTGTTATTCCTGAACATGCAAATAGAAACTAATTTTAGCTATATAGCAACCAGTTTTAATATATTTAATTATCGCTTTAGCTTGGTGCATTCCCTCATTTCGTTCTACTTATAAGAAACAAGATAATACGAACATTGCTGCCAAGATTTATCTTGATTAGCAGGAAGCAAATAGAAGAATAAACTATTGTAAAAATAGTTTGTTTCACAATTGCTAGAGAAAATCATATGAATAAGCCACGCCATGGCTGAATGGTTACCACATGTGAGACCTGCGGTGGGCAAAGCTGCGCATGGGCGGGTTTTCTACGGGTTCTTCGGCTTGCCCCGCTACGGCATTCCACCGGTGCTCCATCCTCAATCAATGTAGTATTAGAGTCATTACCTGTGTTAATTTATTGATAATTTTAATAAGACATATTAATGTTATTTTAACTAACTTATTTTCATCAGAAGTAATTGCTATATTACTGTATTTGGGTTTGACTTATATAAATTGGTTTTATGTTAATTATAGTGGTAATCAAATTTACTGCTCCTATAATTTATGTGTAGTAAAATCTTACGTTAAACATTTTAAAAATAAACGGACATGAGAATGGAACATATCTCTTTTTTTTTGACAGTGATGGGTGCCTCCAAAAAAGAAAGAAAAGATCATAGGGAGAAAAACTGTACATTTGTGTGTATTCTCGTTAATATGGTTTAAACGTTGATATATATATATATATATATATATATATATATATGAAAAATTAAATGGAGTTTTTATTTATGGACGATCTTTAACTACAGTGGTTCTCAGCGTCCCATTAGGATATTGGGCGTGATAGACAGCTTAATTTTTGCTCAGAGCCTCTTTAGAGTGAAATTTGTTTTTGATTTATTTTCACCATAAAAATCTGATATGTTCCATTCTATGCCTTTTTCTACATCTCTGTAACAAATTATTGTTAACTTATCTTATTCTTCTATCTACTTCTTATTAATCGAGATAAACATTAGCAGAAACGGTCCTATTACTTGCTTCCATATAAGTACTCTTATTACTTGCTACCTTATAAATAGAAGAGAAATAAGGGAATTTGCTAGGCTATGAAATTGAAATCCATTTCTGTGCATAGTCAAGTGTTCTCAAAGTTCCCGTATGAGAAAAGTATTTTAAAACTGAAACCAATAACAAGAATATCTCGAAAACGGCCAACTCCACGAAAAAATCTGTATGCCATAAATTGTGTGTTTCAACGATATCTACACTTGTTGTGTAGTAACTTTTTGTCTACTTTTTAGCGTTTATCGGTTGTGCAAAATTCAGAATAATTCATTCAGAATAAATAGGTCTTTATAGGCTATTCCCAGGAAATTCAGCATAGACATTTTATTTTTCATGTAATTATCTTAAATATAAGAGATTTTAACAAAAATCGTTATAGCCATTTTTGAGAAATCTGAAATTTTCGAATATTTTTCCATATATAGGTTAGTTCGTGGTGGGTACATTTTCTTGAAAATCCACGTGTTGCATCCTTGGAAGATTCTGACCTTAAGTATCCAGTTTGGTGTTTAACGGACTTTTCGTTTTTGAGCTATGCTGCCCACAGACACATACGAAAATTTTTCTAAAAATACTTTTTCTGAATTTGGGAAGTCCCAAAACATGTATTTCCGGTGAGATCTCGGTTTAAAATTTTTGGATGCATTACAAATTCTTCTCTATACACTGTTTACATAATACCTGTAGAGAAAATAAAAATGCAAGCTGAATCCCCGACATCAATGGCCGCTTGTTGTTGCAGAGCTCTTGCACATTTATATACCGCATTACTAGTTCTCGGCTGCATTGGATGTCAGTACAAAATTGTCATTCACGGCGTGTCGTAAGGGGTAGGTAATAGCGGGTGCCTGGCCATGTACTACCAGAAGGAAAACTAATGGCGGAGGTATTAAACAACATGGCCACATAATGCACATCTCATGTCTTCAACTCCTGTCCCATAACTCATCACAACGTTAATGCGGAATGTACATGATTTTGTAGCCTACTCCGTACACACCTACGACAGTGACCTCAGCTATGACATTCTCAAATGCTGATATTTCACAATTTACAACGGGATTCCGTTTTTATAAAAGCATGATGAAATTCAACTGAGGATCTGTTGAGGTAGTTTAGCAACTGCAACAAATCCATTTTGAGGGATTTCATTACTGATCATTTTTATTTTCCGTATCACTTGTCTGAAACACAGAAAATATTACGTTAAAAGAAAACTGGCGAACTTTTATCGATCATATATTTTTGAGAGTCTTTGAATTGAAAATGTTACAAATGGTTGCGTCTATACAATTTTTTTTTTTCTTTTGGTAGCTTAACGTCGTTTAGTCATATCGGGCGATATGTTCAAATGAATTCGGGGTCCATAGACCTTAAAGTTACTAGACATACGTCTTCTCAGAACAAGGGAAAACCCCGAAAAAACCTTACACGGGTAACTCGCCCTAAGCGAGATTCGAACCCGCGACCTTTAGAATGTGAGTCAGACACGCTACCCAGATGTTTGTTTGCATCCCTGTATCTACAAGAGAATTAAGTAGATGGACAATAAGGGAACAGACTAGGCTAAAGCGATAGTTAGACCTTCTAAAAGCTAGTCATTATGTGGCACAAGTTCGGTTCTCTTTGCAGAAGTAGAACAAAAGAAACATTAAAAATTTCCGCGTGATAAAGTTCCGTTTCGTAATCTTCTTATCTCCCGTAAATGTAGGACTGACACCCCCTAGGACTTGCAAGCGAATGCCTAGGAGTGAGAAGCCTGTCGGGAAGCTAACGGCACGAAACCACATAATGGAGAACCTGTTACAAGGGGTCAGCGCGTATCCAGGCATGAATATGAGGAAGTGGATGATATGAAATGCAAGCGAAATTTATGATTTGAAAGGTGATGATGGATCAATTGGTGGAATGAAGGGGGGCAGCCAGAGGACCTGGAGAAAACCCGCTCAGACGCCACTTCGTCCACCACGAACTCCACATGTGAGCGCTTGGGATCGTACCCGGGCCGCCTATACGGGAGGCGAGCGGTCTAACCACTCACACACGGCACCGCCTATTTGATAAAAGTAAGTACTTTAAAATTGAAACCAATATGAGGGAGTTTCTTGCAAATGGTTAAGTGCACAAAAATGTATTACATAATTTGAACAATTTATTATTTTGATTCATTATTATCTGTCAGAATGACATCAATTTTTAGAAACCCCTCATGTGCTCATTATTGTCATAACCACAAAGACGCTAAGAGATAATTTTGAATCACTTTCAAGACGTGGTCTGAAGAAACAAAATTAACTGATGCTGTAACTACCAACTGTGGTTTCAGGTGTGATAAATTGGCTTTTCTCTATTAGTTTCACTGCACTCATATAGCTTATGTAGTTATCTCTTTCAGCGTAAACCGGGCGTCAAAAATTGATTGCTGATTGCTGCTGTGAATCGCTTACTGTGCATTATGTGCCAGCTGCGTGGAAAGCTGGAATAGACAATCCCTTTAATGTAGTGTGCATTGCGCAATGCAACATTTTGCGTTTGAAATATGTAATTTACCTCTCTTTCCTTGAATATTGTGTACTTGCAATGATATCTTAGGGTTTACTGTATTATGTCCTGTAGTTTTTGTTTTAGTTAAGAAGTCCCGCCCCCCTTTATAGGAAAATTTTCTTTAGAAAGATCAACACTTGAATTTATCAAGTCATTTCATAAGTTAACATACCTACGATACCTACGATAGGTTCATCATTGGTAGAATATGGACATACATTTCATAAGTTTGGTAGTCATAACATAAATAATTGCAATTATTAGAGTATTATTATACTATGCTATTAATAAATAGTTCAAGAACAAGATTCTTATTTTTGGTCAATTGCAAAATTAAAAGTATGTGACATTTTTTGTAACCAAAAACGTTCACATTTATAATAATGAGTATGAACAAGACATTGCTAATTAATTGGTGTCTACCACAGTTCGAAAGAAACTTTTTCTCCTTGGCAATTGCCATTACGCATTTACATGGGTTGCGTAAAAGTGCTGCAAATTAAAATTTCTCAGTATCGAACTTTGCTGTAAACTAAATACTTATGGCGCCACTTTCTATTAATAAGAAAGATTCCTCCTAGGGACACCTAAATATAGGAGTCGAGCGGCTTGAGTGTTGCATTGCTTTCCGTTCTCGACATTATAAACTGACATACGACACACTCTATAAGCAACAAAGGATATTACATGTTTATCTTCTTCTGCACTTCCAACGTTATATATGTAACAAAAACTCTGTTTTCACTCCAAGTTTCCTTTCGACATTCTCTGCGACGACACTATTACATCTGCTAACGAATTTCCCATCTAAACTCACTCAAATGTTGCACGCGATACGTTCCTAGTGAAAACTTAACCCTGGAGAAGGATTCGTTCGCCTTTATTTATAACTGTTGATTACGTAAATGGAAATTTCCAGAAACAGTCGCACGTGCAAACTACCATAAACTCACTCAGATGTAACAATATGGGATCGACGACAATGATCCTTCGACACCACACATGCCGACCCGCAAGGTGTAACAATTACACCTGCGATGACAAAAAACTTCCCTCTGCCACAGGTGTCCACAAGCGCAGTATAACAATGGATGCCAACAATAGTAGTCCGCGAGTGACTATATGGAACAGTGCAGAGTGATTCTGATTAGCGGCAATATAGTATTTTTCAGAATATGGTGACCCTGCCTCATTCTTCTTCCAAAGGCTTTATAGTTTGGGATTAGGATGTGTGTGGCTGAAAACCAACTTTTCGCTGTTGCCAAGTTTTCCACTTACTGGTCCCTTAACTGAGACTCAATTCTCGACTTACAAGCAGTGTCTCCAGGAAACATATTTTACTACATGGCCTCTCGCCGCTAGTATAGGGTTCACCTTTTGTTTGCTAATGGTTATTACCCAGTTATATAAGGGAGCAGTGCGTTTGAGGGCCATCATGTTTTGGAGAAAACCATACGTTAATAATTAGCGAAATATGAATAATTTATTGCCTTTAGTTATTAGAAAAAGCTGATATATTCCATTCACATGACTTTCTCTACATCTCTGTTAAAAAGCTTATGCTATTTACTTCATGCTAATTCAGAAACACTTAGCAGAAACAGTCTTATTACTTGCTTCCTTGTAAACAGAAGCGAAACAAGAGAGACCATAGTTTAAAGTGATATTCAAAAGCTGGTTGCTATGCGACTGAAGTTCCTTTGTTTGTATGGACAGGAGTTGACAAACTCCTGTATGAGAAAAGTATAAGTTTTTCAAAGCTGAAACCAAAAACAAGGAATATCTTAAAAAGGATCAATTCCACAAAAGAAATGTATCTGTATAATATAAATTGTGTGTTTTAATGTGATCTACATTTTTAGTGTGGTAAGTTTTTGACCGTCGCTTACGGTTTAGCAGTTATGCAAAAATCCGTAAAATTCATCCGGAATAAAGTAGTCATTAGATGCTATTCCCAGAAAATTCAAGATATACATTTTATTTGGCAAGTAAATATCTTAAATATAAGAGAATTTAATCAAAATCGATAGAGCCATTTTTAAGAAAATCAAAATTTTCAAAATGGTTTCCATATAAAAGGTAGTTTGAGGTGGGGGGATTTTCTTGAAAATCTTCGCGTCGCATCCTTGGAAGATATCAAACTTAAATACCAAGTTTAGTTTTTAACGCTCTTTTCGTTTTTGAGCTATGCTGCCCACAGACACACACATGCATACAGACACACACGGACATTTTTCTAAAAATGATTTTTTTTATTCAGGGGATCTCAAAACATATATTTCCGATGAAATCTCGGTTTCGAACTTTTGGGTGCAATACAATACCTTCTCTATACACTATGTACATAGTGTATAGAGAAAGTAAAAATGTAACCTACTATACTGATACACCAAACTGTAAATAGTTGGTGTCAATCATGAGAGTCCCTTCCTGAAAAAACATAAGAGCCAAACATTCTTGTAATGAATGCATAAAATGAAAGATAAAGGGTTGGGAGAAACTTAGTTTTTAAGAATTAAACATTATAAACTTTTCATGGGAGGCCGCCCTAAACAATTTTTTTTTTTTTTTTTTAATTCTGCTACAAAGCAGCTAAGCATGGTTACATTCTTAGAACCTTTCAAGTCCTAGCGAAGCTTCCGTCATCTTCGAATTGCAGTGATAGAAGATCTTGAGTCCTCTGTAGATCAAAGATACTTTTTGAGCTGTTAAATTCGAAGGGTTTTTCGTACATGATTTCTATTTACATCCGCAAAGCAGAATTTACGCGGCGCTGTGGCCGAGTGGTTAGACCACTCGTCTCCCACCTAGACGGCCCAGTTTCGATCCCAAGCGCCCGCACGTGGGTTTTATGGTGGACGATACGGCCAGGTCCTCCGGTTTCTCCCGACATTCATTCCATCAATTGCTCCATCTTTACCTTTCATATCATCCACTTCTTCACGCTCACGCCTGGCAACGGGTTGTAGCGGTTCCTGGATATGGGGGTTTCGGGGTTGGAATCCCGTGTGCCAGTTTAGGATGTTTATTGCATGGTGTAGAGATGTGAGTGCCCTTGCTCAGGATGTGTTGGCATGGAATATTTTTCAGTTGTGGTAAGACACAAGTGATTTCCTTTGAGTTCAGGATTGTTATTGAACTCGTTTATTCATTTTCTGCCGTAGAACACACATGCACCCTTAAATTCTCCCCTTTGCAACTATGCCTTACACGACCTTATTACTTTTGACCGTCTTCTGGTGTGCTAAATAAACACTGTTTCTATCGCGGTCATATGTAGCCCGTTCGTTTCCACAGCGGAGTTAAATAGCACGTCTTAATCCAATGGATCCTCCACAGAAAGTGAATTCGCGTCGCTCGACCAACAAGAGAACCGTTTCTATTTGCTTTGTTATGTTCAACCTCGAGCAGTGGAACTTCCAATCCCTTTGGTTTATTGTTCTTCCCTTAACGGTACTCTCACATCTGGGTCGTGTGCCCGCTCGTTTTAAACTCTGTATTTGCACTCTTAGACAGTTTTAAAAACTTTATTCTCTGACCAATTCCAATGTATATTTTTTCCTTCTTAATATAATTTATCTCTTCCTTTTAGAGACCTGTTAATACAGTGATATGACATGTACTGTCTCAGGGTCAACAGGCTTCTGAGCCCTAGGCATCCACTTGCAAGTCCTAAATACGGGTAGGGCTGACTTTGAGCCGACTACGAAAAGAGAATTTACAAGTTTAAAACCGTGTACTTATGGCTGAAAGCATACCAAATAAAACTATTGGAGGTATTTTGCTTCCAAGTTTACAACTGAGCTGGATATCCTTTTTGTTTACTTTTTTTCTCTGTATTTTCTAAATACTGAAAGTTTAAACATTTTAAGCACAAAGCATTAAAAGAAATATTGTATAACAATACACCTTTTGTGTTCTTTAATTTTATTTTTTTAATGACTATATTTGGACTGAAAGTTCCGGTGTTAATAAAGTAGGTAGCATTTTGGTATTGCTGATTGTTAATTATAATTAAAAACAAATTAGCTTTATCAGATCTAATTGATAAATACATTTTTTTAAGTTTCAGATAAATATACATAAAGTAGGTTCAAGTTTAAAAATAAATTGATGATAAATTTAAATATGCTCGTAGGCTTTCAAGGCCGGTGTTATTAGTAAAATGTAACATGTCCGGGCTTGCAGGCCGTGGTCAAATAAAGTTATTAAAATTTGACGCAGTCGCTAGCCTATCCTGCCCAGCTTCCTTTCTGAGGATGCCCTCCATAGCTGAGGACGAAACGTCAAATTTTGTTATTCGGCTTCGGTCTACAGGCCGGGACATGTTATATTTTACTGATGATAAATTTCGTGATTTCATATTTCATATTCTGTGCAATAGTACAGAAGAATATAGATGAAGAACATAAGAACTCATATGCTATGACTTGTTTAATCCTTCAGTTTTTGCATAATTAAATCAAAAGCGCATGCATGTCACAGGAGAAGAAGGTTTCTTCAGCCTTTGCTGAGCAGCCGTTTTCTATTGATTGCTGGAAGAATCGTTGAAATTGAAGGCTTAGGCAGTATGGTGAGACACGGCCACCGCCCCCTAAAATGTGTGTACATACACTAGGTACATTTTATATAGCGGTTTGATGAACTTCGAAGCTTCTCCCATTGAACACCGCACGTCTTCAGCAGTCATTTGTTCTCCGGCAAGGAAACAATGGCTGTCATTGGTTGATGTGCCGTAACAATGGCTGCGACTGTTAAGGAAGTGAGGAGGGATCCTTTTGCTGAACCTATCAAAACGCAATGACCTCTGAGATCATAGCGCTCGGCTTGACACACAACATACTTGTAATAATACGCAGATGTCATGAGGTATTTTCTGCCAAGTAACGTGCTGCGATCCTCCACATAGAGTCTGCAGGGGCGGCTTGTATCTCCCGTTCTCTGGGAATCAAATGCATTAAACCCTTAAACTCAAATAAGGAGTACAGTCAAGAACAAAACAATCGGATGTGTTCCACTCACATGACCCTTGGTACCTGTTTTGCAAAAAATTCTTCTTTTATCTATTTTAAGCTAACAGATTAGTTAGCATAAAATAGTTAACATAGTTATAGTACTTGTTGCCTCGTAAGTAGGAGGGAAATGAGGGAATACACTAGATAGAAGAGATGGTCAAATATTTTATATCATACAGCTGAAATTAGGTTTTCTTTGCAAGGCCAGGAGTAAAATAAAAGATACATGAAATCAATTAAGAAAAGTTTAAGTGTTTTAAAATGTATATGACATAAGATTGTGTTTACATAAGATATACGTTTTTGTAGTAATTTTTTCCAGTAGTTGTAGTATTTATTAAGTTTACAATAATACAATATTTGCGTACACAGTCGAATGGGCCGGGTGACCTTACATGCTGTCTAAAAATACTTCGATTTAAAATATTACCTACATATCTATTTTGTATATCTTTACAAAATTGGAAAGATACACACACACATAGACACATGCACACACATACACACGCTCGCGCCCTACGACAACAGAACCACAATAACATTCTGGTATCTACACAGGCACACACACACACACACACACACACACACTTGCATTCACAACTAAACCACGTATTCACACATATATAGATTACCCAAACACCAAATAAGTCTATACAATATTTACATACATATTTTACCTCTTAGTGCACATACTTCCATTAAATATGTACCCAGGCTTTGCCAGTTTTGGCTGTTTAGAATCAAATCCCAGAATCCTGTCCTTCGTCTATTCGAATAACATCCTTCCGGCAATGATTTTTTCCTAACATCCGCCATCTGCACGCAATCTGCCAAAATATGCGTCCAGTCTTCCTAATACCCGCATAATCGTAACATTTTCCTGCCAGCCTCAACAACCTTAGGGTTTACCAGTTTTACAATAGGTATCTAGAATGATCTTTAGAGGCTATTCCAAGAAAATTCAGATATATATTTTGTTTGTTATGTAAAAATATGTAATATGAATATTTCAATAAGAATTGTTAGATGTATTTATGAGAAAATTGAAATATTCGAAATTGTTTTCATGTAAAATAAATCTGATGGAGGATTTTCTTTAAGTTCTTCGTGCTGCACCCTTGGAAGATGCTGAACCTAATTATACAGTGGATATGCAACGGATTTTTCGTTTTTGATTTATGCAGTATACAAACAGACAGACACACACACACATGGACATACGGAAACATACACGGACCTTTTTAAAAAATGTTTTTTATACGGGAACATTATTTAAACAAAATCCCGGTATCAATATTTGGGTGGAAAGTAATACCTTTTCTACTTGTACTAAGTAAAGAAAGTAAAAGCTGCGAATAAAAACAAGGAATATCTCGGAAATAGTTAAGTCTACATTTATTTGACAGTGTTTAACACCTACTGTTGCTGCATAGAGCAGCGCTGATGACACTGATGATACATGGAACAAAGATGGAGCACCGCTGGAATGCGATGACGTGGACATGCGGAGACTCCAGAGTAAACTCGCCCTTGCGCCTTCTTGTCCGCAAATCCCACATCGGTCCCCTGGGATCGAACCTGGTGAGAGGCGAGTGATCTAACCATTCGGCTACGGCGCGCACTTAGCTGTACAAAAAAGTATGACATAAATTGTGTGTTTTAACGGACCTAACTTTTTTGTGTAGTAAGTTTTTACCTATCTCTTACAGTTTACCAAGATGAAAAGATCCAGGATAAACCCGGGCCACCTAGGTGGAAGTCAAGTCACTTTGGCACTTTTACTTTCTCTACACGTATTATGTACATTGTGTATAGAGAAGGTATTTTACTGCACCCAAAAATTGGACACCAAATTTTCATCGGAAATATATGTTTTGAGGTCGCCTGACTTCAAAAAAAAAAAAAAAAAATAGAAATAGGTTCATATAGTGTGTGTGTGCGCGCGCACGTCAGCGGGCAGCATAGCCCAAAACGAAAAGTTGAGTAATTTTTTACAAAGATCTAGAGAAAGTCATGTGAATGGAACATATTAGTTTTTAAAATATTTATTTGGCAGATAAGTACTGGTTGCACAACTAAAATTCATACATCAACTTAAAAGGAAACTGCACAATAAGCTCAACATTATTTTTTGGGTGATTTTCACTATTTATTTAGTCTTCGTTTAGGTCATAATCAGAAACATGTGTATATTTAGGCTTTACATGTATATCTACAAAAGATAAGTTATTGAAAGCTTCTTGGTTTAGAAAATACAGTAGAGATGGCACATCACGAAAGTTCTTCTCTAACCAAGAAAATGTGTTTAGAAAGCTTTGGTTTTTTCCTGAACCAAGTATATCACAAGTGAAATTAAATAATTTACAAATTCAGGAACTGTACAAATTGCAGAATTGACATTTTTCTGATATTTTAGCCAGTAGTATTTTGTAAAAACTCGTTAGTTATTTTCTGTTCTGAGTCCATCTGAGTTGGATTGGGAGGTGGAAGAAGCTCTACTGTTGAAGCTTCAGACCTTGTTTACAACAGGAATTGAATAAAAATATCACGATACAGCTACTGATATATTAAGATTACCGAGCATTGGGTCGTAAGAGCCAAGGCTCGATTCCACCTTTACAAGGGTAATTTATTGGCCTTGTAGAAACTCCAAATGACAAAATGACGTTTATGGAGGCCGTTTAACTTTGAGATCTCTCATACTCATGCAGAACAAACGGCGGTATTCCTCTCCACTCATGTCCACTCAGAGATAGCGTTTTATGCGCGTTTGTCCTGCTCCGAGCGATCATAGAAATGGAAGACTCTTCGTAGTTTATGACCCATTTGAGGAAAAGCATCTACTCCATTGTTCTGCTAAGCCCACTTTCTGTTTGAGTGCTCTTTCCCTCTTTTTTTTTTCTACGCTATCGACATTAGCTCTAAATAAATGTAAAACATGTTTTCATTTTATACCTTTGAGGGTAATTTTAAAAGATGATATCCCTAAAAAAGTGAGCCATTCTTCTAGATCGCAATAGTGTATTTAACTTCGAAAGGTTTCCGCGTTCAGATAGTCAACTTTTGACACCACCCAGCTGATACTAGTTATCTAGGTGACTTATCTCTTTGTGCGATGTGTTCCATTCACATGCCTTTCTCTACTTATTCCCCAAAGAAATATTCTTACAAAAGCTTATTTGCTAATCGAGATAAACATTATCAGAAATGTTTTGATTATTTAGCTACTTCAAAGTAGAAGGGATAGTCGGTCGCTATGTCGACAGAAGTGAATAACGACTTACCATTTGAGACATGTCAAAGTGTTGGACATTTTAAAGCTGATAAAAACTAATATTTTGGAAAGGTTAGCTCCACAACAAATGTATATTACAGAAACAGAGTGTTTTTATGAGATTTACATTTTCTGTTTGTCAAATGGGGCATATTTGTTGTGAACGTCCATTAGGTTTGCTACATACCTTTGGTCAGCTTGTGAAGCAGACGCTGGGTGTTTCTTTCTCGAAAGTATGAAATCCTCGTCTTGGATACGTTCGGTGTTTAATTTAGAAGGCCTTATAGTAGACCGCGATGATGATGAAGATTTTTGGAGAAGAATTGTTTCGCTATTAGACATCGCTGAGAACACAATAACACAACTGCGCTACAAACGAATCATAAGAACTCGACTGTTTATGCAAACAAAACAATGTAATGCGAAGCTTAGTAGACAAATTAATTTGACAGGGTTCATGGATAATCTGCATTGTAACCAACATAACTTGAAAATAACAGCTGTTCGCTCACAACTCGCAAACAAGAATATAAATCATTGTAATTATCTTTCTAAAGCTTTAAACTTAGTTGAAAATCTGGAGCAAGAAGTGTAGAAACGACTAGCTTATTCCAGCAACACCTGTGAATTCCACAGTAAATTACTGGAACAGCTAGCAGGCAGCAGAAGAATTACATCAACTTCCTCTACTTACCTGCCGTAGGTAGGCATTAGAGAAATAAATATTCATATGACTTTTTACACGTCCTATCATTTATAAGTGGCTATACGAAGCAGTATTATGAATCTTGTTTTTCTACCCACTTCATTTTCATTTAGCTAAACCTTTGCAGAAATAGTTGCATTACTATTATGCTATAACACGTGACCCAACTGACTCGTATTCGACGCTGTGTATCCCTTTGTACGTTTGAAGAGTTGCAGAACTCAACGGGGCTATTTAAATTTAAAACTAACGAGTGCGACTTTCGCACCCATCTCAATTAGCGTCAACCGCCCATAATCTCTGCTGATAAGCAAGAGGAGTAAAACGAAGATCGCTCAGCCGGTTTCCTACTGGAGCGTTTTAACTTGAAATGTACCCGATGAGTTCTGTAACTCCTTTAACTCTCGAAGGGATATCTGAACATGCCAATTACGAGACAAAAGGGCTAGCTGGAACATACAAAGGGAATTGCGATTGTTAAATGGGACCTGTTGATCTTATTACTCTGAAAATTGACAGGACTTAAATATAGATGGTCCACTGCACTGTATTTGGTGGATTAAAAGAGTTCTAGTCCTGCACGGGGCTATTTCAGGTTAAACCCTGGCAGTGGGTAACTGGGCGAGAGCGACATTCCTTTTACTCTCACAATGAGAGCGTCTCGCTGCTGATAGTCTCCGCTGATAGCAAGACGTATAACGGGAAGGTCAATCTCGCCAGTCCTCCACTGGCGGATTTTAACTTACAATAGCCCCGCTGAATTCTGCAACTCTTTTAACGCACCAAATAAGGGTAGAAGGACAAAAAATGCATGAATTGGAAAGGATAATGAGAGATATTTTGGATATTGTTTTTATGCCTAATAAGATGGTCACACGTTTTCGTCTATTGCTTAACGTTTATCAGTTATACAAGTTATACCAAATACCTTCCAATGAGGATTTCACAGGCTATTCCTAGAAATTTTAAGATGTATATGTTGTTTATCATGTAAATATCTTTAATGTATTTTAAACAAATGCATTCGTTAGCCATTTTGAGGTAATTCAAAGCTTCAAACGATCTATAATGTAAAGATTAATTGGGATAGGGAAGAGTTTCTTTCATACTTTTGAGTTTCCACGTTGGAAGTTATGCTATTCACAAACACACACATGCTGACTGACACACAAGGATCTTATAAAAATCCTTTAATTCAGGGATCCACATAAAGAATTTCAGGTAAAAGTTCAGTATACATTTTTGGGACGGAATAGAATATTTAATTCATGTAGTAGAGAAATTAAAGTGAGTTAATTTTAATGTAATTTGTATTATTCCTAAGTTATGAATGTCAAGAAATACAATAGCTGCTATTTAACTTTACCTTTCAATTAGCCATTCTTGTTCGCTTTGAAAGTTTAGATCGCCATTGCACACGCTGGAAAACGAAGAATCTTTCATTCATCAAAGTAAAACGTGTTTGACAAAATAGTTAAAGTGATTACATCTGTAATTATAACTTTGTACACTACTTACTCATTCATACTGGACCCGGGGGTCAAGTTCATAAAAGTGATTATGGGTTCGAATATGTTTTCTGTGTACTTTACGTTGGTCTTTGTGCATTAACAGCTGTGGGGAAGTCCATAACATCCATGCATTTCCGGCAAAAGTGTAATTCAAAACCTCTAATCTCCTGAATTTTTACAATAGCTCACGAATTGTGACAAAAATAATAGCCGTTTTGAAGTTAAAACTAGAAGAATGAAGAAATGATTCGTTTAATGCAATTATATTTGTTTAAGCTGTTTATACATGCAAGTTTCTCATTTGCATGACTATTAAGTTATTCAGCGTTACAATTGCGTTAATTGTGGTGATTTTTCTTATTCTGTCCTTCTCTCTCCTCCTCTCTCACCTCTCTTCCATTCCCAATTCCATTCTCTCCCTCCTCTTGTACTTTATGCCTTTTTTCATCCTACACATGTATTTTTTTGTGTTTGATTTCTTTTTGCAATTAGAACTTAGGTCCTGCTGAAAGGAAGTAAATAAATAAATACAAATCTGATGTGTTCCATTGACATGATTCTCTCTACATTTCAGTAACAAATTATGCTTAAAACGCTTATTCTTCTACATACTTCATGCTAATCGAGACAAACATTAGCAGAAATGGTCTTATTACTTACTTTCTTCTAAGCATAGGGAAATAAAGGAATACACTAGAATAAAAGAACAGTGTAATCATTTAAAAACTGGTTGCTATGGCATTCAAATTTCATCTTTGAATGGCCAAGAGTTGACAAATTCCCGAAAAGTTTAATTATTTCAAAACTGAAGGAAATAACAAGGAATATTTCCGCAAAAATGTATGCGACACTAATTGTGTGTTTAAACGTGATCTACATTTTTAAGCCTTTGTTTGTCTCTTACGTTTTACCAGTTATGCGAAAGTCATCCAGAATGAATAGGATTTCAGAGGCGTTTCCTAGAAAATTAGAGATATCAATTTTATTTGCCATATAGTGTGTTTAATATACAATATTTTAAGCATAATCGTTATGGTCATTTTCAAGAAAATCAAAACCGTAGAAATTTTTTCTATATGAAAGCTAGATTGGGGTGGCGAAATGTCCTCAAAATCTTTCAGTCATGGAAGATACTAAAAATAAAGACCAAGTTTTTGAGTTATTGTGTTAATAGACACACGGATACGGGCACACACGTACTTTTTTCTAAAAATGCTCTTTCTTTACCGGTGAAACCTCTGTAAGTTTCCCCATACATAAAAACATAAGGTTACCTTTTTTTATAATAAAGAGACATAATTTGAATTCTTGGCAAAACAAGCACCTTCAGTTTTTTTCAAATTGTTCGCCCCCTTGCTCAACACATTTCAGGAATCGCCCTACAACTGATCTACAAATACGGGACAATAAAGTTTGATCTTCATTGATATGCAAATGTATTTTAAATGGACATTCTAAGCTCACTTAGCTTTGTCAGCGGTACGGAGAACACCATATCATTCAGAATCCCCCTCAGGCTGAAATTGCATGGCGTCAAATCACAAGAACGTGGTGGCCAATCACAAATCTCAGGGCTTTCAATCCATTACCTCAATGTTTATTTAAATAAATTCAAACGTTCAGTCCAAAATGGGGGTGGAGCTCCATCTTGTTGCCAAGTGTGGTTGTTTTCCATCTTGGGTACTGCAAAACTCTGCAATATTTCTAAATAAGCTGCAGAAATAACTGTACCTTCAAAAAAAAAAAAAATAAGGACTTATTACTCCGATACTTGAAATTCCTCCCCAGACAATAACAATTGGAACTTTGAAATCTTTCTCTATCTGTGAAGGTTTGTGTCACACCAATAAACACAATTATGGCAATTCATATGTCCATTTAGTTTGAAATTTGCCTCGTCTGTCCATAAAATTCCCCGCCAAAAATTAGGATCTGCTTCGTTGCGTATTAAACTCACACAACTCAAGTCTTCTGTCGTAGTCATGTTCATGTAATGCGTGAAGTAATTTTGAGCGAAAAGGTTTGAATTTAATATACTTTAGGATTCTCTACAGGCTCCTTTCAATTGCGCACACGCCTTCCTATTTGACTTGTTAGGACTTGTTAAGAGTGCCTGAGCAACTAACTGAGGATTTTCTTTATTTTGGACATTACATGGTCGACCGGATCTCAAAGCATCTGCTTTTTTTTTATGTTGAGTTTCTGCAAATGTTGGTAATGGAGCATTAGGAAACCTTGTTCGAAAGTCATGAACTCTGGCTGTGACTTTGTCATTCTTTCACAGTAGTTGAAGCATATAAATGCGTTGTTCCTTACTAAATGTATGTCAGTCAAATAATGTTCAACACACCAACAATAAAAAAAAAACAGGACGATATCCGGTCATTAATTTTATTCTCAAATATCCTCAATATTTACCAACAAAAAGCCGAATAGATGAAAGGGAATGTGACTTTAGCGCCACCCTATACTAAATAGAGAAAGTATATTTATACCTATAAAGTGTCAAACATTACACCTACAGCATTTATAACTCCTTATATATACAGGCCGCTTCAAAACGACACCAAACGGAGATAACAGTCAATTAGCTTATACTTTGACTTGTCCGAAACTTGATGTCGCAACTTTCAAACCCTTCTTCTTAAAGTTTAATGTGTGTTTAAAAATCATTTGGGATTGGGCAGTGAAGGAACAACGGTTGTCATACGCCACGTAAACAACCTCAGAACGTGTTATATGAAACACACAACAAAATCCACATGCTACGTTTTCCATTACTAAGGTGACCTGTGCCGCGCCGGCGTATCTATCAAACCACGCCTACACCACGCGACTGGGACGTTTGCTACCAACCGGCATCTCTCTTGGAGTTAACCAGTCACGTGCCATTTGGTTATGTATGACTGCCTAATCTATGGTGATTTTATGGCAGTTTTAATATGTGCCGATTTTAGAGCTGAAAATTATATTCACGTATCACGTACGGTATAACCAGCAAGGTCTTCGTTTGGTTTCGTTTTGAAACACCTGTTTCTTAGTTAACTTTTACTCTAGTGTACTACTACACAACTACCTGGCAGACATCATAGGTTACCTGGTATCTTAAAAAAACAAGATGGCATAACTCGGCCTAATTTTCAATTTTCTAGTACAAGTACAACAAACTGCCAAGCATGCCACATCTGCACTGTGCGCACAGTTGAAGTCAGTGGTCTGTATCAGCTAGGTGTACGCCTATTAGTCAATCACTACTTCACGTGGTGGCGTCCTATAATCTGTAATTGCGTTTCCGTTTAAATATTAAGAACTGGACAATAGAGAAGGAATAAGTAAAAACACTTGCATTTCCGTTTAAATATTAATAACTGGATAATAGAGAAGGAATAAGTCAAAACACTGTTATACATGGGATAATACTATTCTTGTGCTTGGCATTAAATTATGGACAAAAGAAATCAATATAAATCAATTATAACCGCCTCCGTAGTCCAGTGGTCAGCGAGCTGACTTCTCATCCGGAGAGCCCGGGTTTGATTCCCAGCCCGAGGTTGCACACTTTTCTTTAATTATGATTATTTTCTGCCCTTCTTAGACTCTGGTGGTATGCATGTGAAAGTGAATGCGCGTGTGATAAACCCACTATAATGATTCGAAGAGTAAATCATCAACGTTTTGCTTTGACTATACTATAGAAATGAACTAAAAGGTCAATTACAGCCTTTAGACCTTAATAACATATATCCACAATAACGAAACATTACTTTGTTAGCGGGAATTAGCACAATTTTTATTTTGAAAAAAGTAGGGCCAATATAAGGTAACGAAATAACACTTAGCTACTATTAATTTATAATATTACAAAGAGGACAATTAGTGAAAGGAATATAAACTGAACAGTGAATTAAGGGCTGAATAATATATACTAGTGTATTAAATGTTTCAGCACCTGCAGTGACAAACAAATTACACTTCCGTTATGTTCAATAAATACGTACGCAGCTTCCCTTCTAGGGCTGAAATATTTTGTTGGCTTGGGCATCCTCTACTTTAAAGCTGGCGACTTTTTGTTTGGAACTTGTGCTCTATTCACGTTCCGATTACTTTACGACAAGTTCAGCAACAATTTAATGTTCCAGATTTGTTGCATACATGTTTCGTGTTCTTTAGGTGGCCCAACTGTTCCATATTTGGCGTGTGCAGGTATTGCTTCATGCGTTAAAAGAGTTGCAGAACTAAACGGGGCTATATAAAGTTAAAACCGGTGAGAGGGGAAGTGGTTGAGCGACCTTCGTTTTACCCCTCTCAGAGAGCGCGTAAAACAATAAGTTATCATTGACGTCTAATGTGTTAATTTGTGTTAATAACTGCGTTTTTAAGTTCCGGACAAGTTACAAACTATTCCAAATTAGTGTGTTATACAGCTTCTATATAAGTATAAAGGACAAGCTATACAGGCCGTTCCAAAACGAAACCAAACGAAATTGTGGACCTTGTTGGTCATACCGTACTGATAAGTGAATATAATTTTCAGCTCTAAATTCGGCAAATACAAAAAGTGCCATAAAACCACCATGGATTAGGCAGTCGTACATAACAAAATGGCACGTGCCTGGCCCACTCCAAGAGAGATCCCGGTTGGTAGCGAAGGCCCTAGTCGCGCGGTGTAGGCGTGGTTTGATAGACACGCCGGATTTTCACAGGTCACCTTAGTAATGGAAAACGTAGCATGTTGGTTTTGTTTTGTGTTTCGTATAACACGTTCTCAGGTTGTTTACGTGGCGTATGAAAACCGTCGTTCCTTCGTTGCCTAATCCCAAATGTGTGCGAGTTTTAAACACACACAAAACTTTAAATAGAAGAGTTTCAAAGTTGCGACATCAAGTTTTGGATAAGTCAAAGTGTAAGCTAATCGACTGCTATCTTCATTTGGTGTCATTTTGAAACATCCTGTATACGCTTACAGACACATATTTATACAAATATCAGACAAGTATGAGCAATATACTCCATGGAAATGTCTCAACTGCTACTGGAAACGCACGTTGAAGAGAGTATCTTTAATTCTTAAAAACTGCCTTTGAAACTATTTATTTAACATTGTAGCTTTGAATAATCGAATAAATTTGTGCACTTCCAATATTAGGACAATGCCAAAATTATGGTCAATATTAAACATACTGTGCCTACTGATACTTGCAAAGCTTTACATATAAATATCTACAGTATCTGTATCCATTTTTCAACAAGTCATTCTTTTTTTAAAAAAAAACAAACTTATATATCTATTTTTCAGCAACTTTAAATTAATAGAGATAAATGTTTGTATAAATAATTTTTACGCATTTTCTTGTAATTGAAATAAAGGAATACACTAGGTTAAGCCATAGTCATATCTGGTAAGAGTTGGTAGCTATGCGACTTCCTTGAAATTTAATTATCTTTGCTTGACCAGGAGAAATAAAACAAATGATTTTTCATTTGAAATTAGCATAGGTATTTCGAAATTTAAGCTAATAACAAGGAATTACTCGGAAATGGTTAACTACACAACAAGAGGTGTTTGACATAATTTGTGTATGTTAATAAGATTTTGATTTTTTCTCCATAGTAAGAGTTTGTCTATTTTTTAATGTTAAAAAATTATTTAAAAATCACCCACAATGAATGGGAGCTAAGAGGCTGTTCACAAAAAACTGAAAATATAAAGAATTTTATTCATAAATATGACTTGCGCACATAATATATAAGTCAAAAGGGTAATTTTCTAAACCCATCTAGAAGGTTGTTTTTGGTGAAGAGATGTTAATGGAAATATTTTTATAGGTTTCATGAAATGAGTTTAACTATAATATCAAGTATGAAACCCTTTTTTGGAATCATGAGCGCTCAAAATTGTATTTTCAGTGAAATATCGGTATTGAATTTTTGAGTGGAATACAATTATTTCTTTAGCTTGTAGTAGGGCAGGTAGTAAAAGATACTATCTCTATCCCTATTTTCTATCCTTAACTGGCAGGCAGCTAGTCTTCTTTTTAACAACAAGGATTAGGCTACTGCCCTGTTCCGACTCCAGATCGAAATCAGTCTCACCATCTATTCCTGTCTTCCTGGATTTCTGCTACCTCTTCAGTTGTATTGTACATAATATTTTAAAGGGTTTGCGGAATAGTTCCACTCTCTTCACATGTTTTTTTCGGTTATTTAAATATTTATTTATGACTAGCTTTACATTTTCTATTTTCAACTGGTTACATATATTCTAATTTCTCGGATGGTCCAATAAAGAGTATTCCCCAGTGATGTCATTTCTGCACCCTCTGTTCCCCGTTTTTGTTACTCGGTCATTGTCCACGTTTCAGATCCATAGAATAATGTTGGAAATGATTGTCTCTGTGTGTGTGTGTGTATATATATATATATATATATATATATATATATTTGTTTATCGTTTCATTGTATATTATACTTTTAGCTCTAAGAGGTTCTACTTTTTAAAAGCAAGAGCTTTTGTTTTACTTAATGACTTGCTTGCTCTATTGCTCAATATATAAACTATTTTTACTCATAATCTTCGGAATCTGCTAAAAACTTCCTTGTCATCTACAAAACACACTGTTTCTCTTATGTATAGTTAAATTTTAAGTTCATCCGACATTCTATTGCAAGTTCAATCAAATATAAATTAAACCTATAATATTTGTCTATATTCTTGACGAATTGTTTATTTTTATTCTTATCGTATTATTAGTACACAAGTGTATTATTTTAAACAAATGATTTGAAATCATTTTTTCAATAATATTTTCCAGAAAAGATGTATGTTAATCAAAGCATTTTTATAATTTATAAAGACATATTAAATTCTTTACGTTTTTCAATGATTTGAGGCAATTTAAATATTGCAACTTTACAGCTATTCGTTCTAAATTCATTCTATTCTAGGTACATTTTTTCGTCAATAATTTATAACTCTTACATAAATTTTATATTCTTAATTTACCAGGTTATCCCTCCAAATTACTACATTCTCTTCGATTAGTTTTTTAAATACTGACATTTACGATTCATTCCATTTATCCGGTAAATCTCCATACTTTCAGCAAGTAATTAGAGAACTACAAGTAAACGCCTGGAATTCCTGAAATCCCCATTATATTAACTGATACCTTGCAATAAGATAACTTTTATTGTCACGAGCTCATTGTTAACTGGCAGCTCAACGCTTGAGAACATCCCGTCACTTGGGAAGGCGCATCCTTTAATAAACACACTCGACATTTCCTTATTTGGTCGTAATCACGGAACTAATATCGTTCTCAATAGGTACAAGAGAGTAATCTTGTACGGTGTGGGAATATGACTCCTAGATATACTTAACTGCATCTCTTATACACATCTTTTGTATAACAAGAACAAGGAAACCGCTCAGATGCTGTTGTACCAAGTTAATGGATCCGTTGATCTGCTACAAATCAGGATCGTTATTTTTGTGGTTTGCTATGCAATTACAGTTCAAAGAAGCGATCTAAGTCATTCTTGAAAATAAAAGATTTATCTAAAATTTACATCATATAGTGCATTGGTGACATTTGTAAATAAATAAGAAGATTTTCAAATTTGTTTTATTGTTTTATAGTTATTTATATTATAACAACAATTCTCTTTTCACTGAAACAAACAAATTTCTATTTCTTCCACAATCTGATTACAACCAGAAAGAATATCAATATTTTTATAACAGTTTTACGTTATAATGGCGGCAAGATTACACCTTGCTATGAATTTCCTGTCAAAATTCACGACGCAATGCGTTCATAGTGAACGGAGCTCTGGATAAAGCTTACTTTTTATAGCTGCTGATCACGTGGCTGGAAGTTTCCAGAAGTCTTCCTACGTACAAAACACTACAGGTGTTCACAAATTCACTCAGATGTAACAATTCGGATTTCGACGTCAAAGAATCTTCCGAAAGAATACGTGTCTACTCGCATAGGTTTAACAATCACAGCTGCGATTTCAAAGAACTTGCCGCCGGCACAGGCGACCACTGACGCACGTGTAACATGGATGCCAACAATGACTTACGAAGCAAATCATACACACATACGTTCGGCGATTATGGTCGCAGGGAGTATAGCTTGTACTTTCATTCGTTCATGCATTCATTCATTTTCTCTCTTTACCCTTCTCGTATGTAGAAGTAAACCATCTAGGGCTAAGAAACAAGCGCCTGGGATCAGATGACTATTGAGGAGCAGGGGTCCTAGATCAGAGAGAATCTAGGTGGTATGAGCGTGAGAAGGTGGATGATATGAAATTATGGTGAAGTGGATCGCTGTAAACATAATTATGGAGACATTTATGGAGTGCGAACAGAGGAAATCGGAGTATCCGAAGAAAACTGTCCGGATTGAGAACTTCATCTGTCACAAGTTACATTTCACGTCCAACCCCTTCTTCAGTAACGTGACCTGTAAGAGCATAGCAAATAGATGGAAGACATGGGTGAAAAGAACTTGTCTTATGATAAGTGTACGTCGTTACGGTTATACCTGGTGGCCCACCTGCCCGTATATGATGAGTGCAGATATCCCTTGGTGTGTTCAAAGAGCAGCAGAACTCAACGGGGCTATTTGAAGTTAAACCCGCCAGTGGAGAGCTGGACGAAAGCAAACCGTTCACAGTCTCCGCTGATAGCAATGCGTGTAAAGCGAAGGTCACCTTCGCCAGTGCACCACTAGCAACTTTTAACCTGAAATAGCCTGTTGAGTTCTGCAACTCTTTTAACGCAACAAGGGTAATCTGCACTAATCAAATATGAGCAGTTGAGCACTTCGTATAATACAGTCTCTTCACGAATTGTCACGGCTTTATCTTATTGTTAGAAAGAACATTCATTATAAAACAATTCTTCTACCTATCTAGCTTCTCGTTGAAAAAGTTTGTCCTCATCTCACCATTTCACACAGCTGATAAAGTCGTCACATTTTTTCAATACCACTATCGAACTTTTCTATTTTCATCATTTTTCGCCGTGAATTCATTGCCACAGGATATCAGATGCTGTCAAACTTTAAATCATTTTCATCATGGATTGCACATCTTAGTTAATAGTAGTAGTTCTTAATTTGGAAGCAGTATGCTCATTTTCATTGTTTATATAAGTAGTAGGGTTCATATATATCTTATGATACTTGTCATTTATTTTACATCATTTTTGTTGTTGTATAGGTACGTAGGTACAATGTGCATATTAGGTATAGAACGTATTGAATTACACCCAAAATCGATACCAATATTTCACCGGAAAGACACATTTTGAGAACCTCTGATTCAAAATTTTTTTTATAAAAAGATCCGTGTTTGTGTGTGTATGTATACAGCATAATTTAAAAAGAAACAGTCAATAGTATTTAATTTAAGTATTTTCCAAGGATGCGATACGATACTTTTCAGGAAAATCTTCCCAGCCCAAATTATTATAGTAATTATTAGTCTTCACATCAAAATTTTTCTAAAGTTTCGATTTTCTAAAAAATGCTTCTAACGATTTTTATAAAAACGCAGTTCATTAAATATATTTACATGGAGAATAAAATATATACCTTGATTTTCTTAGGAATAGCCCCTGAAGTCCTCTTTATTTTTAACGATTTTGACTTAGCTGATAGGCCGTAAAAGATAGACAAAACTATACAAAACATTCAGCTCTCTTCTGTTCTTCTTTACATAATGTAACTTTATCCTTTAACCACAGGAATGAAATCACACGATGAGTGAAATTCTTCTTCTACTTCAAGCATTAGATTTAAGCCCGTTACGGCTCCTTTAGTTATTGTAACCATCTTTGTTGTACATATTTTTTTCCCCAATAAGTACATATTCAAGAATTGCCTTCGGAAGCCTATTTCGTGTTCCACCATTTTTGTTTATACAGATCTAAATCTTCTAACTGACTCTAACACTTAGGTTATTTCTTATTTCATAATTTCTAATGTGATCCAATCCTGCTACGCTTCGGAGAAATCGTATTTCTCTATTAAGTTCCAAGTTTCACTCCCATATAAGCCTGTTGGTATTGCCATAATTTTATAATATTTTCTCTGTGTATCTTGTTTTAGTGTGCCAATATCACACAACTTATAAACAATAAAATATTCAATCTGATAATAAAGTTACAACAATTGAAGATTTTTATCTAACCACTTCTCATTCAACAAAATAAATTATACTGTAACGGTCCCGCACATATTACTAAATTTAGAAATGTTATGATAAGTATCTTCTTCAAGGACGAGTGCACTGATAGGGTCTGTGAGATTTGAGTTGTCAGGTCTAGAAAAGAAAGAGATGGAAATACTTACCCTCTTGTTGCCTCTCTTTATAATGACAAGAGCATTAGCAATTTAACACATAATAGATTGTTGGTAGGGTTTACATGTTTTCCAAGAATTTAGACAGAGTAGGCAGAGTGTCCCAAAGACAAGGACAGTAACAAACCGGACAAGTTACATCTCGTAGAGTATGATGGCAGTAAATTAAAGAGTGTATTTGTAACTAAATGTTGAGTCAATAAAGATTTTAAAATATACATTTTATTTGTCTTGTAAATATTTTAATATACAGTAGTTTAATAAAACATCTTAAGAATAACTTTTTTCCATGTTAAGGGTAGTTTGAAGTCGAGGATTTTTTTTAAAAATCTTCGTGTCACATTCCTGGAAGATGCTGAAATTTATTATCAAGTTTTGTATTTAACTGACTTTTACTTTTTTGAGTGATCGTGTTCATAGATGAACGGACACTATAAGGTCTTTTTCCTAAAAATGCTTTTTACTTTCTCTACACTGCTATGTTCATGGCTTCCTTCGGAAGGAAAGTAAAGCTGTGGGTCCCGTGTCGTAGATTTACGCAAGCCTGATAAGAGAGGCCTCTGAGCAAAATTAAGCGATCTTTCACGCCCAATATAGAATGGGACGCTGAGAACCAAGCAGTTAAAGAGCGTCCATAAATAACAGGTCATTTCATTTTTGTTCCTTATTATTTTTGGAGATAGGCAACACTTCATACTCCGAAATTAATAAGGTCGAAATTACCGTGCTTCTCGGTCTTTGGTAACCATGCAAATCTAGCCTGCTCTTCATCGGAAAATAAATCTTGGCAGCAATAATTACGTCCATTCCAAAAACATGCGCTTAATAACTCCTGTTACAGTACATGTTATATTAGTAAGATCGCTGTCATACGTTCTACAACGTAAAGTATAATGAATGGAGGTTAAACGAACAGCTTAAGTTACAAAAAGGGGTCCACAACAGTTAAGAGATCAGAAGCGGAGAGGGAGACATGTGTGATACTATACCTACAATTTTTAACGGAGCAAGCTCAACTGGTTAATTTCACGTTCCCTCTACACCTCCAGCGTATCAGTGGTTTGAGACCCACGTTTGCGTGCACTTTCATTTCTTCTTTATGTATTATCCATCGAGGTGTAAAGCTAGTTCACTGTTTGTCACTCTAATAATTTTAGCTGTAAACAAAAAGGTGTACGAATGAAGAACAAATGACAGTTCGTTTTATGTGGTTTTCAGTCTTCGATCCTTACTTTCCTTTATAATTATTTTGAAAACTAAAATTCACTGAGACTTTAAATAATAAAAGAAATTTTGAAAACGTATAAAGTTAATAAAAACAAAATACTAGAACATCTAACATATTATCGATTGTTCTTTGTAGTTAGAGAATGTTCTCTACAACATTTTGGCAGCTGGAACCCTCGGTGGGTTAACGAATACTATCGGAAGACACTTTTGGTCTAGACATGCCCCATGCCACTCATGGTTTCAACTTCTGTTGAAATCTTGGTATAGAATTTTTCGGTAGAATGAATTACCTTCTCTACCTTATGTACTATGTGCTGAGTAGAAAAGGTAAAAATTAAAAAAAAAAAAAAAAAAAACTGTGGTGATTATATATATATATGGATTGCAATGATATCCGCTGTCCTGGAATTCAATTTCGAATAATCGAAATAAACCTAAAAGTCATGAATGTGAAGAGAATGTCCTTGCATATCGAAGTGGTGATTGGAAGATGGCGCAAACCTTCTCATTAGTTTCTATTCGTGATAAATTTCACGGGCTGCAAATCGCATCTGAGAGGATATTTCGTGTTAGAGCGCAACGGCCGGAGGGCATACAAGGCGCATAAGTACCAGGTTACCTCTACAAAACAAAACCTCCTGAGTTTTATCAGGTCGTGAATCTGAAGAAGAGGTTCTGTGTTAATGGTGGCCAACCTTCCCATCGCACGACCTTCCCACTCGAAGGTGTCCTAATAGCCAGCTGCCTTGGTACTCCGTTATTAAATCCATGCATGATCCTTGTCCGATAATAGAGTCGCAACAATGGAGACACTTGGTCACCACCTGGCATACCGCAAGTTTCTGATACTGCAGAAGGATAACACTGCATGGTCGTCAAGAGTCCATTTGGCAGGTCTTTTCCGCGGATGTCCTCATTTGCCTCCCTATCCGCATCTGAGGTCCTTTTTCATTTCATAGTATTTAACGATTGTAAGTTAAGGGGTGCATCTTTTAAATTTGGAAAATCCACAGTAATCAAGATATCTTACTGACTATTTACTTTCTCTAGCCGTAGGTACAATGTATCTAGTGGGTATAGAAGGTATTGTATTCCACCCAAAAATTCGATGACGAGATTTCACTGCAAAATATGTTTTGAGATCCTCTGAGTCCTAAAAAACATTTTAGAAAAAAGTCCGTGTGTGTCTTTATTATCTTCCAAGGAAGCGACACAAAGATTTTTGATACAAAGATCATTCATCACAAACTACCCTTTACAGCGAAAAAAATTGTTTTTCTCAACAATGGCTAAAACGATTTTGATTAAAATACCGTATATTAAATATATTAACACAAATAAAATGAATATACTGAATTTTTCGGGAACGGTCTCTCAAGACCTCTTTATTTTGGATGAGTTTTGCAGAATTTTCCATAATGGTTAAACCGTAAGAAATAGTCAAACCTTACTACACAACAAATGTAGCATTCGTTAAAACACATAATTTATATGATATACACTTTTTATGTAGAACTGTTTCTGAGATATTTCTTGTTGTTGGTTTCAATTTTAAACTGCTCAAAACCTTGCTCAAACCGCAGTAACATCTCATCTCTCTTGTTTTACTGCAGGCCTTGCAAAGCGAACCGATCTTAAATTGTTTCACAACAGGGCCATCTTTTAAAATATTTGACTATCGATTAGTTCCTTATGTCCCTTTTGTACCCTCTAATTAAAAGGAAGCAGGTAATAAGAAATTTTTTGCTCTTTACCCTGATCGGCACGTCTAGATAAAACAACAATCTTTTATAAGGAACGTTATTTATGTAACAGTAAGAGAAAGTCATATGAATGGGATATATCAGATTTTATTTTTTTTGTATCGTTTGATTTGTACAGCTGCCTTTAACTGCTATGATAATATAGGATGCTTTTAACTTGTGAAACGATTCTAAATTAACAGCAAGCTATTGAACTTTTATATCATAAAACGTACGCAACATTGTGGGGGATAGGAAATAATGCCGGTTAAAGAAAAATTCGCTGCCCCACGCACTCGGAAATTCCGCGTGAAAAATCAGCTCGCTGACCTCTTGATCAAGGAATCCTTTTTTGAAATGTATACCAGTTGTTACACACAATAGTAGTGATATTTTTGCGATGATCAACGTTCCAGCAGACGTGGTTATTTAAATAATAACTCTCCATTGTCCAAATTCATCCTCCTAATAAAATTGAGCCGCGTGATACATCTTAAAAGATATCCACATAATAACTCAATTTTTATGGTGAACGAGTTCACAAATAGATCTGTCATATTAGTTTCTCTATGAAGTACAGAGCTAGAGAGGGTATTTTACCTTCGATACCGAGAATTTATCGGAAATATACAATTTAGGGTCCCAGGTATCCATAAAAGGCATTTTTATAAAAACGTTTGTGTATGTAGCGTGTTTCTGTGAACACCCTAACTCTAAAACGGGAAGTCGGTAAAATACTAAATTGGTATTTAGGTTTAATATCTTCCAAGAATGTCCCACGCAGATTTTGAGGAAAATGATGCCATCCTAAGCTACTCTTTACAAATTTTTGAAAGTTTTGCTTCTCTCAAAAGTGTCTTAATGATTTTTATTAACACTAAAATACGGATATTTACATGACAAATAAAATATATATGTTGAGCCCTCTGAGAATTGCATTTCAAGACCTCTTCATTCTGAATGAATTTTCATAACTGGTAGACTGTAAGAGAGAGATATACAATATATATTACAATATATATTTCTTTTTGGAGAGTTAATCGTTTCAGAGGTATTGCTTGTTATTGGTTGTCTATTTAAAGCTACTTTAACTTTTCTCCAACGGGAAATTATTTCGTTTCATCCTTCTTTTACTTTACTCTGACTGTACAAAGCCAAACTTTAAATTGTTTCAAATAGCGATCGGCTTTTTAAAAGATTTGAAATCGTTTTATCTTACTGTGTTATCTTATTTCTCTTCTACCATTGTTTGTCTCGATTACCAGAATGTAGATAAAGGAATAATATTTTGTAATAATAGTTTGTAGAGAAGGTCCTGTGAATGGAACGCATAAGGTTTTCTTATGCTAGTCGTAAGTCGTATAAGAATTATTACTTTTTGTACTTTCCAAAACTTTTGATTTTTCAAAATTTACTAATTTATAAAAAAATGGAGCATTATTGAAAAAGTATTTTATTTTCCTTACTGTGCTTTAAATAAGCACTATAAAAGCTCTGAAACAAATTAGTGAACAATTGCATCGGAGCCTTTCGAGCATAGAAACATGTTGGAAAAAGTTTGCGAGAAAACAAGATTTAAAGTTAGGACAGCATATTAATACGCATGCATATACCATCTTAAACTTCAGTTAATTAGTAATTCAATTTCGCTAAGTGGAGAAAATTATATATTTTCTTAAAATTTAAAGTTCATGTAATGTTATTATGAAGGATATGTCACTTTGTTATTTTTATTTTTTTTGCATTTTTTTTGTAAAAATTATAAGATAAAATTACTCGAAGTATTGCTTAAGGTAGTGAAATACTCCTTAAAGGGACACTGGGAATGAACTCTTAATTAAAATTGGTCAAAAATCCAAAATTTACTTTTTTATGGCAAATTGTTGAAACTTTGGGCGCCTATAAAATTAATATTTATTTGTCCTTTTCTTGCTTCGGGCTCTATAGCCATTTAAAATCGTAAAATACACTGTTTCCAAGCATACTATTTTATTAAACAGGTTTTTCTCAAATCTACATTTTCACACCTTCAAAGTGTTCCATGCGTTTCAGTTTATATTTAAATGCAACTAAAACTCCCCAGAATATGCCGAAATATCTATTGTAACAATACTCGAACAAAAGGGGATGAAAGGTTCATCGACCTTATTGGCCATAATCAAGGAAAAAAGCAAAGGGATTCGTGTTGGCCGAGAGAAGCGACGCACTTGCCGTGAAGGACGTGATGAAATACTACGTACTAGCCAATTCAGCGGTGAAGACGAACGGGCTATGTACGGCCGTTATAGGAACAGTGTTAATTAATAAACTATAATATCCAAAGAAAAGAAATAAATGTGTAATCGTGAACTCAAAGGAAACCACTTGTGTCTTAACACCACACCTGAGAAAAAGTCCATCCTCAAATGCCCTGAGTTAGAGCGTTCATATTTTCACACTACCCCTTAATCTCCTGAACGTCACGTGGGTTTTGAATCAGGAACCATTTAGCGAACCTATAACGCGAACCGCCAGAGTAACATTTTCAAAAAAATATATACAGAAATATAAAAGTTTGAAATTTCCCTCCCAGTGTCCCTTAAAATAAAATATTTGTAAACTCTCTACCAAGAATTCAAAAGAAATCCACTTAATTGAATTAAAAAGAACAGTCCTTACACATAACGTTCTTTACTTTTTCTTCTCCTTAACCATAGAAGTAGAGGAAATAGTATTTTACAGCCAAATATCTTATAGATTTCCTTGTAAATACATCTTTTGAGGTTTCCTGAATCTAAAAGAGAGCTCGAACTTTTACTTTATCACAAATAGTAAGTAGAAATATGATTATACGGACGAGGTGCCCAGGATGCTGGAGCAAAGCACCGAACTAGGTTATTTTGCCTCCTGCGTGGGCCCACGGAGGGAGATAAGACGGGGCAGATCCGATTGGCGACCAAATCCAGATAACGGATGCAAGTAAGGTCTACAGTTGGAGCGACTCTGACTGCACCCTAAGCCCCACCCACGTGCCCCTAGCCACACGGTGCACACCTGGTTTCCGACACCACGCCAGCAGGCAACCCCATTTAACTACTTTGACCCCAGATTTCTTAGGCTCTAATTAGCAAATGGTATCAAAAATATGTAGATATAAGGCCATTAGACGACCTTGAAGGCATACAATACGTGCGTTTATTTAAAACTCGTTTTGTGTTTAAATTAGAGCAGGAAATATATATTAAGAAACTGGCCACATTATTATTATTATCATCATCATCATCATCATCATCATCGTCATCAACTCTTCATGGATTAGGAGGATTCTCCTGTTCCGGCCTCATATTTCTTCCCATCTTTTAACTGGTCTTCCTATCGTTCTGTAGCCTAGAGGTTTATATTTGTATGACTGAAATGGAATGCGAGAGTTATCCATTCTTTGTAAATGGCTTTCCCATTTTTCTCTATTTATTTGTATCCTTTCTTTTATGGAAAAAATGTCTAATTCTTTCCTTATGTCTTCATTTCTTATATGATCTTGTCTGGCGCATCCTTTTACTGCTCGGAGATAATTCACTTCTGCCGCTTGTATTTGGCTCCAATCTGTCTTTTTAAGAGTCCATGTCTCCGAACCATACAGTAAAACTGGAACAGCCATTGTCTTATAGAATTTTAGGTTTGTATCTTTTCGGGTTTTCCTTTTTAAGGTACGAGCTATTACTCCACAAATATATTGGAACTTACTCACTTTATTATTTATTTCTTCATTGTTTGTCTTAAAGGTTACATTACAACCCAAGTAGTTAAATTTTATCACCTGTTTTAACACTTTATTGCTTAACACTATCTTTGATCTTTTTATATGTTTTCCTATAAATGCCATTATCTTAGATTTTTCTATTGATATACTTAAACCATAATCCTGGAACAATTTTTGTAGCTTGTACATACTTATTTGCAGCTTATCTTCTCGGTCTTGGATTAACATCATGTCATCTGCAAAGAGTAGCATATCCAAGGCATTATCTTTATTTATTTTTATTCCTAATGGTATTTCATCTTTTAATTTTCAGAGAATATCATCCATATAGATATTAAATAAAGGCGGAGATAAACTACATCCTTGTCTTAAACCATTGTTAATTATCATATCTTGTGATAATCGTCCATTTCCTAAAACTATTTTTATTTTTGTTTCTTGATATATATTCCTGAGTACATCTATCAATTGTTTTGGGTATCCTTTTTTATCTAATATATGCCAGAGTCTAGTTCTGCTTACCTTATCAAAAGCTTTTTCTAAAACTACAAAAGCTATATGTGTTTCTAAATTATATTCTCTTCTCTTTTCAATAATTTGGTTAATAGAAAATATATTTTAATCGTGCAGGATCGTCCTTTTCTGAATCCCATTTGGTTTTCTAATAATAACGGTTCTGTAATTATACTTAGATGTTTGTTTATGATTTTTGTATACAGCTTATAGCCTGTGTTCAGGAGACTTATACCTCTGTAATTACTACATACATTTCTTTCGCCCTTTTTAAATATATTGATAACGTGTGCATCGTACCAGCATTTAGTAATTCTATTCGTTTTCCAACATTTGTTGATAAAATTAAGCAGTCTTACATTTAATTTATCTCCTCCATACTTTATTAATTCTGCATTTATTCCATCTGGTCCTGGAGCCTTTCTATTTTGCATGTTTTGTAAAGACAATTGTAATTCTTCTTTGGTGATTAAATCTATAGATGTTTTAACTATTACTTGATCCTCTATTGACTTTCCATTTTCTTCTAATTTATACCATAGTTCCTTATAATATTTCAACCATTCTTCTTCAGATATATGTTTATTCTCACTTTGTCTTTCTCTTGTTTTGTTAACGTCTTAATCACTTTATAGGCAAATTGTTGTCTGCCATGTATGTCGTTTTCTATCTGGCTAATAAAATTCTCCCATGAATTCTGATGTCCTCTTCTTGTAATTGCCTTTGCGATGTTTCTTTTTTCTTTATAATCTTGTCTTGATTCTTCAGTTTTATTTTGTAGAAACCTTTTATACGCTGCTTTTTTGTTGTCAATAGCTTGTTTAATTTCTTCATTCCATATTCTTAGGCCAATTTTTCTTCTATATTTATTTCTTCTTCCGATTACTTCTTCTGCTGCTCCTTTGATTGCTTTAATTATATTGGACCATTCTTTATCTATATGTTCTTCTACTTTTGTATCTTCTAGGCAAATGTTTAATCTTTCTTGATAAAGGCTCCTGATACTAGGTTCTTGAAGTAGGTTTATTTTGAAAACCGTTTAATTTTGTTCCTCGTTTGCCCTTATTTTTTATTTTTTCCATCTTGTCCATAATTCTATTTTAGATATCACTAAATAGTGGTCGGAGGATATATCACATCCCCTGTAAACTCTAGTATGTATAATCTGTGATATTAATTTTTTATTTACCATAATATAATCAATTAATGATCTTTGACCACGTGCATTCCATGTTTATTTATGAACATCTTTTGTTCTAAAAAATGTATTTGTTATCTTAAGTTCATTAAAAGTAGCAAACTGTCGTAATTGTTTACCATTTTCATTAATGTGGTCTTCTCCAAATTTTCCTACAGTTTTAGGTATAGGTTGTTTCCCAACTCTTGCATTTAAATCTCCAGCAATGATCATATATTGGGTTTTGCTTTTATTTACTTCTTCTTGTATTTGTTCATAGAATTCTAAAACTTCTTCCTTTTTTCCCTCTTCAGGACTATACACTCCCACAACAATTAGATGTCCTCTGGGGATTTCAAACGTAACTTGTATAATTCGTTCATTAATAAAAGTATAGTGTTCAATTCTCTTTGTCCATTTTTCATCAATTAATATTGCTACTCCTTTTGCTGCTCTTTGTTTTAATGAAATCCCACTATATACTAAAGTGTATTTCCCTATCTTTTCTGTACCTTTTAATTTCTTTTTAGTTTCAGTAAGTACCGTTATATTTACCTTCATTGTTTCTATTTCTTTTACTAGTTCTTCTTCTTTTGTGGATATTCCTCTCACATTCCATGTTCCTATTTTTAATGGTTCTGCAATTCCAAATCGTGCGTCCTTTTTCTTTTGCTGTGGTCGAAATCCGATATTATCAATCCGGCTATTATTTTGAGGCTGTTCAGTATGTAAAAGTTTCACTCTGGCCGCGGTACGAACGCTGCGCAGAGCTAGTTCAGTGGTGGGGCTGCCACCTCTCTGCTCCTGAACTCGCAGATGCTTTTCGGGCATTTACCCTAGATGTGTTGTCTTCACCTCGACTTTCGAGCCACATCCACCCGTTGTGCCAGTTTTGGTCCACCCCGAGTATTTTATTTCCTCGGTACCACCTATATCTAGGAGGCATTCCCCGATCCGCCACCTGGGGAGGCGCCCGATGGGGGATTGGCACTGAACCCCTCACGGGATTATTATTATTATTATTATTATTATTATTATTATTATTATTATTATTAGAGTTTAGGTTAACACAATTACAAATGCAAATTGTTAACTCCTTGAGGCAAAATATTTTTAAAGGAGATAAAAGGATAATATTAGTTTACTCCGAAAACAAAGTGTGTGTGTGTTTTTTTTTTTTTTTTTTTTTTTTTTTTTTTTTTTTTAATCGTTAGCCTGTTTTCTTGATTTTAATGAAGTAGCTAATCAACTATCTATTCAGATTATGACTAAATTTATCTGACATAATAATACTGTTGCACAAAGATTTAAAAAGTTGAGCGCTTTCATGATTGAAACTATTGAAATTGACTACACAAATCATCATCTTATTGAATACATTTGAAATAGAATAAAAGTAAAATACGGAGAATTTTAGTTCTCAATTTACATGCCGAAAACTGATTAATTACACATTTTCCGTTAAAAACTAAAAACTGCAATTTGTCATTGAACAGAACTCCGCCAATATTGTTTTTCCCGACAATATTATGCTGCTTCGAGGACATGTCTCATTAAACTACTAACTTCACTGCGCACCATAGGGCAATTGGTTGATGGCTTCTGGTGTAGATTTTTATATGTGCGTATGCGTGTCTGCGTGTGTGTGCGCGCGCAAGTTCTCTCACACTTATTTATACATGGGATGAGTATGAGGCCAAAATTATGGGGATATTAACGTATAGCCAATCCCGTAAGAAAATAGTCTGTGAAGACACTACAATAGAACCGCCTGAGGTTATTTTTCTCTTTTATGAAATCTGCGTGTTGCAGATAAAGGATAAAATCAATGATCACCGTCTTACACGATCTGACGTCAAAACACATCCTTCAGCTGACTGCACTGATCTAATCTAGGGTTCAATTTCGCTATTAAGAGAAACTGTGTACAGTTTGCGTGATATTGCAGCATGAAAGTCTTATTTCCTTATGAGCCATGATTGCATGAAGGAAGTAAAAATACTCCTGGGTGTAAAAAGCACATTCCTGGGAAGAATTAACTCAGACGTTTCATAATTTGCGGCTCTCGTCTTAGTTCACCACGGTCAGGGAAAAGTTTCAACACGAGGTTAGCAAGATTATCAAAGCTAATATCGTAACATTTTTCCATTTTCTATTTTTATATTTTTGAAGTCGAGCTGAGTGGCTCAGTTGGATAGGCGCTGGCCTTCTGTTAGCCCATGTCGACGCCCCTTAAGTGTGCTTGAAAGCTACAACCTCATGTTCATAGATTTACTGGAGTATAAAATAACTCCTACGGGCTGAAATTCTGGCTCATCGGCAGCGTTGATATGAAATTCGGAATTGGTAGCGTCGTTAACAAACAACATGCCGGCATAGCATTGAATTTCTCATGTGAGTCAGTTGAGAAGTTCAGTGCTATGTTGCCATGGTAGCTCAGTGGTAGAGCAAACGGCTAGAGAGCGGGAGATCCGTGCAAATCTCGGCTATGGTATTGAATTTTTAAGTCTGACTCTACGTATCCAATTAATTTCCTACACACGGATTCTGTGAGAAAACCATTAAAATTATCACAAAATTTTAAACGTTTTTATATTTTAATACCTATAATGTTAAAATAATAAATCTCTGCTGGCTCAGAAATGACAAAGACAAAAATTATGAAGTCAAGAGAAGGGATCGAAAATTACTATGCAAGAAACACAAAATATTATATTTACAACGGAGTCAAATATTATATTATAGAGTCATAGTGTAAGCTGGCACAATTGAGTTATAAAAGTTACTTCCACTGTAAGGTTTGGACTTGCGCTTCACTCAAGGCTATTGCAGAATGGAAAATATAGCCAACTTATGGCTTAAACTGTGTACGGAGGGTTAATAACTCACTTAATAAATAAATAGCCCCAAAATTGAGATTCTTCATATAAATGAATTGTTAAAATTAGTTTATATAATTAGAAAGCGTAATTTTAAGTGGGCGGGCCTCGTTATAAACAATCTTGTCTCTGAACTGAGTTTAAATGCTTTCTCCAAGACCAATGACCTCACACTACGTAGGCCAATAGATCACATATGCAGGTGTAAAAAGTGGAAGCAAAACGGATAGTCTATCCTGAGAGGCATTGTTCATTTCGCCGCGCAGCTGAGACCATTGGAAACATATGAAGTAGTAATTAATGGTGTGAATGTTTGGTGAGAAACCTTAGATGAAGAGAAAAAATCTAATGTGTTCCATTCACGTGACTTTCTCACTTCTATGTAACAAATTATTCTTAATAAGCTTATTCTTCTATTTATTTCAAGCTAATCGAGAAAAAATTAGCAAAGATAGTTTTATTACTTGCTTCCTTGTAAGTAGAAACGAAATATGGGAGTATCATAGCTTAAAGTGAAGTCAAAAGCTTGTTACTAGGCGCCTGAAATTCCTTTGTTTGTATGGACACGAATTGACAAGTCCCTGTATGAGAAAAGTATAAGTTTTTCAAACCTGAAACCAAAAACAAGGAATATCTCAAAAACGATCAATCCTCGAAAAAAAAGAATATAACATAAATTGTGTGTTTTAATCTGCTCTACAACTTTTTTCTATTTCTTACGGTTTAGCAGTTATGCAAAATTCCTCCAGAATAAAGTAGTCTTCAGAGGCTATTCCCCAAAAATTCGAGTTATACATATTATTATACATATCTTTAATATTCGATAGTTCCATGTAAAGCGTAGTTGGGGGTGGGGGGATTTTCTTGCAAATCTTCGTGTCGCATCCTTGGAAATACCAAACCTAAATACCAAGTTTAGCAACAATTTATTCCCTAATTAAGGTGCCGCTAACATCGTGTAGAGATAGAATGTATTAATTTGTGTTTATTTGTGATTCAGGTAACAAATATTGTGGTGAATCATGTAAAAGTTATTTTATTGTGAAATCTTCATTATACAGGTTGTTTCAAAAATACGGGGCATGATTTCAGGTATGTATTTCCCACATGAAGACAATCAAAATAGTTCATTATAACATGTGTCCGGAAATGCTTCATTTCCGAGTTATGGCCTTTACAACATTGTTATTCACTGGAACGTTTTTCTTTCCGCAGGTCTTTGCCGTCAAAAGAGACATTAGGAGGGCCTCTGATAGTTCATTCTGAGGAAGGTTACATTCGGTGTTCTTTAGGTGTTAAGACTGTGCGACATGCATTCAAATCAAGAGCTGGCAGAGATACACTTCATGTACGGTAAGGCGGACGGCAATGCTGCGCTGCCTCGTCGTTTGTACCAGGAGAGGTACCCACAGCGACAATGTCCAGATCGGAAGACATTTGTACGGCTCCATTCCCGTCTGTGCCAGTATGGAACATTCACTCTCCTGGTTTGGGAAGGGGACGACCAAGATCTACAACTCCAGAAGTGCAGGAGGAGATTATGGAGGCTGTGGACAGGACTCCTTCTATCAGCACACGACGGTTAGCGTTGCAAGTCAATGTTCCTCATACGACTGTCTGGAGACTGTTGAACGAGTATCAATTGTATCCTTATCATTTGCAACGTGTATAGGCCCTGTCACCAGCAGTTTACCCTGCACGAGTTAGGTTCTGTCAGTGGTTCTTGCAGCAGTGTGGTGTAAATCCGAACTTTTCTGCCGTCGTATTATTTACAGATGAAGCACAGTTCACAAGAGATGGCATAACAAATTTCCACAATCAGCATGTATGGTCGCATGAAAACCCATGTACAACTGTTGTATCTAATCACCAGGTGCGGTTCTCCCTCAACATGTGGGCCGGTATCATTGGTGATCGATTAGTTGGACCCCATGTACTTGTAAACAGACTTACGGGGCAGGCGTACACAAACTTCCTGGAAAACACCATACCTGACGTTTTCGAAGACACTCCACAGATCAGTCATCAACACATTCACTTCTTGCATGATGGCGCTCCTGCACACTTCAGTCTTACGGCTCGCCGGTATTTGGATCGAAGGTTTCCTGATCGATGGATAGGTAGAGGTGGCCCAATTGCTTGGCCTCCACGCTCACCTGATCTGAACCCTCTCGATTTCTACTTGTGGGGCCATTTAAAACAATTGGTTTATTCGTCTCCGGTGCCGGATTTGTAATCCCTTCGGAATCAAATTGTGGCAAGCTGTGAGGACATACGCAATACTCTTGGAGTTTGGGATCGTGTTCGCAGATCAATGAGACATCGATGTGAGGTCTGTATTCAAGCAAGAGGTGGACATTTTGAACATCTTCTGTAATGACAACAACATGCGGAAAGAAAAACGTTCCTGTGAATTTCAATGTTGTGAAGGCCATAACTCGGAAATGAAGCATTTCCGGACACATGTTATAATGAACTAATTTGATTGTGGGAAATACATACCTGAAATTATGGCCCGTATTTTTGAAACACCCAGTATTTTCACTTTCTCTATACGTACTAAGTACATAGTGTATATAGGAAGTGTTGCATTCCACCCAAAATTTCAATACCGAGATTTCACTGGAAATGCATGTTTTAGGACCCCCTGAATCCCAAAAAACGCATTTTCAGAAATAGGTTCGTGTGTATGTGTCTGTCTGTAGGTGTCTGTGGAAAGTATAGCTGAAAAACGAAAATACCGTTAAATACTAAACTTGGTATTTAGGTTTGGTGTTTTCCAAGGATACGACACGAAGATTTTCAAGAGAATCCCCCACACCCAACTACCCTTTACATGGAAGCATTTTCGAAAATTTTGATTTTCTAAAAAATGGCTCTAACAATTTTGTTTAAAATCCCGTATATTAAAGATATTTACATATCAAATAAAATGTATATCTTAAATTTTCTGGGATTAGCCTCTGAAGAGCTCTTTATTCTGAATGAATTTTGCTAAATTTTGCTTAACAGCTAAACGGTAAGAGATAGACAAAAACTTACTGCACAGAAAATGTAGATCTGATCAAAACACATAATTTATGTCCTTTACATTTTTGTTGTGGAGGTAACCGTTTCCGAGATATTCCTTCTTTTTGGTTTCAGTTATTTTCTTTCTACTTATAAGGAACTAAGTAGTAAAACATCCTGCTAATGATTATCTCGATTAGCAAGGTGCAGAAAGAAGAAGAATCTGTTGTAAGAAGTTTCTAGAAGAATTAGAGAAAGTCATTGAGTGTTACACATCAGATTTTTAGTTACAGGCTGTTGAATTTGACGTGAAAACTGCGTGGTCTTTATTTCTTCCGATGACAAACTCTCCCTCATACTGTATTCAGAAAGTTGGTGTGATTCCAAAAAATCCAGGAATAAATCAGATATAGATTATAAACACAAAAATACAATTCCATTTGCAGTAGCAGAAGTTATAAAACCTGTCGTTGGCAGTGTAAATATTGTAGTGGCAGTTGCAATATCTGTATACATGATGGTATAGTCACAGTTTTTAATGTACTGCAAGATATGGGAGCTAAAAATGGAATCTATGAGTATAAAAATATACTGTAAATATATAATAAGTGTTATATATATATATATATATATATATATATATATATATATATATATCTTATTGGAATTAATAACAATAACTGGAAGGAACATCACATGCATTTATTATTCTGACCTTTTTCTATTTCTAATAAGGGAGCCAGTGTTTGAATAATATAAGAATGGAAAATATTAAAGATACTAATGTGAACTGTAGTGAGGCACGCAAGATAAGAAGAAAGAAGAAAGAGGAAAAGATGTAAAAGAATGACAAAAGAGAATGCAGAGAAAGAAAATGGTACAGCAGGTTATGGATATGGGACGTTTCAGAGCTATTTTAGAGCTAAAGTAGGGTAATTCCCCAGGTGAACCAATTTTTTATACTCAGTTTCCCTCTAATTACATTTCTCTATATAAAATACATTTTTATCGCAGGAACTACTCGATGGAATTGCAGATTTCTTTGGCTATTATTAGATATACGATTTTGAAACTGAACTTTGCCCATTCTGTTAAATAGTACATAAAAATAACTTTGAAGTTGAATTAAAATTTTTAAACAAAAACAATTTTAAAATAATTATAGCGCTAGTTTCAAATATTATAGATTCAGGTTATTGAGCATATGTATGACATAGTTCATGTTCATTTTGGTGGTGTAAATTATCTTTATCTATTTTTACTTTCTCTAGCCCCATATGTACAATGTACATAGAGATAGAGAAGGTACTGTAATGCACCCAAAAATTCGATACCGGGATTTCACCGGAAATATATGTTTTGGGGTCCTGCGAGTCCGAAAAATTTTTTTTAAAAAAAGGTCCGTGTGTGTGTGTCTGTTTGAGTGTGTGTGTGTGTGTGTGTGTGTGTGTGTGTCTTTGGAGAGCATATCCCCAGAACAAAAAGACCGTTAAATACCAAACTTGGTATTTAGGTTTAATATCCTCCAAGGATGCTACACAAGATTTTCAAAAAAATCCCCCCACCACAAACTACCCTTTACATGGAAAAAATTTCGAAAATATTGATTTTCTTAAAAATGGCCCTAACGATTTTGATTAAAATCCCGTATATAAAATGTATATCTCGAGCTTTTTGGGAATAGCCTCTGAAGACCTCTTTATTCTGGATGAATTTTGCTGAATTTTGCTTAACTGCTAAACCGTAAGAGATAGAAAAAAAAAACGTACTACACAAAAAATATACCTCATGACAAAACACACAATTTTTTTCCTTCACGCTTTTGTTGTGGAGGTAACCGTTTTCGAGATATTCCTTGTTATTGGTTTCAATTGAGATGTGCTTTTCTCACACAGGAAGGGTCTGTTTCTCTTTTGTTCTGTTCCTGGCCAAGCAAAGAAGTGATTTGCAATGACAATCGCATAACGATAGCTTTTAAAACATTTAACAATCATTTTAGCATGGTGGATTCTCTTATTCCCTTTTACTTATAAGAATCTAAGTAATAACATTCTGCTAACATTTATCTTGATTAGCATTGTGTACAAAGAAGAATAATCTTTTGTAGGAGTTTTGTAGAGCAGCTAGAGAAAGTCATGTGAGTGTAACACATAATATTTTTTTATTAATGAAAGAAGCATCTTGTATAACTACTTGCATCAAATATAAAACATCAAAAGTCACTCAGTAATTAGATAGTTATGATTATAATAAGCACAACGAATTTCAAACAAATTGGATTTATCTATATGATTTTGGATATGATTTGTTCTGTCATCGGAGGAAAAAACGTCTTTTTATAGTTAGCGCCTCTTTAAGTAATCAATCTGTTGACACAATATAAGAAGTTTAGCATACTTTGTTCTACAAACAAGATTTATGCTTAGTTGTTCGGTGCATAATCAGAGGAGCAATGGGAAATACGAATTGAATAACCCAGTTCATCGACTGCTTGCATAATGAGAATAAATGTGACGGAATAATGGCGATATAAATTACAACTTTAAGGCTATGCACTCTTGTCTTTACACAGAGTAGCGCAAAAATCACTGGACATTGGGCAAAGATTGAATGCATGTTTCATTACAAATATAAACAATACTTACAATTATTTTTATGTTCAAACTGTTTTCGTATACATTAATATATCTTCGAACATCAAGATAATGGGTTAAAACTTCCTATTTTACTACATCTTGCTGGTATATTCGTTTTCTTTTAACCGAATGGTCAGTGAATTTTGCGCCACCTGCATATCAAGATATATTAAGCGTTATGTATTGCTGTATACCTCTGGTTATTCATTCCCACAAGTATATAAAATATGTAATATAATGGACAAAATGTTAATATACAGATGATGGATTTTATGCACATGTGTGCTTTATGAGAGGTTAAAGATTTAAATCGCAAGTTAAATTACTCTAAGGAAAGGATTTTAACTAAAAATTTAGAATTGATTAAATATAAAATTAAATAACTAATTATACAAAAATACTATATAAGTGTCAAGCAAAAAATTAAAGCGAATGTCTCTGTGCATACTATTTTGCTCGCTGACACACATGCACACACATCGCTAGGTACCGGACTTGAAGGCGGAAGAAAACAAACCTAATGATTCAAGCAACAACTTGGTTGCTATGTTCAAGAAGAATACAACTCTGGTCAGTTCTACAGCAACTACCAATATATCTTTTAAAAACCACATGGTCCCTTTGATATCCCAATTAATAAGATAAATTTGTAGTATTGGTTTAAATAAATAAGATTACATAAGAATTTAACAATTAGCGTTCATAAAACCAAACTGAATCCATGATTTTTCTTTAATAATACTAACACATACTTCAATGTCTTCCACCACTATAAGATAAAAATCATAATATATTCTAGAAGTTCTCGGGCTTCAAGCAAGGTATAGGGATGAAGACTCATCGACGTTTCGGGAGCGTGCATCTCTCCCATCATCAGGACTACACCTAGCTTGTTGCCCGAGAACGTCTAGAATATGTTCGTTGCCAGGAAAGCTTCAGATCCTATATAAAAACCATAATGTTTATAAACGTATACTTTTCTTATTTTATAATTATTTTAATAGCCTAAAAATGAATATATCTTTAAAGTTACATTAAAAGGTAATGCAACCTTTCAATGTACATTAAATTCGCGTATTTTGATACAAAACGTATTATTACATATTAATATAATATATATTATATATGGATATATACCTATATAACGTATTATGGTTGTCAGTGCGGAGTGTTTTTGGACAGAAAAAACGAAAAGTTCTTTAAACACCGAACCTGGTATTTAAGTTTAGTATCTCCAAAGGATGTAAGACGAAGATTTTCAAGAAAATCTTTTCACATCAAACTACCATTTATATGAAATAATTTTCGAAATCTTGATTTTTTCAACAACTCTAATGATTTTGATTACAATACCCATATTTACATGAAAAATAAGAAGCATATTATGGATTTCCTGGGGATAACATCTTAAGTCATTTTTATTCTGCGTGAATCTTGCATACCTGGTAAACCGTAAGAGACAGAAAAAAAAAACGTACAACACAAGAACGTAGATCTTATTAAAAACACAACTTATATTATATACAATGGTGGAGTTCACTATTTTCGAGATATTCCTTGCTATTGGTTTGAATTTTAAAATACTCATACTTTTTTCAGACAGGAAGCGGTCTTTCTTTTGTTTTTGTCTTGGCCATGCAAATATGCGAATTTCAATGACAACGCAGAGCAAGAGATTTTAAAACTTTCTATTTATAAGGAACCAAGCAATAAAATCATTAATGCTTATCGCGACCAGCATAATCTTCAGTAAGACGTTTATTTATAGCAGAGAAAGTCATGCGAGTGGAACAAATCAGATTTGTTTCCTGTTTCATCCAAATTAAAACTTGTATATAGAGAGCACTCCACTTGCGTAAGCGAGTATTTCGCGAGATATTTCATGCGTACAGACTAACGACCAAATTGACGCCGTTATGTATTCCCCAGTAGAAAACGTAACTAAACGTAACGTAACTAAAATGTACGTCACGATTTATCCTTGGGGTTCAGCCAAGAACAAGCGAATTTTATAATTAAATAGAAGTAAAATATGCACAGAGCATAACTGTACTTCCAGAAGACCGTGCTTGTTTTTTCAAAGCATCTTCCAGAGAGAAAAAGAAAAGAAGGAGGAAATAAAGATGGAAGCCTGGCACACCATGACGAGTGCCAGTAGCGCGAGGTGTGATTTTTTCCCTACTAGTCCATTTACTGCTCATCCCATACACTTACGACTCCTCAGGTAAAGAGGAACAGAGATAGAAAACTTGATTTGCAATGCACACATCACTTTATCTTGTAATTTCTTTTCTTTTATTGTTAGTAAAGGTTTAAAATGGCTGAAATAAGACACCCACGCCCAAATGGAATTCTTGTTGTAAGGTACAAGAGCAACAACAGCTTAACTGACACTTAAAACAAATCTGAACAATGTTTGCCTGTCAATAAAAAGACAATCGACAGGACAATACAGTTGAACTAGACAAAATAAATATGTATTATGGAGAGATTTATGTAATCAATCCATTTCCGATTGAATATTTATAAAAGAATGCGGTATTAAAATGACTGAGCAATTTTTTTGAAATTAATTTATGTATTTGGTGAACAAACACGTTTAAAGGAAACACTGTTTTTGTGTAGTAGGATTTGCTACTGGTAGAGAAACTCCAAGCTGTGGTACCTCTTGTAGCATGGTTGGAAGCAGTGGTTGCTTGGCTGGTTCTGGTAAAAGACTTGTCCAAGGCTCAATGTTCCCTATATTATACTAGTACAATATTATAACACAATATCTCTGTATTTTATGATCTCGATTAGGGAGATTCTTTCGTGTATCCACACTTTCTTACTTTCTCTACATATTCTATGTACACAGTGTAAAGAGAAGTTATTGTATTGCTCCCACAAATTCTATGTCGAGATTTCAACAAAAATATAAGTTTTGTGGGCACCTGAATAAAACATTTTTGGAAAAAGATCCGCGAGTGTCTGTGGACAGCGTAGCTCAAAAACTAAGAGTTCGTTAAATACTAAACTTGGTATTTAAGTTTGGTATCTTCTAAGGATGCAACATGAAAATTGTCAGGAAAATCCCCGCACCCCAACTAATTTTCTCAAAAATAGCTCATCTGGCAAACCTTCAAGAAGATCTATACCTTAAAAGAAACTTCACTAAAGATATCATATCTCTATAGCTCAACAACAGAACCATTGGCACGGAAAACTGAAGATCCACAATTCAAATCCCGGTCGAAATAGTGAGCGTACCCATTTGACAGATTTACAAACTTGACCTGCTCACTATGAATTTGTAAATGCAATAATTAAATGGAGGTTAAGCTTAATAATATGGTAAATCAGAAGCTCTCTAGTTTAGAACATTTAAATTACGTCACCTTGAGCATTTTATGTTGTACTATTATCTAATACTCGCGGTTCGAGTGTTATCCGTGCACTGAAGCTTTAGTATACACAGTCTTACTTTCGACAGCATATTCCATAAGTAAACGTATCTGTTCAGGTAAATATAATCACTATTCATAAATGAAAACCGGGATATTGGACTAAAGTTGAACGGCTATTCATCCATTACTATTAAAACAAAATCTGATGGGTAGCATTCACGTGACTTTTTCTAGCTGTCCACACACAAACTTTCCTTGCAAAAAGTATTTTAACTATGCTAATCGAGATATACATCACCAGAATTAATTTTATTACTTGCTTCCTTGTAAGTGGAAGGAAAATAAGATAACACACTAGGCAAAAGAGATAGGCAAATCTTTTATAAGTTATCGCTATTTGCAAATCACTTAAAATGTGGTTCTGTTTTGGAATCAAATCTTACAAAGTTTGGTTGCCATGTGGTTGAAAACTGTTTCTGTGTAGGGCAGGGAGTTTACAACTTTCCATGTGAGAAAATTTTTTAGATATTTTAAATCTGAAACAAATAACACGGAATATCTCAGAAAAGGTCAACTCACCTAAAAAACCTACAGGACATAAATTGTGTGTTTTAACGTGATCTACATTTTTTGTGTAGTAAGTTTTTGTCTGTCTCTTACGGCTTACTAGTTACGCAAAATTCAGCAAAATTCATTCAGAATAATGAGGTCTTTAGAGGATTTTCTCACAAAATTAAATATATACATTTGATTTGCAATATAAATATCTTTAATATATGGGATTTTAATCAAAAGTTAGAGCCATTTTTGAGAAAAACAAAATTTTGGAATATTTTTCCATGTAAAGGCTAGTTGGGGGTGGAGAATTTTATTGAAAATCTTCGTGTCGCATCCTTGGAAGATACCAAACTTAAATATCAAGTTTGGTATTTAACGAACTTTTCGTTTTTGAGCTATGCTGCCCAGACACACACACTCACACAGATACACACTCGCAGACAGACACACACATGCGATTTTTTCTAAAAATGCTGTTTTGTATTCAGGGTTGTCCTAAAACATGTATTTCCGGCGAAATCTTGGTATCGAATTTTTGGGTGCATTACAATACCTTCTCTATACACTATATACATAGTGCCTGTAGAGAAAGTAATAGGATTAAAAAAATCATGTGTGTTCCTCTAAATACCTGAAACAATTGTTGTTAAAAGCTTATTCTTCTATCTACTTCATGCTAATCGATATAAACATTAGCAAAATAGTTTTATTACTTGCTTTCTTGTCAGCAGAAGCGAAATAAGGGAACACACTAGGCTAAAGGGATAGTCAAATCTTTTAGAAACTGGTTACTATATAATTGAAATCCATTTATATGCATTGCTAGGAGTTGACAAATTCCCTTTAGGTGAGAAAAGTGTTAAGTGAAACCAATATCAAGGAATATCTCAAAAATGGTGAACTCCTCCAAAAAATGTACATGACATAAATTGGTTTTTAACGAAATCTACATTTTTTGTTTAGTAAGCTTATGTCCATCTCTTTAGGTTTACTGGTTCTGCAAAATTCCACCAGGATAAAGCCATTCCAGATATACATTTTATTTTTCATGTAAGTTAGCATCTTTGATAAACGGAATCGTTAGAGCCAGTTTTGTGAAAATATAGAGGGTAGTTTAGGGTAGTGGGATTCTTCTCAAAATCTTCTTGTTGCATCCTTATAAGATATTAATTATAAATACCAAGTTTGGTATTTTACCGAGTTTTCGTTTTTGAGTTGTCATGTTCAAAGGTACATGGACACACACGGACTTTTTTCTAATTTTTTTTAAACAGAGAACCCTAAAAGTTGTATTTTCGGTGAAATAATTGTATCAAAATATTGAGTGAAGTGTAATATCAACTCTACCTATGCATGTACTATGCAAAGAAAACAAAAAGAAAGAAAATAACCTTTTAGGAATTAATACAACCTTCAACTGTTTGTGAATCCATGATTTACTTCCAAAATGAGGCGTTGTTTATACCATTATTACAACATTATATCTTCCGCATGCAAATCGGTAAGCCATTAAGCTTTTAGTGGCTCGATCAAAGACTTAAAAATATCTGTTCAAGGAAAATTGAAAATTCCTGATTAGCTTTCTTACACAATAATGTATTCAATAAAATGAAGTATGCAATAACATATTCTCAGCAAACATCGCATTAAACGTTCTATACCGCTACATCACGGCATTCATGTAAGTTTGAGATCAGATAAGGCATATGTTAGGTAAGACATTGATCAATGTGAAGTTTATAATGTCTTGTTAACCATTTGTTACTTTCTCTACACGTACTATTACTAGTGTATAGAGAAGGCATTGCAGTACAATCAAAATTTGATACTGAGATTTCACCAGAAACATTAATTTTAGGGTTCCCAGTATCCAAAAAAAGCCTCTGAACACGATAACTCAAAAACGAAAAGTCGGTTAAATACTAAGCTTGGTATTTAAGTTTAGGATCTTCAAGAAATGCGACACGAATCTTTTGAGGAAAGTCTCCCCACTTCAAACTACTTTTTACATGAAAAAAATTCAAAAATTTTAATTTTCTCAGATATGGCTCTAGCGACTTTGATTAAATATCGTAGATTAAATATATTTATATGACAAATAAAATTTATTAATTGCATTTTCTGGCACTGGCTTCTGAAGACCACTTTATTCTGAATGAAGTTTGCTGCTCTTGCGTAACTGGTGAACCATAAGAGATAGACAAAAACTTATTACATAAAAATGTATATCACGTTAAAACACACAATTTATGTCATAAACTTTTTTTTTTGTGGAAATGATCATTTCTGAGATATTCCTTGTTATTTGAATTTACTATTTTTTTTAGCATAGAGTATTGTTATTTTCTTTCTACTTACAATAAAACAAGTAATTAAGACAATTTTTGCTAATGTTTATCTCGATATCATAAATTAGACAGAAGGATATAATTTTTAAATAATTTGATACAGTCATGTAGAGAAAGTCATGTGAATGGAACACGTCAGACTTTTTTGTTTACATATGAATTTCTGTCTTTTGATTCATTAATAAAATTACCAGCCTTTATGGAAAACAACTATAAAGATTAACATAATAGTTAAACTGATTTTAACGTTTGTAATACTAGGCATTGGGAGAGTATAAAGATTAGAAGTATATTAGGATTCTGAGTCAGACGTAGGTTCCCTAAAATAAAGCAATTACTCTTTTTGAGGTGCAAAGGGTTTGAAATAGGTGTGTTATGCTGTAAAAAAACAATGTTCTATTTTACCCTGAAGCTCAAATTTCCAGATTTATTGTATGTACTCTGACATGCTTAAAGGTAGTCCATTCCTTAGATGAGAAATGTATTTCTTTCCGTAATGTTTGCACATTCAGGTAAACATCCTTTGAATTTACCCAGCATGTACCAGTTCTCTATATGACTGGGCTGTAAAATATAAAAACTAATTAATAAACGTTCTTTATGTATTCTTAGAGAAATTAAAGAGTGGCTGGGATATCAACCTTTAGAAAATGCTAAACTATGATTGGTACGTAAAGTAGGCTAAACTAATCACAGTATAATTTGGAATACCAAAGAAGGAGTGAAGAATTATTTGCCTGTGTGGTTAAACTGGAAAACAGACACATCAGCCACATGGTGACGAAGATTAAAGTCATTTTCGGCAATAAACGGCTTAAGAAAACCGGTGTTTATAAAACGGTGATATAGATGAAATTATAAGGTTTAAATGTAATGACAACTCATTACATACTTTGGTGTAAAGCACCCAGCTAATTTATTGCTTAGAATTATGCTCAGAAAGCAAAGAGAGGTGGGGACAGATTTTGGCCTACGAACATAAGCAGCTCTGCTCCATTATAGTCACATTTTATGCACATCAGAATACGTTACTCAAAACAAATGTGAGGAACATTACTTAGTGTAAACTGTATTTTATTTTATGTATATATCAATGTCGAAGAATTAATACTCTATGATGCTAGAGGATATGTTACTGTTATTTCTGGCGCTAAGAGCAAAACTGACAACTGAAGGCACATAAAATTGCAGTTCCAAATACATCCTTCCATTCCGTGTGTCAGTGATTCTCAGTCACTATGCTTCTGTGGTAGTCTTGCATCGCACACGCTGTATTAGTTAATGTGCAATGCAGTTGATTAACGCTACTTAACTGATTAGAATACCCTATGTGTTTCATTCGCATGACATTCTCTACATCTCTGTACCAAATTATTGTTAATAAACTTACTCTTCTATCCGCTTCATGCTAATCGAGATAAACATTAGCAGAAATGCTCTTATTATTTATTTCCTTATACGCAGAAGGGAAATAGGGGAATAAACCATGCTATGTCGACAGTCATGTGTTTTAAAATGTGGTTACTATGGGATTTAAATCCGTTTCTTTGCGTGGCAAGGGTTGATAAGTTGCTGTGTGAAAAAAGTATATTTTAAATCTGTAGCCAATAACAAGGCATATCACAAAAACGGTAACACAGAAAAAAAATCTATACGACATAAAGTTACGGTTTATTAATTATGCAAAATTAAAAAAAAAAAAAGAAGCATCTTTGGAGGTTATTCCCAGAAAGTTCAAAATATACATTTTATTTGTCATGTAAATATAAAAACCCTTAGAGCAATTTTTGAGGAAATCAAAATTTTAGAATTTTTTCCATGTAAAGGGCAGTTGAGGGTGGTAGGATTTTCTTTAAAATCTTCGTGTCGCATTCTTGGTAGATGCTGAACTTAAATATCAAGTTTGGCATTTAACGGAATTGCGTTTTTGACCTATACTGCCCAGAGACACATACACACATGGACTCTTTTTAAAAATGTTATTTTTTTAGGATTCAGGGAGTCCCTAAACATGTATTTTCGGTGAGATTTCGGTATCGAATTTTGGGTGCAATAGAATATCTTCTCTATATAATATTTAAATGGTACATGTAGAGAAAGTAAAAATTGCCGTATTATACTGTGAGCCGAGGCTTAACCAAAGGAATAGTTTTAATTGAAAAGATAATTGCAATTAATCATGTCGATGAATCGTTGTCATCGAGTGAGGTGGCTCAGGCGTTTCCTCTGAGACTAGTATTCCGGAGGTCGTGGGATCAATTCCCACGAACGACTTCTCTGATCCATGACTTTTTTTTTGGTGGGGGGGGGAGTTTTCCGGGTCACTAGGCAGATGCTGTGGAGGTGTCTCCGTTACCCCCAACTTCTTGACTTTTCATTTCATCTCCATTTCATACAACCAGTCTTTTTCATGGTTATAAGTGTCGGCGAGGAATGCCCTTCCGTGGTACTGTCTAAGCTCTGGAAATACAGCTCTCGGCGACGGAAATAAGTTGGTAGTCGTCTGTAGACCAAGGGATTTCGGTCAGACCTCAAATGTGACTCCCATCATCGTAATGAAGCACTACCTGGAATATATTAGGTACTCTTCACGAAGGCTCTTCCCCCGCCATCCGCTTTCGACCACCGGTTGAATTACTCTAATCTCATCTATCCTCCTTGGTTCTGCCGTACAATAAGCTCATGGCTGCAGTATTCAATGCCTTCCAGCATCACACACACACACACACACACACACACACACTCACACACACATCTGTCACAGAAAGCGCTCTATAGATGGTTTTAATAATTGAAAATTAATTATTACCATAAAATACCTCAACTAACTAGAGATTGTGGTTTTAAATTTGGATCCTTAAGTTCAATAGATCTCATTGAGGCTTTTTAGCAATTTAGTTTTAATTTACAAATAGATATGTGAACATTTTCATATTGTTATATTGACTTTAGCATACAAAAAGAGTTCCAATATATATAAAACGAGATAATAGGTCAACTATTTTCACTAGCAAACGGAGCTTTAAAATATTCTTTAGTTGAAGAACTAACTAAACTTCAAATAGTCCTTTTCTAACGAATAAAAGCATTATTAACACATCAGGTAACGTAATATGTAAGCATGTTTCGAAAATAAACAAAATATACAATAGTTGTGTTATAATTTCGAGGAAGTTCAGTGACTTAGCTTTTAATAAGCAGTTAATTATAGACAGTCAGTTAATTATAGAAGTCAATTATAGACAACTCCCAATTATGTTTTATATGTTCCTTCCAGGAAACAGTGGAGCCAATCAAAGTGTCTGGAGGGGGAAGATAGGGACAAGGAGCACATCATGATGAACCTTGTGGTGCATGGAGGTTACGAATTCAGGGAAATGCTGAAAACGAAAAACGTAATAAAAGCTGAAAAAGAGAATACAAATTAAAACAGTTGGTACTCAAACACCAAAGGATTAGATAAGAATATTTCAACAATAGCCTGGGGAATAATACAACATTTTGCTCAAAGAAGATCACTATTTGAGTATTGCTTTTGTTTTTGTTTTCTTAACGTCAACCTGGTTGGTCGTATCGGACGATGAATGAAGTGAGTGAAATGATGCTCAAAGGACCTCGGGGTCCATAGAGCTTAGTTACTAGACATGCGTCATCTCAGGGTAAGGGAAAACCCCGAAAAAACCTTGCACAGGTAACTAAGCGAGATTCGAACCCACGACCTGTTGAAGGCGAGGCAGACTCGCTACCACCACACTACCAAGGCAGGCTATTTGAGTATTGACAGCCTTCAAACACTTGTTGTGTTTAATATATACTGTTATTGTTTATGTACCGAACCCAATAGCTTATTTCATGTATATTTTAGATATTTAGCGTTTCTTATACGTATTGCCATGAAACTCAAAATATACAGGCGCTATGCTCATATTTCACTGCCATTATGATATTAACAACCATCTGTGAAAGTCAATCGATATAATTGACGATGTGGTGCAAATATATGATGGGGCAAACGCAATGAATTTCTCAAAATACTTAACATTGTGACTATTGAACATAAAAAAAGTTGAAGATTTAGCGTGTTGACATCGATAAAAGGGTTTTTAATCTCTCTAGCGCATATTTAAAGCGTACATGGTATATAGAGAAGGTGTTGTACTCCACGCAAAAATTCTGTACCCAGATTTCACCGGAATATACATGTTTTGGGTCCCTCTAAATCCAAAATAGTGTTTTCAGAAAAAGGTCAGTGAGTGTGTCTGTGTTTGTGAACAATATAACCTAAAAAAAGAAAAGTCTGTTAATACCAAACTTGATATTTAAGCTTAAATCACTTTCAAGGATGCGATACAAAAATGTTTAACAAGATCTCACCCCCCATCCAAAACTACCTTTTACATGGAAAACTTTTCGAAAATTTTGATTTTATAAAAAATTGTTTGACGATTTTCATTAAAATTTGATGTATTAAACACTTTTATAAGACACATAAAATGTGCATCTTGAATTTTCTGGGAATAGTCTATGAAGTTCTCTTCATTCCGGATGACTTTTGTTGACTGATAAACAGAAAAAGATAGACAAAACTTAGTCCACAAAAATGTAGATTTCATCAAAGCACACAATTTATGTCCTTTACAATTTTGTTGTAGAGATAACCATTTCCTAGATATTCCCTGTTATTGGCCGCAATTTTAAAATACTTATACTTATCTCAAACAGGAAGTTGTAGATACTTCTTTTCTTTTACTCCTGTTATTTTAATAACAATCACATAAAATCACTTTTAAAACATATGACTATCAATTTAGCCTAGTGTATTCCCTTATTTGCTTTCTACTTATTATGAACTAAGTAATAAGATCATTTCTGCCTTTAACTCGATTAGCATATTACAGGTAAAAATAATAACGTTTAAAAAGAATGGTTTTATGCAGAACAGACAAAGAAAGTAATGTGAATGGAACACATCAGCTATTTACTTTCTCTATACGTACTATGTACATAGTGTATAGAGAAGGTATTGTAATTCACCCAAAATTTCATACCGAGATTTCACCGGAAATACATATTTTAAGACACCCTGAATACAAAATTTTTTTTTAAAAAAAATGTCCGTGTGTCTGTCTGGCCAGCATAGCTCAAAAACGAAAAGACCGTTAAATACCATGGTTTCAGCCATGAAAAATTTATACTTTTCTCATACACGAATTTGTCCATACAAACAAAGGAACTTCAGTCACATGGCAACCAGATTTTGACTATCCTTTTAACCTATGGTATTCTTTATTTTGCTTCTACTTACAAGGAAGCAAGTAATAATACTATTTCTGTTAATTTTTTCTCGATTATCTTGAAGTAAATAGAAGCATAAACTTTTTAATAATAATTTGTTGCAGGGAGTAGGGAAAGTCATGTAAGTGGAACACATCATATTTTTATAAGGTTTAAATTATTAATATTACTAGCGTTTGTTTATTATTGTAATACTTTAACATGTTATTTAATTTAAACTGGCCCTTTGGGACAAAAAATTAAAGTGTCATATAGAGTATACTCTTAAGCCGGACCTAAGAAAATTGTACACCAAGCTTTATAAGAATCGGTTTGGTCTTTTTTTTTTTTTTTTTTGTGAAAGGAAAACGAGCAAACAAGCACACAGCCAAAATGACTCAGAACAAAACCATGCATTAGCAAAAATTGGGCTGCAATGTTAGTTAACAGGAAAAGACAATGGTCTTAATTATACAAAATTTGGATAAAGTGAAAAAATATGTAAAAGTGAGTAATTGGGAAAACAAGTGTATGCATTATTATATTGTAATGAAGCATACAGAAATAAAATCTGAACATCTTGGTGTGTTATGTCCCCATGGATTTATCTACCAATTCTGCAATAAAACTATTCTTAAAAATAATGCAAACTTCCTGTTAATTCAGATAAGTGTTTGCATGAATACTTTTATTACATTTTTACTTTCTCTATAGGTACTATGTACATAGTGTATAGAGAAGGTATTGTATTGCACCCAAAAATTCAATACCGAGATTTCACCGGAAAAATATATGTTTTGACACCCCTTGAACCCAAAAAAAGCATTTTTAGAAAAATACCCATGTGTGTGTCTGTGTCTGTGTGTGTGTGTGTGTGTGTGTGTGTGTGTGTGTGTGTGTGTCTGTGGGCAGCATAGCTCAAAAATGAAAAGACCATTAAAAACCAAACTTGGTATTTAGGTTTGGTATCTTCCAAGGATGCAACATGAATATTTTCAAGAAAATCCCCCCACCCCAAACTACCTTTTACATGAAAAAAATCGAAAATTTTGATTTTCTAAAAAATGCTTCTAACTATTTTGATTAAAATCTCGTAAATTTAAGGTATTTACTTGACAAATAAAATGTCTTGAGTTTTCTGGGAATAGCCTCTGAAGACTACTTTATTCTGGATGAATTTTACGAATTTTTGCATAACTACTAAACCGTAAGAGATGGACAAAAACTTACCACACAAAAAATGTAGAGCACATTAAAACACAATTTAAGTTAAATACATTTTTTTCATGGAGTAGATCGTTTTTAAGATATCCATTGTTTTTGTTTTCAGCTATGAAAAACGTATACTTTCATCAAACAGGAATTTGTCAACTCCTGTCCATACAAACAAAGGAGCCTCAGTCACATAGCAACCGGCTTTTGACTATCACTTTAACCAACAAGTAATAAAACTATTTATGTTAATTTTTTCTCAATTAGCATGAAGTAAATAAAAATAAGAACTTTTTAACAATAATTTGTTGCAGATATGTAAAGAAAGGCATGTGGATGCAACACATCAGATTTTTTTATACATACAATGGAAGAAGTAAGTAAGCTGTTCTTTAAACAAACTTTTCTTACAAAAGATTATTCTTTAATCCACGTCATGCTAATCAAGATAAACATTACCAAATTTGGTCTTATTACTTGCTTCTTTATAAGTAGAAAGGAAATAAGGGAATCTTAGGGAATGATAGTCAGATATTTTAAAAGCTGTTCGCTATTGAAACAATTCAATTCAGTAGCTAGAGTAAACAAAAGGGAGACCAAAATAAATATGTCTCCCGTTTGAGAAAAACTTAAGATCCATAAAACTGGAACCAACAACTCAGAATATCTCGAAAACGGTTAACTCTAAAAAAATGTATATGACATACATTTTGTGTTTTAATGAGATCTTATTTTCTGTCAATCTTACACTCGCAGCATCGAAAAAAGTTTGTATTCATTGACCGTCGACTCTTACTAGATGACAGTTGCAGTTTCAGATATATCCATCTCGTGGTTTTGTTGCCATAGGTGATTGAATCAACAGTATTGTGCTTATTCACAAAGATGGAGGAAAAAAAGGAGTTTCGTGCGGTGTTTAACACTTCTATTTAAAGGGCTCAACACCAAAAGAAATAAAAGCCGAGTTGAATGAAGTCACGGCACATCTACTCCTACGTTTGCAACAATTTACAATTTGATAACTGAATTTAACGTGGCCGCACATCCACAAATGATGAAGATTGTTCCGGTCCTCCAGTGGAAGTGACTTCCTCGGAAATGATTGACAAAATCCAGGATAAAGTTTTGAGTTTGCGAAATGATAGAGGACACAGGCGTATCGCAAGGTACAACATTCTCAAATTTGCACCAAAAATTAGGTGTAACAAAGGTCTTGGGAAGATTTTTTGTCGCGTTCGTTCTCATTGGAGAATAAACGCAATCTTGTGATCGATTTGGAAGCTGGTTTGGCATTTTTCTGTCGCAATATTTTATGAATTGCGGTGTCAATACATAATTGTGGACAAAACATGGATACACTACTTCCCTCGAGAGAAAAAAGTGGGTTTTTAAAAGAACGGGCTCCGAAGAAGGCAAATGTGTTAAAATCTGCAGATAGGGTGGCCCCGGTTTTTGGGATGCACGCGGAATCGTCTACATTAATTAATTACTGGCAGAAAGGAAGAACGATAAATGGAGAGCATTAAACATCGGTATTGTACCAATTGAACAGAGAAATCGAGCAAAATCATCTGGCAAGGAAAAGGATTCTCTGCAAGGGCACACACATGTGCAGTTTCGAAGATGAACATTATAGAATTAAGGTTCGAATTTCTACAGTTAACACATATTCACCAGATTTGACCCCAATAACTTTTTTTTTTTTATTTCCGAACTTGAAAAAGTGAGTTACAGGAATACGATCACATTTAACAAAGAGATCACTTCCCAAACAAAGCCTATTGTCAGGACCTTCCAAAATCCTACTTTTTGGAAGAAACGATAGAAAAAGTGTATTGAGCTAAAAGGAGATTATGTTAAAATATAATACATAAAATAACCAAAAATAATTTTCTGTCCTTTTCTAAGGACTATTGATTGCCCCTCATATTATAAACATTTTATATGAGTTATTCTTCCAACATCGAAAATGATTAAATAGATACTCTTTCGTTTTCAATATAGGTTTAATAAATTCGTAAATAATCAAATAATTTCTGTAAATATTAAAGAGTGGGTGTATTGCCCTTAAGCAAAGTAGTGTAACTAAGTGTTGACTTAGGAATATTTCACCGAAGTTCCATATACTTGAAGGTACTTATAAGACAGTCTAAAAGTAACAGTGCTACTTAAATATGCTGATGACTTACACCGGACCTATAAATTGCCTCTGTTGCAGCTTTTAGCCAGCTGTGGCGCCAGTATCAGTGAATCCCCGCCATTAAGTGAAATGTTTTCTGGCGGCGAGGTGCAATACCTACTTGTGGTTTTGCCTCTCTTTCTATTCTGTAACTCCGAAGTGCAGATTTGTCCTTGCGCTGATGTCATGCTACCTCCTGATTGGTCAAGACGCGTTTACCAATAAGAACACAAATAATTCAGCAAAACTGAGAGGAAACAAATTAAAGCTGGCCACGTAGAGACGTGGAGTGGGGGGGCATGAGATTTGCATAGTCAACGTGCCTGCTTTACGAATATTTTATTTACAGATTAGGAAGCCGACCTTGCGAAGGTCAGCTGCTAAAAGAGTGTTAACTATAAATTTAATACAGAACCTTTGAAGAGAAGTTTAATTTTCTTACAGCAAATGGCATGATTAATTAGAATGTATGACTGATTTTACACATTTTCGTTGAAGAATAGTTCCTCACATCTTTTCTATTTTACTCTTCGTTCCTGCATATGATAATTTAACTTATTACTGTGTAAAGAACACAATTTTAAAAAATATGGTGATATTACATTTAAACTTTCTATAATTAGTACGTAGTACATAGGTATTGCATTGCACCCAAAAATTCGATACCGAAATTTCACTAGAAATATACGTTTTAGGGTCTCCGGTGCAACAAAAAAAAAAAAAAGAAAAAAAACTTAGTGTGCGTTCTAAATCCTAGGAGGATGTCACTCCTAAATACGGGGAAGATAAGCCGACTACGATTACGAGTACATATGTGTGTGTTCGTGAACACGATAACTCAAAAACGAAAAGTCGATAAACCACAAAACTTGGTATTTAATTTTGATTTTCTCAAATATGGCTCTAACGATTTTAATTAAAATGCCCTATATAAAAGATATTTTTATAAAAAATAAAATGTATATCTTGAATTTTCTGGGAATAGTCTCTAAAGATAACTTTATTCTGGATGAATTTTTCTGAATCTTGCATAACTAATAAACCGCAAAAGGTAGACAAAACTTAGTCTACAAAAATCGTAGATCTTGTTAAAAAATGCAATTTATGTCATATACATTTTTTTCGTAGAATTAACTGATTTCAAGTTATTCTTTCTTAATGCTTTCAGTTTTAAAATACTTAAAATTCTCCTTACAGGGATATTTGTAAACTCCTGGCCAATAAAAGAAGCGGATTTTAAGCGGGTGGCAACCAGTTTTAAAACATTTGAGTATCGCTTTAGCTTAGTGCATTCTTTTACATCCCTTTTAATTACAAGGAAGCAAGTAATAAATACAATTTCTGCTAATGTTTATCTCAATTAGTAGATAGAGAAATAAACTTTTTACTTTCTCTACGCGCACTATGCACATAGTGTATAGAGAATGTGTTATATTACTCCCAAAAATTCGATACCGAGATTTCACCGGAAATACACGTTTTGGGAACCCCTGAATACAAAAAAGGATTTTAAGAAAAATGTCCATGTGTGTGTGTCTGGGCAACATAGCTCAAATACGAGAAATCCGTTAAATACCAAACTTGATATTTGAGTTCAGTATCTTGCAAGGATGCGATACGAAGATTTTCAAGAAAATTCTTCCACACCCCCAACTACACTTTACATGGAACAAATGAAAATTTGGGGATAAAGTTGTGTGAATGGAGCACATCAGAATTTTAGAAAAGGGACAGTGAGTTTGTGAACACGAAAACTCATAAACCAAAAGTCCGTTAATGCAATGTAAGTCTAATATCATGCAAGGATACGACATGAAGATTTTCAAAAAAATCCTCTCAACCACACATACCCTTTAAATGGATAATTTTAGATTTACATCTAACGATTTTGATTAAAATGACGTTTATTAAAGATATTTACATGACAAATAAAATGTTTGTCATGAATTTTCTGAGAAAATCCTTTGAAGTCCTCTTTATTCTGGATGACTTTTCTATAACTGGAAGACGATAAGAGATAGAAAAAAATTTACTACACAAAAACTGTAAATCTCGTTAAAACACACAATTTATGCCATAAACAATTTTTCTGAGAATTTTCCTGCTATAGGTTTACATTTTTAGATACTTAATTTTTCTTAAATGGGAAATCCTCATCCGTCTCATCTCTCTTTTGCTTTACTCCGAATTTCAATGTCAAGCGCATATGACAGATTTTAAAATAAACACTCTCCAAATAAAACACTGCAAAATAGTCTCAAAATGTGCTAAAATGTCTGTAGAATCATTAAAATCATTATAAAACATTGAAAAATACAACAAAATATGAGTAAAATAAACACTCTCCAAATTGAATGGAATGTCACCAAACCGCTGTGTCAACAATAAAATCGCCTTAAAATCCTGATAAATATATTGTAAGCATAATAGACACTGAAAAATAGTCACAAAATAAACTAGCACGCCTATAAAAGTGTAAAAAGCATTACAAAATACGGCAAAATAATTCAAAATATGAGGAAAAAAAGTCTGAAAAAAGCATAAAATACCTGATTTAGAGTCTTAAATATCCTTAAAATGATATTAAGTCAGTGGAAAAATTGATAAAATGTCTGATGAACATCCTAAAAATAATTGACCTAGAGGTCTATATACACACTCTAAATGATATGAAGTGTCATTAAATGTAACCTAAACAACTGCATCAACACTAAAATAATTTTAAAATCCTCAAAAATATATGTGAAAGCACCACAAACACTGATAAATAGTCTCAAAATATACTAAATTGCTTATAAATGTGTTAAAAGTAATTATAAAACACTGTAAAATATGAGCAATAACGATTCAAAAGTTTAAAATACATTTTAAAGTCCTAAATACCTTCAAATTGGATCCAAAGGAGTAGAAAAAATGAGCTATAATGCCTTATAAATATCCTGAAATCAACTGTCTAGAGCTCTTAACACCCTGAAAAAGGCGTGCAAAAGCACTATAATTGTCAAAAAAGTGTGCCAAAAAGTAGTATAATGCCAAAAATTTTTTTAAAATCATTAGTAAACACTGTAAAAATAATGTAAGATATGAGCAAACAAGGACTCAAAAGCCAAACATACTTGTTTTAGAGCTTTATATACCCTCAAAATACTGTGAAACGAGTTGAAAATGTATGCAGTTTAATGCATGCCCTGAAACTAGCTGTCCTAGAGTGCTAAACACCCCACAGATGGCATGGAATGCCATTAGAAAGCATTCTAAACGCTATCCCAAGACTCAGAGAACTGCAAGCACACAATAAAAAGAAGAATAAACACTGAAAATGAATAGAAAAAGCCCGAAACAAAAATCCCACAATGCATAGGAAAGTACTAAAATCGTTAAAACTTGATCAATTCTAGCAAAACGATAAAAACAACTGTAAAATAAAGACCTTCTATGCACCTTAAAGAATTGAAAAATACACCTAATACTCTGGGCCTAGGTTAGATGTCTCCTTCTCCTAGCTTGACCTCTTGAATTCTCTCTCTCCCATGTATGCTCACTAGCCCTTGTCCTACTCCCTCCTAGAATTTCCTATTTTCCCCATGTATGCTCACTTACCCCTGGCCCAGCTCTGTTCTATCTTAACTACTATTAAAGATATTTACACCCCAAATAAAATATATATCTTCAATTTTTTGAGAATAGCCTCTGAAGACCTTTTGATTGGATGAATTTTGCCGAATGTTGCTTAACGCTAAACAATAAGATATACAAAAAATTACTCAACAAAAAATGTAGATCTCATCAAAACACACAATTTATGTCATTTACGTTTTTATTGTGGAAGTAACCGTTTCCGAGATATTCCTTGTTATTGGTTTCAATTGTAAAGTGCTTATACTTTTCTCAGGCTGGAAGTGTCCGTATTTCTTTTGTTCTACTCCTGGCCAAGCAAAGAAACGATTTGCAATGACAATTGCATAACGGCAGCTTTTAAAACAGCTTAATTCCCTTTTACTCATAAGGATCTGCAGATTGTTTAAAAACAAAACTTCAATTATAATCACATATTAACGCTAACCAAATGATCAAGTTAACAAAGGCTCCTTTGATGTGTGGACGAAAGGAAAGCCGAACGTAGGTTGCGCATCCAAGATCCACAAGTAAGCGAGTGATGTATATCGCGGGTGAACAGGGTTACGCAAAACGGGTATAACATTTCACCTTGTGCAACGCACGTTTACAGAAGAATTAATCGAGCAAACACGATCCCGGTTCGCTATGAAATTAGGCTTTAATGGGTAATTACAACGTTTTGAGCCTAACAGGGTAATGGTAGATAATGAAGGAACCTTCGTGCCGACTTCGTAATACAATTAACTGAAATGGCTCTTGTGGACGCTTCAGCGGTGAAACAGCAAAGTCAGCAGCAACTTAAATGTGCATCATCGTGGTCCTAAAGGCTATTCCTAAACTAGATTTTGACTTGACCTCTTGTTCGTCTTAATATTAAACATTTCGGTATTGTCGCATATTTATTACTTTACTTTCTCTAGCCCGCGTGTATTATGCACATATTGGATAGAGAAGATATTGTATTCAAAATTCGATGTTGAGATTTCACTGAAAATATATGCTTTGGGGTCCCTGAGTCCGAAAAAAAGCATTTTTAGAAAAAGGTCCGTGTGTGTCTATGTACAGCATGGCTCAAAAACGAAAAAACAATTTAATACCAAACTTGGCATTTAAGTTCAATATCTTCTAAGGATACAACACGAAGATTTTTAAGAAAAGTTCGAAAATTTTGATTTTCTCAAAAATGGTTCTAACAATGTTGATTGAAATGTTGTATATTAAGATGTTTACATAACAAATAAAATTATATCTTCAATTTTCTGGGAATAGCCTCTGATGACATGTTTATTCTGAATGAATTTTGCGGAATTTTCCATAACTGGTAAACCGTAACAGAAACTTACTTCACAAAAAGTAGATCTCATTAAAACACACAACTTATGTTATATACATATTTCCTGGAGTTGGCCATTTTTGAGATATTCCTTGTTATTGGTTTCAACTTTAAAATACTAATACTTTCTCATACGGGAATTTGCCAACTCCTGTCCATACAAACAAGGAACTTCAATTACATAGCTACCAGATGTTAAAAGATTTACCTATCAATTTAGTCTATGGTGCTCATTATTTTCCGTCCACTTACAAGGAAGCAAGTAATAAAACCCTTTCTGCTAATTTCTCGATTAGCATTAAGTAAATTGAAGAATAAACTTTTAATAATAATTTATTGTAAGGATATAGAGCAAATCATGATAATGGAACACATTTTTTAAGCTGCATCAAGGCTGAGTTTTTAGGTGAATGTAATAAAACGTTAGATTTTTACTTTCTCTATACCTATTATATACATACTGTATAGAGAAGGTATTGCACTCCTCCCAAAACTTTGATACCCAGATTGCACCGAAAATATGTTTTAGGGTTCCCCGTATAAAAAAAAAAGCATTTTCAGAAAAAGGTCCGTGTGTGTGTCCGTGTGTCTGTGAACACGATAACACACTAAAGAAAATACCAAAATAAGTATTTAAGTTTAGTATCTTCCGGGGATGCGACACGAAGACTGTGACAAAAATACTCCCACCCCAAACTACTCTTTACATGGAACATTTTCGAAATTTTTTATTTTCTCAAAAAAGGCTATAACGATTTTGATTAATATATATATATATATATATATATATATATTAAAGATATTTGCCTGACAAATAAAATGTATATCTTCAATTTTCTGGGAATAGCCTCTGAAGCTCACTTTATTCTGGATGAAATTTACGAAATTTTGCATAAATGCTAAACCGTAGGAGATAAATATAGGCAAAGGCTTACTGCACAAAAATGTAGAGCACGTTAAAACACATAATTTGTGTTATATACAATTTTTTCATGGAGTTGATCGTCTTTGAGATATTCCTTGTTTTTGGTTTCAGTTTTAAAAATCTTATCTTTTCTCATACAGTAATTTGTCAAGTCCTGTCCACACAAACAAAGGAATTTCAGCCACATAGCAACCAGCTTTTGACTATCCCAATCTATAGTACGCCTTTATTTTGCTTCTACTTTCAAGGACGCAAGTAAGAAGACTATTTCTGTTAATTTTTTTCTCGATTAACATGAAGTAAATAGAAGCATAAGCTTTCTAACAATAATTTGTTGCAGAGATGTAGGAAAAGTTATATGAATGGAATACATCAGACCTTTAATTACATCATACACATTTTCTATAGATATCTATCATTCTGACTTCACATTTTTCATGATCCGCCAATTTTAAAAGCCAGCGACACATTTAAATGAACTACTTGCTCCTTTTAACCTTAATGGACTCTCCCAGTTTTCCTCTCTGTATGCTGTTTTCTCACTTTGTTCCTTAAATTTCATTTTTTATCTATATGCAAATTTGTTTGCAAAATTATAAATGTATAAGGTAAAGCCTCAGGCATATATTTTATGGTCCATTTACCTAATATTTCAAAAGTGTATTTACACTGAAAAATTAGGAACGTTTTAACTTCAAATTCTTCAAAAAAAAAAAACAGAAATTTAATTATCTACAACTAATATTATCAACTTCAACCAAATTCTTATAGGTATGTTCACTTAACTAAAATATCAAAAAATTTTCTATTATACTTCTCTGAATAATCGGAATGCGCTAGCTAATTTTAGAATATTTAGATTTCACTCTCTCTTTTTCTTTCTTTTTATCTTTCCCCCCTTTAATAAATATTTTCTAAATCACTTCATGTGTTTTAAATAATTATGTATATTTAAACACTTATTTATTATGCTTTGTTTATAATGACAGCTCTTAATTGATAAGGAAAAAAAATAAACACATTTCCGATTTTATATATTGACGTACAAAAAATGGTCCATAATTTAAGTAGTTGATTATACTAGGAGTGAAAAATAGCCTCACCTTCTGCTCCTCTAGCATAATTTATAGCAGCTGGATCCACAGGATTCTTACTTTAATTGTCCCCAAAATATGGTGGAACTGGCAAAGGGTTACATTACACCTATATGCTCTCATTGCAGGTACTGTTAACGCAATGTTTCTTTCATTTATAACAAAATATAATATAATAAAACTTTAAATAAACTCATTCTGCCTTTGTTTCAGTGTCGTAGATGAGTGCTCTCATATAAATGGCGTAGCTTCATTATAGTTGAACGATACATTCAAATAATTCACCTCCAGCCTCTAGAAGGCTGAATTATGTTTTATGAGTCTAGCGTTTTCTTTTGTACAAATTGTAATTAAACTCTTTCAAAAAGGCATTATCCGAACCACCTTTTATTGGTCTATTGGTTCGTTTTTGTGTTTCTGGATTGTCACCAGCAGACACGATATCAGCTGAATGAATAAAAAGTGGTGGTACCCGAAGTTGGAAGCCTTAAGGAAAGAAAGAAAAAAATCTGATGTAATGCATTCTCATCACTTTCTTTATATCTCTGCAATAAATTTTTGTTAAAAAGTTTAGCTTCTATTTACTTCATGCTAAGTGAAAATAAATTAGCAGAAATAGTCTTATTACTTGCTTCCCTGTAGGTAAAAGAGAAATAAGGGAGTAACATAGGTTAAAGTGATAGCAAAATATGGTTGCTATGTGACTGAAGTTCCTTTGTTTGTATGGACAGCAATTGTTAAATTCCTGTATGAGAAAATTATAAGTTTTAAAGCTGAAACCAAAAACAAGGAGTATCTAAAAACGATCAACTCCACGAAAAAAAGGTATATAACATAAACTGTGTGTTTTAATGTGATCTAAATGTTTGGTGTGGTGAGTGTTTATCTATCTCTTACGGTTTACCAATTACACAAAATTGCGTAAAATTCATTCAGAGTAAAGTAGTCTTCAGAGGATATTCACAGAAAATTCAAGATATACATATTATTTGTCAAGTATATATCCTTAATATATGATATTTTAATCAAAGTCATTACAGGCATTTTATAGAAAATCAAAATTTTCGAAAAATTTTCCGTGTGAAGGGTAGATGGGGTTGGGGGGATTTTCTTGAAAATCTTCGTGTCGCATCCTGGGAAGATATGGAACTAAATGCCAAGTTTGGTATTTAACGGTCTTTTCGTTTTTGTGCTACGCTGCCCACAGACACAGACACACACATACATACACATGGACATTTTTCTAGAAATGCTTTTTTTGGATTCAGGTGGTCTCAAAACATGTATTTCTGGAGAAATCTCTGTATAGAATTTTGGGTGCAATGCAATACCTTCTCTATACAATATGTACATAGTACGTATAGAGAAAGTAAAAATCTGACGTGTTCCATTCACATGACCTTCTCTACATCTCTGCAACAAATTATTCTATTTACTTCATCTAATCGAAAAAATATTAGTGGAAATAGTCTTATTACTTGCTTCCTTGTTAGTAGGAGCGAAATAAGGGGGTACCATAGGTTGAAGAGATAGTGAAAAGTTGGTTGCTATGTGACTGAAGTTCCTTTGTTTGTATGTATGGACAGGAGCTCACAAAATCCTGAATGAGAAAAGTATTAGTTTCTTTTTTATACTTATAATCATAAACAAGGAATATCTCAAAAACATCAACTCTACGAAAAAAGTGTATATAACAAATTGTGTGTTTTAAAGTGCTCTACATTTGTTGTGTGCTAAGTTTTTGTCCATCTCTTACGGTTTAGCAGGTATGCAAAATTCCGTATAATTGACCCATAATAAAGTAGTCTTCAGAGGCTATTCCCAGAAAATTCAAAATATAGTTTATTTGTTAGGTAAATATCTGTAATATACTATATTTTAATCAAAATACTTAGAGCCATTTTTTAGAAAAACAAAATTTTCGAAAAAAGTTCCATATAAAGGGTAGTTTGGGGTAGGGGATTTTTCTCAAAATCTTCGTGTCGCACTTTTGGTGCAGAACTCCTTTTTACAAGAGAATTTTGGACGTTCTTTGCACGCGAGATGGAAGTAACCACCGATCACACAATTTGCATGGTTGAATGCTACTTACGAAATGGTAGTATACGTTACCTATCAGAAGAAATGGTGCGATTATAAGTTTGAGGCGCAAGAATGACCCAAATGTAAATATTGGAAAGGTACGACACAAGTCCCATTTCATTAAGGTGACATCGAACCTGTTAATGTCCACCCCTTCTACCCATTATTCGTTAGTCCTCTACAGCAGGCAATAGGTGATAAACTCGCTGCCTATAATTACTTCATCATGCGCCAACAAACGACAGACAGAGGCCGAATGAATTTGAAGACCCTGTATATAAACATTCCGATATTATTTCCGATATTAAATACAATTTCACGAAACTTCCATTAATTGCGTGTGTTACCTGTATACCCAAGAGGACATGGGTGCAGAACTTTCTGAAACCAACGCTGGGAGCACAGTGATTTAATTGCATTGTTGATGCGCAAAAAATTAAAGTAGTGTATGTTGTACCATTTTTGCGCTAACTAACGATGTCCTTGTTGCGTGAGAATAAAACAAAGCACTGGTTCCCTTTTACGGGCAGTAGTCGACATTTCGTCTCCATCTCTCAGGAATTTAGCAGTTTAATTGCCATTTCCACTTGTAATTGGGATAATAATACGCCTCTGTGTCGGCCATCAATCTAACTTTTAACAATACCTTATTAAGCACACTTCTAGGCTATTCTGTTCTCTCTAGCAATCACCTGTTTAACCAGCAAATGCTCCCAGTATACAAGAGGGATTTGGAGAATTAAATAATTAAGCTATTGGAACAATAGCATCTGCATACGGTTTTTTTTATGAATATGTTGTGCAGGAAGAAGCCTACAGCAAATGTATTCAGTTTATTTACCTGCTTCTTAATTATCCCTCACAAAAAATCTTAAGCTCCATTCACAAGACTTTCTCTACGTGTTCTGCAAACAAACCATTATTACAAAGTTTTTTTCTTTTATCTATATCACGCCAATCGAGACAAACATTAACAGAAATTGTCTTATTACTTAATTTCTTGTAGATAGCAAGGAAAAAAGGCAATACACTAGGATAAAGGGCTAGTCAAATCCTTTAATGATCAGGAATAACAAATGAGGATTTTTCATTTGAGAAAATATTTAGTATTTTAATACTGAAACTAATAACAATGGATATCTCGGAAGGGGTTAACTCTGCAGAAAGAACCTTTTCTGTGCAGCGAGTTTTTGTCGCGCTTTTCCAGTCACAAAAAGTCATCCAGAATGAAAATGTCTATAATGGTTATTCCGAGATAGTTCAAGATATACATTTCGTGTGGATTAAAATATATTTAACATCTGGTGTTTTAATCAGAATCGCTAGAGCCACTTTTGAGAAAATCGAAATATAAAGAAAAGATTTCCTTTGCTTCTTGTCTGTACTTGTAGATTAAATTGACTCCAGTGTATACTTCTTTATTCTGATATCTCCACAATATATTAACCAAATCTTTGTTAGCTCAATTGTTCGGTCTGCACTTCAGCTTATCATTGTGAAAGGTATCAACATTATTGCCTTAGTATAATGACTTTTAGTCTTATTCTACCTTTCCAACGTCAGTCCTACACGAAAGAAGTGATTAATAGTGATGAGCCTAACAGCTTGATAAATTATGAAGCATAGGACCTACAATGTAAGTTGCCATTGGGTTATTTCTTCTCAAAATAATTTGAGATCTGAGATGGGGAACTGAACATTGACTCAGCGAGTCAAACGCGGAATTGAATGTCGTTTCGGTATGTTGCCATAGTAGCACTATCGGTCGGAGACCGGAAGATCTATGGCTCAAATCCTACGGATTTTTCAGTCCACTGACTTTCCAACCAATGTCCTCACCTGCTAGAATGCAAGGAACAATTAAAATTCACAACTTTGGTCATACATAATATTTGTTTATTTATTTTTAACACAGTGTGAACCGTTGGCTTTTTAAATGTTCACCAGTCTTTAATTAGCATGATTAGTGTTTGAAATATACTTTCATACTTCGTTAGACGGTACTTAGGTCAATCTTGGAGACATGTTCCTCCTTGGTTTCATGGTATGACTCGTTCTGGCAGATTCTTCCGTAAAACCCATGGGCGACGATTTATATATACAGGTGGCGAAGATCGAAGTTTCCAGATTTGTGTCTTCATAGCTTTAGTCTCCATTATTTCTGCCGATATATCGCCACCTTTTTTCTATCTTTCTTCAAGGATGATTTTATATGCTTGTGTTTCCGGTATTCCGAAAGTGTCTTCAATGGAAAGACTCGTGCGCTATTTTAGAGGCACAGCTGTTTTTCGTCAATTTTGAGATTGAGAGAGCTTTTTTAAAAATCTCGCATTGACGTTCTCTAGCCTATTGAGGTTGATATTTGTTAGGTAGAGTCATATTATGTTGGCATCATTCGCATCAACAAAACTGAATTCAACATGTGGGCATGAATATGAGATTTTCGTTCAAACATTCCACATATTTAATACTCTATGATAGACATGTCCAAAGGTAACTTCTGTAGGTACTGCACTGTTTTCCTCGACTCCAATTAAGGTAGGGAAATCTTGGTGAGTCACACATACAGTAATAATATACAGGTTGTTTCAAAACAACACCAAACAAAGATAGCAGTCGATTACCATACACTTTGACTTGTCCGAAAATTTATGTCGCAACTTTCAAACTTTTCTATTTAAAGTTCTATGTGTGTTTAAAAATCGCATTTGGAATTAGGCAGCGAAGGAACAACGGTTGTTAAACGTCACGTAAACAACCTCAGAACGTGTTATACGAAGCACAGCAAAACCCACATGCTACGTTTTCCATTACTAAGGTGACCAGTGCCGCGCCGGCGTGTCTATCCAACCACACCTATACCACCCTGCATCTCTCTTGGAGTGGGCCAGGCACGTGCCATTTAGTTATGTAAGACTGCCTAATCCATAGTGATTTTATGGCAGTTTTTGTATGTGCCGAATTTAGAGCTGAAAATTATATTCACGTAACATGTTCGGTATGACCAACAAGGTCCACTCCTTTGTTTGGTGTCGTTTTGAAACACCCTGTATATAGATAGAGCTCGGTAGCAAATGTGCTGTTTTTAATTGGATTCCATATGTGGCGGGCGGCATAGCTGTAATTTAAAGAGTTTTATTGCAGTTGACGAGGATAGGCTTTTTAGAGTAAGCATGTCATATGTGACTTTCGTTGCAGCCTTCGTGCGCTGCTGACTATGTGTGGAGAAATCGGTTCCAGTTGTTTGAAGCACAACACCCAAATATTTGAAACATACATAATATTAGAAGTAGAAAATACCATCGCATGTCGGTGGAGTTGAATTTACCACATATAATCACTATTTTGTTCCTGAAGTATAAATGAATTCAGTTATATCACGACAGATTTCTTCGCTTCACTTCAACCATCTTTCTGTCAGCATGACACCGATATTTGGGTCAAAAAGGATGAGATCCCAAGGCCTCTGCAGTAGCTCAGCGGGACTGCAGACTCTCCTACTTTATTAACTCGCCATATATCTGAAGCTACATCTTAAGGAAATGACAGCGGCACAAAAACTTATCTCGAGCTGACAACAGCACCTGTCACGGAGTTTCGGAGGGGAGATGGGGCACAAGAAATGTTTGTGCAGCTCAAGAACGTTTTGCTTTGCATAATAAAGTGTTTCGAGACAGTGTTTGAGCGAAAGAGCTTATGAAAACATTACACACTATTTAATCGTCGCTTAAAAGCTATTTGACGGACATTAGAAGAATGCGATGGCGTAATCTGTAGATGTATCCTGCAAATACACCAAGAGAGATGGTAGTTATGAGATGAATAATCCATAGCAACTATAATTGATTGGTAAATAACATGGATGGGATTAAATTAACATTTGAAATTTGATAGTAAATATCAGTAAAACTTATTTGGCTTTTGATGAAATCCGACGTTGCAGGAAAATTCTAAATTGGTTATAAACCGACATTTGCTAAAAGGCTGTTATATAACGCGTGCTCTACAAGGTTTCAGGGTATTGCGTCTATGAAACCTAATAAAAATCAAATAAAATGGCAAAGGTAAATGATTTTACGAGACTAAATGGTGGAAGTTGCTAAAAATTGCATGTTTAGTTTTTGTGTTATTATTATTAAATTTAATTTCCTCCTTAATTTGTTATATATATAAATATATATATATATATGTATACACACACGCTTTATATTTTAGATACATTTTAAAATTGGTACTGCATCTGCCATTTTGTACTGTGAATTCTACATCAGATCATAATTCCCACATAATTTGTACTAGAGAAGTAAACTAGCACTTCTTTAATTAGAATGTTTGTTCTACAAATTGATACTACTGCTAAATAGGCGGTTTAATTAAGTGTTTTTTTTTTGTTTTGTTTTTTTTTTGCTTTAATATATGCGAATTTTTTCTCTCAATTTTTCTTTTTAATGACAATTTATGGTATAAATTATTTATTAGCTGAGAACCAATTGCCGACAGCTAAAATTATGATTATAAATACACTCCCTAAGTGCAGATGGGAATCTGTGGTTAGTGTTTGCTGATACATTTTAATAAAATAATGGTAATATTAAGAAAAAAAATCGACGTTATTCATTCACATGACCTTCTCCAGCTATATTATAACGGGTGGTATGAAAAGTTCTTGGCCTGATAGTGAAAAATGACAATTCATTCTTTCAAAGTAGTTTTATTTTTCAACATAATCTCCTTTAATATCGATAAATTTTGTCCAGTGGTGTTCCAATGCCATTACCTCTTCTCTGTAGTGTTCCTCTGGAAGTGCTGCAAAGTACCCATTTACAGCCGTAATTGCTTCTTCATTGGACGAAAAGCGCCTGCCAGCGTGGAATTTCTTCACTTTTGGAAACAGATGGAAGTCCGAGGGAGCCAAATCTGGGGAATACGGTGGATGTTCCAGCACTTCATAGTGAAGATCTCTCAATTTCCACATTGCCAAAACACTTTGTGGGTAGGTGCATTGTTCTGATTTTTTTCTTTAAGCCGGGTCTGTTTTCACGAATGCTTGCATTCAGTTTTGTTAAAAGTTGAGAGTAGTATTCTCCAGTAATTGCTTTACCTTTTTCGAGATAGTCAATCAACAAAATTTCTTTGGAATCCCAAAACACTGACGTCATGATCTTTCCCGCCGATGGCACCATCCTCGCCTCCTTTGGAGCTAAAGAACCACCTTCTGTCTACTGCCTCGTCTGCTGCTTGGATTCGGGTGTGTGGTGGTGAATACATGTTTCATCCATTGTGACGTATCGGCGCAAAAAGTCACTTCTGTTCTTCTGAAAATGCGCCAAGCACTTTTCAGAAAGTGTCGTGCGAATGTGTTTGTTATCCACAGTGAGGATACGCGGCACCCATCTTGCGCAAAGCTTTTTCATGATTAATTCCTGATGCAAGATGTGACCAATACGTTCCTTTGAAATTCCATGAGCTTTAGCAATTTCACGCACTTACGAAGAATTTTATCATAGCACGATACTCGAATTTCTCCATTTTCAAAGCAATTCACACTTACACTGATTCAAACAACTGCCTACAGTCAACTATTGCTTGAAAAGACTTGTAATTTTACTTAGGATCTAGTAACAAGTGTACCAACGTAAGGAAAACAATCATGAAGTAGTGCTGCGATCTCTGTGTGAGGCCGAAAACTTTTCAGACCACCCTAATAGTTCTAATCAAGATAAAACTCAGTAGAACGGAGAGGAGGAAGTACACCAGCCTAAGTAATAGTCAGATATTTTAAAAGCTGCTGCTATACGATTGACAATGATATGCAGATCTTTCATGGCCAGGATTAAAACGAGAGCTTTGACACGGATCAGGACTTCCCATTTGAGAAAAGTTTAAGTACTTATGAAGAGAGCTTTAGAGGTTTTTTCATAAGAAATTCAGATATACATTTATTTGCCATGTAAATATCTTTAATATATAATATTTTAATCAAAATCGTTAAACATTCTATGGAAAATCGAAAATTTTGAAAAATGTTCTATGTAAAGGGTAGTTTGGGGTGGGGGTATTTTCATAGAAATCTTCATGCCCTATCCTTGGGAGATATTGAACTTAAATAATGAGTTTAGTATTTAATCCACCTTTCGTTTTTGAGCTATGCTGTACGCTCGCACACACGCAAGCACACGTACTCTGGAGATTTGCACCTACATCCAGTAAACATCTGTCTGCTATCTTAAGTAGTATCTTGGGTAATGGAATTTAGAGGTTGGGATTTTTTTTTAACTTTTGTGTATGGGTCATTTACAATCCAATTAAATAAGTTTTGGACAGGTATATGATTAAATTCTGTGAACTGTTTTCTTCATTAAACAAACTTAACTGTTTTCAAAGATAGAACAACTGTAAAAATCTAATTCCACTGCCGACATTTTTAGATCTATTTCAGATTTTCGTGCGGTTGCTCTTAACATCGAGCTATCATGGCAACTTACCAGTAAGGTATTAAATATGGCGAGTTCTTCACAGTAGAACAGCACGCCTCACTTCAGAGAGAAACTGTCATGTCGACTTATAATAATTAGTAAGTATCTGCTTATTTCCGGGTGCATGGTTTGTTTAAACCAACTATTGGGTCACATTATCTATCAGTTGTCACTCCTTTTGTCTTCCTTTCATTATTTTTAAAATCTGTTATTACTGTCAGTTACCATTTAAGTTTTCAAAATGGAGAATTCTCCACATCTTACTCTAAATTATTCAACTTACCGTGAAGATGTTAATTTAATCGTTATAACAAGAAGAATTTCCCGGGTTGAGAAGTCGTAGTCTGCTGGAGTTTTCAGATCCAGACGTTTCGTTCACGACTGCGGTGAGCATCTTCAGTGGCGTGGTCTAAGTCTTCTCGGTGAAGGTTTGGTCACAACTGACTTGTTGGCTAAAATAGCGGCAGTATTTATAATCAGGCTGCTCTCACCGGACTGGTCCGCCTGGAGCTTCATGTGTGGGGGATGGTGGAGGGAGGCGGTTAGCCACTCCGGTGCTTTTGATTCATGATTGGTTCGGATGATCTCGTTGGGTTTGTGCCTGATTGGTGTTCTCAAGTAGCATTTAGTTTTTGAGTTTCTTCTTTCCTATTAAAGTTATTGGGATGTTTATACATTTCTAAACAACACACACGCAGAGAGAGGATTCGTGAAATTCTCGCTTCGAAATGCCGAAGAGGAAGCAACAACGCAGACCAGCAGCTCCTACAGCAGCCACCGCTTCTCCGGCATCCGCCGGTAGGAAGTGCTCGCCGGCATCTCCGCAACCTGCCGTTACACCGCCAGTGAGCGCTGCACCTTTGCCGCGCTCACAATCACCACCGCCGCCGACCGCCGCTGCTTCACCGGCAGCCAACAATTCTTCATCACCGCCACCGCTGAGCTCCACGCCGACGCCACCCCGGTTCAGTGCCGTGGTTAGGAGGGTCCCTCGGGATCTCTCCACCCGGCACCTCCTCGGCGCTGCACAATCTAGATGGCCTTCATGTTCAAGGGCCACTAGAATTATCTGTGACCGGGGCCCGACACCACTCGTAAGGGTGGAGCTACAGGACCGATCAGACCTGGAGGCTGCCTTGTCGTCAGGGTTGCCCATATTAGGACGACTTCTGCACGTTGAGGCAAACAGACAGGAAAGACACCGACCCTGCCGTCGCTGTTGTGCCTACGGGCACAGCAAAGAAGACTGCTCTTCGCCGCCGAAGTGCCACTACTGTGGCACCAACGCATTCGCTTCGAAGTGCACTGGGCACGACCTCCGCCGCCGTCGCCGATTCTGTGCCACCTGTGGTGGTACGGGATATTTCACCGGGCAAGGCCAGTGCCCCAGCTACCCAAAGAGCAGGCAATCATCGCCTAAACGAGCCCGGACACCATCATCTACACAACCATCTCCGCAGACAGAACAACCAACACCAACCAACCTGCAGAAGGAAATCCAGGGCCTAAGTGAGGCCATTCAGGACCTCCACGCGGAGGTCCTGATTCTTACGGCTAAGCTGACGGCCTTGGAGGACAGGCTTCAGGAACAGGACTGCACCACTTCACATCCAGAACTTCATCAAGCAATAGCAACAGCAGTCACCAACATCGGACTCATCTTCAGGGAGGAGGTGAGAGCCCTACTGGAGAAGTCGGCACCTCAAACTTCCAAGTTCAACATCCAAAGTAGACGCCAAGGGCTTAGGCTCGAAAACGTCCCAGGATACGACGACTGGCTCAACAGAGTCAACCAGCACTAACTCCATACTTCACCCTAGAATTCCTTCATTCCTCTCCCCGAATACTCCGCGGTGGCAGTCTGGGCCTTGGTCAAGTCTGTCTCCCGGTCCTCATTTCACCCCTCTGATTGCATCCTGCAGTCAGTTAAACTAATGCCTTGAATCCGCGGGTGCAATCATGTGGTACCGCCTCTCCTTTCTTTCTTCTAATACCGGTGGAGGGGTTTTTTAGTCGGTATGCCCACATGGGAGAGCCCGACACTCCGGGCTTGCCCGGGTTAATGCATAAGATGGATTTTTCCCCTCCACTCGAAATTAAAAAAAAATAATAAAAAAAAAATAAATAAATTTCTATTGCTTCACGTTGTAATCTAGCATGGTAATAAGGCATAGATGAGAGAACGGCTGTTTCATGATATTGCATTATGTGTTCCCCTTCTGCCCAAAGTGGATGTTGAGCGACCGCGGACTTCTCGGGTTGACTAGACGGCAGCATCGCTTGTGTTCCGTAAGCCGGGTGTTAACGCTACGTTGTGTGGTACCTATGTATACTGCACCACAAGAACAGGGGATCTCATAGACTCCAACTGAAGTAAGCGGGTCCCTGGCGTCTTTGGCGGAGCGTGACAATGCGTTTATCTGTCTGGTCGGCTTGATCACTGTTTCAATAGTATGGTGCTTGAGTAGGCGTTCTATTCTGTCAGTGAAATTCTTTAAATATGGCAGGAAGGCAGTGCCTTTGCTTTTGGGTAGTTCTTGTACTTGGCTGATGCTCTGAGGTTTGCGTGGACGTAGAGCTCTGCGGACTTCTTGTGTTGTATAATTATTTGCACATGATGCATATTCTAGATGACGTAACTCCTGTTGTAATGAATCCGGTTAAAGAACACTTATACTACGCCACTGAGGAGGCTCACCGCAGTTGTGAACGAAACGTCTGAACCAAAAACTCCAGTAGACCACGGCTTCTCAGTCAGGAAAATTCTTATAGTTATAATTTGGACACCGGCCATGAAAGCTTACGACTATTGAATTTAATTGTTGTTTCACAAAAGCTGTGTGTAGGACAGGAGTTGGATAGGTTGAATCAGACTGAAAAATTCAATGTCATATGCTGGAATTTGAACCTCGGATCTCCCGGTCTGCAGCTTATTGTTCTAACCACTCATCTACGACATTAAATTCCTCAACTGACTCACATGTTGGCTGGTAAAACTCAAGGTGATCTCAAATTATTTTGAGACAGCATATCCCATTGGCACTTACAATGTCATAGGTACTTAAAATCCCGGGATTCATAGTTTAGCCGATTATTATGGTCAATTAGGGTAGATTTAAGTTTTCCTTACAAGAGAAAAGTGAGTAAAGAATCCAATGCCCTGCCGGCATTCTGTCCTGGTAACCGGATAGAGATCGGGAGATCCGTGGCTCAAATCCCGGCTGTGGCATTGAATTTTTGTCTGACTACCTCATTTACCGCGAAAATCTCAGTAATTATCATCATCATCATCATCATCTCAAAACCCTTGGGAGAAATAACTTCATGAAAGAAAATTTAAAGAAACCCAATTCCAGTTCTTCGAAATAATCTTGATTAGAGAAAAAAACCCAGCCGGGAATCGAACCCGGGGCTCATCGCATATCCCTTTTAATTGCTTATTTTGGGATATATTTTACATCAGTCAGTTGCTATTACTATATTTTTGTGTTCCATATTTCAATATGGTAATTTTTAGGGAGTTTAACAAATATGTTGTTGGCATTATTCCTTCACACAAGTCTAGACATAATTCTGTTTACCATGACAAACTGCAATTCAGGTCATACAAAAAAGTTAAATTTACGTTATAAAACTTAGACCTAAGTTTTTATTGCTCTGAGAAATTTATTATAAAAAGTGACATGCACCTTATACGAGGGTGTGTTGTAGAGGGCAAGGAAACATGGAATAGCAGAAGTTGGAGAGCGATTTATGTACATACCTATGTATGAGATTGTGAAAGAGAGGGGAGAGGAAGAGAAAGAGGGAGAGGAAGAAGATTTTTTCAACAATTATTGCTCTATGTACCAGTACTTTACTGATACGAGAGAAATTCAGCAAGTAACGACGGTTTTTTTCGTTTCCGGTGCGAATATTACTACATGTTTCTAATCAAAATGAAATGGTTACTCGACATCTTTTCTCAGAGCTGTAGGAGTTTCAAACGAAAAACATTGTTACTGTGCTTCCTGTGATTGTTCAAAATGAAGGTTCGCGGAGTTTGAAATGAGCAATGTTGGATTTTTTAATCCTCGGATGGTGATATACTTCAGTCAAGTAATGGAAGCGAATGATGATTAAGATAACAAACAAAAAATGTGAGAATGTGTGATGAAGCGTTCCATAATAAAGGAACAATTTCTACTCGGACATCTGTCACTCACAAAGTGACTCTCAAGTGAACAACAAAGCAATGCAAGATAGACGTGTAATTCTTGAAAGTTGTAGATTTTTTCTCAAATATTTCTTACTTTTTGGTGCAATTGTATCCCAACATCTTGGATTATCAAATGCCCCATTGTTGAATGAAGAAACCTCCCCAGAATTTGTCTAGTGACTCAGGACAAAAAAATCCATAGATCAGAGAGCTCAGTATTCCGAGTGCCAGTGTCAGACTCAAGAACTGAGCTCTGTATAGTAGAGCAGCATCTTAAACATGTGGATAACCTAGCATAATTTTACTGGTGTGACTTCCACCACAAGGATACACGTGACATACTATTTATTTGACGTCATTATGTGGACTGCTTTATAGTTGATAGATGGGTAAGTAGGTATTTATTTCAGTTCATTAATTACATGGTTTAATTCACCCATACAATTCTGTAATACTTAAATGTTATCCCTACATTTTACCGATTACATCTCATTTTCTTACTTCACTGAGTTGCTGCATCGAACACCATGGTAACCTAGCTGATAGCTCTGTTTACTTCTTCCTTTCACCAATCCACATTTTTTCCTATTCCTTATTTCTAATTTTCTTCATCCATCTACTTATTACTACAGTTAAATATTTTCCAATTTCTATTAAACTTTCCAGTGATTTAACTCTTAGCATCCTTTCACCTATAATTTCCTTTGGTAAACTAGATCGATTGTTTTTTCGTATTTTTACTTTCTCTACACATACTATGTACATAGTGTATATAGAAGATATTACATTCCACCCAAAAATTCGATACCGAGATTTCACCGGAAACGCATATTTTGAGTCCCCCTGAATCCCAAAAAAAAAAAGCATTTGTGTCCGCGTGTGTGTGTGTGTGTGGTGTCTGTGGACAACATAGCTCAAAAACGAAAAGACCGTAAATACCAAACTTGGTATTTAAGTTTGGTATCTTCCAACGATGCGACACGAAGATTTTCAAGAAATTCCCCCCAAGGGAACTTTTTTCGAAAATTTTGATTTTCTCAAAAATGGCTTTAACGTTTTTGATTAAAATATCATATATTAAAGATATTTAAAAAACAAATAAAATGTATATCTGGAATTTTATAGGAATAGGTTCTGAAGACTATTCTGGATGAATTTTACGAAATTTTGTATAACTGCTAAACAGTAAGAGATGGACAAAAACTAATCACAAAAAAATTTAGAGAACATTAAAATACACAATTTATGTTATATATATTTTTTTTTCGTGGAGTTGATTGGTTTTTTTTTTTAGATATTCCTTGATTTTGGTTTCAGATTTAAAAAGCTTATACTTTTCTCATACAGGACTTTGCTAACACGTCCATACAAACAAAGGAACTTCACTCACATAGCAGCCATATTTTGACTATCGTTTTAACCTTTGGTACTCCCTTATTTCTCTTCTGCATACAAGGAAGCAAGTAATAAGCTATTTGTGCTTATCTTTCTCGATTAGCATGAAGTAAACAGAAGAATTAGCTTCCTAGCAATAATTTGTTACAAGATGTAGGGAAAGTCATATGAACGGAGTACATCAAATTTTTCTCTCATATTGATTGTTCCTTCGTATTCTAGAATTAAATGCCAATAATTATTAAACTTCCTATTACCTTGGTTAAGCCTTTTAACCTAGCCCATGCAAAACCCTCTCTTGCTGGTTTGTTATACACATCATCATCATTTTGTCTCTCCTATGTCGTTTCAAGTTCTGTATATTGTACTTGTCCGAAGCGAGCTGGAAGAGAGCAGTATGCTTAATCCGATAACAAATGACTGAAGTTCTTCAAAACATTTCGGTCTATGTTTCTTGAGCACTACCTCCATGGCTACGTGCTGGCGATACCAACAGCGTAGTCCGTGATGATAATTAATCACATTACTATTGTCTGAAGCTATTATTTCTAGTCTACAGATGTTGTAACACTCTGGATTTTCCAGTTTCCTCTATTTGAAATGATGGGCAGAAGTAATTGTAAAGCTTCATAGTTTCATCATAGACATCAACTTTTCCTTTCTCTTTGTCATTTTGTAGACAACTTTCCAAGGTTGAATACATTAAAGAGCTGATTTTGTTTTTCACACTTTTATTTTCAACCTTAGTTTTCATCTCTAATCCTTCTAAGATTACTTTTCCGAAGCTGTAAAGTATGGTGCAATACAGAAAAGAACAGCAACAACAGAATTTTTATATTCGTATGAGTTTTTAACTCATTTGTTTACAAGGCAATGTTATAGGCAGAACATTAATTGTGCTATATTTACATGACTTTCTCTATGTGTTCTGCAACAAATTATTCTTACAAATGCAAACATTATTTAAAAAACTATAGTCCGGTCTTGTGGGCCATGGTCTACTGGGCTCATTTTTCTTCTTCTTCTTCTTCTTCTTCTTCCGCACACAAAAGAAGAGACAAGCCTGATAAACAGACATATAGCCAAAATTGAACAGTCTTTCACGCCCAAAAACACAGCATCTATAAATTCAACTCAATTTCAATTTCATACTTACACACTCTGTTGGGCACAGAGAATAATTCTAGTTAAAAAGAAATTTCTCCTGCAACCGGGAATCGATTCCAGAACCTCCGGCTGAGAGGTCAGCCCGCTGATCAATTGATCATGGAGGCAGTCGGAGGCTTATTCTTCTACCTCATACTAATCAAGTTAAACATTAAGAGAAATAGACTTATTACTTACTTCCTTGTAGAAAACAGGTAGACACTAGGCTACAGAGATATAGGCTTCCAACTACGCCCTCAGGGAAAATAAACACGTATGATTTGTGTGTGCCAGACCTACTTAGAGGTACTGTCCAACCTAAAAACATACTACTCTTAATAAATAAAATTATAAGTCCTGAAATGAAGCAAATATTGCAGTAATGTTCATTATACTGTTCTTAATGACCAATACAAATATTAGCACTTATGGTATTAACATCCTGTATTATTAAAGAAACAGTATGAGCCATATTTTTTGCACTACTATGACTGCAATAAAATATACATGGTGTGCCACAAAGTTCTATACTTTTGCTGTTCATTAATGATCTGCCTGTACAGCTCTTTTTGTGGATGATACAAGTATTATGATTTATAATTAAGGAACATAAACCAGTCAGCTCCCATATTCAGCTAGGAAAATATTCAGCATACCAAATAATTGTTTGAAAGTGACAGCAATAGTATAAATATTGAAAAACAAACGAATTGCAGTAAGTTTTGCACAAAGCGAAAAAAGCATGTTAAACTTAAGGATAGATTATGCCAATAATCAAATTGCTGTAGCTATCAGTACAAAATTCCTGGGTGTTATTATAGATTGTAATATGAATTGGAAACACCATATTGATTATATCATACTCAAACTGGCTCTGCATGTTTTTCAATCAGATCATTAAGTCAGTTTATAAATAAGAGCATTCCAAAACAGCTTATTATGCTTATTTTCATTCATTGGTAAATTTTACTAGAAGCCAAAAAAAAAAGTATTTATTATAGGAAAAAAAAAAGGTAAAGAAAATAATGGCAAGTGCAAAACAATCAACTCACTGCAAAACAATATTCAGAATGTTTGGAATGTTACCATTAGCCTAGAATATATTTTAGCCGTATTGTTATTTGTAATAAACAACCCCAAAAAGTTTACAAAAGTGCAGTTATACATTACAAAGAGACTAGATGCAGACAGGAGCTACGTTAACAACAAACAATTTGTAGGCATTCCAAAAAGGAATTTACTACAACGGTATAGTTTTATTTAATTCAATCCCATCTCCTATAAAGGAATTGCATATGAACAATAGCAAGTGTAAATCATAATTAAAGAGAATCCTGATTACTCACACTACAGAGGAGGATCTCATTCAACCAAAAAATGCTAGTAATAACTAATGCTGCCCGTCTGGGTAGTGTGGTGGTTGCGTGTCTGCTTCACATTCTACAAGGCGTGAGTAACTCGGAAAAGTTTTTTTCGGGGTTTTCTCTTATTCTGTGAAGACGAGTGTCGAGTATCTTTAAGATCCATGAACCTCGAGGTTATTTGAGCATCATTTCACCAATTTCATTTATCGTCCGATATGACTAACCAGGTTAAAGGATGTTAAGCCGCAAAAAAAAAAAAAAAAAAAAAAAAAAAAAATATATATATATATATATACATATATTAATGCAGTGTTATATCCATAATATACATTAATATTCTAAGAATGCATACCACACGAATTGGTTTTTTAGAAATATGCTATTGTAAACCATACAAAAATTGAAATCTCTGAAAAATTCAATATCAGAGTTAATTTTTGTAAATAAATGTTATAATAGTTATCAAGAGTAAACAATAAATGTAATTTATGACTGGATCTGCATCCTAGAGTTGGACATTGTGTCGAATCTCAAAACAGGAGCCATAGATCGCAAAGTAATGCATGATTTGTCATCGACTGACCGGAAAGTTGTGCTACACTTGCCAAGGTGTTGTATACCCAGAAAATTGAAATCGTGCGGCAGTTCAATAGCAAATTTTGGATATACAATGAAAGATCATGGATAAATATTTTCAAAAATTTATTTTAAGCTATCCACTGTGGAGGAAATTAAAGGATGATGTTATAATTAATTGAAGGTAATTTTATTAATTGTATCTTGTGTGTGACAGTCAGTAACGAAGATACAAAGCCATAAATATGAAAGTTCCTCCGTTGTGGGTACTCAAGGTATTTTTACACCCGTTATATACGTTAAAGATATATAGCTATGTTTTTAGTTTTATTTTAATAGCCATTGCAAAAAAAATCTGCTGAATGTTATGCAAGTGCTAAACCCTTAACGTAATTTTTATTTTGCTTGTAGGAGCTGTTAAGTATGTGGTACCAGCTGCTTGCTATAGTAGACAAATAAATACATATTAACTTATACAGAGCACGGTAGCGCAGGCGTGGATTCCAACGCATTGTAAAGACATGACATAAATCATGTAAGTCGACCTGTTATGACAAAAGAAAGCAGCGATATATTCTTCTCTAAGTTTTCGCACCCGGATACTTGTGCCTCTCCTTTAAATCGTCCTCATATATCTGGATCAACGTCCAGCTTGGGGCTTGTATCTCATTTTTAGTTTTATTTTTTCTACTGCTACAAAATTAGGTCCCATGTAAGGGCAGCAGGATTCAGCCACGAATGTTTTCCAACCTCATTTTAAACTTAACTGCTGTCTCACAAAGCTAAAGATGAAACTTTCTGAATTAAGATATAATCTGCATAACCTTTAGATTCAACCACTTTTGAAACTATAAAAATGAAAATGTACATTACGCAACTTTATCAATCCATTATAGTTTATTTTCATTGGCTCCCACAAACTATTCTTGCGAAATTTTATTTTTCGATCTAAACCATATGAATCGAGTTAAAATTTAGTTAAATTGGGAACTATATGAAGAACTTACCTCTCTTTCTGCAGAAGGCTCAACACCACGTGCTGATATAATAGCAACAACACTAATTGGGAATCTGCATATATAATTGATCCGACCATCAGGGTGAAGTTTCCTTAGACCAAGCAGCTAAAGTTGATCTTGAATTAAAACACAGGCTGAGTAAAAAGTATGGAACAATGTTTGTAATTTTATTGTTATACTTTTGTGAATTGATAATTTTTAGAAAAGCTGCCAGCTATTATAATATTTTTATATTACTATGACTGAATAGGGCGTGACTTTTTTTTTAATGGCAACATCTTTTTTTTCATTCTCTTTGTCCTCAGGTCTCGGAACGTACAGGTAGATGCTTTTTACTTTCTCTGTACGTACTTTGTACATCGTGTACAGAGAAGATATTGTAATTCGATACCGAGATTTCACCGGAAATACATGTTTTAGGACCCCCTGAATCCAAAAAAAGCATATTTAGAAAAATGTCCGTATGTGTGTCTGTGCGTCTGTCTGTGTGTGTGAGTGTGTGTGTGTGTGTCTGTGGATCGTATAGCTCAAAAACCAAAATAAATACTGTTAAATACCAAACTTGGTATTTAAGTATCTTCCAAGGAAGATTTTCAAGAAAATCCCTCCACCCCCAACTACCCTTTGTATAGAGCTTTTGGCTCTAACGGAAACCTTTGAAGAATTGCATGAATTTTACGGAATTTTGTATAACTTCTAAACCGTAAGAGATGTACACAAATTTACCACACAAAAATGTAGAGCACATAAAAACAACATAATTTATGTGATATCTATTTTTTTCGTGGAGTTCATCTATCTTTTTTTAGATATCCCATGTTTTAGGTTTCAACTTTGAAAAAACATATACTTATCTCATACAGGAGTTTGTCAACTCCTGTCCATACAAACGAAGGAACTTCAGTCACATAGTAATCAGCCTTTGACTATCACTTTAACCTATGGTACTACCTTATTTCGCTTCTACTTACAAGAAAGAACTAATAAGACTATTGTCTGCTATTTTTTTCTCGAATACCATGAAGTAAGTAAAGTCATAAGATTTTTAGCAATACTTTGTTGGAGAGATGTAGAGAAAGTCATGTGAAAGGAACACATCAGCTTTGTTGAACTGTAATTTAAATTTGTTAGGACATATTACTTTACATGAAATTTAAACCAAGAAAACACGTTCACAAAAAAATTACTGGTGCTGTGTTGTAACACGTGATACACTCACTTCAAAAGGTACTCAAAATGGCCTCCATTTCCTACCAAATAATGCCAAAATCTGTTTCCAGCAATACTGTTCTCCTGATCAGCTGCATTTCTTGCCCAATTTTTCGCTTTAACTCTTCAAGATCTCTTGGTCGGTCCATGTAAACTCTCCATTTCAAATATCCCCACAAGAAAAAGTCTAAGGGAGGTGCAGGAGCACCATCTTGCTAGAATAAGATATCATTTTGAATTCCTCCTCCTTCTCCAGGGGATAAAGTAGCACAAGCAGGAAATATTTCATTTCACAGAAGGCGCAAATACACTTCAGAATTTGTTGTCATCAATGCAACATGGGCCTATTAATCCGCCATTTATTATACCAGGTCACACATTTACTTTTTGTGAACGTTGTGTATTTGCTCAATCATCCAATTGGGATCCTCTTTAGCCCAATAGTAACAGTTGTGACATTCCCATTTAGGCAGCAACTAGCTTCATCAGAGGACACAATCACATCTCTATTCTGATTGAGCATGTCATTCAAGGTTTCAGCAAACTGATTACGTCTGTCAAAGTTATCTTCATTGAGTCTTGCAGCAGCTGTACCTTGTATGGGTGCCATTTGACTGCCTTCATTAAGTAGCATATGACATTTTGACTGACATTGTAGTCCATTGCAAACTGGCGAGCAGATAAATGTGGGTTTTCTTCCACTGATAATAAAACCTCAAGAGCTTTATCACCATCTGTAACTCGTTTTGGCCTTCCAAACTTTGCCTTATTTATAACACTTCAGTTTTATTGACTTTTTTCAAAATGGTGTTTATGGTAGAATGAGTAATCCTTTGTTCTGGAAGCATTTTATCAAACAAGACACAAACTTTTTCTTGGGTCCTTCTCCTATACCAATATCCGATCATCATTAGTATTTCAATTCGTTCTCCTTCTGTAAGTTGTGCCATGACTACTTTCAGAAAGATTTTGCAATGAAGTAAGCATTGTTTTCCTTATTAGCTAAGCTTTTGACTATTTGTTCAATCCAAAGCATCATACTGAAGTAGCCTACTGCATTGTTTAATTCAAAACCTACTCAATTTGAATTAATATAAAAATATCCTTCATAGGTTTGCAACAGTGGGGTTACAGACATTGTTCCATACTTCTTACTCCCCCCGTATAATATATTTCATTCAAACTATTTTCTCTACCTGCTCTAAAACTACATTTTTCACACAAATATTATTCTTTAACTATTTCGTGCTAATCGAGATAAACACCAACAGAAAGGGTCTCCATTTCTTAGTTTCTTGTAAATAGAAAGCACATGAGATAATACTAAATAAATAAAATACTAAAATACTAAAGGGATAACCAAGTATTTTAAAAGCTGTCGTTATGCGATGATTTTGAAATTCGGTTCTCTTTGCAAGGACAGAGTAAAACAAAAGAGATATGAAACGAAAGATAAACTTTTCTCAAGCAGGAAGGTTATTGGTTTAACATTTAAACCACCAACAAAGAATGTCTCGAAAATTTTTAAAACCACAGAAAAGTATATAACATGAATTGTGTGATTAAACGACCCACAGTTTTGAGTAGTAAGCTTTTGTATACCTCTTACGGTTTAGCAGTTATGCAAACGACATCCAAAATGAAGAGGTCTTCACAGGGTATCCCCAGAAAGTTCAAGATACACATTTTATTTACTTATAAATGTTCTTAATATGTTGTATTTCAATTAAAATCTATAGTGAGAGAATGTTTTCAATTTTTTTTCCATTTAAGCGGTAGTTTAAGATTGGGGAATTTTCATGTCGCATCCTTGGGAGATGCTAAACTTAAATACAACTTTGGTATTAACCGATATTTTGTTTTAAACTATGCTGTCCGCACACAGAGGCGTTTTTAAAAAAACTTGTTTAGGTGGGGGGGGGGAGATTGAGAATCATGCATTTCCGGTGAAATATTGGTATCGAATTTTTGGATGGATTAAAATACCTTCTCTACCTACTATGTACGTATATAATATTTGGTAGGTAATTTGAAAAGGATAATATATGAACCATGCAATTCCGACCTCTATAAGAGATTTTGTATTACTAATCGGAAGGTTATTGACTACTAATTATAGCAAGAGTAGATGTTCCAAGATTCATGTTATTTTACCTTGATCATATATTACCGATTTTGGTAATGTGCTAATGTCTATTTTGAAATATTCATTCATATTGTACAGTCATGGAAAAAAATGATTTGCGCGCTGTAACCTTTCAAAGTATCGCTTGGGCCTCACAAAAGTACACGAAGCTACTCAAGTTAGATTTACACGTGCATGTGCACTATGCTACAAAGCATGCTTTTATACAGCGAGATAAGACGTAGTTCATTGCTTTATAAGATAAAATAGCAACAAGAGAGCAATCAAAGTAAATGTTTTTCGGTAGTATGCACATAAACACTAAAAAATAAGCCAAACCTTGATTGATAGTTGAGCTGTCCGTTATGGTTCTTTATAAATAGGGAAAACAATGCTCTAAGGTAGAAATGGCTCAGTACTTACGTGCTCCGTTTGAAACTCCTTGTGCTATCTTGGATCATCACAACCGATGTAGATTACGTTATATAGATCATTCACTCTGTGGAATCTTTTATTTGCAAACATGTAAACAAAGAAAAACACTGCAACCTAATCACCAGTAGGTTTTAAATGCAACAAAAGGCTAAGAAAACAAGAGAAAATAAATCATAATGTTTTGTATGGTTCCCATTATTTGCTATCACTGGCTCAATCTTCGGGGTATACCAGAGTTGTATAGCATTATTCAATCTGGGACCTCGAGAAAGCCTCAGCTTTACTTTCGCCTGATCATGTTCAAATGGCTTGAAATCTGCTAACTTTGGAGTCCACGGTATCTGCTCTAAGATATTCGTGTGCTCCGAAAACCACTTTTGAACTTTGGCCGACTTGTGGTCCAAATGATTATCCTGTTGGAATTTAATAACGCTCTTGGACAGATGGAAATAGAATTTCAGAAAAGTTTCCCATTCAGCTTTCCATGAACACGTTCCATCATACCTGCACCTTCCCGAGATATCTATCTATGCCCAAGCAGTAACGCTCGTTGGACCACTCCTTACACGAGTGGCCAAATATCGCATATCATATCGAGTACTACTAGGCCTGTAAACAAATACAGTCGAGATAGAATATTTAAGACTATTTTCACGGCCGGTATCGTTATATTTAAAAACTGTATTTTCCGGGCTGTTGTGCCGTGGTCGTAGGTTAAAATGCAAACCGTACGTTTCGCCGACTTCTACGGTCAGCATCTTCAGTAGCAGTCACTGTAGGATGCTGCATCGCATTTACCTCCTACAGTGACTGCCACTGAAGATGCTGACCGTTGAAGTCGGCGAAACGTATGGTTCTCATTTTAACCTATGACCACGGCACAACATTCGGAAAATACAGTTTTTAAACATAAACACAGTCGAATTGGCATATGCAGTACATGACGTAGCTTCGTTAGAGAAAATTACTTTCTTCCAAATGAAGTTCTCGTATTGAATGCCAACCTGTCAATTTTGTGGGCTTCAGTTAGCACTTTCTTTACTGCCGCACGTAGATTGCGACATCTTTACAGCGATTGCTAACCGTCCGTGCACTACCCGGGAATAAAGATAGAGTCTTGTATTCAGCGGCCGTCAGAAACGGACCTCTTTCGACCTCTGCAATGAGAGACCTGTCTTCATTCTCGGTAGATACATGCGAGTGACCAGTGCTCTTCCTTGCAGCAACCTGTCCCTCTTCACGATATAACTTTGCCCACTTCCTCGCAGTGGACTGTGGAACATCACAAATGCTACCCGCTCTGGTAACCGTATAATCAAGTGAAACGAGGGTGAGAACAGCAGGACGTTTATCAACGGTCTCTGCCCTTGCTGAAGTATGAATGAGTACGACGTTGTTGAAGTAGTGATTGAGCACCTCTTTCGATGACTAATTGAACCAAGCACAAACATTTGACCAACACAGAAACAAACACACCAACGACAAACGAATCAAGCTTATCACCAGAAGCTGTAAACTTTGGTTATTATATATACCTGTATGTAATTGAATACTCAAATTATAATATATCGGAAACTTTGTATTAGTATAAATCAAGAATGTGAAATAGAAAATATGATAGAAGAAACAACATAAATGGGGGATACAAATGTATGCTGTTGCAGAGACTTGAACTGAGGTTCGGTAACTTTCAAAGCGCTTGCGTTACTTCTGAGCTATATTTTTGGGTCAATAAGTGTCTGATGTCACATTCATATATGCACCTTAATACCAGTTATGGTTCTTGTGATAACGTGATTTATTTAACGTAATCAGGGTAGTTCATGGCTTCTGAACCAGCTCATTGGTTGATTCAGTTCATTGGGAATTGGTTGTTCCACCTATATGTATAACTACCAACAAGCACAGCATCAGGTAGGAACACTTTTGGGTTTGTTTACTAATTGGCTAACGAAGAATGGGTAGCATGGCGCTTGTTGTCGCATTCTTTATCAGAAACCAATACAAATGCGAGACACGCTGCAAGACACAGCCTGCTAATGTGTTCGACAGGCGATAATGTATGTCGCAGACAATGGTAGGTAAGTCTATAGCGAACAGTGTAAACCTCGCTGCGACACGAAGTAGGACTTGGAAATATTCTGCTCTCAGAGTGCGCTCAATCATTTTTCCCAAGACTATACACACCCATTTGTGTAGGGAGCTAATTTCATATCAGTTATATGAGTTGTGTTCACATTCCTGGAATAAATGTTCCAAAAAAAACTTTTAATTTAAATATATATGTATATATGTTATGAAGTAGTCCATTCATATTGTATACACATCTTTTACGTAACGAATCATATATTCATATTGAGTTAATTCCATTTATTTTTCTAAACAATATGTTAAAACAATTTAATTTAATATCCTTTTAGTAACCATTTGTCCAAATTTATAAACTGGGTATCTATTAAGGTCAATTACATTTTTGTAAACAGCTGTCTGCAATAAACAAATACTATCTCCCTCACTCTCTTCATTACATATTTTGTTCTATGTACTCGAGGAATAAAATAAATTGAAACAATATTTAGATGTTAGAACCAGCTGAAACATTCTACGTCACCATTGAGCAACTGCTCAATCTTCAAGCTGTTTGCTACTTTTTACACGGTCAACCAACCGATATGTCTTATAATTTTAGACATTTTATTGACAGCTTACATATCGTAAGTACTTATTATCAGGGTAATATATAAATATTTATACAAACTAATTGATGATTTTATTATTATATTGTTAATTAAATTAGTCGCTTGCCTCTAAAAGCAAAGATAGCAGGTTCAAACCCGACATAGGGGGATGGATTTTTTCGAAGACAAAAATCCTTAGCACGGTTCCTTCGGAAGAGAAGTAAGGTCGGTGGTTCCGTGTTTGTACATGAAAGTAGAAGGTTTCGGGGCAAAATTCCGCCATTTCGCATCCGTAAGTCGTGATTTCGTCCTACAGTGCCATCTGTGCACAACAAACCGATTCCTCGTCGCATAGCAGGGAACTCACGGACTAGAAAGTCTAATTTGATCAAGGAAACATTATAACGATACCTTATGCTCCACGTATTGGTTACAGGGATTAACTAACTAAACGATATTACACTAACTCGCTACCAAGAGTGTGTGTTTTTCTGATACAACCAACTAAAGCATTTAAAAATCGACAGAACTTTAAAAGTATGACAAAATATGAACAATTCAAACCAATAATGAGGTAATTTTAACCACCTAAAAGTTATTTGAAATACATTTTTCACTTAAAAAATACATACCGTTTTGTCTTTCGCTTAACGTTTATCAGTTATTTAAAGTTATAAAAAAAATCCCTCTGAATGAAGAGGCCTTCAAACTCTATTCAAAGAAAATTTTATTTCACTTTTATTTTAAATATCTTTAATACATTATATTTAAATTAAAATCATATAAGAAAGCCTTTTGAGAAAGTTGTAAATTAAAACAAAATCCATACAAGGCTATATTTTTTAAAATTTTTCTATTTTGCGTCCTTGGAGCATGCTGAACTTAAACGCTATGTTTAGTACTTATACGATATTTCGTGTTTACTTAAACTGTTCATTGTCTCACACACAGACCTTTCTGAAACATTAGCTGTGTCCGTAAAGTAAGTACCATTTCCTTCTACCACTACCACTGCAACGTTAATGTCGCAGTTCCACGCACATTCACTCGTCTCTCTGATTCATTCTGTGTCCACTGACGTCATTACAGGGAAATTGTGATTTGTGCACATTGATTAGTGATCGTGCAAAACGTTTAAAACAATTTCTGATCCTGCCGACTGTGAATTGCGTTCCGTAATATACTTTTTAACGATGGTTTGATTGAACAAGTGAATGAGCAATTCGTAAAATTGGGGTTTCAAAATGAGAATGCTTTGTGATGTGCTTTCACAAATTTCAAAAACTTAAGCAGTGGATGACTTCCTAATGGCAGCTTTCTTTAAAGAGGTCATACAAAAGTTAACTCTCCGTTCATGACAAATTCATGAACAATAGTGTTCTATTCACATGACTTTCTCTACATCTCTGCAACAAATTATTGTTAAAAAGCATATGCTTCTATTTACTTCATGCTTATCCAGGAATATTAGCAGAAATAGTCTTATTACTTGCTTCCTTGTAAGTAGAAGCGAAATAAGGGAGTATCATAGGTTAAGTGATAGTCAAAAGCTGGTTGCTATGCCACTGAAGTTCCTTTGTTTGTATGGACCGGAGATGAAAAATTCCTGCATGAGAAAAGTATTCTTTTTTTAAAGCTGATACGAAAAACCAGGAATATCTTAAAAAAGATCAACTCCACGAAAAAAAAATGTATATAACATAAATTGTGCGTTTCAATGTGCTCTACATTTTCTGTGTTGTAATTTTTGTCCATCTCTTACGGCTTAGCAGTTATGGAAAATTCCTCAAAATTCATCCAGAATAAAGTAGTCTTCAGAGGCTATTCCCAGAACATTCAACATATACAGTTTATTTGTCTGGTAAATATGTTTAATATACGATATTTTAATCCAAATCCTTAGATCCATTTTTGAAAAAAATCCAAATTTTCGAAAAAAGGTCCATGTAAAGGGTAGTTGGAGGTGGGGGAATTTTCTTGAAAATCGTCGTGTAGCATCCTTACCAAACGTAAATACCAAATTTGGTATTTAACGGTGTTTTTGTTTTTCAGCTATGCTGTCCAGAGACACACGGACCTTTTTCTATTTTTTTTTTTTGTATTCAGGGACAGCCAAAAACATGTATTTTCGGTGAAATCTCGGTATTGAATTTTTGAGTGCATTACAATACCTCCTCTATACACTATGTCTGTCCATAGTACGTGTAGAGAAAGTAAAATAGGCTAAGGAATGCTATTTCACGTACAAATAAATGCTGTAGAAACAAATATATAGACCTTTTTTTCAAACCTTTTTAATACTTTTCCGGACTCGTTTCGTATTTGTATTCAGAAAGTTTCAAGGAGGTTTTATTCAGGAGGTTTCTCCAGGCACAGAGGTAGCGTACCTGTCTCTGGCATAGGGGATCCGAATACGACTCCCGGTGAGGCATACTAATTTTTCGCCGACCAAGATTCTTCCCCCCTGCTTTCCAGTTCTGGAGTTTGCATCGTTTATTTTCCATCCCGATAATGTCACTGAAAAAAGCAATAAATACGTAAACGCAAATCTTAATTGCATTAGAAGATATTCCCCGCGATCGGGTTGTGGTCTCTCCCATGATTCCGTCCCTGTTTCAGCTAACCTTCAAGCTCAATCATCATCAAAACATGTGTTTCTAATGAAATCACGATATCAAATTTTCGGGTGGAACAATACTTTCTCTACCTACTGTGTACGTGGCAGAGCAGATAACATGGTCACTAATTGTCCTTTAGAAAGCGAATCTGAATTGGTTGGATGTTTGGGCGGCTGGGTTTGTTAGGGGCGAGTCAAGTAAAAATCTGATGTGTTCCATTTATAGGTATGACTTTCTCTATGTCTCTGTAACAAATTATTGTTAAAAATCTTATCCTTCTATTTACTTCATTCTAATCGAGATAAAATTAGCAGAAACTGTCTTTTTACTTGCTTCCTTGTAAGTAGAAGAGAAATAAGGGAGTACCACAGGTTAAAACCATGGTAAAATATTTAAAAAAAGTTGGTGATAGAAGTTCCTTTGTTAGCATGGCCTGGAGTCACAACTGAAAACAATAACAAGGATAATATCTCAAAAACGATTAAATTTTCGAATGAATATATATAACATAAATTGTGTGTTTTAATGATGTAATGCTAAATTTCGCAAAATTCATTCAGAATAAATAAGTCTTCAGAGGCTATTCCCAGAAAATTCAAGATATAGGTACATTTTATTTTCATGTAAATATCTTAAATATATAATATTTTAATAAAAATCGTTAAATCTGGTTTGAGAAAATCAAAATTCTTGAAAATCTTCACGTCTCATCCTTGGAAAATACTACATATACATACTAAGTGTGGTATTTAATGGATTTTTAATTTTTGAGTTATATTGCTCCAGACACACACCTACGCGAACATTTTTCTAACAATATTTTTTTTTGATTCAGGGGGTATCAAAACATGATTTTCGGTGAAATCTAGGTATCGAATTTTTGGGTGCAATAAATGAATTTTCTGTACACTGTGTTGAGAGTAAGTGTAGAGAAAGTAAATAGGACAAGATCTATTTTTATACAGTGGACATTTATTATAACCGAATCTAATGTTTCCCATTGATACCAATATGATATTCGGCAAGTGTTTAGGTTTAATGGATTAACAAAAGTGTAGGTTTACGTAGGTTTAAAATTATCTTTGTATTCATCTTGTATTTTTATATAATATTAGTGTTGTTTGACATGTAAATAAAGCATTTTACAGTGAAAAAAATTAAAAATATTTTTTGACAGTCGTAACAAATTTATAATCGAAACTTTTACATATGTTTAAAACACTGTAGCACCTATAAAAATAAAGATATCTCAGACTTCAATGCACCAATTTTGTTTCTCCAATATGTAATAATGTGGAGTTCAAATATTTCGAATAAATCAACTGTAAAATACTTGTAAACTTTTAAATTCAAAATAAATATTCTAATGATTAGACTGTTACTTAAAATATATACGGAATTTTTATAACTTAAATTAAGGCTATAAATGTAAGTTTACATTATTTTGCGCATAATAAACAACCGTAGCATAATGGTAGTGAAAAGAAGTTTCAAAAATATGCTCAGAACAGTAGTACAGTATGGAACAAAATCCTAACTTAAACTTACTTTTAGTAAGAATGGACATGTAAAATATAAAGTTTTGAAAACCATAAGCACATACTATGATATAACCCAAAATAATAATAAAAAATCATGTGTTGCATTCATTTACTTTCTCTACATCCCTACAACAAATTATTAAAAAGCTTATTCTTCTATCTATTTCATACCAATTGAGGTAAATATTAGCAGATATGCTCTTGTTACTTTCTTGTAAGTAGAAGGGAAATATGGGCCTACCTTAAGCTAAACTTATAGTCAAATATTTTAAAAGCTGGTTGCCTTGTGTTTGAAATCCGTTTCTTTGCATTGCCAGGAGTTGAGAAATTCCTGTATGAAAAAAAGTTTTAAGCGTTAAAAAACTGAAACCAATAACAGGGAATCTTTCAAAAATGGTCCACTCCAGGAAATGTATATAATATATATTGTGTGTTTTAAAGAGATCTATCTACATTTTTGTGCAGTAAGCTTACGAATCTATCTCATACGGTTTACCAGTTGTGCAAAATTCAACAAAATTCTTCTGAATAACCTTTCAGAGGTTATTCCTAAAAATTCATGATATACACTTTATTTGTGGTGTAAATATCTTTAATATATGGCATTTTAACCATTTTTGAGAAAATCAAAATTTTCGATTTTTCCCCATGTAAAGGGTAGTTTGGGAAGACTTTTTATCAAAATCTTCATTTCATATCTTTGAAAGATACTACACTTACCTAAGTACCAAGTTTGGCATTTCACTGACTTCGTTTTGGAGCTATCGTGTTTAGACACATGGACATACACTCACACACGGACCTTATTTTTTTTTTAATTTTTTTTTCGGATACAGGGGCCCCAAAAGTGTAATTACCGTGAAATCTCGGTATAGAATTTTTTGGTGGAGTGCAAATCCTTCTCTACCTACATACTATATACTATGTAGTAAAGTAAAGTAAAAATAGAAAAGCTTTAAAAAAAGTCACCTTTTCATTTTGTAAATTTACCTTAATTTGTTTTTCTTTAATTATAGTTAATGAATAGAAGAAGAAAATTCCATTATTTATACATTTTGTGGAAATGAAATCACAATTAAATTGTTGACTTAAATTACTCTCCAGGTTCGGCATTAGTACAAATAAATAATATATTTTCATCTTGTACTGTACCAAGCAATCATCAGACTTTAGGATCTCTCAAGGATATTCCTATTCTTCTGGAATGTAAGATTAACAAAGAGAAAGGACTTGGCTTTACATCCGTATTGTATCCAATTTTTTAAGAAACTAAATATGTGAAGATTGCAATCTACCGACGCAAACATAAAATATAATGGCCTGAAAGCAAATCAAGCATAACTGCGTACTACACCCAGAATTAAGCATAAATTATTCCCAAATATTTGAATTTTAATGCCAGTCTGATTAGAATGGTCTAGCAAAGAAATGATAATCGAGCACAAAAAGAACTCTTTCAAAAGTTTCTTCACAATAGGGAAATAAATATAAAAATTTCCTATTTAGAACAGAGAAGCGCAATTTTGTAGCACACGTAACGGAGATTTATGTTCTCGTACAGTACACATTTTTAACATTTTAATTAAGATATTACTTAATGCTTAGCTAGAAGTTTCTAAAATATAAACCGGTATTAGCATATAGATTGCACTTCATCTGATTCAAAACGAAACATTTCTCTGAAAGTTTAAAGCAGTTATGGCTTGACCATATGCATTTAATAGCTTCATATACAATCTCAACTTGGTTTGTTGTTTATTTATTCCAACCCCTGTTTAACCCCTATTTTGCAAGTTGCATTTAAGGTTTGTCGTTTTATAATTTAAAAAGAATTAAAATAATGTTATTAAATAAGTACAGTTTACAATATTCAATGGTTATGCTGAATACATTTTAGGAGACATATTCTAAAAGATTGTACAATGCTTTTTGTATTTTACAGGGTTACTACAAAAGAAATAGACAACTTCAACTGCCTGTAAAACAAAAACTATTAGAGATAGCAACCTAATTATTTTGGAGGTATGGTGAGAAACTCAAAGTTTCGTTTGTTACTATTGGTAACGCTGTAGTGTTTTGTTTGTTTTTGCAGAAGCTGAAATAGCGGAAAATTCTGTGGAAAAGGCATATTGCGTGCTGGAATTTGCTAGAACGCAATCAGCAACTGTTGTCCAACGACATTTTAGAACACGTTACCACAAAACGCCACCGACTAGACAGTCAATCTACGACTGGTATAGAAAATTCGAGACAACGGGATGTTTGTGCAAAGGGAAGAGCTCGGGAAGACAAAGAGTTTCGGAAGAAAACGTTGAACGTGTTCGTTCTGCCTACATAAGAAGCCCACAGAAATCGACATCTAGGGCAAGCATGCAATTACAAATTCCACAGCAAACTGTATGGAAAATCTTGCGGAAGCGACTGCACATGATGCCTTACAGATTACAGATGTTACAGTTTCTGAGTGAAGAAGATAAGGTCATACGGCGTGACTTTTGCATCGACATGTTGCGACATGATGAAGACGATGCTGGTTTTTGTGAGCGCATCATTTCATTTTTGTGGCAACGTGTTCTAAAATGTCGTTGGACAACAGTTGCTGATTGCGTTCTAGCAAATTCCAACCCGCAATATGCCTTTTCCACAGGATTTTCCACCATTTCAGCTTCTGCAACAACAAACAAAACACTATAGCATTACCAATAGTAACAAACAAAACTTTGAGAGTTTCTCAACATACCTCCAAAATAATTAGGTTGCTATCTCTAATAGTTTTTGTTTTACAGGCAGTTGAAGTTGTCTATTTCTTTTGTAGTAACCCTGTATATTGTAATTATTTAAATGAAGTTTCAACTTCTGTTGTCTAGATCAACCGAAGAGAAATTAAGGGTAAATTTTCTTTCCACAAAGGCAGTTGAAATCCTTTTCTATAATAATGAGAAACCGTCAGTGAAACATTTAAAACATTCAGGTGACCAGAAAAAAATGGTGTATGTACAAAATCAGGGAACAATTCTTTGCATTATAGGCGACTGTGTATATAAGGGAAAAAATAAGTTTCTTGTTACTAAGGTACAATGAATTCCGTGTATTTATTATCTGCACTTTTTACTTTTGACTTTATTCTTGATGCTCAACATTTGTTGTAAGCATAATTGTCATTACCGGTTACTGGGTTGTAATAAAGATTGAGTTACAGCAAAAAAGAAGTAACCCAGTATTTCATCCACAAAGTTATTAAAAATTGTAACATCACTGTTAGAAATCCTAGACTAGAACATAATCTCACAGAAAGGTGTAATACAAACCCAAAACTTAACTTTTTGCTTGATCAGGTTAAACTTTTGTTTACTTCCTGTCTTAAGTATCACTACATTTTAACACTTTAATGTGATTTTTAAAATCCAATACCTATTACAGTACAATGTTTTGATAGGCCAGTAATTCAGGAGTTTAGCATGAGCAAAACGAAATAATTAAGAGCTGTGCAACACCTCGATTATTATCGATGATCTGGAACTTGGACTGGTGTTCGATACGATAGCTTTTGACTGGTGGGCCAGCTGTCGAGAAGTAACTCTTAAGCTGTCAGATATATCTAGCGTTATCATCACACCTGCCGACCCTCGTTCAACATTGCGTGTGAGACCTCGTAAAATAAACAAACAACAAACAACTGCACCAAATGCATCCTACATAGCCTACTTTAAAGATCCATAGTGATCTCTGACAGCCAACGCACTCTGTTATAACAGATGTGTCTATCTCTTTGGCTACATAAATAATGGTATCACCCTTGTTGCAAGATGCAACAAACATTCCTCAATGCAGTTTCAGTTGGTGCGAGCATCCGCTTGTACCGTGCTATTTTGCTTTGCTACAGATTTTTTACGTGTTGTAATGTGCTGTTGTTAGTGAAAATGGCTTATTGTGTTGCTGCAGCCGTGAACGGGACGAACTGGCAACAGTGTGACGGAGCGGCCACGAGGTGAAACTGTCAGGGAATACCATGGCGTTAGGTCTGTCAACCCAAATAGGACTTAATTTCCAGAAGTCTGAATACAAAAGGTATGCTAGGAAGGTAACTCTATGAATATTTCGAAGGAACACTACAATGTGTTAAAAAACAAAAAAATCTGATGTGTACCATTCACATGATTTTCTCTACATCTCTGCGACAAATTATTTTTAAAAAGCATATGCTTTTATTTACTTCATACTAATCAGTAAAAACTTAGCAGAAATAGTCATATCAGTTGCTTCTTTGTAAGTAGAAGCGAAATAAGGGAGTACCGTAAGTTAAGGTGATAATCAAAAGCTGGTTGCTATGTCACTGAAGTTCCTTTGTTTGTAAGGATAGCAGTTGACAAATTCCTGTATGAGAAACGTATAAGTTTTTCATAGCAGAAACCAAAAATAAGGAATGTCTCAAAAACGACGAAATCCACGAAAAAAAATGTATATAACATAAATTGTGTGCTTAATCTGCTCTAAATGTTTTGTGTAGTAAGTTTCTGTCCATCTCTTAGTGTTCAGCAGTTGTTCAAAATGCAATAAAATTCATCCAGAATAAACTACTCTTCAGAGGTTATTCCCAAGATATACATTTTATTTGTCAGGTAATATCTTTAATATACGAAATTTTAATCAAAATCGTTAGAGCCATTTTTCATAAAATCAAAATTTTCAAAAAACATTCCATGTAAAAGGTAGTTGGTGGTAGGGGGATATTTCTCAAAATCTTCGTGTGGCATCCCTGAACGATACTAAACTTAAATACCAAGTTTGGTATTTTACCTACTTTTCATTTTTGAGTTATCGTGTTCACAGACACATGGACACACGGATATACACACACATACACACACAAACACGGACCTTTTTCCGAAAATGCTTTTTTTAGATAAAGGGTACCCTAAAACATATATTTCCGGTGAAATCTCGGTATCGAATTTTTGGGTGGAGTGTAATACCTTCTCTATACACTATGTACATAGTGCGTATAGAGAAAGTAAAAAGATTAAATATTCTCCTTTAACAGCAACACAGTTTTGCATTGATGAAACAACTCCTATAAGAAATAATGCCACTCTTCTTGAAGCATTTCGGGAACAAATATTTACTCCGATGGGGAAAAAAAAATCAACATAGGTATTTTATTTAATTTTGAGAAACAAAAAGAAATCACAAGGTGCTAATTCTTGGCCGTATAGTGCTGACTTTTAGGACATCTACATACTTCGTATCTAAGTTTTGTTGTATGCGACAATGAGTTGCTATGATATAAAGTACTTTTTCTCGATTTTTTTTTTAAATTCACAGTAAATAATTTGCTTCCTGAAAAGCTTTGTATTGCATCCTTGAAAGAAACTAAACCTTTACACCTTTTCGTTTTCAGTTATGCTGTTCACATACATACATTTTTATAAAAATGTTTTCAACGGTCCTCAGGATATGTATTTTCGGTGAAATACCGGTATTGAATCTTTGAGGAGAATTAAATATCTTCTCTATGTGCTACGTACATATGTGCTAAAACTACGGAACTAAAGAGAATGTATAAAATTGTAGGTTTTTATCCACTATCGCTCTCTTGGATTAGTCAAGTTTCGGTAATTATTTCTGGCTATACAATACTTTCAGCACTTGACGACTGTTGAAGAGATTAGGTAAATCAGAAATGCAATGCGCCCACATTAGAATATTTCCGTGAATATCAACGGATTTTTATAGGTCATTGGTTATATCACCAACGTCTTGACACAATTACATTTGAAAAGGGTAAAGCAGAGAACTATAATAAAATATTAAATATCCACCCATGTAGCGACATCTCTTTAATTTGGGTTTATGTAAGCTTTACTCTATAGCCAGTGTCTTCACTTCCCATCGTGGAGTATGTTAAAAGCGTTATGTGTGTAGGTTGACGTTTTACAAGACATTTAACAAGTAAAACTTCCACAGGTAGTCCAGATTTGAAAGTGTTGAAAGCATCATGTTTAAAATTGAAATCCGCTAGATTTGCGAGATTTTGACTTCCTTTTGGGATTATTGGTGTTTTAGCTTCGCTGTCATTGAGTCGCAGTCGCTTCTTCCAAAATAGCAACAAGAACATTTTGAAGAACCATCTACCAGTCCCAAATTATCCTGAAGATGAAAACATTTTATATATACTTTATTAATAAACATGAAAAACCGCTTTTATTAAAGTGTGCCACACAAATAAAGTGTGCCATAAGTGCCACACAACTAATATATTTGTATGACTGATAACATTTTTTTTTCTAGGAGTGGTTTATTAAGTCATCTTTGTTCTGTATGAGTTTTACATAGTCTTATATAATTGAAAAGCCATAAGAGATAGACAAAGACTTATTACACGAATACTGTAGAACTTTAAACACAAAACCATGTTAATTAATTTTGGACCTCTTTTGAAGTGCTAAGCCAGCATTCGTTAGTTGTTTCTACTCTGTTAAGTAAATGCAATATATTCCGGATCTCCAGATTTATTCGGCCTTTAGCGCCAGCTCAACGAGCCCCTCGATTCAAAGAGAGGTGCGGAATGGAACCTTGGACTCCATTGTTGCTGACTTCGTAAACTGATTGATATACTGGTTGGTGCAGAACTGTTTTCCACCATGACATTTTGTGTTAAATGCTGCGATTGCGAATTTACGAGACGCAGGCGAATCTTGGAGCAAACCCCATTTCACTAAGGGAACCTCGAAACTGCTGACACATAGCCCATCTACGCATCTTTCGCTAGTCCTCTGCAAGATGCAAAGCGTAATAACCTCGCTGCCTAGTATTGACGCCATGCCCAGAAAAACGACTTGCGACAAAGGCCGAAAGAATCTAAAGACTCTGTATATAAATGAATACATTTAATCTTATTTCGTTTAGCACGAAATGGATAAAAATGCATCTTTGTGAGAATAACTTTCAGAGTAACTTGAGTGGACATATAAGCAGATGCATCATAGTCCGGGGCGAGAAATTCGGAAATTATTTGTAGTCTTATTTCTTTTGTTATTTCATTGCCATTATGTTTCTTTATTTACTGTTTGATTTTCTATGCATCTCTTGCAACCCTCACGGCACAGTAAGATGGCATCGTCATCATATTAAGAATGAAATTTGTGCTCTTTCTTCTTCCTCTGTTTACCCTGCGCTTATGCACTCCCAGGACTTACAAGCCAGCGCCTGGATGCCTGTTGAGGAGTAGACGGACTCTGGATCAGAGAGAAGCTCGGAGGGATGATCCTCAGATATGTTTCATGACATGACTCTCCCTACGCTGCAATAACAAAAATCCTATTCTTCTATTTTCATGATAATCGAGATAGAAATTGGCAGAAACTGTTTATTATTGGTTTCCCTTAAGAAAAAAGGAAATAAAGAAATACACTAGAATAAAGCTATAGTCGAAAATTTTAAAAGCTGCTTGCTATGTGATTGAAATCCGTTTCTTTGCACGGCCATGAACTCAAAAATTCCCATATAAGAAAATTATTAAGTATTTTAAAACTGTAATCAATAAGAAGAAATATTTTGGAAATGTTAAACTCTACGAAAAAAATGTATATAACATAAATTGTGTGTTTTAACGAGAACTACATTTTTGTGTAGTAAGTTTTTATCTATCTCTTACGGTTTACCAAAAATGCAAAAGTCATCCTAAAAAAAGAATCTACAAAGCCTATTCCCAGAAAATTCAAGATATATCTATATTTTATTTATCATGTAAATATCTTAATTTATGGTATTTTAATCAAAATTGTTAGACCATTTTTTGAAAATATAAAAACGTTTCAAAAATGTTCCATGTAAAGGTAGTCTAGAGTGAGGGGATTTTTCTTGAAAGTAAAAATAAAATGGTGCTTAAGGAGCATGCGGTGGAATGAACGGCGGAGGAAACCATCGAACTTGGAGAAAACCCACCCGATGGCCGCTCTGACTTCCACAAAACCCACGTGGGTTCCCTTAAGCTTGAACCAGGGCTTTCTTGTGAGAGGCGGAATACAAAGCATCAAATATAAATACTTCTTCTTTGACATTCTGAGCAGACAAAGTTACACAGCCAATATGTCTAATGTACGTGGTTCAAGATCACTACATTAAACGCTTTAGGTAGGTTAAAGAAACAATATTTAGACAGTGATTCAGACTAAACAAAGCCGAAGCATGACTTCCCTTTTTGAAATCGATGTTAATGTTTAAAGTAGACATTTAGCAAACGAGAACACTGCTTAACCTCATATTTGAGTTACTGCTTGCATTCTTGGATGATATTTTTGTAAGAGCAACCTGACAAAAAGTACGGAAGCGTATACCACTGCAACAGCTCATTTCATATACTGAAGACTGCTATCAATATCAATATCAACATTGCTGAAGTTTCATTTAGTCCCAGTTCTTAATAATAATAATAATAATAATAATAATAATAATAATAATAATAATAATAATAATAATAATAAATACACCCCTTTTTGTGGCCGCGCCACGCACGAGTGGTTAGACCACTCGCCTTGCACCTAATAGCCCGAGTTTATCCCAAGTGACCTTAAGAGAGATTTGTGGTGGAAAAAACGGCGCAGGGGCGGGTTTTCTTCGCTTTCCCCCCGCTATCGCACTCCACCGGTGCTCCATCTTCATTCCATGCATCACCAGTGTCATCGCTGAGGTGTCACAAGTAGTAAAAGGGGGCGTTAAACACGATCACCACCTTTGCACTTTAAACTTTAATTAAATGCGATTTTTGTGAATTTTTGTAAATAAAATATATGGAAGCGTGTCTGCCTCGAAACTCGCTTAAGGTGAGTTACCCGGTTAAGAGATTGTCCGTTATTTTTATATATACATATATGTTACATTCGATAATAACCACATGTTTACTTATGTAGGTAATGCCCGTTTTAAGGATAAAACCGGAAGATATCCATAGAATATTTTGAACCAGATAACTCTCTGCATGAATAAATTCTCTTTAGTTATTTTATCTATCATTTTATGTTCTAGAAATTAATATTTCATTAAAATATTACATTTTATGAATGCTTTCATGACAATAACTTTATATTTATAAACTGATTTGTATTTTTATTATTCTACAATAGTATATAAAAACTCTCTTATACCTTTTTTTAACGTATGCAGCTAAGCAGAAACTGCATCTTAGTAGTCGCTCTACACTTGCGCGTGTTTGCAGCTCCTTTACTTATTAAGACGTAGTCTTCCCTTAGTGCAATTTAATAGACCAAAGACAATCTTAATTGAGGTCCAATCAAACACTTGATACGTCGCCAAAATAAATGAAAATAAAATGGTGGACCTATAAAAAACAAAAGAGCGGTAGGTTACGAGCAATGAGACATATCTTACACCAAATGACAGCTAAATTCACATGGCATATATTCATACGCTATAGTCTTTCCATGGCATTAATAATCTTGAAATATATAATTAAGTTAGAAATACAAAGAATACGAATAAAGTTCTAGGCCACATCCTAGTCTGTCTAGCTTAGCTAGAGTACTTTAATTCAATGTTGAAAGTAGCACAGCGGTTTAAATGGCAATTCATTCGGTGTTTCCAAGTGAAATAAGGACATGAGTTCAAACATTTAGAACAACTTATATTTTCTTCCATTTTTATCTGTTACTTTGAGATTGTTTACCGATGATTTTACCGCTAAATGTTTGATATGTGTCTGAAATAATGTAAGTATTATATTTTTCCCCGCTCTCTTAAGAAAGAGCTAACGTTATATAGATAGGAACTGTAGAGTATGTTTTCAGACAAAATATGCAAATTACGAAAATCAAGGAACAGCTGATCCCGCTGGTAAAGCAACAGCATAAGACAACTACATAAATTGTACTATCAAGTAAAATAAAATTTATGTCGAAAGTGTTTTCACGTCTCAAAACATTTGTTACTTCACATATAAAGATTTTTCAGATTGATCTGCAATGTGGCTTTATGAATTTTCTTTAGAAATATATTTTCCTTTTTCCGAATGGAGTCGGTAAGGAAAGTGAATAGATAGGCAGTTTTTTATGAAAAATATAACATAAAAATAATCTTGTGAAATAAAGTAAGTATCTATCCGTCCCACAATTTTGGAACCAACTGTGCTAATATCAATTGACATCACGCAGTAAGATTTAAACAAGACTTCCTGCTATCTTCGGAACGACATATATGAGATTCAGCTGCGGTCTGGTGGGAAATGTTTAGAACTAATCTTCCTCCGCTCCTTTGGTTGGCCAGCGGGAGACAGAGATAGGTACATTCAGTCGGCTGGAAAACTTGCCGTGGGACAGACCATCTACAAAAGCACAGCAAATCTTTACTTGTAGCCGCCAAGAGTAGACAAAAGTGGGTAGAGCAAAAGTTGAGGGTTGAACACTTTCGGCAAGTTGAAATTATTACTGAGAAAACCCAGTTTGCTCTTTGGGATGCTCAGGCGTTTGTTTCATTACAATATTTCTGTTAAAATTGTATTTCACGGCCTGTAACTTACTCTATCTAAAAACATTAACGGTGAAATCAAATATATTTTTAATGGTTGTTTGTTAAGAGAACTTTTTCCAATAATTTGTGAAATGTGCTACTGTTTCCTTGCAGTTTCCTGCAAACTTTCTCTCTAGGTCTTTAAGGAAACTTGTTTATTTAAAGATTCTCGCTGTTTTTTTTTACATTAGTTTTGCCTAGGATAACGACAGCACAGGGAGAAGAGCGTACTAAGTCATTATTTTTCGTTTTTCGTACATTTTCCAATGTTTAATAAGAGATATCGTTTAGTTTAAAAATCCACTGTTCGTTAAAAAAATCTTATACATTATATTTCTTAATAATAATACTAATAGTAATTGTTTTTGAAACTGTGATGTATAACTATTATAAAATGTAATGCTTTGCACTTTATCGAAGAGTGGTTTACTTTACTGGCCATATTCTTTTCGAAACGCGCAAAGTAGGCTATGAATAAAAGCAGCTCTTCAATAGGCCAATCAGCGCCCGGTCTATGATCTCAAACGTGAGGTTAGTAAATGAAGACATCTCCACAACGTTGTTACAAAGACCGACACGCTGTCGAGCATGGACAGAACTGTTTACAACACAATTGAATCAAACGAACACGTTGCGCAACAAAACACTTCTAAATGATCAACCGAAGAGGGGTGCCGAAAGATGGCAATCATATGATCTAAAATCACGGCCACCTCGAGTCAATACATCAAACGAAATAAACGCTGGAAATTGAAACGTCCAACATGTTTGCAGAGCGGCATGTGGTCGGGTGTGATAGCTCCAACAAAGGCGTGCTTTTAAGAACGATACTGTGTCTGAAACGGTTCCTCCATGTGGTACTCCCTGATGGAAATCTAGCAGGAGGATAATGAAAGCTATCTTGCTCTTGCTGGCTTGCGTAAGTTGATGGTTTGGTTTTCCAAGCAATAATAGACGCAAACGACTTTCTGGTTTATTGATTTATATTGATGAATTTCTTGTTTCTTCCACACCAGTCCTGTTTGGCAGAGTTGAAGAAGTAGAGTTCAGACTGAAAAACCTTATGTGTATCATTCACATGACTTTCTCTACATCTCTGCAACAAATTATTGTAAAAACGCTAATGATTCTATTTACTTCATGCTAATCGACAAAAAATTAGCACAAATAGTTTTATTAGTTGCTTCCTTGTAAGAAATAAGGGAGTACCATAGGTTAAAGTGATAGTTAAAATCTGGTTGCTATGTGACTGAAGTTACTTTATTTGTATGGACAGGAGTTGACAAATTCCTGTATGAGAACAGTATGCTTTTTAAAGCTGAAACGAAAACAAGGAATATCTAAAAAAACGATCAACTCCACGAAACAAATGTGTATTACATAAATCGTGTGTTTTAACGTGCTCTACATTTTATATGTGGTAACCTTTTGTCCATCTCTTACAGTTTAGCAGTTATGTAAAAATTCATCCAGAATAAATTAGTCCTTAGAGGCTATTCCCAAAAAATACAAAATATACATTTTATATGTCAGGTAAATATCTTTAATATACGACATTTTAATCAAAATCGTTAGTCATTTTTGAGAAAATTAAAATTTTCGAAAAATATTCAAAGTAAAAGGTAGTTTGGGGTGGGGGATTTTTCTCAAAATCTTCGTTTCGCATCCCTGGAAGATACTAAACCTAAATACCACGTTTGGTATTTTACCGACTTTTCGTTTTTGAGTTATTGTGTTCACAGACACACACACACGGACTTTTTTTCGATTTTTTTTTGGATACCAGGGACCCTAAAACATTTCCGGTGAAATCTCGGTATCGAATTTTTGGGTGGAGTGCAATACCTTCTCTATACACTATGTGCATAGTACGTATAGAGAAAGTAAACATTTAATGCTATAACGAGGATTTGAATCAAGGATGTCCTGATTTTTGTCTTAACAGTTGGTTAACTATAAAACCAAGAACTTTAGTACTTAATAGAGTTTGTAAATTGCCATTGAGATATGACATCTCAAAATAATTTGAGATCTTCTTGTGGTTTTCAGGGAAATACGCGAGTAGGACAATTTAGTGCTGTTCCAATTGTACCTATAAAGAAATGTGTAATCAGGTATTTTTTGCAAAAGTTTATCTTGATTAAAATGATAAAATCAAACGAGTTCCATTTAAACGACTTTATCTACCTATTCGGCAACAAGCTTTCTCAAAAAACCCTATTCTTCTAATTTATTTTAATCAAGATAAATGCTAGCAGAAATGGACTAATTACTTATTTACCGTTCTTTGGAGTGGAATAAGGGAAATAGTAGTCATATTTGTTAAATTCTGGTCGCTAAGTAATTGAACTTCGCTTCTTCTTCCATGGTCAGGGGTAAAACAAAAACAAAAATGAAATATTACTTCCCGTTTGAGAAAATGTTTAAGCATTTTAAAATTAAAATCAACAAGAAAATATATCGCAACTGGTTAACTCCACACAAATGTATATGACCTGTGTGTTAAACAGCTCTACAGTTTTTTGTGTAGTAAGATTTTGCCTATCTCTTAAGGTTTATCAGTCATCGAGAATAAAGAGGACTTCAGAGGCTTTTCTCAAAAAGGTCAATATATACATTTCAATTTTCACAAAACTATCTTTAACAAATGGTATTATTATCAAAGTCAATAAATCATTCTGAAAATTCAAAACTTTCCATGTTGGACTGGAGGATTTTCTTGAAATCTTCGTCCGAATCTTTGGGAGATGCTGAAGTTAAATATAAACTTTGGTATTTGACGGACATTCCATTTTTGACTTATGCTGCTCCATACACAGACACATTAACATACAAACATACGCACCATATTTTTTCTAAAAAGCTTTTTTTTGGGATTCATGGTAACTCAAAACATATATTTGGTAATATCTCGACACCGAATTTCGGGTGGAATTCAGTATCTTCTCTGCCTACATATGTACATTGTATATATACACAAATTATATATATATATGTTCTTAAATATTTTGTAAAAATATACATAGGTATAATTTTCGATTTCAAGGTAAAGGATTTTCTTGGATTTCTAGACTACGGAAGCTCACTCTAGAAAACAATTTAAAAATTAGTGATAGATTTTTATATATATATATTCAGTGATACCAACCGATGTAGTAATGTTTTAACATCTAAATATTTAGTATATTCCGTAATGAAACTGTTGTCTTGCATGTTTTATATTACGACTTGCAAACACTGAGAAGTCCTGTATGTAAATTAACATAAATTTACACTAGAAAGGCAAACAATATTTTCAGTCAGCTGGGCGTCCCAATAAACTAGGATACTTTTAATATTTAGGTAGTTAATCATTTAAAAATATGCAAAAACGTCTCACATTTGCATTTCTCATGTTTATAAATTATATTAATACAACTTAGAGCGCAATAGAATACAAAATACAAATGCTTTAAAGATACCTTACTTATTTCACTCGGAGTGCATTATAGTTGCAAAAACTGGATATGACAAAAAACTGGAATACATACTGCGAATATAATATTTCTCAGAGGAACCAAAAGCTGTACATAATTAGATAGTACGTATACTGAAGATGTAGGAACATAAATAAATGTATTTAGTAAATGATAAAGAAAGGAATATAAAAAAAAAGAAACTGAACGCAACATCTGGAAATAATGGAGCCAAAAGGAAATTTAAAGACCTGAAAGTAGATAGGAAAGAACGTAAGAACAACTGCGAGGACGAAACAACAATTATTTTTAGATTTAGTATTTCTTTGTTTTGTTTTTTGTTTCGCTTTTTTGTATTTTTGTTTTGTTTTGTTTAGTTAACGTCTTTTAAAGTGATTGATCATAACGGACGAAGAATTGAATTGGGGAAATTATGCTCAAAGGATCTGGGGGTCCATGTAGAATAAAGTTACTTGACACTTATCTTCTCAGAAGGGAACCCCTTCAAAATGAAAACAAAAAACAAACAAACAAATAAACAAAACAAAACTTTATCAGGTTTACTCACCCTAAGCGAGATTCGAACTCGCAAACTCTTGAAGGTGAGGCAGACACGCAACAGATATTTTTTTCAGTCTATGCATTGGAGAATAGGAATTAAATTGGAGAAATCTTATCTACAGCTCGACAATTTTTACATCATCTAAATTATAGATGCCAATAAATTCTTCATTCAAATAATATGCAAGTGTTATCGATCGATGAAAAATTATAGCTATATTTTGCACCACGCTACTGTCTAAAGTAGTTGTTATCACTTCGACCCGAGCAACATAAAGGAAAAAGGTATACTTCTGTTCATAAAATTTCACCAATAAACAAACATGACTCTATATCTTGGCAATGGCGCCTTCTGCCAGCGTCAAGTCCTTCTGTTATCGAACAAACTTTTAACCTAGATTGGCAGCGTTACTTTACCTCCCCCAAAACATGGTGAGCAGTCAAAAGGTAAGATTGCCAATAATTTCCATGTTATTAATAGTAAAGCAGCTTTAAGACAATGGTTTCTTGAAGTTTGATGCAAAATAATATAATGCAGTAGAATACAATACAATGTAAGTTATATAAACGAAGAAATGAAGACGAAGGTTAAGAACTTCTTTTTTGTTTAAGTCAGCACTAAAGCTTGTTATCTTCATGCTATGCTACCATTTCTTACAATGGATTTTCTGATTGCTATGAAAATAACTCTTTGTCCCTTCTTTTAAAAGGTCGACTTATGTTTTTTGCTTTCTCTACAGAAACTATGTACATAGTATATAGAGAATGTATTGCATTCCAACCAAAAATTCGATTCCAAGATTTCACCAGAAGTTCAAGTTTTAGGGTTCCCTGTATCCAAAAGAAAAAAAGCATTTCTAGAAAAAAGTCCGTGTGCGTGTTTATGTGTCTGTGAACACGATAAGTCCAGAATGAAAAGTCGGACGTGACACGAAGATTTTGAGAAAAATCTCCCCACCCCAAACCACCCTTTAAATGGAAAAAAAATTCGAAAATTTTGATTTTCTCAAAAATGGCTTTAACAATTTTGAATAAATACCGTATATTAAAAATTGTCCATTGCAAATAAAATATATATCTTGAATTTTCTGGGAATAATCTCTAAAGCTCTCTTTATTCTGAATGAATTTTGTGTAACTGATAAGCCGTAAGAGATAGTCAAAACCTTTCCACACCAAAAATTTAGATCGATTTAAAACACGCAATTTATATCATATTTTTTTTTCGTAGAATTGGCATTTCTGAGATACTCTCTGATATTTGTTTCAGATTTAAAATACGTAAAACGTGTGTACATGTATGTGTTCACAGACACACTGAATATTTCCGGTGAAATCTCGGTACCTATTGAATTTTTGGGTTGAATGCAATACCTTCTCTAAACACTATGTACATAATACGTGTAGAGAAAGTAGAAATGCAAGGCCTTAAAAACTGCTTTATATTAAACCGGATCGCAGAATAATCACGTGATAAAACGTCCGCTACAAACTTCCATTACGGAGAATATACTGTTTTAAGAGGGGAAAAGTTTTATAACATATCATGTGGGATTGTCAATTAGTGGCAGACTAAAGAAGAAAATCTGATATGTTACATTCACATAGCTTTCTCTAGCTGTTCCATATATAAACTACTCTTAACGAAGAATATTTTTTTATCTACGTGAACTAATCGAGATAAACATTAGCAGAATTGCTTCCTTGTAAGCGGAAAGGAAATAATGGAATACATAAGTTAAAGCCATAGTCAAATATTTTAAAAACTGTCTCTATGTGAAACAATTGATGTTCGGTTCGCTTTCCATGCTGCCGTTTGAAAAAAAAAAAAAGCTAGGTGTGTTCAAGTTGAAGCAAATAATTAGTAATATCTCGAAAATGGTCATGGTCTCAAGGAAAACGTATATGACGTGTTGTGTTTTAATGGATCCAGATTTTTTGTGAAGTAAGTTTTTGTCAATCTTTTACGTTTAACCGTTATGGAAAATTCTGCAACACTCATCCAGAATAAATATCTCTTCACAGGCTATTCCCGGAAATTTCAAAATGTAATTACATACCAACTGTTACAGCGTTTTTGAGAAAAGTATATTTAACGGGCTTTTCGTTTTTAGCTATGTTGGCCACATACATATACAGACACATACGGAACTTTTTCAAAAAATACTATTTTCGGACTCAGGGGACCACAAAACATATATTTCCGGTGAAATCTCGACATCGCATATTTGGGTGGAATAAAATACATTCTCTACTACCATGTACATTGATTGTAAATACGTGCTAGAGAAAGTAAAACATTTTTACAGAATTGCACTTTAAGTGTTTTGCTTAGTATATAAGTCATTTGTATGTATAATTAAATGCTTATTGGAATTTTTTCTTTAATTTAAAGTGCTAACCTTGTTGGATCAAGAGTTATATTTTGAATATATATATATATATGTGTGTGTGTTATTTTAGTTTATCAAATAGGATTACAGAATTTACATAGTAGGTAGGGAAGGTACAATTGGATACCGAGATTTCATAGGAAGTATATGTTTTGAGGATACGTGATTATAAAAAAGCACTTTCAGATAAATGTTCTTTGTTCTTTTTATGCCTTTAAACAGTATAACACAAAAACCAAAAGTTGGTAAGAATAAAACTTGGTATTTAAGTTTAATATCTTTCAAGGATAAAACACGAATATTTTCAGGAAATTCATCCATCTGAAACAAGGAAAATTTTTCGAAATTTTCGATTTTCTCATAAACGGCTGTTATGACATCGAATAAAATACCATATATTAGACATATTTACATTAATAATAAAATGAATGTCTTCAATTTTCTGAGAATAACCTCTGATGCCCTCTTCATACTGGATAACTTTTTGCAAAGCCGGTAAGTGTAAGAAATGGGCGAAATCGTATTACACAAAAATGAAGATATGTTTAAAATAAAAACATTTATATATGTACATTTTTGTGAAGAGTTTACAAGATACTTCTTGTTATTGGTTTCGAGTTTTCCAACACCTGTTCTCAAATGAAAAGTCAATCAATGTTTACTTTCTCCATACGCACTATATAAATAGTGTATAGAGAAAGTATTGCACTCCACCCAAAAATTCAATACCGAGATTTCACCGGAAATATATGTTTAAGGGTCCCCAATATCCAAAGAAAGCATTTTCACAAAAAATGTGTGTGTGTGTCCGTGTGTCCTTGAACACGATAACTCAAAAATGACAAGTCGGTAAAATACCAAACTTGGTATTTAAATTTAGTATCTTCCAGGGATGCGACACGAAGATTTTGAGAAAAATCCCCCCCACCCCCAACTACCCTTTACATGGAACTTTTTTCGAAAATTTTGATTTTCTCAAAAATAGCTCTAACAACTTTGATTCAAATTTCGTATATTAAACATATTTACCTGACAAATAAAATGTATATCCTGAATTTTCTAGGTATAGCCTCTGAAGAGTAGTTTATTCTGGATGAAATTTACGGAATTTTGAATAACTGCTAAACCGTAAGAGATGGACAAAAACTTACTGCACAAAACATGTAGAGCACATTAAAGCACACAATTTATGTTATATACATTTTTTTCGTGGAGTTGGTCGTTTTTGTGACATTCCTTATTTTTGGTTTCTGCTATGAAAAACGTATACTTTTCTAATACAGGAACTTGTCAACTCCTATCCATATAAACAAAGGAACTTCATTGACATAGCAACCAGCTTTTGACTATCACTTTAATCTACGGTTGTCCCTTATTTCGCTTCTACTTACAAGGAAGCGAGTAATTAGACTATTTCTGCTATTTTTTCTGATTAGCATAAAGTAAATAGAAGTATAAGCTTTTTAAGAATTATTTGTTGCAGGGATATGGAGAAAGTCAAGTGAATGGTACACATCAGATTTTTATCCTTGTCATGGAAAAAGAAGGGAATTTTAATTGTATCACCTAGTGACTTTTTAAAGGTTTAACTCTCGGTTTAGCCTAGTGTATTCCCTTATTTCGCTTGAACTTTGAAGAAACTAAATAAAACAATTTCTACTAAGTTTTACCTCCATTAGCATGAAGATAAGCTTTTGTAAGAATATGTTGCTACGGAATAAGTAGAGAATGGAGCATCAGATTTTTTAATGTACTGAATTTGCCATTTTGATCGTGAATTGTGGGCCAATTCTAACTAAAGGAACTCATTTAGACACAATAAAAGAACCAACTTCTACACACCTAAGACTAGAGAGTTAAGCTTTAGCCCATTTTTAGGGGAGGTTGCAAATTGTTACTACCGCTAAATATGCAGCTTCTGTGTGACAAACTATGTGATTTCTTTATTGGTAAATATTCGGGTTTGTTTTTTTCCGCGTTGGTTTTTAAATCATTTTTCTGGAAAGGGCATTTTCTGGTATAAATGATCATTGTTCCTAAAAACTACCGAAAATAGTTCATTTACATTTTGTTAATAAAAGGAACCTTTATATTCTGTAGAGGACCTACTTGGTACTACATAGATGTTTGGTTATTAATGATACTTTTTATTAGACAAATAATATAATTAAGACTTTAATCCTACCTGTTATTTAAATAACACTTTTGCATTTTCTAAATTCACTGTTCTAATAAAATTGAGCCATGTGATGCAGTTTTAAAACTATTTACATAGAAAATACGATATTAACAGAAAATGAGTTTAAAATTAGATATGTCATATTATATTTCCCTGTGTTAGTCCTAATTCCAGTTTACTGTTGGTACTCTTTATAGTTCTTCATTTTTCAAAATGTCATAGTTTTTTTCTCACAATGGGAGAATTACTTCGAAAAACGAACATGAACTTTTTCTTTGCTGTACTTTTGAGAGATGGTATAACAATTGTTAAACAAATTGGTAACAATCACGTTGTGTGGAGTATTTTAAATGTGAAAACCTGTTGGAAAAAGTTTGCAAGAAATAGTTTTAAAGTTGGGAGTGCCTATTAATAGGTATGCGCCTCCTCATTTAAAACATCAGCTAATTGATATATAAAGAGCACCAAGCGGAAAAACAAAATGTTTTCTTAAACGTTTGAACTCATTTTATTATGAAAAGTTTATTTTTTATTTTTTTTAATTTTTTATTACATTTCACAGATACATCACCTTAAATCGTTTGTAAGATTATGGTGGATAGTAATTTAATGGATTTAGCAGTGGAGATAGGGTTTTTATTCTCTACTTTAGCTACGAAACTCCTTCACCTGCATGTTTTATAAATGCAATGATGTCTATGAAATAAATTTATTTCATATTTAACACGGATATGCGAAATAAATCTCAACTGTCGCTACGATATGCACACGTTGGATAGATTAAGGTTCCAAGAAGGCCATTTAAAATAAATGGAAGCACTGTGGGAACATTTTAGTCGATAAATACATTCCTAAGAAATTGCCGATAAGATAAGGAGATATAAATTAAGAAACGGCTCGCTTACATAATAGATGTAAACAACAAAGCAAATGATCACATTACGAGAAAGGATACAATTTTTCAGCAGAGCTAAAGACCTTTCCTCATGCACACTATTGCAGAAACACCTGTGCCCAAGGCAAATTTCGAACTCACGACCTTTTCGTATCATCCAATAGGTTCGCTGTTTTATTATGGTTTTAATTAATTACTATTTCATCCGTGACGTCACGTACCAAAGTGGTGCTCCACCTCTGTGTTTAATAAATGGTCGCTAAAGGCGGTACATACGTTAGGATGCGATTACTTTGTGATTTTATATCGTTATTTAATACTGTCCTTCAGCCAGGTGTAGGGGATCCTTTATGTTGTGTTTTAAAGTACGCCACACTTCCTTTTCGTTCACTCGTGGAGGTGGAATTCGTAAAAAACTGTTTGTATTTTACATTTGTTATGTAGCACAAAATCACTTTTCTGTACTTGACTAAAATTTTCCCAAAATTATTTAACAACTTTAATGATTGGTTGCATTTTCAGATTTAAAAATTGACTTAATATTTCAGAAATAGTTCCACTCTAGTCATTTGAAACGACCAATCTCATTCATTCATCCTTTTTGTTTTAATAAAAAATACAGTTCCGGAGTCTGTCCTGGACCCCGGCGCTGTATTCCTTTTTCTTATTCCTCTGTTTTTACCTTTTTCCCTAAAATTTCTTCGTTTTCTGTTTAATGACAAATACACTTACACGTACTCATTCACAAACACCCAGGTCCAAGGCGGGACTCAAACCCACGATCCCCAGCGCCACGAAGTACCCAAAATGAAACATTTTAGCGAGAGCGGCCATAGGAACCGGCTAAAATAAATTATCATGCTGAGCACGGTGATTCCCATTGTAATTAAGCATTATCATTGCTGTAAAATAAATTATTATGTTGAGCATGATGGTTCCAATGATAAGTAAGCCTTATAGTTGCTGTAAAATAAAGTATCATGTTGATAATGATGGTTCCAATAGTAAGCATGCAACATTTATCGTTGTTGATGATGACAATCAAGCGTGGATAATCGATCGCCAGTTTGCCAGCAACTATAATGTTGCTTACTTACTATTGGATTCATCATGCTCAACATGATAACTTATTTTATTTTTGAGTAGGTATTTTTTGTTATCTACTGTCATCGCAAAAATAGTGTGCCATACACATGCATTAAACACTGGAGATTCTCGGAACCAGACTTCGCCTCGTGTTTTCAAACCTTCTTCGTTCTCCAATGACACGCTTAACACATTTGTATTGTAATATGCTATTACAATTAGGTATAATAAACATTGAAACAAAAAAACAAAATAGTGTTTGATTCAAAAAAACAAAATAGTGTCTGAAATATTTAACTAAGTTACGAGCGGAAAACAAATCAAGTGAATGGTAATGAATTTGGAAAGCAAATACCAACACAACATACCAAAAATATTTTAGACCGCTAATGAGTAAAGTAATCCAAGAAGATAGAATTCATTGCAATGTGAAGCGCCACATTTCAGCTTCTATTCACCAAGTAAATTTTTATATGCATACTATTATAATTATTATCATTAATGGGTAAAGTTTGATTTATCGTTTATTGTAAATGTTTAGATTACCTTATTTTATAGTTTGACTATCTCATTTGTTTCGTAAAATTGTCCTAATAAATGCAACTCATACTTTTCAAATGCCTTAACTAAAATCTCGCGATAATTGCTTGTTCATAATTTGAAGATCTCTGGTGAAATTACACATGGTATCACTGTTTGATTTTTAAGTCAGATATTTTACTATATGATGTTCCAAATCGACTTGATGGAGTAAGAGTACACGGTCGTAGTCAGTCACACAACCTGGAGCAGAACTAGAGGGAGTGATAGCGTATACCACACTGGTGAAGTGTTAGAACACAATACTTGCCTCTGCCTCTTCATTTACAACTTGATTCAAACGTTAGGATAGCTTGCCCTCAATGCTGAGCTGTATTTCATGTTGCCGGTAGACTTCGTTACTCCTTTTGCGTGCATTCAATCTTTATTATACTCGTACTTAATACCGAGCTCCTTCATTGCATTTTGAATGGAGCTTTTGAAACACGTTGCTATTGCTCATTTTTGCACGAATTAATAGATTGACGTTATTGATAAATTCAATTAGTTGTCTATAATTAACTATATCTAGTTGTTCTGAGCCGTAAACAGGTAGCTCTAATAGTCTATTTTAAGCTATTGTGTTCAAATATTTATTTATAAAATTAATGTAATTTGATTGTTGGGTTATTTTCTTTATACACTTATTTATTGTTCATTGGATTATTCTTTTTGACGCTTATTTTGTAAGCATATTTAACCCTTCCACCAAGTAATATTCACTTGCAGTGCAATACATACACACAAGCTTACATACAGTGGAATTTTGATTAGCCAAAGTCATATTTTAGAAACTGGCATAGTTATTATAATTTAAATGTTATTTAATCGTTAAATCGTTGGAAATTAATTCATACATGATTGTAATTGCTTTACAAGCATAAATCTGATATAACAACAATAATCAGATAATTTATTAATTAATTTAAATTTTTTATGATACATTCTCATAACCTTCTCACAAAAATTCGGACAAAATTTTTTCTTAATAAAGATTAATCTTTTATCTTCATCAGATATACATTAGCAGAATTGTTCGTATTTCTTATGAGTAGAAGGGAAATAAGGGAATTCACTAGGTAAAGCGATAGTAAGATATTCTATATGAAAAAATGAAATTCGATTCTCTTTGCTTACTAGGGGTAAACATAAGAAAGACGAAAAAAATAATAACTCCACGTTTGAGAAAAGTTGAATTAGCTTAAAACTGATTCTAATAACACGGAATATCTCGGAAACGATTAACTATACAAAGCTGTGTATGAAATAACGTTTTAACTAGATCTACAGTTTTTGTATGGTAAGTTTTTGCCTATCTCTTACGGTTTAACAGTTATACAAACTTCATCCAAATTGAAGAGGTCTTCAAAGGTTATTTCCAGAAAATTCAAGATATACATTTAGTTAATTATATAAATACATTAAGTATATGGTATTTTAATGAAAATTATTAGAACCATTTTTGATGATGATGATGAACCATTTGATGAAATCAAATTTAGAAGAAAATGTGGTAAGGGCTGGGGGAATTTTCGTGACAATCTTCGTGTCGCATCCTTTTATTTAACCAACTTTTCGTTTTTTAGTTATGCTGTGCACAGACACACACACGCACACAAGCGCGTGGGCCTTTTTCTAAAAATGATTTTTTTCAGAGTACCCTAAAACATATATTTATAATAAAATCTCAGAATCGAAATTTTGGGTGAAATACAGTAAATTCTCTATCTACTATGTACGTGCTATAGAAAGTAATATAATATTGCTCCGTGCTCTTGTTTGAAAAATCTGAAAAAAGAGAGGAACCTTTTTTAAAGCAGGTGTTAAAAACTGTCTTAACTCTTCGAGTTTTCAGATTTTACAAAATACATAGAGAATGAAGAGGACTTTATGGTACACAATATGACAAGGATAACAACATCAGTCTGACTACGCACTCAACACGAAAAAGTAAAAACTAGCCTGGGACATGAAGCCATTGGTAATAAATCTAAAGATACTTGCCTAGTTCCCTGAAGATAACCACCCCTCCAATCAGTTCCAACATCTTCTGTCCAACCATTAAATAGGAACTACTTTTCGCCTAGAACACGAGTAAAAGAAGAATAACATTTGAATAGTGAAATATATTTTGAAAGGTTATTCTTATTAAAACATGCTAGCAATATAAATAGTTTGACAACTGCGTTCTGTCAGGAATTTAGATGTCAGAATAAAGCTGTCAGATTTAAACAAAAAGTTTTATTAACATGAAGATAATAAAGATTTCTTAAAGGTAGTGTTTAGATGTTATACAAATCTAATGCGTTCCATTCACATGGTTTTATATACCTATTCTATAATAAACTGTTTTTACAAAAACTTATTATTCTATTTCATAATACTCAAGATTAACATTAGCAGAAATTATTTTACTTATTAGTTCCTTACATGTAGAAGGGAATTAAGGGAATCAATAGGCTAAAGCGATAGTCAAATCATGCTGCTTCCTATTGTGACTGAATTCATTTCACTTTGCATGGCTAGGAGTAAATCATTAGAAACAGGAATGACAAATTTCCGTTTGAGAAAAGTTTCTGTACTTTGTCTCTCAGAAGTCATTCAGAATGAAAAGTTTCTAATAGGCTATTCTCAGAAAATCCAATATTTACGTTTTATTTACCATAGAAACATTTCAATATACAGCTTTTTAATCAAATCGTTAGAGTCAATTTTGAGAAAGCGAAATTGTAAATGTTTTTTTCTATGTGTAAAAGTATTTTAAGTTGAAGATTTTCTTAAAAATATTTGTGTCACATTCTTGAAAGATGCTGAACTTAATTATCATGTTTGGTATTTAAACAACTTTCGTTTTTGGAGTTATGGTGTTCACTCACACGTACACACACGGACCTTTTTCGAAATATGCCTTTTAGGATACAGAGGAACCAATAACCTGTATTTTCCAGTGAAATCTGAGTATCAAAATTTTAGGTGGAATAGAATAGCACATTTATCTATGTCCTATAGTGGAGTAGAGAAAGTAAAACTGAAGGAGTAAGTAGTGTCGATATAAATATATAATAGAATATATTTTATAAATACTAATAATGTGTTTAGTGTAACTTTAGAGCGGTGTTTGTTAGATAAATATTTCTGTAAGTGTTATTTTCCATTAATTAAAAGTTAGTTCGTCTGTTTATGCTGATAACTTAAAATATTTCAATTCTCGGTTTCTTTTGAGCTTTCAAGCGTTTATATTATACAACTGTGAAGGTGTAGCAAACAATTTAGTTGGGGTGATGACTGCGTAATGTGAATTTAATTGCCATCCTGTAACCAAGAATGTCTCAGATGATAGAGATACTCCCTTGTTGCATGGAGCTACCGGCCACTGTCCCGCTGCGCTAATCTATGTCCTTCATCGGCAATGTGTGTTCAATAAGAAGCATCATGACAACGCCACCGGGCCAGCTTGTAAATACAAATCGCTGCCATGGAAAACACTTCAGTCTCAGGAGCAATAACCAATAAACAAACGGCAAACGGTAGCCGTAACAAGCAATTTACACTCGATATTCAGACTGCGTGGTTGTAACGACTCCTGGAGGGTCCGCCCGGTTCTCTCAAACCAATGGATTGATCTGCTTTTGTTTCTAACTCAAGCGTATTGCGAGGATTCCGGGCTCAGCAATCACAGCCGAAAGTTTTTTGGTGTACATATAATACAATCTAAATTATTTTAGAGAACTTTTTTTAAAAGTATGATATGTATCACCTATTGTTTACCATTTCATACATTCATTTGTACAGTATTCATATATAAAACTTGTTCCTCTTTAGGAACTTTAATATGTGTAGAATGCGGTAACAATAATCAGCTGGGTAGGTAGAGTAGGAATGAAAAATTCAGTGCCATAGCCACGGACCTTCCGGTCTCTAGCTGGTTGCTCTACCATTGGGCTACCATGGCAACATACTGGCATGGCATTAAACTTCTCAATTGACTCGCTTGTTTCCCGGTAAACCACAAGGTTATTTTGAGGTGACATACCGCAATGGCGACTTACAATGTTGCAAGTACCAGGAATCCTAAAATAGCCAACTATTATGGTCAATCAGTACTGATTTAATTGTTTTTTCATAAAAGCCGTGTATAGGGTAGGAGTTGGATAGATAGCTCAGTGGTAGAACAACTGACTAGAGAAGAAGAAATCCGTGGTTCGAATCCCGGCTATGGCATAGACTTTTTCAGTCTGACTCTAACCTATCCAACTACTGTCCTGCACACGGCTTGTGTGAAAAAACAATTAAATCAATAAATAATTAGCTGGTTTGTACTTTATCTAACTTTATCTAACTGTTTATCTAAACAGGATGGATCATTTAAACTCTGTGCTCTCTTCGCACAGAATTTTCCTTGTTATTTACCTAAGGTTACAAAGTGCTTTATTTCAATGGCATTCAGCTTTTTATGATACGTTAGAAAACAACATAAAAAGATAGATTCCCATTTTAAAAAAATATCTGATGTCTTCCATTAGCATGCTTTTCACTAAATCTGTATTACAAATTATTGTTGAGAAACATATTCTTCTATGTATTTCATACTAATCGAGATAATCATTAGCATAAATTTTCTTATTGCTTGCTTCATTTTAAAAAGAAAGAAAATAAGGGAGCATCAGCTTTACAAAACAAAAAAATCATTTCATTTAGAAGTTATTTTTGTTTTTTGAGTTTGTAGTTTTAATTTCACGTTCTGTAACTAATGGGTTATCGAACGATGCATTCCATCGGTGAAATAATGGTCAAATGAATTAGAGTTGCTTGACATTCATCTTCTCAGAATAAAAGGATAAATCGGAACTCAATCTAACCGAGATTCGTACTCGGGACCTCTTAAATGCGATTAAGAAACACGTTACCCCCACACTACAGAGGCGGGTTAGGTGTAATCTTGTACAGTGGTAAATGTTAAGAGATAGCCGAGTGTTTCTACATATAAAAATGTAGATTTTTTTATAAAAATATTACAAATTTTGTGAGGTAAGTCAGTTCCAAGATATCAGATATTAATGCTTCGAATTTTTAATACTATACCATCCTGTTTAAGAAGTATAATTTCTATTTTGTCTCGCGTTTGCATGGAAAAGGAATGGCATTTTATGACCGGTTCTCATTTTTCTATAGGTACTCCCTTTGTATCGTTAATAAAATATCTAATATACCTGTTTATCAAAATTTAAATGAAGTAGTTGAAAAAATAGACTTTCAGATAATAGTTTGCATACCAAATAATAAAAAAGAAAGAGAAAGTAATAAGAATATAACACACACCTTTTCTCGTAATTATGAGTTACACAATCCTTCATTCCCCAGAAAAAATAACTGCTAAAATTCAAATACCTCATAGAGCATGCGCGATTAGGCTTCACGTGCCTAATAATTACAGTACCACTTCCATAGGATTCCCAAATGGTTTGAATTAGATTGAATATATATTTCTTTTTGATGGCGTAAACTTTTGTCTTGAATTTGTGCTTTTAGATGTATTATATTGTTAACCAGAATTATTTTGTATTTGCTTAAGCAATTTTTATGTACATTTCTGATAAGTTAAGCTTTCTAGATATTGACAATGCATCACACGCTGATTTGTCAATTTATTTTTACTAAATAAATTATATTACATAAATTGAACAAACCAATTTATAAATTATTACATCAATAGTATTAAATGCATTGTGAAAATAACGGATTTTTAAGGCAAAGGGATTATTTTTAAATCCTTATTTTACATCATTTTATTTTACTTTATATTTTATGTAGGGAATTTCGAAACGTATACTTCCGATTACATTGTATTTCTTAGATAGCAGTATACAAAGTAAGGAACGATACATGAATATTGTAAATTGTACATGAGTATTGTAAATATTCAGATCGTTCTTGAGAACGTTTAGACTAGGGTTGGGAAACAATAAAAATCATTAATATTTTCGATCTTATCCTATTCACGTTTTAAGGATGCTGAACATAAATTTAACATAATATTTTATTAAAATTACTTTTCAGCATTGCTCTATCGATGATCATGGATTAAATTTAAATTTTCCACAATGTTAATGCTAAATGCTTCAATTTTGTATACACAGAAGAGGAATAAGAATATATTCTTCTGCGAAAGCCATTTATGTAGGCTATAGTTTTGGAGTTATTAATATTTTTGGTTTAAAATGTTCGTTTTTCAAAACGTAATTTTTTTGTGGTCGATCTATGTGGTGCAGTGGTTAGCACGCTAGCCACTAATAACCAAGGTAATGTAAAAGAGTTTGGTACTGTAAAAGTATTCTTTAGTTATCTTTAGCATGACTTCCTATAGAATGATAAAGTCGCTGGCCCCGTGAAACGTTCATTTGCACGTAAAAGAATCCTATTCCTTGAAAGAGAAGGTCCCTGTCAGAATTATCATGTCCGTGATCACTGATTTAGTTCTATAGTGCCATCTATGGGCGTGAACAGATCTCTCGACACCATGTGCACATAGTGTTGAAATTGCGAAATAGAAATTTCCCCTGATCTAGGAAACATCGTCAAGCTGGTATATTTAGGACAGACAGTCAGACAGACGGGCAGACTACATTTTCTCGTTTAGGATTTTGGGAAAAATGATAAATGCAATTTTACAATACCAAAAGAAGCATACAGGAAAGCTTCCAGCATTTAATTTTCAATTTATTCGTTACAAAGGGAAAAAAACGCTTATATTCACTGTAAAAACAACATTTACAAAACTGCTTTTGTTTCTGCTCATTTCATTTTTTATTTACAAAAAGAGCAATAATAAAAAGCCCATGTTTAGTTTTATTTAGAACAGTTTTAGGCAGATGTATTAAAGCTTCTTACTAAACGAGAAGCCCGAATTTGAGCGACCCCAGGTTGCCTGTACTTCATTAAGCGTGCCTCACTTTGGTGCTTCGTGGCGCACGGGATCATGGGTTGGAGTCCCACCTTGGGCATGGATATTTCTGTGTTTGTAAATGTGAATGTATCTGTGTATGTATATGTAAAAGGAAAACGTTAAAAAATTAATAGGTCAACTAAGGAAATGTAGGAAACTAGAAAAAATAGAGGAAAAAGAAAAATAGCGCCGGAGTCCTGACAAGTCTCCGGAACTGTATTTTACTGTAAAAAAAAACAAACAATAATGGCATCTCAACCTCCAGTAGGGGTGGGGGACGCAGCGGTCGGGTGGAGATTTTTACCCTATTTAGGGATATTGCACTGCGGGGTTTATTTTTAATCTATAGATGTAGCTTTCAAGCATATAATTCCTGGATCGTTTTAAAAGTTGCTGATAGAAAAATAATTTAAAATATGCGGGTATTTAAATAACGAATACCTCTAAATATGATTTAAGTATGGTAATTTTTAGTCGTTACACAACTTTGACATTTCTCATACCTATATGTAATTTAATGTACCTATATAGAATTTATCAATGAAAAACAACTATAAGCCATATTTTGGCTGAAAATGGCTGCTTCACCTTAAGGCGCAAGAGTCGCTATAACTTTGAAAATGCATGAAATTTAAAAAATATGTTCAGAGGGATAGCGTGGAGTCAGTGACGATAAATCGAGATCTCTGGTTGATTCTCAGCCATTACATTTGAATAATATTTCCGAATTAAAACTGTTCGCTTGTAACAGATTACTAACGATTTTAGATTACGACAGGAGTGAATACTGTGTGAACTAGCGAATGCAAGGTTCATAATTAATATCATAACGATTATTACTTCCACGATACCTTTATGCATTCTTAGAGCAATATATTGGGAATAACATTAGTAGGTAATAAAGGTAAAAAAAATCCCTTATTGTGGCACTAAGAATTAACAAAGTTCGTTTCCAAGTTAATATTTATTTGTCTTACTAATAAATGCAGTAGTAACAAAAAAAAAACTAAATCAAAACCTCTTTAAGAGGGTGATGGGTGAAATACGATTGTTTTTTCGTAGAAAAATACTACATACATTAAAGCTCGCGCACATATGTATAATGTTTTATGTTATTTACAAATTGTTTTAACTAAATCATATTTAAAGGTGCTATTAAAATAGCTTTTAATATGGGCAGATATTTAAAAATCATTTTTCAGACTTTAATTTTTACCACAAATTTGGACCTTTGAAACTGAATGCAATCCACAAAATACATGCTAGAAAGTTGAAAATGTTACTCCATCTACACGAAGCTGGTTTCAATAAAGCTATGCATAGATTTTTTTAAAGCACTAGTAAAATGAGTGCCCAAACAATAGGTACAATTTTAGAATTTTTTTTACTGTGCAGACAATAGTTTTAATTTATCTACATATACTCTGTACATAGTGTATAGAAATTATATTTTATTTCACTCAAAAATTCGATATCAAGATTTCACCAGAAATATAGATATGTCTTGAGACTCCCTGAATCCAAAAAGAGCACTTTCAAAAAATGCCCGTGTGTGTGTGTCTGTCAGTGAGTGTGTGTTTGTAGGTCTGTGGAGAGCATAGATTAAAAATGAGAAATCCGTTAAACCCCAAACTTGGTATTTAAGTTCAGTCATCTTCCAAGGTGCGACAGGAAGATTTTCAAGATAATACCGCCACCCCAAACTACCCTTAACAAGGAAAAATTTTCGAAAATTCTGAACGATTTTGATTAAAAATATCGTATATTAAATATATTTTTATGACAAATGAAATGTATATCTTGAATTTTCTGGAATATTCTCTGTAGTAATTTTTATTCTGGATGAATTTTTTTAAATGTTACATAACTTGTAGACGATAAGATTTAGACAAACACTTATTACACAAAAAATACAAACTCCTGAAAACGCACAATTTATGTCATATAGATGTCATTTTCCGGATCTTCCTTGTTATTGGTTTCATTTTTAAAATAATTCCGATTTTTCTCATACGGAACTTGTCAACTCCTAGTCACGAAAAGAAACGGATTTCAATCCCATAGCCACCACATTTTAAAACATTTGACTGTCGGTTTATCCTACTGTATTCCCTTATTTCCCTTCTACTTACAAGGAAGCAAGTAATAGTACAATTGCTGCTAATTTTATCTCGATTAGCATGAAAAAAAAAAAGAATAAGCTTTTTTAACAATAAGTTTAACGGAGATGTAGAGAAAGTCATGTGAATGGAATACAATTTTTCCTTTTAAATACATTTATTGAAAATCCCTTTTTGAAGCTTTTCTGTATGCTGCTATGGTATTTTTAAAAAGTCAGTAATTCTGCTGAAAAATCTGAAAAAAGAATTTGAAAACAAAATTAACAAAAACAGTTAATGAAAATTACTTAACTTAGAGAAATTAAATTCCAAGAAATGTTTTTCCTTACACTCCTTATGCGTATACAAAATATTTATTAAAATTGTGGAAGACCTAAATTTCATCCATCCAAAGCCGCTATTATGAAGCTTCGAATTCATTAAGCTGACAACGTCATTGTTTCTACTCAACATTTGAGGCATGTTGTCATTTACGTCGCATTTTCGACATTAGTTTATCATCCATTAATACAGATTCTTATGAAGTACTACACTTTTCATCACTAACACACAACTTTGAGTTCAAGATACTAAAAAGGAAATTCTGGTGTGTTCCATCCATATGGCTTTTTCTACCCTATAAAAGATACTATATTTATCTACATTATGCTAATCCAGATAAACATTAACAAAATTGTCTTAATAACTTTATTCCTTGTAAGCAGAAGGCAAATAAGGGAATACATAAGGCTAAAGCGATAGTCAAAGCATTTAAAAGTTATCGCTATGTGAAACAACGTTCCGTTTGAGAAAAGTTTAAAATTTAAGCCAATAACCGAGAATATCGAGGAAACGCTTAACTCCACAATAAATGTATAGGTATAATATAAATTGCGTACTTTAATGAGATCAATATTTGTTGTGTAATACATTTTTTCTCTGTCTTGCGGTTTACTAGTTACACAAAGTCATCTAGAATGCAGAGGTCTTCAGAGGCTATTTCTAGAGAATTCAAGATACACACTTCGTTGGTCTTAAACATTATTTAATCAAAATCCTCAAAGTTTTGAGGAAATAAACTTTGTCGGAAAATATTCCATATAGGGAAAGTTATCGGTGGGAGATTTTCTTTAAAATCTTCGTGTTGCCTCCTTGGAAGATACTGGTATTTAATGGACTTTTCGTTTTTGAGCTATGCTGCCCACAGACACACACGCGCTTATTCATACAGATACATGTGAATATTTTATACATGTATTCTCGGTGCTATCTCGACAAAGAATTTTACTATGTACGTTGTACATACGAGCTAGAACAAGTAAAAGGAAGCCGTTGAAATGGATTAGGACTTTTATGGACTACGAATACGATTACATTACAGAGTAAGACACTTAAAATCTTACTCTTCTCTTACATACTAATATAAGTTGTTTTGCTAAACACCATAGGACATTTTTAAGTTCTAAAAGTAGTGGTTTGAACCTATTTTTCAGTCGTTATCGAAGACTAGTTCCTCTGGTATGACCCTGAATTTAGAAGTGACTTCTGTACGCTCGTAGCATTGGGTTGTTAATAGAAATATAAACGGAAAAAAAATTATTTAACTTTAGTAGAAGATAAAAGATCACCTTTCCTGTACCGCATCATATATAATTTTCACCTAACGCTAAACCAAATAAAGATTCCACTTTGTCTTGTTTTGTTCATCTACAAGTCTTGAATATCAAATATGTCTATTCTTTCTTTACACAAAAATATTGACACATTTTTAATGCACAAGAATATATTAATAACTGCACGATTACGGTACGAGTAAATACGAATAAATACGGGCCAAAACCAAAAAACCGGGTAATTGATGATGCCCATTCTATACATTATCTAAACTGTTCTCCTTGCGTTTTTAATATTAACAAAATATGCAGGTAAAACTCAAAACTACTTTAAAATGCTGCTGCGATATAACTTTTGCAAGCTCTTGATAGGATCGAGGAAAGGTTGATTTTTTTAATGTCCGAGATTCCTTTATACAGTTTCGAAATGTGCATGGCATATTCGGTTTGCACAATGAGTATTTATATCAATTCAATTATATTAATTGAGATATTAGCTGAAATATTTATATATATTGTTGTAGATAGATATTACGTTTTAAAAACAAATTGGCCTGTAGGTATGTGTTCCAATGGGGACAGAATTTAAGTTCCAGAAATTAGTTATATTGTACAAAACATATATCAAAATAAACGTACTTTATTATTTTACTTATCGCAATAGTGCTTTTGATCGTTCATTCTGCATTGAGATTCCTTTAGCTTTCATAGCAACTACGTTACATGTGAGAGTGCCAACTTGCAATCCATAACAACAATCTTGGTTAGTGCCACAAGTTGCGTATTTCCTATCAGTTAATACCCTTCCTCGCTGGCATAACGGCCTGATCACACATCCTGTATGCGAGATTGCAGATTCAAGTTCAGTTTTAGACTAAGGCTCTTTCTTGAGTCTTTCCTATTGGTTACGGAGACAATATGGCTATGTGACAGGTGAAAGACAGGTTTCGAGATTTCGTCGAGGTGAGGTTAGGTTAAGTTAGGTATGTAAATGAACTAGATAGAAATAAGGTGGTAAAAATGGACTTTCTGAAAATCGGTTCTGCCTTCCAATGCGAAAAGCGCAGTCTTTCGTTCGTTCTGTCTGCTTGTGTATGGGCAGCCATGTTGTTCAATCGACCAATGGCAGAGTCAACTGAACCTGAACTAGAATCTGCAATGTCGCATCTGTATATGCATGGTTGACTTCAACAGCCAATTCCTCTATAGCATTGACCTGCAGGTTCTTGGGGGTGTAAGTTCTACAAAGAGGAGGGTAATTCAAAAAAGAAGAAGAGCATTACTATAAAATGAAATATTTAAAATGTGTTTACAGATTTAGTACTATGCGTGTATCTTTTCTTAGGCGCTGGTTTTTTCACGGTGAAGCAGGACAGTGGGAAAGAGGAGAGCCCACCATCCTGTCTTTCCGCAGTTTTGTCAAAGAAAGTTTCTTCCTTTGAGACCCGCAGGGTAAAAGGGAATAAGCCATTTTCATCCATTTTACAGGAGAGCCAAAGGAACTAAACTTAATATCCTAACGGGTTACAAAGAAATACATGAATCATCTCAAACAGTTAATTTTCAATATCTGGTATACTGTTTTCAGTTATTCCCTTTAACCCAGATATGCACATTGAAAATTACTTTATTTTATTGAAAGGGGGAAAATTGATATAAATGACTTATTCCCTTTTACCCTGAGACCATCCGTAACCTCGCACATGCTTGAAACCCGGGACCTACAAATAAATGAAACTTGAGCATTGAAACCATACTATATGTCAGAGTATATAGGTACAGGTATCAAGGTGGTCGCCTGCGCTTCCTCCGAAATTTCGGGAGCCGAGCGCACAAGAAAAGGTGTGCAATAGTTACCACGCTTCCATTGAGAAACGAGCCCAATTCCATCTCAATACGATCCTTGTTTCATATGTTAAATTCAATACGAATTAAGATCGTTTTGAATACGCAAGCTTCGAGGATAAATGTATTCATCCGTTTATGTTGGCCAACTCGGAATTGCGTTGGAGAACGTGTTAAACATATATGTGTTATTTGTACATTTTAAGAAGCTTTAGAAGTTAAATAATTAAATTTTAAAATGCCCTACAAACTATAGAAATCATAAACTTGGTTCCGCTATAATCTGTCACAGAAAATCTTGTGTTTTCCATTCACACGACTTTCTCTGCAACTCTGTAAGAAATTACGGTTAAAAAGATTATGCTTCTATTTAATTCCTGCTAATCGATAAATAATAGCAGAAATGATTTCTAGTAAGTAGAAGGTAAATAAGGGCATACACTAGGCTAGAACAATAGTCAAATCTTCTAAAAGTCGGATGTCATGCGGATGAAATCCCATTTCTTTGCATTGTCAGGTGTTGACAAATTCCCGTATGTGAAAAAATTTAGGTATTTTAAAACTGAAACTCATAGCAAGTAATATCTCAAAAATGGTAAACTCCACGAAAAAAAAATGTATACGACAACTTGTGTGTTTTAACGAGTTTTACATTTTTTGAATATCTATTAAGTTTTTGTCTATCTCTTACACTATTCCAGCAAAATTCATCCAAATAAAGAGGCTTCAGAGGCTATTCCCAAGATATACATTTTATTTGGTATATAAATATTTTTATTCAAAATACAATTTTTGAGAAAATCAATATTTTCTAAATTTTTCCATGTAAAGGGTAGTTTGGGGTGGGTATCGCATCCTTGAAAGATGCGAAATTTAAATACCAAGTTTGGTATTTTACGGGCTCTTCGTTTTTGCGTTATCGTGTTCACAAACACACACGGACCTTTTCTAAAATTGTAGTTTTTGGATAAAGGTTACCCTAAAATGTATGTTTCCGGTGAAATCCCAGTATCGAATTTTTGGATGGAGTGCCATACCTTCTCTACACACTATATGCATTGTACGCCTAGAGAAAGAAAAGAGCATTAACATAATACTGATGTGTGAAGCGAGTATAGCAGAAAAAGTTTCACTACCGTAAACAAAACTATATGAATAGGGATATATTTCCATGCAACATATTTCGATCCGATCTCGTTCCGATTCCACTTTCTAAGAGGATCGGATCCAAGATTCAATACGATTTCAATCCGCGTTTTCATGCAGTAGTCGCCCTCCGTGGTGTAATGGTTACCATGCCAACTTCATATATGCAAGTTCGTGGGTTCAAATCCGGCGGAAAACAATGGCTTTTTCTCGGGCGTAATAATCTTTAGCATGGCTTCCTTCGGAAGGGCAGTAAAGCCGTTGATCCCATGTCATATATGTATGTCACGCAAAAGAACCTCAAGCCTGATAAAAGAGGCCTCTGAGCAATATTATGCACTTTCACTTCCCGTATAGAATGGGACGCTGAAAACCACAACATAAATAAATAAAACTCTTTTTAATTTAATTTTTCATGCAGTATTCAATACGTTAAGTGTATTTAAATCGATTTAATTTCCCATGGAAACGTGGTAAGTGTTACGTTGAGAATTTATATATTCCATAAGAGATTTACGAAGTGACGAGTAGGTAAGTCAGTATAGGCGGATGACAGCCGCAGTGAGCCTTATACCTATCTTGTAGAAAAGCTGTAGATATGTTGAGGGTTTGAGGTTATGTTTCCAGGGACCGCGTGTGAGAATCCTCGACGCAATCAATTCGTTTGGACAGGGATCTTGGTGCCAAATCTAGTGTGTCGTGTTGGGGACCGCCTGGGGAGTGTTCATGAGGAAGATGGCCCGGTAGATAGGACCTGGTGTGCCTCTCCCACAAAAATGTGTACTTTATGTGTAGAAGCTGAGAATTAAAAACTTAACACAAAACCATCACTTAGAAGCTTCACTGCCTGTGATACTGTGATTTAGGTTTCAATAACCAGTGTTTCTTGGGCTAAGCACGCTTTAGGTAGTCGTGTCAGACTATCAGTAGTAGGGTTTGGGTGAAATTCAATTCCATTTCCGATATTCTAACTCGAACATTTAATTTGCCAATAGCTTATCAACGATAAGTAAAGGAAGTATTGAATTCGACCCCAAAAATTCAAAGTAAGATTTAAATTCCTTATCCTGCCCAGTGTCTGGAAGTATGAATGAGAGTGTGAATATGTGCATGTTATTTTAAAGTTAATAAGTAGTAGCTCAAAGATAAAAACATTAAAAGAGCGATGCCTTTCCCATGAGCAATTGCTCCAAAGAATAATCTAGAAGTTAAAAGGTGGCATACAAATGGAACGAAAATAAAATGCACATCGCACAGAAATTTGTCAACTCCTGTTCATACAAACAAAGAAACTTCAGTCATATAGCAACCAGCTTTTGATTATTAGTTTAGCCTATAGTACTCCCTTATTTCGCTTCTACTTTCAAGGAAGCAAGTAATAAGACTATTTGTGCTAAATTTTTTCTCGATTAGCATGGAGTAAATAGAAGCATAAGCTTTTTAAAAATACTTTAGTGCAGAGAGGTACGGAAAGCCATTTGAATGGAACATATCAGATTTTTCTCTAGGGTTAACAGTTTTCTAGATATTCCGGATTATTGGTTTCAATGTTAAGCCTCTAAACTTTTCTCGAACGGAAATACATCTTTCTTCTCATTTCTCGTTTGTTTCTCCTGACAAGCTAAGAGATTGGAATTTCTATTGTTTCATATAAGGATGAGACTATCGCTTTAGCTTGTGCATTTTCTTATTTCCCTTCTACTTACAAGGAAGCTAGTAATAACACCAATTCTGCTTATGCTTATCTTGAGTAGCATGATGTAGAATACAGATTAATGTTTTGAATAAAATGTTTGTTTGCCAAACAACTAGAGGACATCATGTGAATGGCAAACATTCGATTTTTTCCTTTTATTTTCAAGGAACCAAGTAATAAGAACAACCTCTGCTAATATTTATCTCGACTGTCATGAAGTAGAGAGAAGAATAAGCTTTTTAACAATAATTTGTTACAGATATATAGAGAAAGTCATGTGAGGTTAACATGGAAGATTGTTTCTTCTTATAATAGCTATTCAAAATCCTTGGGTCTTAATTCACATACCTTTCTGTACTACCTGTCGTTTATTAGGTGACTATAAAATTGTTATGCAAGTTTTTTACTTTCTCTATACGCACTATGTACATAGTGTATAGAGAATGTATTGCACTCCACCAAAAATTCGATACCGAGATTTCACCAGAAATATATGTTTTAGGGTCACCTGTATCCAAAAATAGTATTTTCAGAAAAAGGTCCGTGTGTGTGTGTGTGTGTGTGTGTGTCCGTGTGTCTGTGAACACGATAACTTAAAAACGAAAAGTCGGTGAAATACCAAACTTGGTATTTAAGTTTAATATCCTCCAGGGATGCGACATGAAGATTTTGAGAAAAATCCTCCCACCCGAAACTACTCTTTACCTGGAACTTTTTTCGAAAATTTTGATTTTCTAAAAAATGGCTCTAACGATTTTGATTAAAATATCATATATTAAAGCTGTTTACCTGACAAATAAAATGTATATTTTGAATTTTCTGGGAATAGCCTCTAAAGACTACTTTATTCTGGATGAATTTTGCATAACTACTAAACCGTAAGAGATGGACAAAAACTTAACACACAAAAAATGTAAATCACGTTAAAAGACACAATTTATGTTATATACATTTTTTTTCCCTTGAGTTGATCGTTTTTGAGATATTCTTTTTTCTTGGTTTCAGCTTTGAAAAACATACTTTATTCATACAAGAATTTGTCAACTCCTGTCCATACAAACAAAGGAACATCAGTCACGTAGCAACCAGCTTTTGGCTTTCCCTTTAACCTATGGTACTCCCTTATTTCACTTCTACTTACAACAAAGCAAGAAATAAGAATATTTCTGCTAATTTTTCTCGGTTAGCATGAAATAAATAAAAGATAAGCTTATTAACAACAATTTGTTACAGAGCTATAGAGAAAGGCATGTGAATGGAACAAATCAGACTTTTTTTTTAAATCTAATTCATTTTAATTGAGAAAACCAGTGCAGAAATAGTTATATTATACCTTCGTTAGCTATACACACAACATAATAGAGTTAGCCAAATATTTAAAAGCTGGACGCTATAACAGGTGACCCAACTATCCTGTGTTTGACGTGTGCAGATATCCTTTTGTGCGTTAAGAGACTTGCAAATTTCAAGTTAAAACTCGCCAATATATAACTGGCGAGAGAGACCTTCGCTTTTTCCGTCTTGCTTATCAGCGGAGATACTCAGCGGGTTTCGATCATTACGAAATAAACAACGTCCGTTTCCTTGATTCAGCCTTTAATATAAATCTTTGTATCCATTACTGATAAAATCAAAAATAAGAAACACAATTTCTTGTAATGATTATTGGTTGGGATATTTTCTTGAATGTTGCATTCTCAACACAACCGTTCGTATTTAACCACTTTCGTTTTTAAGCTATCATGGTTAAACACACACAAACAGACAGACTAACGTTATTCTATAAATGTGTTTTTTATTGAAACCTCACAACAAAGTGAAATCTGGGTATTGAATTTTTGGTGAAATAAAGTACTTCTACATAAGTATATGCAACACATTCTATAACACATTATTTTTACTAAAGCTTATAATTATATTTTCTTCATGCTAATGAAGATAAAAATTAACATAAATGGTGCTATCACATAGTTCCTTATAAGTAAAAAGGATAGTCAAAAAACGTTTAAAAGCTCTCACTGTACGATTCACTTGAAGTTCGTTTCTCTTTGCTAACCATAAGTAAAACAAAACCAACAGGAAAGACGAAATTCTGTTTGAGAAAAGCTTTTAGCATTTTAAAATTGAAACCAATAACAAGGAATACCTCCAAAGTGGTAAACGTCGCAAACAAATATGACAAACCGTGTGCTTTAACGAAATTTAATTTTTTTGTTGTAAATTTTTGTCCATTTCTGAGGGTATACCGCAAGACAAACGTTATTCAGAATGATTTTTTCAGAGGCTATTGCCAGAAACTTCAAGATACACATTCTATTTGTAATGTAAACATGTTTAATATGCGGTATTTTAATCAAAATCGTTAGAGCCGTTTTTGAGAAGATAAACCTTTTCAAAAACTGTTTCATGTAAATGATAGTTTGCTTGAAAATCTTCGTGTCGAATCTTTGATGGATAGTGAACTTGATTATCAAGCTTCTAATTTAACATACGTTTTGTTTCCGAGTTATTTCGTTCACAGACCTACACAAGGATACAGACACGCACGTGCGGGTCTTTTTCTAAACTTTCTTTTTATTCTTCATCACAGGGGGCCTTAAACGTGTATTTTCATTCAAACCTTGGTATAGAACATTTGGGTGAAATCAATATCCTTCTATGTCCTATGTACTAAGTAGAAAAATACTTCTACTTATATTAATACCTACCTTCTACTTATATTACTCCCAGGTTAGGATATCATAATTAATGGTCGTGGTGAATTGTCATGTGAGGGGTGAGTTTAATACAAATCTGATGTTTACCATTCACATGATTTTCCCTACATCTAACAATTTATTGTTCAAAAGTATATTCTTCTATCTGTTTCATACTAATTGAGATACACATTAGCAGAAATGGTCCTATTACTTGATTCCTTGTAAGTAGAAGGTAAATAAGGAAATACATAGTCAAATAGTCAAATCTTATAAAATCTGATTGATATGTGATTGAAATTCGTTTATTTGCGTGAAGTTGAAAAATTCCCGCACGAGAAAAACAATAACAAGAATATCACGCAAACGCTTAATACTATGAAAAACTGCCTATGAAAATGTTGTGTTTTAACGAGATCTACATTTTTTGTGTAGTTTCTTACTGTTTAACCGTTATGCAAAATTCTACAAAATTTATCTAGAATAAAGAGCTTCGTAAGCTCTTTCCAGAAAATTCAAACCATACATCTTATTTGTGATGTAAATATATTTAATATACGACATTTTATTCAAAACCACTAGAATCATTTTTGAGAAAAACAAACTTTTCAAAAACTTTTCCATGCAAAGGGTAGTTTATAGCGGGGGGATTTGCTTGAAAATCTTGCTATTGAATTCTTGGAAGATACTTAACATAAATATTTAACGGTATTTTCGTTTTTGAGCTGTTCATAGACTTATACAATCAGACACACACGGATATTTTTCTAAAAAAAAAAATTTAGTCGAAGGGGACCTCAAAGCATTTATTTCCAGTGAAATATCGACACAGAAATTTAGCGTGGTATGCAATGCATTCTTTAGCAGTAGGTGTTAAAGGAAGTAAAAAGAACAAAGACCTATCCTCCCAAAATAATAAAATGTGTCCAGAATTCCATTTTCAGGGTATTTAAAAAGAACATAGGTTTGCATAACAACACTTCTAGTATTGGGTAAAGACCGGGAGATCTGTGGTTCAAATCCCGGCTATGTCATTGAATTTTTCAGTCTAACTCTACCTAACCAACTCCTGTCCTACACACAATTATATCAGCTCTTCTAGTATTATTTCGTACAACACACTTTAATTTTTAAGGGAAATGAAATGTAAATGGCGTGTTATTTATGGACGCTCTTTAATTACTGTGGTTATCAGCGTCCCATTCCAAATTGGGCGTGAAAGACCGCTTAATTTTGCTCAGAGGCCTCTCTATCAGGCTTGAGGTTCTTTTACGTGCCGTAAATCTACGACACGGGACCCACGGCTTTACTTCCCTTCCGAAGGAAGCCATGCTAAGGGTTTGAACCCGCGACCATGGGTATATGTAGTTAGCATGGTCACCATTACACCATGGAGGGCGACAATTTTTAAAGGAATTTCATGAAAAACTATAACATAGTAATTAGAAATTCGAGCTAATAAATATGCTCAGTGCATGACTTGCCTCTTACAAGAGCGAGTGCTTGGACGCAGGACTCAGATGCACGTGGATCAGAGCAAGGAACCTGAAACACGACTGACGGTTCATCGTCGCTTAGCACTTCCGTAATTACAACCCGGATCTCTTGCCGCTTCTAATCACAATAATTACTCCTATGATAATTGCTTAATATGGGGATCATTTTCAGGTCTAAGTACCTCGTCTTCGGTGATCTTTGTTATTTATTAACCATAAATCAGAGTTTAAAGTGACTGGACCTCCATGCAAGTCTGATTACAGGGCAAGTAACCGAATTCTCACGGCTTATAATTTGATGCACGCACACGGCAGAAATCATAACCTCGAAAAGGATTCTCTGCAACATCCTCCTGGGTTTTATTTTAATGAGCAGTACTACAAAGGTCTCTATAGATATCAATGTTATTTAGAAAAAAATCTAATGTGTCCCATTCACATGAGTTTCTCTACATATCTGTAACAAATTATTGTTAATATGCTTATTCTTCTAACCACTTCATACTGATCGGGATAAATATTAACAAAAGCGATCGTATTATATAGTTCTTTATAAGCAAAAGAAAAATAAAATAATTTTTTGGTACTGTTTAACGCCCGTTTTTATTACTTATGGCACTGACGCATGGATTGAAGATGGAGAACCCGGAGAAAATCCGCTCCAGCGCCGCTTTGTCCACTACAAATCGCACATGTAGTCGAAATAAGGGAACACACTAGCATAAAGGACAGTCAAATGTTTTAAAGTGTAGTTGCTATGGGATTGAATCCGTTCTTTGCGCGGCCAGGAGTTGACAAGTTTCCCTTTAAGAAAAGTTTAAGTATTTTAAAACTGAAACCAATTACAAGAAATATCTCGAAAGCGGGCAGTTCCACACAAAAACTGTACATAAATGCTTTATTTAATCCAGGAGGTCCCAAATCATGTATTTCCGGTGAAATATTGGTATCGAGTTTTTGGGTGCAATACAATTCTTCCTCTATACACTATGTACACCTGTAGAGAAAGTTAAAATTCAGCGTGTCAGTATATTTCCATGATAACTCAGTTGCTAAGATCAACCGGGAGATCGATAGATCAAATTTCCAAACAAATATAGCAAGCTCTTTGAAAGTTACCGAACCTAAGTTCAAACATCTGCAACAGCATGAATTTTTATAGCCGATCCCGGTGGCCGCGCTCGCTAAAGTGACTCGGTTTGGCGCTTCGTGGTGCACAGGATCGTGGGTTCGAGTCCCGCCTTGGGCATGGGTGTTTTTGTGTTTTTAAATGTGTCTATGTTTGTGTATGTATGTGTAAAAAGGAAAACGTTAAGAATAATAAGGTCTACTAAGGAAATATAGGAAACTGGAAAAAATAGAGAGAAAAAAGGAGTACAGCGCCGGAGTCCTGATAAGCCTCTGGAACTTATTTTTTTTAATAAAAAAAAATTCCGGCTACGGGATAGTTTAACGCTATCTTTCCGATTCTTGTTCCGTGAGAAAAAAACAAACAAAAAACAAAACTAATTTACCATTGATTGGCCGAATGGCAGTAATCTCTAAAGCTCGGGACTTAAAGATATCTACGGCAATGTTGCGATGTAGCTCACATGGCAAGAGCATCCAGAAAGAAACCGAGAGATTCGTCCTTCTGATCTAGAGGTAACATGCTAGTTTGTTTGTTGTTCTCAAGGATGCAGTCGTAGGTAAGCAATGCCGCTGGTCCCTGTCATAAATTTACGGCACGTAAAAGAACCTCAAGCCTGATAAAGAGACCTTTGAGCAAAATTAAGCGGTCTTCCACGTCCAATAAAGAATGGGACGCTGAGAATCGCAGCAGTGAAAAACGTCAATCAATAAAATTGATTTTCATTTCCCTATTTCAAAATACGGATATGGCATTGAATGTTTCTGTTTGACTCTATCTTTCTAATGATGGGATTACGTTGAACTGACTTAACGCTATATAAGATAACACATTGTATTAAATGAAGCTATTTAGATTTCACTATAGCATTTGTAAAGAAAAACAAATTAAAATTTGTATAGTATGTAAATATACTAAGCATATTGTTAAGCAAACCAGTGTTTTGAAACTTTTTAGAAATCAGCATTTGGGAAATTTTGAAGTTAATTAATAATGTCAATACTTACAAATCATCCTTACCATTTAATTACCCATAGATCTTGAGTGACGTAACATGACGTAACTTAAAGAGTTTAACACTGCCAAACTTTTATTTCACATGGTAATTAAACCCAATCGGCGTGAAGCAGTAGCATAAAGTAATGAAATTATCAAGTATAATTTTGATACCTAGCTTAAATTAAAGTGCGTCCTACTAGGTTTTATTTCGTAATCCCGGCTTAAACAATTAATTGTTTCCTTTTGAAACCTCTAAGTTGGATAGAACATCCGTTAAATCTATCGTGAAGTAACAGAAACAAACACTTTTAATTCTATTCAAGATACTATTTGGACATAATATCGTCAATTCTAGATGTTTTAGGGAAAGTGTGAACACTATTGGCGCTCGAGTTAGTTCATATTCATATATGCTTTAACATTACATGTTTATAAAAAAGTTCAATCCAAGTGCAAATAAATTTGTTGCGTTGGTAATAAATTCTTCACACTTTCATCAGTTTAATAATAAAATGCGCATAGGTACAATGTGCTTAGAGAAAATCTCGGCACAGGTTGATGATGCCAGTGCAATACATCATTGTGGTGCAACTTTAATGATAATAACTTAGCGTAGCATTCACCAGTTTTTCTGGAAGGTAGTTCTCACAAAATTTGGCAGGATTGCCTCTCCTATGGGGCACAAAAGCGCCAAAACACTAATCTAACCGGTAAGGCTTCCCTGGGGGTATAACCTTTTAAGAGATTCTCAGAGAAAAAGCGATGACCTAGCACTTAAATTAAGAACCGGCGAAGTTATGGCTGGAAAAATAATATGGCATTTCAATAGAGGACGCCCTCGAGGAAATTAGATACGTATCTTAGCATTAATCGTCCCCACGCTATGCCAAGTGTCGTCTAAGACCTTAACAGCATGAGCCACTTCACTACTATGAATAATGAACGTGCATTAAAAGACTTACAGTGCCTTCTTTGTTGCCGATTTTTACTTTTGTATTTCCTTTTCAGCACGCATCTTTTTCCAGGACAAGCTCTGCTCCTTACGGTCTAATAGAACAGGATTTTCAAAGTTTCGCTTAAATGCTATAAAGCTAGCGTAAAGGAATACTTCAGCAGGTGGGATTTATAAGTGAACAAATCTATTTCAGACGGAGAAACAGCAGCAGCAATAGTGGTAGTAGATGTATTGCAATTACAAGTATTTTTCTACTTTGTGATGTTTATTTGTGACTATATAAAGTATATTTACGAAATCTTACTAAATTTTAATCTAAATAAACCTATTCAGAAATAGTTGGATAGGTTGAGTCAGACTGAACAATTCAATGCCATAACCGGGATTTGAACCACGGATCTCCCGAGCTTTAGCCGCTTGCTCTACCACTGAGCTACCATGGCAACATGCAAGCATAGCATTACATTTCTCAACTAACTCGCAAGTTTCCCGGTAAACCACAAGGTGATCTCAAATTGTTTTGGGAGGGCAACCCCAATGGCTACTTACAATGTTGTAAGTACTTTAAGCCACAAGATTAATAGTATAGCCAACTATTATATTATAATTTGGGACCATCTTGTTGTCTCTTCTATTTTCCTATGCACTTAAAAGTATTTGGCGATATTATAGTCTATTTAGAGGACTGCGTTATGCAATCGATAGACGTTTGTTAAATTGTTGCATAATATATTTTGCTACAGAGACAATGAAAAATGGTCTTAAAATTCCTTTGTATTTCGACTCACCTAGAAGGCCCGGATTCGATACCAAGCGACCGCATGTGAGATTTAAGGTGGAGAAAGTGGCGCAGGGGTGAGTGTCATCGCCTATGGTGCCGCAAGTAGTTAAAGCGGGTGTTAAACGCTATCAAAAATATCTGATTCCATGACATCACGCGAAACAACTGAATTTCGCCATCTTAAACATTTCATTTGTTTAAAAGATCTATAGTTTTTGTGTAGCATATTTTAGTCTGTTGTTTAACATATACTAATTATACAAGATTAGGTATATAAACTTTTTCCAAATGAACACAATTTCACAGGTTATTGCTAGAAAATTCAAGATATACGTTTTATTTGTCATGTGAATATCTTTAATATTTTATTTTTATCAAGCTTCATAGAGCCATGAATTATATTTTTATTTAGATTGTATAACGATAATATTGTATAAAAGGGAAATTATGTTTTAATTCAATTTTTGGTTGTGTTAGCCGGAATAACTAAAAGTGCTCAAAGTCCTTTTTCAGCATTTTTAGAAAGTACGAAAGGTGTTTAATATATTTGGGGTGCAGCTTTGGAAAATCCTCAACTTAAAATATTAAATTTGTATTTAAGTTATTCTCTTCAGCCTCTCTCTCTCTCTCTCTCTCTCTCTCTCTCTTAGACAGTCCTTTTTTTTTGAGGGGAGCTTTAGGGAGTCATAAAAATATGTCTTTCCGTGCAATCTCGATATGAAGTTTTTTAAATGGAACGTAATACCTTTTCGATCTACTGTGTGAGGTAGAGAAAGTAAAGGTTATTCTTTTATTACATATACATAACATAGGTTTTAAATAGCTTCTAAAACCATTCTCTCAAAATATATGTTTATATCTATTTCATATTAATCGAGATAGACGTTTGAGATGTGTTTTAGTTGCGAATACAAATAGAAAACAGCAGTTAATGCCTCAGAAGCCAACGATGACTTAAATCCCGTCTTTTAACAACATATGTTAACAATGTTTGTTTCTCTCTTAGACTTGATAAAATTATACAATATTCTCAGAATAAGCATTGCTTAATATGCTATTCAGAAATCGGCAAAAAATTATCTTAAATCATTCTATCTTAATATACTCGTAGTTCTTAAGAGACATCTTTGACAAAAACAAAATAGAGAAATATTTATGATTAAACAGTAGTTTATGATTGGAGGTTTTCCTGTTAAATTGAACCACATCCTTGAAATCTGAACTTGACATTAACATATTTTGAAGTATTTTCCCGTTGGTTAAGTAGGAGAAATAAATCCTTTAATGCATTATGCTATAAAATAGCCATACAAGGCCCAAAATACAGTTTCTAAACTGGATTTTTAAGAGTTACTGAGAATTCTAGAGTAAATCTACTTGCGGAAAACATAACAAACAGGATACGAGGTAGGGTGAATGGAAAGGATATCATGACGGTCTATCACGTGCTGCCACCTACAACCGTCTGGGGCATCACTGCCAACAGTTTATTTCTTCCCAAATTACCAGTACATCCAAGAAATACAGATGCTATAAATGAAGGATATTTATTAAACAATGAGTATTCAGTGTTATAACATTTTATTGTTTTGAGTTTATCCAACCTTATGTCGAATAAGTCAACTTTAGCAGTAGAAAATGCATTTCGCTTAAGCATCAGAGCGTAATTATCACTTTCGCAGTATTTGTTTTCTCTAACACAATTAACAGTATATTTAGTAGATAGAGAAGGTATTGTATTTCACCCAAAAATTAGATACCGAAATATCACTGGAAATTCATGTTTTGAGGGTCATGAATCCACATTTGAGGGTAGCTCAAAAATAAAAAAAATGGTTAAATACCAAACTTAATATTGAACTTCCACATCCTCCAAGGATATAATAAGCAGATTTTCCGAAAAATACCCTACCTCAGCCTACCCTTAATATGGAAATATTTACTGAAACTTTTATTTTCTCAAAAATGGCTCTAAGGATTACGATCATAATGCCCTACATTAAAGACATTTACAGCAGAAATAAAATGTGCAACTTGAATTTTATGGGAATAGCCTCTGTAGATATCTTCATTTTGTATAACTGGTAAACAGTAAGAGATACACAAAATCTTATCATACAACAATGTTATATCTTATTAAAAAAATATTTTGTCATATACACTTTTGTGGAGTAAACTATTTCAGAGATATTGTTTGTTCTACGTTTCAATTTTGAAATATTTAAATGTTCTCAAACGAGAAATTGTCATTCCTTTTTACTTTCTCTATACGTGCTATGTACATAGTGTATAGAGAAGGTATTGTAATGCACCCAAAAAATCGATACCGAGATTTCACAGGAAATACTTGTTTTGAGACCTCCTGAATCCAAAAAAAAAAAACATTTTTAGAAAAATATTTGTGTGTGTGTGTGTGTCTGTGTGTATGTGTGTGTCTGTGGGCAGTGTAGCTCAAAAAGGAAAAGTCCGTTAAAAACCAAACTTGATATTTAGGTTTGGTATCTTCCAAGGATGCGACACAAAGATTTTCAAGGAAATCCATCCACTCTCAACTACCTTTTACATGGAACGTTTTTTGAAAATTATGATTTTCTAAAAAAAATAGCTAAAACGATTTTGATTAAAATATCGTATATTAAAGATATTTACCTGACAAATAAAATATATATCTTGAATTTTCTAGGAATAACCTCTGAAGACTACTTTATTCTGGATGAATTTTGCATTACTACTAAACCGTGAGAGATGGACAAAAACTTAACACACAAAAAATGTAGAGCACATTAGAATACACAATGTATGTTATATACATTTTTTTCGTGGGGCTGATAATGTTTAAGATATTCTTTGTTTTTGGTTTCAGCTTTGAAAAAACATACCTTTCTCATACAGAAATTTGCCAACTCGTGTCCATACAAACAAACGAACTTCAATCACATAGCAACCACTTCTGACTTTCACATTAACCTATGGTACTCCCTTATTTCGCTTCTACTTACAATAAAGCAAGAAATAAAACTATTTCTGGTAATTTTTCTCGATTGGCATGAAATAAATAAAAGAATAAGCTTATTAACAATTATTTGTTACAGAGATATAGAGAAAGTCATATGAATGGAACACATCAGATTCTTCTTTTTACTCATGGGTATAAAAGGAGAACCGAATTTTAATCACATAGCAATCAGCTTTTAAAGAACTTAAGTATTGCTTTAGTCATTGTGCAGTCTTATTTTGTTTCTACTTATAAGGAACTAAGTAATAAAACGATTTCTATTAATGCTTATGTTTGTCAGCATGACGTATATAGAAAAATATTTAGTAAGAATAGTTCCTTACAAAATAGACATAGGATATTATGTGTATAAAACACACCACTTCTTATAACAGAAATAGTCTGTTTACGCATGCAATAAATAGCGACCAAAATATTTCTAGCAATTTTCTATTTGAGATATGCATGCATGCATGTAGCACGTATGTATGCATTATATACTATGTGCATTTTAGTACTTACTTATTTATACAAAATTCAACCTGAAAACGTATACCGTACGTTGCACTTAATTTAAAAGAAAAATTACAATTAGTATTAGTCCATATTGATCCCTGGGGTAAAGGACCTCTCTCCTTGGAGAAATGGTTTGGTTTGTCAGTTCTGGTTAGCCATTCCAGGAAGGATCCTCCTTTTGATCTTAATCGCTCAGATAATTTGTCCAAATAACATGATATTGTCTATTATAAAATACGCCATTGTTTTAATTTAGCACACGGACCAAAAGACAATTTACTTAGCATCAAACTCATACTCCTTCCAAGGCCAACCTAATAGAAGATGAAGTAAAAAGTTTGAAGTTTGAAATATTTCTTATATTGGTAAGTTGCATTTGTTAAATTATAAAATATTAAGACAGAAATATTAATTATTAATAATAATAAAATTACAACATATAATTTGCTACAAAATACATATTATTATACGAGTATACAATCTCTTAATATATACAGACAGGAGTTTTCAATCTTTTTGACTCGGTAACGTTTGGTTATAAAACACGATTTTCAGTTATTTGTGAATTGCCAAATCTATAAAGATCTCGTACACGATGGGTTTAAGCCTTGTCTGCTTCTTCACGCAAAATACCTTTTTTTGTATTCTTTCTTGAAGACTGCTGTTATCTTTATTTTAAAAAAAAATCTGATGTGTTCCATTCACATGACCTTCTCAATATCTCAGCAACAAATTATTGTTAAAAAGCTAATGCTTCTATTTCCTTCATGCTAATCGAGAAAAAATCAGCAGAAATGGTCCTATTACTTGCTTCCTTGTAAGTAGAAGCGAAATAAGGGAGTGCTATTGGTTAAAGTGATAGTCAAAAGTTGGTTGCTATGTGATTGAAGTTCCTTTGTTTGTATGGACTGGAATTGTTAAATTCCTGTATGAGAAAAGTATGTTTTTTAAAGCTGAAACCGAAAAATAAGGAGTATCTCAAAAATGACCAACTCCACGAAAAAAAAAAAGTATAAGATAAATTGTGTGTTTTAAGGTGCGCTATATTTTTGTGTTTAAGTTTTTGTCCATCTCTTACGGTTTAACAGTTTTGCAAAATTCCGTATAATTCCTCCAGAATAACGTATCTTCAAAGGCTGTTCCCAGAAATTTCAAGATATACATTTTATTTGTCATACGAAATTTTAATCAAAATTGTAAGAGGCATTTTTGAGAAAATCAAAATCTTCGAAAAAATTTCCATGTAAAGGGTAGTTTGGGGTGGGGGAATTTTTCTCAAAATCTTCGTGTCGCATCCCTGGAAGATACTAACTTTAAATACCAACTTTGGTATTTTACCGACTTTTCGTTTTTGAGCTATCGTGCTCACAGACACACGGACATACGGACACACACACACACACACACACACACTCACATGGACCTTTTTATGAAATTTTTTTTTTTTTTGGATACAGGAGGCCCTAAAACATATATTTCCGGTGAAATCTCGGAATCGAATTTTTGGGTGGAGTGCAATACCTTCTCTATACACTATGTACATAGTACGTATAGGAAAAGTAAAAATTGTTAAGAGTGAAACAATATCGACATCTTTTATTTTGCATGTGTTCCAGAGTTTTCTTTTAGAAGAAAACATCTTAGTGTTTGCATAAAATCTGTGGCAGTTTTACCTCGTATAATTAGCAACTGAGAATATTAGTTTTATTGAGCCCTACTTACACTACGTTTTCCAAAATGTTTAGTTTTTTAGCCTAGGGAAGCGAAATCTATATTCACCAGTGGAGGGGACCGAGTGTTAAACCACAGTCCGGGTGGCAGTGCATGTGGGATTTGTGGTGGACAAAGCAGCGCAGGGTTGGGTTTTCATCGGGTTTTCCGGTTTTCCCCGGCATTGCATTCCACCGTTGTTCCATCTGTATTAGATGTATCAAGAGTGTCATCGCCTTGAGTGCCTATGTAGTAAAAGCGGGCGTTAAATGCTATAAAAACAGAAGCAAACAAACAAAACAGTGAAAGTACATTACACTTTCTATAACCATTTTAAAACATTTTGTGTCCCTTTCATGTGACTTCTTCCACATATTCTGCAACAAATTATTCTTAAAAAGCGTATTCTTCTATCTATTGCATGCTAATTAATGTAAACATTAACAGGAATAATTTAATCACTGATGTTCTTGTAGATGTCTACAACAGAAGGAGGACAGTAACTAGACTAAAGCGATAATTAAACATTTTATCGCTATATGATGATATTGAAATTCTGTTTTCTTTGCATGATCTGGAATAAAAAAGGACAAAAAAAAAATAAAACGAATGACGGCTTCCCATCAAAGAAAAGTATGAGTGTTAAACAATTTAAACCAATACCAAGGAACGGCTTGCGAATGATGAACACCACAAAAATGAATGGGACATAAAGTTTGTGTTTTAATGAGATCTCCATTTTTGTTTAGTAACATTTTGTTTATCTCCCACGATTTACCTCTCTTGCAAAAGCCATCGGAAATAAGAGAGCTTCAAGGACTATCCCCAGAAAATTCAATATGTACGTTACATTTGACACATAAACATCTTTGACATATGACATTTTGAGAATTTTGGAAAATCTTCTATGGAGTTTTGGAGGGAAATTTTCCTAAAAATAGTTTTATCACATCCTTGGAAAATATTGAACTTAAATACCAAGATCGGTATTAATTAATACAATTTTCGTATTTGAGTTATGCTGTCCAAACCCACACACACGTATATATGGACGGTTATAATTTTTTTTTTTTTTTTTATTCAGGAGTCTTTTTTATTTATTTACTTTTTTTATATTTGTTATGCTCCAAAGCATGTGCTTCCAGAGAAATGTCGAAGTTTTGGAATACAATAGCCTCTCTACCTACTATGTACATTGTTGTGGTAGAAAAAGTAATTAATTGACCGTTTTCATAATTGAAGGATAGTTTCATGCAAACAGCACTTCCATAACCTTTTGGACTGCGCGGGGAGGAGAGGGGGGGGAGTAGGAGGAGGAAATCAGAAATGTAATATCCATCATTATTTCATACCTACGTATTATATGAGTATCATTTGATTTTTTGTCCGTTATAAGAAATATCACGGGACTTAAGTTATAAAGTGTGAATAATTTAGCTGCAGCTTTATAAAGAATACTAGGGAATGAGAATGAAATTAATTTAGTTACTGTTAAAGACAAAATTTCCTTACAATATTGAGAAAGTCAGGTAGTATTTGATTTATTACTCATTGATAAATATTTTGTATCGTTTTCTGGTTGTAGTGGGAAATAAAATGGTTCCGAAAACACAAATACGTGTAATGTTACTAAGACTTCAGAAAAGTGTTTTCATAGATGAATACTTACAGTACTCTGCTTATATTAACAAGAGTATTGTTTATGCAATATATATTATTTTCAAAACCCTAAAATAAATAAACGTCAATCATAGATTCCTTTCTTGATGGCTTTACCAATAAAGAGGTTACTCGGAAATTCCTTTGTAATAAGATTTGTCCAGATTTGTCTTGAAAAAGAACTTGCATCTAAGTTGCTATGTTTTGATTGTATTAGCAGTAAAATTGTAAAACTTGTTATAAACTTTTTTTATAAAATTGTAATAAAATTGTAAAACAGTTATAAACATTTAGTTGCGCATTTCAATTTTGCCAATACTGAGTTATAGGAATATGTTATTAAAATAACAGTAATGTTACTGGGGAATTTGCAATTATTTAAAATATAATGGTTACAAAAATTGAATATTTCTCCTGTTGTACGATTTCAGGCAAAAGAAACAGGACACATTATTTTGTTAAAAGGTATTGACAGTGTTTGTCTTATAGACGTGGTTTTAACGAAATAATCTTAAAACACCTAAAATGCCAATTAAGTTCATTCAAAATGAATATATAACTCACTTTCCTTAGTGAAAACTTGTTACGCCACTGTCCATTTGTACAAGTAGGGGCAACAAACCATATTGCCGCCCTGTTCCTGAGCTCTGAAGCCAAGATTTAGGTCTACCCATAAGTGCGACGATTTTTATCTCTGGAATGCCGGAGAGAATTTCTTTGCTTTTTCTTTCTTTTTTTGTGCGTGTGACACCCCTGGTGGGAGTTATTAAGTAAGCGCCATCACCTGGGCAGGCCGCTCCGTCCGGGCACCGCGGGGGGGCTCCCCCCAAGTGTCGTTCTCACCCGAAGAAATACGATTTCGTCCCGTATCATAACTCAAGTCCCCTTCTAGCACGTAAACTGGTGCATGAGACCTCTAAATAATGGGCAACACTTAGGGGGGGACGCAGAAGCATCAAACATCTGAAATTTTAATTAAAATGGTATTATAATGTGGTCTTGGAATGAGAGAAATTGAAAAATATGCACACTATAGGAATGCAATTATTATATTATGACTTTGAGGATTTAATTTATAGGAAGCTATGACATTTTCACAACAAAAGCCAACAAAGCCTAAAATTCACTGATTAAAATTCAGTGTGTTCCATTCACGTGACTTTCTCTGCATCTCGGTGTCAAATTATTGCTAAAATGTTTATTCTTCTATCTACTTCTTGCTAATTGAGATAATGGTCTTTTTACTTGCTTTCTTGTAAGTAGAAGGGAAATAAGGGAGTATACTAGGCTAAAGTGATAGTCAAATCTTTCAAAAGCCATGTGGTTGAATAAAGAGATCTTCAGAAAATTTGTAATGTAAACTTCTTTAATGTACCGCATTTAATCAAAATAGTTAGAGCTATGTTTCATAAGGGAAAAAACATTCGAAATAATTTCCATGTAGCATGTGGTGGTAGAATTTTTCTCAAAATCTTCGTGTTGCATCCTTGGAACAAATTTGGTACTTTACCGACTTTTTGTTTTTGAGTTATCGTGTTCATAGACACAAGGACCCACACAATGGTCCTTTTCTTTAAAATGCTTCTTTTGGATAAAAGGGAACCTAAAACGCGTATTTCCGGTGAATTGGTATTGAATTGTTGGGTGGATTGTAATACATTCTCTACCTACGTATTATGTATTGCGTAGAGAAAATAAAAAATACATGGTAAAATTTCAAATGAATAACAATCTCTTGAACTAAGCTTATTTTTTAAATTTCCGTACAACAGCATTTAAATATTTAAGTTAACATACAATTAAAATTACAATGTACAATTCATGTACATTGATTTTGACAGTAGGTACTAAAATATTCAATAGGCTGATTTAAACCAAAGTAATAAAGAACAACTACATAGAAAAAAACGTTCTTTGAAAAACATTTCCTCTGATAAAATCTATTCTGGCTAAACCCTCTGTTGAACTTATTGCAGAAAACAAGCTCATGTGCAAAAAGGATTTCAGAAGGATTTAAAGCAATACACATTTTTTAACATTAAATACAATCTAAAGAAGTCTATTACAGTTTCGAATCAAGACACAAGTGGTTTCCTTTAGGTTTAAGATTTTTATTGAATTCGGTAATTAATTTTCTTCGACATTTTCTGCCGTCGAACACACACGTATTCGTCCTAAATTTCCGCCTTTTCACTATGCTTTACTCGAGCACTCCTTCCCTCTCTTATTACTCGCGACGTATTCTGGTGTATTAAAGAAAAACTTTCTACCGCGGCAATATACAGCCCTTTTGTTTCCACCACGGACTCGAATATCACGTCCTAACCCAAAGATTCTTCCATAGCAAGTGAAGTCGCGTCGCTCGACTAACAAGAGAACCATTTCTATGTACTTTGTTATGTTCACCCTCGGGCAGTGGAACTTCTAACCCCTTCGGTTCATTGACATTCCCTTAGAGTCGTGTGTCCGCTCATAGTAAACTCTGTGTTTGCACTCTTAGACGTGTTTTAAACATTTCTTCCCTGGTCATTTCCAGTGTATATTTGTCCCTTCTCAATATAATTTACATTATATTGGATATCAATTATATCTCCCCTTTTAGAGACCTTTAAATCTCGTGACACGACATGTACTGTCTCAAGTTGTAAACAACAGCGAAACTAAATCGCTACGGGAATATGAAATACTACAAACTTGTTCCTATATGAATACGGATACCATAAATACGAATAATCAGAGGTGGCCGATTCACCCGGTATAAACATTTAATAAGGATTAGAATAACTAGTTCTTGCACAGAAATCCAAGAAGCATAATTAATAGAGATATTAAATATTGTGAATTGTTATGAGCAGTTCATCTTTTAGGTATAACAAATTTGAAGTTATCACATTTATAGAAACAACTGCAGTTTCCGACTATGGGAGATTCCCTGCAACGTTAATCCGGAAGTGATGTATCTTGCCTCTTGAGCGAGTTCTGCTTTGATAATGCGGCAGTAAATCTTGTTTAGGAGGCCGTGCACGAACCTATGCTGCCCTCTACAAAGTGTTCCTTGTTCTCAGCAACAATATGGCACCCTGCTAGTCAAGAGCTATTCTAAACCTCTGATCCAATCAGCAGTATTGTCTTCTCATGTGATGAAGAGAGGACTTATCTTACTGCTGCAATGGTATTAAATTCCAGCGAAATTTCCCATGAGAGAATTCTGCCTGCACATATTTGTCAAACCGAATACAATTTTTTATTTGTAAGATAAAAAAAACCTCATGCGTTTCATTCACGTGACTTTCTCTGCCCATTCTGCAAACGAACTATTCTCACAAAAGGTTATTCATTTGTCTACATCATGCTAATCGTGATAAACATTAGCAGAAATTATCATTACTTGCCTTCCTTTAAGCAGAAAGGAAATAAGGGAATATTCTAGGCTAATGCGATAGTCAAATATCTTAAAAGCTATTGATTGTCATGTGAAACAATTGAAAGTCGGGACTCTTTGCGTGGCTAATAATAGAATAAAATATATTAAACGAAACATGACTACCTATTTGACAAAAGTTTAAATATTTTAAAATTGAAACCAATAACTGGGAATATCTTGGTTAACTCTTCAGAAAACATATAGGACATAAATTTTGTATTTTAACGAAATCTATATTTGTTGTATAATTATCTTTTTTCTATGTTTACGCTTTACCAGTTACAAAATTGTCATCCAAAATGAAGAGCTTCAGAGGCTATTCCCTAACATTTTTGAAAATCTTCATGTCAAATCCTTGGAAGATACTTAACTTAAACACCAAAATTGGCATTTAGTGGATTTTTCGTCTCTGAGCTATGCTGCCCATAGATACACACATGAATATTCTTTTTATTCATTGTGTCTCACAACATGTATTTCTGGTGAAATCTGAGTATCCTCTTTGTCTACCTACGTGATAGAGAAAGCAAAAACAAAACAAAAAATACAAAAAACAAACAAATGAGAGACACTAATATAATGTTCCTAAATATCACATCTGTTTTGTCTGTTTCCAAACACTATTCAGTTAAGGTATTTAATAATTCGGTACAAGAAGAGTGAGTTGACCCCGCAGTAACGTGCGATTCCTTTTGACAGCCCACTCTGACCTTAGGTTTACTGGTATTCTCTGGTTAGCTGGCGAATACAATTTTCTTTCCCTCATTTCGTTTTCATTCCGTTTCATCCTCATGTTCCAAATATGCTTCCTAATAAATTTCGTGGTGTGTGGCGGTACCGGAAATATTGTCGCGACTAAGGTTGTGACTGGAGGAATAGCTAAGTTTGGCTTAACTATATGATGAAGAATGTGTGCATATTTTCAATGTAGATTGTTTGGTTTACAAAAAAGAGGGCTTCATAAGTTAAATACTGACAAAATCATGCCCGAGTTGGATAATAAGTCGTAGGTTTTACCTTGAGAGATGTGTCAACAATGAGCGTGCGAGTGTTCGAGTCCGGGAACGCCACGCTGAAGGTACCGGCCAAAATCACGTGCTAACCAGAGGGACCGCGAGTCGGCCCTCACGTACAGTTATATAGTTTGAGGCATTTCCGTAGGCGCTTTGCAACATGATGATAGTAATACTAAATATAGCCTGCCTCGGCATAATTAGTAACTGAAGCAGCCAATCAGCATAGCGCATTTGCATTGTTCCAGAACATCCCGTATGACGTGAGCAGGAGCAAAGTTCCATGTTGCTCTGTACAACTCTACACGTAGAGCATGGGAAGCTGATAAAAGAAGAGACCACAGTCTTCCTGCAATTTCCACAATCTATCAAAGCTGCTATACTTTAAGAAACTGTAAAATTATATTCCCATTAATTTTTTTTTTCTTTCTTTAATTTTAGCGTCCTTTAACCTGTTGGTCATTCGGACGATGAATGAAATTGGTGAAGACTTCGGAATTCATCGAGCTTAAAATTACTCGACATTCATCTTCTCAGGATAAGGGAAAACCTTCAAAAAAACCTTATCCGGGTAACTCACCCTAAGCGAGATTCGAACTCACGACCTTTTGAATATGAGGCAGACACGCTACCACCACACTACCTAGGCGGGCCCATTAAATCTTGAGCGTCCCGAATAAAATAATATAAGTTACAGCAATCGTCAATCACGCACGTGACAATATAGCGTAGAATGCTTGTACCATGAATAATATTTAAGGCTGTCTACTTGAACGGTTCGTTCATCGCCCTCTTCGGAAAACTACAATAGTGGGAGATCCGGTTAAGTACTATATGCGCACATTTTCCTTTGGTATTTTGCTTCCGTGTTCATTCGGTAGGTTTCGCGTAATTTCGTAAGCAGAGGGACAACATTGAGACATAAAGTATTGATTGGTATCTAGTGGTTTCAATGCAAAAGTTTCATTCTGTCTATAGATGCCCGAGTTCACGCACTTGCGCATGCGCTATGTTTCGTTTAATAATTCAGCTTGCTCGCGGAAAATTAGGTAACCTATTAAGTATAATGATTGAGGGACAAGCTTTCTTTGTATGACAACACTGCGGAAAGACAGGCAGGTGAGCTCTCTCCTCTCCCAGTAAAACTATATGCGCGTAAAGTTGCGATTCAGTTAATGTCAGTTATGGTATACATTAGACACATCAAATAATGAATTAGTTTAAAAGTTTATTTTCAGATACTTTGAGACGTAGTAGTAGCTCGTTGGATCGTTGGTGGTAGCGGCCTGCTTGCCAAGCAAAAGACGTGAGTTCCATTCGCGGTACCGATGTGGGGAATTTTCCCTTGTTGGGAAACCTGGCCCGGGGAGCACTCAGCCTCGTAAGGTTCCTGGGGGGGGGCAACTAAGGAGCTACTTGATTGAGAAGTAGCGGCTCCAGATCGAGAAGACCGCATCAACCGGCCGGGAGGGACTCGGGGCGCTGATCACGTCTCACCCTCCAGAACTGCAACCCAAACAATCATAGCGCCTTCGGCCCGAGATGGGGATTGCAGCGGCCGGGCGATAGGCCATGGTCCCATAGTGCTTAAACATCAAATTTAGTATTTATTCGAATTTTGACCTATATTATTCACAGAAAAACATATGAACATTTTCTGAAAAAAAAAAAAAAAGGTTCGAAGTTTTCGGGTGCAATGCAACATTGTGCCGGAGAAACTATTTTAAAATATCGGATATTTTACATTCACATCCCCTTTGTACTCTCTATTGTTTATTATCATACAAACTATTCTTCCGAAAGGATAAACGATAGGCATATACGAAGGTCATTTCAGAAGTCATGGCAACTATTTTTTATCATTCAATAAAGCTACAGTAATCAAAATTCAGGGTATACGATTGTAAGTGGCTGGAATGTATTCGCAATGCTGGTACAAGGGGCTATGTATACGGGACATTGAAAGACGCGTAAATAATGATCATTGTTTTATTCGTATTACAAATGCACAAAAAGTATGCGTACGCACGCATACAAGCTAACAACCTTTAAAATAATCCCCCAAGGTTTCCACACATCTTTGCCAACGAAGGAGAAGGCGCTGAATACCATCAACTTTATCAGCACAGCCTCTAGGATACTAACGTTTGCATGTTTACTAGCACCTACCAATGCCTCAAGACAACATCTGGTGGTGGCATCCCTTCTGTGTACATGTTTTCAAATGTACATATTGCATTTGATTATTCGGAATTTATAAAATTGTTGCCATGACTTTTGAAATGACCCTCGGATGTAGGCAGTTACACATCATTATAAAAAGTTCCTTCCAAAAGAAGATAACTTCACAGGCTAAAGCCATAAAATTCAGAATATAAATTATAATATCGCAGCAAATGGTATTTAAACCAACTTCTTCAGTCATTAAAAAGAAAAAAACCTCAGAAACGCTCTACGTAAATGGAAATTGGAGGTGAAGGGATCTCTTTTTGTGTAGTATATTTTATTAGATTCAGGAGGCAACAAAACATGTATTTCAAGTAAAGTATAGGTATTTAAATCCTCGGTGCCTAAGTACTGTATAATTATGAGGTAGAAAAGGGAAACTGGATACAAATTCATGCAGCTTATTATATCTGTGAATTCAGAACAGTTCCAAAGCTTGATGTTATAACACGGGTAAGATACGCTAAGAAGAGAAATTCGTAAGGCAGTTCCGTATATACATTATCTCGAAAACTGTAGGTACTTGCACGATTGCGTGTGTTGGAAAATTCGACGCTCCATCATTTTGTCGCCGCGACTACACCCTCCCATGGAGCAGAACTGTCTGTGTGGCTTATGAATAGTCACGGCATCCCCAATCCCTGTCCAAACACATGAGAAGCAAATTTCTACAAAACCTTTTCTTACAACTAAACAATTTGTGTGTACAGCCCAACTCAATTCTGTTGCACATTTTTTCTGTAGACGAACATTTATAGCATACTTTCCTCATTCCTATTGACGCATTCAAATCACATATCAGAAGTTTTTTTTTTCTTCTGTTTTTTGCTATTCGAAGTTGCTGCTATGTGGTTACGAGAGTCAAATACAATTAAACAACAAAATCTCATGTGTTCCATTCACATGTCTTCCTCTAGCTGTTCTGAAAATAAACTATTCTTAAAAAAAGATGTTTTTATTTATAGAATGATAATGAAGAATGATCTTAATACTTGTTGCTTTTTAAGCAGAAAGGAAATAGGCTAAAGCGATAGACATATCTATTAAAAAGTGGCTGCTCTGTGAAGAAGTGAAATTCGGCTTGCTTTGCACGGCAGCAGTAAAACAAAAGAGAGATGAAACGAAACGTGACTTTCAGTTTGAGAAAAGCTACATAATTTAAAACTGAAACAAGTAACAAGGAATATCTCGGAATCGGTCAACTCTACAAAAAGTATGTTACATAATTTTGTGTTTAAACGAAAGCAATTTCTGCGCATCTCTTAAGATTTACAATTTATGTAGAATTCATTCAGAATGAAGCCTTCGAAAATTATTCAAGGCATATATTTTATTTGTGATGTACACATCTTTAAAATGCGGTATTTTAGTAAAGATCGTTACAAGCATTTTTGGGAAAAACAATGTTTTAGAACATTTAATCCATGTAAAGGGAAGATTTGGGTCGGAGGATTCCCGTGAAAATCTTCGCGTGTAATCCTTCGGATACCTATACTAAATTTAAATATTAGGTTTCGTAGTTAATGGTATTTTAATTTTGAGCTATAGTGTCCACAGACATACACGACAACACACACATACACAGATATTTTACTAAATTTTTTTTTTTACTTTTTGACTCAGGGGATCTCAGAACATATATTTCCGGTAAAATCTCGACATTCAATTTTTGGATGGAATATTTGTTTGTAGTTTTTAACGCCCGCTTTTACTGCAATAGCACCGCAGGCGTTGACACTGATGATACATGAAGATGGAGCCCCGGTGGAATGTGATGGCGGGGGAAACTGGAGAACCCGGAAAAAACCCGCCCCTGCGCCGCTATCTCCACCACAAATCTCACATACTGTTGCTTGGGATCTAACCTGGGCCGTCTAGGTGAGAGGTGGTCTGACCACTCGGCCACGGTGCGGCCTTGGATGGAATAGAATATCTCCTATAGCACCTAAGTAGCTAGAGAAAGTAAAGACCCATTTAATAATAAAATTAAATAGATGCGTATGTTTTAAAACGAAAAAAAAAATTCATCTACATCACGTTAGTCCATATCTGTTCTAGGATCTTTACTAATTCAGCAAAAACTCTTTGCCCAATTTTCTTGATCACCCTGTCTATTTGATTACTTATTCTACCACATAAAGCATGCAGAGAAAGACTATATTCCACACAAAATTCTATAGAAGATTCTGGAAATACGTTTTGAGATTCTCCGAATAAAAATCCTGGAAAAATGCTCATATGTGTGTGTGTGTGTGTGTGTGTGTGTGTGTGTGTGTGACTGTGTATGTGTACAGCATAATTCAAAAAAGGAAAAACCGGTTAAATATAAAACTTCGTAGTAAGTTCTGCATCTTCTAGAGATATAAAACGAAGCTTTTCAAGAAGATATATCCATGGTAAGCTTTCCTTAATATGGGACATTTTTCGAAAATTTTAATTTTTTCAAAATTGACTTTAGAGATTGCTATATTTTTAAGACATATGGCAAATTAAATGTGTGTATTGATTCTTTTTTTTTTTGGAATAAGCTCTGAAGTTCTATTCATTCTGTGTGATTGTGATAACTGGTAAACTGTAATAGAGAAGAATTTACTATAGAAAACTATTGATCTCTTCAAAACACAGCAATTATATAAAAATATTTTTTTGGAGCCAACCACTTTCAAAATACTCGTTATTAGTGGTTTCAATTCTAAAATGATTTTTTATCAAATTGGAAGTCATTACTAACTTTTCTGCTAGATCGTAAAAGATTTGACCACCGTTTAAGCAACTGTGTTCCCGTATTCTGACTGTATATACAAGGAAATATATAATGAAGCTCTTTATGTAAATGTTTTTTCTCGATTAAGGTGAAGTAGATATTAGAATAATACTTCTTTTTAAAATTTAGCTTGTTAAAGATGATGTCAGATTTTATTAAAAATGGAGACCGAAAAGCGGGCGCGATAGATGGTAACCTCTCTAGTATTTTGCGGCAGTGAAGCTCGCTCGTAAGAACTCACGAGCGCTCGGCGAATACGATATCATAGTGTTCGGTGAGCGCTCTGCTACCAGCGATATATACATAGACTAGCTTATATAAGATTGCACTTTATTAGCTAAATATGTATTTGAAGAATATTCAGTAGCGCCTACCTCAAGCTCAAGTGCAGACCCAAATCTATATGTGTTAGGAGTTTGCAGTATGTAATAAAATAAAAATTTGAGAGTTTATTTTCACTTGCTCTACACGTACTATGTACATAATGTGTATAGAGAAGGTATTGTAATGCGCTCAAAAATTCGATACCGAGATTTCACCGGAAATATATGTTATGGGGCCCTTAAATCCAAAAAAGGAAGCATTTTTAGAAAAATGTCTATGTCTCACTCTCTCTCCCCATCTCTCTCACTCTCTCTCTCTCTGAGGTCTGTGGGCAGCATAGCACAAAAACTAAAAGTCGGAAAAATACCAACCATAATTGGTATTTAAGATGAGTATCTTCTATGGATGCGACACGAAGATTTTCAAGAAAATCCCCCACTCCCAACTACCCTTTACATGAAGAAAGTTTCGAAAGTTTTGTTTTTTCAAAAATAGCTCTAAAATGTTTTATTAAAATACCGTATATTTACGTTATCTGATCACAAATAAATTTTGAATTTTCTAGGAATAGCCTCTGTAGATCACTTCATTCAGGTTAATTTTGCATAACGATTAAACTGTAAGAGATAGACAAAAACTTACTTCATAAAACTATAGACCTCGTTTAAACACACAATTACATCATGTTCATTTTTGTTGTAGAGTTGATCACCTACAAGATAAATTGGTTTCAATTTTAAGATGTTTACACTTTTCTCAGACAGTAAATGTTCCTTTTTCTTTTGTTCTGCTCCCGGCCAATTAAAGAAGCAAATTTCAATGCCATTCACATAGCGATAGATTTTAAAACGTTTGGCTATCGCTTTAGCATAGCGCATTCCTTTAGTTGCCTTCTACTTAGTAATATGTACATTCTGCTAATGCTTATCAGGATAAGCACGGTATAGAAAGAAGAAGAATCTTTTAAGAAGTCTGTTTGTAGAACAGCTAGAGAAATCATGTGAGAATAACACATAAGATTTTTTGATAAGAAATGAGTCACTGTTTACCTGTGTCTGGACCAAATTTGAAGAAGTAAAAGACAAGAACACTTAAGCACAAAGATGAATTAAGTGCATCTCATATACGAGGGTGGGCTGATAAGTTCCGGGCCTCAACAGATAAGGCGTCACTAGCCCAGTTAGACGGTAACATCGCAGAGTTTATCTCTGGACTAGCTTGTATCCATAGTTACAGGTTGATAGCTTGTTTTTTTTCGAATGGGAGCATTTTAAACAAGACAACTTTAGAGTTTTCACGAAAATGGAGGATTTGGAAAAACGTGCACTGATTAAATACTTCCATTTGAAAGGCTTAACGCGTAAATAAATCAAGGAGGAAATGTACAGTACATTGAATACTCTGCTTCTTCATATTCAATGATTAAAAGGTGGGTTGTAGAGTTTAAAGTTGGATGTACGAGCACTAGTGACAAGTCTCGCTCTAGACGCCCTGTAGAAGTGGCAACTTCAGTGGTCATTGATAAAATTCATCGTTTAATACTGGAACACCGCAGATTAAAGTTGTAAACATATCAAAAGAACGTGCAGGTAATATTTTAAGAAATGTTTTGGGCTTTCACAAGGCCTATGCAAGATGGGTGCCGGGTTTATTGACACCTAATCAAACGTTATAAAGAAAACTGTTTCTGTTAAGAATATGGAGCTGTACCGTAAAAATCCCAGTAACATTTTGAGACGGCTTATTACCATGGATGAAAACTGGACACATCACTGCACTCCAGAAAGTAAATCATAGTCAAAACAGTGGATTGCGCCAGGTGAACCAATTCCAAAATAGGCAAAGTCATTTTGTAAACTAACAAGGTTAACGTTTAAGTGATGAGGTGAAAAGAAAAATACCTCATTTGGCAACAACAACAAAATCTTGTTTCATCACAAGCAATGGGAAAAATGTGCGAATTAAAGTTGGAATTGCTTGAGTATTCGCCAGATTTAGCGCCCAGAGACTACCATCTGTTCCCAAACTTGAAAAAAGCTCTTGGAAGACGAAAATTTCACAGCAACGAGGATGTCATTGATGCGGTAAACAGCTATTTTGAGGACCTTGATAAATCGCACTACAGAGTTGATTTAATTAAATTAGAACACCTGTATGACAAACGTATTAGCCTTTCTGGAGATTATGTAGAGAAATAAAGAAACATAAATATTTAAAAGCTGTTTTCATTGAGAGGCCCGGGATTTATCAGCCGAACCTAGTACAACCGTAAATGTTTTAAAAACTTCACGCCTTTCTCTACACCTGTGTAATAAATTATCGTTATAACATTTTATAAAAATGTAGCTACATACTAAGTTAAGAGCCAGGTGACTCAGTCGTTTCGTTTGGGACTGGCATTCAGGAGGTCGGGGGATCGGTTTCCACAACTGGCCTCTCTGACCCATGGGCTATTTTCGGGGTTCCTTGGGTCACTAGGCGAATGGTGAGGAGGGTCATTCATCCTCCCAAATTTTTTGCCCCTCCTTTCATCTGTACCATTCGTCTGGTCTTTATTTCTGATTTACAAGTGTCTGCGAGGACTGCGATAGTGGTGCCCTCTCGTGGCGATGATTGCCCTTTGGAAATTTAGCTCTTGGCAGCAGAATGGCGCTGGGGATCGTCTGTAAACTCAGAGGCATTTATTCAGACCTAAAGCGTGGGCTCCTAGTGCTCACTGCAACCTATGAAGAATTGCTTGAGAACTTTTAGGGATCCTCCGTGATGGCTCCCTGCCACATCCTGGTTCCGGTTGCCCTATGTAATGCTATCTCACCCTCTCCTCGTACTGGCTGAAGTGAAGAATCCTCGCCTTACACAACGCTATACTAAACACCAAGCGGAATTTTCCTTTTTCAGATATGCTGTTTACACACATACTCACAAGTTGTTTTGTTTTTTTTTTTTCTAAAAATGTTTCTTTTGGATTCAAGGGATCTCAAATCAAAACATGTTTCTGGTGAAATCTAAGTATCGAATTTTTGCGTGGATTACAATACAATAACTTTTCTACTTACTATGTACGTTGTACATACATGGTCTAGAAAGTAAAAATCTGTGTTCCATTCACATAACTTTCTCCACATCTCTTTAACAAATTATTGTTAAAAACTTTTTCTTATATCTACTTCATACTAATTGAGATTAGCATAAGCAGAAACAGTCTCATTACTCGCTTCCGTAGGCAAAACGGAAATAGGGGAATACACTAGGCTAAAGCGATATTCGTATCATTTAAAAGCTGATTGCAATGTGAGTAAAATTCGTTTCCTTGCATGGCCAGGAGTTGACAAATTCCCGTATGAGAAAGTTTTAAGCATTTTAGAACCAAAACCAATAAACAGGAGTATCTAGGAAAGATAAATTATACGAAAAAAAAACGTGCATGACAAATTGTTTATTTTAACGGGATATAAAAGTTTTGTGTGATAAGATTTTGTATATTTCTTACGGTTTACGACTTATGCAAAATTCAGCAATATTCATCCAGACTGAACAGTCTTCAGCAGCTATTTCCAGAAAATTTAAGAAATATATTTTATTTTCCATATAAGTTTCTTAATACGGTATTTTTATCAAAATTGCTAGGGCCATATTTGAGAAAATATTTTTTTCTCGAAATTTAGCAGTATATTCTCTACCTAAGTATTATGTACTAATAGAAAATAATAATGAATCTCCAATATTGGTATATTATATAGGCCATAGGGTGATACTCAGATGTTGGGAATGACCATATTGAACCCGGCATGTTTACTCTACAGATAGTAGGCTTTAAACTACAAAGAACATGCAAGCTAGTCATACAACCGCAGGCAACATTTTTACTGGAAAATAATGCGACATGTCTGTGAACTAATATTTGGAGATTTCTAAAAAAGGCTCGCAACCAGACCCTTATAGCCGTCTCATTTGTCACAACTGACATCATTATAATATTACCCAAATATGAACAAGCCCCATAAGTGTTCGTGTATTGCGCAAAGGACACGTTGTTTTCTATACTGAAAGTGGATTGTTGTACAAACTTAAAGTGACAGTTACAAACGAGAGAATCTTTGTGCAATAGATGGCACTGGTGGGCTGGTGGTTGCCTAATCGGTTGTGTTCATTCCATTCTTGGGATCAAGTGGCATTCAGAAGAATACTGTTTGTGTTCTCAATGAAAGTTTGATGAATTTTGAGATTTTATCAACTCAAGTTTTAAATATTTTGAATTCCTTCTGTTTTAAAATGTTATTTATTGGCATTTTACTTCCTTTCCTATTTCTAAACCTAATGAAGCCCTTTACAATGTTGAATGTGTTGAATTTTAGCCAGAAACGGAAAAAAAGTGTTAAATAAATGTGACTCTAAAGGATGGAAAGTAATACTTTAAGTAATATCCTGTTATTGTACGTTTTTGAATGAAAGCAGCACAATGCCCCAACACTTCAGCAACTTAACGCTTGCATCTATTATATGCTAAGCAATCTCTTGCTTCTCGCTTTTAATAATGGAGAAATGAGTTTCATTATTCTGTCACATTATTCTGGTACTTATGCTCTCTTAATCCTTTCACTACTAACGACAGATGTATCCGTTGAAACTCTTGTTTTCTTTTGTGGTCGTCATCTGCGATTCTATGGTTTCCTTTTCCCTAAAGAATCTGTGTTTCAGGTTATTTGGTCTGCGTTTATATATATTTGGCACATTTACGTGCCAATATTCTTCTCTTAGCTCTCAATACAGTAATTTCTTAGAAATGTATGTTTTGATATCCACTTCGTCGATAAATGTAACTGATAAAGGAAATTACAGCACCTTTGTTTTATGCGAAGGCAGTGAGTCTCGTAAATGCGTTATTGAAGTGATGTTCGTCTGCTTCAAGACGTTCTTGACATCATCCGATGTAATTGCCATTCAAGTTCTTCTAGCGTAATATTCATAATTTCGGCACCATAGTCATCCAGTTGGTTTTAAATGTTAATAGCTGAATGAACAGAGATATGTGAAACACCCACTTGCTGTGCAACACGACTGAGAGACTTCTTGGGTGGCAGTTTAAATGTGCTCGAAGTTTGAGCGGCTTTGCCTACGCTAGAACATGTTTTTGCTTTTCTGAGTTAGCGTTTAGCGATCCAGATATTCTAAATTGATTAACCTAACATCTCACAGTGTCTCCACTTAAAACTATCTAGGAAATTGCTGCTGAAATTGTTACACACCTATCTACATGATTCAGTTTTTACGTATGTATCATTCATTAACATATGGTTTTCAAGCATGAATTTATTGGTAGGCATTTCCGTGGACTAATAAGAGAATAACATTCCAAAAGAAATCACAACACACGTAACGTCCAATAACTTCATATGCTTTTGCTGTGTAACCGTGGATGCTGGCACAGCTTTTACCAAACCTCTCAATATTTACGAAATAATTTAATTATAATCCGTCTTTTAATAAGAATTGCCTGTGAATCCTTTCATTGATTATTACTTTCAGTAGTTTGAGGCCTAGTTGTAGAATACAGTAACTTCACAAACCTTGAAGATATAGCAATGATTGAGACAGTTCACAGCTGATGAACATACGCTTGACACGTCCTGCGCCGTTTCTGTTCAGTGGCATTATACCGCGGTCATTACCGCCTCAACAGATATGAATATAAGGTGATTGTGGCCATGACATAAATCGAAAATATTTAAGCTCAGAAACTTCCAAGACCGAGAAACGAAGATTTTCAAGGGTTCTCTAAAAGACAATATATCTCTTGAAGGAAAGTTTTCGTCTTTGTTTTATTTTGTTATAAACAACTCAAACATTTTCATCAATGGGAAATAATAACGGAGAGAAACAATATTTTTTAGTGCGCAGCTTTACTTAGGTACGTTAAATGGCATTGGATCCGAAATTTGTCACTGTTAAATCTTTAAACCATAATTTCTGTATTGCTTTGGAGTAGCGTGTCAATTTTAGAGAGAGAGAGCTTTCCTCCATAGATTGCACCTCAGCTAAATATGAGAGCTTCCATAGCCAAAGGTCACGCTGTTCCTTTCTTTGGAAATAAATGGAGAATTTTATTTCTCCATATTTACCTTTTTCTTACACAAATAAGTGGGCACAGAAGTATAAAGTTCCATAGTAAACAATTTTTATCACAAGGAATAAATAATATGTACACGATAGTAAATCTGTATTGGCAGATGAAATAATCAGATTCTTTTTTGACTTACTTACAATGGTTACAATATATTTTCTGAATGCATCAAAAGCAAAACGTCTTCTATTGGACTTCGTACCTTCAGAACAGGCTGTAGATGTACCAATCACTTGCTTGGAATGAATAGCTATCAGAGTTTGGAAATAGAGAAACTCTGTGTGCACGTAACATTTCAGAGTGCAACCAAACCGCAACCGAAACCTATTGCGACAATATTATCAACAATAGTACAATAGAAATTTTCAAGTGTTTTTAAATTCGTAAATTTATGAATATGTGTAACAAAAGGAGAAATAGCTCCAAGAATGCGTGGGAAATTGCTTAAGGAAATGTATATAAAGAAATATTGTGAGAAAAAAACATATAAGCATTTCCAATTTAATCCTACATTATTGCAAAGTAGTTAGAGTCTAATTACGTGTACTGAATATTTAATATTAGTTAATGCGATGTGTAATGTATTTTATGTACGAAGCAGAGCATAATGAGTAATGTCAAATTGTCAGTTCCGTCTGAGTTAGAAGCTTCAGACGCTCTATATGCAATTTGCTTCGAGTTACTTACAAATGTGTTTGTGTTTAACGAAAGAGCATCTGCTTCTCTTTAGCGAGTTGAATTTAATGAATTAGTGGCATTTCAGCTTCAATATTGTGTTGTTATTTGGTAAAATATAACACAAATATTCTATCTCCGAGCCCACTAGCCGAGACAAAGAAAAGAAGCGACATAATTATACACGAAACTGAGGTACAAATAGTCACACTAAAGTAGCAAGCTTGTAATTTGCATTTCACTAAAATAAAACAAAAATTGTGGCGTGTTCCGCCTCACATGACATTCTCTATCTGTTCTACAAACAAATTATTTTTACAAAGAATTATATGTTATCCACATATACTAATCGAGATAACTTTACGAGAAATTATCTTATTATGTTCTTCCTTCTAAGCAAAAGACAAAGAAGGAAATAAACTAGGCTAAAGCGATAGCGAGCCGCGCTGTGGCCGAGTGGTCAGACCATTCGCCTCTCACCTTTGTTCTGTGCTGGACAAAGCGGTGCGGGGGCGGGTTTTCTCCGGGTTCTCCGGTTTTCCCCGGGGTTCCATCTTCATATATCATCAGTGTCATCGCCTGCGGTGCCAGAGCAGTAAAAACAGTTAAACACTACCAAAATAAATAAAGCGATAGCCAAATCTTTCACATAGCGACTAAAGCTGGCCGCTATGTGAACAACTGTACAACTTGACGGGATTCAATTATTTACTTGAGCATAAAACTGTGGAATGGCTGAGATTTCAGAGAACACATCCGCGTAACTGTTTGCCTGATGCTTAAAGTCTGAAATGCTTGTGTGCTTCTTCAGGCCCTAACTGTGTTTTACGCCTGAAAATCTCAGACATGGCCTAGGTTTTATTTGGCACAGAGTGAATAACTCAGCTCCGTCTATTCTTTAAGCCCATCCTTATACATGAAATCACTGCAGAATCTTTGCCTCTTTGCCAAAAGTGGAATATGAAATTAGTTACTAAGAAGAATTACTCAGTGTCAGTTTGCCAGAATATTGAAGTTACCATGTTAGGTCTGTTGGGAATTACAGCCCTAGAAGACATGAGGATCCCATCATGACCTACAGATACACCCGGTATACTAAGAGTAACTCAGCAGCGAAAACTCTTACCCAATCCAAACAAAAACTATTCAATTTCAAAGCTACACAATACTTGAAACCACAATAGCCACCAGAGATGAACACTCAAAGGCAATAAAAATACGCCTGGTGCTGTGATTTTGCTTAACATGTGAGCGTTTGATGGGGACTCGGGTTTTGATACAGTTTTTATTGATGCCACGCAATAAAGAAAAGGCAAAACCGGGTGGGCAATTCACCCTCTCATCCCTTAATCCCGCTCGACGCTCCTTGACATGTATAAGCAGTGCATTAAATCACTCAACCAAGGGCGCAAAATACCTTGCCATTATTATTAGTATTAGCATAGAGAAAATATTAACCTAATTGTATCACTGGTGAGAGAAGCGGTTAATTTCCAATCAGAAAGTTTAAAAAATGTAAATGGCGTGTTATTTATGGACGCTCTTTAACTACTGTGGTTCTCAGTCCCATTCTAAATTGGGCGTGAAAAACCGCTTAATTTTGCTTAGAGGCCTCTCTATCAGGCTTAAGGTTCTTTTACGTGCCGTAAATCTACGACATGGGACCCACAGCTTTACTTCCCTTCCGAAGGAAGCCATGCTGAAGATTTTTACACCCGAAAAAATCCATCGTCCTCCGCCGGGTTTGAACCCGCGACCTTGGATATATGAGGTTAGCATGGTAACCATTACACCACGGAGGGCGACCAGAAAGTTTAAGGATTACCAGTCCGGCACTGAGAGCTTCATTTGTCGCAAATTACGTTTCATGTGCATCTCCTTCCCTTCTGTAACGCGACCTGACCAATACGTATAAGAAGAGCATAGCAAACAGGAGAAATACATGAGTGGAGTCAGCAAAAGACCCCGTCTTACGATGTATTTCCATTTGTATTTTTAATGTCTTTAAGTGTACAGTCGTTATTAAAATAATAATTACTCGGTCTCTTTTGAATTAAGCAAAACGGTAAGAGGCGGAGATGTTTTATCTTGGTGGCTAGAAGACGCTCTCTGGATTTAGCCATGTTCTATTGGTTGTACGTCAAAATTCAGGCACTCAAACCCTAGCCAGGTCGGTTCCCGGCTCAGAAACGAAGAACGTTGGGCGTAAGATAATCACAATGTGGAATGCTTATCTGAAATTGCCTTGTAAATCTTGCTCTCTTTTTTGCACATTCCATTTGAAAGGAACAAAGAACATTAGCAACAAACAAAATGATTGCCCTATTTAACAGGTGTATACATCTGCGTAGTCATGTAGTCCTTCCAGGAACAGGGCCAAACTATTGAAAGAAATAATGTTTACTATTACAACAAAGGTAGAAAATCATGGTAAGGAAACCAGTTATACACAAATAAACCACGTAAAACAAAGACGCACTTCAAAAGGGTGACAACCTTCTTTGTACCCATTTTTTTTAAAAAAATCTAAACTAAAATGTATTAAAATTCTGAATTCTGGAAAGATAAGACTTGTAATAAAAAAGTCACTCTCATAATCAGGATCCAAACCACCAATGTTGAGCATCTCAGAAATGGCCTTAATTCTTGCTTTCTGCTAAGCAGAAGGGAAATAAGGGAGTACATTAGGCTAAACCAATAGTCAAGTATTTTATCAGCTGGTCGCTAAGTGATGCAATAGAAAAAACTGTCTGCATTGCCAGTAGTAAAGCAAAAGAGAGAAAGGAATGGTGAGTTACCGTTTGAGTAAAGTTTTAAGTATTTTAAAATTGAAACCAATAGCAAGGAAATTGTTAACTCTACAACAAAATGTGTAGACATAAAATGTTTGATTTAACAAGTTTTGCATTTTTGGTGTATTAAGCTTTTCTTATTGTTTACCAGTTATACAAGCTATACAGAATAAACAGGTCTTTAGAGGATATTCTGAGAAAGTTCAAAATATAGAGGTTATTTATCATAAAATATATTAAATATATAGTATTTCAATTAAAATCGTTGGGGGCATTCTTGAGAAAAGTCTCTCTATCTTCCATTCCTGTCTTACAGACGACAGGTGTGGAAGAAAGAATTAACTCACATTGACGAACCAATGAGTAGGTTAAACTATAAAGCCCGGAACTTAAAAGTACTTAGGAAGTTTGTAAGCCGCCATACGAATAAAAAGTTATGCCTCCTCCTTTCACAAATTTCTCATTACAGCTAAACCAGCATTAATGCATAATTTTTAATCGTTTGAAACAACTCTTAAAACATCACAATATACGCCGCTTCTCATATTAATAATATCCGCACAACACATATATTTCAATTCACACAGCCCACAAGTCACGTGATTTTCAGATTCAACGTTGACCCTGTGCACAATGAACCATTTCGCTCTCTGTCTTGTTATAGCTCTATGGGTGGGTCTCTAACATAAGTCTAAGCATGGTCTCTCCGCGCGGGGCATTCTAGGCCTGCTGACAATTCCAAGGCCATCCTTCCGCCGAGAGCTTTATTTTCAAAGCAATTTCGTCACCACGAAGAGGCGCCACTACTGCAGTCTTACCGACACTAACAACCCTGAGAGAGACCGGCGGGCATGAACTGGTGATGAAATAAAAGGACAGAAGTTCGCAGAAATGAAGAACCTTCCCCAGCATTCGCCTGGTGATCCAATAAAACGTCCGGTAGACCGCGGAATGGAATCCATGACCTCCCGAAACGCCTGATCCACCTAGCTTGGTTTCTTAGTTAAATTCATTCTTGAATCAACAAACTCTTAATGTGTACTACTCCCAGTTTTCTAGAAAGCATGGCATTCCTTCTACTCTTTCTGTATCTGCATATGAAACGCAGTTAAGAAACTGTCCCATTTATAATTGTGTTTATGGTGATCTACTTCAGTATAATAATTGTTATAACAGTGATACTAGCTTTAAAGCTAAGAAATAATTTCATTTAATTTCAAAACAGCTGGTATAAGTATATTTCATTTCAAAAAGAACACATAGTTGTACATTTCCCGTAATTCTCTGGTACTGTCCCAATATGGTCAAACAGGAAACTTGCCTTCATACGGCAAAGAACAATTCAGGATTTTGAGGAGAGCTTTATGAACTCGCTCCGTAATATTGGGCTGGTTTCTCTCGAAAAACATCTCATGTCTTGGCAATAAAAACCATGGTTTAGACGGCAACGGCCTACAACAAAGCGGAATTACATGAGTGGGTCTATCAAACATTTTTGCATTCTAAAGTTGAAGATTACTGAAACCTGGCAAGAAAGGTTAAGGAGTTTTTCCACATGTGGCTCACGATTTTCTTTGAATGTGTAGAGTTCTTGAAAGCGCTTTCAAATGACCGTTAAGTCACATGTTTTCTTTTGACGAAACCGAGAAAATGCATGCTGAAGTTCAATTTACTCTGTAAGTTTGCATGCGCGGTGCATTTATTTGATATGTTTAGTTTTTATAACCATGCATATATTTTATTAGTCGCATGTGCACCTGGCTAAAATTCACATATATTTGAAACCTGTTCTGAATCACTTATCTGAATTATTAGTAGAGATTAGTTTAAGCAATATTATAGGATGTTGTAAACTAGATAGGAAACAAGGACATTATTGCATTTGAATACAGGAAATAGAACTAGGATTTGGTGGTGACGAGAAATGGCACAGACTTTTTATTCCGGACGTTCATACCTTAAAGGCCTGAGTGCCTTCTACTACGACTATCTATAATCATAAATCCAGAATCATCGGCCTGAAACATCGCATAACCAGGTGCAAAATTTTATATACGCTTAAAATCAGTGAAGCTAAACCTCTTCTCTTAATGATGTCACATTGTTGCTTCGTCCTACCTACTTCGTTTTATGTTATGGATCATTTCCACTTCTTTACTCTGACGGCTGATCGCAATGACATCTTTCAATGTAACCAAATGTAAGAGTGGTTTGTTTGTGACTTCCATGAGTAAATGTACGCGTCATAGCTCCGCGAACAATGCGTAGTGATTAGTGAGAAAACGCTTTAGGTTGGGCATCATTGATTTAGATGGAATGAAATGCCCAACGCCTCAAGCGTAACCTTTTTGCTCATTTTTCGTTTTGTTTAATACGAGAGCAATTTCATTGATTAGTTCCTTATTCATTACAAAAGTTGTGGGCGGTGGTTAACACTGCCAATGAATTGTCTTATGTTCTGGCTAGATGCGTTCAACTCTGGATAATAATAATATTAATAAGAATAATCAAATAGCCAATATCGCTTTTTGACTTCTGATTCATCCACTGTTGTGTTTTAACGTTACATATAAGTAGATAACTCATTTTTCGCATGTTCAACAAATTAAGAAAAGAAGGTATGTCTAAATGTTCTTTTTTTTTACACCGATTATAATATCGTTGGTTTATGACTAATTCTTGAAGTTTAAGGCCTAGCATGGCCAGCTCCAATAAATTATATCGTAATTTGCATGTAATTTAAATACAACTTACGATTTTATCATACTGGGGGAGGGATGTGCGGTAGAGTGAAGTGATAAGAACTGTGTGGAATATATTATTAGTTAATGTGGAAACCTTACGGCAGAAAGAAAGAAGCATATTGCCATATAGGTGAATGTACCAGTTTTGCATTAAGCTATATGAAGAAACAGGTGAACATTTTAGCGAGTTAAGACTGGATAATAATTCATTGATATATTGGTGTCTCAAGATGCACACACACTAATTATTTTTCGTACTTTTTTCCAAGTACGACTGTACTTCTCTTAGGACCACTATGAGACATATAATAGTGGATCAAAATGGTTGAGGCCGCTTGATATTTGAGGAATGGAAACTCTTTTTAAAGTGGTGGTCCTAGTTGGAATAGTGGCTATAGCAAGTCCTTGGAGACGCGTGTTTACCACAGATCCTCCAACACGTGTTACGATTACACATTTTTCTAATAAGGTGAAACGCATGGCACAAAGGAAGACCTGGAAGACCCCGTACATCAAAATGTTTTATTTCGCGGCCTATGTTATTAGAAAAGTTTGTAACACGGTATAATTATGAGAACAGTGTGCGATTCATTCTGAAAGCCACCAAGTGAACATTGTACTTATCGACATTATTGCATCGATTAAATGAGAGTTTTGTGAATGGTTTCAGCCTACCGTAAATGTGGATGAAGAGATTGTGTGAGTAATGAGATCACGCTCAAAACTAATGGAATAATGAATCGTTATACTGCAATTACTGAACACCAAAAGATCTGAAAATCCACACATTAATATTAATTAAAGAAGACATATATATTGGTGTTGAATGTCTGATGTGGACACATCTAGGGGTTTCATAAGGTCTTTCTTCTTTGATGGCACAACTACTCTGTCTGTAAATATTAAGTATCTGAAAACCATAAGTGAATACTGTTTCCAGCTATATATGCATTTTATTGAAACAGAGATTTCTTCTAATCACAAGACAAAGCACCCCACACTTCTTCCAAGTTGTGAGGGCTTTCCTAGACGAGAATCTACGGAAACACTGGATAGAACTGAGAGGTTTATTTGAGTTCACAGCAAGTTAACCTTAAAGTATGCTATTTTACGCAGGAAACTGAGTGGAGAACCTTCGTCAAGAAGTTAAGTGACATGAATTAATATTCTGAAAGACATACTCACAAACGTTACTCAAGCAACCGTTCGCCAATGTGATATGTATGTTGACTACTAACGGGTACAGTTTTGAGAAATGAAAATCACCAAATAGATATTTTAAGCTTTGTATTAAACTAGCGATATTTTAGTGCTCCTGACATGGTAATATCGAATAAATTATATTTCATTTTGCAATAAGTAATGTTGCACCGTTTCAGCAATACATTTTGGTGTAATGCTGACATAGCTGTGTCCTAAAATTGCAATGCTGACATAAGCATGGGTTGAAATGTAAACGATCCAATAACTTGGTCAGAAAAGCTGGTGACGCTGTCGAGAGCAAGGGTATAGTTATATTTAAATATGTTAACTTCGAAAACGCTCAAATAATATAACGAGTTGAATGGAATTTGGGCAACCTCTTTGGGTTTTCTCCTCTTTATCTTTCTAACCATACATTCGTAAAATTCATCTATTTGACACTAAAATCACTGTGACCTCTTCCACCTGTAGTGCATATATTTATAGTTCCCGCACACACTCCTGAACCTCACACCCTGGACTCAGCAGCTTCCCTCACGAAGGCGCGGGCACCAGCTATATCTCTGAACCTACTACCCCTAGAGATGCACAATGTAGGGGTAACTGCTACCCCACACTGGGTATCCTACAATATATCATCATGAAGTCACTGCCAACACATAAAGTTCGTTAAAGCAGGTATACATTTTTAATGTAACCTCTATATAAAAGCCATAAGTAATAATTAAATGTTGTAACCACAGAATACTCTGAAGAGGTTTCATTCACTAAGATTTTTACAAGGTGATACAACAAAGTTGTAAAAAAGGCGAGATTAATAGCAAAGTCGTGTATATGTCTGGACACTTTCAAGTAGCTAATTAATTTCCTATATTTTCTAAATGGAACATAGGGCATTGTTATGATGCTTCCGTGATATTTTTCTGAATTTCTAGTTTGTCGTCCACAAATGACATTGCAGGAAGAAATCACGACTTGCCGACGCGAAATGGCGATATTTTGCTCAGGAGCCTTCTTCTTTCAAGTTAATGTGTTATTTTACGTGCAAACAACATTACACGTGAACACCGCTTTACTCCCCTTCTGAAGCATTTTTGCGTCCTAAAGCATGAATCACCCTCCGCCAGGTTTGATCCTGCAATCTAGGAACCACTACTCCACAGAGGTAGTGAGACTTTCAAGGGTGCTAGGTGAAAGGATTTTTAGGGACTTTCCTCTTCAACAAACTTCTTGTACATGAAAAAACTACACTAGTATTACTGTATTTACTACTTACATGCAATAGATAGACAATTGAATTCCACACAAAAATTCGATTGATTCCCTGAAAAAAAAATATAAAAATATAAAAATGACATACGCAATTTTGTGCATATGAAGAGCATAATAAGAAATTACACTAACGATAAAAACCAATTTGTAATTTATGCAGTTTCAACAGTTATAAAAAAGGATACAAAAAGTTTCAGCAGAATTTTCTTTTCGTAAGCTGCATTTATACGTAACATTTTACATTATTTCTAAAGTTTCAAAACCGTATACAAATAAAATAAACAATGTCTCTTACAGGTTTACTAGTTATGCAAAAAGCAGTAAAATTTATCCAGAATAAAGAGGAAAGATATGCATTATATTTGACATGAAAATATATTTAAAATACTGGGTTTGAATAAAAATGGCTATAACCATTTTTGAGAAAATCCAAAATGTGAAAAGTTTTTTCATGTAAAACATAGTTTGGGGTGGGAATTTTCATCAAAATTCTCGTGTCACATTCTTAGAAGATACTTAACTTAAATACAAGTTAGGTATATTACCGACTTTTCGTTTTCGAGTTATCGTGTTCACAGACACACGACACACGTAACTTTTTCTAAAACAGTTTTTTTATACAGAAGTCCCTAAAACGTGCATTTCCAGTGGTATCTCGCTATCGAATTTTTGGGTGAAATATAATATTGTTTCTATACCTTACGCATATAGTGCCTGTAGAGAAAGCTAAAACACAAGAACTAATGAACCATAAAATGTACTGGTGAAAAACAGTTCTGCTCCACCCAGTAGATCAACGTGATTACGAAGTTGGAAGTGTATGCAGTCCAAGGTTCAATTCCATACCTCCTCTTTAAGACAAGGGGCTCACTAATAATGACGTCAAGCTTTTAAACTCACTGGCGTTTAGTTCGAATAAATCTGAAGACCCAGCATATCTATCTGTATTAGTAGCTATCCATTGGTCTTAAGCTATTTTGAATATAGTGGTTTAAAACAACTTAATACTCTGTGTGTTACTTTTTAATTGGATTATTCTACATGCCCCGTTACCATAGCAACATTACATGTATTCATTACATTAATTGATCATTTTTAACATTATTTTAATATTGTTAATAGCCGAATAGATACATGTTTCGATTTTCCTTAGAATACAGCTAGGCAAAGTTTAGCAGACTTATAGTATATTACATGGACATTTATTAATCACATATATTGCTGTGTGTTTTTTTTTTTCTAGTCTAAATGTGTAAGGATTTAATATATTTGCCGTAAGTTTGTAGGTGTTTAGAGATTAGTTCTTTATTGTTGGCTGGCCAGGTAGTGTTATTACTTTTATGAGAATGGATCTTTGATGTTCTGTGTTTATGCATTCGTAAATGAGATGTCTGTAGTATTTGGAAATCGGATCGCTTATAATGTGGAATCGTTGTAATGTGATTTTGTTTTACCATCACCGTCACTATAGCTGTGAATTCTGGGTTTACTGGTACCCGAGTCTTTTATTTCTAATTTGATAGTAGATTTCTTCTCCTGCTGACTCTTCCTTAGCTTATCTGTCAGCTAGTTCATTCCCACCTATGCCACAATGGGCCTTCAGGCAGCTAAAGTGAATAGTCCAGTTATGTTGTTGTAACATACCCGGGTATTGTGAATGTTATCAATTAATGTGTTTTGTTTTCTGTTTTCCTTCAATAAAGATAATGCATGTTGCTGTCTGTATATACGGCTGCGTTCTTCCTTCAGTCGGTAGCTCCTTCATTCCATGAAGTTCTTGTAGGGCTTTCCAGATGGCCACTCACTCAGCTTGGTTATTTGAGAATTTTGAATTCAGTGTATGCTTTAGTTGGCGGATGAGACTTTTTTGTTGAAACATTGATGCTGCTGCTTCTACTTTCTCCTCTGCTTCGCTTCCATCTGTATATATTACTATTGCATATGATGTATTTTGCTGAGTTTCTCGAATAGTCATGTTTTCTGTAGGATCTTTCCAGTTTATTGAATCAACCGGTGAATTTTTATGTATAATACCAGTATAATAACATCACCGAAACCACGCTCCAAGTAAACTACGAAGAGAATCTGCATAAATCTTCGCTGCACCAACGCCGAGGCAAAGCAGGTGTATTAAGTTACCACAACTATAAAAAAAATCCGCTAATCGTATACTATTACAACAGTATGTTAATAGTGTTACAACCATCATGACTTTACGGAGACTATAAGAAAACTTTACAGACACTTGGAAACAGAATCCAATTTGCAACGTGTGTTCCGTGGCTTCATATAACTAAGGTTGCGGTTTCAAACCCGGCGGAGGACGATGGATTTTTTTCGAGCGTAAACATCCTTAGCATGACTTCCTTCGGAAGAGAAGTAAAGCCGTGGGTCCCGTGTCGTACATTTACGTCACGTAAAAGAACCTCAAGCCTGATAGAGAGGCCTCTGAGCAAAATTAAGCGGTCTTTCACGCCCAGTATAGAATGGCACGCTGAGAACCACAGTAGTTAAAGAGCGTCCATAAATGACACGCCATTTCATTTTTTTTTCATTTCTGATCGGACAGGAGAGGACACTATTCGGAGAGGACCCAGCACCGAACCTCAGGTTACTGTCCTATGCGCGACGAAGGGGCGCCTCGAGGAGGGAGCAATAAGGTGAGAAGAAACACCGGACGGCCATAACTAGGAGCTACGGCACAACAATGACTGGGTCCCTATAGTTTCCAAATTGAAGCACCCCAACAGTTGGATAGATATATAGGGGACCCCTGTCTACGTCAGGTACAACGCCTCCACCGATTTAGAAAAGGTCCGCGAGTATGTGCCTGTGCATTGCTGAAAAACGAAAATACACTTAAATACCAAACCTGATTTTATAGTATCTCCCAAGGGAGCGACACGAAGATTTTTAAGAAAATCCCCCCAGCACAAACTAACTTTTACTTGGAAAATGTTGGAAATTGTAATTAAAAATTTTATTTAAAGTATCCTATACCGAAAATATTTACAACACAAATAAAATGTATATTTTGAAACTTCTGGGAATAGCCTCTGGGGAGCACTTTATTCTGGATGAGTTTTGAAAATTTTACATAACGGTTAAACCGAACTACACAAAACATTTAGATCGCATTAACACATATTGTCGTATATTTTTTTCTTGTAAAGTTGACCGTTTTCGTAATATTTGTTGTTATTAGTTTCTATATTACACTATGTTTTCTTAAAAGGGACCATGCAAAGCGATCGAGATAAAAGAATAATTTGTAGGAATATGGAACGGCTAGAGAAAGTTATGTGAATGGAACACATTAAATTTTCTTAACACAGCTCTTACTAAAATCAGCACCCAAAGTTAGATTAGATTCTCAACACTGATTTTACTAAAGTAAAAGTACAGCATTTTTAAGAAATTAGTCAATAATGTCAATCACTAATTTGCAATGCCTTTGGACTTCCTACCATTTATTTTACTAAAGCAATGCTTAACACTTATGCTGTGTTTTTAGAACATTTGTTTTCACGAATATATGCCAAAAATTTCAAGTTTCATATGTAAAAATTGTGAGATACACTGCCAGTTTCTGTAATAAAGCTATTGAGACTGTGCAAGCATTTCTTTTTTTGCTTTCCCTGAAAAATTTTGTTTATGACAGCTACTACTTTCTAATGCCTCAAATATATTTAAAATACTATATTTTAATGTACATGCATGATCAATGAAGATGTTTTGAAATTCTGCGGATAACCTGCGAATTTCTCTTAATTCTGGATGCATTTCATGCAAGTTTGTTTAAATAGCAAACGAATATAAGAAAAAGTTTACAATTTGAGAAAAGTAGATATGATTAAAATGAATAATTGACATTACTTTGTTTTGTTATTAATCATATCTGAGATTCTGCAGTTTTTAATTGCCATTTACATTGTAGAATGCTAAATTACCATTCCTGTGCTTCTCGTGATATATTTCAGAGCAGAATTACAAAGTTTACTTGTAAGTTTTGTTATTGCTGCGACTTCCTGTGTCACTTGACTTAAAACTTATGGATTATAAAATAATTTCGCTAAACATTTTTTATTGTAGCTTAACGTCCTTGTTGGTTATATCGGGCGATGAATAAAATTGTTGAATTGATGCTCAAATGACCTTGGGGTATTTGGAGCATAAAGCTACTCGACATCGTCGTCTATGGATAAGGGTAAACCCCCGAAAAAAAAAAAAAAAAAAAAAGCTTATCTGTATAACTCACCATAAGCAAGATTCGAACTTGTGACGCATTGAACATGAGGCAGACGCACTACCCAGGCGGGCCAATACCTTTATCTCGATTAATATGAAACAGGAGAATAACAATCTTGTGTAAGAATATAGAGCCGGTCAAGTCAGCTTTCAGTCTCGCTCGTTTCTCGCTCAGCGCGCCTCTCGCAGCCAGTAGTTGCAGCTGAACGCATAGCTGGCTTGAGAGATGTTGACCAACGAGCGTACGAGAGTCTCGATCCTCGTAACACACCCCGATTCTCGCTAATAACAAGACTGCGGTGTAATGCGCGGAAACACGCACAATCAGTCTTGCAAGTTGTATTATTTCATATGTTTAAATGATTTAAGATTTAAGTAGCATATCAGGATAAAGATGATATTTAAATAACCCACTCTAGGGAAACGAAATGTGGTATTACAGAATCTGCAGATATGTACATGGTGTCCATTTTTATTAAAATAAATGTATATATATATATATATATTATCCTCCTAAGACGTTTATGTTCCAAGAAGTAAATTCTATTATCGTTGTAATCTGAACATGTTTATGCTTAGTAACTCAAAGTATAGGTATGTCATTAACGATTAATATGCCTGATTCAAACCGTTTGCTGTGAACGCATTTGGAATATATATATATATATATATATATATATATATAGACTGTTAAATGATGAGTCATCTTGTGTTATTACTAGGACCAAATTTTTAGGTCTTTATAAATGCAGTTTTAGACTTTAGCTTTTTAAACAATTTTCTTGACTCTCTAACAATGCTCCTAGCCTCTTTTTCTTGTCAGAGTTTTAAACAATTTTCCTACCTATTTAAGGAAGTTGATGACGAATGCCTTTTATAAAATAATATTGATAGAAATATGAAAACTATTTTACCTCACGGAAGCATGCTATTAATATGTACTGTGATTTAAGGTTTTTTATTACATAGTATACTCGTGCTCGAACACTTTAACTAAAAGTTTAGTTTTATTTGAATATATAATATTCATTTAAAACCAACTTTACATTTCAATAGTGCTGCTGTACACAACTAGCCACATTTGCAAATTTTCTGTTTTTTTTAAATATATTCCTACAGGCAAAAAAATATCTTTCAACATCACAAGATGTCGCTGGCGTAATTTTTATATCAAGATAAAAATCGTGATAAATTCTTTCCCTGGCTAACTCCACACGTACACCCAAAATGAAACTAAACAAATTGTTGAACAAAAATTGTAATTCCAATGAATTGAAGAAAAACTATACATTTTTTACTGAGGTTAAAAAATATAATGAAATAAAACTTAAGTTTAGCGAATTTTAAGTCCTAATATCCTATTAGATTATCTTTAAGTTGAATAAGATTCACACAATAGCATCCAAACGACTTGAAACATAAAAGTACTTTGAAACTTTCTAATTTACTTATAAGGGAAAAAATAGGTTAAAAAATAAAAAAATCCGGGCCCTAGCTATTACGTAACCACTTTATACTACGGAGCATACATGAACCTACTTCGTCCGTAGTTACGAGAATACTCGAGTAGCCTCGTTCTCGAGAAGTGGCGTGGCTTACGAGTAACGAGCGAGAGTGTACCGCCTCTAAAGAACATGTACCGAGTGAAGTGACGCCTCGGTAACCCGTGCGACTAGCTTTCGAGAGGTCCCTGGGTTGATATCCAACGATCGACCATCTTTGAGCTCCTTAGATTTTACCGTGATAGCCGAAATTTTTGAGTGGTTTTTGTAGTACCGCATTCCCCATAATTTCATTACATATTACCTTCCGAGGGACAGAATTTGATCCAATGTTTATGTCCCTATGTTTAATGATTTGTTTTCGTTTCTGTGGTCTTATGTTTATAATTGGCATCCATTTTGTGTTGATTTATTGACTTTATATGTTCTTTGTTTTGTACACGAATCAAACCCATTAGAAGCACGTTCAATATTCTGTGTTCCTTTAATTATAGATATATTGGTTCTCTCTCTGCGATTGTTTTTGTTATAAACAAGTTTCATGGTGAGTTTGGTGAAGAAAGTAAACTGGACGGAAGCTCATGATTCGTTCATTAGTTTGTTTAAAATAAAATCCATTTATATGGGAAAAAATTAAATAATGTATTTTTTATTTTATTTAAGAGAACATACCCATACTCCATAACACAGGATTGTTGCCATAAACTCTGATAGTACCCTGAGAGAGAGAGAGAAAAAAAGAGAGAGTGAGCTCATTACTTCCACTGACTAATTATAGCTGCCGGCAAATAAGAGAATGATATAACGTATAGCGATACACCAGGCGCCAGTACATAATCACCGCTTCACAATGACTCCGTACGAGTATCCCATATCGCCTCAAGTTTGACTACAAGGTCTGATGGTGCGCGGTGGATAAGCGCTCCTCTTCTGGCACGAAACTATCACAGTTCGGACTTATTTGTCAGGAGAAGCCCAGGGAGTGTTTCTATGGATTTTAGGGACGCTGCAATATTTGCACCGGCTACTATTTGGCCTGGGCAAAAACTGTATGAATCATCTCATCCCTTGCTTCCAAAGGTAGTATAGGGCACAATAGTCCACCAGCTCTTGCGAGAACAAAAACAAGGTAATGCATAGTATGATTCAAGCTTTGGGATGTCGGCGCTGAGCAGTTGGAGTACACACACGGATGCACACTCCCTCAGTGTAAATACCAGATGCGCCATCGTCAAATAACCAGAACTTTCTGGAAGATTCCTTTTCGCGCCTCTGGAAAGTTCTAGAGCAGCTCGGGAGTGAGTAAATGATGGCGTTTCTCACGGCAAGTGCATTATTCAGTGATGCGTACTACTAGAGGAGATTAGAGGCTCTTTTCTTGTGTTCGACTCTCCAGAAAATGAACCAACCGACGAAGAATTTCCTTTCTGCGTAATTCTTTGCAGGTCGCAATCACGAAGCAAGTGTAAGGACACTGAAAACTCAGTGAGATGAAAGTGAAAATAGACATTCACTATGGAGGGTGTCTGTGTGCACAAAAGAGAGAGAATTATGCCGAGTTATAGTTTGCTGCACTACCATCAAGGATTGCTGTGGCATTCATCCACTCTTCCAATATGTGCTCGATGTGGCCGCCATCCACTGTGCATCTCGTGGAATCACGCATACTTTAGAATCTTGCAGGGTTACGTCATAGGCATTGAATATGCGTTCTCTTAATCACATGCACTATTTATGGAGACTGCAAGCCTCTCCAAAGTCAAAAATCTAAAGGTTAAGGTGGGGAGATCGGGAAGGCCGAGGTAATGGCCCTCCCCGATTAATCCATCATTCACAAAAAAAACTCGAGTTAGCTGTCACCTAACCCTATGATAAACTTAGGCTGATGTGTGGCATAGTTATAAACTTCTGCGTACAATTTTGTAGCATGTTGGCAGCCTCTTGTATTGGTTAAAAGTTGGTAATCTTGTTGCATTTAGAATTTTTATGAGTTGGTAGACTTTTTACCGTTTTTAGGTTTCTTATGTAGTTATTATCTATATAAATTCCGTGTAGCGTGAGGCTCCCTTTATCGGCAAGCAGGGTTTCCTTGAGAGTCCAGTATCAATCCTTCCTGCCAAGCGAATGGCGTTCCTTTGCATCCCTTGTCCTGTTTGTTTAAGAAACTAATAATTTAATTAATGTTTACCAGAAGGGTTGCGACAGTATATTCTCATTTGTTCCGTGCCAAAGCGCTCCTCGTATAATATAAGATGATCCAAAAAAGATTAGACTGTTTGACAGAGCTGTTTTTCTTCTATTACTGCATACTAACGTCTCTATAAATATTGGATTTTTTTTTTCGGACATCTGGTATATATGCACGTTCAGCCTTATTATTTTCGCAGAACAGCTCTGGAATTTGAGATACTGGAATGACGTATAAAGGTATGTATTCACAAAAAACAATTATGGACTATAATAACGAGTCAAGGATATTCTCCTCATGAGAAAGAGACAGACAAAAACTTGCTTAAGAAAAAAAGTAAGTAGAACTACTTGAAATATGTACTTAGGGATACACGCGACTGACTATCTTCTGTAGCCTAGTGTGTTCCCTTTACTTCTCTTCTACTTGCAAGAAAGCCAGTAGCAGTATCATTTCTGCTAATGTTTATCTCGATTAATAGAAGAATGAACGTTTTAACAATTATTTGTTACAGAGAAGTAGAGACAGTCATTTGAATGTAAAACATCAGATTTTTATTTTCTCTTGCCCGTATGCACAATGTACATAGTGAATAGAGAAGGCATTATATTCCACCCAAAATTCGATGTCAAGATTTAACTGGAAGTATATGTTTTGAGATCTCATGAATCCGAGAAAAGCATTTTTAGTAAAAAAGTTCCATATGTGTGCGTGTGTGTGCATGCGTGCGTGTGTGTGCATGCGTGCGTGCGTGCGTCTGTGGATAGCATAATTCAAAAACGAAAAGACCGGTAAATGTCAATCTTGGAATTTAAGTTTTGTATCTTCCAGTAGAATGCAACATTTGAAAACTTTGTTTTTCTCAAAAATTGTTGTAACGATTTTGATTATGATATTGCATATTAAAGGTATTAAAATCACAAATAAACTATATATTTTGAAATTTCTGGGAATAGCCTCTAAAGACCTTTTTATTCTGGATGAGTTTCTCAGAATTTTGCATAACAGTTAAACGTAAGTGATAGACAAAAACTTACAACACAAAACTGTAGATGTTATTAGAACACGTAATTTATATGATATACGTTTTTTATGTAGAGCTAGCCATTTCTGAGATATTCCTTGTTATTACTTGCGATTTAAAACTACTTTAACTTTTTTCAAATGGTGACGTTTCGTTTCATCTGACTTCTTTTATTACAGGTCATGCAAAGCGAACGAACTTCAGTTGTTTCACCATCTTTTAAAAGATTTGGCCTTCGATTTAGCCTAGTGTATTCCCTTATACCCCTTCGAATTACAAGGAAGCAAGTAATAAGATAATTTAGTAGATAAAAGAATAGTCTTTTGTAAGGAAAGTTTTTTGTGTAATAGCTAAACATATTCATGTGAGCTCAACACATACGATTTTTTCAATTTTTATTGTGCTTTTCTAGGTCGCTAGACCAATGCTGGACAAATTTTGAGACGTAAATTATGGTTGACTTCTACGAACACTTAATGCAAATATCGCTTCATTTGTAACTTACACATTAAATGAGGTATATATTATGGTTCCTAAAAATGTTATTATGGAAATAGTAATTTTATGTTTCTCTTATAGTAATATCCTCATTAGAGCCCCTGAATTTTTCTGTTCACCATTTGTTTCTTATCATTTGCTTCAGGGCAGGAGGACCAGTCGATGGTGTTCGGCGGATTCGATGGATGGTGGCTTGTCGTCGGTACAGTTCGATAAGAACTGCTTTTGGAAATTTCGAGTTGGGAATTTCTCGGAAACCACCGGAGTCACAGAGATTGAGACTGGGACCGGAGGTGTTCCATCTGATCCTTTAGGGACCCCATAAATGCTTGCGCCCTCTATCATCCGAATCTGATCGCCCTCATCACCTTCCTGGGATCAAGTAAGACGCAAAAATCCCTAAAGACTGTGCTCTGCCCCAGGGTGTGAGAACCCCGTCCATTTGCTATCCCTATCTCAGTCTTAAATCTTACTAACAGTTGAGGTTTATTTCCTTTCATCCTGACTGCTAGGGACATTGGGAGTTAAATTTTGACTACATTCATTCAAAAAATCGAAAATATATGTTTATAGAAAGTATTTTTTGAAACGTTTGGTTAATAATTCCCTCATTCATTAAACAAAGAGACCAAAATTATATTTATACACTAACATTTCTAAGTTTTATAAAATACATTTCATAATAATTCTGTAATGAATATAACTGAAATATCAACACAAACTATGTGCTGTGTGTGCGTGTGCGTGTGTATGTGTTGTGTGTGTGTGCGTGTGCGTGTGCGTGTGTATGTGTGTGTGTGGGTGGGTGATTAAAGCTCCAATTCAAAAAATGCCAGCAATTTTTTTTTTCAAATTTGAGGCACGGTGAAAAATTTAACTACGCAATATATTTGCATAATAATATGTATGAAATAATTTATAATTTGGAAAGTAATTATCCAATTTGGATAAAATTTTTGTTCATATTAACTCAAAAGAAATTTACCAAAACGAAATTTTCACTTATCCTCGATTCTATTCGGATTATAATTCAGTTATTTATGATGGATTTTGTAGCAATATTTCACATCGTTCAGTTTTGAAACGATTGTATCTAATAAACTATGTTGCATACCATTACGATGAATGCAAACATGCGAAAATAATTACTGACTCGGGAGAAGCTTAATTAATGATATACTAAAACCAAATGTCTTGTTTCGTTCTGAAGTTAGCATTAACATCCTTGAAGTTACACGCCTACTTACAGAATAATTGCTATCATACTCGCATGTTTTTTTTATAAGATCAGCTGATAAGACGACCACTTTCAGCTGTTTATCTCGAAGAAAGCGGCATATCGATATGACACCGTATCGAGAGGAGGAGGAGGCGGCGGCGGCGATATTTGTACGTGATACAGCGTGTGACACTGGAAGACGTTTCTCTGAGGTCACAGGTGTGAGGTCAACATGCAAGGAGAAGCAAATCATTTACTGCTAAGCGGGTTTGGAAATACGGCCCGGCGGGTTACGGCACAGGCTGTCCCGAAACTTTCTTCGCATCAGATCTTCATCCGCAGCACGTGCGTGTCGCTCTGACCCGGACAACATCATATCTATGTGCACACACACAAGAAAAGCGAATATAAATGAATTAATGGTCATATTTACGAGTACCATGTCTCAATTTTTAATTTCTCTATACATACTGTGTACATAGTTCACAGAGAAGGTATTTTAATGCACCCATGACTTAGATACCGAGATTTTACCGGAAATGAATGTTTTGAGACTCCCTAATTCCAAAAAAAGAATTTTTGGAAAGATGTCCGTGCGTGTATCTGTAAGCAGAATGGCTCAAAAACTAAAAGTCGGATAAATACCAAACTTGGTATTTAAGTTGAGTGTCTTCCAAGACTGGGACAAGATGATTTTCAAAATAATTCTCCCGCCCCAGCTACCCTTTACATGGAAAAAATTTCGAAAATTTTGGTTTTCTCAAAAATGGCTACAACGATTTTCATTGAAATACCACATATTAAAGTCATTTACATCACAAATAAAATGTATATCTTGAATTGTGTGGGAATAGATTCTGAAGACTGTTTATTCTGGATGAATTTTGCTGAATTTTGCAGAACTAGTAATCCGTCAGAGACACACCAAAACCTACACCAAAACATACAATTTTTGTCATATATTTTTTCTTGGAGTTGACCGTTTTTGAGATTTTTGGCATTAGTTTCAGCTTTAAAATACTGAATTTATAAATTCCTGTCTATACAAATAAGGATACTTCAGTCACATAGCAACCAGCTTTTAAAAGATTTGATTATAGATTTGTCCTATGGTCCTCCCTTATTTTCCTTCCACTTACAAGGAAGCACCTAAAAAGGTCCTTTCTGCCAATTTTTTCTAGTTTAACAGTAGGTAAATAGCAGGATAAGCTCTTTAACAACAATTTATTGCAGAGATGTAGAGGGATCATGAAAAGTAAAAAATATGATGTGTGCCATTCACACGACTTTCTCTACATCTCTGCAACAACTTATTTTTAAAAAAATTATGCTTCTATTTACTTCCTGCTAATCGAGAAAAAATTAGCAGAAATAGTTTTCTTCCTTGTAAGTAGAAGCGAAATAATGGAGTACCACAAGTTAAAGTGATAGTCAAATGCTGGTTGCTATGTGACTGAAGTTCCTTTGTTTGTTTGGACATGGGTTCACAAAGGCCTGTATGAGAAAAGTATTTTTATAGCTGAAAACATGGAATATCTCATAAACAATCAACTCCACGAAAAAATGTATGTAACAAAGTGTGTGCTTTAAAATGCTCTACATTTGTTGTGTCGTAAGTTTTTGTGCATCTCTTGCAGTTTAGCAGTTATGCAGAATTCCGTAAAATGGACCCAGGATAAAGTAGGTAGTATTCAGAGGTTATTCCAAGAAAATTCAAAATATACATTTTATTTGTCAGGTAAATATCTTTAATATACGATATTTTAATCAAAATCGTTAGAGCCATTTTTGAAAAAATCAAAATTTTCGAAAAAATTCTATATAAAGAGTAGTTTTGGGTGGGGGGATTTTTCTAAAAATCTTCGTGTCGCATCCCTGGAAGATACTAAACTTAAATACCAAGTTTGGTGTTTTACCGACTTTTCGTTTTTGAGTTATCGTGTTCACAGACACACGGACACACACGGATCTTTTTCTGAAAATACTTTTTTTTGGATACATGGGACCCTAAAACATATATTCCGGTGAAATCTCGGTATCGAATTTTTTGGTGGAGTACAATACCTTCTCTATAACACTATATAAATAGTACATGTAGAGAAAGTAAAAAGGAGTTCCATTTACATAGTTTCTCTAGCTGTTCTATATGCAGTACTACTCGAGATAACCATTAGCAGAAATTGTATATGAACAAAATGTGTTTTTAACGAAATCTACGTTGTACAGTAAGTTTTTGTGTATCTCTTACAGTTTACAGTTGTTGAATTTCTAGGAATGACCCCTAGAGACCTCTATATTTTCGATGACTTTTGCACAACTGGTAAACCGTAAGAGATACACAAAAACTTACTACAAAAAATCATATACTTTTATTCATGGAGTTAAATCATTTCCGAAATAATTCTAATCTTTGGTTTCAGTTTTAAAATATCTAACACTTTTTAAATACGGTAGCTGTCAACTCCAGCTGTTCACATAGCAACAGCTTTTAAAACCCTAGTGTACTCTCTTATTTCCGTTATAAAAACTAAGTGATAAGTAAATTTTTGCTTTCTTATGTTTATCTTGATTTGCACGAAGTAGAGAGAAGGATCAGCTTAGTAAGAATAATCTGTTGCAGAAAAGAAAGAAATTGATGGGAATGGAGCATATTCGATTTTTAGAAAAAAAAGGTTCATTGTGCCTGCGTGTGTGTCTGTGGACAGCATAACTCAAATATGAAAAGTTAGTTAAATACCAAACTTGGTATATACCGAAGCTGACTATTTCCCGAGGATGCGCGACAAAGGATTTAAAAAAGTCTGAAGTGTTCCATTCACAAGACTTTCTCTACATCTCTACAATACATTATTTTTAAAAAGCTTATGCTTCTATTTACTTCCTGCTAATGGAGAAAAAATTAGGAGAAATAGTCATATTAATTGCTTCCTTGTAAGTAGAAGTGAAATAAGGAAGTACCATAGGTTAAAGTGATAGTCAAAAGCTGGTTGCTATGTGACTGAAGTTCCTTTGTTTGTATGAACACGAGTTCACAAAGTCCTATATGAGAAAAGCATGTTTTTTATAGCTGACACCTAAAACAAGGAATGTCTTAAAAACAATCAACTCCATGAAAAAAATGTATATAAGATAAATTGTGTGTTTTAGAGTACTCTACATTTTTTGTGTGGTAAGTTTTTTTCCATCTCTTACGGTTTAGCAGTTATGCAAAATTCCGTAAAATTGACACAGAATAAAGTAGTCTTCACAGGCAGAAAATTCAAGATATACATTTTATTTGTCAGGTAAATATCTTTAATATACGATATTTTAATCAAAATCTTTAGATCCATTTTTTAGAAAATCAAAATTTTTTAAAAAAGTTCTATGTAAAGGGTAGTTTGGGGTGGGTAGATTTTTCTCAAGATCTTCGTGTCGCATCCCTGGAAGATATTAAACTTAAATACCAAGTTTGGTATTTTACCGACTTTTCGTTTTTGAATTATCGTGTTCACAGACACACGGACACACACAAGAACCTTTTTCTGAAAATACCTTTTTTGGATACAGGGGACCCTAAAACATATATTTCCGGTGAAATCTTGATATCGAATTTTTTGGTGGATTGCAATACCTTCTCTATACACTATGTACATAGTACATATAGAGAAAGTAAAAAATCCATCTAAAAACCAAACTACTCTACACATGTAAAAATGTTTCGAAAATGATGATTTTCACAAAAACGGCTTTAAACAGTTTGATTAATATACATATACTACAGATATTTACATGACAAATAAACATTTTATCTAGGATTTCAAAGGAATAGCCTCTGAAGTCCTCTTCTTTTTGAATGACAGTTGCATAACTGGTAAACCGTAATGGATAGACCAAAAACTTGCTGCACAAAAAAAGGAAGATCACATTGCTCTTCACATCGATTAACATGGAGCAGACAGAAGAAGAATACTTTATGAGAAGTTTAGTTGTAGAACAGGTAGAGAAAGTCATGTGAACGGAACACATCAAACACCCTCTACCGATCGAGGTGGAGCCGCGGTAATATATGCGTCTCGCATTAGCAAGATCATGGCTTCAAACTCTCAGGGTTGATCAACCTGACCGAAGTTTCTATCGCCAAGCGATGATTACTGGGTTGAATAATTTGATCTGCGAATTTTCCTGTCATTCGTTTACATTTTCTTTCCCTGTCATCCAACGCCATACCAGGATTGATTGCGCATCCTGGATATGTTATATCATAGCAGTTTTGTATTTTTGTTTTTAGCATGATAATTCAGAAAGTGTTTTAATTAAAAATAAAATGTTTCTTTTTTGCTTTCTATTTAATCTTGAAGCGATGTATAAGCTTATTTCTTCATGAATTTTGAACATTTTTTATATTTTCCAGAATAAAATAATATATTTTTAGCGATAGATAAGAATTTTATTTATTTTTCTGTCGATTACATTTTTTGGGGGGTGAGGGGTCGTTCCACTCCATTATTCCAAAAGAAACGAATGATATAATAAATATAAAATTTATTTGGTTTTCAAGTCTAGTTACTAAATCAATTATTGCCGACTTAAATAAAGTAATGGCAGCATTTAATCAACTAAATGCTATTAAAACTAGTTTAATAATTCTGAGTTGCTTCCTTCTAACAAAAAAAAAAAAAAAAAAAAAAAAAAAAAATTGTGTCATTTTTAACAGGTAAGCCATGGTGGTAGGGTAAGAAATTAGATGAAGTAAGAACACTCATTGCATTTAAACCAAGAGATGAATCTAACCGAGTTTTCTGTGAAATATCCTTCAATGTCTTTGGCTAGAGATATCAAACGCGGCAGGTTTTCCCTTGCAGATAACTTAGTTGCAACAGAGAGGAGAACAAGTCATAAGGAAATATCACAAATTTTATGATGCGGTTTGGTAATATCCGATATGTGATATTTGACTCTATTCACGATATTGATTTGGAAGCAAAGGGGTATAAATATGCAGAAAAATAACATTTAGTTACTGGTCAATTTTCATTTCAGTTGTGCTATCATTAATTAGTTTTGCCCGACAATTAGCATGAAAGTATTGCTAATTTTTGGTAAAATGTTGAATAGAAAACACCACAAATTAAAATTATTAATGTGCAATTTTAAAATAACTGTTAACACAACCTTTTTACCCCTAGTTATGATCAATTGTTTGATTGCTGGATGACAGCTATTGGCCCAAGCAGGTTAATCTGTTAAACATCCAGCGGATAGCTAATTAGATATGGATGATTGGGTGGATGGTTGGTGGGGATTGGGTGAGTGAGTGAGTGAGTGAGTGAGTGGGTGAGAGGGTGAATGGGTGAGAGAGTGAATGAATGAGTGAGTGAGTGACTGGGTGAGAGGGTGAATGGGTGAGTGAGTGAATGAATGAGTGAGTAAGTGAATGAATGTGTGAGTGAGTGGGTGAGAGGATAGGCGAGTGGCTTAGAGGGTGGATGGTTGAGTGGGTCGATGGGTGTTAATTGTGTGATAGGGTGGGTGAGTGGGTGGGTGAATGGGTGGATGGGTGTTAAGTGTGTGAGTGGGTGGATGGGTGTTGTGTGAGTGGGTGGGTGTGTGGGTGGGTAAATATGCGGATGGGTGTTAAGTGTGAGTGGGTGGGTGAGTGGGTGGATGGGTGTTAAGTGTGTGAGTGGGTGGGTGTGTGAGTGGGTGGGTGTGTGGGTGAGTGGGTGGATGGTTAAGTGTGTGAGTGGGTGGGTGTGTGGGTGGGTGAGTGAGTGGGTGGATGGGTGTTAAGTGTGTGAGTGGGTGGGTGTGTGGGTGGGTGAATGGAGGTTAAAATGGTGGGTAGAGGGTGGGTGAGAGGGTGTGTGAGTGGATGGGTGGGTGGGAGGGTGTTTGAGTGGATGGGTGGGTGGGTGGATGGGTTAGTGGATTTGGTGAGTGAGTGAGAGAGTGGGTGAGTGGGTGTTTGGGTAGACGAGTGGGTGAGTAGTTGGATGGGTGGGTGGGGGACTGGTGGGTGAGTGGATGAATGGTTGGATGAGAGTGTGGGTGAGTGGGTGAGTGTTTGTGGAATACAACATTTTTGTTTTAGTTTAAATGTTCGGTGCTTCTGTCACTGTACACAATCCGCAAAGGTATGTTGCCCAATGTTCATCCAAACCAAAGAATGGGCACATTTTCTGTGTTCCTAAAACTGTCAACCTAAACCCATTTCTTAGCTTTCTTTTCTTCTTAAGTGAAATACACATCTCTCTTTACCCCGAATCGGTTTTACTTCGAGTTTTAGAGCTAGATAGAGCTTAATTTTAGAATTCGGTTCAATTTCCTGCCGCCTGGCATCTGTTAAATCTCCTTTAGAGGTCTTTCCATATGTGCTCGTCTGCGGTGCCACAAGTAGTTAGAGTGGGCGTTAAGCATTACTTTTCTATGTGTGAATTAGTTGTTTCTCTCACACCAGTCGTGCATAGATACGTGTATATATATATATATATATATATATATATATGTATGTTAGAAGTATTGACCCTGGCTGTTGAGACACTGTGGCACAAGGTGGTGAACGGCTGTCTCATAAAATTCCTAGGGCTGCGATGTGAATCAGTTCCGCTCGTACAGCTGGACGTCGCCGTCCTAGGTGAATTGTTTGCCCCTTAGAGCCTTTTTAAGGGGACCAAATATTTCGTAATCACAGGGAAAGAGGTTTGGACTATATGGATGGTGGCCGAGAACCTCCCTTTTGAATTTCTGCAGGAGTGCCGCGACTTTGTTGGCCGTATGAGGCTTTGCACTGTCGTGGAGCAAAATGACCCCAGGGTGAGATTGCCTTGTCGTTTTGATTTGATCGCTTGGCGAAGGTTGGTCAAGGTTTGTGAGTAACGCTGGGTATTCATCACTGTTGTACCGTGCTGCAGGAAGTGTATCAGAATGGGGTCATCTTGGTCAAAGAAGAACGTCAGCATAACCATCCCTGCACCCGTGTGGATGACCTTGGCTTTTTTGGTGGTGGTGACCCTGGATGCTTCCAATGGAGACTTTGTCGTTTTGCTTCTGGTTCGAAGTGATGACACCATGACTCATCTCCAGCCACCACTCGGACCAGAAACTCATTCCCCTCCCTAGCATAGCGCTGCAGATGACCCAGGAAGTGTGAACCCTTCCGACGCTCAATTCGACCTCGGCGGCTATGGCTTTCATGTCACTCGGCGGTTCTGGGTAATGAGTGCATCAACCAGCTGGAAGATGTAATCGGTACTGCAGAGTGGTACTCCAGACCCTGCATCATCGGCTAACGACACCGGTCCTTCCCTGAAGCGCTTGTGCCACGCCTTGACCTTGCAAGAGACAAGCAGTGTTCGCCATACACTTGTGACATTCGTCGATGAATGTCCGTTCCCCCTACTCCTTCCGCTGTCAGAAAACGAACACCTCTTTGCTCTTCTTTTGACGTCTCCTTTTCAATGTTGTAATGTGACTGGCATCGTTGGACGATTGATGCATCCTGCTGCTAGCTGAGTATAGCCACGTGACGTGTACGCGTGCCCTCCAGCGACGGGCTGTGAACTTCCACGCTCTGGTCGCAACCACACTTCGTTACACACGCCACGATATTACCATCCTGTCACGGGTTTGCACATTCCAGACTCCGGCTCGTTTCTTTTTGAACGCCCCTTATATATAAGTCTCGGGCTTGGCTTTATAGATAACCAACTATTGGGTCATTTAATGTGAATTAACACTTTTTTTCCACGCCAGTCGTGAATAATACATAAGTTTGAAAGGTAGAAACAGACTGAAAAATTCATTGACATAGCCGGGATCTGAACAAAGACCTCCAGTTTCCGTCCAGTTGCTCTGACCACTGACCCCAGTCAGTTGGAGAATTTAGTGCGGGCTGGCATGTTGCAATAAAAGCATTGTTATAGAATAAGCGTGTAATAAAGCAACATCAAAATTATATTTGCATAGAGTATATTGGATCAGTTTGTAGCGTCACATTTAGAAAAAACTGACGTATTCCATTCACATGACTTTCTCTATATCTCTGCAACAAATTGTTGTTAAAAAAAAACCTATGCTTGTATTTAATTCAAGCTAATCGAGATAACTTAGCAGTAGTCTTATTACTTGCTTCCTTGTAAGTAGTAGGTAAATAAGGGAGTACCAAAGGTTAAAGTGATAGTCAAAAACTAGTTACTATGTGACTGAAGTTCCTTTGTTTATATGGACAGGAGTTGATAAATTTATGTATGATAAAAGTGTAAGTTTTTTAAAGCTGAAACAAAACAAGGAATATCTCAAAAACAATCAACTCCATGAAAAAAGAGATATATAACATAAATTGTGTGTTTTAACTTGCTCAACATTTTTTGTGTGGTAACGTTTTGTCCATCTCTTATGATTTAGCAGATACGCAAAATTCCGTAAAATTCATCCAGAATAAAGTACTCTTCAGAGGCTATTCCCAGAAAGTTCAAAATACACATTTTATTTTTCAGATAAATATCTATAATATACGATATTTAAATCAAAATCGTTAAGACCCATTTTTGAGAAAATCAACATTTTCGAAAATGTTCCATGTAAGGGTAGTTTGGGGTGGGGGGATTTTTCTCAAAATCTTCGTGTCACATCCCTGGAAGATACTAAATTTAAATACCAAATTTGGTATTTTACCGACTTTTCGTTTTTGAGTTATCGTGTTCACAGGCACACGGACACACTGACACACCGTCACCCGAACACACACACACACATGGATCTTTTTCTGAAAATTCTTTTTTTGGATACAGGGTACCCTACATACATTTCCGGTGAAATCTCGTTATCGAATTTTTAGGTGGACTGCAATACCTTCTCTATACACCATGTTCATAATAAGTGTAGAGAAAGTAAAAATGTTGAACATTTAAAGCACACGGTTTTAAACGATTGTCCTTCCATAGCATTGCACCTATGGTGGCACTTTCATGAACCCAACTGATGTAAATAAAGTTAGTAGTGTAAATAAGGTGTAGTGCAGTGAAGTGTACCGGAAGAATTCCGCACCTCAGCCAGTATTAGGCTCTTTGTACGTCAGACTCTGGGAGGCAAGTATGAGCAGAGAGCAAATATAAAGAGCAGGCGGAGCCATCGTGGAGAGTCCTTAACTCTTCCCAAGAAGTTCATCTCGACGGGGAAAGCGCTAGGAACCGGCGCCTCAGATCTGAAAAAACACCCCTGAGTATACTGACAACCTCCAGCGCCATTCTGCCGCCGAAAGCTGAGTTTCCAAAGTGCAATAATCTCCACGAGAGGACGCCACTACCGTAATGCTCCTCGCCGACACTTATAACACTGAAAGAAGATCAACGGATGAAATAGAGGGACAGGAATTTCGGCAGAATGAATAATCCTCCGCAGCATTCGCCTAGTAACCCAAAAAATCCCGTAGATCAGAGAGGTCGACCGCGAGGAATCGATCCCAGGCCTTCTTGAATGCCAGTCTCAGACAGAACACCTGAGCCTCCTGGCTTCATAAATAAGACTCAAATTCAAATATCCCATCACGTAAGTATCTGTTTTTCGCATTTGGTAGGTTCCTTATGCCTTATTAAAAATAACTAATATTTCCGAAAGAAATGCACCACACAAATGAAGACAGCCCAGAAACTTTCCGTGCAATTCTTGTTACGAAATGAGTTCACATTTAAGCACTGTTACACATTCAAATAGAAAGGTGTCTCGTGTATAAGATATAATATTTACTACATCTTCGTTTTAAATACTGTTCAGAAAGGTATAGGGCGTTTTTACACGAACAATAATATTTCCGTTTCGAAGGTTATAGCCGGTTGCAACAGTCAAAGACGAATTTGGAATTACGCATGGGCCGGGCACTAGCAATGTTTTGAAACTCCTCAAAGAAATATAGAAGCGTGTATGATACCGATAGATATCCTTTAATTCAAAGCGGATATGCCAAGAAGTTGTATTTCTGGACTTAATAATTTGGAAAAGAAGTATTTAAAATCAGTTTATGCAATCGTTAGGAAATATATTACAGCTTTAGCTTAATATATCTCACGTAAAACTACAAATCTTTATGCCCTAAAAGAAATCAGATACCTACATAAATTATACTCTATTTTCTTTCTCTAAGTACTATATTTGTACATAGTAAGTAGAGAAGGTCTTGCACGCCACCCAACAATTTTATACCTTAACCTAAAAAATAAAATTTAGGAAAAGGTCCGTGTGTATACATGTGTGTGTGTGTGTGTGTGTGTGTGTGTGTGTGTGTTTGCAGTCAATATTAACTCCAAAAAGAAAAAAAATCCGTTAAATACCAAATTTGATGTTTGAGATCATCTTCCAAGAATGCGACACGAAGATTTAATGGAAAATCCTCCATGATAGGTGCCTTTTACATTGAAAAGTTTAAAGCAAAAATAGCTGTAATAATTTTTATTAAAAAATAAAATTAAAAAATATTTACACGAAATATAACATTTATATCTTAAAATTTCTGGGAATAGCCCTTGCAGATCTCTTCATTGTGGATGGTTTATTTTATAACTCGTAAACAGTAACAGATATGCAAAAATATAGATCTCGTTAAAATGAAAAATATACATCAAACGTGTTTTTGTGGAATATTGATTTCCAAAGTTATCATTTTAAAATACTTAAAACTTTTTAAAACGGATTATTTTGGTAGAATAGGCCTGTTTTTTTTTTTTTTTTTTTTTACTACTCTATACACCCCTTACAATTTTATCCAACACTCCCCTCACATACTGAAATATGCCATTATTTTTACTTTTGTTTTACAGTACTTGTTTATGGGGTTTACCGGCCACTTTTACTACAGACGCATCTCAGACGATGGCGCTGATGATGCATGAAAGGAAGGTGGAACACTGGTGGAATGCGATGGCGAGGGAAAACGGAAAACTCGCCCCTGCGCCGCTGTCCATTACAAATCCCACATGCGGTCGCCTGGATTACAGTACTCCTGGTCCTCTAAAGCGAACCGAAATTTAATCGCATAGCAACTTATTTTTAAAGGATTTGTCTGTAGCTTTAGACTAGCGTATTCCATTATTTCTATTCTGCTTACAAGGAACTAAGTAATAAGACCATTTATATAAATACGTATTATCTCGATTACTATGAAGTGGATAGAAGAATGGGCAGAGAAAATCATATTATTTTGAAGACATTGCACTCCACCCAAAAATTCGATATCGATATTTTACCGGAAATACAAATTTTAGGGTCCCCTGTATCCGTGTGTGCGTCCTAGTGCCTCAGAACACTATAACTCAAACACGAAAAGCCGGTAAGCATCTAAGTTTAATGACTTCAAAATATGCAACACGAAGATTTTGAGGTAAATTCCCCCACCACAAACTAACCTTTGTATAGAACAATTTTCGTAAATTTTGATTTTTTCAACAATATCTCTAACGATTTTGATTAAAGTGTTAAAGATATTTACAAGACAAATAAAATGCATATCTTGCATGCTCTAGGAATATCCTCTCAAGGCCTTTTTATTTTGCATTACTTTTGTTTATTTTTGCAGAAACTGGTAAACCGTAAGAAAAATGTAGATTTCGTTGAAAAACATAACATTATGCCATATACACATATTTAACCATTTTTATTTTCTCTAGTAACGTATGTGTATAAAATGTACATAGAGAAGGTATTGTATTCCACTCAAAAGTTCGATGTCCAGATTTCACCGGGAATATATGTTAAGACGTACCATCGATCCGAAAAAGAAACTTTTAGAAAAAGGTCCGTGAGAGTCTATGGACAGCATAGCTAAGAAACTTGGCACTTATATTTATGATGCAACAAGATTTTCAAGAAAATCTCCCCACGAGAAACTAAAGTTTACATATAAAATTTTTTGAAAATTTCGTTTTTCTCAAAAATAGCTTTAACGATTTAGATTAAAATACCTTATATTAAATATATTTACATCACAAATAAACTGCATATTTTTTATTTTCTGAGAATAGCCTATGAGTTTTGCAGAATTTTGTAGAACAGTTAAAGCTTAAGAGACAAGATCAAACCTTAATGCACAAAAATGTAAATCTCGTTCAAACTCATTATTTATATAATACTTTTTCTTGTAGAGTTGACCGTTTTTTTCTCGGTAATCCTTATTATTGGTTTCAGTTTTATATTACCTAACATTTTTGAAACGGGACCATTAAAGCGAATTGAAACTCAGTAGTTTCATATAGCGACCAGATTTTAAAAGATTTGACTATCGCTTTAGCATAATAAATTCCCTTATTTCCCGTCTTATTACAATGAAGCAAGTAATAAGACCAATTCCGATAATGTTTATCTCTATTAGGATGTTGGAGATAAGAGAATAATCTTTTGAAGAAAGGGTTGTATATGGAACAGCTAGAGAAGGCTATGTGAATGGAACACATCAGATTTTTTAGATGTTTCTTGTTATTGGTTTCAGTTTTAAAATTAATTATGCACATGTGGGAATTTGTCAACTGTTGGCAATACAGAGAAGTTGATTTTAGCCACATGGTAACCAATTTTTAAAAGATTTGCTTCAGCCTACTGCATTCCCATATTTGCCTACTTTTTACAAGAAAGTAAGTAAGTAATAAGACAATTTCTGTTAAAGGTTATCTAAATTAACATGATGATAGATAGAAGAATAAGCTTATTTAACAATAATTTGTTGAGCTGACTTCTCACCCGGAGGTCCCGTATTCGATTCCCGGCGAGGGCGGGGAATTTTTCTTTAGCCAGAATTATTCCCTATCCCCCACAGAGTCTGGAAGTAGGTTTAGTGTTAATCTATTTTCTAAATTTTCGTATAAATTTATGGAATAATTTATATTGATGATGTCACATGCAGAATGTGGTACTACTGCGTTAGGATCCACATTCTAAGTGTGGCATGATTGACTAATTAATTTTATTGTTTTGGCTGTACTGTAGAAAGAAGGTTAGTTTAAAATAACGACGGGAGCGTGGCTTTTGCGGTCTCTTTGCCAGCGGGACGCCGTGGGGTGCGCATCGCACGTTTTTTAGTAATCATGTAATTAATAATGGAGCTATAGTATTCACCCAGATTTTGGCTACGCATCATCCAGCGTCAACATAATAGGTAAAAGTTTAATATATCAATTAGCTGGAATTACTCTTGAATTAACATGTTTTAATTTAGTAGTTTGATTTTGTTCCCACATTTCCTTGTTTTACTCCTGAGTTTGCTAAAGTCCCATAAGTTAGCATGGGGGATACGTCCCTCATGTCGTATCCAGTTAGAATAGTTTTGTATTTGCCTTTCGCAGCCACAGCGAGTTCCCCGAGTTATTAGTAAAAAAGGCGGTTGCGACATATTGGTGGTTCTTTTTTTTGGTCACCCAACATAACAATCTATTAATGTATGTGTAATTTGTACCATAAAGGAAATTTTTTTGTAAATTTTGCCGCACACGCCAAAATCTTGGTAAAGCAGGGGGAGATGTCACATGCAGAATGTGGTACTACTGCGTTAGGATCCACATTCTAAGTGTGGCATGATTGACTAATTAATTTTATTGTTTTGGCTGTACTGTAGAAAAAAGGTTAGTTTAAAATAACGACGGGAGCGTGGCTTTTCGGCCTCTTTGCCAGCGGGACGACGTGGGGTGCGCATCGCACGTTTTTAGTAATCATGTAATTAATAATGGAGCTATAGTATTCACCCAGATTTTGGCTACGCATCATCCAGCGTCAACATAACAGGTAAAAGTTTAATAAATCAATTAGCTGGAATTACTCTTGAATTAACATGTTTTAATTTAGTAGTTTGATTTTGTTCCCACATTTCCTTGTTTTACTCCTGAGTTTGCTAATTTCCCATAAGTTAGCATGGGGGATACGTCCCTCATGTCGTATCCAGTTAGAATAGTTTTGTATTTGCCTTTCGCAGCCACAGCGAGTTCCCCGAGTTATTAGTAGAAAAGGCGGTTGCGACATATAATAAATTCTTGTAAAGATAATTGGAAAAGAAATTATGGTTAATACAATTTTATTAGAATAGAGTGAATGTGTGTGTGCTTTAAGAAAACAAAATGATTTAAACCTACTGACAATGAGTTGTTTCAAGTGCAAAGCCCCCGATATGACCATAGATGTTAAAGGGGGCTATATAAATGAAACAATAAAAAAAAAAAAGAATAATTTGTTATAGAGATGTAGAGAAAGTCATATGAATGGAACACATTAGGTTCTAAATGTATATGTTTTATTTTTAGTTGTTTTTATAGCCTTTTTGTTTCCAGATAGCTCGTCCTCTCGCGAATTCCACTCTCAGGAGAAGAGTAATCAAAGGAGAGTAAAGACAAAGACGCAAGATCTGATAGAAAGAGAAAGAGAACGAGTCATGAGCCAAACAATACACTATAAATTTGCAGCGGAGCAATTGTGCATCGCGTGCACATTAATTATTTGTGTTTGTCTTTTAACAGCAGAACAAGCAGAGTGTATGTTACCACAGCAAGTATTTCACAGCTTGAGAAAAATGCCCTCCACAGATTGAATCTGTAAGCTACCCAATAAAGAGAGTCACAATTGCAAGACGCCTATTCATTAAATATGCAAATGCATCGGCGTTAAGCGTTGTCACCTGCCTTCGGAGACAATGGGAACTATGGCGCCTTCAGCGCAGTCATAAACAGCTACGTAAACTATTAGCCTGCTTTCTTGTATTTGCTCTGAACTACTTTGGTGTACATTTAGAAGCCTCCCTACCTCCTTGGCGCATCGAGATGTTACTTTCTATACACTGTTTATAGCAGATATGTTGAGGTTTAACAAGAATCAATTTATTAACTGATAATAGCAATAACTGACTTCGAAAAAGCATTTGATTTTATGAAAAGAGAAAGATTATTGAGTATAATGGATCAAAGGGAATATCACCCTCAGATATATATGTAATTAAACATATAGAAATACAAAAATCATTATAAATGCAGGCACGTCAAAATCAGAAAAAATTAAGTTGATTTAAGGAGTAAGACAGGGTTGCTGCCTCTCTCCCATACTATTTAATATATACGTGGATGACCTGATTTACGTTTGGAAAAAGGAGGTAAATTAAGGAATAAAACTCAATTATATGTGATTCTCTACGCTGATGATGTAGCCATAATACAGGACAATGAAGAAAACCTCCAACGCTCCATATATAAAATGTATTTATTACAATCTAAATGTACAGCGCATCGGGGGAAAAGATCCGGTAAGATAAAAAAATAAATGTTTAAAATAAATGCCTGGAACAACTCTCCATGTGATGTAAGTTTTGATATTGATAAGGATTTACAAAACAAGATAAATAAGTTTCAGCATATATGCGGAACCATAGCAACAATATTAAATCATAAAACAAGGAAAGAAACGAAATTAAAATTTTACAAAACCATGGCAGATCCAGTGGTCATTACGAAAGAGAGTCCTGGATATTAAAAGAAACAGATAAATGTAAAATATAGGCAGTAGAAATGAGGTTTTTAAAAAGAAGTGCACCAGGTAAGATTTAATAAGAAATGAAAACATTCGAGAGGACTTACAAGACTAAACAGAAGAATAAAAAGAATTGGAAAAAAATCTTAACAGTATGAGTGAAAAAAGAATACCGGCTTTAATTAGAGGATACAATCCTAGTGGAAGAAGAGATGTAGGGCGTCCTAGAAGAAGATGGTAGTAATTAATGGAATGTGAAAATGGAACAGGCAGATATACCTAACCCCTGAAGAGAAGAAGAAGAGGAATATTTCAGAAGAAATACAGTGTTACTATAAATGATCTTTCCAATTACAAATTTTAATAACTACCGTTAGGAGGCACTTATAAACATGATATTGGTATCAATAGAAAGAGAAAATCAAATATTTGTTGTGTTAGAGAACCTGATGCGTATTCATTAATTTCATTGCTAGGAGACAGTATATCACGAACATTGTTGCAAATGAAGATATTTTACGGAAATGAGTCGCGAACATGTTTCACATAATTGCTAGGATTTTCCAAAATCCATTTCCTGATAATGAGTTTGTACACTTTTCCTGACAAATATAAAATGGATCTATCACTAAACATCAATTCGATGAAACCTTCATTCTGAGTTGCATCTCCTCACAGAAAGTCTTCACTTGGTTTTGCCGTTTGGTTTCAAAGCCTGCAATAATTGCAGATTGGTATGGATGGGACTTCAAAACTTCCCGCAAAATCTTTCGCATTGTTTGTTGGAGGATGTTTAATTTTTTTATTGGCTTTTACAGTGGAGTACTGTGGACTTCGTGTGAAGCTCTCTTTCATACCCTCCGCGTTTGCCTCTCTTACTGATCTACAACCGGTTGAATTCCGCTTACAGATGCATCCATTTGATTTGAAGTCAGTGTACCACTTAAGGATGTTGGACCCACTAAGTGGATCAACACCAAACTTTCTTCTAAATTGTGTTGTACGGTAACAACAGACAGGGATACGGCAAAATGCCCACCGTGCAAAATGACCAATAATAAAAACTCGTGTGTATAAGTGAGTTCAGCAATTTCTAGAGATATGACAAGAAGATTTTCAGGAAAATTCCATCACCCCAAACTACCTTTTACATACAAAATGTTTCTACATTTTCTAATTTCTTAAAATTGGCTCTAATGATTTTGAGTAAAATACCATACGTTTACAATATTATGAGAAACCATATGTACTCTCTGTGCAAAATCTTAAACTTTGCTTAGCCATTCCACTCCACTCCCTCGGTATAATGCCATTACAATAGATTCAGCCGTTTTACAGGTTTCTGAGGCAGGTTTAAGCAAAGGCCGGTCGGTCCGGAGGCTCTGCTAATTTAAGGGGACATGGTAGTCTGAAATGGTAAAAAAATAACATTTTGTTGTTTTAGACACTAACAAATACTTTCTTATTTCTAGTTTTTTAGAATGTATTCTTTTGGGGGTTTAAGAGGATTTCAATCAGCTTTCTCAAAACAACATTTTTGATACTCGTGTACCTTTTTCTCAGAAACTATGAAAAATGGAAAGCTAAAATTTTCAACACAAATATACAACACATAGTTGAACTTTCTAAACAACAATCGTGATGTTATAGTGTATATTGATCATATTAAGAAAGGAACAACATTTTAAATTTTCCACATGTTTTACTTTTTTGAATTTGCAACTATATTCTTTTTAAATTTCCACTGAAATTGTATCATAGCTAAATAATTTAGGTTCAAAAGATAGCTTATTATATAAAGAACAAGCATGCAAAAGTGTGATTATGTATTGAGATAAAAAGGCAAAAGATTTCATATGTTTTAAGCCCAAGTTTTATTACTTTTCTCTGAATGAAATAATTTTTATAGACTAAACTACATAAGCCATTAACGCAAAAAACCACTTGAAATAATTTTCAAGACTTATAGAATAATTCATATAAATTTCTGGAAAAAAAAAATTGAAAACTTAAGAGCAGTGGTAATTCAACTCACTTAAGGTGAATTTCCGTATGTTCAGACTACCTTGTTTCCTTAAAGTGCCCACAGACCGTTAAGAATTGGGACAAACTTATATTTAGAATTTTCCGGAAATAGTCTCTCAGGATCTCTTCACTGGCCGGGTTGTAGCAGAGTGGTTAGACCACTCGCCTCTCACCAAGGCGACTCGGGTTGGATACCAGGCGATCGTATGTGGACAGGGCGACGCAGGGGTGGTTTTCTCAGGATTTGCTCCGATTTTCTCCACCATCGCATTCTACCGATGTCCATTCCCTGTATCATAAGGGGCAAGGCTTGCGGAACTGTTCCGCGGGTGTTAAAAAACTATAAAAAAGGACCTTCATTCTAAATGACTTTTGAATAACTATTAAAATGCAGGAGATACACAAAACTTACTAAACAAAAAATGTAGTTTTCGTTAAGACACACGATTTATATTCTATGTACATTTTTTTTGTGGAGTTAACTTTTTCCAAATTATTCCTTGTTATTGATTTCAGTTTTAAAGTACTTAAACTTTTCTCAAACTGGAAGTGGTCATTCTTTCATATCTATTTTTTGTACTACTAGCCATGAAAGGAAAATTGAATTTCTTTTGTAACACATAGAGATCAGTTTTTAAAGGATTTGATTATGGTTTTAGTATAGTGTATTTCCTTATTCCCTTCCACTTATTAGTCACTAAGTTGTAAGAATATTTCTGTTAATGTTATCCTGATTTGCAGGAACTAGATGGAAGAATAATCTTTCATAATACTAATTTGTTTGCAGAACAGGTAAAGAAATACACATGAATGGAACACATTAGAGTTTTAAAAATCATATTAATGAGCAAAGGTATTCAACGAGGTATGAACTAGCCACCTAGGTGGTGCATGCTGGCTTTCTGCACCCAAGGTTGCAGGTTCAATTCCGGTCTGGAACGATGGCAATATGCGTTAATTGTGACAGGTTTACTGGTACCTATGTAAAAGATCTGCTACAGGTTAAAGTTCCATTTGACGGTTAACAAAGGTAATAGCAGTGCTCACTAAGCTTAAACTGTTATTGCTCTGGGCTTGCAATAAAGGTAGTTACTAACGACTATAATTAAGGAAACTAAGAAGTGAAATAAAATTAACTGTACTGCTATAAGTTCTGTAAGTACTTCAATGCATGTACTACTAAATAAAACTATGCAAATCCCTTAATATACATATATTCTAATAGAGCACCAAAAATAGAACAAAATGAACATTTGAAACGGTCGCCATATGCGGCAACATAGCGGCAAAGACGTTGAGGCCACTTATCAATAACTGTACGAATCGTGTCGAGTGTAATTTTCTTAACAACTGACGGGATTTACTTTTCTAGCACTTCAATATTGCGGTGCCTCTTTTGACCTGCTATTGCCAGGAGCTTCTGTTACAGGGAATAATCCAATGGATTAAGGTCTGAACTTCCTCTAAGCCAGTTACCTGCAGCGATGAACCATGGGACATTGGATGCCAACTTCTGCTGCGGGGTTTTTGCTCTGCTTTTTTTTTTTTTTTTTTCTCTCTCGCCATATGTCGTTGACAAAACCAGGGATCAAACCGGCGTATCTCTTTTAATTTTTCAGTTAGAAAATGGCTTGTGTACCTTTTATATTCACTAACATGTAAATCATCCCTTAGAAAAATTCGCGACATTGTTCACAAAGGGATGTTCATTTCACGTGGCAAAATGATTTGTTTTTATACGCAAGGATTGCGTGGCCAGATCTGACGTGATCAACAGTTGCATCCGTTTCTTTAAACCATGGTATTTTCTGAAACACAAATCGTTCATTTATGCCAAGAGGTTTCAGTCCCGAAACATTTCCTTAATTCGCTTTCCACAACGAAATAACGCAAAAACATCGATACGATTTTCCTACACTCTCCAATCTATATTTCTCTCTTCCTGTTATTTGCACACTGTAAGACACTTACTCGCGGAGTAGTATAGGGGATCTGCTGGACGACAATACACATTCTTCATTCACAATTCTCTCTCTATAGCGCGTTTAAATTTTACTGACAGTACCCTATTTTAACCTTCCTGCGTTAGAATTTATATTTTTGTTACAGTGTGGAATGACAACCTCTAATGTGTGCATCTTAAGAGAATGTCACCCAATGGAAAAAGTACAAAAATCCTTCACAGATATATTGGAAATGTGATTCTACAAGATCGACTGTTTGGCAACCCTGGACAATTTTACTTTCTCTACCAGGTATGTGAAATGCCCATAGTAAGTAGAGAAGGTGATGCACGCCATCAAACAATTTGAATGAAGAAATATATGTTTTAAGGCCACGGAATACAAAAAAAAACATTTTTACGAAAAGGTCCGCATGTGTTTGTGTGTGCGCATCTGTGTCTGCGAATAGTATAACTCAAAAACGAAAAGTCTGTTATGCATTAAACCAGCATTTAGATTTGGTATATTCCGAGGATTGGACACGAAGTTGGTAAAGGAAAATCCTCATCCCAAACTACCCCTTACACGCAAAATGTTAGAAATATTCGATTTTATCAAAATGAATGAAAGGATGTTAATTAAAGTTCTATGTATAAAACATATTTATATGGCAGATGAAATGTATATGTTAACTTTTTTAGGCCCTCTTCATTCTGGATGACTTTTGCATAACCGCTAAACCGTGAGATGTAAGACAAAACCTTACCAACCAACTATATAGATCTCGTTAAAACACGTAATTTATGTTAAATACAATCTTTTGTGAAATTAACCATACCGAGAATTTTTAACTTTTTTTACTGCTTCAATTTTAACATTCCTATACTTTTCTCAAAAAGGAAATCACCATCTATTTTCTTTTCTCTCTCTCTCTCTCTCTCTCTCTCTCTCTCTCTCTCTCTTTTCACTCTTGGATATGCAAAAGAACCGAATATCAATCACAACCCATACCGACAGCTTTTATTAAATTGGACTATCGCTTTAGTCTTGCGTATTCATTTATTTCCCTTCTATTTACAACGAAGTAAGTAATAAGATCATTGCTGCTACTGTCCATAAGGTGCATAGAAGATTAATCTTTTGTAAGAATTATTTGTAGAATAGGTAGAGAAACTCGTGTGAATGGAACATATCATTTTTTTTTTGGGAATGTACATATTTGCTGTAGCTATTCATTTCATAGATAAAAGCCTACCATTCGAGAAAATGTTATTCGTGCTGCCAAAATCTGAGACATCATGCACACCAATCAAGCTAGAGCAATTTTTGAGAAAACAATTTTTTTGATTAGTGTTTTTCCTTTTTCTTTTCTTTTCTTCTTTTTTCTTTTGAAAATACTTATAAGGATGATGGATTTTAACACCGAATTACCAATGTTTCATTTGTTGAGTTTTATTTCATTGAAATTTAAGATCAATTAAGCTTATAATTAATAGAACAGTCTCCGAGGCTTAAAATAATTTATATATTATAAAATATAGGTATGTATGGAAAAACTAAGAAACATCTTAAACTGTATAAGCTGTGTTACACAATTAGAAAATTAAAAAGCCTAATGTGCTCGTTTTGTCAGAAAACTAATTATCTGTATGCAACATAATCTTATTAATAATAAATAATAGAGAAAACCTTGTGTGTTCCATTCACATGACTTTCTTTACATCTCTGTAACAAATTATTGTTAGTAAGCTTATTCTTCTATGCCGTGCTAAAGCATTAGCAGAAACGGTCTTATTATTTAATTCCTTATAAGTAGAAGGAAAACAACTAGACTAAACCAACAGTCAAATGTTTTAAAATGTGTTGCTAAGGGATTGAAATCCGTTTCTTTGCGTGGCCAAGCGTTGACAAGCTCCCGATTGATAAGTTTTAAGTATTTTAAAACTAAAATCATTAACAGGGAATATCTCGAAAACGATCAACTCCACGTAAAAAATGAATGGTGTGTTTTATTGAAATCTACATTTTCTGTGAAGTAATTTTTGTCTGTTTCTTATGGTTCACCAGTTATGCTAAATTCAATAAAAGTCGTCCAGATTGAACAGGTCTTCAAAGGCTATTCCCAAAAAATACAAAATATATATTTTGTGTGTCTGTATACAGCATTGCTCAAAAACGAAAAGACCATAAATATCAAACTTGGTATTTAAGTTTGGTATGTTCCAAGGATGCGATACGAATATTTTCAAGAAAATCCTCCCTCACCGACTACCCTTTACATGAAACTTTCTTCGAACATTTTTACTGCCTCAAAAATGCCTTTAAAGATTTTGATTAAAATCCCTATATTTAAAATATTTAAATGCCAAATAAAATGTATATCTTCAATTTTCTGGGAATAGCCTATTCTGGATGAATTTTACGGAATTTTGCATAACTCCTAAACCGTGAGGGAAGGAAAAAACTTACAGACAAAAAATGTAGAGCACGCTAAAACACACAATTTATGTTACATATTTTTTTTCGTGGAGATGATCGTTTTTAAGATATTCCTTGCTTTCGGTTTCAGCTTTGAAAATCTCATAATTTACTCATTCAGGAATTTGTCAACTCCTTTCCATGCAGTCAAAGGAACTTCATTCACATAGCAACCAGCTTTTGACTTTCACTTTAACCTATGATACTCCCTTATTTCGCTTCTACTTACAAGGAAGCAAATAATAGGACTATTTCTGCTAATTTTTTCTCGCTTACCATGGAGTAAATAGTAGTATAAGCTTTTTAAGAATAATTTGTTGCAGAGAGGTAGAGAAAGTCATGTGAATGTTACACATCAGATTTTTGCAAATTCAAACGTATGTTCCTAAGACTGATGTGTACCATTCACATGACTTTTGCTACATCTCCACAACAAATTATTCTTATAAAGCTTATACTTCTATTTACTTCATGCTAATCAGAAAACATTAGCAGAATTAGTCTTATTACTTGCTTCCTTGTAAGTAGAAGCGAAATAAGGGAGTAGCATAGGTTAAAGTGATATTCAAAACAAGGTTGCTATGTCACTGAAGTTTCTTTGTTTGTATGGCCAGCAGTTGACAAATTCCTGTATGAGAAAAGTATGTTTTCCACAGCAGAAACCAAAAACAAGGAATGTCTCGAAAGCGATGAACTCCACGAAGAAAATTTATATAACATAAATTGTGTGTTTTAATGTGTTCTACTTTTTTTTATGAGGTAAATTTTTGTCCATCTCTTACGGTTTAGCAGCTATTCAAAATTCCGTAAAATTCATCCAGAATAAACTACTCTTCAGGGGCTATTCCCAGAAATTTCAAGATATACATTTTATTTTATTTTAATCAAAATCGTTAAGAGCCATTTTTAAGAAAATCAAAAATTTCGAAAAAAGTTACATGTAAAGGGTAGTTTGGGGTGGGAGATTTTTCTCAAAATCTTCGTGTCGCATCCCTGGAACATACTAAAACTTAAATACCAAGTTTGGTATTCTGCCGACTTTTCGTATTTGAGTTATCGTGTTCACAGACACACGGACACACACGCGGACCTTTTTGTGAAAATGCTTTTTTTGGATATAGGGGACCCTAAAACGTATATTTCCGGTGAAATCTCGGTATCGAATTTTTTGGTCGAGTGCAATACCTTCTCTATACACTATGTACATAGTAAGTGTAGAGAAAATAATTATCCATGTACTGCAAATACTGCAGGAGTTCATCCTCTTGTTGCCCACTAATGACCGTCTTGAATCTCCGTAATTTCTCTTTCGTTGATCCCTTTTTCATGTGCCTATATAGAATTGCATACGGAAGTGGTTTTATCTGCAGCATTTAAGAATCCTAATATAGCTTCTTTCATAGCGTTTTGCATGTCACGTTCCCTCCAATTTGCATGATTTGTTTTTTATTTATATCTATACAACATCAGAAACAATGTTAATACATGTCATTACTAAAGTTACTATTAAAATTATTAAAATGATGTTTGGCTTTAAATGAGGAAGCTATTTTGAATATTCTACGCTTTTGTCACAAACAAGGAAACAGCGAATAGTTATTCACTTTGCCCTATTCGCTTTGATGCATAGCCATTAGCTCCAAAGAGGTTCTAAAAGTCAAAACAAAATACACCGACATTTGATTTTCACACTATCAGAGCACGGGAAATATAAAGCCAAATGAGAAGCAAACATTTCCGGAAAATAAATGTAATTCTTTAATTAAATGTAAGCTTACTTACATTGAAATATTTTGGGAAAACTTTGGAGATTGCAAAATGGCTGCTATATAAACACATTAATCACGTAACTGAACTGACTCTTACACCGGAACTTTTAACTGATGTCGCTACTAACCATGCTGCTTGCGTGGTACCACCTAGTTTTCACTTTTTCCGGCTTATCCGTTTTGCCCGGACTTACCCAATTTAAATAATCTGCAGCCGAAAACGATTTTACTGAGTAGTAGATTGCATAATTTTCAAATGCACTCCTATCAGCCACTAAGTTAATATTAACATACTTTCTGTCCTAAGTAGGGTGGAAAGTGCAGCGAATAAATTATATTCGTAGCTTTAATAATTTATACGATATTCACTTTACAATAATGATACATTGTTCAAGCGTAAATGAGTGTTTGTCATTAAGTTAAGACTAATACTGAGAAAATGAGTCTGGAAAATGAGATTGAGAAAGAGGAGTATCAAAGGATGTAGTATAAAATAAACATAGCATGAGGAAACCAACTTTGGTGACATAACAATGAACAAAACAACGTGGAAGAATAAGATGGAAGTACAATGATGAGCGAAGGAAGAAAGAACAAGAAACAAGCAGCGAAACTATACCGGTATTTTATGCGCTGGATATAAGAGGGAAGCGGTAAATATTAGACTTTAATAGAAGAAATAAGAAAGAGAAGGGAAAAGGCAATGTTTTCTGACAGCAGAAAAAGAATACAAGAAAATAGAAATCTATACTGGTGAGGTGTTATGAAATGAAGGAAGCGCTAAGTGTCTGCCTATAGAATCTGGAATGATGAATAGTAAACTAGGAATTATTTCCTCAGTGAAAAGAAGAAAGCAGTGTTTTATAGCGTATCATGAGAAAGGAAAGAAAGGAAATAAAGACCAATAAGGTGGAGAGGAAAAGAAAGAAAGGAAAAACGTATATTTTCGGCAAGAAGAACCACGTCAACTGCAAACCTGGCGGGGCTCCAGGACTTGCATGGTGTGGGCGTGCGCACACGCAAGTTTCCGATCATGTGGGAGGCCTTTAATTAGCCCCATGTGCTAATCACAGCCTTGGGAATTATTGTGTATTATATAGCGGGGCCGGATCCCTTTGATTGCCCCTCGCCTGAATAATTACTGGTGCACTCCCCCGCAGCCCTCAAGTGATGAAGCACTTCATCTGATGCCTTCTGTCACGGTTACCTTCGATTTTCGCTCGCTAGAGTTCACCGCTATTAAAAGGTCGCATAAGAAAAAGAACAACGAGCCGAGGAATATTATTCGATTGATGTGGTGAATGTGGTGCGGTCATCAACGTCGTCGTTTATACGGGTTCCCAAGCGCTCTGGGCGATTGGCAGCCATGAGTAGCCTACCTTCTTAGTTCGTAATTATTGTGCACAGGTTGTTTCTGATCTCTCTATGTCTCCACCACTTTATGTGCTCAGTTTACATCTCTTCATTATAGTTAAAATTCTACCCCTTAATTTTCATTGTAGAAGACTTTTCAGAGTACAGTGATGTCAATATTTTCCCACTCCTCAAACTTTCCATAAGTCTTTGCAGAAAATGGGCGCCTGTATCCCACAGCTCTTTTCGGAAGTCCAAATACCCAAAATCCATAGATGATCTATCAAGCGACTTCACTGGAATGTTGCTGAAAGGAATAGAGTGTATTCTTGATTCTTGCTCTATTATCTCTAGAAAACTGAGGCTTTAACCAATGTGTGACTGAAAGCGTACGCACATCTTGTTTGTATATGTCTCTTAAAGAGCTGGGATAACATTGCGATAAACTGGGGTCAGAATGTTCTCCATATATTACTGGGAGTAGATGATCTGTTTAGCAACTCAACGACTGGTAAATTTGCAATTATAATAATAACCGGTGATAATCAAATATCATTTGGAAGAAGTTTTCTTGTATTCGGAGTATCTTTTTTGCCTTTGGACGTTAGTATTGCACTTAGATGAATGCTTCATCCAGTCTTATAACCAGCTTCCAAATTTCGACCGCCATGTGCGTCTCATACAGTTTCCTATTATTTGTGCGACGCTCTGAAATGTGACTCTGTCTTTATGACACTTTTCCAAGTTCAAATCCCTGTTGATTATACTGTTAGCAGATTTTAGTGATGTTCGTAACCTGCTTGTATTGGTTCATTGTGTGGCTGGATTACTGCCCGAGACAAAGATTTGACTTTCTTCACCATGACTGGAGTGTGGCTAGTTGTAGATTGTGGATTGGGCTGTTTTTATTTTCTTTTGTAATTAATCCCATACAATTAGTTCCCTTTTTATTGAGCATAAAACTTCTTTCTTGGATGAAATGAAACTTCGCTTCTTGTACATCTCAATAGTAGAAAAAGAGCTACAGTGTGCATGACAGGGCGGCAAGTAGCATTCCCAAAATGATAGATTTGATTCGTAATTGTTGTTCTGAGAATAAAATACCTCTTTCTTCATCTTGGAGACTTGCATAACAGGTAAACCGTAAGAGCTAAACAAAAAATTACTACACAAAAATGTAGATCATACAATCTGCCATGTATATTTTTTATTTTTGTTTTTTGGAGTCAACCATTACCCAAATATATCTTGTTACTTGTTTTAATTATTTTTATACGGGAATTTTTCATTTTCGTTTTCTTTTGTTTAACTCCTGGCCAAGCAAAGAGAACCGAATTCAGTCACGCAGCAACAACTTTTAAATGATTTAACTATCGCTTTACACTAGTGTTTTCCCTTATTTCTCTTCTGCTTACAAGAAAGCAATAAGACCATTTCTGATTATGTTTATTTCGATTAGCATGAAGTACACAGAAGAAGCAGAAGAAGACTTCGTAAGAAGACAGAATAAGTAGAGGCATGCGAATGGAAATCAGATTCCTTTGCATTTATATAGTGCGACCTATACAATATTTTGTGCGTTGCTTTCTGGTTCATTTCGTCATCATTTTAAAATTAATATTCTTGCAAATATAAGCATTTCATTAAATACATGAGAATTTAACAAACTCTTATGATATATTTTATTTTATAAGTAATAACACTTGTATGTACCATAATATATACCAATACATATTGAATGACAATTACGGCTGTTCTATTAATCAGATGATAAATTACTCCTACGTACATTTGGTAATACAGAATACGATCTGTATATCTAACTTACTGCTGTTGCACAATTGACAGTCTGTGGATATTACTACCCTTTATGATTTACTTAATTACAAATTTCAAACGAAAGGTTTGTATTGGAGCCAAAATTACTCTTGTTAGTTAAGTAGGCTATTAGACTCATAACCATACGAGAAGAAGTTAAAGCGGTCGATTAGAGGAACTTTAGCGTCCAAAACAAATGAATAACGTTGCCCGTCCCTCTTGGGCGACGATAAAAAATATTATTCCTACTGATGGATTGACAGTTAGTGAACAATTCCGCCTTCCAATATGTCGCTGTCACCGCCAAACAAGGAAGACCGCCAGCATCTTCATGACTTGTTTTAATGACTCGTGCTACATGCCTAATGAATGCAGTCTTAAAAACAAAACAGCTGCGACCACTGCGATGCTTCTCTTTCTATCTGCGGTAAGAACACAGCTTCCATTAATGTTGCTAAAAGTTACAGTTCAACTTTTTCTGAGTTATTGTTGTTTATCATTAATGCAAAGGTTATTTCTGGTCTGAACTGAAGCAACCTCTGGTATACGCTTACGTCAAGATCAAAATCTCATAAACCAGTCAGAAAACCCAGAGTCTTCCGCACCTTCTCCAGAAAATCTCCCATCTAACACTTCCTTTTGTATGAAACATTTTTTGGCTACTTTTACTACATACCTTAAATATGGCCCAAATTTTTTTTCAAGTGCTATATTTCTAATTTTTCTACTAGGTAAAGTAAGTTGGTGAAGTGTTGAATTCCACCCTAAACTTCCGTGTGGATATTTTACCCAAAATATGTTTTGAGGCTCCTACAACCCTAAAACAACTTTCCGTGAGTGTGTGAAATGTGTATTAATAGTGTAACTCAAAAATTAAAATCTAATTATATATGAAATTATATTTTCCAAGAATGCTAAACGACGATTTTCAAGAAAATCCTTGCTTCTCAAACTACTTTTTTCCTTGGAAGATTATAAAAATATTTTTTCATTCTTAAAAATAGCTCAAACTTTTTATATTAAAATATTTAAGATTTTCATAAAAAGTCTGGGAATAGCATCTAAAGTTCTCTTCATTCTAAATTATTTTTGCATAGCAGTATGCAGCAGAAATAAACTAAATATTACTACAGAAACAATGTAGATCTTGTTAAAGCATATAGTTTGTGATTTTTTATGTGGAATTAACTATCGCCGAGAAATTCTTCTTTTTGGTTTCAATTTCCGAAGCATTATACTTCTCAAATGGGAAGTCGCATTCAGTCCCCCCCCCCTTTTTCTCCTGCTCATGCAAAAGAGAATGAAATTTCAAAGCCATCACTTAGAGACAAGCTAAAACATTTGAATATCGCTTAAGCATGCTATATTCACTTATTTCCATTTCACTTACGTGGATATACACAATGTCACCATTTCTACAAAGGTTATTCTTAATTCAAATGAATTATTTTTTAGAAGAAATAAGAAGAATAATCTTTTGCAACAATAACTTGTTGAAGAATGCGTAGAGAATGACGCAAATCAGATTTTTAGATACAATAACATATCGGATGTATTTATGATATCTTGTGAAGTCCTCTTCATTTTGAATGATTTTTGTAAAAGCTTTTTTATCTGAAAAAACCATATGGCATATATGGACAAATTCAGAACCACTTGAACACGCAACTCATAAAGTCAGATAATACCAAATAATTTAAAAAGAATCACAGATGAAGAAACACACTCACACACACACACAATGAGTGCAGTGGCGGCTGGGTGGTGAAAGCAGTTAGACTGTGACACTATATATATACATCTGTTTGACACACAACAGTTTGGTACTGGGGCGAGTCCTGAAAGGCAACTGTCCATCACATACCGCCAATTACGTATCTTACCGAACAAATCCATCGTGACATAAAACTTATTTTGATTACATTGCTTTACATTTATGACTACTTCATTAATATTTGCTTACCTCCGATAGTGCTATTTTTAGCTACTCCATCTGATGATCGTCTGCCAAAAGTTATCTCTAACTTGACTTAGAACAATTCAGTTTTTAAAACAGTTGCTCACACAAATATATTTAGAAACAAATATAATCCGCATTTTAACTGCAAAGGATCCTAATTACGTATGTTTTTCAGCTGACAATGATTTAAATATATCAACAGCAAATTATCGTGGCTCAAATATTTCAAAAACATATTAACAACTGTAACTGCAAATCCAGTCTTATCCTTGTTGATTCGAAATCCATAGGACTTGCACAATGTTCAAAATAGTTTCCCGAGGAATCATTTGATCTTCAGATTTTCTTAAAATAATAATAAATAATTAAAAGAACGATAGATAGAGAAACACACAAAGAGTGTAGTGGCGATTGGTACTTAGATAAATATTATGATTTATTTTGCATACAGTTTGGACTATAGTGTAATGGAAACAACATTTTATCATCTTAAAATATTCTTAAAATAATGATAAATAATTAAAAGAACCATAGATGGAGAAACACACTTAATGTGTGCAGTACTGTTTGGTACTTAGATAAATATTATGATTTATTTTGCATACAGTTTAGGCTATAATAAAATGCAAACAACATTGTATATACAGAGCAGGATGGTTCAGACGGTAACGTATATGTCCCGCATTTAGCGGGTATCAGGTTCAAATTCCGTGAGCCTATTAATCTGTCTGGAGGTTTTTCGTGGTTTCACTCAGTCACCAAGGTAAATAAAGGAATGCATGAGTTATGCTAGTCAGGCCTATAAAATTGTTAAATAAGATAATAGAAAAAATAGAAATGAAGATGACCATAATCTATAATTATTACATTTAACAGAATTAAGCTGTAATCTTAAAATATCAAAAATGTTTGTGATGCCTAGGCAACTGCGACCGAGTTGATCTATTGCTGTCTACCCCCACAGGCCAGCACACGGAACCAAGCGCAGAGACTCACGGAAGACCTTAACAGTGTTACTAGATGGTAGACCTTGCGCTCCACAGAGGTTATACAGGCGCCGGGAGACCGTCAGAAGGATTCCTCTTCAACGGTACTTAGCCTCAACGAGGGTGAAGAGAGTTTTACTCGGAGCAAGCGACCATGCCATCTGCCTACAAAGCCCCAAGCCACACCAGCCGCTGACCTGAAAGATGAAGAAGGGACATGAAATGAAAGGAAAGGAAAACCGTGGTAGATATACGGTACACCAGCATTTGCCTCAGCGGCCTCAGGATAACCACGGAAAAATCCAGGGCTAGAGTGCGCGGTCGACAGGGAGCGACGTGATCCTCCCAATGATAGTTACAAACGAGCCTGAGCCACCTGTGTCGGTACCGGAATAGACATTTAATATCACGACGCAAAGTTCCACCTTCAGTCTACAAAAATAGTAAAATAAAACGTAAACAATAGCGACTGTGCTACAATCTATCCACAGATGTTTAAAACAGCTAGATTGCCACTTCATGCTAACTACTTGTCACGGAGGAAAGTAGTGCGGTATATAGGGATGTGGCCTCGAGGGATGGCTGAACTCCGTCATCTGACTACCGACGGTGAGAGCAACTAGACTAGAAGCCTCGATGTCTGGTTTTACGCCACCATATGAAGTAGCCGTGCCACCATATTGCCATCTGCTTGATACGAAAATGAATGGTGGGGGGATGAGGCTGCTGAAAGGCTGCTGAAAGGCTGCTGTCCACCACATACCGTCATTTACGTATCTTACCGAACAGATCCGTTGTTACATGACCAAGAAATTAAAATTAAATATAAATTGTATTTCAATACATTGTTTTACATTTAAAATTATTTCATTAAAATTTGTTTACCTATAATAGTATTATTTTCAGCTACTCTATCTGAAGTTCGTCAGTCACAGAGAGCTCTATTTTGATTTTGAATAATTCATTTTACTTGCTATACTTAGGACATAGATAGAGAAAGTATTGACTCCACTCAAAATTCGATAGCGAGATTTCACCGGAAATTCGCATTTTATGGTCCCCTGTATCTAGAAAAAATCAGTGTGAGCCCGTATGCCTGTGAATATGATAACTCAAAAATTCGGTAAAATACAAAATTTGGTAATTAAATACAAAGGATGTAGCACGATTTCTGGTTATCTCTTAAGGTTTACCAGTTATGCAAATTCCATCCAGAATGAAGAGATTCTTTAGAGTCTATTTCCAGAAAATTCAAGATATATATTTTATTTGTCATGTAAATATCTACAACATACGGCATTTTATTAAAAATCGTTACACCCATTTTTGAGAAAATCAAAATTTTCGACTTTTTTACCCAATTGTAGGGTAGCCTGAGGTGTGGAATTTTCTTGAAAATCTTCTTGTCGCATCCTTGGAAGTTTCTGAACTTAAAGATCAAGTTTGTTATGTAGCGGACTTTTCGTTTCTGAGTTGTGCTGCCCTCAGATACACACACGCGATCACACAAGTTTCTAATTTTTGTGTTTTTGTTTGTTTGTTTGTTTCAGGCCATCCCAAAACATTCATTTCCGGTGAAATCTCGGTATCCTATTGTATTGGGTGCAATACAATAACTTCACACCACCTATATATAGAGTACGTGTAGAGAAAGTAAAATTACTTTATTTTACATTCAGGGATATGAAAACGTGTATTTGCGGTGAAATCTAGGTATTGACCTTTTTGAGTGGAATACAATACTTCCCGCTCTTATTATGTGTACTGCATGAGTAAAAAGAATTTGTAAAACATTTAATTCTTTTAAAACATTTTTCATCTTATATGTTTTCAGGGATTACCGCTGTAATTTTGGATTTGTTAATTATGAATTCAATTATATACCTATTTAGTAATCCAAATTTTTATCTTTTTTTAATATAAATTACTTACATAGGTGTTTGTTATTTTGTACAGCGGGCGCAAAATTTATGGGATCGTGAATCTGACGGCCAACCCAGCTGCCGAGTTTAGCTTACTCGGAGTATGCGATTTGATACCTTTGCGAATGCTTCCTCATGGTCACAGCGAGCAAAGCATTATACAGTCTACGTCGAAAGTTTTCCGCATCTGTATGCATTTTTAAAGAGGACAGTAAATAGTGTTTATTTAGTTTTTATGACATCAATAATTATGGTTCCTACGTTTTCAAAGTCAAGTGGCAAGGTATTGCATAGTCAGAGCACAAAAATATGTGAAAATCTTAACAATTTCAATTAAAATTCCATGTTTTTAAGATATGAACGAAAACTAAGTTTGGTTTCTTAAATCTTCTGTAGTCCTCTTAACGAGATTTTCACATATCCAGATCTGTTGCGCCGAATCTTTTCGGGTAACTCGACATATATTGAGACAGCAAAATATGAATGCTCACAGAAACGTTTTGTTTGTCCCAATTTCTCAAAGTGTTCTCCCTGGCACTGTATGCAGCGTTCCATCCTCCGGAACCATTTCTGGAAGCATCCACGCCACTCAGTTTCTGGTATTACAGATAACTCCTCTTCGTATGCAGAAACTGCTTCTGCAGTTCTGATAGATCCATGACACGGCGAGACTCTCCACAGTTAAATCTTTTCAGTATTTCTTCGCACCATTGCAGCTTCTGTGCTTCAGTTAAATTATGGGGCACCCATCTTGAACTTTTTTTTACGCGAAGGTGTTCATGGATGATGATTGAAACACTTGGCAAGCTAACCTCCATGCTAACTCAATGTTCTTGTAGGTTAGTTTTGGATCCTCCTTAATCATTGTTGCGGTGATGTTTTTGTCAGTCACTACTGTTGCTGGCCTGCCACTCTTCTCTTCGACTTAAAGAGATTGTTGTCCCCTTTTAACTCTTAGTTGCCTTCATTAGTATAATGCATATGCTGTTTTTCTTTAATTCAAGTTTAAAACTGGAGTTCTTGTATAAATTTATGGGAATAAACATATAAAATTATTATATAAATTAATAGAGAAAATGCAAATTATAATAAATGTGGATCCTTTATTAATCCTTTTCTTCCAATTAAAAGTTTAAATTCTTCAGTTTTCATAATCCTGCCAAAAGCACTACCAAAAAAGTGGTTCAAATGACCATGAGCGTTAGATGATGTATTCAAAGCCAAATGTTGCTAGTTCAAATCCCAGCGACTGTGGCAAAGTACGGGAAGAACCCAAGTAAAATAATCGGTGTGATGCTTTGAAGCTAATGGGGTTACATTTGACTGTAGTTATGAGTTTTTACTCTTCTATTTTTTTTTCAAAAATCACTGCACCTTTAGGGAAAAAATTTTACCTATAAATTTTTATAATATAAAACAGTCTTGATTACCTGTCGTTTATGGTTGAAGGTTTGTATAACATGAAATTATAGCGACACGTGATGGTGAATAGTTCCCAAAAGTCCTCCTCAAACGCCCAAGTGACTGTCTTTCATTTAATCCACATTTGAAGAGAAACAAAATAATTGCACGAAAATGCCTTCACTGAATCCCCATTGCACTTGAAATAATGCTCACACTTTCCAGACTTCAAACTTAAGCTGAGCAAAAATGAACTGCACAACAATGGTCTGCCCGCTACCATTGAATTGCCAATTAGTCTGCTATTTTGATTAAGTAACAATGCTGTCCCAGAGGGTTGGCTAATTTTCCGTGTCTCAATACGTATCTAGTGACCCTTATACTTTGCATCTTGATAAGATTTGGGAACAAAAACGTTCAACTCAAGGAAGCAGAAGTCACTAATGGGTTCTTTTTGCTTCTCTAGGTCGAATCTACAATGTGTATATCAGGAAAATCCCCCACTTCAGTTACTCTTTACATGCTACATTTTTTGAAAATTTTGATTTTCTCAACAATGGTTCTTAATAATTTTGATTAAAATACCATATGTTTAAGTCATTTTTACGACAAAATAAATGTATATTTTGAATTTTCTCAACAATGGTTCTTGACAATTTTGATTAAAATACCATATGTTTAAGTTATTTTTATGAAAAAAATAAATATATATCTTGAATTTTCTGGGAGTAGGCTCTGAAAACCTCTTCATTCTGGATGACTTGTATAACTAGTAAGACAAAAACTTAATGTACAAAAACATAGATCTCCTTAAAACATACAATTTATGGCATATATATATTTTCTGTACAGTTTCCCATTCACCCTGTTATTGGTTAAACTACTTACACTTTTCTCGAGCGGGCAGTTCATTCTCGTTTCATCTCTCTTTTGTTTTACTTCCGGGAATGTAAAAGAGAACCGAATTTCTATTGTTTCACATATCGAAGAACCTCAAAAAATGTTGAATATTGTTTTAGTCCAGTGTATTCCTTTTTCCCCCTTTTACTAACAAAGAAGCAAACAATAAGGTCATTTGTACTAATGTTTATCACAATTAGCATGATGTGGATAAAAGGATAATCTTTTGTAGTAATAGTTTGTAGAGAGTGATGCGAGTACAACACATAAGACTTTAGAAATGTGAAGTATCAAATGAGATTTACAATGTTGTGTGTACCTTATGAATAGTATAAAAAATATACTTACACTAGTAAGAGGCAGAGGAACTCTCCTGGTATCTAAATATATTTTTGCTTTCTTTACCGTCTATAGTTGTAGTAGGTAGAGGGCATATTGAGTTCGGATAAAAATTCAATATCGATATTTCAGTTGATGTATTCTTTTGAGGCCCAGTGAACCAGAAAAAAAATAATTTTTGGAAATAAATATCCATGTAGGTGTTTATATATATATATATATATATATATATATATATATATATATATATATATATATATGTGTGTGTGTGTGTGTGTGTGAACAACATAACTTAAAAACAAGTGGCATAAATACTATAGTTACCGTATAACTAGAGCATATTCCAAGGGCGCGACATGGAGACACGTTTTCGTTGAATGACCAGAAACGTTTGGGGGAACCAATAACGACCTCCCGTTTGATAAAAACATAAGTATCGCAAAAAATTGAACCAATAAAGTGGAACTTCTTGGAATGGATTAACTCCACAAAAATATATGTAGTATATGTATATTGTCTTATTCAAAGAGATCTGTATTATTTGTCTTATAAGATTTTTTCCATCTCTTTTACGATTTCTTGTTATGCAAATATCATTCCTTATTAAGAGGACTACAGAAGATTCAGGAAACCAAAATTAGTTGTCGTTCATATCTTAAAACCATGGGATTTTAATTGAAATGTTTGCAAAATGTTCCAAGCAAAGGGTAGGTTGCGATGGGGGATTTTCATGAAAATGTCCGTGGAAGAATCTGAACATAAATGATGTTTGATATTTAATCAGTTTTTCTTTTTGATTAATGCTATTCAGGCACACAGACACTCCCCCCCCCCCACACACACACGCTAACATGCAAAAATTGTTTTATATATGTATTTTGGATACAGCTGGCTTCAAAACATATATTTCCGGTGAAATCACAACGACGATTTTTGGGCGGAGTACATAGAGTTCCTCTATTTACTATACGTAGTAGAGAACATTAAAGAAAATAAAATAAAAATAAAAATACGCATAACTGTTGGTTTTTAATTAAAAAGTTTTCGACGCAGACACACATCTACATAGGTACACACGTAACTTTCTCTGAATTTTTGCTTTCTCTACACGTACTATGTACATAGTGTATAGAGAAGGTACTGTATTTGATCAAACATTCGATACCGAGATTTCACTGGAAATACATGATTTCGATCCCCCTGAATCCAAAAAAAGCATTTTTACAAAAAGGTCCGCGTGTGTATATCTATGTGTGTGTGTATATGTGTGTCTGTAGGTCAATGGACAGCATAGCCTAAAAACGAAAAGACCGTTAAATACCAAATTGGTATTGGCTAAATGGAACTTTTTCCGAAAATTATGATTTTCTAAAAAATGGCTCTAACGATTTTGATTAAAATGTAAAAAATTAAACATATTTAAATGAAAAATGAAATGTATATCTTGAATTTTCTGGGAATAGCCTCTGAAGACTACTTTATTCTGGATGAATTTTACGTAATTTTGCATAACTGCTAAACCGTAAGAGATGGACAAAAACTTAAAACACAAAAAATGTACAGCACATTAAAACACACAATTTATATCATGTATATTTTTTCCACATTCCTTATTTTTGGTTTCAGGTTTGAAAAAATTATACTTTTGCTATACAAATTCCTGTCCATACAAACGAAGGTACTTCAATCACATAGCAGCCAGCTTTTGATTATCAGTTTAGCCTATTTAACTACCTTATTCCGCTTATACTTACAAGGAAGCAAGTAATAAGACTATTTCTGCTAATTTTTTCTCGATTAAAATGTAGTGAATAGAAGCAAAAGCTTTATATCAATAATTTGTTGCAGAAATGTAGAGAAAGTCATGTAAATGGAACACATCACATTTTTTGGGGGGGGTAGGATGTTCAAACTATTTGTTTTCGATGAAATGTTAACAGAATATTGGGTGGAATACAATACTTCCCCAACATACTCATTACATGAAAAATATGAGTATTATTTTCTCATTAATAACTGTAATGGTGACGTCGTGGCCGAGTGGCTAGTGGCCTTTCACCAAGGTGGCCCGAGTTCGATCGCAGGGAACCGCATATGGAATTTTTACTGGACAAAGCGGCGTCTGGATTTCCGAATTCTCCGGTTTCTCCCGCCATTCATTCCATTATTTATGAATCATACCTTCATCATCCTTTCCTTTCTTCCATTTCGACTTCATCTTCATCACTCGATCCCCCTTTCCAGATTCATCATTCTCTTATTCGGTGTTCCTTGACAGTCCTCTGACCTTAAGCACCCGTATAAGCCCTGGATGATGTAAACTCTATTATGAGGAGAGAAAACTAAGTAGAGCATTAATTAACGAGTTTGATTAAAATAACCTATGCTTGATATTTTGGGATGAGAAAAAAAAACCTACCTTTTTACTTTCTCTAAACGTACTATGTACATAGTGTATAGAGAAGGTATTGCACTCCACCCAAAAATTCGATACGGGGATTTCACCGGAAATATACGTCTTAGGGTGCCCTATATCCAAAAAAATATCTGATGTGTTCCATTCACATGACTTTCTCTACATCTCTGCAAGAAATTATTGTTAAAAAGGTTATACTTCTATTTACTTCATGCTAATCAGAAACACTTAGCAGAAATAGTCTTATTACTTGCTTTCTTGTGAGTAGAAGCGAAATATGGAAGTATCATGGGTTAAAGTGAAGTCAAAAGCTGTTAACTAGGTGACTGAAGTTCCTTTGTTTGTATGGACACGAGTTGGACAAATTGTTGTATGAGAAAAGTACAAGTTTTTCAAAGCTGAAAAAAAAAAAAACAACGGAACATCTTAAAAACTATCAACTTCTCGAAAAAAGTTATATAACATTAATTGTGTGTTTTAATGTGCTCTACATTTTTCGTGTAGTAAGGTTTTGTCCATTTCTTACGGTTTAGCAGTTATGCAAAATTGATCCAGAATAAAGTAGTCTTCAGAGGCTATTCCCAGAAAATTCGAGATATAATAGTATCTGTCAGGTAAATATTTTTAATATACGATATTTTAATAAAAATCGTTAATGCTATTTTTATTCAAAATTGTCGAAAAAAATTCCATGTAAAAGGTTGTTGGGGGTGGGGGGATTTTCTTGAAAATGTTAGTATCACATCCCTGGAAGGCACCAAACTTAAATACCAAGTTTAGTATTTCGTGTTTGAGCTATGCTGTCCACAGACACACAGACACACACACACACACGCACACACGGACCTTTTTCTGAAAATGCTTTTTTTGGATTCAGGGGGACCCAAAACATGTATTTTAGGTGAAATCTCGGTATCGAATTTTTGGGTGCATTACAATACTTCTCTATACACTATGTACATAATACGTGTAGAGAAAGTAAAAAATATCTTCAGAAAAAGGTCCGTGTGTGTATCCATGAGCCTGTGAACACGATAACTCAAAAACGGAAAGTCTGTAAAATACCAAACTTGGTATTTAAGCTTAGTATGTTCCAGGGATGCGACACGAAGATTTTGAGAAAAATCCCCCCACCACAAACTACCCTTTACATGGAACTTTTTTCGAAAATTTTGATTTTTTCAAAAATGGCTCTAACGATTTTCATTAAAATTTCCTATATTAAAGATATTTACCTGACATATAAAATATATATTTTGAATTTTCTGGGAATAGCCTCTGAAGACTACTTTATTCTGGATGAGTTTTACGGAATTTTGCATAACTGCTAAACTAGAAGACATGAACAAAAACTTACTACACAAAACATGTAGAGCACACAAAACACACAATTTAAGTTATATGCATTTTGTTCGTGGAATTGGTCGTTTTAAAATTATTCCTTGTTTTTTTTTTCCGCTTTGAAAAACTTATACTTTTTTCTCATGCAGGAATTTGTCAACTCCCGTCCATACAAACAAAGGAACTTTAGTCACATAGCAATCAGCCTTTGACTATTAGTTTAACCTATGGTACTCCATTATTCCGCTTCTACTTACAAAGAAGCAAGTAATAAGACTATTTCTGCTAATTTTCTCTCGATTAGAATGAAGTAAATAGAAGCATAATCCTTTTAACAATACTTTGTTGCAGAGATGTAGAGAAAGTCATCTGAATGGAATACAGTAGATTTTTATGTGTTTGTATAGCAAGGAATTAAGTTTTATTATATTAGCGTGTACATACTTCTTGTAGCTGAAGTATCTTAAAACCATCTAAAAATTAGCGCTATTATTACATATATTTTAAGTTAATAATTACGGCTTCATAAGCTTCAATTGTTATGTTTTTACTGAAAAAGGATTAAAGGTTGGGATTATAAGCTACACAATGAGGAATATAGTAGTAAGAAGTGCCTGCAATTAAATTTGTATAAAACATTTACAATGTCCATACTAACAAATTCAGCTGAAAACCGTACGCTAAATAGATCAGAAGAAATGGAAACACCATGGAAATTAAACTACTTACGTTAAACAAAAGAGCTTAATGAAGATTAAAAACAAAACTGAATATAACCTTGCATAAATAACAGAATTATAAACTAATAGCAAACATTTAGAACATTTCACAGTCAAATATACCAAAGAGTATTTAACAGCCACAGGGAAAAGAATTGTTCAACAACGAGGTAGATACAAAATGTATTCCACAGAATCAAAGGAAGCTACAGTTTAATTCAAAGCAGAAGATATAAATTAAAACATAAGGTTTACTTCTTTTATGAAAAATCTCTAGTATCAAATAAAAACAACTCAAATTGTTATTTTTAACATTTTAAATTAGACAGGCAGCACAAGCACATATTTTGTTGAAAAATGGAGAATGCATTCATGATAAAATGCAAACATATAATACTCTACTCTTACTTTACTCTACTATACTGTTTACTCTTACCTATAAAACAAGAAAGATGGAAAGATGGAAATTGATGAAATCCGGATTTATCGGCTAAATGTAGGCCTTTATCTCGCGGTTTGAGGTTACCAAGTAGCACTATGTGTGCCATTGGCGGACTGTCACCAACATTTCTAAGAAAAAGGGAAATATTGTTGGCTTAAGCGTTTCTGAGGGAGAATCATTCTACAAAATTAAAAGCATAACAAAAAAAAAAAAAAATAACAAAATTCACCAAAACTTAAAATAAGAGCAACAAAGAAAGGCGACAAAACATAAATAAAATAAAAATAAGTAGAAGTAATTAAAAAAAAAAACCCTCCCTTGGTCCAATTTGTTTTGTTATTTTTCTTTCTGTTAATTCTTTCTCTTCCTTCACGCAGACCATTCCTCTTCTACTATATCTTCTTCTGTCCTTTTCTCTCTCTTTCTCTCTCTCTCTCTGTCCTCATCTTCCATTTGAAAAAAATGCTAATCGAGTAAATAAACAAAAAACACAAGACTTAAAAAAAAAAAAAAAAAGAAACCGAAGAAAAACAATGCACATACAGCTAAACAACATGGCCTCTATAGCTCCCTCCATCAAATGACAAGAGTCCATTCAGCACTTGAAGGCCATATCCCCACAACGATAAAACTTTGTTACACGACAAGTAGATAGCATTAGATCATCATTCAGAATGACTGCTTTAATTATCTGTAATTGAATGGCAACGCAAATGCTATTACCATCTATTTTCAATTTTACTATTGTTTTAGACTGAAAATGAAGCTTTGGGTCGTGGTATGAAATATCCAATACAGCATGCATACCTTGGCGACTGAGGGTAACCACAAAAACCCCATCCAGATTGGTAGGCCCACGGGATTTGAACCCTGAACCTCCCGAATGCTGGCCTGAGCCATCCCCTTCGGTTATATAATATTGTATAAATAGTAAGCGTAGATTCGGTACTCGGTTGTTTTTCACGATTGCATGGAATAAGTGCAGCATTTTAAGGTCAGCATAAAAGTCCAGTTTTTTAAACTTACTACCAACATTCCCTTTCTATCTATAACGAAATGCGTATTATAGCTATTTCAGCAAATGTTTATCTCAACTGAAATGAAGTAGGTAGATAATAAATATATCTTCATAAGAATAGTTTGTATATTCACTAATAAACGACAGAAGGCACAGTTCATGCATTTTGATTTTGAAATTTCACCGGAAATATGTTTCCAGTTCCTCTGAATCACCCCCCTCCCACTCAAAAGAAAAGAAGCATGCTTAGAAATAGGTCCTGTGTGTAGGTCTTTTTTATAGTGTTTAACGTCCGCTTTAACATATAGGCCAGCAGGCAAAGACCCTGATGACGCATGGAATGAAGATGAAGCACCAGTGGAATGCAATGGCGGGGGAAACCGGAGAAAACCCGTCCGTTCGGCGCTGTGTCTACCACAAATCCCACATACGGTCGTCTGAAATCAAACCCGGACCACATTGTTGAGAAAAAGACCGTTAAATACTAAATTTGGTATTTATGTTTAGTATCTTTCAAGGAGGGCACCCAAAGGTTTTCAAGAATCCTCCACGCTCAACTAACCTTTACATGGCAACATTTTTTAATAATTTTTGCTCAAAAATGGCTATAATGATTTTGATTAAAATGTTCTATATTAAAGATATTTACATGACAAATAAAGTGTACATTTTGAATGTTCTTATATACACAGAATTTGTACTATATACATGTTTTGTAGAGCTACCGTTTTCGAGATATTCTTTATTGTTGGTTTCAACTTTAAGGTACTTAACATTTTCTCAAATGGGAGGTTAATTTTCGTTTTATCTCTGTTATATTTTACTTTTGACCGTGCAAAGCATATAGAATTTCAATTGGTTCTCATAGTGACCAGGATTTTTAAAACATTTGATTATCACTTTAGCCTAATATATTACCTCATTGTCTTCTATTTATAAGGTACTAATATAACAATTTCTACTAATGTTTATTTCGATTATCACGATTTAGATTAAAGGAATACTGCTTCATAACAATAGAGAAAGTCAGTAATTTACTATCCCTGAAAATATTCTTTACATTACCTCTAAAAATAGAGGAGTACAAATAGGATATATACATATTATAATACTTTGAGATCAATTTAAACGGAGATAATATTCAGCACCGAATATTAGTACTCTGTGATTTGAAGATCATTAGCTCAAATTATAAAGTGTATAGTTAAACTGTCAACACTGTTATTTTTTGCAAAGTTTGGAGGTGGATCATATAAATTATCTTAAGCATCCTTCTTTTGTTTTTATCTTAAGAAAGCGCCGTCCTGATGACGTCTCTATCGCTGTGAGAGAGTTCAGCGAACAAAGTTTCCGGGTCGCAGGGTTCAACTGGAATACGAAGACTCAAGGGGGTCATCTCCAGCTCAATCACAAGCACTTTTAAAGCACTTAATTACCCTTTGGTATAGTTAAAAGATGAGGTCAAAGGTTGCGCACCTCTTCGACAGGGGGATGGAATGCCGTTAAACCTTTAAGAGGAAAGGTAAAATGGTGTTGCAACTGTCAGAGCAGTATCATCATCAGTGCTAAAATTATTTTTTAGGAAATAAAATGTGATTTTGTGTGCGTGCATCTAAAATGCATGTATATAATATATATAATATACACACAGGCTGTTTTAAAACGATACCAAACGAAGATGTGGACCTTGTTGATCATACCGTACGTACTAGGTGAATATACGAGTAATTTTCAGCTCTAAGTTAGGCACATACAAAAACTGCCATAAAATCACCAAGGATTAGGCAGTCGTACATAACCAAATGGCACGCGCCTGGCCCACTCTAGGAGAGACGCCGGTTGGTAGCGAAAGTCCCAGTCGCGTGGTGTAGGCGTTGTTTGATAGGCACGCGGCGCGGCACAGGTCACCTTAGTAATGTAAAACGTAGCATGTGGGTTTTGTTATGTGTTTCGTATAGCATGTTCTAAGGTTGTTTACGTGGCGTTGCTTTTTAGCTGCTTTCCCAAATGAGGGTGTTTTTTTAAACACACATAAAACTTTAAATAGCACCCAAAACACGAGAAGTTAATTAAATACCAAACTTCATATTTTAACACTTTCGGAAAGATTTTCAAGAAAATCATCACTCCAAACTATTCTCTACTTTGAAATATTTTCTATAATGTTCATATTCTCAAAAACGGCTCAAAGGACTTTCATTAAAGTGTCAAATATTTTAAAGACCTTTTTATGACAAATAACGTATTATTCCTTGAATTTTCTGGCAATAGCTTCTTCGTATAACAGCTTTGTCGCTGTAAACATTACATTTACTAATTTGCTGTACAAAGTTGAAAGAACAATAAACATATTAATTTTTTGGGCTCCTTAGCGCAAAATAAAGTTATAACTTTGTAAGACATATATAAGAATATAAGATGAACAGGTTAATGAATTTAAATACGTTTCTCTAAATAAGGTTTAATTAATTTGTAAACCATACATAAATTCAACTGGCATTTGCATGGTCTAATGGCGGCCTTGGAACATATGTATTGGCAATGTGTTAATGCGTGTACAGTGACCGTTAACATTTTTTAAGGTTATGTTAGCGAAAATATTGTATGAGAATGATATATTTGTATTAACTTGGCTTTTCATAAGAAAGGAGTCGAATCATTTGCCCTTACCATGAAACAATAGGTTTATTGTATTATCTCTTTTCATTATATTCTTGGTTCAATCCCTGTATCACTAATGAGAGACAGTAGGTTAATAATTAAATGTTCTTTAGGAAGATCACCTTCTGCGCTTATTCAACCCAGTAATTCATACTTTTCCCACACAGAGTTTCACATAAGTAGAAGATAATTTGAGAAGCTGCTTCTTTCTCTACATGGTTCTCTTTTAAAGCTTTCCACTTGATTTAGATGTTCCCTTAATCTAAAATATTGGCTTAATAACTCTGTTATCACGCTTTTTGACATCTGCTTAGTTTAAGTGAAGATGTTGTACTCATCATTCTCTTACTATCACTGTTTTCATATATTGGCATCAATGATTTAGCGAACTTTCACCGATTATTTTATTGGTAATTCACTACTGTTTGGTTCAACAAAGTACCAGTTTTTCATTGCTAAAAAGGGAGTTCCGGTGGGCAATTGCAATAACTCTACATTTGTTTGAAGTTTTTCGTAGCCATGTGCAACCAAGGGCATCGGCCTTCGTATTAGAATTGAATTCATTTATATGCACATGTCAATTTTGGTTTAGAAGTTTTACAACGGTTGTGCACTTAAACTACATAGTTCCAATGTGCCCAGCACCCTCCAGGCGGAAGAGATGAAGTAAAGGCGCCACAGATAGGACACAGAGAAGCGTAGAGTTACTAACAAAGCAAAATTCAAAGACCGTCACACTTTTTTTTACCAGGGAGCTCTCTAGTCTCCACGGGGAGTACCTAATGTTTCCTTTGAGTAAGCATCTGCGCCACCTGTTTGTAATATTGCCATACGCCATGAAACCCAGCACATGAAATACAAAAAGGAAACGGAATGAAGAGGAAGCGATGGAGATGAAGCCTTAGTAATTGAGAAACCACTACAGTATTCACCTATCGAATCCGGGGAAACCACAAAAGAAAAAAAAACAAAAAAGGAAAAAAAAGACTCATAGGCCAGAATGGGCATTTACCTGAGATTGAACACCTATGTAACACCTAACATATTCTATACACAGATGGACTATTTATTCTTTATGTATTACTATGCTCAGCGCAGGAGAACGTGACTGTAAGGTACTGACATCAATATTTCAGGCGTTTTCTGAGTAAGACTACAGCTCTACTTTCAACACATCAAAAAGCCTCAAGGCTCCAAGAAAACATATTATGATCTTGTGCTAGCAATGCTCAATTCAAGCTGGGATACTGACGATGCGGGATGTTTTTAATGCTGATAATAGATTCATTTATATTATCATGAGCTGCCATGTATCGTCAGAGTCTTACATTACCTCTAGAAACTTGCTTGTCTTTGTAGCTTAACTTCTTTAATCTGGTTGGTAAAATAGGGCGATGAATGAAGTTGGTGAAACTATCAAATAATCTCGAGGTCCCTTGAGCTTAGTTAATATTCGCTTCTCAGGATAATGGAAAACCCCGAAAAAAACCTTATTCGTATAACTCATCCTAAGCGAAATTCGAATTCTAGTCCTTCTGATACCCCAACACTATTTACTTTAAACCATTCTTTAATATTGTATATTTAATGTCATTGAAATAACTTTAAGAGTACCATTCTTATTTTTAGATTAACCTTTATCTAAAGGGTTATTTCTTTTCATTCAAGTAAGTTTTTTATAAAAATTAGTAGACATTATAACAATAATTGTTAATACAATTGTGGGCATACAATCTAAAATTTGAAATATTTGTCCTAAATCATTAGAGCTTTTTATTGGAATTGAAGACCTTGCATTGCGGTCAGACTTTTAGCTCTAATTGTTGGCCCTTTGTTCAATCTTAACGTTTGATATTGTTTACTTCCCCTTTGCTGTAATTTTCTTCATATCTTTTTTTTTTTTTTTTTTGCTACATTTGTATTTTGCTTGCTTTAAAAATTCCCCAATGTTTCCGATTACTTCAGTAGTTAATTTTTAAGAAGTTAGTTTTCGAAAACTAATGATACCGTAATTGGCAAACATATCACTATGGAAAATTAATCATAAATGCAGGGTTCTCCAAGTAATGTCTAATAAATATGTATCCTAGTCGACTCACATTTTTACAAAAGAGAATCATTATGGAACCTTAAGGCAAATAGAATGCACCTGAGCTTTCCTAAGCTAATATACTGTAAACTAACCTCTTCCAAATGGCCTTCATTGTAATTCTAGTGGTACAGAGGTCGTTGCTTGAAATAAAGGTAACGATGATGAAAACAGTCGAGTGTAATTGTTGATGCTCCAGGCGGTTCGGTTGCAGATTGCATGTAACGAGGATGCCACGGGGTTAAGCGGGATATTCCAAGGGAGGCTGCGGCAATAAAAGCTAGCAGTATTTCTTAGAATCGGTACAGACGAGGAATTCAGGAAGTGAGCGGGTTAAACGTGAAAATACTCGGTAATTACACGTTGGCGGCTGAGCCAGGAGCCATTTTGATCATCTTGAGGAATTGCTACCAATCCCTCGTGACAGTTATCGCTGTCCGCGCGGTAAATTATAAAACAGAAGTTCCTTTGAATTTATTGCGTTCGAAAGTTGTATGTGTTAAGCACGTAGCTATGGTGATTTCCTGAGGAAATTGTTGGTCGTTATGTTCCTGCAAATTATTGCCTGTCCGTGGTTTATATTTTCTGAATTCTGACCAGAGAAATCCTTTCAGCAGCTTTGCGCTTCTCAAAGTTCTAATGGTGGTGTACAAATGGAACGTTGTGAAGCAAAGGAAAGATATAATATGAATGGTATTTAGAAAACGCTTGGGTTACGCAGACAAAAAGTCAATAAAACTCCTGGGAAGATGCATCTGATGCATTAAAATGCGCAGAAAATGTGAAAACTTTAGAATTTTAATCCGTAGATTAAACTAACGGATAATTGAACATTTAAATTACAGAGAGTTAGGTTGAGTACTAGTTCCTTAGGGAGTAATTAATAGAGAAATGCAAATTCATGTATTTGTAATAAATGGAATTAATATAAATTATCATTCTGTGAATTTGCTAAAGCAGATAAACTTAAAGGAACCTTTTATTATTATATGGTAATGCTATATTAACGCCCGACCTAGTCTGTATGTTTTAATTAGAACTAGCTGAAACCAAGTTTGAAATCCCGGCTATGGCATTGAATTTTTCAGCTGGAACCCTTAGTTCCTATAACAGTATTAATGTATAGATATCCATACATTTTATAAAAACATTACCAATATAATAATAAATAATAATAATAAAAATAACATTTTGCAAGGTAGCATAACTTGTAGCCATAACGAATAGTTTTCCCTTATAACATGTGTCATGCTGTTGTGTCCATAGTACAGACTCCATGACTGAACCAGTTGCAACAATAAGGTGTTGAGGTTATCAAAAGGTGATCACTTTTTTTAATATTTACCAGTTGTATTTATAGTTGTGTTATTGATGCAGAATGCGATGGATTTGTTCAAACCTGTTTCTACTGAGTAAATTGCTTACAAGATACCAATACATCCTTCTAAAAGATACTGAGTTATATACAGAAAGAATTAGAAGAGCAAAATATTTGTATAACTTAACAACTGAAAGTTGTTAAGTTGCTTAACTTCAAACAACAATAAAAGACCCTGAAATATCTGTGAAATCTACTTGTTAAGCTATTTAGCTCCTTTTATATCCACTTTTGTGGCATTGTTTTTATATTTCTTTGATTATTGTGCTGTATTTTGGCGCTCAATATTGCTTTTTGCCACAGGCTGTACAGCATTGTTTGTGTTTCCTTTTGAATCACTGGTGGAAGAAGGACTAAATCCACTCATCTGCTCGTTCTATTTCAGTGCAAGGAATATCTTCATCATTGATGATCTCTAGTATATTTGGAATCTCTTCTACATCACGGGGATCGTCTGGATTACAATAGTGTTTTTTCACCTGGCAATAAATTATAAGAATCTAGCAAAATGAACTCTACAAACAAATGCATGCGTTATTTTACTCTAAATGTAGAGAGAGGAATGATAACTTAATTAGCTATGAAGGTAGTGCTAGTTTCCCTTGTATTACATATCATACAACAATACGTTATTATGTGCCATAACCTAGATAATAGTGTTCAATTGTTAGTGCCACAAGCCAAACATTATCATCAATATAAGTAGCTTCTTTAGAAGACAAACTTCTTACCTGTAACACATTATATCGCCAGTTTAGAGTAACACTATGAGGAAGTGACTTACTGCGCTATACTGATCTTTTTGTGTCACCGAAAACATTGTTCTCTGTCTGTCTAGAGAAGTAATTGTTAGAAACCACAACATTCCATCTAGTGGTAATTTTATAAAGTAAAAACAAATGCATAACTTATGGTAAAAAATAACGGGGGCAGTAATGGAATTATTTGTAGCACTTCACCTCCAACCGTCCAATATTATAAATACAAGCAGATTGTTAGGTCTCTTTCGCTTTCACTAAGGTTATCTTTGAGCAATAGTTCTTATACTTTCTGTCACACTTCGTTTCCATAGAGGCCCAAAACCAAGTAACTACATTCTGTACACCTCTAGTCATTCTTATTCTTCTTTTTTGTGCTCCAGCTAGGCATGGGGCAAAACGGCTCCAAAATGCCGTTACACTAGAACAGTGTTTCCCAAACTTTTGAAGTTCACGGCACCCTTGGGAATAATATTAAACACCAGGGGCACCCTTCCATGCATTAAAAGAAAATTAAGCTTAATATGTTAACTTATTGCAATATTATATAATAATAACAACGTACACCATAGCATAATACAGTAAACTTTACTACAATCACTGAGTAAAAATACATCAAAAAATTTTGTTCCATTAATGATTAATGTGAAACTTGTGATTGATGCTTGGAGCGCAGATATGTGATGTCGGGTCTTACAGTTGACAGTGAAACACACAAATCATCCTCAAGGTTATTCAGTCTATTTCTTGCTTTGCATTTTATTGTCACCATAGCAGAGAAGGCTTGCTCGAATAGATAGGATGTTGAAAAGGGCAAAAGTGCGTTAATTGCTTTCTTCATTAGGTTAGGGTACTCCTCTCTCCGTTGAAGCCAAAAACTAGCCACCGACGCCTCACTCTTGGTGAACTTACCTTTGAGTGTTGAATCAGCGCAAAGATCAATAAATTCATCTCGTTCGCAAGCAGTGAAATCTATTTCCTCTGCACTATCTACGAAATCAAATGGTGAGACAACCCAGTCGAGATTCGTAGTGGAAATAGTTGGAAAGTACGCATCTATTGCATCTTGCAATCTTGATAAGTGATCACAAATGCGGTCTTTCAGTTTACCCAGATCTTTATCTCCTGCCACATTAAGAAGAGATGGAAAGTTCGACAAATCTCCTTTTTGAACTGCAGACTTCCAAGAACTAAGTCTTCTTTTAAAACCTTTCATTTTATTGGTTGAGGAGATTATTGTTTCATGTCGACCCTGCATCGAAACATTCAGTTCATTCAGCTTATGAAAAACATCTGCCAGATACGACAGTTCAAAACACCAAGAATCACTTAGTAAGAGCTCATGAAATGTGTCTTGATTTTCATCCTTAAGAAAAGTTTTTAGCTGTTCTTTAAGTTCGAGAAACTGGTTCAATACACGGCCCCGCGACAACCACCTTCTGTGTGAAGTAACAAAGAGGTATGAGCTGCATCCGTTGCGCGACATAACTGTTAAAAAATTCTGCACTTTAAAGGTCGAGACTTCATATAGTTCACCATTTTCACAACTTGTTTAAACACTTTAACAAAATCTTCATTACACGTTTTCACGACTAATGCCTCTCTATGCAGAAAACAGTGAGTTATAATAATGGATGGATTTTCATTGAGAGCTCTGGCAGTAAAACCTTTAATTTTCCCAGATATAGATGGTGCACCATCTGTGCATATACCACAAGTCTTTCCATGATAGATCATGGTCATTGAGATAGGAATTAATAGAAACGAAAATTCATGGCCTGTGGTTGTAGTCTCCAGCGGTCTCCAGAACAGAAACTGTTCACTAATATCTTTTTCATCAATATATCTGATAAAACCAAGGAGTTGCGGTTTGTCACCAATATCGAGACTCTCATCTACTTGCAAAGCAAATGTTCTATAAGTTTTTATTTTCTCCGTGACTTGTTCGTTGATATTGCATGGCATTTCAGATATCCTGCGGCTGATTGTGTTGTTGGACAGAGGAACTTTCGAAATTTGATTAGCTGCTCCTTCGCCAAGTATTGTTGAAACTATTAACTTGACATGCAGGGCCAATGATTTCCTCTCCAAGAGTATGAGGTTTCTTTTTTTAGCTATCAGTCCTACTACTTTAAATGAGGCTTCAAGAGCAGCGTCACCTATGGTCATTCTCTTTACCATTCGCACAGCTGTTTTCTTCTCCCCTTCTAATATATGTGAAAAATACATTACGCTTTTCTGTGACACACTAGGATGCTTTGTTGTAAGATGCCGCTTCAGTTTGCTAGGTACCATGGCCTCGTTGCTAAGTGTTTCGCCACAAACTAAACACACAGGGATAGGGTTTTCCTCGTTGTTATTCCACTTAAATCCATACGCTAAGTAACTGCCCTGGCATGTTCTTTTCTTTCGTTTGTCTTCTTTACGTGGTGAATTCGAAGGTCCGGGAGAAACTGTAAGATTTGGCTTCCTAAAGCAAGCAGTAGGAGCCGACTGTTCACTTTCCTGGCGTTTACGTTTAACAATGAACTTATCCATAGCTAAACACTGTGAATCAACGCGAGGAAGACAACTGAAAGCGCCAAGCGGCGTACACTTTTATATATTCATCTGTCGAAGTCTCGGGAATGTTCGGCAGGGTATAGCTGTAATGTCATCTGTTGGATACTAGTATAACTGAATTATTGAAATGAATCGACCACTATCACCATCTGCCGTGCATGAGAGTAATTGATTTGACTTATTTTATTTCAAGACCTTACAAGACTTAAGGCTTTAGTAGAAGGTATTTTTTTTTTGTTTATCTCAATATCTCGCGGCACCCCTTAGCCAATCACACGGCACCCTAGGGTGCCGGGGCACACCGGTTGGGAACCGTTGCACTAGAAGATATTATTGCCTAATTCCACTGCCCATCATTCCCTTCCCGTCTCCGACTGTTTCCTTTACTATGCTTGGGCACGCCTAATTCAGCGGCGGATATGACTTTGAATTCGGGACGCAATTTCAGGAAAAATTCCGGTGATGACATTTTAAGACTTACAAAACAATAAAACTGCTGTTTCATATACGGTGTCCAAATTGCACATATCAATATATCAATATCCATATTCAATATCGGAATAAAGCGGACACTGATGATCTGACACAGCTTTAAAACGTACGCTTTTGAATTCAGAGACCTCAAAATATATTTTCGGTGAAATCTCAAATGTTCGAACGGAATACAATACTTTATCTAACAACTATATACATAGTTTGTGTAGAGAAAGTAATATGCATATACTTGTTAGAGAAAGTATTGTATTCCATTCGAACATTTTAGATTTCACCGAAAATATATTTTGAGGTCTCTGAATTCAAAAAAAGAACATATAGCGCACATAAGCTATCGGTACGTGTTGATTTTCCACAAGAGCGCAAAGCCGAAGGTGTAACGTTGAGTGGACAGGCTTCGCGATAACGAATGTCATATCAAAACTGAGTTTGAATGTTTTCTGCAAGGCCAATGACCGCAAACTACCTATTGCAGGTCACGTACTGGTGGTAAGAACTGGTAAGAAAACTGACAATCTCTACTGACAGTCGTCGATCATTTTGCATCGCAGTTAACACTACGCAAACAACATCAGATTAGTCAATTAAGCGACCGTTTTGTGGGCACACTGTTAACGGAAGAGAAGAAAACAATTAACACACCGAAGTGAATACATATTAAAGTAAAATTTATCAAAATATCTGTATCTATTCCCCTACTACCCTGTATGTTCATCACGTGTGCGAATTACCTTGGGCTTAGAATCAATAAAACAGATTAACCTAATTTTGTATCAACCGGTGAGAGAGGTCGAGTATTACCCAACCAGAATGTTTGAGGATCACCAATTCGGAACTCAAACTTTTTGTCGCAAGTAACGTTTCATGTCTATCCGGTTCTTTTCGGGGAAAGTAGCCTATCCAATAAGCTTTTAAGATCATAGCAAACAAATCATGAACGAAGCCAGCGAAAATACTCTATGTAAGATAAGTATTTCCAGGCGTATGTCAGTGTACATACATGTAGTCAAGGTAAAAATGTAAAACTTTTTGCTGTTGTAGAAGTTTCTTATGGGCATTCATAATCTGTGCATGATACAGCTATATAAAAATTTGCCGCCGCTGGGAATAGGTAAGTGTAATATTCACCAATTTTGCCTCTTATTTCATTGAATATTGTATAAGAGGTGTTGCATTTTGTGAAACTGTGGAGTCTTAATATGAATAAAGAACACGCGCCATCAAGGATTATTCCAGTCCCAATGACCGCGCTCGCTAAAGTGCCTAGATTTGGTGCTTCATGGCGTAGGGGATCGTGGGTTCCAGTCTCGCCTTGAGCATGGATGTTTGTGTGTAAATGTGTATATGTCTGTGTATATGTAAATAAAAGAAAAAAATGTGATGTGTTCTAGTCACATGACTTTCTCTATATCTCTACAATAAATTATTGTTAAAAAACTTTTATTTACTTCATGCTAATTGGGAACAATTAGCAGAAATTGTCTTACTACTTGCTTCCTTATAAGTAGAAGCGAATTAGGGGAGTACCATAGGTTAAAGTGATAGTTAAAACCTGGTTGCTATGTGACTGAAGTTCCTTTGTTTGTTTGGACAGGAGTTGACAAATTCCTGTATGAGAAAAGTACAAGGTTTTCAAGGCTGAAACCAAAAACAAGGAATATCTCAAAAACAATCAACTCCACTAAAAATGTATATTACATAAATTTTTGCTTTAATGTGCTTTACTCTTATGGTTTAACAGTTATGCAAAAATTCCGTAAAATTCATCCAGAATAAAGTAGTCTTCAGAGGTTATTCCCAGAAAATTCAAGATATACATTTTTTTTGTGAGGTAAGTATCTTTAGTATACAATATTTTAATCAAAATCGTTAGAGCCATTTTTGAGAAAAACAACATTTTCGAAAAAAGTTCCATTTAAGGGTAGTTGGGGGTGGGGGATTTTCTTAAACATCTTCGTGTCGCATCCTTGGAAGATAATAAACTTAAATACTAAGTTTGGTATTCAACAGTCTCTTCGTTTTTGAACTATGCTGTCCATAGATACACAGACACACACACACACACACACACAAACACACGAACCTTTTTCCAAAACTGCATTTTTTGGATTCAAAACGGGTATTTCCGGTGAAATCTCTGTATAGAATTTTTGGGTGGAATGCACATAGTACGTGTACAGAAAGTAAAAAGGGTAAATAAATAGATCAACAAAGGAAATATAGGAAAGTGGAAAAAAAAGGAAAACAAAAGAGAATAAAGAAAAATAAAAGAGAGAGAGAGAGAGAAAAGAAAAATGTCATTAAACCTCTGAACAGGTAAGCAAAGTAGCAAAAACCTCATCAGGCTCATCTTCCCTGTGGATTGATGTTTCCAGGTTTTCCTCAGTCCACATGACAGGAAAATGCCGAAAAAGTAACCTGAACTTAGGGCTAGAACATTTAATTCCAAATTCTCACTCACAATTAATTATTACTTCATTTTATGCATCATCGGTGTCTACCTCCTGTGGTGCCGGATGTAGTAAGACGAGATTTAAAAATTACTTTTATAAAATTAAATCACCACGTGGCCAAACTTAATACAGTATTTTTAAACATTTCACTCTCCATGATTGTGTACAGATTGCTCGTCTATTCCAATTCTTGTTTTTTCACATTTTCTTATAGCTTAATTTTCAGAGGCTTTCTTGAGCTGTCGAGTGGAGGTTTATAAAATGAAACAGATATGTCAATATTTAATATAAATTTTCGTGAATATCACCGGGTTGTTGGCAAGAATATCACGGGAACTATAGGTACACAATTAAAGCTCTAACGGGTATCGCCGAGGATTCACCATAAAACTCTTCCAGTATATTGTATTGGGATTTCAAAAATAATTCGATGAGGGACATGAAAACAGGTATTTCCAAATTTTGGCATTATTAAATCAATTACTTCAACCTGCTAAAAGGCAAAAAAATTGGAATACTGAGATGGAAGTATAAAGTGATATTAAACGAAGTCCATTTGATAATATCGGGAATTTCTTCATCTTTATTTTTTTCAGTGGATTTAGTTTCTTGCAGTTTCCACAACGTGATTGCCTTTAGGTATTAATCGGCCCCTGTTTATTCTTCCGTTACATTGGTGAAGTAATGTCTCTAACAATCTGTTGGCTGACATTCTTTCTATGTAATGGAGTCAGTTGAGTATTAGATTGTAAACTCTTTTTGAAAAATTGTATATATGTTTAATTCTGCTCTTATTTCTTCAACATACTTCTTATCCAACAATCATTAACCTGTTACTGACTGTAGGGATATTATTTCTGCTGTCTATTTTACTTGTATTCCATTTATTGACTAACCTTTTTTTTTATTTACATAGAATAGTGTTGGTACTGCCATAGTTTTGTAGAACATTAAATATGTGGATTTTAAGGGTTTAGTTTTCAGTGTGCTTCTTGTTGTTTGGCATATGTTGTAGGAGCCAGTTAATTTTATATTAATTTATATGTAATTTTTTTCAATAAGTTAAATTAAGTTCTAATTCTAAGCTATTTACTTGATCTATTATTATATTGCCAATACATTTTTGTTAGACCATGCCTAAATCTTCATTAAAGAGGTATAGGTTTCCACCAATCAGATGATCCATAGAAACATGCTTTCGCACCTGCGTACATCTCGTAATGCTACTGCACTAACGGTTAAAAGCAAACTATCCGTTTATTCTTGTATGTTCAATTGAAGAGCAACTGCGAGTTTAGAAACAGTAAAAAATTGAGCTGCAATAAAATTCCTGCTTGTTTTTCTTTCTTTAAGTTATAATATATATATATATATATATATATATATATATATATATATATATATATATATATATATATACTGTATTGTCACGTATGTGATTGACGAGTATTTTTAAATTAGCTTATTCTTTGTTTTAAGTCACATTATTGTAAATGTTTTGGAATTCAAATTTCTTATAAATTTTTGTATTTCTTAACAACCGGATTCTTGGGTTGAATAAGAGGAAGCTTTATGGTTTTCTTTGTTATTATAACCAGATGTGTCTTCCTCTGATTAATGGAACATTTTACCACATTTTGCAACTTATGAGCTTGCGTGGGCTTTCAACTACTTCCCGGAACCTATGTGACATTTCGTAGGCTAGGACGACTTTAATCCCAAGTACGTCTTTAAAATACTATATTTTGATTGGTGGATTTATTAAGAGCCTGGGCGCAGATTCTGAAGAATCCCCTAGAGACAATTGTCTAGTATAAAATTGTCTGGAATCTCGAATTCGGGGCGCTTTTGATTCTCAGTACTTGACAGAAGCAGACTCGCTGCCCGAGGGACGTCCGAGGCCCCACCCCGGGTCACTGGCTACCATACCGACACACATTTTTCTTCTCGTCGAGCTAATCAACTAAAAAGGCAAGAATATTTTATTGCATATTAACTATTTTACTGTAACTTCAGTAATTCTTGCCTTCGGTATTCTGAATTAGTTCTCGCTCGACACGGAACGCCTGACACGCTTAAGTCTTGTTTGTTGTAATCTATCTTACTATTTTATTGTAAACAATATTTCTCTTTCGCTATTTGTCAATATATTTATATTATCAGCATTCCCTTTGCGTTGTTATCATTGCTCTACCATCTGTCTTCCTTTTACCACCCTCAAATAGCTATCGCCCACGTCGTAGAATTATGTTCCCGACAGTATCAATCATCAAGTATTGTGTCAAAATCAGAACCAAATAAAAATTTTCGCGTTTGCGCACACACCACAACGCTGCCAGCTGTTTTACTGTTTAAGGTAAGTTAATAAAGGTCTCTTATTTGTTCAGTTAAGTGTAAAATATGAATAATATAAATTATAAATATTTTAAACATACACACATGGACGAGCGAGGTCGTATGAATCTCGACTATAATGACACTTAAACTCTCCTATGAAAAATATTAAACTCTTAATTGGTGCCATTGCACTCTAATGGCATAACATACTATTATTTTGCAGCATTTGTGGTTTGGATCTTTAAAAACCTTTAATTTCTTAGGTCGAAATTCAACTGTTTGTTACTTTCTCTACACTACTATATACATAGTGTATAGAGAAGGTATTGTATTGCACCAAAAAATTCGATACCGATAAAAATATTTTTAGTGAAGGGTTCGTGTGTGTGTGTGTGTGTGTGTGTGTGTGTGTGTGTGTGTTTGTGTACGTGTGTGTACATTTGTGGGCAGCATAGCTCAAAAACGGAAAGTCCGTCGAATACCAAAGTTGATATTTAAGTTTGTTTCTCCCAAGGATACATCACAAAGATTTTGAAGAAAATCCCTCCACGCACAACTACCCTTTACATGGAAAAGTTTTTGAAAAGTTTTGATTTTCTCAAAAACAGCTCTTACGATTTTGATTAAATTTCTTATATTAAAGGTATTTACATAAAAAATAAGATGTATATGTTGAATTTTCTGGGAATAGCCTCTAAAGGCCACTTCATTCTCAGTAATTTTTTTTTTAAATTTTGTGTAACTATTAAATCACAAGAGATAGACAAAAATGTACCACAGAACAAATGTAGAGCTCCTTAAAACGCACAATTTATGTCGTATATATTTTTTTCTGGAGTTGACCGTTTTCGAGATATTCCTTGTTATTAGCTTTAGTTTTACTTTTCTCATACATGAGCTTGTCAACTCCTCACTATGCAAAGAAACGGATATCAATTCCATAACAAGCATATTTAAAAACATGCGACCCTCGGTTTAGTCGTGTTTTCTCTTATTTCCCATCTACTTATGAGGAAATAAGTAATAAGACCGTTTCTGCTAGTGTTTTTCACGATTAGCATGTCGTGGATAGAAGAATAAGGTTATTAACAATTATTTGTTACAGTCATGTGAATTGAACACATTAGATTTTTTTTTTATTCCATTTTAGATCTGCTTTTTGTGTTTTGGATGTATTACTAAAAATCTCTTGATTGTCTGCGAAGATTATCGTTCACTCTGAAATCAGTAATTAGGTAATTGTTCTTGTTATTATTTAATGACTTCATCATTATAATATAATCAATATAATAGGGGAAATTGGAAATCCTTGTTTGATCCCATGGCTTACTTTTATTGATCTGATTCTAAAATTATTACTCAAAATAAACACCAAAATAAAATTCAAAACAACTATAGGTGTGAGGTGACGATCCTTACAAATTTGGCAATAATGTGCCGTGGGAAGGTCCTGACTTATCATCAAATAGGCACTGCTAGACACTGACTGACTAATGATTGACTGGGGAAGAGCTATGACTTTGTTACCGTGGCTAGACAGGTGGTAATGAGCAGAGCAAGCATTTACATACCCAGCTGTTCCAAATTGCTTTCTATTCTTCTTCACCTTACCTAATGGCCGTCAACCGCATAACATCGCCGTTCGCAACGTGACGTCATTTTCAATACTCTAGAAAAATGCAGCCACGAAAGGAAGGCATATGAAATTATAGCGAAATATTGCTACATCATTACACTCACATGACTTTCTCTAACTGTTCTACAAAAAACACTTACAAAAATTATTCTTTTTTAGATTTGGCATTAGCAGATGTTTCTTATTTTTGGCTCCTTATAAGCAGAAGGGAACTATAGAAATGCACAATTTGAAATGACAGCTAAATGTTTTAAAAGCTATCTCTATGCAATTGTCTGAGAACTTCGCTTCTTTGTTTAGCACGGGTGACTCCATTTTGAGAAAAGTATAAGCATTCTGAAATTGAAATCAATAACAAGGAATATATTGAAACGGTTACCTCATCAACCAAAATGTAAAGGACATAAACTGTGTTTTGATGAGATCTACACTTTTGTGCAGTAACTTTCTGTCTATATCTTTCGCTTTACCAGGAATGCAAAGGTCATCCAGAATAAATAGGTCTTCGGAGGCTATTCCCTGAAAGTTCAAGATGTACATTTATTTGCCATGTAAATATCTTTAATACAGAGTATGGTGTTAGCACCATTTTTGAGAAAAAGAAACATTTGAATCTTTTTTTCATGTTAAAGCGTTTTTGGGAGTGGGGTATATATTTTTTAAAATCTTCATGTCACAGCTTGGAAGATACAGAACTTTCATATCAACTTTGGTATTTAATGTTATTTTCGTTTTTGAGTTATGCAGTCTACAGACACACACGGATCTTTTTCTACAATGTTTTTTGGACTCAAGGGGTCTCAAAACATATTTCCGGTGAAATCTCGGAATTGAATCTATAGAACGTGTATAGAAAATAAAAATATGATGTCTTACACTAACATGACTTTCTCCAGTTGTGCTATAAATTTGTTACAAAAATTACTCCCCTTTCTACATCCTGATAATCAAGATAAGCATTAGCAGAGTGATTTTATTACTTAGTTTCTTATAAAAAGAAGGGAACTAAAGGAATGCACTATGCTAAAGTGATAGTTAGATGTTTTAAAAGCTGCCACTATACGATTGTAATCGAAATTTGTTTCTTTACTTGGCTAGGGGTAAAACAAAAGAAGCACGGGGAACATGCTTCTGAGAACAATATTTTGGAAATGAAACCAATAACAAGGAATATCTCGAAACAGTTACCTCGACAGCAAAAATGTAAAGGATATAAACTGTGTGTTTTGAACAATATCTACATCTTAGTGAAGTAAATTTTTGTCTATCTCTTTAGATTTACCAGTTATGCGAAAGTCATCCAAAATTAAGAAGACTTCAAAAGCTATACCCAGGAATTTCAAGATATACATTTTATTTATTTTAAATATATTAACATTTAACTTTAACGGTATTTTAATCAAAATTGATAAAGCTATTTTTAGAAAATAAAAACTTTCGAAATTTTTTCCATGTAAACGGTAGTTTGGGCTGGAGTGAGATTTCGTGTCGCATTCTTGGGAGATACTGAATTTGAATACCCGGTTTGGTATTGAACGAATTTATCGTTTTTGAGTCATGCTGTACACAGACACACACTAACTTTTTTTCTAATTTTTTACTATACTCGTATATTTCCGGTGAAGTCTCGGTATCAAATTTTTGAATGAAATGCCTTCTCCAGCTGCCATTAAAGTATATATATATGCGCTAGAGAAAGTAAAAATGTGATGTGTTCCATTCTCACATTCACTTTTATTTCAATTCTTTTCATGATTTTACTAACAAAGTTATAGTTTTATTCTCATACCATGATTTCTCTAGCTATTCTGCAACAGATGATTGTTACAAAAGCTGATCCTTCTTTCTATTTCGCGATAATCAAGATAAATAGACAATAGCAAAATGTGACTGTTAATTATTTTCTTATAAGTAGCAGGGAGATAAGGAAAAATATACTAGCTAAATATATAGTCAAATGTCTTAAAAACTGTTCCTATGTGGCAGAAAAGTTAAAGTATTTTAAAACTGACAGGAATGTCTCGGAAAAAATGAATATAACAAATCATGTGTTTTAACCAGATCTACATTTTTTGTGTAGAAAGTATTTGTCTGTCTCTTACGGTTTACCAGTATGTAGAAGTAATCCAGAATTAAGAGGTCTTCAGAAGCTATTCCTAGAAAATGTAAGATATACATTTAATTTGCTGTGTATATATCCATAATATATGGTATTTTAATCAAAATATTATATTTCTTTATGCAAAGTGTGGTTTGGTATTGGGTATGTTTTCTTTAAAATCTTCGTGTTGCATCTTTGGAATGTACTAAACTTAAATACTATATTTGGGATTTAATGGCATTTTCGTTATTGAGTTATGCTGTTACTGACACACATACACTCGCTGACGTTTTTCTAAAAGAATCTTTTGTTCAGGGGGTCGCAAAACATGTATTTCTGGGGAAATCTGAGTGTGAAATTTTTGGATGGATTAAATACCTTCTTTATGACTACGTATATTGTGCACACATGCTAGAGAAGGTAAACAAAACTCACTGCGAGTTGTATTTGAGGCATATTGCGAGGAAATTGCTGTGAATAATCACAGGAACAGCATTTAATATCTCTGGTTTTCACGCACAATAATGACGCTGGAGGAAGTATTACGCAAGTAACGATTTTAGTCGACGTCACTTCCAATATCAAATCATCTGTGTGTCTAGCTAATGTGAGAAAATAACTTGAGGAGAAGGATCTGCAAAATTTCGAAAAAACCACAATATGTAAGATGTCTTATTGAAAGCTATAGCAGTTATCACACACAATGATATTTATTGCAATGTATCATAATTCTAGCTTAAATTAATAAACTTTACTGTCTAAAATTTTTGTTATAGTAAAATTGAGCTAGCGTTTTACACAAAGTGAGTTTGAAAATATTCTGTTGTACACTAGCTCTAATTAGTGGAGAAACTTTATTACTTTTCGTAGTCTCCAAAATTTTGACTTTCCAAAGCTATACAATTTATGTATCAAAATTAGAGTATTATTTCGATGAGCTTTTGAGAGGTATATAGACACATACGCACATATTTGAAACAATTTAATGAAAAAGGGATCACGTGGAACTTTTTGAATATGAAAAAGCGTTGAAAAAACTTTGCAGAAAATAACATTTAAGGTTGAGAGTGCCTATTAATAAACATGCAGCTACCCATCTATAGCTTCAACTGATTTGTAGTTCAAACTGCGCTGTTTATTACGAAACAAAATATTTTTCTCAATTTTTTTGGTAGAATTTCACAGATACATCATCTTAGGGAAGACTGGGACTTAAATATTAGCTACTATGGATCAAAACATCGAAAACACTTATTTTATAGTAAATGGATTATGTTGGGCATTCATAGAGAATCATCATTTAGCTTTTTCTGACTTTGCTTCGGGCTCTACAGCCATTTAAAATCGTGTACTACACCTGCTTTCTAGCATACCGTTTTATAAAACATCGTTTTTCCCAAAACTGCATTTCTCACCTTCAAAATATTCAATGTGTCTCACTGTTTGTTTAAATTCCATTTAATGTCTCAGAATGTGCAAAAGATCATATGTTCTAAATTAACAGATGAGAAAATTATCCCAACACCAAACACAATTTAAAAATAAGTAAATAAATATATATAAGCAAAAATAACTATATATGGAGACACTAGTCTCTAACCTTTCTAAAAAAAATATCAGAATTTGGTAAACAATGGTACTGAAATTAAATCACTTAAAGTTTTTGTTTCTCATTCAATGATCCAATTGAAAAAATACCAACCAATTTTCTCAAATTTTGAGATTTTTTAACATTTTATGCATACATAATAAAGTTTATTAAATAATTTATATCTTACAAAATTCTAATGTCTTTCGAATGAACTTTGATATTCGAATTAATATAAAAATGTGCTACCATTGAAATATGTTTTTGTATTGATTTCAAAAAATCTATAAATAATATAGAAATTTGAAACTTCACTCGCAGTGTTCGTTGAGAAATTCAAGAGAGTGGATTCTAATGTACACTTTCCTAGGTCAGAAAGACGCACACCAATGAAGTACTAAAATAAGCAGTCGCTGATGAATTCACTGCCACAGAGGCAAAATCCCTAGAATATTATCAGAAGATGATACCGAGTATAGAATGAAACAGCATGCATTCTTGGGTAAGCTGAAGATATACTAATCTTCCTGGTCACAGTTACGTTTTCCTATAAGGAAAATGTTTTACTCTAAACTGAGTAAAGAAAAGTGGACTACATTACGAGTATGGTCTGAAAAGTTCTCGGCCTCACCCAGAGATCGCACGAATGTTTCCTTGCGTTAGTGCACATGTTAATAGACCCTATGTAAAATTACAAGTCATTCCAGGAAATAGTTAACTATAGGCAGTTGTTTGAAGCAGTGGAAGTGCGCATTGTTTTGACAATGGAGAAATTCGAGTGTCGTGCTGCAATAAAATTCTTTGTAAAAGAAGGTTTAGCATCTACAGAAATTTATTTGCGGATTGTAAATGTGTATGGTGCTGCTTCACCGTCAGTTTCCACTGTGAAGAAATGGGTGGTGGATTTTAAACGTAGCCGTGGAAGATTCCAAGACGATCCACGCGAAGGATGTCCAAAAACTGTAATCACTCCGGAAATCATTGAAAAAGTGCATGATATGATTTTGGAAGATCGGCGTACAAACGTACGTGAAATTGCTAGTGCTCTTGGAATTTCAAAGGAACGTATTGGTCACATCTTGCATCAAGAATTAAACACGAAAAAGCTTTGTGCAAGATGGTTGCCGTGTATCCTCACTGTGGATAACAAACGCATTCGCACGACACTTTTGAAAAGTGCTTGGTGCATATTCAGAAGAACAGAAGTGACTTTTTGCACCGATACCTCATAATGGATGGAACTCCCCTTTACACACCCGAATTCAAGTACAGTCGGCGTAGTGGACCGAAGCTGGTTCTTCAGCTCCAAAGAAGGTGACGATGGTGCTATCGGCGGGAAAGATCATGGCATCAGTGTTTTGGAATGCCAAAGGAATTTTGTTGATTGACTACCTCGAAAAAGGTAAAACCATTACTGGAGAATAGTACTTTCGACTTCTATCAAACTGAATGCAAGCATTCGTGAAAACAGACCCGGATTAAAAAAGAAGAAAATTGTTTTCCATCAGGACAATGCACCTGCCCACAAAAGTGTTTTTGCAATGGGGAAACTGAGAGATCTGCACTATGAAGTGATGGAACATCAACCCTATTTCCCAGATTTGGTTCCCTCTGAATTCCATCTGTTTCCAAAATTGAAGAAATTCCTCGATGGTAGGCGCTTTTCGTCCAATGAAGAAGCAATTGCGGCTGTAAAGGTGTACTTTACAGCACTTCAAGAAAAACACTATAGAGAGGGGATAATTGGGACACTGCTGGACAAAATGTATTGATATTAGAGGAGATTATGTTGAAAAATAAAACTACCTTGAAAGCGTGAATTGTGGTTTTTCACTATCAGGCCGAGAACTTTTCACACCACCTAGGTATGTTAAATACGGAGGAAGACGCCTATTGTGCCCACCGAAATTCCGAGGACAGGCAAGAAAGATTCCGACGCCATAGAAGCATGGAGGTCTTTCCCAGGTGTTCCTCACACGACACGTCGGACGCCAGGAGAGATAATACTCAAAGTAAACTCCAACGCTCACTGCGTTGGCCAGTACTAGCCTGATCCTATGATCCTGAAAGATGACAAGGAAATTAGGGGACAAAAATTTGGGCACTAGAAAATTCGCCGTATTAGGGAAATCAACCTGGCAAAACCTTTAAGAAACCTCATTGAGATGATACAACCTGACAGCGGTATTATCTGTAGTTCAGTTATCAGTGCAGTAAAGAAACCCAGCTAAAGTACAGTATCTGACGCTGAATCCTTGCTACACATGTCGCATAGCACCAAATTTGGATAATACATTTTTGCTAGATTACAGCGCAGAGATATGTGATAGCGATATGATAGCGACGTGTTAAAAGTTATTGAGTTTGACTTATTATATTTAGCTTAAAGCAAGATGAATGACATGGCTAGCTCTTCAAAGCTGGGCTCATTTGTGCTCTAGGAGGAAGAATAAAAACGGAATATTTATTGTGTCGGTAAAACAATAATGTGTCGACTTTTTGCAATACCCATACCATTCTTCTCCCAGTAATTCTAGGTTCTGTTCATGTTTGCAAACCGCCTGTATGACTATAAGTCATAATAACCACAACCGTTATAAAGAGCAATTTATAAGTCACCTGCTACTGTTCTTTCAACAAAAGTATTTCACATTCATTCACGATTCATTTTATAGCATATTTTTTTCATGAATTATAACATGTTTTTGTGAAAGCTGCAGTAGAATATTGGATTCACATAGTTCAAATTAAAGAACAACTACTTAGAATGTCTGTACTAAATTACGAAGTTGTATCATTGATAACCAATCCTAAAATATTAAATATATGCATATATTTATAAATAAATATTAAAATACATAACTACAGGACACAAAAGCTGCTGGAAGATACTTGTCCGATGTACTGAAAATGAATATTTTGTATGAAGGGGAATCTAGTATATGCAGTATCCTATAAATCATTTAATACTGAACTATAACATTATTGTCACAATGTGTAGATAATGTTGTAGGAAGTTTACAACGTGTTTCTTCATCATTCGCAGCGCCATTTTGCTTTTCCACATGTGCCATTTAATTATGCTAAGTTTATTTTCTTTCAGGATGATTATAGACCAACATTTCCTTAAATTTTATACTGTTAATTTTTCAACTAACTTTATATTTTTCATGTTGATGGCGGGGAAATCATTTTGACGCCTGTATCTTCCTGTATACTTGAAAAGCTTTTTATTACTACCTTTGACTTTAACACGATTTGTTTTGCCAGATTTCATTGCTCCTCTAGGTCGTTCGAGACCGCTGTGATTTGTTGTTTTACTCAGCGTTCCCATACGCCTTAATTATGTGCTGCTTATACTTTTGGGGGAGGGGATTCTCCTTAGCTTAAACTGTCTGGAAAGAAAGGATACTGACTCCTTGAGATGTCCCACTATTTATCACTTGTTTTTATGTCGAGTTGTCCGTCATCTAGTTAGTGCTGAGATATTTGTTGGCGTTTACTTGCGCATTTCCCTGCCCACCTTATTTATAAGGTCGCTCACCAAATCCCCACTTATCGGTTTTAACTTAACTGGGTTGTGCAACTGTTTTAACGCACGAAAGAATATCTGTACAAGCCAAACAGGGCAGTTGGACAACCTGGTAAATCTGCAATAACTTACTAAAGCGATACACTTCTGCTTACTTCAGTCACCATTCACCAGTGGTGTGATATGAACATTATTGACCATGATTTTGAAATAGAAATGGAACGGCACGAGAGCTTTGCAGAAACCGATATGAACATAACTGGAAAGTATATATATATATATATATATATATATATATATATATATATATATATAAAAGACGGTGTCCTACCGAGTTTCACCATGATAGAGCGATGCTGGCTGATGGAAAACATTTCCTTAATACTGGAGTATTCGTAGAGGAACTCTTCAGCTACCACATGAAGGAAAGTTTATATTTCTTTCTCTACGCAGTCACCCTCCGTGGTGTAATGGTAACCATGCTACTTTCATACACCCAAGGTCGTGGGTTCACACCCGGCGGAGGACTGAGAGTTTTTCGGGTGTAAAAACCCTTAGCATGATTTCCTTCAGAAGGGAAGTAAAGCCGTTGGTCCCGTGTCGTAGATTTACGGCACGTAAAAGAACCTCAAGCCTGATAGAGAGGCCTCTGAGCAAAATTAAGCGGTCTTTCACGCCCAATATAGAATGGGACGCTGAGAACCACAGCAGTTGAAGAGCGTCCATAAACAGCACACCATTTACATTTTTTTCTCTGCGTAGAACACAGTGCATAGGTAGAGAAGGTAAGGTGCATTCCACTGAACAATTCAATACCGGGATTTCAGAGGAAATAGACTTTTTAGGGCCCGATGTATATAACAAAACATTTTTGAAAAAGGTCCACGAGTGCCTGTGTGTGTTTGTGTGACCATGTGCATTACCTCTCTGAGGAATGAATGCAGACGGACACGAATGGAAACTTGCGTAAACACAAACAAATAAGTGGTATTACGTCATCACTCCCGGTGCATGCCCTGTACAGTTCTGCAATTCTGGAATGTCTCTTACAGTGGACGGGTACGAATCAAGTTAAAACGCAAACACCGCCGCGCGTAATTATATACTCACAAAGTAGAAAATTATCTAATAATCATTAGTGATAAAGAAAATAACATGTTTAACCTGTCGTGGATTGCCGTGCTAATGTTCTGATGGTCAGACTGTACTATACTATATTCCAGCCTTCTATGACCGCTCTAAACCAAGTCAAGCTACACCAGCTACCTCCCCTAACGACTCATTCTTTCGTCAGACAGGTAGTACGTCTGTGAATAACAACAGCCTTTTGTTTTTTGGATTTAGAAGACCATAAACCATATATTTCAGGTGAAAGTTGGGTATTGAATTTTTGGATGGAATACAATACTTTATCTACTAATATATTGTACATACGTGCTAGATAAAATAAAATAAAAGACAGAATAGGAGAGAAAAAACAGATTGGGATGGAAAGGCACCAGAAACTCGCTAAAAGCATTTGTTTCGTGCTACTCAAACCTAATTGTACTTTAGGATAAGTGATACATTTTAAGCAACAGGGCATGATTTTTTAATTAATTGAAAATGTAACCTAAGCACATTATTATTAATTATTCCCTGTGTACAAAGGAAATCATATCCTGATAAAATAATTTATACCAACGTTTATACTAATAAGCATGAAGGAGTTAGAATAATTAACTTTTGTGAGAAGAACTTACTACAGCTTAGTTCAGAGAAAGTTATCCATATATGAATATACCACATTAGATACGGCATATCTGTCTTAAGGTGATGCACTTGTGAACTTTGAAAAATTCACAATATGAAAGACAACTTGGATCAGATAAAACACACAATAACAATAATATTTTTACCATATATCAAAATTCTAGCGTGCATGGATCTTTTTCTTCATTTACGTTATAGATCCCCGTCATTGCTCCGGGCGTACTTCAGTCTGGAGCTTATTGTGCTAATATCGTTTAGAGTCAACCCGTTACACTTGAATCCCTTAAAAAGCCTTACAATGGGTATGGATGATACTTCTACTGGTTCTACAAACATTTACCCAAAGCTTTGTATCACCTGGGAGACAAAGCTTCGCAGAAGCATAAAATATGCTGGGCTGTTTCAGTCTCCTTCCTGCAAAATCTGCAGTCTAAATTGCCCTGAGGCATCCCAATTCTATTGAGATGGTTTTTCTCAGGGGCATGTCCTATGTGGAAAACAGTAATTGCTCTCAGCTGAAATCTGCTACATTTTAGCAGACTCTCAGCTCTTTCCTTACATGGTCCTTTCATAAATAGTTTCTCATATCTATTTCCTGGGGTTTTACGCCAGGTCTTGTAATGTTATATTTTGGACTTTGTCTTGCAAGGGCTTGCATGGTTATTTAAATAGTATTTTAATTGTTTCATTAATAAAATTAAGCAACATGATGCATTGTTAAAAACTATTAAACGATCCTCCAAATGGATATGTCATATCATATTTTTATAGTATTCTTAATTATTCTATAAAAATGTTTACTTTTCGTACTCTCTAAAACTCTTTGATGTTTCAAAGTTTAATAATTTATCTTTCAACATTTAAGTATTATTTCTAAAAACAATATGACCATTTTGTTTAATGTACTTTTGAGAGTCAGTATAAAATGTTGAAACAAATTAGCACCAAGTTGTATTGTTTGAGTATTTAGTGTGGAAAACTATTGGACAAAAGTTTCTGAGAAACCAAGGTTTGAAGTTGGGTGTACCTATCAATAAGTAGGCGTTTATTCATTTATACTTTCAGTTAATTGGTAGTTAAAGTGTGCACACTGTGGAAAAATACACTTTAGTAAAATGTAGAATTCATTTTATTTTATAATGAAAACAATTTATGTATTCCATTCATATGATTTTCTTTACACCTCTGTAACAAATTATTGTTAAAAGGCTTTTACTTCATGCTAATCAAGATAAACATCAGCAAAAATTGCCTTATTACTCGATTCCTTGTAAGTAGAATGAAGATAAGGGGATACACTATGCTAAAACGATAGTCAAATCTTTCAGAAACCTGCTCCAATTCGTTTCTTTGAATGCTCATGAGTTGACAAATTCTCGTATGTAAAAATTTTCAGTATTTTAAAATTGAAACTAAAACCAAGGATAGTTCACGAAAAAAGTATAAATTACGTAAATTGTGTGTTTTAACCAGATCTACAGCTTTTTTGTAGTACCTTTCTTCATATATCTTACGGTTTACTAGTTAGGCAAAATTCATCTAGGGTAAAGCGGTCTTCAAAGCTATTCCCAGAAGATACAAGTTATATATTTTATTTGTCATGTAAATATCTTTAATAGGTGATATTGTAATAAAATTCTTTAGAGCCAATTTTGACAAAAACAAACATTTTTATATGCAAAGGGTTGTTTGGGATTGGGGGATTTTCATAAAAACCTTCATATCAAATCCTGAAAGATACTAACCTTAAATATCAAGTTTGATAGCTTACCTGCTTTTAGTTTTTGAGTTATCGAGTTCACGGACATACACACCCCTTTTTCTGAAAATGCTTTCTGGATTCAGGGGACCCTAAAACATCTCAAAATGTAATTTTGAGTGAAATACAATGGACTTTCTAGCTACTATGTACGTTGTATATATACGTGTTAGAGAAAATACTAAATTAAAGAAAAATAGAAAACCAACACCACCAGTGCATCAGCTGACAGCATTGAAGATGTTTCAAAAGGAATTGCGGCCGATAGGACCATGCAGTTAAAGGCGAGGTATAAATGAATTGATAAAGCTCTAAAGACTTTCAGTAGCTGTTCCACAAAAAAAAAAAAAAAAAAAGAGAAGTTTTTTACAAAAGATTTCTTTATCTACATCATGATAACGAGATAAACATAAGCAGAATGCTTCTTAGCAAGTGGAAGGGAAATGAGAGAATGCACAGACTAAAGTGATAGCTAAAATTTTTAAAAGCCAGTGACTACGTGAAAAAATGTAAAACGGAAATAAAGATGGCTTTGCGTTTGCGAAAACTTTTAAGTAGCTTAAAACTGGAACCAATGCCTCGGAATATCTCGAAAAGGCCTAAATCTACAAAGATGTATAGGACATAAATTGTGTGTTTAAACTAGATCTACATTTTTTGTGTAGTAAGTTTTCGTCTATCTCCTACGGTTCAGCTGATATACGAAAATACATAAACAAGTAGTCCAGAATGAAGAGATCTTCAAAGACTACTCCTAAGAAATACTTTTCTTGTGTTATGAAAATATCTTAAACATATATATGGCATTTTAATTGAAATAGTTGGAGCTATTCTTGACAAATTTATAATGTTCTGAGCTTTTCCATGTAAGAGTAGATTGGAGTGGGGGATTTTTCTCAAACTCTTCGTATCGCATCCTAGGATCTGTTTTTTAGAAATGATTTATTTGATAAAAGGAGAAATATATTTGCAGTGAAATCTTAACATCGAATTTTGGGTAGAATGCAATATCTTCTTTACCTACTATATACTTATCATAGTACGTGTAGAGGATGTAAAAACTGTTTTTTTAATTTTTCACAATTTATGATTTTACAACTGCATCACTAGAATGCCTCCGTGGTCGAGCGGTCAGCGAGCTGATTCCCGGCTGGGGTGGGTAATTTTTCTTTAACCATAATTATTCCCTATCCCCCACAGAGTCTTGGGAGTATGAAAGTGAGAGTGAATGTGTGTGTTTGAAGAAAATAAAACGATTTAAACCCAACGTAAAGAACTTACAGACAACGAATTGTTTCAAAGCAAAGCTCCCGATATGACCTTAGATGTTAAAAGGGGGTTATATAAATGAAACAATAAAAAAAAAATATGTTTCATTCATATGACTTTCTCTACATCTCTGCAACAAATTATTGTTAAAATGCTTATGCTTCGATTGACTTCATGCTAATTGAGAAAAAATTAGCAGAAATAGTCTTTTTATTTGCTTCCTCGTAAGCAGAGATGAAATAAGATTAAAATGATAGTAAAGATAGCTTCTGTATGAGAAAAGTATAAATTTTTCGAAGCTGAAGCCAAAAAGAAGGAATAACTCAAAAAGGACCAACAATATATATTAAATAAATTGCGTGATTTAACGTGCTCTACATTTTTTATGTGGTAAGTTTTTGTCCTTCTCTTACGGTGTAGTAATTATGCAAAATTCTGTAAAATTCATTCAGAATAAAGCAATCTTCAAAGGTTATTTCCAGAAAATTCAAGATATACATTTTATTTGTCAGATAAGTATCTTTAATATACGATATTTTAATCAAAATTGTTAGAGCCATTTTTGAGAAAATAAAAATTTTCGAAAAAAGTTCCATGTAAACAGTCCTTGGAAGATGCCAAACATAAATACCAAGTTTGGTTTTTAATTGACTTTTCGTTTTTGAGCTATGTTGCCCACAGAAACACACACACATGTATACACACAGACACAGAGAGACAAGACACACACGGGGTTTTTCTAAAAAATGTTTTTTTTTTTTTTGGATTCAGGGGGTCCCAAAATATATATTTCCGGTGAAATCTCAGTATCGAATTTTTGGGTGCATTACAATACCTTCTCTATACACTATGTACGTAGTACGTGTGGGGAAAGTAAATATTGCACACTTTAATTTTACAAAACGCTTAGTTATACATAAGTTTTGCAAACTAAGCGAGTTAATACAACAATAATGACTGTGATTAGGTATTAGTATCCTCAGCATTAATATTAATGATTAGCAGTAGAATGGAGCTCCTATATATCGACGACTGCAAAATATATTCTACAAGTAGAAAATGACGTCTAAGATACTAATGGCTCTGCAAGAACATGCTTTCAGACAATAGAAGTCCGAGTCGTATTCTAAACAATACTGAAAAGTCTGAATATTAATTAGAGTCTGGTTTTCACACATGGATGATTTCTTGGGACAGGCACAAAGGAAGAGCCGGCGACGTTGCCATTAAAGGCAGCAAATGAAAATAAATTACAAGCCTTTCTATTTAAAGAAGTCGCTTCTGTTACGCGTTTATGCCATTATGCACAAATCTGAGCAATGTGAGAGACCGAGGGCGGCATATTTCAAAAGAGTCTTTCGAAGCCGAGTCATCTCTTGTGCGCTGAAATAATAATTCAAAAAAATGTACTTATGTACACGGTGTTTAGCTTACAAGCCGCTTCTCTAAGGGGCACCCAACAAGTGGCGTGTTTTACAAGGATGCTGGGTTCCGTTCGTGCTTCTTCCGGACAGTGGCGTGCGGCTCAGTTAAGATTTATGTGTGCAAATGCTGAGTACTTATTCAGGTCCTATAAGTCGATATAATAAACATACATTTAATATGAAGTTCTATTTAAACAAGTTCTTAAATTACGTGCTCTCCTATTTATAATTATACCTCATAAAAAAAATTTGATACTATAAAACATGCATAAGTTAAGGGAATAGAAATTGATACATTTCCTATCAAATGAATTATCTTGGAAGATTTTTACTCTACGAAATATGAATATAAATGCTTTATATAAGCATAAAGTGCGTATATAAGTAATAACAACTTTAAATAAAACATCAATTAATAAATAAAAAATCTGATGTGTTCTATTCCCATTAGTTTCTTTATATTTATATAACAAATGAATGAATTAAAGTTAAAAGGCCTATTCTGCTACCTACTTCATAATAATCAGAAAAATAGATTAGTAGAAATGGTCTTTATTATTTCCTACCTTGTAGGAAGGAAGTAAATAGATTACACTGGCCTAAAGCAATAGCCAAATATTTGCCATGTGTTTGAAGTTCACTTCTTTGCATGGCCATGAGTTTACAAATTTCCGTTTGAGAAAAGTATTTTAAAACGGCAAAAAATAACAAGAAATATCTCAGAAATGGTCAATTCTACGAAAAAAAAAAGTTATGTGATATAAATTTTATTGCGTGTTTTAACAGATGTACATTTTTTGTGTAGTACGTTATTGTCTATCTCTTACGGTTTATCAATTATGAAACATTTTTCAAAAGTCATCTAGAATATAAAGGTATTCAGAAGTTCATCTGAGAAAAATCAAAATATAAAATTTATTTTCGCGCAAATATCTTTAATATCTATACGAGATTATAATCAAAATCTTTAGATCCATTTTTGAGAAAATCCAAATGTTCAAAAATTTTCCATGTAGGGTAGTTGGAGTTGGAGAGATTTTTGTCAAAATCTTCGTGTCGCTTTCTTGGAACTTACTAAGCTTAAATACCAAGTTTGACATTTTTCCGACTTCTTGAGTTCTCGTGTACACACACACACTAGGCCTGTTTCTAAATAAGCTTTTTTTTAAACACGGATCCTAAAGCAAGTAAATCTCGGTATTGAGCTTTTGTATGGAATGTAATATCCTCTCTATACACTTTGTACATAGTACGTGTAGAGAAAGTAAAACTCTAACTGGCTGAATGGATGAAAGACTGGGTGGTAAGCTGCATAGATGGGTAGAAGTGTGTATGAATAAAAATAATTCCTTGCTCATTTTCCTAATAGTACAATCAAAACTGACTCGATTTGCGACAGCATAAGGAGACCTGTGAGAAGATGGAAGAAATAACTGTGAAATAACTTCCTCTTCCTGGCTGCACCAGGATATTTACAGATATTCCCCTATTCATTCTGTATAATACAAGTTACGTCTAGAAAGTAAGTTCCGTTTGGTAATAAAATTAAATTGTGTATAGATACAGAATAATTATTTATTGCACAAAATTCTACAACTCTTGAACTACTTTATCACATAACTGTCGAAATTTTGCAGGCATTTGTCATAGCGTGGCACAAGTTTTTGTATACCTTCTTCATAGAAGTTTGCCGCCTGTTGCTCAGTAAGAATCTTTGGTACCCAACGTGAGCAAAGTTTACAAAATTTCAGTTTTTCGGTAACAATTTCATGAATTAGTGATCGTGAGCTTTGGGGAAATTCCATAGCAAGAGCATTAATTGTAAACTTGCGGTTTTCCTGGATCTTTTCATCAACCGCGTGAACCAGTTTTTTCTGTAACCAAAGATGGACGCCCACTTCGTTCTTCATCGTGCACTTCACTATGTCCTACATTGAACTGTCGGACCCATCTTCTCACCATTGAATCACTCATCGCATTTCGTCCGAAAACTTCCGCATTTTGTCCGCCAATTTGCCGATAAATTTCAATTGATTTCACTTTCATAGCATTCAGAACACGAATCACAGATCTGATTTCACAAGCGGTGGGATTTTCAATCAACACCGACATTGTAAACTAGCACAACAAAGCGTATGTGGCTGACAGCGATCTCAAAATGGCGCACGTTTCTTCTCCTTGATACAGAGCGTCTACCGTGATGCGCGGAACTGCGATCGTAGCGCTGCAGCGGAGATAAATTGAAACGGAACTTACTTTCTGGAAATACCTCGTATAAAGGCAAAGCTTACATAAAAGTTACCTATTTCATATTCATAGTTTATACACAACATCTAAATTCGTTTATATCAGTTGGTCCAACTACCACCTATTTGATATGTCCACATATCCCTAGGAGCTTTAAAAGAACTGTAAAATTCCGTGGGGATATTTCAAGGTAAAACCTTCCAATGAAATACGAAGGTTTTTTTTTTTTTTTAATACAGTTCCGGAGTCTTGTCAGGATTTCGGCGCGCTATTCCTTTTTTCTTTCACCCTTTCTGTTTCTTTTTTTCAATGTTCTACATTGCCTTAGTTTTCTATATATTTACCTTTTTTTTCTCTTTTACTTACACATACATAAATATACACATTTACAAACACACATACACTCATGTCCACGGTGAGACTTGAACCACGATCCCCTGCGCCACGAAGCACCAAAGTTAGGCATTTTATCGACCGCGGTCAAGAGGACTGGCAATGATTTTAACTTGACATAGCCCCGTTGAGTTCTGCAACTCGTTTAACGCACCAAGATATATCTCCACACGCCAAAAAACGGCGATAGTCGGGTCACCTGATATTTTCAAATTTTCAAGAACTGAGAGAGAGAGAGAGAGAGAGAGTGAGAAAGAGAGAGATAGAGCTCTATAACGTTTCTAAATTAATAGCAATCACATTTCAATGTAATATTGAAATATAGAAATTACTTTCAATCAAAACATTTCCAATGTCTTACTGATTGGATCCATAGTGAAAATTGGCAGATGATCACTGGAACATAATATAATGGGGTATTACATATGCAGAGTCTATTCCGAAATCAACATATAAGTCAAGTATTTAAAATGTCCACCTTCTTTCTCATATATTTTCATATTAATCAAATGTTGTGCACCTTATTTAACATTAAGGATATGTAAGTAATAGAAAATAAGTTAGCTTCCTGACTGGCATATATTATTAGACTTCACTACCTTGTTTGACTTTATGCCGCAGCAAATAGGCTTGATCTTGTGCATGCAGTTGATAAACACGTGACAGCAGGGATTCTGTTTCTTCCTTGTGTAGTGCGTCGTTTGTCAGTTTATGCCGGGAGACTTATGCCTGACGAAGAGGAATCTTTCTTATTTTTAGAAATTGGCGCAATAAGTGTTTAATTTTCAGCAAAGTTCTGCCTTCAGCAAGAGCAATTCGCAGCGTCATTGTGCAAGCGAGTAACCAAGGAGAAGAATGTTTATTTAAAATTGTATTGATTACACTACTACAAATATTCGCTATAAACGAATTCTCACACAATTAGCGTTATAATGCAAATACAATGGCGTTAACCAAGTTAAGAAGCGTGTTGTTTTATTATGCTAATACAACTAAATTACAAATTTGGCTATTATTTATGTTACGACTACAATTATCATCAAATGTATGAAAAATATTTATGTTCATATCCAAAGTATAAATACTAATACAAAAAATATAATAGAGTAGTTTTTCTTCTAATGTATTAACCTATGAAAGGTGAATTAGATATTTCAAACGCAAAATATTGCAAATTGCCTATAGTAAGCAGATTAAGTATTGCAATTCCTCAATCGATTTCATTAGAAATACACGTTTTGAGTTTCCCTGAATGCATAAAAAGTATTTTTTGGAAAAATGTCAGTAAGTATGTCTCTGAACAGAATATCTCAAAAAAGAAAGAAATACCTACAGTTGGTATTTAAGTTCTAAATATTCCATGGTTTGGCAAAGATTTTAAAGATAAAACTCCAAACTCCTTTAAGAGGAAATGTTTTATAAAGCTCTTTATTTCCATGAATCGGCTGTAACGACTTTGATTAGAATACCGTACATTTAAGATTTTTGCATAGACAATGAAATTTTATTTTCCTGGAAACAGCCTCTAAGGTACTCCTCATTATGAATGACTAGCGTAACTGGTAAACCGTAAGAGATTAACAAAACCTAATAACTAAAAGCGTACAACTCATTAAGACACTTATGTCAAATGAAATTAACCATTTCCTAGATACCCCTAATTTATTTCAATTTTAAGGTAATTCAAATAGAAAATCATATGTTTTTACTTTCTCTACAGGTACTATGTACATAGTGTATAGAGAAAGTTTTGTAATTCATCCAAAAGTTCGATACCAAGATATCATCGGAAATAGATGTTTTGGGACTCTCTGAACACAAAAAAAAAACAAACAAACATTTTTTGAAAAATGTTCCTGTATGTATGTGTGCTCAAAAACGAAGAGTTCATTCAATATCAAGCTTGATACCCAAATTCAGTATCTTCCAAGGACGCGACACGAAGGTTTTTCCCCCCACCTCCAACTTGACTATCCTCTACATGGGGAAAAAATTGAAAATGTTGATTTTCTCAAAACTGGCTATAATAATTTTGATTGAAATCGCTTATATTTAATAAATGTACATGCCAAATAAAATATATATCTTGAATTTTCTGGGAATAGCCTCTGAAGGCCTGTTTATTCTGGATTATTTTTTCTGAATTTAAAATAACTGGTAATCCGTAAGAGATACATAAAATCTTAACACAAAAATATGCTGATCTCGTTAAAACACACAATTTATGTCATATAGATTTTTTTGTGGAGTTGATAGTTTTCAAATTAGTCCTTGTTATTGGCTTCAGTTTTAAAATGCTTAACTTTCCTCAAACGGGAACTTAACAACTCCTGTCCACGCAAAGAAACGGATTTCAATCCCATAGCAACCACATTTTAAAACATTTGACTGTCGGTTTAGCCTAGTATTCCCTGATTTTCCTTTTCTTATAAGAACCCAAGTAATAATTCCGTTTCAGCTAAAGTTGATCTCACTTAATATGACATAAATTAAAAGAATGGGCTTTTTAATAATACTTTGTAGCGGAGATGCACGGGGTGTTAATGAACTGCACCGAAATAATTTGCGAGGTTTGTGCACGTGACTGATATAAGTAATTTGAGATCGGCATGATCCCCGGATAAACATAACGCAACTACATAGCGTTAAATGTGTGGGTGTCAAGTGCCGATAAGTCGGTGTTAAAGCAAAGCAGGTTGATAAAATGGCTTAGAATGTCTTTAAAACTGCTGCCCGAGTGTAGAAATATTGATTTTTAGCAGCTCGTTACTAGCGATCTCAAGATTTAATGTCGCAAAAATCTGTAAAATCTCGAACTCATCACTTGACAGTGCGACACTGAGCATTCATTAACTACGTTCTTGAGGTAGCCTACTCTGGAGGCGTTTTTTCAACTCCTCTGGCGGCTTAATGCGTAACGTGGGAAGCTGCTATACCAAAGGTCATCAGTTCGATTCCAGTCATAGAGTAATTATTATTATTATTACTATTATTATTATTATTATTATTATTATTAAAGACGAAGTGCCGCGATACGTGGACGAGACCCGAACTCGGAAACTATCTTTCACTTGAAAGTCAGTATCATAACCACTACACTAGAGAGGTACGCTGTAATATGTCCCTTCGTTTTTCGTGTTATGCTCTCGAATGGTTGATAAATTAGCCAGTGGCGTACCGTCACTTCAGAAACTTATAGCCGTTACTTAGACACTTCAATAAACAGGCCATAGGCCTCCTATCTCAAATTACTTATTTAAGTAACCTACATATTCAGTTAAAATATTTCGGTATAGTTCATTAACACCTGTGAATGGAACCGTTAGATGTTTCTTCTTCTCCTGATCATGCAAACAGAAAGAAACGTCTAGATTATCACATAGGACAAGCTAAATCTGCTGTACTCATCTAATTTCCTTGTACTTACAATAAAACCATGTATATGAGGTTAATAGGAAAATTAGCTTCCTAATAGTAGAGGATAGAGAAAGTCACGTGAATGCAACTCATGAATTTTTTTCAGAAACTCCTACTCAAAGTAATATGACAGAGAAACTATAGTTTTTCTTATTTTAATATGATATTATTATTATTATTATTATTATTATTATTATTATTTTTATTATTATTAATATTCTTATTATCATCATTGATAATGAAAAATGATCAATTAAAATAACATCACATGCTGAAAGAAGTATTCCATTTGCAGTAAAAAGTAGCATAGCAGATATTTTGACCTCATCCAACAGAGCAAGGTTTGAAGCAGTTGCTCCGGGCTGAATATACGAGAAGCTTTCCCTCTTTCCCACGCTGCCTGTCTTGACTTTCTCTCAAACAGAGTACCTGCCGACTCATTTCCACAACAATGCAAATGTACGTATTCGACGACCTTTGACTTGCCATCTTCGCCTTCACTCTTTGTTAGTGTTTATCACCTAGCGTCAAACACCAGAGGCAAATTCGTGTAACAAGTGAGAGAAACGCGCGTCCTACATGGCACTTGTCTGTACTCGCGTGTCAACCTGTCAGTTTGGGCTTCATACGGACCTCGATCTCCATAAAAGTACCCAGCTGTAATTGAAATGCAGTGCCATATAGCTTTCTTGTATGTCGTACTTCGCAGTTCAAGTATCGGAGATTGGGTTTCTTTGGAATTATGTGCACGAAGCTCAATAACAGTTCAAGGAAATATTCAGAATTATCATGGGAAACGTTCTTCATAATTTCTGGTTGTGGTCATGTATATAAAATAGTTTGAACGTGATCACGTTAGCGTGATAGTTGGATAACACTTGTGATGCTTCTAAGAAAAATCTGTGTTCCATTCACATGACTTTCTCTACATCTCTGCAATGAATTATTCTTAAGAAGCTTATACTTCTATTTACTTTATGCTAATCAGAACAAAATAGCAAAAATAGTCTTACTACTTGCTTCCTTGTAAGTAGAAGCCAAATAAGGGAGTTAGGTTAATGTGATAGGTTAAAGTGATAGTCAAAATCTGGTTACCAAGTCACTGAGGTTCCTTTGTTTGTATGGACAGCAGTTGGCAAATTCCTGTATGAGGAAATTATAAGTTTTTTATAGCAGAAACCAAAAAGCAAGAAACGTCTCAAAAACGATGAACTCCCCGAAAAAAATGTACATAACATAAATTGTGTGTTTTATGGTGCTCTTTTGTTTAGTCAGTTTTTGTCCATCACTTAAGGTTTAGCAGTTATTCAAAATTCCGTAAAATTCATCCAGAATAAACTACACTTCAGAGGCTATTCCCAGAAAATTCAAGATATATATTTTATTTTTCAGGTAAATGTCTATAACATATGATATTTTAATCAAAATCGTTAGAGCCATTTTTGAGAAAATCAAAATTTTCGAAAAAAAGTTCCATGTAAAGGGTAATTAGGGGTGGGAGGATTTTTCTCAAAATCTTCGTGTCGCATCCCTGGAAGATACTAAACTTAAATACCAAGTTTGGTATGCTACCGACTTTTCGTTTTTGAGTTATTGTGTTCACAGGCACACGGACACACTGACACACGGACACACGGACCTGTTTGTGAAAATGCTTTTTTTTGGATACAGCGGACCCTAAAACATATATATCCGGTGAAATCTCGGTATCAAATTTTTGGGTGGAATACAATACTTCTCTATCCCTATGTATATTGTACATATGGGGCTAGAGAAAGTAAAAATCTGATGTGTTCCATTTACATAACTTTCCCTATCTGTTCTGCAAACAAACTATGCTTAACACGGAATATTCTGATTGATGAGGGGTAAATTGGTTGGGTTGATGAGGGATGAACTTAGTAAAATTAAACAAAGGCCTTTCCTTCCCCCAAAAAGATTTTTGCCAAAAATTCAATTCTTAAGAACAAAACAAAACATTGGTCCTATAAACAAAACTTTTAGTATATGTTTATACTCGCAGATGCAATTTCTAATCAACATTACCAAAATTGTCTTATTACTTGGTTCCTTATAAGTAGAAAGGAAATAAGGGAAAACAGTAAGGTAAATTGACAGTCAAATCCTTAAAAATGTGTCGCTAGGCATTTGTTATTGAGAATCGGTTGTTTCCATGTACAAGAAGTAAAACAAAAGAGGTTTGCAACGAAGGAGAACCTCCCGTTTGAGAAAATTTAATTTTTAAAATGGAAACCTATAACAGGCAATATCTTTAATGGGGTTAGCACCACAAAAAACAATAGATCTATATTTTTTGTGTAGTAAGATTTTATATCCTTTTTACGTTTAACCAGTGATGAAAAAGTCATGCAGCATGAAGAGATCTTCATAGGATATTCCCATAAAATCGAGATATCCATTTTATTTGTCGCTTAGATAAATATATTTAATATATGGTATTTTAATCAAAATCCTTAGTGCCATTGTTGAGAAAATTACTATTCAGGAGAATTTTGCTGATTATGCTCATATTGTATATTTGGAACACATTAAACTTAAATATTATTAAACTTAAATACCAAAACTGGTATTTTCATTTTAGTTATCATGTTAACGGACACACACACACACACGCACACACACACACGCACACGACCTTGATCTTTTTCTATAAAAGTTTTACTTTCTTTTTTGGTTTTGAATTCAGGAGACCCCGAAACATATATTTTACGGTGAAATCTTGGTATCGAATTTTTTAGTGGAATACAATAACTTCTCTACCTGCTATGTATATTGCACATAGGTGCTACAGAAAGCAAAAATATGTGTTCCTTCCCGTAACGGTTTATTTGTTCTGCAAACAACCTATTCTTACAGAAAGTATTGCTAATTAAGGTATAATAAATAATCATTTTACTTAGTTCCTTACAAGTAGAAGGGAAATAATGAAATACGCTGTTGCTATGGGTTTGACTTTGAAATTCTGTTCTCTTTCCCGTTTGAGAAATGTTTAAGTAATATCTCCGAAAACGTTTAACTATACAAAAAGGTGTGTATGACATAGGTTGTGTGCTTTAACGAGATCTATATTTTTATGTAGTAAGATTTTGTCTATCTTTTATAGTTTACCTGTTATACAAAAGTCATCCAGGATGAAGAGGTCTTCAGAAGCTATTCCCAGAAGATTCAAAATATTAATTTCGTTTGTACTAGTAATATTTTACACATATAATATTTTAATCAAAATCGTTAGAGCCATTTTTTAGAAAAATCAACATTTTCGAAAAGTGTTCAATGTAAAGAGTAATTGGGTTGAGAAGATTTTGCAGAAAATCTTCATTGCTCGTCCGTGTAACATACTGAACTTAATAATCAAGTTAAAAGGCTTTTCGTTTTTGAGTTTACGCTGTCCACAGGAACACACACACACACACACACACACACACACACACACACACACACACACACACACACACACACAGGCCCTTTCTCTAAAAATAATATTTTTGACACTTGTCCTCAAAACATGTATTTGCGGTGAAATCTTCGTATCGAATTTTTGAATGGATTACAACACTTTTTCTATCTTCTATGTACGTTTTACGTATGTACCAGAGAAAGTAAGAAAATGTGTTTTTTTTCCCTGGCGTCCTCAAACAGTTACTCCTTCGAAAATCTTGGTATTGAATTTTTGAGTGAAGTATATACATTGTACAAAGGTAACAGAGAAAGTAAAACTCAAATTTTCTAATATTAATTGCCGAGATAACCACAATATCTACAACTCTGGAATTAAGTCGAGATTATGACGAACGTTACCCAACGTGGCGGGACGTGACGTGAAATTATTAACTGCACTTTAACTTAAAGTTGTGGCATTTACTTTTGATTGTTACGTTTTGATTACTTCATATTTCCCGCCGATTGATTCTAAATACCATGTGATATCACTCAACGGACTGTCAAAATCTTAAATTAGGTCGCGTTAAATTAATCACGTTTAGTAACCTAAATAATTCCATAAAATATAATAAGTTAAGATTTTCACGTTACGTCAAATTAAGTAAGACAAGTGAGGTCAAGTTACATTAAGTTAGCTTTATCGTAATACTGGCATTATGTGGCTACATGCGGAAAATTCTCATTGTGCAATTCTCTCTACTGCATGTGGAATTGTTACTTTCTCTATATGTACTATGTACATAGTGTATAGAGAAGGTATTGCACTCCACCCAAACATTCTACCGAAAATATATGTTTTAGGGTCCCCTGTATCCAAAAAAAGCATTTTCAGAAAAAAGGTCCGCGTATGTATTTGTGCCCGTGTGTCTGTGAACACAATAGCTCAAAAACGAAAAGTCGGTAAAATACCAAAATTGGTATTTAAGTTTGGTATCTTCCACGGATGCTACACGAAGATTTTGAGAAAAATTCCCACACCCTAAACTACCCATTACATGGAACCTTTTTCGAAAAGTTTGATTTTCTCAAAAATGGCTAACAATTTTGATTAAAATTTCGTTTATTAAAGATATTTACACGACAAATAAAATGTATTTCTTGAATTTTCTGGGAATAGCCTCTGAAGGCTATTTTATTCTGGATGAATTTTACGGAATTTTGCATAACTGCTAAACCGTAATAGATGGATAAAAACTTATAACACAAAAAATGTAGGGCACCTTAAAACGCACAATTTATCTTATACGTATTTTGTTCATGGAGTTGATCGTTTTTGAGATTCTTGTGTTTTGGTTTCAGCTTTAAAAAACACATTTCTCATACAGGAATTTAGCAATTTCAGTCCATATAAGCAAAGAAACTTCAGTCACATAGAACCAACTTTTGACTATCACTTTAACCTATGGTACTCCCTTATTTCGCTTCTACTTACAAGGAAGGAAGCAATAAGACTATTTCTGTTAATTTTTTCTTGATTGGCCTTTGGTAAATAAAAGCATAAGCTTTTTAACAATAATTTGTTGCAGAGATGTAGATGAACCCACGTGATTGGAACGCATCAGATTTTTCTAGTATATACCTTTTCTTATTATTTACCTGTAGCATTAGGGAAAATGTTGCATTCCACCCAAAAATTAAATATAGAGATTGGTTGTGTCTAGAACGCACCGACATTTGGATAAATGCAGATTTTTCGTGTTTTGGTTTCTATTTAAGCATGCGGCGCGGTAACTGTGTGGTGAGTCCGCTCACTTCTCACCAGGTCGACTCAGGTTCAATCCCAGGGGATCACATGTGGATTTTCAGTGGACAAAGTGGCATCTGAGTAGTCTTTCTATTTTCCCCGCCGTTCATTCCAACTATCGCTTTCTCTATCGTACATTTCGCGTCATTTGATCATCTTCTTCCTCAATGTCATACCAGGCATTGCACTGATCACCCATCCTGGCTGTTCTCTTCGATCCTGAGTCCTGACTGCGGATGCTGGCTTGTAAGTCCTCCACATGAGAGGGGTATATAGCAAAAGAAGACGAGGTTTAACTATGAATACTTATAAAAAAAATCACTTCTAAAAATGATATTTGCATAAACAAGAAAACATACCGTAATGATATTGTTAGTGATAATACACATGGGAAGTTTATCACAGGTCCCAAAATATCCGACATGGTACATTCAAATGGCTTTTTTCGCCAATTCTTTACCAAAATTATCTTAAGACATTTTCTTCTATCTACATCACGTAAAATGAAACATATGCACAATCACTTATTTCATATTTCCTTCTAGATGCAATGGGATTAAAGGAATGTAGTAGACTTAAAGATTGTCAAATCAAAAAGCGTCGCTATGGAAAAAAAAACGCAAATATGGTGGAATAAAACCATCAGCAAGGCATATTTTGAAATAGTTAACTCTACAAAGTGCTTCGATTAGAGCTATTTTTAGAAAGTTATTTTCTATTTTTTGTCTATCTCTATTTGTCTATCCATAAAGGATAGGAGATTATCCAGAAAATTCAAGATATATACATGATTTTTAATTAAAATGTTTTAAACATACGGTATTTCAATCTAAATCGTTAAAGTAATTTTCGAAGAATGTTGCATGTTAAGGGTAGTTGACAGTGGAAGGATTTTCTTGAATATTTTTGTGACACGTCATTGGAAGATGCAGAACATAAACCTCAAGTTTTATATTTAACCTCTTTTTCATTTTTGTGTTGGGCACACATACGCAAGCGCACCACTGGAACATTTTTTTTTTATCTTTTTTGACTTAGGGGGATATTAATGGACTGATATATTTCTGGTAAAATTTCGAGTTTTTGGGTGGAATGCAATACCTTCTCTATCAAATACGTACGTTGTATGTGGCAGAGGAGGTAAAAGGTACCATGTCTTCCATTCACATATCTCTCTGTACATATTCTGCAAGAAACTATTCTTACACAGCCTTATGCTAATGAAGGTAAAACCACTTCTTGGTTTATTACATGTTTTCTTATAGGTTTAAAGAGATAAGCCCCTTGAAATACCATCAGCCTGCTCCTTACATAGAAATATTTATGCAAAAATGGTAAGCCGTAAGAGATAAAAAAACTTACCAAACAGAAATTGCAAATCACGCCAAAACACACAATTTATACCGGAGACATATTTGTAGTGGAACTAGTCATTTTCAAGATATTGCTTATTCCTAGGTTTTCATTTTGCAATTTCCCTTGTACACTCAAAGGCATTGAAATACGCCTGGCTATGTGATTTTGCTGAAAATGAGAACCTTTGTCGGTGACTCGGGTCTTATGACAATTTCAATTAGTGCCATTATGGCAAAACATACCAGCGAGTAAGAAAGGCAAAACCAGTTAGACAATCCACCCCTACATCCCTCAATCCCGCTTAATGCTCCCCCCCCCCCCAAAACAGGTTGATAGTATAAACAGTGTATGAATTCTGTCCATCACGTGCGCGAATTACTTTTGCATTATAACCTCGGTAACGTGGCCTGTTCAATACGCCTTTAGCAGCATAACAAACTGGTAAAACACAACGACGGAGTGGGCGAAAAGAGCCGGTTTACTATAAGTATTTTCAGTCGTATTTTTAATGTCTTTGACTGTACAGCGCTGTGGTTTTGCTGAAAATGAGAACGTTTGACGGGGTTCCGGGTCCTTTCTAGATTTTCATTGGTGCCATTCTGGTGCAACATAACACACGAATAAGGAAGTGCAAAATCGATTGGGCAATACATCCCTTAACCCCTCAACCCGCAAAATACTCCCTTAGAACAGGTTAACTTGTAAAAACAGTGTAATAATTTAGTCTTCCGTGTGCGCGCATTACCCAGTATATAGCGCAGAGTAAAGATTAATCTAATTTGGTAACACCCGGTGAAAGGGGTCAAATATTTTCAAACCAGAAAATTTAGAGATCACCAGTTCGCAACTCGGAACATCATTTATTGCAAGTTAGTTTCATATTCAAACTCTTCCCTTCGATAACGTGGCTAGTTCAATAAGTTTTTAAGAGCATACCAAAAAAGGTAAAAGCATGGGCGGAGTCACCGAAAAGAACCCTTCTTACAATAGGTATTTCCAGGCGTATTTTTAATGTCTTTGAATGTACAAGGAAACAATTTCTGCTTATATTTATCTTGGTAAGATGAAGTAGATAGGATAATAAGCTTTTGTAAGTATAGTTTGCTTTAGCAAATGTAGAGAAAGTTATATGAATAAGATCCATTACATTTTTGTAACTAGAAAGTAATTATAACAAAATTGATTATATAGGTTTGTAGAACTGAATGAAACACATTGATGGTGGTAATGTATATTATTATTTTCCACGAAATGTTGAACTTAGTAGTAAGTCAAGATTACTTCAATGGAGCTAATTTCTACACACTACACACAATGTCTGATAATGGTGGAACTGGTACTACGGAATTCAAAATAAAAAGTTCCTCCAAATTCTTACCAAATCCTTTATTTCCAGGGCAAAAAGTAAACTTTGATGAAGAAATCTCCATTTTAGGTAGCACCTTTTGCTTTTTCTAGCATGTATGTGCAATGTATATAGTAGCTAGAGGAGTCATTGTATTCCATACAAATTTGAGATTCACCGGAAATACAGATTCTAGGCTCTCTGAGTAAAAAACAAGAAAAAAGAAGTTAGAAAACGATCCGCGCGAGCACTTGTGTGTGTGTGTGTGTGTGTGTGTGTGTGGACTAACTAAACAGATTTTCAGGAGATTTCCCCATTCCCAACTACTCTTTACGTGGAACATTTTTAAAACAGAATTATTTTCTCAAGAATGGCTCTAACGATTTTGATTATAATACCATATTCTTAGTATATTTTTATGGTGAAGGAAATGTATACCTTGATTTTTCTGGGAATAGTCTTTGAAGACCTGTTCATTTTGGACGGCTTTTGTATAACTTTTGTCTAAGTAATAAACCGTAAGAGATAGACAAAAGCTTACTACATCAACATGTATTTCTCGTTAAAACACACAACTCATATCATAAATACATTTTTTGTAGAGTTAATTGTTTCTGACATACTCCGTGCTATTGGTTGCATTTTAAACCACTTTAATTTGTATTACTTTTGTCATATTCCTTTTTTCTCTTTTTTATTTACTCCTAGCAAGCAAAGAGAAACGCAATTTAATTATTTTACATAGCCACCAACTTTTCGAACGTTTGACTATTGCTTTAGTATAGCGCATTTATTTATTCCACTTCTACTTACAAAGAAGCAAGTAATAAGACAAATTCTATTAATGTTTATCCCGATTAACTGGATGGAGATACAAGAATAATCGTTTGTAAGAAAAACGGTTTGCGGAACAGCTATCGAATGTCGAATGGATCACGTCATATTTTTTCTCAAGAACTATTTCATTCATATAGAAATAATACATTATGGGCTTTATTTGAACGTTTTCAAGCTATTTTCTATTACATACGTATTTTAGAGAAACTTATAGACTGCCGAATATTAACCTCAACCACAAAAGAAAATTAAATTCTTAATTAGACATAGCATCAAAAACAGCTATGTTGAGAAGAACGTATCACCAGTTAAATATCTCGAAAACTGAAGAGGGATCTCTGGTTCGAATCCCACCTCGAGCATAGTTGTTTGTGTGCATTGTAAATGCCTTTATATATGTAAAAAATTAGGAAAACGACAGAAACGTATGGGAAAATGAAAATAGAAAGGGGAAAATGCCACGACCAAATCCCGATTTAGTTACATAGATTCATGGCCACGCTCTAAACCTTAATAAATGAATTCAATAGATAGGAATGCATATTATATATTCTGTATATATAATATATATGTGGGATATATAATTTGTGAGCAGCCATTTCTTATGGTTTACCAGTTATGTGAAATTAATTCAGAATAAAGAGGTTTTTAGAAAATATTCCTAAGAAATTCAGGATAAGCATTTGATTTGCTGTGTAAAGATCGTTAATGAACGGAAAATTAATAAAAATGAGCCATTCTTCATAAAATACAAAATTTCGAAAAATGGTCCATAAAAAGGTTCGTTTGGGTGGGTGAACATACCTGAAAATAGTGTCGTATCATTCGCCGATACTGAACTAAAGTTCCAAATTTGGTATTAATCCGACTTTTCGCTTTTACTAACATTTTTCATAGACATACTCATTCACGCATGCAGACCTTTTTCTATAACACCAGAAATCATAGCAATAGTAACTGGTGATGGTAAAACAAAATCATACTTGCTCAGGTTTAAAATAATAGACGACTCAACGTGTCCCTGCAATCTAGGAGAACAGACAATAGATAATCTGATATACGACTGCAAACTACTGAATATACAACGTACACTTTTTAAACAAGAAGTTCCTGAACAGGCAGGAACTGCACAACTACTGACAATGTTCTAAAAACAAAACACACCAAGGTATTTTACAGATTCGCGATTTCAATAGACTTCGACAAATTAAAATAACACAAATGGAAAAAAAAACATAAAGGAAAAGTGAGAACGTTCTTATGCAAATTTAATATATTTGGAATTTGTAAACATGTACTAGTTATCTTTTAGAACTTAATTAATAGAAGTAACAATTTTCCACAACCATACTAATAGAATTGCATATTTAAAAGATACACACTTGATTCAATAGAAACATAATACAAAAAGAAAACTAAAACATGTGATATTACTTTGTAATGATTTTTTTTTATTCAGGTGTCATCAATTCATTTATTTTCGGTATGGAATTTTGGGTGCAGTAGAATATCTTGCATATCTCCATAGCGCGGTGGTAGCCCAGCTGCTTACCAAGCCGGAGACCATGACGTCGTGTCGTGTCATGGAGTTATTATTAGTTATTACATATTCCAAAAGGTATTAAAAAGAGAACCAAAATAAACTCATCATAACAGAGATTCTTTCCTATGTGCTACCGTTTGAATTTATAAATCAATATAAAATACGCTCTATGTGCTAGAGGAGTTGTGGGCATCAGAAAAACACATAGAAGAGGGACAAGAGAAAGAGGAAGTACTGATATGGACAAAGGGTTAGAGGTCATGAAGAGAATGTGGCATCATTACTGAACGGAACAAAGGCCAAACCTGCGTTTCACACTTGCTCTTCCGAGAGCTTTACTGAACTCGGCACAATTGACTAATTTTGCCTTAACAAAGTCTTCCCGAAGGACGTTTTAATCAGGACGTGGATCCGGAGCCCCAGGTTCCCTCAAGAGACCCAAATGCCCAGGCGGCGGAGAACCTTCCTTTGTATGTAAATTAGGTTGTTCCTTCCATCAACTCGGTCCGATGATTGACTGACAGCGGTTCGCAAAGGGTAAGTAAAAGAATGATGAATATGGCGAAGTAGGGGCCATGGGAGAAAGAGAGAAACGATGATGACAACGGGGTTTAGACCAGAGCAAAAAGTGAAACTCATTAACCTGTTCCATCTGGAGCAATTGAACCCGGCCACCTTCCAAAAGAAAGCCAATGAAGTTGTCTGGGAAGTCAAAGGATGATAACTTTCAAACAGTCGTCTGTTGGTTTATATCTTTGATATAAACAAAGAGCGCAGGTTTCTCTACTGGGGCGAAGATAACTACATCTTATGCTGTGAAGAAAACAGTATTTCGCAATACTGGCAACTACCAAAAACGAAATAACGACCATCCTTTGGAAGGGTGTAAAGTCCTGGTCCTGTTTGCTATAATTTGTTGTTGTTTTTTTCACATTATCAATATTGAAAATTTCTAAAGCATTTGGCAAATGTAACTTATGCACATGTTTAGGAACTAACAGTTTAGAAAGATATTAAAACAGTTTCTACGTACATATTTAATATTTTCAGAATATGGATCTTAGCATTAAACTTGGACACCTAAGGATGTAAACACCGTATGGCTTAGGATGTAAATACCAAGTAGTATTGAAAGTTAAAGAAATTTAATATTAGTTATAATGCAGAACTTTAAACGTTGCATACTTAGTATATATAGTATAATATTGTATGCTTTAACATGTTTCTATGTTCAAGACCTGCTTGGCCATCATGAACCTACAGTAAGTAGACTGTTTTTGCTCCGGATATCTCGTAATATAAAAACAACAATATGTTAGTTCGGTAATTTAGTTGAAAAAAAGTAATTCCTGCATATAATTTATATAATTTTGTTGTTTCAAAATAAATGCATGTGATTTGTCAAAGACTATATTGCTCGCTTTATAAATTACAATCTGATTTGATTTTGGTCTTCAGTTGCTCTATTAAAAATAAAATTCATTTAAGAATTTGGAAAATTGTCTGTAAAACGAGACGACTGCATTGTAAATCTGCCACAGATAATTTTCTTTTGACCTAATGAGAGACAGGAATTTAAGCACTGAGCGATGGTGGATCTTGAAGATCAGGAATAGCATTTGTTCAACAACCAGAAAATGGTCACATATATGCTGAACAAGGTGATATACCTGGGTGTCTATCAGTAAAGTCTGAAACTTTTTGACTCAATCCTAATTCAAGATAAATTGATCTCTCTCCGATATAGCATTAGAAAACCACAGGACGCCATGCCTCACCCCACCAGTACACTATTTGTCGAGTATTTTGGATACTTATTCTTTTGTCCACAGACACTATATCAAGTGTCTGCATTAAGAGGCACTAAAATGTGTTGGTATACTGTTTTACGTTTGCTGTGCTTTTTGTTTTGATCAAGCTTTTCGTTTCTTCGCTTCATTCTTCATCCAGACGACCATTCCCATGACCTCATATAACCCTCACGGACCTTCTGAGGCTAATGCGTGAGCAGTGTAAAATAATAAATAAATACTCCCTATGCGGTAGTCACAAAAGCTAAAGCAATCCGGTTTTCTTTCTCTGTAAGGAGTATTATTATTTGGTTTACAAATGCACAGACTCGGTATGACGTCAGAAGAGGCACTTTTATAACAAGATGCGACATAGGGCGCACCTGACCCTGGTCCATTGGCTGGCATTCCTCGCAGATGACGTCCACACAACTGTGGCAAACAAGTAAATGGAAAACGCATTTCTTAAGTGTTGACCGTCTGTGCTACACTTAGACAGTACTCTGGTACTTGGGGAATAGAGCTCAAACTTATCCTTGAACAAAGATTGTGTTATGTAGCTCTGAGGTCAAACATGGGAAGAGACGCGGCGAAATTTTGCTTACACTCTTAGGAATTAATTAGCCAAAATGTTTATTCCGCTTCTGAAGTATAGGAGTGGTCCAGTACGTGAACATAACTTATTGGTTTTCTCGTGTTTTGTACAAACACTTGGCTTTGGTAAATAAGTTGTATTCAAGTGCCACTGCCCAACATTGTGTCCATTCCCAACGCTTTAGTGCTAGTTCAGCTTCTAGAGAAACATTTTTGTGTGCTCATATTATTAATTTCTCTACCCATTCTAAACTATTATTCTTACAAAAGTTTGTTCTTTCTACTTCGTACTAATCGAGATAAATCTTATCATAAATGAATTTATTACTTAGTTACTTGTAAGCAGAAGAAAATAAGGAGATACTCTAGACTAAAGCAATAGTCAAATCTTTTAAAAGCAGGTCTCTTTGTGAATGGAGTTACCATTCACTTTCCATTTAGAATAATCTAATCATTGGAAACTTTAGGACCAATAACAAGAAATACTTAAAAAGTGGCTAGCTGTACAAAAACATGTCTACAACACAAACTGATGAGATCCATATTTTTATGTGGTAACTTCCCTATTTTTTACGGTTTATCAGTTATGCAGAAGTTATTCAGAATGAGGAGGGCTTCAGAAGAGTCTCAACAAATTCAACATAGCATTTTATCTATATGTCTTTAATATACGGTGGTTTAATGAAAATCATTTGATCCGATTGAGAAAATCAAAATCTTTGAGGATGTTTCCATGTAAAAATTAGGTTGCGCTGTTGAAATTTCCTTAAAAATCTTCATGTCGTATCCTTAGAAGATACTAAACTTAGTGTTAAGTTTGATATTTAACCGACTTTTTGTTTTTGATTTTTTATGTTCTCACACACAAACAGGTACACTTTTTAAAAATTTCTTTCGATACGGAATAACCTAAAATCTATAATAAGCAATAACTAGATAATGAGTAGCTCTGCAAAAAAGCATGAATGTGGAATAAATTGAGTGTTTTAGCGAGATATGCGTATATTTATGCAGAAGTTTTTGCCTATCTCTTACGGTTTACAAGCTATGCAAAAATCCTTCAGTATATAGAGAACTTCAGAGGCTATTTCCCAACAAATTCAAAATGTATATTTTACGAGAGCCATCCAGAAAGTAACGAAAGATTTGGCGTAACTAAATAAAATCGAACGCTATCAACACATAGCTTTAGTTACAAAGATACAGTAACTTGCAAAATGCTGCAAGAAATGCTGGGTAAGTAATATAAATGAGGGGTGAATTGGATTGGTTAATCAGGGGTGAATTAGATTGATTGTGAGGGGGTGAATTGAGCATAAAATAAAACAAAGGCTCTTCCTTTAAAAAACATGTTTTTTTTTTTTTGCTCAACATTTAACTTTTAAGAAAAATATAAAACATTGCTCCCATCATAGTACTTTAAGTTACTTTTATACTCAGAGATTCCATTTTTGCAAAAGAATAAAAAATTGTTTAATTATATGATTTTATGAATATTATAAATTAAGTAAAATTTAAATTACTGTATAATAAATTGATAAAATTATTTTTATGAATAAATTAATATTTTTATATTTAGTTTTTTTAATTAGGTAGATTTAAGAAAAATATGCACTCATAATATATAATAAAATAAATGAAAAGAGTAACAAACTGTTAATCGTGTAGAAAAAAAGTATAACAAATATGAGTATCCTTCGGTCGGTCAAGAGTTCATGGTTGAAATTTTGTAATCGTTTATGTAATTATATTAGGCACGTTTTAATCCTTTATACTTTATTTTCAGACTCTTAAATATTTACCAATAGCTACACAATTTTCACATAGCGCAGAAAACCTTAACATACTCCAAAAACTTTGTACTCTCAGCAACGAAACAAGTCTGTGATAATTAAGAAAAATAATTTTCTCAGATTTTACCAGATTTTTAACTTTATCAAGTACTTATATACAATGTACATGGTAGATATAGAAGGCAGTGTGTTTCGCACAAAAATTCGATACTGAAATTTCACTGGAAATTTACGTTTTGAGACCCAGAGTCCAAAAAAGCATTTTAGTAAATGCCCGTATGTGTGTGTGTGTGTGTGTATCTGTGTGTGGATGGAACACAGATTTTCAGACAATTCCCTGAGCCCCAATTACCCTTTACATGGAATGTTTTTGGAAATGATAAAATATTCTCAAAACTGGCTCGAACGATTTTGATTAAAATATCACATGTTTAAGACATTTTTATTACAATAGAAATGGACTTTCTATGGAATCTTGAAAACCTCTCAATTATGAACGACTTTTGTATAACCTTGTTGTATTTAATTTGATATTTAACTCACTTTTCATTTTTATTGATGTTCAGACACATACATGTAAATTTTTAAAAATGCTTTTCAAGGGACCTCAAAACATATTTCTGTTGAAATCTCGGTATCAAATATTCCGATGGAATACTAAAATGCCTTCTCTACTACTGTGTGTGTAGTCTGTATAGAAAAAGCAATTAATAAATAAAATTATAGACTGCAGAAAAAATTGGTACTTCTATGTTCGAAGAATGGAAAAAAGATAGAATTCTTCAAACAGCACTGAACTACAAACCTGGAGGTCGAGGAAGTCGAGGACGATCTATGCAAAGATGGATCGAGCAACTCTAATTTGGATTCGGAACAAATCATTAGTGGTCTAATCGCTGGTGTATGATGATGAATAGGTATAAATAGGTTTTAACACTTTATTTACAGTATTTGACAAATAGAAATTAAATAAACATAACATAATAATAATACTGCTACAATTTCAATTATTTACAAAATCAAGTCATATTACATTGGGATCTACATTGGGATTACCAAAATAGTTGAGTACCCCTTAGCTTTTGTAATTTTGTGACGTTGTCTATTGCTGTACAGCTCAATGACAACAAACATTATTATTATTATTATTATTATTATTATTATTATTATTATTATTATTATTACATCTGCATAGCTCCCTGGTTGTTAACAAGTGTAGCCCCTTTTGGTTTGTGCTACCTATTCTATCCTATTCTCTGCGCTATTTCTACTGTTCTTTTTCGCTGTTTCTTTTCTATCTTATCCACATTTTATTAGCCTTTTCATATATTGTCATATTTCTTTAACTCTTCTGTTTCTTTTGGCATTTAAAATTTTAATCGCTACCATCTCCCCTGGTATACTATCCCATTTGTGTTCCAAAATTTCTTTACTGCAATTTCTTATATTTTTACATTGAGTTAAGCAGTAAACACTGCTATTTTTCTCACCAAATAACATACAATGAGCTACAACATATTCATCCCTTTACTAAGTATTGCTCGTCTCTTATTTATTGCATATTTATTACATCTTTTTTAAGTTAAGCAAAGCAACTTTTTATTTTCTAGTTCACTCCAAATTTAATGTTTTCTGTCCTTTTATTCCAACACGGGATCGATTGTTACTTTATAAACTCTGTCTTTGTTTGCTGATATATTACAACATGGCTATCTGCGTATTCTCCTTCCAATGAACTAAGCGGCTTTCTTAGGCTTTATTGTAATGAATCCCTTGCAGCGACATTTATATTCTGTGATGTACCAACTAATTTATACTCCATGACATGTTTAACTGAACGCCTTAACATGCATGTTCTTTTATAAGTACAATGTGCTCATATTTAATAAATTCACTGGCATGTAAAATAAGTTCTGTGGGACAAAATTCCGCACACCGGCGGCACTGATATAAATCTAGAAACGTAGTAATCGATTACGTTAACAAAGAAATAATTTTCCTAAAGGAATGGAAGTGCCAATATTCAATATATTTACAGGTTAATGATATTTTACAGGATGTTAGGGATATGAGTGTGCAGATTTCGCATCCTAGCAGATACAAATATTATGAATAATAATACCCAGCAACAGCTTGCACGTGCCTGTGCGTTTATCATCAGATTTTGCCAACAATGAAGATTGGGGTGCTTTTCTTTCAAGCTATCCGATCGTATTCACGAGACCAGAACTAAAAATTGCACAAGAGGACTGATGATCAAAGAGAATTCATATATGAATTATGAAAATATCTCATTCAGATGTGAAATAATTAAATTAAAGCCACATCTTTGCTCAACAGGAAATGTATTAATGTCAATAACTGCAACATTATAATATGTTCAATTATAATATATTCTCAAAATATGCTCCATGAGAATCTATGCAGGCATCGCATCCTCTTAGAAAAATTTAATCTATCCACGTTAGAGCATCTGCGTTCTGCTCAATCTCTAGGGCTGCATCAAACATAATTGTGCGAAGAACATCATTGATAGCAACCTCGTTATGGTACACTTTATTCTTCAAATAGTTCTACAAATAATAATTATCTAAATGATTTAGCTTTTCTATGAGCAAGAAGTGTATCTATGTACTCTTGATTTTTAAATACTGCCGTAGTTCTAAGGGAATTTAACGCATCTAAAACTCTGACAGAACAACTGTTGTACAAGGTGTCGAGGCACAACATTACTGTCAACATTCCTGACCTCCGCTTTATAGCATGTGGCGTTGTTGCCAAGAATATGAGAACGGCTTTTTTCAATAGACACGCTGGAGTCCAATTCTTTAGTATAATGAATAAGTGCATTTATTGACATAACAGTGTCATACATTGAGCTTCATCAACCGTACGGGTCCACATACCGTACGTGCTTTTGCAATACACAAAATAGTAAGCAATATTAAAAACAACAACAACAAAGAATTAAAAGAGTAAACACGAAAATAAAAAGACAAGGATATTAAAATACAGCAATTTAAATTTACAACACAGAGTACACCTTATTCAGATGCATTAATGTAGCATATTATAATAGATAAATACACTTAAGAAAATATATACACATATAAAACACCACGGCATAATGACAAAAGTATACATAAAATGTATGGTATATAAATATTATAATTACTTTTGTTTAGCTAGTCTTATCCCCCCCCTCTTTTCTACTGTCAGCTTTCTCAGATCTCAGTTGTCTCACCTAATGTACAAATTTACCTAGCCCGTCCAAATCTTCCACGCCTGCCAGAAGCGTCCAACATGCATTTAGCTCTACATTCGTGATGGTAAAGGATCGCGGTAAATATTTTCCCTCCATTCCTCCGTACCCCTAACCTTGCCAAGATATGGATCCACGACTCTTCCTCCTCGCAAATGGGGCAGATTCTCAAGACTATTCTCGTCAGCAATTTGTATGCTCCGTCAAGCTCCTAGTCTAATCCACGCGAGCCCCGCGAGTACCTGTTTTGAGGGATTGCTCCATACCCACTCCGATTTTAGCCCAGAGTGTACTTCTAATGAAACCTCCGTGCAATGCGCGGTCAATATAACAGAGGCGGTTCTAAATTTTTCCTCAAATACTCCGTCTGTTCGCCTACCCCGCCATCCAAATGTATCCCATTCCAACGGTTTCCAACACTTTCTTTAATTTTAATACCCACCTTCCATTCGAAACTATTCGTGGTAGCACACTGTCCTAATTAGAGATTGGTTTCCGTGAACGATTCTTATCCAATATTTAACTGCTCTGATTTTGCACTTTATCGTTTCACTATGCGCCCCGAATTTCCTCATTATTCCGCAGTTGGAAGTATCCCTACCTACACCCAGAATTCCTTTCAAAAATTGTATCCTCGCCTGGTACAGATTCCCTGTTAATTCTTTAATACAATGTTGTGGCTACACGACTCATATTAGCACCAAGTGGTAAGAACACACGAATATCTCATCTTTTATAGCTCTACCTCACTTTTGTAATTGCAGAAATAAACGACAAAGGGGTGGTGACATATTCACAATCAAACATTTGAGCAATTTTATTTTTATTTATGCAACCATGCTCTATTGAGGAATGTGGTACACGAAATTCTGTTTCAGCTTAACGTCAGGAAGTTACCGTTGAGATCTGCGCATCCATACCTTTAACATATTTTATACAGTGGACTACTATGATAAAATCAAATGCTACTTTTAAACATTTTATTATGAATAAAAATATTTGTGCTTCCTTAGTTATTAGGTTGCCAACTAGAGAAAGCCTACAAAACAGACTAAAATAAAAATAAAATTTATTGTAACAAAACCATAAACTCTTGCAAAGAAATCTACACAAAAGAATAAGCAATTAAAATATGAACACTCAATATTGATCCAGCAGGAATCTACTTCCATTTCCAGTTAAACATGAAAAGTTCAAAATCGATAAAAGAACTTGGCTCATGAACAGATTGGCCATTACCAAAGTGTAGACAGAAGCTCTTCCACTGAGGTTACTCTGCTTTGAGCTCATGAGATTTTGATTACATTAATTCCTCTTTCTGTTATTTAACCTGTGTGTTGAATAGTTTTTTTAAAATAAAACAGTGATGAACCAGGTATTTTTTTTCCATGTACAAAAAATAAACTACAATATTAGTCGTAATATGAAAAGAAGAAAGTTTGAAAACGCAGTTGCAACCTGTAATTATTGGAGATCACCGAAGTGGGTTTAAATACCTCAAAGTGCTAGTCTTTCGAACATTCTGAAATTACTAAAATGTTTGCTTAAACTACCATATGTTTAGGATATATTCATAATGTTCTCATTTCCCTGCAAATGGTGATTTGGGGAGGGGCTATTTACTGAAAAATGTCTCATTGAATGCTTAAAAGATGTTGAAATTAACATCAAGTGTGATATTTACCTTCTTTTCATTTTTGAGTTATTTTGCCATGGATGTGATTCTTAGTTGCTTTTTTTTATTTGACTTGGAGAGTCTTAAAGCTATATCTCCGAGGAAACCACCTTAGCTATCGAATTCTTGGAGTAGAATAGAATAATCCCTCAATTTACTATACGCGGTAGTAACACAATATATTCACCATTTCTGAAGAATATTTCTCAAAAAATATTTTTAATGACTGATACAACTCATCTGTCATCTAATTGCTAAAGTACCAGATCGGCTAATAGGTATTACTAGCACATATTACGAAAGGCATTAAAGCTGCAGGTGTTCTTCGAGGAACGGTGTGGGCAAATTTACGTTTGGCATTGTTAATTCATCCAAAAATGATAAATATTAATCACAAACTTATGAAACTGTATCCCATTTAAGCAAATTCTGCAGAACAGCTGCAGAAGATTAGGCAGTAAATGATGCACTTTGCTGGAATGGCCCTGGCAGGATGGGGCAGGGATAGGGTTTTTATTTTATGAAGACGCCCGCCCTCTTGCTTGCAAGTAATTGCAAAGGACTCTTGGCGTACTTATTTTTATGGGCATAGTGGAATTGACTCACTACTCTGTAAATTAAGACCACACATGTGAGGATAGGGGCGATCCCAATAGGCCGCACTCGCGCATGCGCAACTTAAAGATTAATGACGCTTTAATTTGTTTTGACCACCGCCCGTAGTAGTCAGGAAGATGACAACTTCCTTTCGCCTTTGTCTTTCTTCTGTTCCTCCTCCTGTAATAGCATAGCCGCTTTTATGGCTCAAAAAATTTTAGTTTCGTTTTATGAGATATAGATGGCTCTGGCATCATCATCGTTTTATTTGAGAACAGATGGTAGCGAAGAAATTGAATGTTCTGTTGCTTTTTTAGCGTTAAAACTTCTTGATAGGTTCTTTATTATTGGTACCCATAGATGCAAGAAACTATTTTACCTATTTTTAAAATTCAATCAGTTTTCTTCAAATGTTGAGTATTGCTCATAGTAAGGGTGATTGTTTAGATGTGGCTAAGCGAGATGGCATGCAAATCCTATTCAGAAAGTCTGAGTTCGATTTCTAGCGCCCAGCCACTCTAACCCATGGACTCTTTGGGGGTTTATAGGGTCATCAGGTGAATTATGGATAAAATACTGCAATGCAACAGAATAACAAAAGCTTATAACAGGCGTTATTTATTAATTCGATTTAGTAAAGATTTTCCTAGATGATTATTACAATTATTATTAGTAATTCTGTTTTAACAATATTTATATCAGGATTGGGGGGCCAATTTTGAATATGGTTTGAAGAAAATTATTTTTTTCTTTCCAATGAAAAGTTTAAATTCTTTGTGAAGTTTATTACTGCCAAGGAAGATTAAAATAACATAATACATTCACGAGTTTGTGGATTAATCACATTATTGCAGTTTAGTTTTATGGTTTGAACTTTCATCCTGCTTTTATTTTCCATCATATGAAAATTTCCAATCCTTGATATATTCTCTAGTACAAATGTTCCAAGTTCATAGTGAGTAGAGAAGGTATTGTTATTTCACCTAACACTTTCATACTTATATAGCCCCGGATATTACATATGCTGAGTACTCTTGACGAAGAATATTTAGAAAAATATCCTTAAAAAATTGATAAACAAATTATTTTTGATAGATTTTGCGTTTATTTTTCAATATAATATCGATACATTTAGCTCGTTACATTTTTCTCGGCGTTTCTCCAAATGTTTTAAGCCATCCAACAGTTTTTAACGATTTTTATTAAATTACCATATATTGAAATATATATTTTGTATTTTCGAGAATATCCACTAAAGACCTCTTTATTCTGGATTTATTTTTCAGAATTTTGCATTATGGTTAACCGTAAGAAATAGATAAAAACTTATTACTAAAAAATTTAGATCTCCTTAAAGCACATCATTTACGTCATACATTTTCTTGTAGATATTCCTTGTCATTGGTTTCAATTTTAAATTAATTTACTTTCTTCAAGCGGGACCTCAATTGTTTCACATAACCGCCAGCTTTTAAAAATGTTGACAATCACTTTAGCCTAATGTATTTCCTTATTTCTTTGCTACTTACAAGGAAGTAAGTAACAAGACCAATTTTATTAATGTTTAGGATGATGTAGATAAAAAAATTATGTTTTGTAAGAATAGATTTATATCGAAAAACTAGAGAAAGCTATTTGAATGGAACACATCTGCTCTTTTTTTTTTTTTTTTTCATATTAACTTTAGTGAACGTATACCGAAATGTCGGTTTTTCTTCTGTTGTGCTTCTAACCTAGTATTTATTGTTCTTCTGTCTAAGGAACGTTAATTATGAAATGATGTACAGGGCCTTTGTAAGCAAAGGTAATGAATGATATAAGGGACGTTCAATAGGTCCTTAGAAAAAGATAGAAAACAAATTGTTTTGCTAGACTTTTTTTTATTTTTCAACATAATCTCATTTTAGCTCGATACACTTTTTCCAGCGTTTCTTAAACTATTTAAAGCCTACCAAAAAGTAGGATTTCGGAATATTGTGATACTAGGCATCTGTTTAAGAGATGACCTTTTCGTTAGATCTGAATGGTCCTCCGCAGAGCCACTTTTTCAGGTTTGAAAATAAAAAGTCACTGCGGGCCAAGTTTGGTGAATACAGTGGATGTAATAATTCGAATCTTAATCCCACAATTTTCGCCATCGAAACTGCGCAGCTGTGCACCCTTGCATTGTCTTGATGGGAGATCGTTTTTTTCTTTTCCAGATGAGGGCGTTTTGCTTGATTTCTCCATTCAACCGGTGCAATAACGATGCATTAATCGTTCTTCCTTTCTTGAAGTAATCTATGTAGATGATTCCGCGCACACCCCAAAAAATCCTCTGCAGTTTTCATCACCTTTGCCTTCTTCGAAGCCTTTAAAAACCCACTGTTTAGACTGCAGTTTTGCCTCTGGAATGTAGTAGCGTATCTATGTTTAATCCAAATTTATGTATCATATACTCTGCATTGAGAGCAAACGCAACAGCTATCTAACCGAGTCCTTCGTCGGACCTAATTTTTGGTGCAAAATTGAGTACACTGCAACATGTGATGTACCTGTAGCCTCTAATATTTCGCGAACTTTTGATTCCTTGAACGCTCAAAACAATATCCTGGATTTTGTCAATAATTTCAGAGGAAGTCGCTTCTATTGGACGTGCGGAACGATGTTTATCATTTGAGGACGTATGGCCACGTTTAAATTCATTTATTTAATTGTAAGTTGTTGCAAACGCAGGAGCAGATATTCTATGAACTTCATTTAACTCAGCTTTTGCCTCTTACGATGGTAAACCTTTAAAATAGAAGTGTTCAATCACCACACGAAACTCCTTTTTTCCATATTTCTAAAGGAACACAAGATTGTTGATTCAGTCACCTATGGCAACGAAACAAGGTGATGATATAGCTGAAACTTTAACAGTCATCTGTCATCTGTACGAGTGTAATTTCTTAAATTTTCTAAGGACTTATTGAGCGCCCCTAGTATGTTTGTCTGAACAGCACAACTCAAAAATAAAAAGTCGGTTAAATACCCAGCTCAGTATGTTTCATAGATGCACCAAGTTAATCTCCCTATCTATCTTCATACTTTGCATCAGGTATCACCAACTCGTTTTAATTTTTACTGAAGCAAGCAGGCTTTGTATTATATTCCTTATTCTTTATTCAAACGTTAAATTACTTATATGTTCCTCAAATGGTCTGTCGTTACTATTTTTCTTGCTCCTGGCCAAGCAAAGAGTAAAATATTCATAAAAACGATCAACTGTTAGCCTAGTGCATTGCTTTATTCCTTTATATTCATAAGGAAATAACTAACAAAATTATTTATGCAAATTTTTATCTGGATTAACGTGAAGTAGTTAGACGAATACAATTTTAAATAATAGTTTGTTGCAGAAGAAGTAGAGAAATTCATGTTAGCGTAACGTCGAATTTTTCACTTATTCATTCCATTTGTTTCATATTCCAAATATTTTTACTTGAATGAATGAATGAATGAATAAGTGTATTTATTAACATAGCAATATCATATGTACATAGAATTTCCACAATCGCACGGGTCCACAGACCGTACGTGCTTTTGTAATACACATTACAAGCAATATTAAAACAACAACCACAACAAAGAATTAGAAGAGTAAACACGAAAATAAAAAGACAAAGGAAATACACAGTCCAAAGCATTATTAAACAACAATAAAGAATTAAGAGTGAACCCGAAAATAAAAATACAAAGATATTCAAATATAGCAATTTAAATTTACAGCACAGAGTACACCTTCATAAATGCACCCTCTTATAATAGAAAATTACACTTAAAAGACCTATATACACATAATATATACAACATATATAAAACCATAGCACAACAGTGACCTGAGTATGACATAATATATATGTATGTAGAACAATGTAGTTTTTTTAGTTGATCTTATCCCCCCCCCCCTTCTCTATTGGCAGCCTCTTCAGATCTCAGCTGTTTTGCCTTAAGTATAAATTTACCTAGCCCGTGCCTGCCAGTAGCGTCCAACATGCTTCTAGCCCTACATTCGCAGTGGTAAAAAATCGCGGCAAATATTTTTCCCGCCATTCCTCCGTACCCCTACATCTTGCCAAGATGTGAGTCCACGGCTCTTCCTCCTCGCAAATGGGACAGATTCTTATACCATTCTCGTCAGAAATGTTCGTGCTCCTCCATGCTCCTAGTCTAATCCACGCGAGCCCCTCCCTAATGAGTTTGGTACCTGTTTTGATGTATTGCTCCATACCCCACTCCGATTTCAGCCCTGACTGTACTTCTAATGACACCTTCTCTGTGCATTGCGCAATTATTTGCTGTCTGTCAATATCACAGAGGCGGTTCTTAATTTTTCTCCAAATACTTCGCCTGTTTTCCTGCCGCGCCATCCAAATGTCTCCCATCCCAATCTCCACTTAGTACATAGGTAGAGAAGGTATTGCACTGCACACAAAAATTTGATACAAAATTTTACAGAAAATACACGTTTTAGGTCCCATGTATCAGAAATTCTGATGTGTTCCATTCGCATAACTTTCTCCAGCTGTTCAACAAACAAATTTTTCTTAAAAATATTTTTTTTTATCTACGTCATGCTAATCAAGATAAACATTATCAGAAATGGTCTTATTATGTGCTTCCTTGTAAGCAGAAGGATAATAAGGATATACACTAGGCTAAAGAGATAGTCAAATCTTTTAAAATCTGTTCGCTATATGAAACAAATAAGGCGCGTGATAGTTTAATTGCTTTTTCACACAACCCGTGTGTAGGACAGAAGCCGGTTTGGTAATGTCAGACTGAAAAATGCTACTGACTTGTACCACGGATCTCCCGGTCTCTAGTCAGTGCTCTACCATTGCGGTACCATACCAACTTGCCGACACAACATTAACCTTTGGGGCATGTCATCTCAAAATAATTTGATATCACCTTGTGGTTTACCGGGAAACATGAGATTCATTTGAGAATTATGTTGCTATGGTAGCTCAGTGGTAGAGAAACCGGCTAGAGACCGTGATTCAAATCCCGGGTATGGCAGTGAATTTTTCAGTCTGCCTCTATCTAACCGATTAAGGTTCGGTTCGCCTTGCATAATTCCGTTTGAGAAAAGTTAATTAGTTTAAAATTGAAACCAATAATAATGAATATCTCGAAAACTGTCAACTCTACAAGAAAACTGTATATGACGTAATTAATGTGTTTTAACGTGCATTTTTGTGCAATAAGTTTTGCCGTGTTCTACGGTTTAACCGTTATGCAAAATTATTAAAAACTTAACCAGACTAAAGACCTCTTTAGAGGCTATTTCCAGAAAATTCAAGATATACACTTTATTTGTGATATGAATATCTTTAATATATGGTATTTTAATCAAAATCGTTAAATGCATTTTTGAGAAAATTAAATTTTCGAAAAATATTTCATGCAAAAGGTAGCTGGGGGTGGGGAATTTTCTTGATATTCTTTCGAACTTAAATACCAACTTTGGTATCTACTCGACTTTTCATTTTTGATCTATGCTGCCCTGACACAGAGACAGACACGCATACACACTCGGGCCTTTTCTAAAAAAAAAATGTTGTTTTTTTTGGACTCAGAGACTTCAAAAGATATATTTCCAGTGAAATCTTGGCAAAAAAAAATTGTATGGAATGCAGTAGCTTCTCTATATACTATGTACACTGTACATAAGAGTTAGAGAAAGTAAAAACATATTTTTAGAAAAAGGTGTGCGTGTCCGTGTGTCCATATGTCTATGAACACGATAACTCAAAAACGATGATAACTTTGTGTTTAAGTTTAGCGTTTTTCAAGGATGCAACAAAATATTTTGAATTAAATCCCCGCACCCCAAACTACTCTTTACACGGAAAATATTTCGAAAATGTTTATTTTGTTAAAATGGCAGTAAGGATTTTGATAAAAAAATCATATGTTAAAGATATTTTACATGACAAACTGTATATTTTGAAAGTTGTGAGAATAGCCTCTAAAGACTTCTTCATTCTGAATAACTTTTGCTTAATTTTTAAATCATAAGTGAGAGACAAAAACTTACTATGCAACATAATTAGATCTTGTATAAACATACAATTTAAATCATATATACATTTTTTCGTGGACCTGACCATTTCCAAGATATTCATTGTTATTGGCTTCAATTTCAGAATTCTCAAACTTTTCTCATTAGGGAATTGGTTAGCTCCTGGCCATAAAAAGAAATGAATTTCCGTCGCATATGAAACGTCTATTAAAAGATTTGACTATCGCTTTAGCCTAGTATATTTCCTATTTTTTTTTTACTTACAAGGAAGCAAGTAATACGAACAATTCAGCTGACGTTTATCTCCATTGGCATAAGTAAAAAGAAAAATAAGGTTATTAATAGTAATATTTACGAGATGTAGAGAAAGTTATTTGAATGGAACTCATCATATTTTTACTTTCGATAGCCCCTATGCATCATGTATATAGTGGAAAAAGAAGGTATTGTACTCCTCCCAGAAATTCTATGTCAAGATTTTACCGGAAATATACGTTTTGAGGTCCCATGAGTCAGAAAAGGGCACTTTTGGAAAACATGTGCATGTGTGTGTATGTGTGTGTATGTGTGTGTATGTGTGTGTATGTGTGTGTATGTGTGTGTCGACAGTATAGCTCAAAAACGAAAGACCATTAAAAACCAAACTTGATGTTTAAGTTTGGTATCTTTCGAGGATGCGACACAAAGATTTTAAAGAAAATTCCCCCCACCCGAAACTAACCTTTACATGGAACATTTTTCTCAAATTTTGATTTTCTCAAAAGTGGCTAACGATTTTGATTAAAAAGTAAATGCAATTCTTGAATTTTCTGGGAATAGCATCTGAATACCTCTTTATGCTGGATGACTTTTATATACCTGGCAAACCGTAAGAGATATACAAAAACGTACTACACAAAATCATGTAGATTTCATTAAAACACACAATTTATGTCATATACTTTTTTGTACAGTTAACCGTTTTCGAGATATTCCGGAGTATTGGCTTCAATTTTAGCCGCCTAAACTGTTCTCAAACACGAAGACGTCTTTCTCTGGTTTCCCTTTTCTTTATTCCTGGCCAGCAAAAATGGAACCCATTAATTGTTTTCCCTTCTACTTACAGAGAACCAAGTAATAAGGGCAATTTCTCGTTTATCATGAAGTACATAAGCTTTTTAATAATAATTTGTTACAGGAATGTAGAGAAAGTCTTATGAATGAAACACAACAGATTTTTCACTTTAATTCTGATGATTAAGACTATACACACTTATTCGCTATCTTATTCGTACTTCCAGACTCCGGGAAAGTTAGGGATAGTCTTCGATAGAGAAGAATTCTCAACTGCCCAGCTGGCAGTAATTCCCACCCGCCCAGGCCAGAACCGAACACGGGACCTCTCGCCCAGCAGGTATGTGTTATACCGATTGAGTTATGGAGTCAGCCCCTTGAAGTATAATTTATACAGAAACTACAATTTTACTTATAGTTATTACAAACAAAACAATTCGACATGAACCATATTTCTCAATAATTATTTAAATATAATTTATACATAGGTACTTAATAGATTACATTTATTCAATAAATGTGAAGTTATGTTTGTATTTTTACTTTCTCTACCTTTCTCTATCCCTGTATGTAAATAGGGATAGAGGACTATTGTATTCCACCAAAAAATTCGATGTCGCACCGGAAATACATGTTTTAGGATCCCCTTAATCCAAAAAAAAAAAAAAAAGCGGCAGGCAGGCAGGCAGGTAGGTAGGTATGCATGTGTGCATGCGTGCATGCGTGCATGTATGCTTGTATGCTTGTATGCTTGTATGCATGTATGTATGTATGTATGTATGTATGTATGTATGTATGTATGTATGTATGTATGTATGTATGTATGTATGTATGTATGTATGTATGTATGTATGTATGTATGTATGTATGTATGTATGTATGTATGTATGTATGTATGTATGTATGTATGTATGTATGTATGTATGTATGTATGTATGTATGTATGTATGTATGTATGTATGTATGTATGTATGTATGTATGTATGTATGTATGTATGTATGTATGTATGTATGTATGTATGTATGTATGTATGTATGTATGTATGTATGTATGTATGTATGTATGTATGTATGTATGTATGTATGTATGTATGTATGTATGTATGTATGTATGTATGTATGTATGTATGTATGTATGTATGTATGTATGTATGTATGTATGTATGTGGACAGCATAACTAAAAAAAGAGAAGACGGTTAAATACCAAACTTGGTATTTAAGTTTGGTATCTTCCAAGGATACGACACGAAGGTTTTTTAAGAAAATCCCCCCACCTCTAACTACCCTTGACGTGGAAACATTTTCGAAGATTTTGTTTCTTTTGATTAAAATACCACATCATTTTTTTTCCAAATAAAATGATACTATGAATTTTCTGGGAGTAGCTTCTAAAGAACTTTATTTTGGATGAGTTTTGCTTAATTTGGCATAACAAGAAAACCGTAATAGGTAGACAAAAACTTATTATACAAAAAATGTAGGTCTTGTTAAAATACACAAGTTATTTAATTTACATTTTTTTCGTGGAGCTTATCGTTTTCGAGGTATTCCTTGTTATTAGTTTCAATTGTGAAGTACTTATACTTTTCTCAGACGGCAGTGTCCGTTTTTCTTTTTCTTTTTCCGAAAAATAAGTGGTTCCTTATTGCCTACAGGTTTTTTAGTTGTTGCTGTAAAATTCATCTTTGTGATGTACGGCTGAGTGTTTGTCACGCACCTTTAATGAGTCGCCGGTTCTTGTCTCGACTGCTGTCATCGTGTACAGCAAATTTGATTAATCAGGGTGATGTGAGTGACGTGAATAAAAACACTGTCTGCTTTTGCTATTCATATATTTCTAGATCCTTTATGATTTTAATAGCCGATAATAGAATGCTAACAATGATTTTATACACACAAATTCATGAAGTACACATATTACTTAAAATGGCACGGTTTTAGTACTCAAATCAGCGTGGACTTAACAAATCAATGTTAAAGCACGGAAAGTGGTGCAGTTCAAATTTCATCCTCTTATATACCTAAAACTGACATGAGCTCGGATTCAATGTCCTGTTCTGTTATTGGCTAGATTTTTGCGCCAACTTTATGATCATAGCGTCATACGTTCCGGTATTTGTATCTTATTGGTTTTATCAAATATGTGACATGAAAGTTATTAGAAAACACTCTGTTTACTAAAATTTATAGAATATCCTTAACCTTGCAGTGACTTTGTTGTACACAACCCAATAGGATGGCTGAGACAAACTTCAGCTCTTGCTTTCCTGGACTTCCTTTTTTCATCAGAAATGTTTTCATCATTGCAGCATGTTTTCATCCTTTCCTTACTTTGTATATTTTAAATACATACAAAAAATCTACACCTGGATATTTACACTACAACACTGATAACAAAATTAATTAATTAATGTCTTAGATCTATGTCAGCTTACTTGTTATTTAACTTCTAAAATATCAGAATTCGCTCTTTAGAAATTAGGTGTATCTGTACATTTACTTTGCTCTTCATATTCTATGGGGATCTCGTATGAAAATAATATATTTTGTTATTGTCCAGAGCCTTCAGAAATACAATGGAGGTTTTCATTAAAGCTGTAAACTTGTGTACATGGCATAGGACAAGTAAAACAAACCAAAAAGGCTGAAAAAGAACGAAGAAATGAACAAGTTTAATCCTCACATCATTGTGGCGGCAATCTTAAAGAAGGTAAATTAAATGTCGTGAACGTGGACACCCTGTCTCATTAGGAATGCATTAGAGCGGGCCTCCTGTGGCTGGCTGCCTAACTTTCCAGGGAATGCCTTGTCGACAGTCGCGCATCGCAGACCAACTAAACTGCTCCGCGTAAAAAAGTAATTCCGACCAAAATTACTGCTTTGTTCTTATAACCTTTCATCTAAAACCGCCCTTGGGGTAAAATATGTTAAAATCTCTAGTCTGAAAACATGCCCTGGACGAAAAACAAGTCTGGCGTCGACGAAGTTTGGAATTTTCCCATTAAGTGTATGTTGAACCATAAGACTACCTTAATAATTTAATGCTCCTTTTAGGTTTTATGTGCTATTACTATGACGACAGTGAAAGGATAAATAATGAGGTTTACAGTTTGCAATTGAGTTTCTAGAAGAGACTGGTTGTTTAAGAACTATTTAGCTTGAACCAAAATATTATTTCCCTGCTGAAAAACAAACAAATGTATTAAACATCGTTTTATTCTTGATTTAAGAATAGATGTACAACACATCAAGAAATACTGATTTTGTATTAAAGTAATACGATCTTATATTAGATATGGCTTTAATATTTTAGTAAATAATAGAATAGCAGGAGCTGAAAATGAGTCTGAACTACCTAAGTATACATTAAAATAACCTTAATTGCATTTTTTTCACGATATTTGGAAATTCAAAAACGAAATACTATTTTTAACAGTGGAATGGTAATGATCAACAACGTATTTGCAATGTATCTCATTAAAAAGCAAGAGAAATGCTCTGCAAGAGTAATTATTGGTTCAATTTTCTATCCAATGCACACTTTCTTCTTTTCTTTTACTTTATACTTTCCCTATACGTACTGTGTACATTGTGTATAGAGAAGGTATTACATTGCACCCAAAAATTCGATACAGAGATTTCACAGGAAATACATGTTTGGGATTTCCTGAATTAAAAAAAAAAAAGCATTTTATAAAAAAGGCCCGTGTGTGTGTGCGTGTACAACATAGCTCAAAAAAGTCCGTTAGTATTTACGTTCTGTATATTCCAAGGAATCGACACGAAGAAACACTCCCCCACTGCTAACTAACCTTTACATGGAAAACTTTCGAAAATGTTGATCTTCCCAAAAATGACTAACATTTTTGATTGGAATATCGTAGTTTAAAGCCATTTATAAGAAAATTACCGCTTACATGGAAACTTTTCGAAAATTTTGATTTTTCTCAAAAATGACTAAAATTTTTTATTAAAATATTGTATATTAAGATAAATTAAATTATATCTTTAATTTTCTGGGAATAGCCTCTGGAGACAGCTTTATTCTGCATGAATTTTGTGGATTTTTGCATAACTGGTAAACCGTAAGAGATGGACAAAAATTTACTGCACAAAAAATGTAGAGGTTGTTAAAACACAGAATTTATGTTACATGCATTTTTTCTGGAGTTGACCGTTTTTAAGGTATTCTCGTTATTTATTTCAATTTTAAAATTCTTAATACCCTTCTCATATGGAAACTTGTCAACACCTGACCACGCAAAGATTCGGATTTTAATACCATAGCAACCACATTTTAAAGTATTTGACTGTCGATTTAGCCTAGTGTATCCCCTTATTTCGCGTCTACGTATAAGGTACCAAATAATAAAATCGTTTCTACTCATTTTTATGTCCATTAGTATGAAGGAGATAGAAGAAACTCCTTTAACCTAGTAGGTCAAGTCAGGCAATGAATGAAATTGGTGAAATGATCCCCAAATGAGCCCGTTTCCACAAAACTCAAAACTAACCGACATTTGTCTCTCAAAATAACGGAAAAGCTGAGGGAGGCCGTTATCCTGGCCACTCACTCTAAACGAGTTTTGAACTAGGGGCCTCTTGAATGTGAGCCAGGCACTCTATCTTTCTCCTATCGTTATCTGTGGAGAAGACAAGGTTCATTATGAATTTTAACAACTATACCGGCAACTGAAACTGTATTGGCAACACTGACCGGTGGAAGATGTAAATTTTCAGGAAATTGTTGTTTCAAATAACACGAATGAATGAATAAATGTATTTATTGTCATAACAATATCATATGTACGTGGAATTTTAACATTCGCACGGATCCACAGACCGTACGTGGTTTTGTAATACACACTAAACACAATATTAAAACAACAACAATAAATAATTAAGAGTAAAAGCGAAAATAAAAAGACAAAGGCAATCCATAATCAAAAGCAATATTAAAACAACAATAAAGAATTAAGGGTAAACCCGAAAAAATAAAAATACAAAGATATTCAATTATAAGAATTTAAATTTACAGCAAAGAGTACACTTTCATTAATGCACCCTCTTATGATCGATAATTGCACTTAAAAGAAATATATACACATAATGTAATATATATGTATGTTGCAGCCACTTTTGTTTAGTTTGGTTTTGTTTAGTTGAACTTATTTGAACTTATTCCTCCCCCCCCCTTCTCTATTGGCAGCCTCCTCAGATCTCAGCTGTTTTGCCGTAAGTACAAATAACTTAGCAATAAGACTAATTTTGGCAATGTTTATCTTGATTACTATGACGTAGATAAAGGAATAATCTTTCTAAGAAAAGTTGTGGAATAGATAGAGAAAGGAATGTGAATGGGACAAATCAAATTTTTGGGAAAAGTTCTGCGTGTGTCTGTGTGTTCTTTAACTCAGAAAGTCATTAAAATACCAAAATTGGTATTTAGCTTTAGTGTCTTTCAAGGATGCGACACGAAGATTTTAAGGGAAATCTCCCCATCAAACTATCATTTACTTGTAAAAATAATTCAAAAAGTGAAGGTTTTTCAAAATTGCTCTAACGATTGTGATTAATATCTTGTATATTAAAGATATTTAGATAACAAATAAAATACATTTTGAATTTTCTAGAAATAGTTTTTGAAGACATTTTCATTCTCGATGACTTTTGCACAACTGGTAACCCGTAATGAGATAGACAAAACAACTACAAAAAGTTTAGATTTCATTTGAACACACAATTTATGCCATATAATTTTTTTCGTGGCGTTAACCATTTCAGAAATATTTCTTGTATCGGTTTCAGTTCAAAGAAACGAATTTCAATCACATAGTACCGCTTTTAAAACATATGAATGTCGCTTTAGCTTAGTGCATTCTCTGGAAGTGGTTAATACGACCATTTCTGCTATCTTCTATTCATTTTCATTAGCACGGAGTAGGCAGGAGAATCAGCTTTTGTATGAATTATCTGTTGCAGAATAGCTAGAGAAAGTCAAATTAATGGAACGCTGTAGCCTAGTGCATTCCTTCTTTCCCTTCTACTTATGAGGAAGTAATTAACATTACCTTTTCTGCTATCTTCTATTCATCTTCATTGGCACGGATTAGATAGGAGGATCAGCTTTTGTATGAATCATGTCTATACAATATTTACATAAACACCGAATCTCTTAGTACATGTACTTCCATTCACTAACACAATTCAAGCAAACTACAACGTACTTAGAACTGAAGCATTACAAATAGTTGAAACAATATATGTATGTCCCTTTCTATTAATAAAAATGTTCTTCCCAGGCAGGAGGGAGTCGATGGGCTGCGTGTTGGATTGCTTTCTGTTCCTGACTTTATATATTGGTATACTGTTTACTGTGCAAGGAACTAGAGGTCTACCATTGCGGTCAAAATTCCATCTCTAACTGAGATGTGAGTTGGAAACGCTTGCATTAATGTTTTTTGATTTCTACCTTTAGCTTAGTGAAACATGTAGCTAAAGAATAATTTAAAGCACTGCGTGTGAAGTACGAATAAAATAGGTAATTATCAAACCTAGACTAGACGATAAAATGAAACGCTTTTAGGTAGCCAGGGAGGGGCAGAAATATTTACCAGTTTTGAATATGCATGCGAGGTTTGAACTCTCTATAGCCATATTTATGAGCGTGACGTCACTTTACGCACATCACCGTAAATCTGCCATCATGTCCCTCAAGGCAAAAACTTTCTAGTGCGTTTTTATTTCCATCACTGTTAGAATGTTGTGCCATGATACCATGATATCCCTCTTGTCAACAGGCACGGAACATAAACAGCCCCTCACGGTGGGGGGTTCGAGTCCCGACCTGGGTTTTATGGCCTAATTTACGTCTGTCCCCGTGTTATATGAAGCCGGTGACAAGCAGTCTTCCTCAAATACTCCTGTCATTAACCTTGACATTTTCCATTCGCCTCTTACTACTTTTATTTTGTCTGTCTTGTCTTCTTGTCTTCCTGAAATCACTGCTTTAATTTCACTTTCTCTTTTTCTTTCTTTCATGTTTTGTGTTGCTGTGCCCATTTTTTGTAAAATCTTCCTTTAACTATGTGGAATGTTTCTCTTTTGCTTCTTACATTTTCTTAGGGAGTCAGCAGGGACAGATAACATTTTATTATAAACCTGTATATCTCAAACAACTGCCAGTATTTAGTGATTTTGTTGTTGTTACATATAGTGCTCAACATCGATGCAAATTTTTGATAGTATATTCGAAAATGCGTTAGAGTAAAAAGAATTTGAAGTTTTATATAACATTTAGAAAAAGAATTTACTCTATGATACAATTTCTACTTAATGGATAAACCATTATACCAAGGTTTAAGATTACTCAGACATTTTACTTGCTCTACACGTACAATATACATAGTAAATAGAGATAGTATTGCACTCCTCCCAAAAATTCGATATGCTGATTTTAACGGAAATAGATGTTTTAGGGTCCCCTGTATCCAATAAAAGTATTTTCAGAAACAGGTTGGTGTGTGTGTGTGTGTGTGTGTGTGTGTGTGTGTGTGTGTGTGTATGTCCACGAGTCTTTGAACACAATAACTCAGAAACGAAATGTTGGTCAAATACCAAACTTGGTATATAAGTTTAGTTTCTTCCAAAGATGCGACACGAAGATTTTGAGGAATATCCTCCGCGCCAAGCTAACCTTTATATGGAAAAAAGTTCAAAAATGTTGATTTTCTCAAAAATGGCTTTAAAGATTTTGACTAAAATTCTGTATATTAAAGATATTTACACGACAAATAAGATGTTTATGTTGAATTTTCTGGGAATGGCCTTTGAAGACCTGTTTATTCTGAATGAATTTTATTTGATTTTGCATAACTAGTAAACCGTAAGAGACGGACAAAAACGTACTAAACAAAATATGTAGATCTAGTTGAAACACACAATTTATGTAATATACATTTTTCATGTAGTTGACCGATTTTGAGATATTCCTTGTTATTGGCTTCAGTTTTAAAATACTTAAATTTATCAATACGAGAATTTGTCAACTGCTGACAATACAAAGAAACGGATTTCATTCACATGGCAACCAGCTTTTAAAATATTTTACTTTCATTTTAGTCGTGTATCTCATTTTTTCCTTTCTACTTAAAAAAATTTGATGTGTTCCATTCACAGAATTTTTCTACATCTCTGTAACTAATTATTGTTAAGAAGCTTATGCTCCTTTTTACTTCATGCTAATCGAGAACAAAATTAGCAGAAATAGTCTTATTACTTGCTTCCTTGTAAGTAGAAGCGAAATAAGGGAGTAGCATAGGTTAAAGTAATAGTCAAAAGCTGGTTGCTATGTTATTGAAGTTCTGTTGTCTGTATGGACAGGAGTTTTACAAATTCCTGTATGAGAAAAGTATAAGGTTTTCAAAGCTAAAACGAAAAACAAGGAATATCTAAAAACAATCAACTCCACGAAAAAATGTATACTACATAAATTGTGTGTTTTAACGTGCTCTACATTTTTTGTGTGGTAAGTTTTTGTCCATCTCTTACGGTTTAGCAGTTATGCAAACTTCCGTAAAATTCATCCAGAATAAAGTAATCTTCAGAAGCTATTCCCTGAAAATTCAAGGTATACATTTTATTTGTAAGGTAAATATCTTTAATATATAGTATTTTAACCAAAATCGTTAGAGCCATTTTTAAGAAAATCAAAATTTCCGAAAAATGTTCCATGTGAGGGGTAGCTAGGGGTGGGGGGATTTTCTTGAAAAGATTTGTGTCACATCCTTGAAAGATACCAAACTTAAATACCAAGTTTGGTATTCAACGGCCTTTTCGTTTTTGAGCTATGCTGTCCACAGACACATACACACAGGGACGTTTTTCTGAAAATACTTTTTTCGGATTCAAGGGGATCCAAAACATTTATTTCCATTGAAATCTCGGTATCGAATTTTTGGGTGCATTACAATACCTTCTCTGTACACTATGTACATAGTACGTGTAGAGAAAGTAAAAAAATCATTTCTGCTAATGTGTATATCGATTAGCATGAAGTAGATAGAAGAATAAGCTTATTAACAATAATGTGTTTCAGAGATGTAGAGAAAGCCATATGAATGGAACATAGAAGATTTTTATGTGATGTTATCCAAAGCCGGATCTGGATTTTGGACCTCAATTGGTCCACCTTCAGCAAGATTTTCAGACACCAGACACCGGCTTCGGAAAACATCACATAAACATAAGTGAGTATTCTTAAAACTTGACATAATCATTATAAATATCACACTCACTTTTAAAATGCTTTATGTTTTAACAAATCAATTTGCTATAGGTAACATTATAAAGAAATATTCATTGCATTTTGACATATCTTTATTGTGTACTTACAGTAAGTGGAGGATGTACTGCACCCTCCTAAAAATTCGATGACAGCATTTCACTGAAAATACCTACATGTTTCGAAATCCTTTGAACTTAAGACAAGCATTTCTAATTTCTCTATATGCATATGTACCTAGTATAAGAACAACTAACCAAAAGTGACTACAATGTTTTACATACATATATTTATGTCATACTTAGATCATTGTTGTGTTATGGTTTTATATATTGTGTATATGTTAAGTGTATACATTTCTTTTAAGTGTATTTATCTATTATAATAGGGTACATTTATGTTTCTGAATAAGGTGTACTCTGTGCTGTAAATCTAAATTGCTGTATTTGAATATTTTTGTTTTTAATTTTCGTGTTTCCTCTTTTAATTCTTTATTGTTGTTTTAATATTGCCTTTTAATGTGTATTACAAAAGCACATAAGGCCTGTGGACTCGTTTGGTTGTTGAATTTCAATGCATAATATTGTTATGCCAATGAATACACTTATTCATTCATACATACATAGTATTTTGAGAGGATATTGTATTCCACTCAAAGTTTGGTATCGAGATTTCACCGGAAATATGTATTGAGGGTCCCTGAGTCATAGAAAACATTTTTAGAAAAAGGTTGTTGTGTATCTTGTAGAGAATATATCTAAAAACGAATAAGCCTTTAAATGCTTGGTATTTAAGTTTAATATATTCCAAAAATGGAACACGAAGATTTTCAAGAAAATCCGCCACTGTAATCTACACTTCCCATGGAAAAAAAATTCAAAAATGTCAGTTTTCTCATGAATTACTCCAAAAGTATTAATTAAAATACCATATATTAAAGATATTAACATCACAAATAAACTATGCACCTTGAAGTTTCTGAAAATAGCTTCTGAAGACCGCTTCATTCTGCCTAACTGATAAACCTAAGATATAGACAAAAACGTATCACACAAAAGTATGTATCTCGTTAAAATATTCAATTTGTCATATAATTTTTACTTCTCTAGCCCTATATGTACTATGTACATAGGGATAGAGAAGTATTGTATTCCACCCAAAAATTCTATGTCGAGATTTCACCGGAAATTTATGTTTTGGGGTCCCCTGAGTCCGGAAAAAGCATTTTTGAAAAAATCATTTTTAAAAAATGGTCCGTGTGTGTGTGTGTATGTGGGGAGCAGCATAGCTCCAAAACGAAAAGACCTTTAAATACCAAAGTTGGTATTTAGGTTTAGTATCTTCGAAGGATGCGACACGAATATTTTTAAAAAAATACCCCCACCACAAACTACCCGTTATATGGAAGAAATTTAGAAAATTTTGATTTTCTTAAAAATTGCTCTAACGATTGTAATTAAAATTCCGTATAATAAAACTATTTATATCCGAAATAAAATGTATGTCTCGAATTTTCTGGGAATAGCCTCTGAAGACCTCTTTATTCTGGACAAATTTTGCTTAATTTTACTTAAGTGCTAAACCGTAAGAGTTAGACAAAAACTCACTGCACAAAAAATGTACATCATATCAAAATACATAATTTATGTCCTTTATGTTTTTGTTGTGGAGGTAGCCTTTTCCGAGATATTCCTTGTTATTGGTTTCAATTGTGAACTACTTAAACTTTTGTGACAGGAAGAGTCCGTTTTTCTTTTGTTCTACATCTGGGCAAGCAAAGAAGCGATTTGCAATGACAATCACATAACGATATCTTTTAAAACATTTGACTTTCACTTTAGCCTAGTGAATTACTTTAGTTCTCTTTTACTTATAAGAATTAGGTATTAAGAGCATTCTGCTAATGTTTATTTCGATTTGCACTGTGTAGAAAGAGGAATAATCTTTTTTATGAAGTTTTTAGAGCAGCTAGAGAAAGTCATGTGAGTGTAACACATCAGATGCTTTTTTTTAGAGTTGATCATTTCAGATATATTCCATGTTATTTGTTTCAATTTTAAACTACTGAACTTTCCGAAACGGGAAGACATCCTTCACTCTATCTGTTTTAGTTAACTTCAATTATTATTATTGTTATTATTATTATTATTATTATTATTATTATTATTATTATTATTCATATAACGGCCATGTTTTAAAAGCTTTGGTTATGGTTTAGTCTAGCCTATCCTCTGATTTGCCTTCTTCTCAATAAGTAATAGGAGAATTCTTGCTAATGTTTATCTCGATTACTATGGTGGAGATACAAGAATCTTTTGTAAGAGTAGTTTTGTATGCAGAACAGGTAGGGAAAGTTACGTGAATGGAACACATCAGATGTTCATAAAAAGATCCGTGTGTGAGTGTGTATCTCTTTGTCCGTCTGTGTGTTGATGAACAGCACAATGCAAATACACAAAATTGGTTAAATTTTATGGTGGTTGGTATTCCGCGGATGTGATACCAAGGTTTTGAAGAAAATCTCCCAACCTTAAACTACAATTTACTTTACTCTAATATATATCTGTATGTATACAGAGAGCGAGAGAGAGAGAGAGAGAGAGAGAGTGAGAGAGAGAGGAAAAGAGAGAGACACGACTAGCAATATCTCTACAGGGTTGTTGAAATATTTTCTTGGTTACTAAAATCAATATGCTCTATGCTAATCTCTTTTAATTTTAAAGTTTGGTTACAAGTAAATGCTTCAAGTCTTTCACTAATTTTATGTATCTTTTAAGCCGATATGTAAACTTTAAATTCATGAAATATTATTGAAAATAGTGTTAACAATTAGTGTTAGAGAAAATATTGTTTTTTTCTTACTGGAAAGTTTAATGTTGCTTACACAGATGGTTTAAGATCCGAGATTTTGAGTACAGAATAATTGAATTTTCTGTCAATTTTACACTTAGATTATATCAGAAACTAGTTTATACAGAGTCCTGATGTAATCCATTCACATGACTTCCTCTAGAGGTTCAGCAAACAATATCTTCTTATATAATTATCCTTTACATCATAATCAAGGTGAAATCCTACCATAATTGATCTTACTGCTTGCCTCCTTAAAAATAAGTACAAGGGAAGTAAGGGAATGCACTAGCTAAAGCCGGTCGCTGTATGAAACAAAGGAAATTCCGTTCTCTTTGCTTGCCAGGAATAAATAAGAGAGAAAGTTCGTGGCTTAAAATTGAAACAAATAACACGGAATATCTCGGAAACAGTTAACTCTTAAAAATGGATATGATATAAACTGTGAACTTTAACTAGAACTACACTTTTTTTTGTCTGCAAATGTTTCTCTACCTTTTAGGGCTACCAGAATGAAGAGATCTTCTGAGGCTATTCCCTGAAAATTCAGGAAATATATTTCTTTTATCATAAAAATGTCTTAAACATATCGCATTTTAATCAAAACCATTGGATCTAGATTTGGGAAAATCAACATTTTTGAAAAATATTCCCAGTAAAGGGTATTGGGGAGTGGGGATATTTCTGTAAATGTATGTGTTCTATGCTTGGAAGATACTGAACTTAAAAACCAATTATTGGTATTTAACCGACTTTTTTTTTGTTATGCTGTCCACAGTCACATGCACATACAAAAAATGCTTTTCTTTATTCACTTATACATAGGACTCTAACACATGATTTTTTCCAGCGAAATCTGGGTATGGAATTTTTGAGTGGAATATAATACTTTTCTGTTTTTACGTACATTGAACATACATGCTAGAGAAAATAAAATCCATTTTATCTATAAATAAAACGTATTGTATTGAGAAAAATTATATAATTTGTTTTTATTTAAACTTAAAACTGTTATTTTGAATTAAAGCCGTAGGTACAGTATTAAATGTTCTTTTCGTAAATAACATTTTTTTTTCACTTTCATCAATCGTAAATGTTTTAGAATACACTTTTAAAATTCATCTAGTTATCTTCAATCAGTTTACAGTTAATATTGGCGAGATAGAGTATGTAGTTGGTGATTCACAGAGAATTCCGTTTAGCGTCAAAACCAGACACAAGTAAATATGGCCTATCTCCACAGCGAATATTAGTATAAGTCTTAAAAATATTGCACTTTTTCAGGCAGAAAAATTTGCCTTTCTGAGCTGTGTTTTAAGAGGACTGAGAGAAATTAACATGGTAAATGAATTCTCATAGGGAGTGTCTAAAAAGTCTTAAAAGTTTCGTCTTAGGAATCAATACACGTACTGCAAAAACTCGACACACCTGTCCTAGACAACGACAAGCCATGAAACTTAAGGTAGATTCATGCAACACTCTTTCCTCGTTGCTCTTGAGCTGAGTAGATCAGAAATAAAGAAAGTAGTTTATTTAATTTCTGAACATGTTCACTTCAAGAAACATCTTGTAAAGTAGTACCTTACAACTACTTTTAGAACGTGTAAAGAGAATGAGAGCAAACTGCCTGATATGTCCTCTTTGACTGCCCATTCCTAGCAAGCAAGAGACCTTGTTTTTCTGTTGCTATGGAAGATCTAGGAAAGAATGCTATATTAGAACAAAATTACTAAAAATTGTTCAGGGAACAGCTTTTGGGAAACAATGAAAGCTTCTTTTCCATTAGGCTTGCACAATATTTACAGTATATTAGACTTGCGAGAGGTCAGTAATGTCCAACAAAAATCCCCGCTATGTAATCTCTAATCCAGCGTATTTAGACTTCCCTTAGCTACTATCTCTAGCACGTACGTACAATGTACATAGGTAGAGATATTGTATCCCACTCAAAAATTAGATACCGAGATTTAGCCAGAATTACATATTTCGAAAACTAATAAACCCGACAAAGTATTTTTAGAAATAGGTCCATATGTGTGTGTGGGTGGGGGGAAAACAACATACTAAAGAAACATCAGTTAAAAATGAAATGGTGTTTAAGTTCCAAGAATGCCATACGAAGATGTTCAGGACAATCCCTCCACCCCAAATTACCCTTTAATGCCGTGTGTTAAAGATGCTTACATGGCAGATAAAATTGTCTTGGTAATAGCCTCTGAAGTCCTCTTCGTTATGAATGACTTTTACATAGCTGAGGAAGTGCAAAAAAAAAATGTAGAGCTTGTTAAAACACATCATTTTTATCATATAAAAAGTTTTTAGTAGAGTTAGCTATTTCAGAGATGCCTATTCACTGTATTGGTTTCAACTTTTAAATACGTATATTTTTTCTAAAACGGTAATCTTCATCCGATTTATTCCTTGTTTTATCTTGACCATGGAATGACGGTCACAAAGCGACAGCTTTTAGAAAATTTTACTATCACTTTAGTGTATTTTCTTATTTTCTTCATAAGGAGTTCAGTAATAAGACCATTTTTGCCAATTTTTATCACGTATATAAAATAATAATTTTCGTAATAGTTTGTAGACCAGATCTAGAAAGTCATGTTGATGGTGAACATCATATTTTGTGTTAGTTCATTAGTGAAAAACTGTTAAGTTTCTGAAGTATATATTTAGAAGAGAAAATATGAGTATATGGTTTAAACAGTTTAAAGTTCGGGACGGATGTAATACTTTTGAATAAAACAGTACTTTGCAAGTATTTCACTCAATTTAAAACAATTTAATATAAAATAAGAACTGAAGCTTTCCTGGCGACGTGTTAATTCAAAATCTTCTCGGGCTTCTAGCCAGTAAAAACTTGGCTTGACACCAACGTTTCGAAGAAGTGCATCTTCCTCGTCTTCAGGGTGAACTGATGGGTTGAGCTTGCGGAGACTGGTATTTATAAGAGCTGGGATGAAGCTAACATCTGATTGGCTCGCGTGATATTATGCCCATGTCTCAGTCATCTTAAATACCAGGCCATAATATCACGCGAACCAATCAGATGTTAGCTTCATCCCGGCTCTTATAAATACCAGTCTCCACAAGCTCAAATCATCAGTTCACCCTGAAGACGAGGAAGACGCACTTCTTCGAAACGTTGGTGTCAAGCCAAGTTTTTACTGGCTAGAAGCCCGAGAAGATTTTGAATCAATTTAATATAATTTGCTATTAAAATTAATACATAGAACATTTACATCAACGTTAAGCACAGTATGTAGCAATTGCAGTATAAAGTTCAAAGATACGAGTATTTATTGGAAACTTAGATATGTACACTTTCGAGCATAAAAACTGTCATATTGCTGAATATTATGACCTTTTCGTTTTGTAAGGTAACATCTAGCGGTATCAGTTTTTTTTATTTTTTTTACTTTTGTTTTATTTATCTGAAAATAGTGTAACATTACATACACTCTTGTGTCTAATTGAAAGCATACTAAAGAAGGCAGACGGTATAGACTACTCAGGTATCATGCAGCGTTAACTGAGTTGCAAATCCAAACAGTAACCAATGAACGATGTTATAATCGTTGTGAAATGTAGGGGTGAGTCACATACCACCTCTATGAATGAACCTCGCTACAACAAGTTCACAGGGAAAAGCTAAACCAACTACAAAATTATTGGGCATTTTAGAGAAAGGAGAGAAGAATTATTTGTGTGTGCCATACTGGTCAACAACTATTCTCGCATATGAGAGCTTTTACCAGCGATATGCCGACGTCGGTTACAGTTATTGTCGTTATTTCTATGCATAAATGTTATCATATCGCTCAATATGGCTGAACTTAATGATTTGTAATGTTATTTACAATAATTTTGAGCATATTCTATTTGATAGCTTAATTAATTTACCTATGTGACGTGATTGTATGTATATCGCTCGTTATTGATAATATATGTCTACAAAATTTTATCGGTAAACACATACGGCAGTATAATACATTTATTTAACCATTTTTGTGAACATAACCCGGAAACATAACCCTTTCACGTAAATTTAATGACAGCATTAAATGTTTAATGAAAATGCCAAATTCAGTGTGTTATTAAATATTTTAAAACTAGTTTAAGGTTATTAATAGCATACAAAAACATTTTATAAGAGTTTTTCAAACCTTACAATACAAATACTAAAGCTGCAGATTCCTGCTGAAAATACACATGTATTATTCTAGAAGACAGTCTCGTGCAATACGTTAGGCGAGACCGTTAAAGTATGGACCCTTGGTCGACAGATCTACGGTGCAAATATCCCCTGGGACCGTCCTGGCTGACTAGGTTTCTATAGATTTCTTTAGTACTTTTAACTACAAAAAGGTTAAGGCAGTAATCTTAACTTAAGACTGGACGTTTCCTTCCTAATCTTCTTTTCCAATTCTCAATTCATTTCAGTTATTACCAATGTCCATTTTGTGGCGTTAAACATTACTTAAATTAGATGTATTACATTCCCATGACTTTCTCTACTTTTTCTGCAAACACACTACTGTTACGAAAGCTTCACAAAAACAGAATTATATCAAGTCTATCTTAAGGATATATGCATAACAGGGACACTTCAGTTTTACCCGAGCAACACGTTTTTATAAAAGTCATTGATATATTATTGTAACCTATCATTAATCGACAAGTCAGCTGAGTTCAGACGTTTAAAGTCCAGTGCAACAGCCAGACATTGAACTATGGGTCTTCGGGTTACCATTCATTGCTTTGCCATCTAAACCAGGTCACCAATGCTATTTTTCAACAGCCAGGTAGAGACAAATAAACCGGTTGATTCTGATATTAGATTAAACTTCCGAAATTTTCATAACCTGGTACTTCCATGATCTATATTTCCATGATTTGAAATTATTTTTCCAAAACGTTAAGTCCCTAGGATAATTAAAGTTAATTTCGAATATAAGAAACAAATATGTGATAATAATTCAGCTAAGTGATTTGACTACGATAAAAATTAGTAACTTAGCACAAAGAAACCATACCTTTTAAAAAGCTTTTGCTTAGCGGGCTGTAAATAAATATTTTACCATTTTTATGCTTGTTAACCACAATATATTTAGATGCCCAAAATTGTGTTAGGTTTCTAAAGAACCTGAAAGGTAAATTCAGGTATGCAATTTATGTAATACCAACACAATAAAATGCGTATATCAAAATTATTTTGAAATATTTCACATTAATTCACTTTAAAATGCATGCAAAATGCAGATTTTTCTTGTAATAATAATCCTGAAGCCAAAACTTCCATTTTTTATTAACAGGTTACAGTATTGGTTGCATATATCCTATACACCCTGTATATTATTTCGAGGGTCACAGATTCTAGTCATTTGTAAAGCTTAGCAGCTGTATGGTATCTGATGGCTCAATTTCGAGATTACACTTGAAAAACCTTACAAGAGCAAGCTTAAAACAGCTTTTATTGTGTGTTACGGAGCAAATTTAACGAACGTGCCGAAAGCAAGATACTGCAGGAGCACATTATGAATTCCGAGCACATAAGATCTGTACTGCAACGTGCAGAACCTACAATTTATTCAAGCAGACTATCTGGAGGTAACGTCACCAGAAAAGGCAGACTCTCCCACGCAAGAAGGCTCACCAGGGCGCTTATAGCAGCCCAGCAGGGCGGCACACCTGTCCCCAGGGACACTGTGGACATCAACTTCAAGTAAAATAATTCTGTAGTTCTACCTTATCATCAAATGCAACTCATCAGTGTCTGCGAGCCTTTGGGATATTCTAAACCTTTAAATAGATTCTATTACACGCATTGTCTTATAAAACGAGTATCACGAGAACCCATAAACCCAAAAAGTATTTTCAGAAACAGGACCATGTATGTGTACGTGTGGGTAGGTGTAAACCGTCATACAAAACGAAACATTGGTTAAATAGGAAACGTAGTATTTAATTTTGTACCTTCCAACAGTTAGACCGCTCGCCTCCCCCCGAGTTCGATCCCAAGCGCCCACATGTAGATTCATGGTGGACGAAGCGGTGTCTGGGTAGGTTTACCGAGCCCTCTGGATTCCCCCGCCACTCATTCCATCAATTGCTCCATCATCACCTTTCCGATTATCAATTTCGCTTCCATTTCATATCATCCACTTCCTATATTCATGTCTGGCTACGGGCCGACCCCTCGTAACAGGTTCTCCATTCTGTGGTTTCGTGCTGTTGACTGCTGGACAAGCTTCTGACCCCTAGGCATTGTCTTGTAAGTCCTAGGGAAATGAAATGGCGTGTTATTTATGGACGCTCTTTAACTGCAGCGGTTCTCAGAGTCCCATTCTATATTGGGCGTGAAAGACAACTTAATTTTGCTCAGAGGCCTCTCCATCAGGCTTGAGATTCTTTTACGTGCCGTAAATCTATGACACGGGACCAACGGCTTTACTTCCCTTCCGAAGGAAGCCATGCTAAGGATTTTTACGCCCGAAAACATCCATCTTCCTCCGCCGGGTTTGAGCCCGCTACCTTGAGTAACGGGTTCAAACCCGGCGGAGGACGATAGGGGGGGGGGTTATTAGATCTGCAAATATGGGGAGGGTAAGCCGATTACGAAAAGAAACGAAACCTTCCAGCAATGCGACACCAAGATTTTCCCCCACACCAAATTATCCTATAAAGCCATATATTAATAGTATATTGTCTACTAAGAACTGAAAGATATTATCAGGTCGAGAATGCATATATTGGGAATACGAGTTTTCCCAAGCATTCGAGATCTGATAGGTAATATATCCTGGTTGGTCAATTACTTTTTGAAATATTTGCAAAATCTGAAAACAAGAAAACAGTAATAAATAAAAGTTGCCATTCAATATTTATTGAACATTAAGAAAAATTAATTCTTTGTGTAAACAAATGAAAGGCTACATCTAAATTATAGGACAAAGCCTTCTTATACATTCTTTTGTTAATGAATTTAGCAATAAATTGTTTACTTGAAGTAGCACATGTCTTGGTTGTTAGGTTATTTGTTTATGTAGCTGAATTGAATCTTTCGATTTTTCATAATTATTATCAAGCAGTAAACTTTTATAAAAATGAGCGACATTGCTGTTGAAGAAACTGCGGATCTAGCATGTGTAAATCCAGGTTGCAGCTCAAGATGTACTGAAGAAATAAAAAGATTTGAATAGCTTTCTAATGTTAAAATATATCAAATAGCACATTTAATATTTCAATCAATAAATAATTCGTTACTATGCTGTTGAGTGTTAGGCTATTTACTAATTGTACAATAAGTATTAATGACCTCTCAAACTCTTACTGTAAGTACTTACAGTGTTTGTGGGCATGACAATTAATACATGCATTGTACATTTGGCTTACATTATCAAATATGTGTTCAGAATGATTAACTTACATATCAAATATTTCAAAAAATGATAGATAAAATGTATATCTCAAATTTCTTATTAATAACCCCTGAAGTGCCCTTCGTCCTGAATGACTTTTCTATAGCTAATAAACTGTAAAAGATGGAGAAACATTACATAAAAGTATAGATCTCGTTAAAACATAAAATGTATATCATATACAACGTTTTTTGTAGAAAAAACATTTCAGAGATGCGTATTCACTGTTTTGGCTTCAATTTTAAAATACTTTTCCCAAACAGAAGTCCTTGTCCATTTCATCTCTGGTTTATCCTTGCCACGGAAACAGAACTAAATTTCAATGTCAATCACATAGCGATATCTTTTAAAAGATTTGACTGTCACTTTAGCATAGTGTATTTCTATTCTCCTACAAAAAGACATAATACAGCATGGAAGCTGAGCATGGTCATTCTTTTAATGGGATACCGAAGAGTCAGAAGTCATTTTCTAAAGTATTAGAGTTAGATCTTTGAATTTTGCACAGACATTTACTAGCAACAAAAAAGGTATATACCAAACTTCAGCACAATATATAGCGTCGTTTTGGATCTATTAATTAATTTATATAAACTTTATTACAAAAATTCAAAATATATCTTCCACAATAGATATAATACATTCTTTAAAACTATAATCTTTAATATCTTTGTAACAAAACGCTTGATTGGGACTTTTGTCATATTTGTTAGACATTGTTTTAAAACATATGTTATATCTCTAAAAAAAAAAACTGAAAAAAGTATGAATATGGTTATGTTAATTATTCTCTTGAAAACAGCTGAAAAGAGTCATACAAAGAAAAGATGTATTCCATTCACATGACTTTTTCTACCTTTTCTGGCCACAAATTTCTTACAGAAGATTATCTATTCATCTTCATAATGCTATTCAGGACAATCTATAGCAGTAATGGTCTTATCATTTGCTTCTTCTAAGCATAAGGAAAATAAGGGCATACACTAGCTAAAGCGATAGTAAAATATTTCAAAAGCTGATCATTATATGAACAAATAAAGTATAACAAAAGAGATGAAAGAAGGTAACTTCCCATTTGAGAAAAGCTACTTAGCTATCAATTGAAACCAATAATAAGGAAGGAGTATCTCGTAAACGGTCAACTCTACACAATAATATATAACAAAGTAAGTGTTTTAAAGAGTCCTAAATGTTTTGTGTAGTAATTTTTGGTCCATATCTTACGGCTTGTCAGTTATGCAAAATTCGTCAAAATTTACCCAGAATGAAGAACTCTTCATATGCTATTCCCAGGAATTTCATGATATACATTTTATTTGTCATTAAATATTTTTAATGTAAAGTATTTTAATTAAAACCATTAGTCAATTTTTGAGAAATTAAACATTTTTTAGATTTCTTCTATGTAAAGGGTAGTTTGGGGTAAGGGCATTTTCTTGAAAAACTTCGTGTCGCAGCCTTGGGAGATGTTTAACTTAAATACCAAGTTTAGTAACTGGCGGACTTTTCATTTTTGAGGTACACCGTCCAATCACACACACACACACACACACACACACACACACACACACACACACACACACACACACACACACAGGAATGTATTTTTTGGCTTCAGGAGTTTCAAAACATATATTTCCGGTGAAATCTCAATATCGAATTGTTTGGATGGTATAAAATTCTTTTTGTATACACTGTGTACACATTACCTGAGGAGAAAGCAAAGGACTTCTGAAACAACAAAGATGTTCTATTTTCAGGCTCTATTTGATGTATACCTTTAATTATTTTAAAATATTACAAATACTGAAATTTCAATACTTATTTTATTTTATTTATTCTGAAGCACATAGATGGGTGAAAGATATATTTGGATTATGAAAAAATAACAAAAAACTGAACTTGAGAACAATTGGCTTTAAACTTTGGTACAAATAGTCATATAACCAGCTCGACACTTTGAAATGCGTTACATGTCGAAAGACGAATGTCGAGTAAGTTTTATGGACCTGGAGATCATTTAGTCATTAATGATTCGATACGGCCAAACAGCTTAAAGGACATTAAGCTAAAAGAAGAGATTAAGTAAAATTGTTTAACAGATGGCATGAGTAAGAAATTGAAAATGTAATTTAATTGCATAAATTTTTTATTTATGATATAATAATAATAACAACAACTGCATTAATATTAATAATATTTATCATTATAATTATCGTTACCATTATCATCATTATAGGTACAGTTGGTTGAGTGCCAACATTGTTTCAGAATTGCTGTTTTAATCCTCGCTTATGACGATTTTGTTTAAATTTTATCCGAGAACCTAGTGTCAGTTGATTTTCTGGACTAAACATGTATACGGGATAATACTTCAGTAAAATTCCACAGCAGATTTTGGTTTGTATTGCTGATACTGGAAACTTCGCATTATCCTGATGGTGTTTTAAGGCTATGACATTAAATACTCAATGAGGAATTAACCTAAGGAATCTTCTGGACGAGCAGACGGAGGAAGACTCTAGGTCTTATTTGACTCATCTGCGGTACCCAAGATGATGCAGCGTTTTATGCAATGCAGCTTGAAGAATTCTTAGAAAAAACTGCTGCAGTTGAAGCCGGATGCGCTGATGACTGGATTGAAAATGATGAGAAAAATTTCAGTGCTAAAGTCTATCCATTATTGGAAGACTACTAACGACTACGGCATTTCAGGCAACAGATTTCAAAAGAGTTAAGGCAAAAATGAAACATGTGATACTCTCACTTCAACCCCAAACAGTTCACGCCATCATATCACTTCTAAACGCCAAAATAACAAAAAAAGATGAAACCACCACTTGATACTAAGTTAGTCCTATAGGACACAAGATGAATATGTTATGAAAACAGTTCTCATCCTGATTAACGCTTTAAAATTCTTTGAACTTCTCAAAAACAATAATAAAGTATATGAGTTGATGAATATGGTTTATAGTCTTCAGTTATCTTTTGTGGTTATTGATGATGATGATGATAATGGTTGGTGTTAAAGGCGCTTAACTACTAGATCATATCATATATTTTATACTATGTGTTAGAGAAGGTGGTGTATTCCATCCAAAAATTCGAAGTTGATAATTTCACCGAAAATATATGTTTCAAGGTCCTCTGAGTACGAGAAAAGCATTCTTAGAAAAAGGTCCGCATGTGTGCGAGTGAAACTGTCTGTCTGTGTGTGTCTGTAGTCAGGAGAGCTCAAAAACGAAAAAACCATTATACCAAACTTGGTATTTAGTTTAGTATATTCCAAGGATGCAACACGAATATATTGAGAAAAATCCCCCCATCCCAACTACCATTTACGTAAGAAAAAATTCGAAAATTTATATTTTCTTTAAAATGGCTCTAATGTTTTTTATTAAAGTAATGTATACTAAAGATATTTACATGACAAACAAAATGTATATTTTGAATTTTCTGATAATAGTATCCGAAGACCTCTATATTCTGGATGAGTTTTACATAACTGATAACCGTAAGAAATGGACAAAAGCTTGCTGTACAAAAAATGTAGATCTCGTTAAAACACAATTTATGTCGTACACATTTTTTCGTGGAGTTTACCATTTTTGAGATATTATTGGTTTCAAATTTCAAATACAAATTTTCTTATATGGAAATGTGTCAACTCCTGGCCATGCAAAGAAATGGGATTTCATCCACATGGCAACCAGCTTTTAAAAGATTTGACTATCGCCTTAGTCTAGCGTATTCATTTATTTTCCTTTTAATACTAGGAAGCAAGTAAATAAAGAAAATTTCTGCTATTTTTTCTAAATTAGCATGGAGTAGAAAGAATAATCAAATTTTAATAATAATTTGTTACAAGGTACAGAAAGTCATGTGAACGAAACGCATAGCTTTTTTAGTTTAATTTTCGATTTTTTTTATCTGGGTATACTTTATAGATTAAGAACCTAGTCAGTTACTGAGCCTTACAAATCTCTTGAGATTAATGTTATATCTAGAATATTACAATTTACGTAAATAATATTATTCAGGTATTGTGGAGTATTAACATTTCAAAACAAAATAAAATAAGCAAAAAATAACATGTTGATCTGCTAGAAAAATATATAAACTTAGTTTAACTTCTTAAAGAAAACACATTATTTGGGAAGCTACATTATTTATTAGATTATCTGTATCTTTTGAAAGTTTTGTATTCTTTGTATTGAGTATATGATGCTGGACGGTCACTATAAGAGTTGATGTTACTAAGTGGGAAACTATACAACTAAATTTGGAATGGAACTAATTCAGAAACAGTGAATATATCGATTGCAATTAAGAAAATAAACCGATTTACAATCGGAGTTCTTTTTCGTAACGTTTCAATGATATTTTAACATAGCGTATCGTATAAATTAGGAGTTTAAAATGTTGCCTTACAACCTATGAGCTTGGTTTTCGAGCTAGAAAAATATCTATCCTAAAGTAATTGAGATAAAAGTTATGTTTAACTCTTAAATCATGAAAATATAAAACGTTATAGCTTTTTCTACAGTTCAGGAATTAATGTGCAAAGAAAAAACATATGTATAAAAGTAAATCAGTGTGTAAAATATCTCGATATAGCTGTTATCTCTAGCTATTACCATCTCCCTGAGAAGTAGATATGATGAGTATCGTGGAATATTATAAATTCACTCTTTTGAAAGGTTTGTATTATTTGTAGGCCGTAATACAAAGCTCGACAGTGACCTGCTCACCCACTGTAAGAGTTGATAGACGTACTATTTAAGAACAAAATGATTTTATCAAATAAATTATTAATTTATCCGAAGATCAATAATCATCAGATGACCGAAAAGTAGGCAATTGTCCCTTAAACCAGATTATAGTAATATAGCAATTACTTCTGATGAAAGAAGTTAGTTAAAAACCTGATGCGCTCCATTTACGTGATTTTCTCTATGTCGATGTAAGACATTTTGTTAAAACAGCGTATTCTTCTATGTACTCTGTGATAATCGAGATAAACATTAGCAGAAATTGCCTTAATCATTTGCTTCCTTGTAAGTAGAAGGAAAATAAGCGTCTAGACTAAAGCGATAGTCAATTTTTTTAAAGCATGTTGCTATGTAGATAGTTGAAATGAGTTTCTGAACATGGCAGATTTCCGTGGGAGAAAATTTTAAGTATTTTAAATCTGAAAACAATAATAAACAATATCTTAATTATGGTCAATTCCACGAAAAGAATAGAAACGTATATGACATGAATTGTGTATTTTAATAAATATAAGGTCTTGTGTAGCAATATTCGATCTATCTCTTACGGTTTATCTGTTTCTCAAAATTCAGTAAATTCATCCAGAAAAAAGAGGTCTTTAGAAGCTATTCCCAGAAAATTCAAGATATACATTTTATTTTCCATGTAAATATCTAATATAGAGCATATTAATTAAAATAGTTAGATCTATTTAGAGAAAATCAACATTTTCGAAAAAGTTGTTATTTAAAGTTTTCTAAAAATGCTTTTTTTATACAGAGGACCCAAAATATCTATTTCCGGTGAAATTGCGGTATCAAATTTTTTGGTTGAATACAATATATCATATTAAATATAGCGAAACCTGTAATGGATCTAATTCAGTAAAGATTTATATCGCTGAACATAAAGATTTTAGGAAAATAGAGTTTGAAAGAATCATTTTTAAAGATGATATAAAATTGAACGAAGCACCTAAATTATGAATCTATAACTTTGTAGTTTTTCTTCATAAGTTTGAAGTAATTATTTAATGTAATTCATTGTCCTAAAAGGACACTTCAAATTTACTTTGCAACTTAAAAATATAACTTTCCATTCATAAAGTATTTGTGAAGGGTTTTCAGGCGAAGGAAGTTATCTCCTACAAAATAATTCAATTGAGTTAAAATTAGGAAGAACGTTAAATTAGAAACATTAAAGACTTCACTTCTATAACAATTTAGGCGATTTTTTTAATGTTTATAATACATATTTATACTTTTTCTACACATATGTACATAAGTGTATAAAGAATGTATTGCATTCCACCCAAAATTTCGATACCGAGATTTCACTGGAGTCCCCTGTAATCCAAAAAACTATTTTCAGAAAAATGTCCGTGTGTGTCTAATATCTTCGTAATTGTACACTGTAAGAGTTAGAAGGAGGCTTAATACACAATAAATGTAGATGTTGTCAAAACACACAATTTATATCCTTTACGTTTTGTTGTGGAGGCAACCATTTCCGAGCTACTCCTTGTTATTGGTTTCAATTGTGAAATACTTATACTTTTCTCAGACAGGAAGTGTCCGTTTTCTTTTGTTCAGCTCCTGGCCAAATAAAGAAGCGATTTGCAATGATAATCGCATAACGATATCTTAAAACATTTGACTATCACTTTAGCATAGCGCATTCCTTTAGTTCCATTCTAGTTGATAAGGAACTAAATAATAAAAAAAAATTACCAATGTTTATCTCGATAAGCATTGTGTGGAAAGAAGAATAATCTTTTGTAAGAAGTTTGTAGAGCTCTAGGTCATGTGAGTTTAACATATCAGATTGTTTTATCTTAAAATCTTTGTAAGCATTTACGCAAAATCTTTATGAAAGTGGTATATATTTTTTTAAGAATACCTACTTTAATCTCCTACTCCTTGAGGATATCTTTAAACATCTACGACCGTATGGCGACCCGCCAAACTTCATTTTGTTATGTTTTGTTTTATATGGAACCTGCTAGAGCACGCACGTTGTAAGGCGTTATCTCCAGGTTTGGTTTTTATTTTCGAATGCGTGCCACGGAGCAATTTGTCAGCAGCTCTGCCCTTGTCTCGACTCCGCTGGTGTTCCGGTGCAGACGTGCTATCGACTTAACACGTGATAATTGCTGCAGGAACCTGTTGCGGCTCACTAATAGACACTTCTACACATGTCAAATAATAATTATGATACTTGGTGGCGAAAAACCCACGGCGGCCGATCTTAGTTTGATTAGAGCAGTGTGCTCTTTTGCATACTGGTTTGAGACTGAATTCGACATTTTTTTTCTTCTCCCTTATACGTTCAGCTCTTGATGTGTTAATCGTCTGGTCTGGTCTGGTATGGGCGGCAAATCGTTTTAGCTTTACTACAGCGCTTGTTGATTGAATTATGAGACACAAGTATCCTGAAGTTTGTTAAAGAGATATTGTCGGCCTGAATGCTGAATAATTCTGGAAGATTTGTATTATGAAATTCATTCACGCATATGCACGTCCAAGCGTTGCCTAAAAATTCAATTAGCTCCTAAGATTACTATTATAATGAATTGTGAAGTATTGTTAAGGTTAATTAACGGAACTGAAGACATTTTGTATCAATTCCGTAGAACACTTAGTGATAGTATAATAAAGAATTGGAACTTTAATAGTGGCAATTACTTATTTACAACTGATACAAACATGTTATCAAGGTTTACTGTCCTTCACAGCAGTCATCAATATTGTGTAGAACCCATTTCCAGCGATGTCGAAAGCTTAGAATATCTTCAGCAGCGTCAGTTGTGTTGGCAGTTTGAATGGAGCAACTAATCGACGAATCTCTCGAACAGTTCTGAAGTAAATGCCCTGAAATGGCTCCTTCATCTTCGGAATCCATTCAAAGACGGGCTGAAGTTCAGTGTTACTGCTTCTTTCTCAGGTTAGGGCAGTTCGCGTTATGGGCGATTTAGGAGGGTTCCGGTTTGAATCCCGCGTGATGGTTCAGGAGATTACGAATATGTCAGCATGGAATCTTTCTCTGGTATGGTGTTGAGACATGAGTATTTCCTTTGAGTTCACGATTATTATTGAACCCATTTATTTTTATTTTTATTCGAACAAAAACCCAATCCTCCTAAACCCTCCCCCCACTTTTTCAGCTAATCTTTACGTGGTCGCGCCTAACTATCTCTTATTACTACAGACACTTATTAAGGAATATTAATCAACACTTATCGCGGCCATACCTAGCCCGTTCGTTTCCACTGCTGAATCAAATATCACGTCTTAACTGACCGCGTCTCCCATAGCAAGAGAACTCGCGTCCCTCGCCCAAGAAAGCCGTTATATTCCTTTTCTCATGTCTACCCTCGGGCAATGAACCTCCTTCATTGTCCCGCCTGTAACGATACCTTTTTATCTGAGTCGCTTGTCAACTCATGGTAAACTCCATCTTTTGCACTTTTCGACGTGTTTTACAACATTTCTTTGCTGGCTATTTCAAATACATGTTTACGTCTACCTTTAATTCTGTGGTACGACATATATTGACTTAGGGCTGTATTCCTAAAATGAACAGTAATACTGCGCTTCTTTTTTTTTTTTTTTGGTAGTGTTTAACGCCCGCTTTAACTACTAATGGCACCGCAGGCGGTATACTGCGCTTCGACGGTCTACTGTTGAACGTAATGTGTTATGATAATACTAATACAGTCGAACATGAGAAGCACTACAGCTTTCACATTGCTAGGGTTCTGATAACTTTCCGATCTATGGCGACATATCTGCAGAACTAATCCATCATTTTGCACGATAATATTCGGCCGAATACTACGCAAACCATGGCTAATTTGTTCGTGGACAGGGCTGAGAAATTATGCACCATCGACCAAACTGTTCGCGTCGTTACCAGGTGGTTAGACCACTTGCCTCTTATCTAGGCAGCCCGGGTTCAATCCCAGACAACCTCAAGTGGAATTTATGGTGGACAAAGCCACGCAGGGGCGGATTTTCTCCGGGTTTCTCCGCCATCGTATCCCGACGGTGCTGCACCTTCATTCCATATATCATCTGTATCATCGTCTGCGGTGCCATAGTAGTAAACAAGAGCTAAAATTGTTAAAATAATGACCAAATACCCGGAATGAAGCTCTTGTGACTGACTTGATTCCAAAAGTGAAGGATACACTTCGTGATGTTTGCTAACGAACTGTCCAGAGATTCGTCAGCTAGTAGAGCGCTCCACTAGAACTGGTAAAACAACAGACGCTCCTAAAAGTACGACTTTCACATTGCTAACAACGGATTGTACACAATGCTAGTCACTAGGACAGTAAAACTTGGTAGCATGTGACTTTTGTATCAGTTATAATTAAATATTTGCCATTATTAAAGTTCCAACATTCTGGTATTGAAAATTTTTACTTTTGGATCTATTATACAAAAATATGCCTACTTAATGTTCCAAAAGAATTGTGCAAATACTATCCAAAATAAATGTTTATTCTTTCAAAACATTCCCAATACCAATTACACAGACCGTTATAGTGTATACAGCTTACAAATACACCCTTGAAATTCTAGTTCATCTTATTTTTTTTTCGAGTTGTATTATTAATTTAATTATAAACTTAAAGAATTACGCTAGTATAAATATTTTGATTTAACCTTAGGAGGGTATACATTCTTTTTCTACATTCTATGGGCGTACAATTTCTCGAGCGCTCGGCTCCCTAATCTTCATTTGGTAGGTTTAGCGCAATTTCGGAAGCAGAACAGAGTAACAGCATTGAGAACTGATATCTAGGCTGCAATGCTAAGGCTTCCTTCTATCTGTAGATCCCAGAGTTGGTGTACATGCACGTGGGCTGTGTTTCGCTTAATAATCCAGCTGGTCGCCTATACCTACAGATCAGATCAAAGCGCATGTCTAGGTACTCGGAGCCGAAGCTGATTAATCTACGTGCCTGTTTTCATTAGGTTACTAACGCCCCCGTCCGGTATGGGAACTGGACGAAAATGGATACGCCACGCATCAACTTCGTAGACTACCAAAAACCTCGGTAGAGCCAACAGCCGTCTTGTAGGTCGTATACTTTCTCTACGGCTAGTATCGGAGACATTAGGGTGACTCACAATTCCGCTCAGACATCGCCGCCTAGACATAATCAATCTCCCATGGGTATCGGGACCATTTCCACGCCGAGTCCAACCCAATCCGAACAATTCCCTTTCAGGAGAGACTCAGATATTCTGTCCAACTATTTCTAATAACGTTAGAACTACAACGGATGCTCCAGGTCCGCAAAGCTCGTACCGGAGCAGCTGAAGAGGTCGGATCCTCTCCCCCCACCAATAGGAAGATAACCTATACACCGTAATACCTGAGGGTCTTCAAGGAAGTTTCTTTATTTGATAACTCTGTGGATAGACAGGCAGGTGAACTGGCTCTTTTACCCCTCCCCCCAACCCCCGCTTCGATGAATAATTAGCTCACAAAAAAAATGTGTGAGTACAATATACATTTATGAACTAAATAAGTTGAAAAGAGTCTGAAATCTCGAAGAAATTATGGCTTAAGAATTCTACTTACATGACATTATAAACCCTTTGCTCAAATAAACACCCAATACTTTTCATATATTTATTAATTCAAAATCAGAGATTTCCCAAAATGGGTCAATGAGAAAACAGATCTTTGGTAGACTGTACTTTGTTATATAATAAATTATATATATATATATATATATATATATATATATATAGGAGCTGCTGTTTCTAATTCTGTTTTAAGTTATCTGTTGACATCGAGAGTCAAAACTGCGGATTTCTACATAGGGGCTTTAGCAGTACGCATAAATGGAGATATTCGGAGTGACAGTTAAGAACAATATAATGAACATTACAGCAATATTTGCTTAATTTGCGGACTTATAACTTTACTTATTAAGAGTCTATGTTTACAGTGGTTAATACCTCCTAGTAGGCGTGCCGCACCAACACATGCGGGTTTATCATCCCTGAGACAGGGGATCGGAAAGCGTAAGCTTGAGGCTAACCTTGCTATGATGGATATTGTATCGAAATTGAATGCGAGTGCTTTCTGCATGGCCAAATACCCCACTACCTAGATCAGCAGATCACGTATGGAGGTGTGAAAACGTGGAAGAAAAACTGATTATCAAAATATCAATAGCTTTACTCTTAACACACTATATATACTTGAAAACTAGAAATTTCCGTACTTTTAAGTTGGTCTGGCTAAACGCTTGCTTACAGAACTCAAGATCGCGGCTTAAAACCCGGCCTAGATCAATAGTTTTTAAGTGTGCTTTAAAGTGATAGCTCCATGTCACCTCCATGTAATGTTAAATAACTCCTGCGGGACAAAATTCCGGTACACGGCGCTGATATGATCCTTGCAATTGACAGCGCTGATAACAAACAAAATAAAATAATTCTATATGTTTAACATGTTTATTAATGCTTTAGTATAGTAGAGACATTTATTTTAACGTGTGTATCTAAAGCATACATAGGCTGTGAAAAATTAATTAATTAAAAGCAAGAGGGGTGAATGAAAAGCATCTATCCTAGAATTCTAGGGCACTACTTGTGCATATTTATTTATTTATTCATTTCTGATCTTAAATACTTTCAAATCGCTATCGGCGTTTTAAGTGAAGCTCACGTAGGAAATGTAAATTTTTTAATAAAGATAAATCCAGTTGGAGTTCAATTCTTGCGCTTGATAAGAATATAATATGATCTTAATTTACTACCAAAACATGTTTACATGAAATATGTTCACAAGTAGACACTTGTTCTGTATTGCTTTGTAAAAAATGTTGTTTGTACAGCAACAGAATTATTAGTTTCGAAGATATTTCTTTCCCAAATACTGTTTATAATTCTTTCCCCATAACATATTTGTTGATGTTGTATTTACTTCTCTTAAGTTTATTTATATGTCATGTATTTATCATTGCTTTGGAGTTTGACAAGCGTTCACCGCGGGGTCAAGTCTCAAACCCCACATATGGGAACCAACACCACACAGCTGCTTGCTCACATTTTCGGATGCCATTGTTCAGTGGAAGTGTAAAATATCGTCCGTTCAGGTGGACACATTTGTGCTTCAGGAACCCGCTCTGGAGCCATCAATTAGAGGATCACAGAGTCCCCGACCGTGAGATACTCCAGCATACATTAATATCAACAGAGTTTAGCCTGGTTTCCGTTGAACACGGCGAGCCTTTTACTTGGAATCGTGTAAATACAAAAGGTAAAGAAAACAAACTTTAAGCTGCTAGCAGCGATAGCCAAAAGTTAAGCAAATGATCATCACGCTTATCAACGTGCAGTCCACCGTAATGTAGGGAAAACATTCTAGCCTCTGGTTCCCGAGGTCACCGTTTGTTTTATTTAAACTACAGTTCCGGAGTCAGGTCGGGACTCCGGCGCTGTATTCCTTTTCCTTATTCCTCTTTTTCTTCCCTGTCCCTAAATTTTCCTTTATTTACCGTTTTCTGTTTTTATGATATACACACATATACATAAACACTCATGCCCAAAGCGGGACTCGAACCCACTATCCCCTGCCACGAAGCACCAAAGCGAGACGCTTTAGTGAGCGCGGCCATGGGAACCCGCATTTAATTTCCCTTTGTAGACCTATTTATTTTTCTGTTGTTTTTTTTTCTTTTCTCTTACGCATACATAGATATTTACAAACACAAACACCAAGCTCAAGGCGGGACTCGAACCCACGACCCCCTGCGCCAAGAAGCACCTTAGCTAGCCACTTTAGCAAGCGTGGCCTCGGGTACCGGCTTTGGGTTCAAAACCCGGAAATGGATTTTTTTAAACGTAAAGAAAAGTATGGCTTCCTTCGGAGGGGAAGTAAAGCCGTTAGTCCTGTGACGTAGATTTACGGCACGTAAAAGAACCTCATACTTGATAGACTTTTGAGCAAACCTAAATGATTTTTCACGCGCAATATAGAATGGGACGCCTAGAACGAGAGCAGTTAAAAACAATTTAATTTATCATTAGATTGACTAAGCATTCCTGGCCCGTAATTGCTATACTGTGTTAACGGTTTTCTTTGGAACGTTTATAGCCGATTGTTGCACGTGTTTGGTCGGCTTTCTTTAAGCAGCTGCACCCATTATCATGGGTGTTCGAGAAATTAACACGCAGAGAGGTGGCACCCCTCAAAGCCTTTTTTTTTTCTTTTTCTAATACAGAGTCACTGGGGTAAATGCCACCGGTAGGCCGATGGTGTCTCCAGACAAGAAACATTCAGGACTGTTGCCCTGCACTGGTAGGACGATGGTGGGTAAAATAAGGAGACGGTGGAAAAAGGGTGGCACGACATCGGGGAGGAGTGTGTTGAACTAGTAGAAATATTTTTTTTGCCTTTTTTTATTTTTTTTGTTACTTTTTTAAATGCTTTTTCTGATTTCTTCCCTTTTTTAAATGTATGTGTTTTTTATTTCTTTTTACTTCTTTTTGCTTTATTATTTTTTTAATTTCTTTTCTTTTTTTCAATTTATTTATATATATATATATATATATATAAAGTCTTGGAATGCGACACCTGAGCACACAATGGATATGTGGAAGGATGTGTGCTTGAAGTTCCTGTTGACGTCATCGGCAGCTATAAAAAGGCAGTATGCAAGCCAGAAGAGTCAGCGTATATCAGTTGCATGGAAGCAACGGAATAAGAATTGCAATACGTCGAAGCGACGACAGAAGTTGTACTGCAGAATTGCTGCGAAAGCAACGGAATAGAAACAATTATTCTAACAAGAATTGACCTAATAAAGATAATTTTGTTACAATATTTTTTTACCGATTTTTTTCCTGTGCATCATCCACTTCATAGTTATACGTAGATAATTTGCATAAGAGTTACACCCACATTTATCAAATATAAACACAGGGTTGTTCTCTAAATAAAATATGTAATGCAAAACTGCAGTTTATTTAGTTATTTACTCTGGTAGGAGCTGAGGGCGCGTCTTCCGATTCCGCTGTACCAGACAATACAACATAATAAAACAAATATACAGACGTCTGACAAATATATTAGACTTCAGGAAAGAAAAAGCTGCTGTTTTCGATTTACATAAATTTCTCTAGCTTTTCCACAAACAAACATTCCTTATAAAAGATTATTCCTTTATCTACGTCATGTTAACCCAGATAAATATTAAGAGTCTTATTACTTAGTTGCTTGTAAATAAATGCGAAATAATGGAACACACTCAGCAAGAACAACAGTCAAATCTTTTAAAATATTTTGGAATACGAAAAAGTTGAAATTCGGGACTCTTGCATTCCCGGGAGTAAAACGAAAAATCTGAAACGAAAGTTGATTTCCCCCATGAGAAAACTTAGAGCAGTTTAAAATTGAAATTAAAAATAAGGAATATCTCGAAAATGGTAACTCTACAACAATGTATATGAGATAAATTGGGGTTATACAAAAAGTATCTAGAATAAAGATATCTATAGGCTACTTCCAAAATATTCAACATATACATTTCTCAATGAAAAATTATATGGCATTTTAATCAAAATCGTTAGAATGATTTTTGATAGAATAAAAAAGTTCTAAAAATGTCCCAAGTTTGGTATTTAACCCAGTTTTTGTTTTTGAGCTATGGTGCCCACACACACACACACACACACACACACACACACGGATATTTTTCTATTATTTTGGATCAGAGGTCCCAAAATATGCATTTTCGGTGAAATAGAATTCATCATTTTATTCAAACGAATTTTCTGGTGGAATAGAATATCTTCTCCATCTACTATGTATATTGAACGTAGTATTAGAAAAGATAAAAAAAAAAACAACATTATAAAACATAAGCATTTAAAGTCCAATAAGGTGTTACATAACCAGAATGAGTTTAAATGGCATACATATGAGTGAAAACAAAGAGGTACTCTATATATTAAAAATTTACATTTAAGATTAATTTTTGCTAACACATAAAATTATAATATTAACAATAATAACCATAATAAAGGAGGTCGAGTCAGATTAAAAATTCAATACCACAGCCGGGATCTGAAAAACGGATCTCCCGGTCTCTAGACGGTCGCTCTAACCATTGAGTCACCATTACAATATGCCAGCACAACATTAAATTCCAAATGACTGGCATGTGTCGCGGTAAGCACCACCATTGTGGAAGAAACAATACACAATACATCCACATTGATTGACCTGATAGTTTAACTATAAAGCCCGAGACTTAAGTACTTACGGATTCCATAAGTCACCATTGAAGTATGCCATCTGCAGTGGTTCAATAATATGCTGTGATGGTTCCGGGTTCGAATCCCGCGTGGAGGTTTAGGAGATCATTGGATGGTCTGGAGATGTAGGTACCCTAGCTCAAGATGTGCTGGCATGGATTCTTTATCAGGTGTGGTAAGACAAGTGGTTTTCTTTGAGTTCCCTATTACTTTGAACTCGTTTATTCATTTTCTTCGACATTTTCTACCGTCGAACACACACACACATTCTTCCTAAGTTTTCCCTTGTCCAGCTCTCTCTGCGCGATCGCACCTACCACTCGTTACTACTTGTGACCTCTTCTGGTGTATTAAATAAACACTGTTCTACCGCGGCCATATGTAGCCCGTTTGTTTCCACCGCAGAATTAAATATCACATCTTAACCCAGCAAATCTTCCTCAGCAAGTGAAGTCGCCTTCTCGACCAACAAGAAATCCATTTGCATTCGCCTTGTTATGAGCCCCCTCGAACTTCTAACCCCTTCGGTTCACTGTCCTGTCTTTACGATGCTGAAGAGTTCGCTTGCCAGTTCCTGGAAACCTTGTCTTTGCACTCCTAGACGTATTTCACGACATTTCTGCCTGGCCATTAAAACATGTATTTTTATGACATTTTGGTTGAAATATAATAATTCTCTACCAGTAATAATTTTACTTTCTCTGTCAGTACTATGTACAGAGAGCAAAATTAATTGTTTGACAATATGCATGTTTATTAACTCATGTTTTTTAATTCATACATTAGTCATTTCATTAAAGAGGATCCTACAAAGAAGTTCCATAAGACTGATTTGACAACCATTTTATTCGCTACCCATTAATTAATATTAGTTGTTTCAGAATACAGTCTATAAATTTTCCCAGGCAATTGAAAACTCTCGTTAGTAAATAAATGTTTTTTTCTCGAGCTATATGGTATTCTAAGTGCATCTCCAATAAAAAATAATATTCTGGCTTTCCAGAGAAACACAAGTGTGATATAAAATATTAAAAATAAAATAGAACAAATAAAATACTTTAAGCATTTAGTTATAAGATGTGTAGTATAGGAGAATTAAATCAACAAAGAAACGTATTTAAGACATTAATTAAATACGTTAGATAATAAGTCAATCATAAACAAATCCTGGAAAGAACCCGTTTTGAAATTGTATGGCTCTACTAAAAACAAAGAAAAAATAAAAAACGAAAGCAAAAGACAGTAGCAATAGAAATGATAATGTGTAGTCGCTGTATATAGAACAGACAGAACTAAAGTTATGAATAAAATAAGCTTAAACCAGGTATCTTCCACTGTCTGCCCTCTCTTACTTAAGTAAATTCCCTGAAGCCCTGAGGTTCAACTGCGGGCGAGAGAGGTAACTGCTACAGTGTCAGAACCAGAGATTTTACTAATCTTATTTTCTGGATATGGATCTGACTGAACAGAAACGTTTAATCAGTTACACCTTTACTCTTACTTACACAATAACGAGAGGAATATTTTGTACACGGTTATAAAGATTCCTGACATAATACGAAATAATTCTTCCTTCTTATCATTGATAGAAAATGCAACTAACAAAACACAAGACACAGTACATATGCCCTTTAAATACAACCAGCTGATAATAGTACAATTTTTTACACAATAGGAGTTCGCCGCTATTTTAGCGGTTTTCTGTACCAGTTTTTTTCATACGTGGGACTATTGTTTGTCTATCAACTCGCTTATGAAAGTACATTTACTTACATAACGGGAATTCATCGCTATTTTAGCGGTTTTCTGTATCTGGTTTTCCTAACGTGGGACTATTGCTAGTCTACCACCCAGCCGTAAACGTGCTTTCAAGTGTTCATCATTATTTGGCTTCTATGCCGTGATTTTGTAAGCTTCATTAAAGAAAGTGTCTCACATATATAGATTATTAAGAACTTGCACAAACATTTTTCAATAAGATTGTGGAGTTTAGTAAACCTTTCTCGTGGAACGAAGGTATAAACATATATTCTTTTTCAGTTTGGTAATCATCTTTTAACTCAATATCTATCGTTCTGTAAATCAATTATTTTTAACAGTAATTCAATAGGAATGTCGAGGGTATAGCAGTCATCATAACTACAAACCAATACGTTGAATTCCACCACCACTAATAATATATAGCTATGCTGACCGCAGTGATGGCTATAAGTAGCCCTGCACACTCTCAAGCAACCTTGACTCGACTCTGAGGAGCCTACTTTAAACATGCCGGTCCCCATGGCCGCGCTCGCCAAAGCGTCTCGCTTTGGTGTTTCGCGGCGCAGGGGATCGTGGGTTCGAGTCCCGCCTTGGGCATGGGTGTTATATGTTTGTGTATGTGTGTGTAAAAAGTAACACAGAAATTCAGTAATCAAACAGTAATGAAAGTAAACAAATTAGGTAAATAAAAAGTAGAATATACAGCGCCGGAGTCCCGATCAGACTCCGGAACTGTATTTAAAAAGAAAACAAAAAAAAAAAAAAAAACATAATAGAATATCACGAATATATTTTCCTCATGTGCGACGGATGTCAGAATCGCGCATTCCTAAGAGTCCATTAAAATAAAAACCCCGAGGAAGGAGAGACAGCTCTTCCCACACTAAGACGGCCCGAGTTCGATCCTAGGGGACCGGATGTGGGAGAGCGGTGGCTATAAGGGGTTTTCTCCAAATTCTCTCGCTTCACACAGAATTCATTTCACCACCTGCTCCATAATCACGTTTCTTTTCACCATCATTTTATATCATCTTCGCTCTTATACCAGATTCGGACTGATCACCCACCCCACTATTCTCTATGATTGAGAGGTCTGTTTTGTCCCAGGTGCTGATTTGTAAGTTCTGGGGTTGCAAGTCCTCCAGACGAAAAGTTTAAATCACGAAAGAAGAAGGGTAGAAGGAAGGAGGGAGAAACGACGACCCATAAAAAGATAGATGGACCATTGATGCAATTGCTGAAGATGACAGACCACATTGCACATGGCGGAAACCAGGTTCAACGCATCCATCCTCATCTTTTATTCGATATAAAATAGAGCTGGAAGGAACGAAATGAGAATATGATATGTAGGACCTAACTAGCTTGAATTTAGTTCAGACACGCCTCTTAACTTATAGAAATGACATGCTGTCGAGATAATCATAATGTTTATAGAGTTACAATCACACAGCTTTTTCTACACTCAATTGTTTGGAAATGGCTTATATTTCTAAGCAATACACTTTAATCAAGCAAATCTTTGAACAAATAGCTAAGCTACATGTTCATTATATATACAAAGAGAATAGGATAGTAAAATTTTATATAATGAAAAACTCTAATGGCTTCAGTTTTTTCTTGTCTAGCAGCCTATACTTTACAACTTTAAAAGATCTGATGTTTCAACTCACATGACCTTCTCTACCTGTACCTCATATGCTAGAGATGTTTCCTTTAACATTAATAATATATAGGTATAACATCGCTGTGTCTTGGCTACATATGCGCGGATCATGTTTTGTTCAAAGTTAATGGACCTTACAATCAGTGCCCCATTACCAAGCTAAAGGTGACAAAGGAATAATGCGAAATAAGCGAATGCCATTTTGGTTATACGAATAAAACTCCTCTGAGTGTAACTACGACCCATCATTTACTCTCTTGTTTTCGCGGCAAAGAGTACAAAGTCTACGCTGAAGGTAGAAAAATTTCGGGCTTTCAGTGATAAAGGCAAAGGATGGGCAACGTCGGGGGACATCTCACTGAACTATATCGATTTATTTTGCGTTAACACCCCCAGAAGGAAGGAATGAAGTGAGAAGACCACAAGCTGCCACAGGTCGGGCACAGATAGGCCACAAAGATTCGCGAAAGTCTCCCCAACTGTTTGGCTGATGGTTCACCTCAGCGCCAGAAACGCCACGCTGCCAGCAATACCACAGGTTTCGGGTGTCGGCAAAGCAACCGACCTTGTCCCCACGAGGACAGCAACCACAACGCCGCTCAAACTCCAAGAACAGCATTCACAAAGCGCATGCATCCGCGCTTCACCTGCCAAACATCACGAGCCAGAGTCATATACAGTTAAAAGATGGATAAGAAATTGCATGATATAGAATGAGGGAAAGGAAGTCAGGGATAATAGGTTCAGCATCATTTGACTCAATGTCAAGGGAAAACCACGAGAAACGCCAAGTCAGAGTGCGCGGTCGATCGGGATCGAACCCACAACCTTCCAAATGCAAGTCACAATCACTCTCAGTTCACTCTCAGTTCAGTAGCAATAACAATAATAATAATAATAATAATAATAATAATAATAATAATAATAATAATAATAATAATAATTCAGCTCATCTCTTCAGTTCACCCCGATCATACCACAGACCAAAACCAAAACCATGGTGAGGGACATACTCGTATTTGCTTCTGATTTTCCTTAGTTTGTGTAAATTTCTGGTGAAATAATCTTGTATGGAAATACATACAGCTTCAGTGAAATTACTCTGAATTAAAATTTTATATTTAATACAAAATGTTATACAACAAATAGATGAGGTCGTCAGAAGAATCTTTACGAAATCACGCTTGTATTTTTCCCCAAGATATTTCGTAACTATCTGTAGGAAATAAGTGCAATCTGAACAAGCTATAGAAGCCAACGTGTCCATAAATATAAAAAAAAACTCGGAGAAAAATATTATTTCACTGCTAACAGTGACATCTCGGAACAAGAGAAGGGTTTTCTGCCTTCCAGAATGTTGAAGAAAGAGGAGACGAATAAAATAAGGACAAGATCGCTTGTCTGCTACAACACATTCTTCTGCACAGGCGCGGCCGTAGCTCATTGTCACGCTTTGGAAGATCCTAGGTCGTACCTTCTGATGCATACCTCCACCAAGAAAAATTAGCACCAACATTATAACTAAATATATTAAGTTGGAAACAACTCCAACACTATGAACCATATAATCAATACGTGATATTGAAGATAAAATTATCGGCCACAACATAGTAGGATATCAGTAACATTTTAGGTGTGTCAATAGTTAAATTAAATTTAGTCAAAGGATTTACGTTGAATTTTATTTTCGGCTTAGAGCCACAACTATTAAATAAACAATTGATGATACTATTAATTTAATCACACAAACTGTGTAGGACAGGAGTTGGATAGATAGAGTCAGACTGAAAATTCAATGCCATAGCCGGGATTTGAACCACAGCTATCACGGTCTCTAGCCGGTTGCTCGACTCCGTGGTTCAAATCCCGGCTATGACATTGCATTTTTCAGACCGACTCTATCTATCCAACTCCTGACCTACATATAGCTTGTGTGAGAAAACAAATCAATAATATTTGACCATAATAGTTGGCTATACTACGAATCCTGATATTTAAAGCATTCACAACATTGTAAGTCGCCAATAATTTGATAACACTTTGTGGTCTGCCGGAAAACATACGAGTCAGTTGAGAAAGTTAATACTATGCCGGCATGCTGTCATGGTAGCTCAGTGGTAGAGCAACCGGCTACGCCATTGAATTTTTCAATCTGACTCTACCTACCAAGTTGATTATACGCTCACATGATTTTCTCTTCCAAATAGTTGTAATTATTGTAATCTAAATATTGAATGTCGAGAGACCAGAAAAAGCAGAAGATATAGCTCAAGGTTCTTTCTCGACTCCAGTGATGAGTCTAAAGACTGGAAGGAACCTGCGACGTGTGTTCACGAATCTGAATTAGTATCAGGATTTAATGTTGAATATGGAATAGGTGGTTTTGCCTTAATTTTTTTAAGAGAATATTCTAGAATTTTATTTATAAGAATATTAATATGTGCCATTTTTCTTGGGTCTGATTTAAATTTTTTATATTTTATTTAAAACTGATTTTTATTGTTTTTTTATATGGACCGCTGGATTTCATTACAGTAAACGCAGTAAAAAGAGTTCCACATTGCGTCGAATGAGGGTCTACATATACTATGCGACCAAACAGTACCATTTAGTTAACTGCATAGTAAGAAATAGGTAAGTCTTAAATTTTACGCAGATGATATAATAGCTTTCAGTGATATGTATTCTGTCTAAACACGGTGTTTAATATATAATTTTGTTAAACATTGAATGCCATGAATATGTTGGTTGGTAGTGTTTAACGCCCGCTTTAACTACTAATGGCATCGCAGGCGGTGCCATGAATATGAAAAGTACTATCATAAACCTAATGTTTGTGTATATAGTTTTTACTTTCTCTATACGTACTATGTACATAGTGTATAGAGAAGGTATTGCACTCCACCAAAAAATTAGATACCGAGATTTCACCGGAAGTATATGTTTTAAGGTCCCCTATATCCAAAAAGGTATTTTCAGAAAAAAGTCCGTGTGTGTCCGTGTGTCAGTTTGTCAGTGTGTCCGTGTGTCTATGAACACGATAACTCAAAAACGAAAAGTCAGTAAAATACCAAACTTTGTATTTAAGTTTAGTATCTTCCAGGGATGCGACACGAACATTTTGAGAAAATGTCAATTTTCTCAAAAATGGCTCTAACGGTTTTGATTAAAATTTCGTATATTAAAGATATTTACATGACAAATAAAATGTATATTTTGAATTTTCTGGGAATAGCCTCTGAAACACTACTTTATTCTGGATGAATTTTATGGACTTTTGCATAACTGCATAAAAAATATAGAGCACTTTAAAACACACAATTTATGCTAAATACATATTTTTCGTGGAGTTGATTGTTTTTGAGATATTCCTTGTTTTTGGTTTCAGCTACAAAACACTTTTGTCATACAAACAAAGGAACTTGTCACATAGCAACCAGCTTTTGACTATCACTTTAACCTATGGTACTTCCTTATTTCGCTCCTACTTACAAGGAAGCAAGAAATCAGACTATTTCTGCTATTTTTTTCTCGATTAGCAGGAAGTAAATAAAAGCATAAGCTTTTTAAAAATAATTTATTGCAAAGATATAGAGAAAGTCATGAGAATGGAACACATCAGATTTTTTATACAGCGCCCTTTTAGTTTACATGGTCATAACGGCGTTTTAGAAAAAAAGATGCTTTCTCGCTGAACTGAAAGATTTATTAAAGTTAGTTTTTTCGGTGCTATACAATTAAACACGCACACATTCACTCTTAACAAGCAGACTTCCAGACTGTGAGGGATAGGGAATGGTTCTAGCTCAAGAAAAACTTCTCGCCCCAGCCGGGAATTAACCTGGAAAACCTGGGTGAAGTGCCAAATCACTAGACAGCTTAAGTAGTTTCGCGCATATTTTATACAGAGCTAAACGGTATTTTAAAAAGACTGCTCTGACACATCAAACAGAATATTTTAAAATACACTTATTACAGAAACAACCATTCTTAATATAATCTTTGTGCAACTTATGACGTTATCGAAAACATTTTTAAATTTCCCCTCGTGTTTTTACTCTGTCTACTTAGCTCATAGGCAGAGAAACTGTTTCATTCCACCCAAAAATTCGAATAAGATCTTTCACTGGCAATAAACCACTTAGGGTCTCCGATATCCAAAAAAGCATTTTCAGAAAGATGCCGCGCGCGCGCGCGCGCGCGCGCGTGTGTGTGTGTATGTGTCAGTGACAACAATAATTAAAAATCTGATGTGTTCCATTCACATGACTTTCTCTATATCTCTGTAAATTATTATTGTTAGTAAACTTATCTTTTATTTATTTCATGCTAATCGAGAAAAATTAGCAGAAATACTCTTATTTTTGGCTTTATTGTAATGTAGAAGCGAAATAAGGGAGTACCATAGCTTAAAGTGAAAGCCATAAACTAGTTGCTATGTGACTGATGTTCCTTTGTTTGTATGGACAGGACTTGACAAACTGCACAAACATGTAAGTTTTTCAAAGCTGAAACAAAGAAAAAGGAGTATCTCAAAAACGATCAACTCCACGAAAAAAATGTATTTAACATAAATTCTGTGTTTTACTGTGCTCTACATTTTTTGTATGTAAAGTTTTTGTCCATCTCTTACGGTTTAGTAGTTATGAAAAATTCATCCAGAATAAAGTTTTATTCTGAGGCTATTCCCAGAAAGTTCAAAACATATATTTTATTTGTGAGGTAAATAACTTTAATATACGACATTTTAATCAAATCCGTTAAAGCCATTTTTTAGAAAATAAAAATTTTTGAAAAAAGTTCCATATAAAGGGTAGTTTCGTGTCACATCCCGGGAAGATACTAAACTTAAATACTAGGTTTGGTATTTTACCGACTTTTCGTTTTTGAGTTATCGTGTCCACGGACACACTGACACACGGACACACGGACCTTTTTCTGAAAATACTTTTTCTGGATACAGGGGACTCTAAAACATATATTTCCAGTGAAATCTCGGTATCGAATTTTTTGGTGGAGTGCAATACCTTCTCTATACACTATGTACATAGTACGTATAGATAAAGTAAAACAAAATAGTACTCAAAAGCTTCTGTGTAGTAACAAGCTCTCGTGAGAAAAGAAAAGAAAGAAAAAAGGGAAATCGGAATATTTTAAGCATGTTCTTTAGAAGACGTATCTTGGAAAATCCAAACCTTAAACCTGTAACTAAACATATACAAATTGAATAACATACAGTTTGAACTTAAAACATGGATTCGTTCATAAACGGTTAACGCAAGCAAAGAAAAATAATTCGTTGCATTTACATGGCTTTCTTGACTCAGTCGTTTAAAAACACTCGTCCAAAAACCCATTTTAAGTAATTCTTCAAAATATTCGATTTTCCCAAAAATTAATGTATTTCTTTTGATTAAAAGTCATATTACACATATTTTATGTTATAAATAAAATGTATATCTTGACTTTTCTCGGAATAGTGTCTGAAACCCCCTTAATTCTGCATGACTTTTGCATAACTGTTAAATCGTAACAGAAAGACAAAATTTTAGTACACAAAAATGTAGATTTCGCTAAAACACACAATTTGTATAAACTCAAGATCATCATTAGCAAGATATTCTTAGTTTATTTAAATTTCCCAATATTTATCCTTTTCACAAATCATCAATCGTCTTTCATATTTTTTTTTCTTTTCTATTTCCATGCTCATGCAAATAGAACGGAACGTCAAGTGCATTATGTAGCCACCATATCTTTAAGAAGATTAACTATTGCTTTAACCTAGCGTACCTTATGGCCTGAATCTAAGAAAATATTGTTTAATATTAATGTTAATTAATGTTTTTGCCACGATATGTAAAATCTAAATGAAGAATGATTTGTTTTATAATGAACAAACCCATTGTTGTCTGGTTGTTAGGCTCTATGATTCCCAAATAATTAGAAAATTCTTAATTTTTCCATTTTATAAAACATGCTTCTTTAATGACTGTCAGAATACCCCAAATTTGTACAATAGTTCTATAAATAGTTCTGAATTCACCCCTTATTGCGTTTGGGGCTCTCTGGGGCGCTGCCCCTTTTGTTGTTTGGGGATACCTGCGTCAATGAAAATAAAAAGGTATCGGCATTTAACTTTATTGATCAGATGCATTTAAAAGTAATACACAATTTTCCATAATTTCTGTTTATATACGGGTGGAAGATACCTGCTGCACCATACGCTAAGAAAATTGTCCATATATAAGCAATAATTCTATTGCGATTTTACCCGCTAAGACATGGCTTAAGGTAAAACATTATTTCTACCACAGTTTTAGAGCGGCTCAGAATGAAGGTATGATTATTGCAGATAAGAAAGTGTAGTACTTTAAGAAAAGTTTCACCTCGTGTATTTTTCTCGCAAGTCTAGAACTTTAACCAGAAATTAAAATTAAAACGTTATGCTAATCTTTGCTTTTCAGATCTACTTGGCTACGCACACGCGAGCTCACAGTAGTGTTAAGAAGGGGGTGGGATATGACAATGACAACACTGCTAACCAGTGAACCTAGCAAGCGACAGCAGCAAAGTTTCAACGGTATTTTATTAATGACCTCGCGCAGGTAGTAGGCTTCGACACCTCCAGAACTCTGTTTACATTAGAGGTAGGCGTACAATTTTCTTTGTCTCCACCTCAAGCCGATTGGTTGCGACAACTTGCACAGGGAGCGCGTGCTGCTGAATAGCAAAGTTATCAATATGTATATATATTATTTGTTGCAAACTATAAATACAAGGGAAACACTCACATAAACCACTTTTAACCGCCTCACCGATATAATGTGTACCTTTAATTTAGTGTAGTTTATTCCTTCCATTTGTATATATAAAGTTGTAGGTCCTTATTTATATGTGATACAATTATGTAGGTTTTCAGAATTAATTTTGGAAACGAGCATAAAGAAAGCTGGGAAGTAAATTTAGCCGCTCACTTTTTTACAGCTCAAGAAAGAATAAGTGCAGCAAGAGAAACTGATCTAGATCTCTTTGTGTTTGGAATAACTAATGCCGACAAACTATATATAAATGTTCCTGTTGTGGACAGTGACATAATTTAAAGTCGTAAGGTTTAACTTGCAGCTGGAGGTGCCGAGAATCGATTTCCACATTGCTACGTGCGTCTCTCTGCGGGAGACTCGGATGACAAGAAGTGTTCAAGAGATCAAATCTGGAGTGCATTCCAAACAAAATCTTATTTCTGCTTGATGGGAAAAAGACATCGAGAAAATGGGATGCTGCTGCTCATATTTGATTCGAAATGAAAAGAATATAGCATATTATACAGGGCGATTCACATATCTCTTTAGGCTTTCTAAAGACCAGAGATTAGTAGAGATGGGAGATACAGAATAAATTATTACACCAGTATAAATAATCCAATTTTTTAGTACAAATTTAAGCTAGATTTGTTTGTGATAGGAACAGCACGGTAAATTTATAAAAAAATATGATGTGTACCATTAGCAGAAATAATCTTATTACTTGCTTCCTTGTAAATAGAAGCGAAATAAGCGACTACCATAGGTTAAAGTAATAGTCAAAAACTGGTTGCTATGTCACTGAAGTTCCTTTGTTTGTATGGACAGCAGCTGGCAAATTCCTTTATGAGAAAGGTAAAAGTTTTTCAAAGCAGAAACCAAAAACAACGAATGTCTCAAAAAAGATGAACTTCACAAAAAAGTATATAACATAAATTGTGTGTTTTAACGTGCTCTACATTTTTCATGTAGTAAGTTTTCGTCCATCTCTTACGGTTTAGCAGTTATTCAAAATTCCGTAAAATTCATCCAGATTAAAGTTAAGTACTCTTCAAAGGCTATTCCCAGAAAATTCGAGATATACATTTTATATGTCAGGTAAATAGCTTTAATATACGATATTTTAATCAAAATCGTTAGAGCCATTTTTGAGAAAATCAAAACTTTCGAAGAAAGTTCCATGTAAAGGTTAGTTGGGGGTGGGGGGAATTTTCTCAAACTCTTCGCGTCGCAAACACCTTAACTTAAACACCAAGTATTTTGTTTTCGTTTTTAAGTTATCGTGTTCACAGACACACGGACACTCGGACACACGGACCTTTTTCCGAAAATGCCTTTTTTAGATAAAGGGGACCCTAAAACATATATTTCCGGTGAAATCTCGGCATCGAATTTTTTTGTGGAGTGCAATACCTTCTCTATACACTATGTATTTAGTACGTATAGAGAAAGTAAGAATGGGAAGTACTACATTTACATGACTTTCTCTAAGTCTCTACTAACTATTGATAAAAAAGTTTATTTTTCTATTTACTTAATACTAATCGAGAAAAAATTGCAAGGGAAATAATAGAGTACCATAGCTAAATCGCTAGTCAAATATTTTAAAAGCTGGTTGCTATGCATTTGAAGTACCTTTGTTTGTATGAACAGAAGTTACAAATTCCCGTATGAGAAAAATATAAGTATTTTAAAGCTGAAGCTAATAACAAGGAATATATAAAAAAAAAAATCCACAAAAAATAATGCATATAACATAAATTGTGTGTTTCATCGTGATCTACATTTTTGTTAAGTAAGTGCTTGCCTACCTCTTACAGTTTACCAGTTATGCAAAATTCCGAAAAATTCATTCAGACTAAACATGTCTGCAGAGGCTACTCCCAGAAAATTGAAGGTATATATCTTATTTGTCATGTAAATATCTCAACTATGAGATATTTTAATCAAAATCGTTAGAGCCATTTTTGAGAAAAAAACTTTTGGACATTTTTTCCATGTAACGGGTAGTTGGAGGTGGGGAATTTTCTTGAAAATCTTCGTGTCGCATCCTTGGGAATTACCGAACTTAAATACTAAGTTTGGTATTTAACGGTATTTCCTATGTTGAGCTATGATGTCCACAGACACACACACACACGTACACAGACACACAGGGACTTTTTTCTAAGAATGCTTTATTTTGGAATCAGGAGGTATCAAAACATGTATTTCCGCTGAAATTTCGGTATCCAATTTTTGGGTGCATTACAACAGCTCCTGTATACACAATGCACATCGTATGTGTAGAGAAACTACAAATCGTACATATTTAGAGAGCCCTTTGTACGCATTGATTTTTGTATAAGTTTCAGCCAAATTTAAAAACAAACGATCTTATGTTTAACATTTTAGCTCCGAATACTCAATGACTTGCTTAGAATGTCAAGTTTTAGGATTCACGCATAAACTATGTAATTTTGCGCAATTTCTGTTCATTCATTCCCTTCAAACCCCTATAAAGTATAGCGGGTATAACCTCACACAATTGGACTTCATCAATGTGAATGAGGTATTTTCTTCTAGAAAATAATACTTACCTTTCGTTTTTACTTTTCTACAACACAAAGAATAGAACTGACGTGTAATATTTTATACTAAAAACTGAAAAAACGAATAACCTCGAGAGGGGTTAAGAAAATAAAGAAACTAGATTTTAATTTCGTAGGACGACGCGACGCCCTCTTCAAGTGGTTAGACCGCTGACCTCCCACCTAGGTGGTCCAGGTTCGATCCCAAGTGGACAAAGCGGCTTCTAGGCGAGTTTTCTCCGGGATTTGCGGATTCCCCCGCCAATCAGTCCACCAATTGCTCTATCATCACTTTTTGTGTCATCCGTTTCGCTTGCTTTTCATATAATCCACTTCCTCACAGGAGCTGCCAGCCGACTACTCGTTCCAGGTTATCCATTCTCTAGTGTCGTTGGTTCCCCGACAGACTTTTGTACCCGCTTGTAAGACTTAGGAGGGTGTCAGTCTTAAAATACGGAAGGGTAAAACTTGTATAGAACTTGTATTTCTTCGTCTTTCAACGAAACACAAACTTTACTTGACTCAGCATGCCACTCTTTGTACATTAAATCCAATTAATTTATTTTTGTTGCAATTTCAAGTTATCTAAAACTCTAGACAATTTTAATACTGAGCTTAAAATCAAATTTATTTTATTATAATTCAATTCGCTCGAAAAATTTCCCTGTAGAAATTTCGGTTAAGCCATTCAACTTAATAGAACTCCATCCACTCATTACATTGGTAGGCTCTAAACAGTCTTGAATTTCTTATATATTTAATCATTACGCTATTACTGGCATACTTCACATCTTTAAATAAAAACCTTTGTACTTAGCATAAATCCTTTTTTAATGCCGTGTATAAAGCACAACACATTTCAAATAATAATCTCAGATATACATTGTCATCCGTTGGCGTTTTGTTTCGATTCTATGTAATTTTTTAAGTGCTGCTGTTTTACCTTGGGATGTTTTGGAAAGAATATATAATGTATAGGATAGATTATTGGAAATATATTTTAAGCATTTGATTGAGGTGATATTGAAACTGTTATATTAAATTAGTAAATATTTTTAAAGAAATAACAGGGAAACAAATGCAATTATTACAATAAATAATTAATATATTAAATCCACAAATAATGTAAAAATCTGATGTGTACCATTCATATGACTTTCTCCATATCCCTGCAACACTTTATTCTTAAAAACCTCATACTTCTATTAACTTTATGCAAATCTAAAAAAATTAGCAGAAATAGTCTTATTACTCGCTTCCTTGTAAGTGGAAGAGAAATAAGGGACAACCATAGGTTAAAGTGATAGTCAAAAACTGGTTGCTATGTCAATGAAGTTCCTTTGTTTATATGGATAGGAGTTGACAAGTTCCTGTTATGACAAAAGTATACGTTTTTCATAGCAGAAATCAAAAATAAGTGATGTCACAAAAACGACGAACTCCACGAAAAAAATGTATATAACATAAATTGTGTGTTTTAATGTGCTCTACATTTTTATACACCAAGTTTTTGTCCATCTCTTACGGTTTAGCAGTTATTCAAAATTTAGTAACATTCATCCAGAATAAACTACTCTTCAGAGGCTATTCCCAGAAGATTCAAGATATACATTTTATTTGTCAGGTAAATATGTTTAATATCCGAAATTTTAATCAAAATCTTTAGAGCCATTTTTGAGAAAATCAAAATTTTCGAAAAAAGTTCCATGTAAAGGGTAGTTGGGGGCGGGGGGATTTTTCTCAAAATTTTCGTGTCGCATCCCTGGAAGATACTAAACTTAAATACCAAGTTTGGTGTTTTACCGACTTTTCGTTTTTGAGTTATCGTGTTCACAGACACACGGACAAACACACACACACACACACGCGGACCTTTTTGTGAAAATGCTTTTTTTTTGGATATTGGGGACTCTAAAACATATATTTCCGGTAAAATCTCGGTATCGAATTTTTGGCTGGAGTGCAATACTTTCTCTATACACTAAGTACATAGTGCGTATGGAGAAAGTAAATATACATACATTTTATATAATATAATATGCAAGGTAGTAATGAGGCACAATACTAAAATCACAAATTACAAAATATGTTACTAGGTAATAAAATTACGGTAAAGGCGAGTTTATGATTAGCTCGAAGTCATAATACAAAGGCAATTATATTCCAAGAAACTCAGGAAACAGAAACTCCATTAACTTTAAGGATCAAATCCTGGGAAGTCAACACGTTTTAAAATATAAAAGTGTTGAAATGGCACGTAGTCCATTTCTAAGGAATGGCAACATGAAAGAGTACTTATGATTAATAAGAACTCATCGGATGAAGAGTCTATTTCAAATGCTAATATGAAGGGGAAGATTTTGCAAAGTAAAACATAGGGAATTTGGTGGAATAATCAGTAGTAGGCGGGTTGATAAAAGAGGCTGTATTTCGAAACTTTGGTCACTCTGAGGTGTGTCTTGCGTTTCGTCAATCTTTTGCGCTTCAAGTTACTCTTACTATTCTTGCACTCTCTTGAAAGTGATTGTAGCGCAGCTCTAGGCCAATTTTCCGTTTAGCGGTGATCGGTATACGACTCCCCACATAGCAGCTTAGCGAATATGTTAACTCAAGCTCTTTACTGTATTTTGCCTAAACGTGAAAGTCTTAATGCTCTGAAAGTTTGCAGATTTAATGCGGAGCTGTTGCAATATTTATTGTTTATTCATCTTGAAACAATTGGAAGATCGTTCCAATTGTTCAGTTATTCACTTCAATTAAATATTCTTATAAATGTTAGCATTGCCACACCCACGCATGACTTGAGAGAAAAACATTTTTCAGTATACTACTAAAGCACTGTTTAGACAGTAGAATGATTGTTACAACGGATTCGGTACCCCCTATCCATTTTGTATTTTCAAGAAATGTGTAAGGAAAGTGCTTCTACAAAGATTTAAATGAAGCAGGTACAAAATGTTTCATAGCAATATTATGTAGCACTATATAAAAATTGTATCTGTCCATTCACATGACTTCCTCCATATCTCTGTAACAATTATTGTTGAAAAGTTTATTCCTCTTATACTTTATACTACTCGAGATACATTAGCAGTCTTATTACTTGTTTATCTGTAAACAGAATGGAAATAAGGACGTACAGTAGACTAAAGCGATAGTGAAATATTTTAAAAGCGGGTTACCATGTAGTTGAAATTCATTTCTTTGCATGACCAGTAGTTGAATTTCAGCAAGAAAAAAGTTTAAGTACCTTAAAATTGAAACAAATAACTCGAAATATCTTTGAAATAGTCAATTCCATGAAAAAATGTATACGTCATAAATTGAGTGTTTTAACGGAATGTACATTTTTGTGTAGTAAGTTTTTGTCTGTTACGGTTTACCAGTTATGTAAAATTCAGTTGGATGGTTCTACTCCAAAGTAATAATCTACGATTGGCAAGGATTTATTATACACTATTACTTTCTCTATACGTACTATGTATAGTGCATAGAGAAGAATATTGAATTTCCCCAAAAAATTTGATACCGAGATTTCATCAGAAATATATGTTTTGAGAGCCCCTGAATCCAAAAAAAGTATTTTTAGAAAAATGTCCGTGTGTCTTTCTGTCTATCTGTGTGTATGAGAGAGAGTGAGAGCGAGTGTGTGTGTGGGGGGGGGCAGAATAGCTCAAAAACGAAAAGACCTTTAAAAACCAAACTTGGTAACTCAGTTTGGCATCTCCCAAGGATTGGTCACGAACATTTTCAAGAAAATCCCCCCACTCCCAACTACCTTTTACATGGAACTTTTTTTGAAAAATTTTATTTTCTCAAAAATGGCTCTAACAATTTTGATCAAAATATCGAATATTAAGATATTTACGTGACAAATAAAATGTATATCTTGAATTTTCTGGGAATAGCTTCTGAAGACTCCTTTATTTTGGATGAATTTTACGGAACTTTGCATAACTGCTAAACCGTAAGAGATGCACAAAAACTTACCACACAAAAAATGAAGATCAGGTTAAAACACACAATTTATGCTGTATTAATTTTTCTCGTGGAGATGACTGTTTTTGATACATTCCATGCTTTGGGTTTCAGCTTTAAAAAACTTATACTTTTCTCATACAGGAATTTGCCAACTCCTGTCCATTCAAACAAAGGAACTTCAGTCACATATCAATCAGTATTTGACTATCACTTTAACCTATGGTACTCCCTTATATCGCTTCTACTTACAAGGAAGCAAGTAATAAGACTGTTTCAGCTAATTTTTTCTCGATTAGCATGCATTAAATAGAAACATGAGCGTTTTAATAAAAGTTTTTGTAGGAATGTAGAGAAAGTCATGTCAATGGAACACTACATTTATTCACACTTCCCTTGTACATTTTTCACCCTCAAAAGTAAGTGCTGAAGGGCTAGACTGGGAAGGAAAGAGAAAATAAACGAGACAAAGGAGCATGGTTGAATACATATTCCCTTATCATCAAGTTTAGCTTTTACCTTTCACTTAGAGCCCCATTCTTACTTCTTAAAAAGGCTGGAAAACAGGTCCGTAATTCAAGAAAAGTGGAATGTGTTATTAGCTTGTATAGGAGGGGAATCCTTGAGAGTAGAGGGTATTCATTTCGCGTAGATTTGTGACATTTTCTGAAGCGAGGAAACCAGCTGTCTTCACTCAGTAGCAGCGCATACTAAATCGTTTATATAGGTATATTGCAGTGGAATTACCATTTAAGCTGCAGTTGGCATAACATTATTTTATTTTGTGCTTAGAACATTATAATTCAATCTAAGTTATTGCCAAAAGTAGACATATCTTTTACGCATGCTTGCATTTTGTTTCTTGTACTTAAAGAATACTACAAACCATGCAAAATGCTTTGTAAACATCTACAGAAGCTAAAACGTGTCTTGTAATGGGCATATACACATTTGACTTCTTTGACGTTTCACTACATCATTACCATTTGATCTTCATGAGTTAGTTCAGTAGGCCTATTTTGGCTTATGCATGTTTCTTAACCAACTTCTTGAGAGGACATATTTTGCCCTCCATTTTGTCGTAGTATTTCTACTTTCTGTACACGTAATATGTACACAGTGTATAGCGCAGGTATTGTATTCCACCCAAAATTTCGATACCGAGATTTTACCGGTAATACAAATTTTGGGACCCCTGAATCCAAAATAGCATTTTTAAAACAAGGTCCATGTGTGTGTGTGTGTGTGTGTGTGTGTGTGTCTGTGGACAGCATGGCTCAAAAACGAAAAAACCATTAAATACCAAACTTGGTATTTAAGTTTGGCATCTTCCAAGGATGCGACACGAAGATTTTCAAGAAAATCCCCCCACCGCTAACTACCCTTTACATGGAATTTTTTTCGAAAATTTTGATTTTCTCAAAAATAGCTATTACGATTTTGATTAAAATCGCTTATACTTAAGATATTTACATGCCAAATAAAATGTATATCTTGAATTTTCTAGGAATAGCCTCTGAAGACTACTTTATTCTGGATACATTTTACGGAATTTTGCATAACTGCTAAACCGTAAGAGATGCAAAAAAAGTTACCATACAAAAATTGTAGAACACATTAAAATACACAATTTATGTTTTGATACATGTTTTCGTGGAGTTGATCGTTTTTGAGATATTCCTTGTTTAGGTTTCAACTTTGAAAAACTTATACTTTTCTCATTTAGGAATTTGTCAACTCCTGCCCATACAAACAAAGGAACTTCAGTCACATAGCAACCAGCTTTTGACTATAACTTTAACATATGGTACTACCTTATCTCGCTTCCACTTACAAGGAAGCAAGTAATAAGACTATTTCTGCTATTTTTTTCTCGATTAGCATGAAGTAAATAGAAGCATAAGCTTTAGAACAATGTGCTGCAGAGATGTAGAGAAAGTCATGTGAATAGAACAAATAAAATGTTCTAAGTATATGAGACTAATTCAGGAAATACTATACGTTACGCTGTAATAAATGAAAACAAAATAGTTATTTAAAAGGCGGATGTATTTCATTTACATGACTTTCTCTATCTGTTCTACAAACAAACTTCTTCCAGAAGATTATCCTTCTCTCTCTTCCATGGAGATAAGAATTAGTACACCTAGACGGCCCGGGTTCTATCCCAAGCAACCGTATGTGAGATTTGTGGTGAACAAAGCGGCGCAGGGGCGGGTTTTCTCCGGGTTCCAGGGTTTCCCCCGCCCGCCATTACATTCCACCGGGGCTCTATCTTCATGCATCATCAGTGTCATCGCCTGCAGTGCCAGAGCAGTAAAAGCATTAGCAGAATGTCTTATTACATAGTTCCTTATAAGTGGAAGTAAACTAAGGAAAATGCTTCGCTAAAGCAATAGTGAAATGTTTTGAAATCTATCCCTATGCAATTGTGATTGAAATTATCATTTTTACGTGACCAGGAGTAAAACAAAAGAAACACTGCTTCCTGTTTGAGAAAAGTATAAGTGTTTTAAAATTTAAACCAATAACAAGGTTATTCTGAGGTTGGCTCCACAACAAAGATGTAGAGGATATAAATTATGTGTTTTAACGAGTTCTAAATTTTTTTAGTTAATTTTTATTGTCTCTTACGGTGTATCAGCTATGCAAAATCATTCATAGTGAGTATGGCATCAGAGGCTGCTTCCAGGAAACACAAGATATATATTTTATAGCTTATAATATACGATATTTAAAAAAATTGCTAGACTTATTTTTTAGAAAATCTAAATTTCTTAAAAATTTTCCATGTAAAGGGTAGTTTGGGGTGGTGTATTTTATTTAAAATTGTTGTAGAACATCCTTGTGAGATACTAAACTTAACTACTAAGTACATACAAAATTCACACAGACCATTTTCTAAAATTTCTTTTTCTGTTTCTTTTTAATTTCTCTACACATATTATGTATATAGTATATAGAAAAGACATTGCATTCCACACAAAAAATCGATACCGAGATATGAAGGGAAATACACGTTTTAGGGTCCCCTGTATCCAAAAAAAAGTATTTTTAGAAAGGTCCATCTGCGTGTGTGTGTCCGTGTGTCTGTGAACACGATAACTCAAAAGTTGCTAAAATATCAAATATGATATTTATATTTTGTATTTTCCAGGGATAAGACACGAAGTTTTTAAGAAAAATCTCCTCAGCTCAAACTACCCTTTACATGGAAGGAATTTTAAAAATGACTTAAACGACTAAATTAAAATCTATTATATTTAAGAAATGTGTGTGACAAATCAATTTTCTGGGAATAGCCTATAAAGACATGGTTATTCTGGATGAATTTTGCGGAAGTTTGCATAGTAGTAAGCCGTAAGATATAGACAAAAACTTACTACACGAAAAATGTAGATCTCATTAAAACACACAATTTATGTCATATACATTTCTTTAGAGCGGTTCATTTTCGAGATATTGCTTGCTATTTGTTTGAGTTTTTAAATACTTAAAACTTACGGGGATTTGTGAATTTCTGGCAATGCATAGAAACGGATTTCATCTACATGGCAACCAACTTTTAATGTCGTTTTAGCCTAGTGTATTCCCTTATTTCCTTTCTGCTTACAAGAAGGTTTTCTGCTAATATTCATCTCGATTAGAATGAGGTATATAGACGCTCAAGCTGCTTAATAAAATGTGTTAAAGAGATGTAGAGAAAGTCATGTGAATGGAACACATCGTATTTTTCTATGAGCTTTAGAAATTATATGTAGATAATCAACTCAATATGTTAGGGCACAGGTTTACCTTGTAAATAATGGGAATTGTCTGGGGAAGAAATTTGTAGCTCTTAGGATTTCACGTTTGCCTTGCACGATTTTGTGGTTCACTTATATCTTCAAATAATGTCGATAATCATACATAGTGATTTCATTTATTTATTTATTGTTTTTGTGTAGTTTAACGTCCTTTAACCTGGTTTGGTCATATCGGACGATGAATGAAATTGATGAAATGATGCTCAAATGATCTCGGGGTCCATGGAGCTTAAAGTTACTCGACATTCGTCTTCTCAGGATAAGGGAAAACCCCGAGAAAAAAAAAACCTTATCCGGGTAAGTCACCCTAAGCGAGATTCGAACTCACGAATTTTGAATGTGAGGCAGACACGCTACCACCGCACTACCCAGGCGGGCGCATGATCGTTATTATGTACGTTCTATGCTCCGATGATGTTTTGAGCCAACTGCTTGAAAATGGCTGGAGATAGTGGTCGGTGACAACTGGGTTACGTCTTGCACATTTGTTGGTTTGTTGTTAAACATTTCACACCACTTTTTCACATTTATTTCGTTAATGCTATATCAGAAAACCTGGTCGTCTCCTTAGCGCGGTGGTAGCGTTGCTGCTTACCAAACAGGAGACCTGGGTTCGATCCCCAGTACCGGCGTGGGGATTTTTCCCCCGCTGGGAGACCTGGCCCGGGGTGCACTCAGCCTCGTAAGGTCTCTGGGGGGGGGCCAATTGAGGAGCTACTTGATGGAGAAGTAGCGGCTCCAGGTCATGAGGACCGCATTAACCGGCCGGGGGGACTCGAGGCGCTGACCACGTCTCACTCTCCAATACTGCACCCCATCCAAGACGTCTGTAATGGACCGAGATGGGGGACGCAGCGGCCGGGCGGTAGGCCAAGGTTCCCCGTGAGCTGTCGTGCCATGGAGTGATATATCAGAAAACCATTTGCTTTAGTTGAAGGTAAATTTCTGAGTGTTTTTAACTTTCCAGCACTCAAAAATTCAACACCTCTTTGCTTAGAATCGGCGGGATTTTATGTTACACATCTCATTTTGTAAAATCAGGTAATTCACAATAAGATCCTGCTTCGACTGACATTCACACAGCTGAGAATAAATATTCAATGAGTTACAGCGCAATAGCGAACTGTTCAGCGGGAATGCGCAAACAGTCGTTATATTCCAGATCGCCATAGCTTCCTACTCCATTCTGTTAAAAGAAAAAGTTCATCTGTGTTATTCAGGTTACTTTCTGTGGCTATTACGTTTAGATCAAGCATGTTATTTTCATTCCTGAATCTGAATTTCTTATCTCTAAAGAGAGCAAGATATTTGATTATTCATTTTTATACGCAAATAGCTAGATTTTTACTTTCTCTACACGTACTATGTTCATAGTGTTTAGACAAGGTATTGCATTCCACCCAAAAATTCGATGTCAAGAATCAAAAAAAAGCATTTTCAGTAAAAGGTCCGTGTGTGTATGCGTGTGTGTGTGTGTGTGTGTGTGTGGACAGCATAGCTCAAAAAGGAAAAAACCGTTGAATACCAAACTTGGTATTTAAGTTTGATATCTTCCAAGGATGCAACACGAAGATTTTGAAGATAATCCCCCCACCCTCAACTACCCTTTACCATGAACTTATTTCTAACATTTTGAATTTCTCAAAAAAGGCTATAACGATTTTGATTAAAATTGCTTATACTCAAGATATTTAAATTCCAAATAAAATGTATATCTTGAATTTTCTGGGAATAGCCTCTCAAGACTACTTTATTCTGAATGGATTTTACGAACTTTTGCATAACTGCTAAACCGTAAGAGATGGATAAAAACTTACGACACAAAAAATGTAGACTACGGTAAAGCACACAATTTATGTTATATACATTTTTTTTTAATGGAGTTGATCTTTTCAGATATTCCTTGTTATTGATTTCAGCTCTGAAAAACTTACTTTTGTCATACAGGAATTTGTCAACTCCTGTCCATACAAACAAAGGAACTTCAGGCACATAGCAACCAGCTTTTGACTACAACTTTAACCTATGGTACTCCCTTATTTCGCTTCTACTTACAAGGAAGTAAGTAATACGAAACTTTCTGCTAATTTTTCCTCGATAAGCATGAAGTAAATAGAAGCATAAGCTTTATAGTAATTTTTTGCATATATGTAGAGAAAGTCATGTGAATGGATCACATAAGATTTTTTAAATATTATAACCAGACGGTGAACTTTCATAGTTCACGAAAGCTTGCGAGGCATTTGATTATAGAAAGTGGTAGGGGGGCGAGTTCATCACGTGATGTCAACAAGGCGGAGGTGGTTATAATAGGGTGAAGAGAAAAGTAGTTTTATTTTGTACGTATACTACTGAATTAATTTTATTAGGTTGTGAATCACATGAGGGTGTGTGGCTTTATTATTATAATTTACATGTAAACCATAACCACAACCCATGATTGTAAAACACATATGATATCCTCCTTTATATCTGTACATCAATACAAACATGTAAATGGCGTGTTATTTATGAACGCTGTGGTTCTCAGCGTCCCATTCTAAATTGGGCGTGAAACACCGCTTAATTTTGCTCCGAGGCCTCTCTTTCAGGCTTGAGGTTCTTTTAAGTGTTGTAAATCTAGACACAGGACCCACGACTTTACTTTCCTTTTGAAGGAAACCATGCTAAGGATGTTTACGCCCGAAAAAATCCATCGTCCACCGTTGGGTTTGAACCCGCGACCTTGGGTATATGAAGTTAGCATATTAGAAGGCGACACATCAATAAATATCCTTTTCATATTATTCATAGCATTTTATCGTTCATACTTAATGCTTTTAGTAGCAGTTAACGCTGACGAAGTATAGGAACTTCTTTTTATGTATATGTTTATAAACATTTTAAAGCAAGTGTTGTTTACTTTGTTATGTGGAATATTAGCATGTATCAATATTTTACACACATATTTGGAAATTTCAGATTACTTATTTGACAACATTTCGTTTCTAGATTGCTCTTTCTGTGTCTATTTTTCAAAAATATCTTTAAAGCGAGTGTTTACTTTGTTAAATGAAATATGTAATTCATATTACAGTTTCACACATAATTAATAAAATTCAGATTGTCTATTTGAGCATTCCGTCTCTTGATTCCTCTTTAATGGACAGAAGTGAAATATTTTTACGTGTTCTACACTACTGCAGAATCCGTATACATAAATGACATTCAATCCTGTCACACTTACAGTAAAATATTCACTACCAAATTCCTCTACAATTTACCAATACGTCAATATTTCGATTTTGTTTTTGAGGGCATTGTCTATGTATGGAACAACGCAGTAGAGACACGTTCTACGCTGCAGAATTCAGTCCAGTTTTTTTTTTTTTTTTTCTTCCCCTGTGAGTACACTTACGCACTGATGTCACACTATCTACAAGTCGCAGGTAGCTTGCAATAGCCTCCTTCCGTGATCGCCACATTAAGGTTCGAACCCTATTTATAATGTATGTTAAAGACTTGTTCATTATTTTTATTTGATTCAAAACGCTCCAAATGTTTTGATAAGGATACAATATCATCTATTTTTGGATTGATTGTTCTCCTTTTGTCTTACTTTTTGATTATTCGTACGCTCTGCACTAATGTGCTTCTTAAGTTATTCCAGGTGTTGAGGTTTTCTCTTCCGTTTCTATTTTTGCCTTCAATTTACCTTTGATTATAATTTTAAAATACTTTGGTGTCTTAATAAATGCCCTATGAATATTATTTTTCCTTTTCTTTTTCGGTTCCAAAATTCTGTTTTTTCTTTTCTCTCTCATAAAGTTCCTTTGTTGCTAACTTTGTTATCAATCCAAATAATGTTGAGAATTTTTTGTAGCAGCTTGTTTCAAATACTTCTACTCTTGTTAATTATTTCCTCACACCGGAGTTGGATAGGTAGAGTCAGACTGACATTATAATTCGCCATTGGAATATGTCATCTCATAATAATTTGAGATCACCTTGTGGTTTACAGGGAAACATGAGAGTCAGTAGAGGAGTTAAGTAATGTGCCGGCATGTAGCCATGGTAGCTCAGTGCAAGAGCAACCGGTTAGAGACCGGGAAATCCTTGGTTGAAATCTCGCCTATGGTACTGTATTTTTCAGTCTGACTCTGCCTATCCAACTTATGTTCTTCTCTCTGATCTTAGTATTGACCAATTTTCACACCCATATATTACGTTTTCAACAAATTCTTCCTAATTTGTAAAGTAATATTATTAGATACAACTAACTTATTTTTCATTGAAAGTATGTTTTGCTTGGCATATTCTATTACTAATTTCTTATTTATTCCTGCCATCAGATGTTATTTTGCTACCTAGGTATTTGGGCATCTTCAGAATTGGTGAGGAAACATCCAATGAAAATGCTCAGTGAACTTGTGGGCGAAACGTCAGGTGAATTTTCATGATAAACTACGGTCTGCAAGTCCGGAATCTACAATTTACTGTACCTAGCTACTTTATATTGGATATGTATACTAGTGTAAGTACGTTGGAGGATCACTTCTCATACATAAAGCACATTTTTGATTACAGTATGAATCAAGTAAATTTGAATGCAATGTGGAACAAAATCTTTTTACATTGGCTAATTCATTATTAATACTTTATACGGGCAATAAAGATATTCCTTCAGTTCCGTAATATTGTATAGAGGTAGGAATAATGCTCTGCTTTATTGCGCAAGCGCATCCGATTTTTTTTTTTTATTCATTTTGTTAATTACAAAAATTAAAGTTATATTATAAATACAGTATATCAGTTCACAATTTATATATATAGTTATGAACAATGTTGTCTGTGCGTTTAAATTAAACATGTGCAGGAAGATGGTAACAAATAAGAAGGTGTTGTAAGCGCTATAGAATGAGCAAGGCAAAAGCTGTTGCCGACTGCCGTGAAAGACGCTTATGTTTTTGCAGATCTTCTCTTGCTGCTCTAAGATGACAGCGTAAACCGTCGACGCTGGGATGCGTTTCAGACAGCATATAATGCTGAAAGCCAAGTGCGAGCCACACCTGTGCGAAGCGGTCGGTAGTACTTCGAGTCTCTAGTTGTAGTAATGTGCGAGCATAATCGTTGGGATTTTGCGAAGGAGCAAGACGGTGCAATTACGAAACAACCCAGTGCCAAATCTGTCGTGCTGTTGTGCAGGTAACAAAACGATGGCGTAGAGTATCCCGCACATCGCAAATGTTGCATGTGGGGGTCCTCACCATGTTGTATCGGAATTTTTTATCCTCTGTAGCCACAACATCATTGATGACCAAATATGCGCATGTAGTCCACTCCGTAGATAAGTTGCGCAAATGGATGTTCCGCCATACCTGACACCAGGGTCTGTTGGGCATCCTATCCTCCACATGAATTGGTGCAAGCAGCCGCTGTAGGAAAAGCTTGTATAGCTCAGTTGATAGTCCTCTAGGTTGCTGAGGTAGGACATCGACATCAATGCCATCCAAAACATGGAGTGCTCTCTTAAAACCCGCAGGAGCAGCCCGAACTGGAGTTCCAAGAGAATTCTTGAAGGGTTCCCAAAATGCTATTTCTTGTTCCTCTCCATATCCCCTAGTGGCAAGTATAATAGATTTAACAAGAAGCGCTTTACTCTTAGGTCCCACTGCAATTAAACCTAAGCCGCCTTCGTTGCGTTTTCGCCACAATTGGGTTTTAGCTATACGAAAGGGCTGTGCTCTCCATAAATAGTATCCAATAAGTCGCTCAATTCGGGAGACGTGTTTTTCAGGCAATGGTAGTATCTGCGCCATATACCATAATTTTGCCAAAACAAACTGATTGATGTGCCACACTTTCTGTAGAAGATTCAAGTTTCGGCCAAGATGTGCAGTGGTATTCAACCTAATCAAATTTATTTTGTGATCCCAGTTGCGAGCAATCATCGATGTAAACGGCTTGGAGAAGAAGATGCCGAGAATCTTGACACTATATTGTATCGGAATATCGAGCAATGTGTGATCAGTCGGCCACGATCCAAGAGGGAGCAGTTGCGACTTCGCGGTGTTCATTTTGGCATTAGAAGCTTTCTCCTAAAGTTTGATGGCGGTATGTACCAAGGGTAAGGCCTCGCGCCTACGGATGAGCAGCGTGACGTCATCAGCATAAGCTCTGGCACAAAATAATCGAGCTGGAGTGACAGTCCCAGTCAACTTAGCTTGAAGATAGCGAAGAAAGGGTTCTAAAGAAAGGGAGAAAAGAATCATTGATAGTGGACAACCCTGGCGTACAGAGTTAGTAAGCTTTATAGGCTTACTGAAGTATTCATTGACTTGCACCTTCGAAGTCATCCCACTGTAAACGGTTCTGATTGCAGATATTAGCAACGGTGGAAGTTTGAATTTCTGAAGCACTTTAAACATATAAGCATGGCCAACTCTATCAAAGGCTTTATCAAAATCCAGACTGACCAACGCAGCAGCCTCCGACGGATTCCGTTCATAATGGAGAATTGTATCTCGGAGGACCAGAAGGTTGTCAATTATGGTCCTGCCCGGGATGCCACATGTTTGTCCGGAGGTTATAATTTTAGGTAGAATAACCCTTAATCTGGATGCAAGTACTTTCATCACAATTTTGTAGTCGGTGTTTAAAAGTGTTATGGGTCTATAGTCCCAGACACTCATTGGAGACCTTTTCTTTGGGATTAAGATGACGATGCCATCTGCGAATCCAGGGCAACAGTTCGATCCAATAAGGATCGCATTTACCAACTCTACAACTTCTGCTTTGATTATACTCCAAAAGGTCTTGTAGAAGGAATATGTCAGGCCATCTTCTCCTGGGCAGGAATGGAGGATAGCGGAATTAATGGTTTGCAGAATCTCGGTGGCAGAATATCGCTGCTCCAAGGAACGCTGTTCCTCGAAAGTTATACCGGTGTCAACATATTGGAAGAGCTTCTCCATGGCGTCATTGCGTAGGTCAGTGGTGTCAAACATGGTGCTATAAGATGTATGGATAGTCCGTAGGATTTGAGGCACAGAGGTGACCTTGGCGCCTACCGGTGTCAGAAGAGCATGGATGTAACGACCACTACCAGCACACTTCTCCTTAATGGTATGAAACAATGAAGCTTTCTCCTGTGCCACGACGGAGTCACGAGTTCGCGAACGGGTCATAGTTCCCGCCAAAAAAATGTTGCTGTATGTCCACGAGCTTCCGCGTCACAGTTCAAAGGCGATGGGTTACGTCTTGACCACTCTGTTGTCTAGAGAGAAGACCCATTAATGCTTCTTGGTAAAAGTCGAAGGTGTGCCGTCGTTCAATTGCCTTCTCACGACCTTTAATCTTGAAAAAGGTCGTAATACCAGGCTTAAATATACGTCGCCATTTCTCCACCACTGACAGCGGGGAGTGTCGAGCTTTACCCTGAAGACTTTGCCACAACTTGGCAAAGTCAGCAGCAATAATGTTGTCATGTAATAAAGCTTCGTTTAATTTCCAATAACCTCTGCCATATATCGGAATGCGACTCTCAGCGATTAATTGCAGTTTGACAGCATGGTGGTCAGTAAAGGCAACAGGTAAAACTCGCACTGTGTGAATTAGAGAGTTGAACTGAGCGCTTAAATAGAAACGATCTATCCTTGAGGCACAGTTCGCTCGACAGTAAGTAAATTCTACAGACGTAGCGTTCATATGTTCCCAAACATCACAAAGACGTAGCCCGGTTACCAGCTGATCCAATGCCAAAGACTTGTTATAACCAGGACGCTGATCCTTTGCATGTAGCACGCAATTGAAGTCGCCACCTACTAAAAGCAGGGCATAATTCCATCTCAAATAATAGGGTAGAATGTTTGTTATAAATTCTTCTCGCTCATGGCGCCTATCACTCCCTGAAGGCAGGTACAGGTTAAGCAGCAGCATGTTGTCCATTCTAGCACTTATAACACGACCACTAGGATGCATCTCTATCTCGGCAAACGTCAAACCTGCTCTGTACAAAATAGCAGTACCACGCATATTTTCTCCAACATTCACCACACAACTGTACTGTGGACCCATAAAGCCAAAGTCGGTTATGTTAACTTCTTGGAGGAAAACTATATCTAAATCATGAGTCCGCACAAAATCACGTAAAAGAGCCTGTTTGGCAGTGCAGCGTAGGGAGTTGATGTTAACAGTGGCAAAGGTACGTAAGACAACCATTAAGACAAGGCCAGAAGTAAACCAGAGCAGGTCACCGTCCAAGATGTATCTAGTCATTTTCAACGGCATGAATATGTGTTCGTGATACCCGTGGAAACTTTTTCGGTAGGCTTCCAGACCGAGAAGGCAAGTGTTTCCTGAGTCGAGGGTCTCTCACGGTCTCCCACGCGATGTTAGTCTCCGTTTCTTTGGTGCCCTCCTCCTCACTAACAGACAGCGGGCGTTCTCTCCTAACCGGCACAGGTTCGTCGGAATCCATATCACTCCATTTCTGGTGTTCAATTATTACAGTGTCTGGTGTATCGCAGGGGCCAACCATGTTCTGGTCACCACTATTAGGCACCACAACAACAGAAGATAGTGTAGGGGATGAGACACCCATTTCTGCTACTTCTGAGGGAGTATTGACAGCTACCGGTGCGGACACAGAAGTCTCCTGCACCGCCATATCGTCACGCATACAGCTGGTATTCGGGTAGACTTCCCCTGTAGGTTTGACGTTACAAACAGGCTCTATTTCACTAGCTTCAGTAGCGGGCCCATTTGACGCACCTACTGTTTGTTTACATTCCTCTTCGGCCCGAGCGCTAACTTGACCTCTCACTACATCGCTGAGTAACACAGCCCTGCGCGAGACAGAGACAGGCAGTACAGACTTTTTGTATGGACAGTGTGAGCGAAAATGAGAAGCTTCCCCACACACATAGCAAGTTTGCGGTTGTCCTAGATAGGTCACACCAACAGGAAACCCACGCACTACTACTGTAGATGGAATTTCCTTTTTTAATTCCATTCGTACAGAACGAACACCAGACTTGACGGGGTACTTATAAACTGCGTTCCATTGTTCTTCTTGAACCTCTAGTAATTTCCCATATTGTGAAAGTTTCTGTTCCAGAAACGTGTGAGTGATCTCAGGCACTAAATTGAAAACCCGGACATTTACAATGCGGCAGTCAGCGGGCCCAATATTTACCGTTAGTATTTCACCATTTTCATAACTAAACTTTGCCGCCCCTTGAAATTGCAGTAAATATCTTTCATAGTGTGTTACAGATATAAATTTTATAAAAACTGATTTTTCTCTAGAATGAAACTGTAGTGTATCTACCTGATCAGGTGGTATTTTCATGTAGTCGTGAATCCAGTCATGCACTTCCATCGCGCTGGGTCGACGTTCAGCTCCTCGAAATGAGATTTGCAGCGTATTTTGCCGGCGTATTGCCTCCATCAGTAGAAATTCTTTCCTTGTAGACTCACACAGAACAATCTATTTGACGATCCTTAACGCCGCTCGATTACGGGCAACACAGCGGACAAACAACCTGTCGGTCCGCTAGCTGCAGCCAGACTGATTAGTGATCTAATGTGTGCAGTATTGAAGCTGTCCTTCATCCAGGCAGTCGCTCACAGTGCATAGCCACAAATGTAAACAGATATGGAGCCGAGTAAAGAGGCCAATCAAGTGGACACCCGTTGTAGACTTTCAGGAGGAGGAAACAAACCAGTAACCGAGTCAAATGTGAGGAGAAGCTCCAAGGCAAAACAATTAACAACCGAATGTCGTAGTGCCGTTTACAACTCTTACTCCAATTAAGGAAAATAGTACCTTAAAGGAGGGTGCCATTAAGACAGCTACAATGAAATTCTAGGCGACACCTTTTAATTGTGTTAAGGCATATTATAAACAAGGGATATTAAATAATGTATGATTCAATTGGGGGCAATAGGTACAAGATACTTCATATGGTAGAAAAACAGGCTGTAGCGACAAGGTCCCTTCATCGCAAACCAGAAGGAGTAGAAACAGCACAACGAACACTTGCCTAAAGTCCTGTGTAACAGATTATCTAGCAAAATGTACAAGAAATAAAAAAAGTGTCCACCTTGTGTCGTACATAATGAATTGTAGTGTTACTATATAATTATGTTGTAATATTAATAATTACACTATATCTTGTAAAAAAGTATAATTACAAACATAATACTCAGGGATAAAATTGATTAGAATCATGTAATAAAACACAGCATGGAATAGACCCACATATAGCCTAATATCTGTGTCTTTAACTTTTGGAATATCTATACCATATTGTGGAATAGTGTAAGTGACCTCCTTCAGTACCATATTTTGGAACGCAGGTAGTATTAAACAAAGAGTTTCAGCTTATCATGGATACTTATCTCCATAAATCACCTCTCTAGCATTTGTGGTGTATCAAGTTCCTAATCTGTTTAGTTCTCCATAGAGTAAAATGAATACTGTATAGTAGTTACGAATTAGCAAGAACAGCTGAACATAACATTACACAATATACAAGACCCAAAGTTCTATATCATCCTCAACTCTTCATGGTTTAGGAGAATTCTCCTGTTCCGGTCTCATATTTCTTCCCATCTTTTAACTGGTCTTCCTATTGTTCTGTAGCCTAGAGGTTTATATTTCTATAACTGAAATGGAATGCGAGAAATATCCATTATTTGTAAATGACTTTTCTATTTTTCTCTATTTGTATATTTTCTTTTAAGGAAAAGATGTCCTTATGCCTTCGTTTCTAATATAATCTTGTGTGGTACATCCTTTTACTGCTCGGAGATATGTAATTTCTGCCGCTTGTATTTGGCTCCAATCTTTCTTTTTAAGTGTCCATGTTCTCCGAACCATATAATAGAACTGGAACAGCCATTGTCTTATAGAATTTGAGGTTTGTATCTTTTCGGTTTTTTTTTTCAAGGTACGAGCTATTACTCCACAAATATATTGTAACTTACTCACTTTATTATTTATTTCTTCCCTTTTTGTTTTAAAGGTTACTTTACAACCAAAGTAATTACATTTTTCCACCTGCTCTAACCCTTTATTGGTTATCACTATCTTCGATCTTTTATATGTTTTCCTATAAATTCCATAACCTTTGGTTTTTCTACTGATGTACTTAAACCATAATCCTGGATCAGTTTTTGTAACTTGTACATACTTAATTGCAGCTTATCTTCTCTGTCTTGTATTAACATTATACCATCTGCAAAGAGTAGAAATTTCACGAGAAGTTCCACGTTTATCTATATCGCAATTGCGATGCCATCTATCCACGGTAGCACAGTCGTAGACTGGACGGCATCAACTGCCTCTCGCGAAGCTAATTGGTAAGAAGGGTGCGAGGAAATAAGAAACCTTAGCGGGCTAGCTGCACTTTGCTATCTGACTCATGGCCCTATATGTATATATTGGTAGTGCAGCTATTTATTTAAGTTGATTCTCGCCAAAACAAAACCAAACAAAACGTTATAATGTAGCCTTCACCATTCGTGTCAGAAATAGTCATACTTTTAGGACCACGTAATGTAAAACGAACAGAGCCATTACTCCGGCAACTTAAACGGTGACTACATTATTCTATTATCTATAAAGATGATAATATTGATAGTCATAACAAAATGGGTGAACATGTTATACTTAACTCTAAAAAAATAAGGAAATAATAAATGACATGTATGCCTTAACTTGCATTTATTCGCTCTCTGGAAGGCTCTATTCTCTCCAGATCAACTTCGCCGTCTGAGTTGTTTGCGCTGCTGCTTTCCACTCCAAGGTTGATAACCAGGCTATCAACAACGGCATTACTTAAACTATCTATCTCAAAAAAACAACACTTATTCAACCGTTTGAAATTGTGCACTACTACGTGAATTGCAATCTTCATAAAATCGTCGAATTCTTGCATCCCTTATTTCACACGCTTTCCTTTCTCCCGGGTGTAACCACTTTATCCGTTTAAGATTTTTCTTTGTGAGACTATTTATATTTGTAACGAAACACCAGTGAACTCGGATGTTAATTTCACCACTTCTTTCACGTGGATATTTCTCACAATACACATTAAACAGTATAACTTTTTCACTAGTAGTCAACGGTTAACTAATGTTGTGCTTTATATAACTTAAAGATGCAAGAGCAAATTCATGGCGACCAGCAACTGCTTCTGTGTAAACCATATCGCGGAAATTAGGTGAATCATACGAATAACATGTTGGGAATTGTAGCGCTGTTTAACGGTACAAATCGCGACAATTTAGCTCTTAGGTATTTGTATACAATATTATACAATTTAAGAATAAATTCATTCTGTAATTTAGATTTTTAGCATTTTTGCGCACTACTACTGTGCTGTACCGCGGTACACTGGCCACGTGGATCCGTTTTGGCGCGAATCAACTGCTGGCACTCTAAATCCATTTTCTTGGTGTTCAGTGAAGGTCGTAGAGAACGAGAACGAGCCCCACCACGTGCCGTAAACGAGGTACCTTACCGAGACACTCAGGAGCTAATATGGCCGAGTTGTTAAACTGACGTAAAATAACATAAAATTTAAAAAAATGCTGTGTTCCATTCACATAACCTTCTCTAGCTGTTCCGCAAATAGCTTTTCCTACAAAAGATTATTCTTTTATCTTCATCATGCTAATCAAGATAAAGATTAGCAGAGCTGGTCTTATTACTTGCTTCTTTATAAGTAGAAGGGAATGCGCGGGCTAAAGCAGTTGTCAAAACTTTTAAAAGCCGATCATTCTGTGAAAATACTTAAATCTGGTTCTCTTTTCTTTCTACTAGTAAACAAAAGAGAGTCGAAGAGGAACATGACTTCCCATTTGAGAAGTTAAGGTAGCTTAAAATTGAAACCATAAACACAGATTATATTGAAAACGTCAACTCTACAAAACAAGCAAAAATATATATGACATAATGATGTTTTAACGAGATCTACATTTTCTGGGGTAGCAAGCGTTTGTCTATCTCATATAGGCTTTACCAGTTACACAAAGCTATACAAAAGTCGTCCAGAATGAAGAAGTCTTCGGAAGTTATTTCCAGAAAATTCAAGATATACATTTCTTTTGGCATGGAAATATCTTAACCATATGGCATTTTTATCAAAATCATTAAGAAGTATTTTTGAATTTGTATTTGGGTGGGAACATTTTCTTAAAAATCGTGTCGCATCTTTGGGAGGTGCAAGTTTGGTATTTAACCCATTTTTCGTTTTTGAGTTCTGTTGTCCAACACAAACACATACAGACCTGTTCCCAAAATGTTGTTTTTTTTTTTTTTTTTTGAATCAGAGGACGCTAAAGCATATATTTCCGGTGACATATTGGTAACGAATTCTTGGTGGAATACAATAGTTTGTCTATCCACTTTGTACATTTTACATACATGTTAGAGAAAGTAAAAAACCTAACACTGACCTATAATCCCAAAATAGTTGTTTAAATAATCTATTTGATAACTCAAAACCTCTATTGAGATTACCGTTTATATCAGAGCTTTCAAAAAATTGTATACAAACCTGTTTGAAGGGACACTTCAAATAGAGTTGAATGTATGATTTGCAAGCAATTATATCTCTTATTTAAAATGGATTCCTTTTCATTGAAGATGATAATTTAGAGTTGTCAACAGCAATGAAAACAAAACATGGAGCGTTATAAAATTGCAGCGAGGAGACCGTGTAGGAATGATGTCACTGCGGTGCGACCATGGTCGTATACCCCTTCCCACGGCACACAAACCCGGCTTGTCTGTCCCATGTAGGCTAGCAAACACGTAGAGCATTGTGGGCGGAGTTGCACCTATCTGTGTGTAATAACGGCTAATCCATACGCCCTCTTCTCGGCCATGAATGAAAACACAGCAAGAGTACAAGGTAATATACCACGAGGAGACAGCTGACCTGTCAGCGATAAAACTTTTAGCATATCTGTCTGTGGTTGACGACCTTCATAAACTTACACTTTGGATGGACATCAATCCTCACACATATCTCAAAATCAATCAATCAATCAAACAAACAAACAACCTCTCCGTGGTGAAATGGTGTAATGGGAGTTTACTTGGCGAGTAAGGCTGGATAGTACGAGCAGGTAAAATCTGTATCTAAGAAAGCGTGGAAAACACTGCACTTCCTAACGAGGATTCTAAAACAGGGGAGTGCAAAGTCCAGGGAAATCGCGGCCGGTCTTGGAATTTGGAGTAACTTATTGGGATCCGTATAGAGTAAATCAAATTGATTCGTTAGAAAAGATTCAGAAAAGGGCTATAAAATTCTTAAAAAGGGGTAAATATTTTGGGTCTACAAACGCTGAGGAGATAAAATGGGAGCCGTTGAAAGCTAGGCGTGAGAAACAGAGATTGTGCGCTTTATTTAAAGCTTACGCTGGCTTAAACGCATGGGAGGACGTTACTAACAAACTGGAAAAACCCAACTTACTATGCACGAAACGATCATCTGTTCAAAATTAAGGGTAGAAGACACAGAACTGACGTGGGAAAGTTTTCCTCTGTAAATAGAACCATAAAAGACTGGAATGAATTGCCTGGAGCAGCCTTTTGGGGTTGTCCTCTGTCTCCGAAGAAATTTAGGAAAAATCTTGATATTAATGTTGGATAATTTTTGTAAATATTCCATAAATGAAATGCATGTAATTTTATAATGTTGTAAATACAAATGTTAAATTGGTTGGTGATTCTAATTATGAAATTAATTAATCTGAATTGAGAGAAAAATTAATGTTTTCATATTTGTTGTAAATAACTATTATATCTAGCTTACAAAGCCATAAACTGGCAGCTGTGATTTATTATTTATATATCTTGTATGCATATATAACTCTTCCACCGGGTGATACCCACTTGCAGAGAAATAAATAAATACATACATACATACTAACTTCAGATACCCAAAGTCGCGGGGACAAACCCGGCGGAGGATGATATATTTTTTCAGGCGTAAAAATTCTTAACATGGCTTCCTGTGTCGTAGATTTACGGCACGTAAAAGAACCTCAAGCCTGATAGAGAAGTATCTGAGCAAAATTAAGCGGTCTTTCACGCCCAATATAGAATGAGAAGCTGAGAACCACAGTAGTTAAAGAGCGTCCATAAATAAAACGCCATTTCATTGCACAGCAAGTTCAATTTACTTCAAATTTCCCATGTTCCACCATATCCTTCGTCCAATACATTACAGAGTGTATAGAGGAAGTATTGCATTTCACCCAAAAAATTTATACCGAATTTCACCGGAAATACACGTTTTAGGACCCCTGAATCCGAAAAAGCTTGTGTTACACTCACATGACTTTCTCTATCTGCTCTACAAATGAACTTCTTACAAAATATAACTCTTCGATTTACATAATACTAATTGAGGTAAACATTAGCACAATATTCTTATTACTTAGTTCCTTATAAGTAGAAGGGAACTAAAGAAATGCGCTATGCTAAACTGATATGCGATAGGAGTAGAACAAAAGAAATTCTGATGTGTTCCATTCAATTGACTTTCTCGAAATCTCTGTAACAAATTATTGTTAAAAAGCTTATTGTTCTACTTACTTAATGTTAATCGAAAAAAATAGCAGAAATAGTCTTGCTACTTGCTTCCTTGTAAGTAGAGGCAAAATAAGGGAGTACCATAGGTTAAAGTGATAGTCAAAAGGTGGTTTGCTATGTGACTGAAGCTCCTTTGTTTGTATGGACAGGAGTTGACAAAAGTTCTGTGTGAGAAAAGTATAGCTTTTAAAGCTGAAACCAAAAACAAGGAATATCTCAAACACATTCAACTCAATGAATAAAATACATATAACATAAATTGTGTGTTTTAAAGTGCTCTACATTTTTTGTGGAGTAAAGATTTTTTCCATCTTTTACGGTTTAGCAGCTATGAAAAATTCCACAAAATTCGTCCGGAATACAGTAGTCATCAGAGGCTATTCCCAGAGAATTCAAGATATTCATTTTATTTATCAGGTAAATATCTTAAAGATATTTTAATCAAAATCGTTAGTCATTTTTGAGAAAATCAACATTTTCGAAAAAAAATTCATGTAAAGGGTAGTTTGGGGTGGAGGGGGTTTTCTCAAAATCTTCGTGTCGCATCCCTGGAAGATATAAAAATTAAATACCAAGTTTGGTATTTTACCGACTTTTCGTTTCTGAGTTATCGTGTTCACGGACAAACGGAATCACGAACTCACACACATCACACATCACGGACCTTTTTGTGAAAATGCTTTTCTTGGATACACGGGACCCTAAAACATATATTTCCAGTAAAATCTTAGTAACCTTCTCTATACACTATGTACATAGTACGTGTAGAGAAAGTAAAGAACGGACACTTTCTGTTTGAGAAAAGTATAAGTATTTCATAGTTGAAACCAAAAACAAGGAATATCTCGGAAAGGTTACCTCCACAAAAACAACAACAACACAAATTGTGTGTTTTGATGAGATCTACATTTTTTGTGTAATAAGTTTTTGTCTACCTCTTATGGTTTAGCAGTTAAGCAAAATTTGGCAAAATTCATCCAGAATTATGAGGTCTTCAGGGGCTATGCCTAGAAATTTCAAGATATGCATTTTATTCCAGGTTTAAATAGCTTTAATATACATGATTTTAATCAGAATCTTTGGAGCCATTTTTAAGAAACTCAAAATTTTCGAAAGCTTTTCCATATAAAGGGTAGTTTGTGGTGGGGATTTTCATGGAAATCTTCTGTCGCATCCTTGAAAGATTCTAAATCTAAATATCAAGTTTGATATTTAACGGTCTTTTTGGTTTTGAGCTATGTTGTTCACAGACACAGACACACACACACACACATACACGCACACACAGACCTTTTCCTAAAAATGCTTTTTTCGGACTCTGGGTTCCCCAATTATTTTCGGTGAAATCTCGACATCGAATTTTTGGGTGGAATACAATACTTCTGTATCCCTATGTACATTGTACATACGGCCTAGAGAAAGTAAAAAGTATTTTCAGAAAAAGTTCCGTGCGCGTGTGCTTGTCCGCCTGTGTACAGCAAGTAGACCGTTAAATACCAAACTTGGTAATTTTCAAGCGTGCGACACGAAGATGTTCAAGAAAATCTCCTCAACCCAAACTACGCTTTATATTGAAAAAATCTTGAAATTTTGATTTTTTCAAAATGGCTCTTATGATATTGGTTAAAATCTCTTATATTTAAGATATTTACATGGCAAATAAAATGCATATCTTCAATTTTCTGGAAATTGCCTCTAAAGATCTCTTTATCCTGGATGATTTTTATTGAATTTTGCATAACTGGTAAGCCGTAAGAGATAGATAAAAACTAAAAACACAAAAAATGTAGATCACGATAAAACAAACAATTTATATCACATAAACTTTTTTCAAGGAGTTGGATGTTTTCGAGATATTACTTGTTACTGCTATACGTTTTAAAATACTTAAACTTTTCTCATACGGGAACTTGTCAATGCTTGGCCACGCAAAGATTATCATTATTTAGATTACGCAGCACTATGTTATTCTTTTTATTTATTTTATTTAAAATCTTCTGTTACTCCTAACGTGCTAGAGACAAATGTTTCAGTTGTGTCGTATGTGATAAACTGTACGTGGCTATTTCTTTTCCCGGTGAAGACAATAACTCCTGTCCATCAGTTAGGGCGTTTTTCAGCTGTCATATGATGTCAAATCATTTGATTTTGCTTGCCTTAATGATTTCTTTGGCACTGATTGCCGTTTTAACATCTACGCCTCGAGTTTGCTGCACATCTCCCAGAGGGCTCGTAAAAATGCAGGATTCCTTTAGTTCGATTTCATAACTGAAGTTTTTAAAAAAAGATTTTGTCAGCGGTTTTGCTGATTATCTTGGAACCCAATCCTAGAGGAGAAGCATAAGGTGTACTTTTCAGCAAGAGCCAAAGTGTTTTTGATTTTCCAGAAAACTCTACAAACATCTAATCGTGGAGTTGTGAGTCACATGTGACATATGATCGTATGGGGTCACGAAAAGAACGGGATGGACATCAACTCACTTTAGGCGGCGATCCAATGTTTCAGCTAAAGACGATCCAAACGTGAGGCTGAACTGCTTCTGGAAATATTGAGTTTAACCTCATTGCCATTCTTGAACTCTCAAGCATCCTGCATTTGTAATTTGTCAGCAGTTGTGTAAGCATCGCTTCATGTTTGGAGCGCCTTTCTGATCATTGGTGCTAAGAGTATAAATGAAATCTCTCCCAATGATACATTCTCTTGCAGACAGTAACTGCGTTGTTAAATGAGGCTGCGTATACGTCCAGAAAGATCTGTATAACGTTTCCGGAGGGATGCAATTGGAAACCAAACAAATTTAATCTTCGCCTATACAGCCGGCCAAGATTAATCACACATTCTTAGTTGTAAGAGCATCGAGATTATCACCTCCTGTAGGGAACAAACCTTCCATCCTAGATGTTTAGGGATTCCTTTAACAGTTTTTGCAGATTTCTAATGCCATTAACCTTTACCGTTGCCTTAACCTTTGTCTGATGACTCTGATGTGCTGCTAGGACTAAGGGATGGAGATCATTCTAGCACTGCAGTCAGGAGTCGAAGGATTAGGCGCATTTCTCTTCGCCTTGTCACCAGCTTTACAAAACGCCAACTGCAGCAAGTTTAGTAACTACAAACACCAGCGGTAAAATCAAAAAAAGAATTTGAGCATATCTTTAAAGCGACATACATATAAAAGCTGTTGTAGGTTTAATGTTTATATTATACAGTAAGAAGATTGTCACCGGACTTTATAGGCACCATGTAAAAAGCAGGACAAAACTGCTGAATCTGAAGATTTCCCCAGTTCCAGACCACAAAGCTATGGAAATTATATATTCTTACCTTGGAGAAAAATAAGCATCATGGTTGCTGATTACAGGAATGGCTAGGACTTTTCTAATGTTACACTGAACACACTGTTCTCTCTCTTGGTTCATAAAGGTGATAAACTCAGTTAAATCTCCTAGGAAACAAAAAAAAAAAGCTTTTTCTCAAAAGTGTTTTTAAAAGGTATCGCCATAAGATATCAGACATCCCATATCGTCATAAGCAGATATGATCTCTTCTACCAGGTGGCCCAACTACCCCGTAATTGGCGTGTGCAGATAATCCTTCGAGCATTAACAGAGTTGCAGAACTCAACTGGGCTATTTAAAGTTAAAACCGATAAGTGGGAAACTGGCTGAGCGATCTTCGGTTGACCTTTCTTGGTTATCGTAGAAACGGTGAGGTGAGTCGCGCTCTTTGACAGAGGTAAAACTTAATTATCTCTTACTAGTTTCTCATTCACCAATTTTAATCAAAATGCCCCGTTGAGCTCTGCAACTCTTTAAGCGCTGCACACCCCAAATACGTTGGACCACCTGGTGTTTTATTATTTATAAATCGGGTCCATGCTGATATAATGCTTGAAATGAAACATTAGTATCCGCCTTACTTAACACATAATGTTTGTTAAGTATGAACAACTATTTGCTAATTCATGACGGAGTCAACGAAAAGTCAAAGTTTTGTTTGAAACCACATTTTTGCTGCACCAAATTATTAGTAATTAATATTCAAGCATTGTGTCCTATTTATGCTGTCTTATAACCTATATCTATCCTACGGGAAGAAAAGGGGTTTACATAGATGAGAATTATCAAGATCAGTCGAGTGGAGTAATACATAGACAATTTTCTCTTCGTTATTTACTACTTCTTCAGCTTTTACGCTCATTACATTCCACAAGCTTACAGTCATCGTCTATGGACACATGCTGTTGAGAAGCGGATGGACTCCAAATTAGAGATGGGTGATCAACCCGATTTTTGGAATGAGAGAGAATAACAATGAAACGAATAAAGAAAATCTTACTAAGGAGTAAGTGGTGAAATGAATGGCAGGGAAGCCAGAAAACACGGAGAGAACCCAACCAGACAACTTTTTTTTTCCACCACACATCCCACTTGCTGTCCTATTGAATCAAACAACTATGTCGGTATAACCACACGACTATGCCACCATCAACACATTTTTTCTCTTTATAATATTAGTACGAATATAAATCGTTATATTTGCATATTTATTGTTGAATCGAAACATAATTCACTTTCCCAAGCCTCACCTATCCTGATAAATATTTAAAAAACACATTCCTCTGCCATCTGAAGATAAACCAATAGCGATTTATTATTCATTTATCGTTACATCGCGAAGTAAATAAATCCCATTACTCAGATTGCAGAACTAAACTAGCGAATTCAGGCAGAGTGAAAGCCAAATTAATCTTGGACAAATTACATGTTGTAAATGGCCTAACGCACTACTTTCTTGGTGGCGTTCCTCTTCTCCGAGAAGAGCTGGTCATGACTTTAAAACAGCTGTAAATTTGAAACTTAAGACTGAAATATGGAAACGCCAGTTCATCCTTCAAGAGAACGAATTTATTTGGTTAATAACAAAATTAACCACCATGTTGAAATATATGCATATGGTCAACTGGATGATAAGACAAGTAACTAGATCCAACTTGAAATATATAGCAACGCCCTGGCCAAAGACAGAAGACAAAGAAGTGATGCTGCGAAGTCGGGAGTGCAGTAGCAGACAAATACGCAAGCGCCACAACGATTTAGTGAAGACAAATGACCGTATCCGTTTATACTCGTAGCCTCTCTTTGTTTGTTCGGATTTTTCCTTGTTCATGTCACACCCCCCTGTACAGCTATACATAACTTCACCTACGTACAGTGTGTAATTTGTCCAATCTATTGCCTTTCCCATTTCTCACAGATCCCCACGCCATTGTTCCTTACGTTGGTAGTCCTGACTCTATTCCGTGATTTGCTCCACGAAACAATGGCGCTAGTGTCACGGTTCGTGATTCTGAACGTCTTGAAATGAGCAACAAATACAACACAGCCACAACGTAAGTTCAGCTGCCTTTTGGCAACGCCTCAGAATGAAAATTTTTATTTGTTTCTAACCAAAGGCAATGCAAGGATAAATATAATTGGTAAGTGACTTGAAGAACAATAAGATACATCGCTGAAACAACTGCTTTATATTGTATATATTTTTAAAAAAATCTAATGTGATGCATTCACGACTTTCTCTGTATCTTTCTAAGAAACTGTTGTTAGTAAGCTTATTCTTCTATTTCATGCTAATCGAGATAATCTATGACTTAGTTCCTTGTAAGTAGAAGAGAAATAAGGGAACACGCTGGGCTAAACTGACAGTCAAATGTTTTGACTATGGAATTGAATTCCATTTCTTTGTGTGGCCAGAAATGGACAAGTTCTCCCATGAGAATTGTATTAAGTTTTTTAAAACTGAGACAAATAACAAGGAATATCTCAGAAATGATCAATTACACGAAAAAATGTATATGACATAAATTGTGTACTTTAATAAATGTACAATTTTCTGTGCTTTAAGTTTTTGTCTGTCTCTTATGGTTTACGTTACGCAAAATTCAGCAAAAGTCATCCAGAATAAGCAGGTCCTCAAAATATATTTCCAGAAAATTCAAAATATATGTTTTATTTGTAATGGAAATTGATTAAATATATAGTATTTTAATTAAAATCTTTAGAGCCATTTTTGAGAAAATCAAACATTTCTGAAGCTTTTCTATGCAAAGAATAGTTTGGGGTGGGGGGATTTTTCTCAAAATCTTCTTGTCGCATCCCTGGAAGATATTGAACTTAGATACCAAGTTTACTATTTTACCGACTTTTCATTTTTGAGTTATCGTGTACACTGACAAATACGGACCTTTTCCTAAAATGGTTTTTTTATACAGCGGATCCTAAAACATATATTTCCGGTTAAATCTCGGTATCGGATTTTTGGATGGAATGCAATAGTTTCTCTATACACTATGTACAGAGTACGTGCAGCGAAAGTTAAAGGTAGCACCGTAAACATAACATTATCTATTTCTCTATCACCTATTATAAGGAACTGGTTTTATTTCGCCCTACCTCCCAAATTTGATCAATCGAAGCTACGCCGGAAATATATACTTCGAGATCCAATTCTGTGGACCACCATAAAAAATTAGAAAAAGTGCTTTTGTGCGTGTTCGTGTATGGGTGGGTGTGTGAGTGGGTGAGTGGATGTCGCGCGCGTGTGCAATCCGTAAACGAAAATTCGGATAAATACCAAAATTGACACAATGTTTATTTAAAAAACTCTCACCCTAACCTATCGTTTATATAACAAACTTGTTATGCCTTTTTATTTTTTAGAAATGGCTAATGAACTGTGTGAAGATATTTACATGAGAACATAATGCCTTATTGTACAACAACTTCATTTAAAATACTTTTTTTTTTTCGGTGTAACATAATAGATTTCCAAGATATTCATTTGTGTTGGTTTGAAATATTAATACTTTTTATTATATATTCTCCAGCAATCACTGGTCTTCATAGAAGTGGCCTATAGTGGAACGCGGCTGTTTATGTTAGTACTGACAATTATAGTCTCGCTGTCTATCAGAGTAATTATCTCTAATTTTCGAGCAGAATTCTAACCGTTAGATTAACAGAGGACTTTACCTCCTCCAAAATATGGCAGAGTAACCTACAACTTAAACGTATTTTCATTCCACACTACCGTTTTCTTGATGTCTGTGTTTTTATTTCCGTTCAACGCCAGCAATATCTTTAACCTGCGTCTCCATATTATGAAAGTTCTCATAATAATGCTGCAGCCGTCCAGTTTAATAACATGCAAAAAGCAAATAATTCTTCACTCCTGCAATCAGAACAGGCATTTCCAAGCAACAGAGGGGAAGGTGCAGCAACTGATTCTCCCCGTGTGAAGCATTGGCGCATGCCGCTATGCGATGTAATGGAAACACAAGACCCTCCTCAGCTGTCAATATTCAGGGGTGATGTACAGAGCCTTTATTGATGAACCAAATTATCGTAGCATAATCTGCTTGTTTTTAATATAATTGATGTTGGAGAAGCTTTGTTTGCAAATATGTGTAAAGTCAAAAGTTGCCATTAAATGTACGCATTTAAGTGCAAAACAGTATTACCCAAAGTCAGAGAAAATATGTGTATAAAATAAGGTCACACATAATAATGCACATACAACAATTATATAATGAAGACTAAATAAGTAAAAAAAAACACTTACTATGAGGCAGGTAAAATTAATCTTTTGGCAACGATTTAACCTAATTTTTTGGAATAGTATGTGTCAAAAAAAAATATTCTAGTGGTATCAAAACCACCTTTTCGTTTCACAATGATTATAACATCTTCACCAACCTGTTCGTTTTAATTTCCTTAAATTGTTTTCCAGATCACACCCAGAAATTATGTGGGCCGGAGGGAGTCAAAAACCTTGAAGTTCCTTATGGACGTTAGTGTAAATTTTGAAGTCCATAAAAAAAGTAATGTGGATTTCACCGAAAGTAAATAATAATTTGAGACACATCAGCATCATCTATAGTATGGTAAGTCTTAAGTAAGACCTGTTCCAATTCAGAGAGAATTCATCCATCTATTTCTAGAGCGGCTATAGGCTGCCTGGTACGTAATTTAAAATCTGTTTACCTATTTTATTATCTATTGTTTATTCGTAACTGGTGATCATGTCCGTTAGTTTTACTTGAAATGCTATTTCGTTTCGTGTTAAGCATAATTAATTTATCTCAAATTTATTATTATTTAGCTGTAGAATATACTAAAACGTATAATACACCAATGCTATAAAATATTACATAAATGACTTTTGGGTAAAGTGTGATTATTTTGGTAGAATAGGTCTTGTTTTTGTTTACTCATACATATAGCATAAGGCAGTCTAATTGATTTAGCAGTGTAAGAGTAGCAACCCTTCTTAAAGAGTTATTTCATTTGTTTCAATTTTTCTTCTGAAAGATCTATTTAATGCCCAATTCTCATAAGCATACATTGACATAGGCACAGTCGGCACCTTATAGAATTTGAGTCGTGCATCAGTTCGAGTTTTATTTCTTAAACGTATGAGTATTATCCAAAGATGTGCTGAAACTTATTCAGTTTATTTATCAGGGCATTCATCCTATCATATGATACATCGCACCCATGGTAATTAGAATAAGAAACTTGCTCTACTGGTTTATTATTATTATTATTATTACTACTGTTATTGGTCTGACTAGTTGCTTACCTTGAGAATCCCTTAATAATAATAATAATAATAATAATAACTGTAATAATAATAATAGTTTAAACATTAATGTCAGTCGTATGTATGCCATGAATAACATAGCTCTTAAACTAAATCTCAGATATTGATGTTTCAGTTCACCATTTTTAAACAAAATTTACTGACTAACCTATTCTTATATTTAGGTTATTTTTACTTTCTTTATACGTACTATATACTTACTGTATAGAGGAAGTATTGTATTCCACCCAAAAATTCGGTACCGAGATACATGTTTTAGGACCTCCTGAATAAAAAAAAAAAAAAACATTTTCAGAAAAAGGTCCGTGTGTGTGTGTGTGTGTGTGTGTGCGGACAGCATAGCTCAAAAACGAAAACATCGTTAAATACCAAACTTAATTTTGGTATTTTCGAAGAATGCGACACGAAGATTTTGAAGAAAATTCCCCACCCCAAATTCCCCACCCCCAACTATTCTTTACATGGAACTTTTTTAAAACATTTTGATTTTCCCAAAAATAGCTCTAACGATTTTGATAAAAATATGATATATTAAAGATATTTACCTCACAAATGTATATCTTGAAATTTCTAGGAATAGCCTCTGAAAACTACTTTATTCTGGATAAATTTTACGGAATTTTGCATAACTGCTAAACCGTAAGAGATAGATTAAAAACTTACCACGCAAAAAATGTAGAGCACGTTAAAACACATACCTTTTATATACATTTTTCGTGAAGTTGAGCGTTTTTTTTTTGTTTTTGTTTTGTTTTTTGTATTCCCTATTTTGTAAAAAACTTATACTTTTCTCATACAGGAATTCTTCAACTCCTGCCCATAAAAACAAAAGGAACTTCAGTCACATAGCAACCAGCTTTTGACTATCACTTTAATCTATGGTACTCTCTTATTTCGCTCCTACTTACAAGGAAGCAAGTAATAAGACTATTTCTGTTAATTTTTTCTCAGTTAGCACGAAGTAAATAAAAGTCATAAACTTTATAACAATTTGTTGCAGAGAAAATACAGAAAGTCATGTAAATGGAACACATCAGCTTTTTTTGTGTATAAACAATTAATGCTGCCTTTCTACTATATATTCAATTATTTCTGTCACTAAAACTATAGCTAAAGAAAATATAAAAGAGGTAGCAAATGAAACAATTTGAACATTTGGTAAAAACATTATAAATGAAAAAGAGAAAACGCAAAAGACAATGACTATTTCAACACCACGATGTGAAATTCCATTGACAGGATAAAAGAGGCAGAACAAAAGAGGAGTATTAGTATACTTATAGGAAGGTATACTTATAGGCAATGGATTTCGATGACATAATTTGACATTTTAATAGAAATTGGAAAATCAATCTGAAGAGAACATTCTCTAAGGCAAGGTTTTAGCGACTAATTTGCCAAAATTTGAATGTGGCCAATCCACTTTTATTATTAATTCTGTATTTTTATATTAAGATTAGAAATATACAATATTAAGGTAATAACATAACTTATCTGTGTACGATTTTACACTTCAATTACTTTTTAGGCATTTTAGCATTAGCAGCTAAGAATTAAGTCTTCATTCTCCGCTTTTCTATTATGGCACACCCACTGAAAATTTGCCGCCATCTTCTCTACTCTTGTATTAATGACAAAAACGTAACAAAGGAATTAATACGGTCGTCCTCCGCTTTTGGCCTTTTTACAACGGAACCTCCAGCAATCAGTGACCTGCACACAAAAATTGTTCTCAGAATTGTCTCGTAAAATAATTTACTTCACACCTACATGTAATTATAAGGAGTAATATACTTTCCTTTTCTGTAGCAAGAGAGCTTTTGCCGACGTGGGGGCGAACTGCAATCTAGAAAATAATGTCGCTGTTACCGTCTGCATCTCTTCTGGTTCAAGGTCTTAAGACTTGTAGCAATAGTTGTGTTTGTGGATTTATAAATTATCACAACTACATTAATAAAGACTCAAAATTACTCATTATAAATGTTTTACAATACTATTCCAACAGCAAACAGAAATGCTCCTGAACACTATCTCGAGTTAAATTTAAATGAGGTTATATCTAGATATTATAGGTTTACCTTGTACGTATGTAGGACTTGCACCCCTACATATAAATGTCTTTAAAATTATTATTCTGAGTTAAATTTAAATTGAAGTTATATCCAAATATACTTATAAAGTTACTTAGTTTAGCCTCCTCGTATGCAGGACTTATTTTCCCCGATACAAATGAGTCTGACAATTATCCTGATTTAAACTTAAACTTATTTACTTACTTGGTTGGTTTATCCTCCTCATATGTGACTTATTCCTCCGTATATTTTTTAAAATTATTATTCCAAGTTCAATTTAAAAAGATTACTTAGTTGACTCAACTTGTAGGTACTATTTATTCCGTCCACATACAAATGCTTCTGAAAATATTAGTCTGAAATTTAAACTGATGTCATATTATATGAAAAATTATATATATACCTTCCTCGACTTATTCCTCCAAATACTCTGAAAATTATTATCCCAAGCTAACTTTAAACTAAGGTTATAACCGACATACCTAGTTACTTTATTCTCCTTGTATGTAGAAGCTTTTTTTACTTCTGAAAATTGTTATCGTGAGTAACATATAAATTGAGATTAAATCCAGCTGCTTAGTTATTTCATAAGTTCACTCTCCTCGAATGTAAGAGTTATTCACAATTTATTTTCACTGTTTATTTGGTTTACCTCTTCGTATGTAAGGGGTTTTTCCACAATTTCACACATTTTTTTCAAGAAACTTAAATATTATTGCATGAAACCTGTATAGTAAAAACAAGATAATCGGTTTTATTTGTGAAACGGAGACTATACCACTGATACATTTATAACATTAATGAAAACTTGGCTTTAGCTGTTTCATAGGTCATACATCACACATTTAACTCGTATAGAAGAAAATAAGTGCTTTATACACTAATTCCTGTATTTTTTCAGATTTAACTGAGTTTTCTATTCTAGGTGATATGAGCATAGGTGGAGGAAAAGGAGAAATAGAATCCGTATTAGAAAAGGTTCATTACATTGCACCAGTCGTTCATGACAAAATGATCCACCACCATTTTTAGATTTGCACACGAGCAAATAATGCCCTGAACAACACATTTCCAGGGTGTGGTAATGGCCACCTAAATCCTCTGAGAGGAGAGCTGTGAATCTATGTCTGTGGGATTAAGGACGAATACATGGTAAACCTGACTTTATAAATCGATGCCGCAAAGTGTATAACAATTTTAAAAAGTTAAATATTCCATTTACAAGTCTTGCTTAACCCGTTCTGCGAATAAACAATTCTTACAAAAGATTTTTCTTTTGTGTACTTCATGTTAATCAATATGAACAATAGCAGAAATGACCTTATTACGCTTTTTTGTAAGAAGGAAAATGAAAGAATACACGATAAAGCATGCTCAAATGCTTTAAAAACTTTCAGTATGTGATACATTGAAATTCGGTTTCTTTGCATGGAAAGAAGTAAAACAAAACAGGTTTGAAACGAACGACCATTTCTCGTTTTTAATTAGGTGGTTTTCACATTCTCTAGAACATATGTACACATACATAGGCGCCAACCTCCGTTGTATAGCAGTAACATGCAAGCCTCTGTTTCTCGTGGTCCTTGGTTTAAAGCTGCCAGAGGATGATGGCTTTTTCGGGCGTAAAAATCCTTCGGAAGGGAAGTAAAGCAGTTGGTCACGTGTCGTAGATTTACGTCACATAAAAGGACCTCTAGCCTGATTAAGAAGCCTCTGAGCAAAATTAAACCCTCTTTCATGCTCGGTATAGGATGGGACGCTGAGAACCTCAACAGTTAAAGATCATCCATAAATAAATTTCAAATGTATTTATTTACTGCACAGAGTAGGTAGAGAAGGCATTGAAATACACGTTTCGAGGAGCCGTAAATAAGAAAAAGCATTTTTATAAAATGGTCCACGTATATTTGAGGACAACATAACTCGAAAAAAAAAAAGCTACCATTTTCTTTCAAGGGTGTAACAAGAATATTTTCAACAAAATGAATCTACCCCAACTATTCCTTACATGGAACATTTTTCGAACATTGTGATTTTCTCAAAAACAGCTCTAAAACTTCTGATTAAAATGCCAAATTCTTCGATTACTTTCAAGACAAAGGGAATTTGTATCTTGAATTTTCTGGCATTAGTATCTGAATAGCTCTTCAAGCTAGATTGCTTTTGTATCACTGGTAAACCGTAAGAGATAGATAAAAACTTACTACAAAAACTTTGTTAAAACACAAAATTTATGTGATACAACATTTTTTGTTGAGTCATATGTTTCGGAAATATGCCTTGTTATTAATTTCAATTTTAAAATGCTTTAAACTTTTCTTAAACGTTTGTTTCTACTCTCTTGTTTTACTCCTGGTCTTGCAAAAATAATCGAATTGTTTCACACGTCAAGTGCGGGATAGTTGGTCCAACTGGTATTTAGGTAATAAAAGGTACTAGGAAATTTTATACAAAAAAAATCCAAAATTACACTTTGGGGTTATTCAGAGAAATCTAATGCAGTTTGATTTTCGGTTATCCCTTAAGGTATGGTTTCCTATACACGAGGTTTTAAAATATTTTCCCAATACATTCAAAATATTGTATTTTTAATTGCAGTTTATGCATACTTGATTTCTTGGGTTTCTTAATTGGATTGTACGCCACATAGAGTAATAATATATCCTTACAAGCTATTCTAATAATAATTATAATAAAAATCATACATATATACTCATCCACTGTACTAATCACACTCTCAGATTTCGGATATTGCTGCAAAATGGGAGTTGCATAATGTCTCAATAGGCTTTGGATACTGGCAAAGTCTTCAAACCTTGTTTTAGCCTTTTAATATTATACCTACAAGAATACTTCTAAATAAAAATAGATGTGGCTAATATTCACATTAAATAAAATATAGCAAATTATGAATGAGCTGTAAAATAATGAATAAGTGTAATTATTGTCATAACATTATGATACATTGAGCTTCAACGATCACACGGGTCCAAAATGGCATAAGTATGACATAAAATATACGTATGTAAAACAGTGTAGTCACTTTTGTTTAGCTGTTCTTATCCCCCTCTTCTCTATTGGAAGCCTTCTCAGATCTCAACTGTCTTGCCTTAAGTATAAATTTACCTAGCCCGTCCACATCTGTGCCTGCCAGTAGCGTCCAACATACTTTTAGCTCTACATTCTCGGTGGTAAAGAATCGCGGTAAATATTTTTGCCTCCGTTCCCCTACATCTTAATGAGATATGGGTCCACGATTCTTCCTCCTCGCAAATGGGCAGATTCTCATACCATTCTCGTCAGCAATTTTTGTGCTCCTCCATGCTCCTAGTCCAATTCACGCGAGGCCCTCTCTAATGAGTATTACTTCATTGTAACATTTAACATACTTTTAAACATTATTCATTTCGAAATTGGAGACCCAAAATAATGAATATGTTATTTTGATAATAACGAAATGCTTCGAATTTGGCTTCAAACTCAAACTGTGCCTTCTCCCACAAAACAGAGCATTAAGTGATCTCTGGAGATAGAATTTGGTACATTTTTGAGCAAATTCTAGTTTCTAGAGATACGCAAGAATAAGTTACCATCTATAACTATTTTTTTTATTTTATACATTTGATATTGTTTGGAAACAACCTCCAAAAATATCTAGAGACTAAAACATGCGTTACTTCGAAAAGTTGCAAAGATTTCTCCCCCAAGGAAACACATATATACAACCAGGACTGGTAGGTAAGCAACTTAGATAAGTTATACAATGTCTGAAGAGAAAATAGAGAAGGAAGATGAATAACACGTCTTTACAGCATCTTTGAGAACTTTAAATGCTGCATATTAAGTTTCGCTTTTGTTTATGCAGAATCTTGCCTTTAATCTTCCAAGAGACCCTTACTATCTTACCATCTTTGGGAGACATATCACGATAAAATCTTATAGCTATCTCAATCTTTAAGATTTCCTCTTTCTCCAGCTTTCTTTTCGCCAAATATTCACAAAGTAAAACTGGTTATTCTAGTTGAAATGCAAATTAAACTGTATGAAAAGACATTTAAGAGACCATACTTCACGGTTGTTTGTTTGAGGAATTTAAATTTTACGGAAGTGTCTTTAGGTTATTACTTTTTTTCTCTGCTACGTATGTATGTAGTAGATAGGGAAATTGTTCCACTAACAAAATTTTATATCGATATTTCATCTGAAGTGGATATTTTGAGGCTCCCTGAATCTGAAAATATGGAGTTTTAGAAAAAGTCCCTGCATGTGTGTGAACAGCATCACTCAAAAATGAAACATTCTATACATTGTACTTTACTTTCAGTAAAAGGGTAGCCTAAGGTTGATGATTTTCTTCGAAATATTCGGTGTTTATTCAAAGAAGGTCCTGGGCTTAAATACCAAAGTTGTTTTATTTAAATACCTTTATGTTTGAGTTATTCACATAATCGCTTCCAAAAATATGCATGTTTTTCTAAGTCCTTTTTTGTAAATGGGGACTCAAAACATGTATTTCCAGGGAAATTTTGACATATTTCTGGGTAGAGTGAAATACTCTCTCGACTTCCTGTGAGCAATTAGCAGAGAAAGTAGTAATAGGTAAGAATAATAATAATAATAATAATAATAATAATACATTTAGATTAAATTTGCAATTTTTAAGAATCCTGTCATATTACTTAAACTGTATTATCGTAATGTGCATTTTCGTTCAAGTATACCTTCTGTCAAGAAAGTACCGGGAATTGATCATTTAAAAATCCTGTTTAAAAGGGGATTCAAAATTATGGTTGTTACTCTGGTGTTACAAGGAATGAAGATGAAGTACCAGTGGAATACGATGGCGGGGGAAACCGGAGAACCCGGAAAAAACATACCCCTGCGTCGCTTTGTCCACCAAAAACTCCACATGCGGTTGCTTAGGTACTAACCCGGTCCATTTAGGTAAGGTCTTTGGTTTGTGCTACTTATCCAACCTATTTTCCGTGATTTTTTTTTTTTTTTGCTTTTTTTCTGTTCTTTCTTGTTTTATTTTTTCATATCCACTTTTCTTTTACCTATTGCCCTATTTCTTTAATTCTTCTCTCTCCCTTGACATTCACAGTTTCATCGCTACCAAATCTCCTGGAAAATTTGTGTTCCCTAACTGATTTTCTTCATTTCTGACCTCTTTCAATTAAACACTGTCATTCCCTCCGCAAAAAATACACTGTTCTAATATAGTGTCACTCATCTCTTTCAAAATCCTTCCTTCTTTTGTTTGTTATGCCTATCTACATACCCCTCTCTTAACCACTAATTCTTTATTTTTCGAAATAAACAAATTTACTTTTTCTTTTGTGGTTCACCTCATATTTCGGGCTTATCAACGTATTCTATTCTATTTCTCGCCGACTTCTAAAATCCTTTTTCATTTTCTTCTCTTTTCCTCCATAGTAATAAACGACAGCTCATGTAAGTAACGGCACAATTGGCTCTGCTATTAATGTAAAATGGACTCATAACTTTCTCTACACGTACTATGTACATAGTGTAGAGAAAGTATTGCAATCTACCCAAAAATTCGATACCGAGATTTCATCGGAAATACACGTTTTAGTGTCCCCTGTATAAAACCAGCATTTTTAGAAAAAGGTCCACGTGTGTGCATTTGTGTGTGTGTGTGTCCGTGTGTCTGTGAACACGATAACTCAAAAATGAAAAGTCAGTAAAACGCCAAACTTGGTATTTAAGTTTAGTATCTTCCAGGGATGCGACACGGGGATTTTGAGAATAATTTCCACCACCACAAACTACTCTTTACATGGATAAAGTTTCAAAAATATTGATTTTCTCAAAAATGGCTATAACGATAAAATACCGCATATTAGATACATTTACACTGAAAATAAAGCTTATATCTTGAATTTTTTGAGAATTGTCTCTGAAGACCTCTTTATTCTGGATAAATTTTGCTCGATTTTGCATAACTAGTTAACCGTAAGAGATAGACAAACACTTACTACAAAAAAAAAATGTAGATCTCGTTAAAACACACAATTTATGTCAAATAATTGTTTTTGAGATATTCCTCGTTATTTGTTTCAGTTTTAAAATACTTAAAACTTTTCACATATGGGGATTTGTGAACTCCATGCAATGCATAGAAACGGATTTCATCCACACGTCAACCAGCTTTTAATGTCGATTTAGCCTAGTATATTCCTTATTTCCTTTCTGCTTACAAAAAGGAATTTCCCCTAATATGTATCTCAATTAGAATGAAGTAGATAGAAGCTTTAACTTGTTAACAATTTGTTACAGACATGCACAGAAAGTCATGAAATTTTTCGAATTTTTTTTCCATGTTGTTTCTTCATTTGATATATTCAACGAGCTCAAAAGCAATTCTTTAGATAAAATTATATATTAAATTTGGGTTGAGTATGCATAATAATTGTTATACTTTAGGTGAAAGGCAGATTAATTTACAAGTCACGCTAACCATATCTGTAGATGCATAAGTTAGTTAAGTAGAAGTAATAACCCTATATCAAACACCGACAGATTCCACTGACTATATTGTATATGATAATTAGAATTCTTTTCCTGTAACATACTTCTGAAATAAAAATTCCTAGTACAATATTGATTAAAAGAAAAATCAAGTTACACCCTTGTTTGATTTAGGTGTTAAAAGTTTCGTTAGTTCCTCTTCTGATTCATTTCTTGCGTGCAGCGAAGTGCTGGCACGCACGCAATGATCTCACCAAATGTTGCACTATACCTCTTTATCTCGCACTTATGACCCACCCAGTGCTTTCCGATACCAAACAAATGAAGGTGTGCGTTATTAATGCGCAGGGCAGCTTCATTACTCACTTGCCTGCGGAGGCGCTGCTACATATCCCCAGAGTCTCTGGATTTTACGTCACCCTCCAGCAAACAGAAGAACACGATATTCATTAACCGTTTCTCTGCCAGGGAAACTGGCCGATTGCGGTCGTAGGCAGGGCAAATAAATCTCCGATATTAATGCCTGACCATTAAAAACTCGTTTGTTGTTATAACTCGATCCGTCACTGAAACATTCCTGGGTGTTACTTCTTCTTGTTCTTCTGTCTTGTCTCTCATACGCCGTACGTGATCAACGACCTAGTAGAGGTGCGCTGCAGGTTTTACAACGCGGGTGAAGAACCCGGATAATCTCACTTTTTCGCCAAAATGACTCACTTGGAGGATCAGGCTTGACAGTAACACAGCAATCATCTTTATAGCTGTTTTAGCTACGAAATCTTAAAACGAAACGAGCAACAGTCGATGGTTCAGCTAAATAAACAGTGAGGACATTAACTTTGCGCTTCAAAATAAACTCAAAACATCCGGGTTATAATTGCAGGAGAATTTTGATAAAAATATCTGCTTTAACTTACACACACACTTATTTATATTCTATTTATTTACATGGATGGATGGATGGATAGATAGATAATTTGCCATAGGAATACAAGTATTTATGACATCGTCAAAACCTGTGCAATTATATTAACAAATCAAGTAAATTTTACACTACAAAAATTCATTTAAACTATAAAGAGAATTTGCTCTCAATGTGGTACTGACCCTACTCTTAAAAACCTGAAATGTACATTGTCTTTGTGCAAAGGTATGCTATTGTAAATCTTAAGAGATATATATGTTTATGTATGTTAGAATTACTTCCAGTATCATGACTATGTACAGAAGCACAAGTTGCAAATGCAGTAATATGTTTCTTTACATGCAAAAGACAGGCCAGAACGTATTGAGGGCAGAATAAGTATACCAGATTTAATAAAAAGTGGTTTAAAATGAAACTTAGATGAAACTCCATAAATTAATCTCAAGGCTTTCTTTTGCAATACAAACACTCTGAAAGCAGAAGTATGGCTACCCCAAAGTAAAAGACCAGTTAAGATGACTATGAATGAAGCCATAATAAGCTATAATTAATGATCCAGTAGTGATTTATTTTTAATACTATTAACATAAATAAGCCCTTGCTTACTTTCATAGCAACGTATTCAGTATGAGTTAGGCAACACAAAGACAACTTTGTAAACATATGCTAAGTCGAACTATATGAATCTGTGGTGACATGAGAGGTTGCATTCGGGAGATCCCGGGTTTGATTTCTGTTGCACCCACTACTGGGATCCTTTGCATATTAAAAACATATTTTGTGTGTTAACGACGCTGTAAAGCAAACAAAAAAAGAAGAAGAATCTGATGTGTTCCATTCACATGACTTTCTCTGCATCTCTGTAACAAATTACTGTTAATAACTTGTTCTATTTCATGCAAATTAAGATAGCAGAAACGGCCTTATTACTTATAAGCAGATGGGAAATAAGCGAATATACTAGGGTAAACCGAGTGTCAAATGTTTTAAAATGAAGTTGCTATGGGATTGGAATCAATTATTTGCTTGGCCAGGAGTGGACAATTTCCCGTATTAGAAAATTATAAGCATTTTAAAACTGAAACCAATAACAAGAAATATCTCGAAAATAGTCAACTCCATAAAAAATGTATATTACATAAATTGTGTGTTTTAGCCAGATCTGCATATTTGTGTCTCTTTCTCTTAGGGTTTACCAATTATGCAAAATTCCACAAAATTTATCCAGAATAAAGCTAAGGGTGTTTCCAGAAAACTAAAGGAATGCATTTTATTTGTTATGCAAATATCTTTAATATATACTATTTTAATTAAAACAGTTAGTCATCTTTGAGAAATTTTTTCCATGTAAAGGTAGTTGGAAGGGTGTCTTGAAAATCTGCGAGTCGCATCCTTGGAAGATACTGAACTTAAATACCAAGTTTGGTATTTAACGGTCTTTTCGTTTTTGAGCTCTGCTGTCCACAGACGGACACTCAGACATACACGGGCCTTTTTCCAGAAATGTTTTTTTGTATTCAGGGGAACCAAAACGTATATTTCCGGTGAAATCTCGGTATCGAATTTTTGGATACATTATAATACCTTCGCTATATACTATGTACATAATACGAGCAGAGAAAGAATAAAGTTTTTTTATGTTGGTGCCATATGCAGAAAAAAATGGCAATAATTATCTCAGAGCGCTATCAGGATTTATGTGCTTTAGATCGATAATTTCTTAAGCAATACATTACTCAAATTCTCTTTGCAGAAATGCAATTCATTTTCAATTAGATTTTACAATCCATATACAAAATCGCAAATACAGTGCTTCCCTTTGACGCGAAAAGAGCATTCCTCGCAATTCTTATTCTTTATCAGTTCCGACGGAAAATCTGTTTACTTCTCGGAACAAAATATATTATTATTTTCCAATTAAATGAGCGGAAGTCAATTATTAGGGCGCAGGAACGAAGCCTCCCGTACCCAGGTAAGCTTAGGAGGTAACAACCCCCAAACCCCCCGCGAAACCGTTGTAATTAGCCAGGCAATACTGGATAAGCAATATTGGATAATGAATTCAATTTCAGCTCTCACGTTAAAAGCAACCGTTGGTAGTCTAGACGAAGTTCGCCTTTTCCACTCACTAGAAATCCAATTGTTTCTAATTTGTTTACCAGTCCAAGTAATGTGTTTCTTTAGCATGGATTGCGAACACCAAATTCTCTCCGTTATGCCTTTCGATTAGCTGGAATTGAATTCGCAATCCTGTATTGCTTCTCAAGGAAAAGCTGTTGGTTTGATGTGTTTTACATTTTCATTAACTAGATAAAACAAAATATCGAAAATAGCGCCAACAGTAAAATAAAAAAATCAAATAAAAGGAATAAATAGAAACATTTGCGTATCTCGGTATAGAGAACAAAACTCCCAAATATCCTGTTTAATTTGAGATTAAAAACTGCTCAGTAAATGAATTTACAACCAAATAGTTAAAGAAAAAAATATAAAGTGTTCAATTCAGATAACTTTCTCTAGCTACTCTGCAACAGGAAATTCTTACAAAAGCGGATCCTCCCTTCTACTTCCCATTAATCAAGATATACAGAAGACAGCAGAAATAGTTGTATTAATTACTTCCTAATACGTAGAAAGGAAACACTACTTAGCGATAGTCATATGTTTTAAACGCTATTGCTATGTTGATTAAAATTCGCTTCTTTGCATAGCCAGTTCATAATATATGAGAAAAGTTTAAGTATTTTAAAATTGTAAACAAAAACAAGGAGTATTTCGGAAATTGTCAACTCCAGGAAAAAATGTATATGACAAATTGCGTGTCTTAACGACATCTACAGTTTTAGTGTAGTAAGTTTTTTTTCTGTCTTTTACATTTACCTGTTATGCAAAAGTCATCCAGAATGAAGGTCTTCAGAGGCAATTCATAGAAAATTAAAGATATACATTTTATTTTGTATGTAAATATGTTTAATACATGATATTTTAATCAAAATCTTTAGAGCCATATTTGTAAAAATCTAAATTTTAGAATGTTTTTCCATGTATAGGATAGTATTGCGTCTGGGAATTTTCTTTCCAAATCTTCGTGTCGCAACCGTGAAAGGTGCTAAACTTAAATACCAAGGATAGTATTGTACTGACTTCTCGTTTTTGAGTTTTCATGTTCACACATACACGGACTTTTCCCAATTTTTATACAGGGGACATTAAAACATGTATTTCTGGTGAACTCTCGGTATCGAATTTTTGGGTGGATTGCAAAACCTTCTTTATCTACCCTGTAATTCATACGTACTACAGGAAGTAAAATTGTTGTTAGTTCTTATAAATTACTCTGTATAGTTTTACATCCTCAACCACGTATGTACAATAGTAAACTATCTAATGTGTTACATTCATATGACTTTCTCTAGCTAACATCTTCCGTGGTCTATGAATACCCCTTAGCATAGTTGACCTCGGAAGGGGGTAAAAAATTATAGTCTCATGTCGTAGATTTATGGCTCGCAAACGCACTTCAAGCTTGATAAAGAGGCCTCTGAGCTATTTTTATTCACATACAATATTAGATTTGTATCTGTATCTGTTTTAAATAAGCAGCGTCTATAAATTAAACTCTGTTTTTTTGTCTCTATATGTTCTGCAAGATAGTATTCTTAAAGAGCTTATTCTTCTAGTTACTTCATGCTGTAGAGATAAATATTAGCAAAAATTATTTTATTACCTATTTACTTGTAAGACTTTTACGGATATGAATATAACCTAATACCCTATGCTCTAATAGAGTAAAAATGCCACTCCTACTATTACAACAATAATTCAAGTTAAGCCTACCAACATTAATATTAATAATTCTCTTCATTTACTATACAAGAGGAATAAGACTAAGTCAATCAAGTCTTTTCAAAGCAGGTAGGTTTATGATGGCACATGGCCAGGATAAAAAGAATAATAAAAATCGAATATATTTCATTCACAGACTTTCTCTATATCTATATTAGAAATTATTGTTAAAAAACCTATTTTTCTATCTCTTAATCCAAATAAACAAACAGAAATGGTCTTTTTACATACCTCCTTGTAAGTAGAAGAGAAATAAGGGAACACAATAGGCTTAAGAGATACGCAGATTTTGTGAAAGCTAGTTTCTGTTTGATTAAGATTTGTTTTTTTGTTTGGCCAGAATTTTATGAATTCCCATATGAAAAATATTTAAGTATTTTAAAACTGAAACCAATAAGAAGTAACATCTCGGAAATGGTAAACTCCACGAGAAAAAAAAAATGACACAAATTGTGTGCTTTAAGAGATCTACATTTTTTGTATAGTAAGTTTTTGTCTATCTCCATCTTTTGTCTAACAGCAAAATTCATCCAGAATAAATAGATCTTCAGAGACTATTCCCTAAAAAAGTCAAGATGCACATTTTATTTTTCGTGCAAAAAACATTAATGTATGGTATTTTAATTAAAATTGTTAGCCACTTTTTAGAGAATCAATTTTTTCCATGTAAAGGTTAGTATGGAGTGGCGGGGAGGGGGTCCTCAAAATCTTTGTGTCATATACTTGGAATTTCAGTACAAATTTGATATTTTACCAACTTTTTATTTTTGAGTTACCGTGTTCACAGATATACTGATACACAGAAACAAGGACGCACGGACACACACACACACACACACACACACACACCCATTAATGAAACTTTATCTTAAAATGCTTTTTTTGGGTGGAGTGGAATACCTTCTCTAACTTTGCACCATGTACCAAGGCTGCGCCGTGCCCGAGTGGTTAGACCACTTGCCTCTTAGCTAGACGGCCGGAGTTCGATCCCAAGTGATCGCTGGGGCGAGTTTTCTCCAGGTACTCCGGTTTACCCCGCCATCGCATTCCACCGGTGCTCCATCATCCATGTATCATCAGTGTCACCACCTGCGGTGCCATAAGTAGTTAATGCGGGCGTTAAACACTACCAAAAAAAAACGTACCATGTAGAAAAAGTAATAACTAGTTCCATTTTGCGTAAAAAATTGGCAAAGTAAAAAAATTCTTGGAAATGTTTAACTTCACAATACTATGCAAAGAGAACCTAATTTCGACATAGCGATCAGCTCTTAAACAGATTTAACTATTCTATAGTTTAGCCTACTGTATTCCTTTGTTTCCTTTGTACTACCAGGAAATAAATGATAAGACTATTTCTGTTAATACTTGTATCAATTAGCACGAAACAGATAGAAGAGTAAACGTTTGTATGAATATTTTTTGAGAATAGGTAGAGAGAGTCATTTGAATGGAGCACATACCCTTTTTTAAATTGCGCACATCACTTTTTACGCCCGCTCTTACAACATACAGCAACACAAAATGTTAAATTGGGAAAAGAACATTTGGCAAGGAACCCTCTTTTTCGTATTTTTAGATTTCTTTACATTATTCCATTATACACATTTTTTGAAATATTTAAAACAATAATAACTGTGTAACAGCTCCAATATTTTTCTTTAATAATCACATTTTGGGATTTTTCTCTCATAACCTGTAAAACTCGAAACAATGGTGATTTTTGTATCTCAAAAGTAGGTACATATACATCCTTTTACAATTATGATAAAATAATATATGGTTTTTTATTTTGTTAACTGTCCATTGCTATGGAAGTGGAAGAATACTTGAACAAAAATCTTACTGTAAAAGATACAAAATATATTAGATACACAAAATAACAATAATTAGTACAATTCTAAATATTCTGCATTGATGATGCATTGCGTATTGATTTTTAGGAATTTTATGTCTGTATAAGTTATATCTTACAGAAAGCGAACTGCGTTCATCTTCTTTTTCGTGTAAGTTTCTGTTGTTACGCAATATTTCTTCTTGAAACCTTACTCATATGTTATGATTTGATACATGGATAGCTTTGTTATTGAGCGGTATCAGATTTAAATGCATGTACAATCCTGATGTAGCTAAAAGTTATTCATTACATGATGAGCTTACATAGTATTCTAGCGGATACTATTCTACTCCTCTCTTAATTTATAAATAATGAAATTCAAATAATTTTGGCGGACTATTCAGTCTCTAATTTGTCATGAAGGCTTCATCTTACCCCGCGCTCCTGAGACTAAAACGATAGGTATTCATAGATTAATGTTTGAGTGTTAAGACTTCGATATCAAACCAATACAAGCCGGATTCATCCAGAGGCTAATGTGGACCTCATTGCAAAGCATGTCTTCCAGCCACTCAGATGAAATGTTCTTATACTCTACCGCTTTAGCCATTTACCTAATACAACTTTGGCCATAGGTCGTGTCAGGTTTTAAATCAAACTAAAAAGAGTTGCTCACCTAAGGACGTGAGGAACAAAGATGATAGTGAAAATCTGAGAACGCTAAATAAGAAAGGCATTAAAAGAGACCAATTTCCGTACACTCAATTACACATCTAAATTGGATCATATTGTTAATTTTAATTTTGAAGTACTTTATTATTATTATCATCATCATTACTATTATTATCGTTATTGCCGTTTGTTGTCTCGGTTTCAGTTATTTCCATGCAGCTATTATGCTCAATTTCTAACAACTAACTCAGAGAGGCCTTTTGTAGAGGCTTTCTGAGAATGTTACCAGGTGCATAAATAAAAGTGACCAAAGTTCTCAATGGTAATTTTTATCTGCGGCTGTCTTCTTCCCTTCATTGCCGTAATTCGCCATTGTGAGACGAAATCACGTTTGCTCATTTCCACTGCATAATAAATATTGCAGTTATGACAGTTCCATCACCGCGACATCGATATCTGACCGTTTGTATAATACCGCAGTGTTGATGTTTCTATTCGTATATTTATTTTAAAATATTCCTATTTGGAATTTGTTGTATATCATATGCAGCCGAAGTAAAACCAGTAACATTGTCAAATAGCATAGTTTTGTTTCATTTAATATGCAGTAGAAGATAGACTTACAAAATAAAACTAAAATGCATGCAAAAAGCATAAGTTTTTAACTGAAATAATTTTATGATCTTTCCAGGAAAACAAAGAAAATTATTTATCAACCTGCAACCAATTACAATACCTGTCATTAGTTTCCATTCATGCACATAAATAAAATACCTGGGTTTACTTTTATTACAGTTTATCTATAGTTAGAAAAGAAAGTATTGAGTTCTACCCAAAAATTGTGTATCCAAATATCGACGTAAATATATATTTTGAAGTCCCCTGAAATAAAATATAAAATAAAATATTATCATACGCATTTATACATTTAGGTGTTTTGTGGGCTTGTTAAAGGTTGAATAAATAACAAAATAATAAGTTTATCTTCTTGCAAAGGTGCCACAGAAAGATTTTCCGGATAATCACTCAACTTAAAGTATCCTTAATACTGAATATCGTAATATTGGATATTATATTTCAATAATAATCCATTAATAAATGCAATTTATTGTAATCCATTTATTAGCTATATGAGTACGAGGTACATTACCTCGATATCGCTATGATAAATTCATGCATTTGGCATGGAGAAGATTTCATAAAACTAACTATATTAAACATTAAAAAGAGTTTCCTTTATCCTTTAGTATTTTTATTTACATAAACAGGTACTAATTACTTTCATTGAAAAGTTTTAAGTTATTTTCCTGAAATAAAACATTTGGACTATTGCGTGAATAGCTGGTAAATTAGTTTATTCTGAGCGGTTTCTGCATAATTCTTGTAACTAGTTTCCCAATAGGAAAAATGAAACAGCTTGACAACATAGAAGAGTAATAAGGTAAGATTTAATAGTACTAACTAGTTGAAGGGCTGTGAAAATAGTAAAGAAAGACAACTAATGATATTTAAAAGTATTTTGTGATCCTAAAACTGCTTTCTGTGGTATCATTAAATAAATGGAGAGTAAAGGAATACATGATCACATACTTATATAGGCAATATTGACGAGATAATGGCAAGGTGTGTGCAACATTATTATTCATTATTAGTATAACCATGAATATAAAACAAATTTAACCTTAAATTTGGTGAATAAATAATAATCTAAGACATCAATATATTATTTCCCTAAACTTATTTTGAACATCTATTGTAAAATAATAGCACTCTCAAATTCAGTAGCAATACTTGTACACTTAAAGACAATAAAAGCATGCTTCGCGCTTTGATTTTGCTGAAAATGTGAACGTTTGACACAGACTCGGGTCTTACACAATTTTCATTAGTGCCATTCTGGTACAACATACCGCAAGAGTAAAAAAAGACCCCTTCATCTCTCACCGCGCTCGACGCTCCACCAGAACAGATTGACTTGTATAAGCAGTGTATTAATTCTGTCCACCACGTGTCCGAATTACCTTGGCAATATAACTTTAGTATGTAGCGCAGATTAATGATTAATCCAATTTTGTCTCACCCGGTGAGAGAAATGGGTTGCTGCTCAAACAAAGTTTAAAGATCAACAGTTGGCAACTCAGAACTTCATTTGTAGCAAGTTAAGTTCCATGTCCATCGGTAACATGGTCTTCTAATGCGCCTACAGCATAGTAAACAGGTGAGACACAGGGCGGAATCTTACGATAAGTATTTCCAGGCGTATTTTTAATGACTTTGTGCACCTTCTGCTAACCTCTTGACTCAATATTGCTCTAAGGGCCAGCTGAATGCCACTGGTCTAGAAGAATAGGTGTCTAATCTGACTCGTATTTAATGCGTTCAGATATCTCTTCGTGCGTTACAAGAGCTGCAGAACTCAACGGGGCTATTTCAAGTAAAAACCCAACTGACCTAGTCTGAGCGACATTCGTTCTTTCTCTCTCTTGCTTATTAGGCCAGATGATGAGCAGGTAAACCGAAGGTTGCTCAGGCTAGTTTCTTCTCCACCAGCTTGGAAGAGTACGAAATTCTACAAAATTAACAGGGCTAAACAAATAAGCATGTTTATATTTCACTTTCAGTGAAAAGCACAGCATCTAGGTAAGCAATCTAGAATTACACACAACCCTTTATACTGTCAGACACTAGGTAATAGCGGATCAGTGCTGAGCACGACTTTCACCTAGTACGAGAAGTATGCATCAAGAAAATTCATATCTACTGTAGATGTTGCATAAAACAAGCCGAGTATTTTAGACCTAATCTTAATGGGATTCTATTTCCAGATAATACAGTTTTCCAAAAAGGTCACAATAGAGACATTTGCTAATTATATTTTACAGAATATTTAAGGATTTAAAATATTTAAGAACTAAATAATGTACAGCTTTCAGGCATATTCAAACTAGGAAATCAAGAATGATATTATTTCAACTATTTTTATCCAAGTTTATTGCTTACAGTACTACGGTAAATTATCTTTAACATCTACGGATCCTTCTTTAAAATACAAAGAGGTATCTAATTTAAGACAGTAATTTCAGCATTGTATTAGACAATATTTTTCTAGTAGACATAAGCTGTTATCTGTTTCTTATACATATGCGTGACAACTGTTTTGATTTCAGTTGCACCAGTGCCTTAAAGTTAATTTCATGTTAATTCCAGTGTTTTTCGGGACACTTAGCTGTATGATCCCCTAGTATATCTTTCGGGAATATTACCTCTGAGCTAACTGAAGTTTGCTGGACTGAGATGAATAATGTAATGTGACAAGCTTATCTTAAGTCAGAGCTGGCTCCAGTCGGAACGACATAACTATAAACAGCAGATTCCCATGCTTTTTGACCACCCTCGTAAGTTTAGCAAGCCCGTCATGTACCCGACATTGTATTACACATTAAAAGATTAACGACGCGTCTAATATTTGACTAAACATAGTGGCCTATCAGACGGAAGGATCTACTAACGCGGGATGTCAGTTTTCTCACCTAACCTGGCTAGAATCTTGTTCAAAAACCGCGTTGTTTACCTCCAAGTTGAGGGACACTCCGATTAATCAATGTGACGTCATCAACCTGCTAACGCACTACAACATCCAGACCACACCTAAGTTCGCCTTCTTCTTCCCCTTTTCGAAGTACAAAAAGATAACGAATGCTAAAATATGCGCTGCAAGATGTCCGATACCGTCAACCGATATTTATAAGTGTAAAGCAGATGAAAAATAGTCTCGGTGTTATGGATTAATGCACTGGGAAAAATTAAAATGCGTTTCGTGTGTTAGCGAGAGCTTTTTTTCTCCCGTGAAGTTATAATTAAATACTGCCTCTAATGCTAGGTGTACCCCCTACTAAGAGATCTGGTGCCAACCTAAGTTTTTCTTCAGTACGTATGTGCCATCGAGAAATTCCATTTGGTTACGCAAGTCATAAGTTGATTAACAAAGAAGTGTGGTCTTAAAAGCGTAAAATATCTGCAGATTAATGTTTCATATAGAGTGACATCAGCGTTTTCCTCGCCTTCTCTAACGCACAGCCAGGGTTCTATAATTATCTGGAAAAGATATAGCTTTCCTGCATAACGCAGACTCTTTGGTATTTGACATTTATATTTTAATAGAAAATGATTAATATTTCGCGAGCAAACATTGACCTATCTCCTGCTGTATATCCAGTGGGTGTATTTACACTGTACGAATCACATAAATAAGCATATAATTTGTATATAAAATGTACAAATTCTGAATATAATCATCTGAGACGGCATTCGGGATGTCGTGGGATCGGTTCCCCGCGGCCAACCTCTCAATCCTTGGGTTTTTCCGGATACACTTGAGGAATACTGGTGTCTTTCAGGCTTGTAAGTGTCGACGTCGACTGTGACAAAGACGCCTTTCCGTGGAGGTGATTACGCTCTGGAAATATAACTCTCGACGGTGGGATGTCACTGGTACTTATCTGCGGAGTCAAATGATCTAACCAGGTCTCAGCCATGGCATCCTAGCGCTCCCATGTCGAGAAGAGCTGATTCTGTATTGTTAGGGACCCTCCATGGCGACTCTCTTCCTGTCCAGATGTTGGCCGCTCTTTGAAGTTAAATTCATCTCATCCTCTCGTCCAGGGGTCTGACTGCAATAAGCCAACGTGCTCCGTTTGAAACTCAGTGTGCTATCTAGCGTAGGTTCGAGCACAGTAATCTGCATAGATTTCTTTTTTTTTTTTTATTTTGTTTTTAGTTCATATTAGTACTCTTTAAAACCGATGTAGATTAAGTTACATAAATCATTCACTCTGTGAAATATGAAATCTTTATTTGCTGCTTTCGCAAACTAGAAAACAAAGAAAACCATCGCAACCTGATCTCGGGTTTCTTTTAAATGCAACAAAAGTCTAATTAAACAAGAGAAAACAAATTCTAATACTTTGTGTTGTCCCCATTATTTGCTATTGCTGTCCTTAATTTTCGGGGCATGGAATCCACAAGCGTATGAAAACAAGTTATGTCTTCTATAGTGAATCCCAAGTGTCTGTCATGGCACACCAGAATTGTATAGTATTATTCAATCTGTGACCTCGAGAAAGCCTCTGCTTTACTTTCGTCCAAACATGTTCAATTGGGTTCAAATCTGTTGACTTTATAGGACACGGTATCTGCTCTAAGATATGCGTATGCTCCGAAATCCACTTTTGAATTTTGGCCAACAATACCTTTAGGATAGCGCTCTTGGGCAGATGGAAGCAGAACATGTTCTAGAATTTCAGAATAAGTTTCCTTACTCAGCTTTCCATGATCATGTTCCAGTATATCTGCACCTTCCTGAGATATCCATGCCCAAGCAGTAACGCTCATTCGACCACTCCTTGCAGCTTTTGCAACATTTATCAAGGCAATTTTGCAGGAGAAACATGAGTATTGCCAAAATATGATGACAAATTAAAATAGACATAACTTAAACTGAAGTAATTAAATAAAAAAGTTAACACCATAGTGTCATTGTCTCTTGAAGTAATGCCTCCAGCAGCTCCAAGAGACGTAATATGACGGGAAGTAGGGGTTTTTAGTTGGCGAAAATCCAACTCCCACACAGAGTGGTGTCTGAGATAGATTTTCCTCTACTATAAAAAGAAAAAAAAAACTCCTTGCACGAGTGGCCAAATAACGCATATCATATCGAGTACCACTAGGCCTGTAAACAAACACAGTCGAATTGACATCTGCAGTAGAACATTACTTCTTCGGAGAAAATTACTTCGCTCCAATCAAAGTTCTCGTATTGTACACTAAATGCCAATCTGTCAATTTTAATAATAATTTTATTCCCTTATTATAAAGAACTGTAGGGTACAGCTCAACCATCAAGGTTTGGTTTATTTTTAGTGTTTTGTGCATGTTAGCGAAAAATAATTATTTTGGTTGTTCCCTGGTTGCCATTTCATGTTATAAAGCAATAAACTGCGTCTTAACTCGCTATATAAAAGCATGCTTTGTAGCTTAGCTCACTTGCACTTGTAAATCCAGCTAAAGTAACTTCGTGTACTTCTGTGAGGCCGAAGCTCAATCAATGTTTCCATGACTCTACAATGTAGGTACAAAGTAATTGAGTAAGTATTGTATTACAACCAAACATTCGATACTGAGATTTCACGGAAATACATATTTTAAGAGTCCCTGGAATCCGAAAAAAAACATTTTTAGAAAAAGGCGTGTGTGTATATAGGACAACATAACTCAATAACAAAGCATCGGTTAAATACGAAACTAAGCTTTGTATCTTCCAAGGACGCGACACGAAGACTTTGAGGAAATCTCCCCGCTCCCACTATCCTTTACATGGACATTTTTTTCGAAAAGTTTGATTGGTTCTAACGATTTTGATTAAAATACTATATGCTTAAAACATCTTAATGACAAACTGAATGTTTGTCCAAAATTTTCTGGGAATAGTCTCCGAAGACCTGCATTCTGGATTACTTTTTAATAACTGGTAAACCGTTAAAGGATAGACGAAACTTACTACATAAAAACATATATCTCAATTAATGTCATACAGTTTTTGTGGAGTTAGGCAATGCACGCGCGCTCGCGTTGTGTTTTGGCAGCAAAGCTCAAAAACGAAAAGTCTATTAAATACCAAGCGCGATGCGACATTATTTTCTGGAAAATCCATCAACCCCCAACTTCACTTTACATACAATATTTTTCGAAAATTTTTATTTTTTCAAAACTGACTAGCGATTTTCATTAAAGTATCAATGTTTTAAGATATTTTCATGACAGACGAAATGTATTTTTTGTATTCTTTGGGAATAACCTCTGATCTCTTCTTCTGGATGGCTTTTGTGAAACCCATAAACCGTAAGAGATAGACAAACCTAACGCAAAAAATACAGACCTCATTAAAACAAATCTTTTGATATATAACTCGTAGATTTAGCCGTTACCAAGATATTCCTTGTCATTGGTTTTAGTTTTTAACTACTTAAACCTTTCTCAAGTGGGAAGTCAGCTTACTTTCATCTCTCTTTTGTTTTACTTCCGCGAATACAAAGTAGAACCTAATTATAATTGTTCTATAACGATGTGTTTCTAAGAGATTTGACTATCTCTTTAGCTTAGTGTATTCGTTTATTGCTCTTCTATTTACAAGAAATCAAGTAATAATGTTTATCCTGATTACTGTGGTGTAGATAGAAGAATAGCCTTTTGTAAAAAAGAGTTTGTGAAAGTCATACGAATAGAATGCATAGTATTTTTCATTTCTATTTACTAGAGAATATGGATTATTTAAAGTAGTTATAGGAATATTTTTTTACTTTCTCTATACGTACTATGTACATACTTTACAGAGAAGGTATTGCATTGCACCCAAAAATTCGATACCGAGATTTCACCGGAAATACATGTTTTGAGACCGCCTGAATAAAAAAATTTCCATTTTTAGAAAAATATCCGTGTGTGTGTGTGGCTGTGGGCAGCACAGTTGAAAAAGGAAAAGACTTAAATATCAAGCTTAATATTTAAGTTCAGCATTTTCCAAGGATGCGACACGAAGATTTTCAAGAATATTTCCCCACCCCCAACCACCTTTCAAATGGGAAAAGTTGCGAAAATTTTGATTTTCTGAAAAGTGGCTCTAACGATTTTGATTAAAATATCGTATATTAAAGATATTTACCTGACAAATAATATGTATATCTTGAATTTTCTGGGAATAGCCTCTGAAGACTACTTTATGCTGGATGAATTTTACGGAATTTTGTGTAACTGCTAAACCGTAACAAATGGACAAAAACTTACCACACAAAAAAATGTACAGCACATTAAAATACACAATTTATGTTTTATACATTTTTTTCGTGGAGCTGATGGTTTTTTAGATATTCCTTTTTATTTTATTCTTTTTTGTCTCAGGTTTGAAAAACTTAACTTTACACATGCAGAAATCTGTCAACTCCTGTCTGTACAAACAAAGGAACTTCACTCACATAGCAACCAGCTTTTGACTATTACTTTAACCTATGGTACTCCCTTATTTCGCTTCTACTTGCAAGGAAGCAAGTAATAAGACTGTTTTTGCTAATTTTTTCTCGATTAGCATGAAGTAAATAGAAGCATTAGCTTTTTAATAATAATTTTGTTCCAGAGATGTAGATAAAGGCATGTGAATGGAACACATCAGATTTTTTTTAGAATAGTTTGTTATGGAGTAGTAGAGAAAGTCATGCAAGTGTAACACATCAGATTTTTTTTTTTTTTTCCATTCCACACATCCTGGTTTAACACTTTATAGATACCGAAACTGGATTCTCGAGGGAACGAAATAGGAAGAAATGCCATCTGAACTCGCTTGTCACGTGCCATTGCGTCAGAATTCTTTTTCCACGGCCCTCTATATGCCGGTCAAGTATTACTGCCCTTATTTAAGCGCTCAGTGAATTTAATGGCCGAGGCTATGGCTCGGAATAGCGAAGCAAAATCACCAATGTACTTAACTTCTTACATAAGATTCTGACCTTTTTATGGAGCAAGAAAAAGAAAACAATATTCGGCCAAATGTACGTGCTTAATAGCACGAGGATTTCAGTACTTTAACAATAATTGTACCCATTATGTAGTAGAATGATGATGAATATGCAAGCAGTTACAGAAAATTGGAGTTCGGCATCCATAAAGAGATTTCCAATTTCGTTCAGAAGCGAAGGTTAAAGTATATTTACCTGGAATTTTACACTCATTAGTCTGCTTTTGGCTTCCAATAAACTGGTCTTTCACTAACATTAGCGTTTCATGTATATTATTATTCAGTGTGCAGGTCATGAAACTGACGTCATGGCAATAGTAAATGAGAACCACACGATTTATTTCACATTGATGGGAAACACCGTTAGTTGATGGGAAATTACAAAAATCGGACGTATTCCATTTGTATGACCTTCTCTATATCTTTGTAAGAGATTGTGAGAAATCTTAGTATTCTACTTCATGCTAATCAAGATAAACATTAGCATAAAGGTCTTATTTCTTACTTCCTTGTAAGCAGAGAGGTTGTAAGAGAATAAGAATAATAAAGCGATGGTCATATGATCTAAAAATTTGATGTGTCCATTCACATGCTTTTCTCTTCATCTGTGTAACAAATTCTTGTTAAAAACCTTATGCTTCTATTTACTTCATGCTAATCGAGAAAAATCTTAGGTGTTACACTCACATGACTTTCTCTAGCTCTTCTACAAATTTCTTCATAAGATTATTCTTCTTCCTGCACCTTTGTAATCGAGATATTATTAGCAGAATGTTCTTACTAATTAGTTCCTTACGTATAGAAAGAAAATATGGGAATACACTAGGCTAAACCGATAGTCAATTGTTTTAAAAGCTGTCGTTATTCGGTTGTCATTGCAAATCGCTTCCTTGCTTGGCCAGGAGTAGAACAAAAGAAAAACGGACACTTCCTGTCTGAGAAAAGTTTAAGTACTTACAACTGAAGCCAAAAACAAGGTATATCTGGAAACGATTACCTCCACCACAAACATGTAAAAGACATAAATTGTGTGCTTTTATCAGATCAAAATTTTCTGTGTAGTAGTTTTTATCTATCTCTTACCGTTTAGCAGTTAAGCAAAATTTAGCAAAATTCATCCAGAATAAAGAGTTCTTCAGAGACTATTCCCAGTAAATTCAAGATATACATTTTGTTTGATATGTAAATATCTTTAATATACGGGATTTTAATCAAAATCGTTAGAGCCATTTTTTAGAAAATCAAAGTTTTCGAAACATTTTCCATGTAAAGGGTAGTTGGGGGTGAGGGAATTTTCTTGAAAATCTTCGTGCTGAATCCTTGGAAGATACCAAATCTAAATACCAAGTTTAGTATTTAACGGTCTTTTCGTTTTTGAGCTATGCTGTCCAAAGGCACACACACACAGACACACACATGGACCTTTTTCTGAAAATGCTTTTTTTAGATGTATTTCCGGTGAAATCTCGGTATCGAATTTTTAGGTGGAATACAATACTTGCTCTATACAATATGTACATAGTACGTATAGAGAAAGTAAAAAAATTAGCAGAAATAGTCATATTACTGCTTCCTAGGTTAAAGTGATAGTCAAAAGCTGGTTGCTATGCGACTGAAGTTCCTTTGTATGGATAGGAGTTGAAAAATTCTTGTATGAGAAAAGTAAATGTTTTCCAAAGCACAAACAAAAAAAACAAAAAAAAAAAAAAAAAAAAAGAATACCTAAAAAACGATCAACTCCATGAAAAATGTATATTACATAAATTGTGTGTTTAGAGTGCTCTACATTTTTTGTGTGGTAAGGTTTTGTCCATCTCTTACGGTTTATCAGTTGTGCAAAATTCGGTAAATTTATTCAGAATAAAGTAGTCTTCAGAGGCTATTCCCAAAAAATTCAGTCGCCCTCCGTGGTGTAATGGTTACCATCTGACTTCATATACCCAAGGTCGCGGTTTCAAACCCGGAGGACGATAGCTTTTTTCGGGTGTAAAAATCCTTAGCATTGCTTCCTTCGGATGGGAAGTAAAGCCGTTGGTCCTGTGTCGTAAATTTACGGTACGTAAAAGAACCTCAAACCTGATAGAGAGGCCTCTGAGCAAAATTTAGCGGTCTTTCACGCCCAATTTAGAATGGGACGCAGAGAACCACAGCAGTTAAAGAGCGTCCATAAATAACATGCCATTTTTTTCAGAAAATTCAAGATATATATCTTATTTTTCAGGTAAATATCTTTAATATACGATATTTTATTCAAAATCGTTACAGCCATTTTTAAGAAAATAAAAATTTTCGAAAAAGTTCCATGTAAAGGGTACTTGGAGATGAAGGGATTTTTTTGAACATCTTCATGGCGCAAACGGACTTTTAGTTTTTAAGTTATGCTGTACAAAGTTGCGCGCGCGCGCGCGCGTGCACACACACACTGGCATTTTCTACAAACGGGTTTTAGGTTCAGGGGTTCTCAAAATATTTATTTTTGAATAAACCTCGGTGTCGAATTCTTGGGTCCAATACAATACCTTCTCTACCTATTGTGTTTACTGTGCGCCCGTGCAGAGGAAGTAAAATATGTTATGTACATACGTGTTAGAGAAAGTAAAATTATGTATTTCATTCGCATGAATTCATCTATTGACCATTATGAATTTTTGTATAACTTCTGGGCTAATCTGTTCTGGCGAAAATTTCTATCAGTAACATATTTTTGGGTGCAATACTATGTTTATTGTACATACGTGCTAGAGAGATTAAAACTGTTATTTCCTTCGCGTAACTTCATCTATCTAGCACTATTTATTTTTGTCTAGCTTTTTTGCTATTCTGTTCCGATGCACATTTATAATTTACTCTGCCACAAAATAGTAGGTAGAGAAGCGTTTCTTCTATAATTTACAGTTGCACATAGCCCATCCCTGCTGGGGGTAGTTTGCCTATCTGATATTCAAAGGACTCAAGTTCGAATGTTAGGTCTCTACCGAATAATGGTTTTCCGTTTTTTTTCTCCGTATTCTGAAAAAATCAAAAGTCGAAGCTTTAAGCTCTATGGATTTTGAGCTCATGATCACTTTCATTCATCCATTATCCAACATGAGCTACAAGACTGAAGGACATTAAAACATACAAAAAAGTTTGATGTGTTCTATTCACATGACTTTCTCTACATCTCTGTAATAAATTGTTAAAAAGCTTATTCTTATATTAAATTTTACTTACTGCTATTCGAGAAGAAATTAGCAGAAAGGGTCTTGCTTCCTCGTAAGTAGAAGGGAAATAAGGGAGTACCATAGGTTAAAGCGATAGGCAAATACTTGAAAATCTGTTTCCTATGTGATTGAAGTTCCTTTGTTTGTATAGACAGGATGAGAAAAAGTATATTTTAAAGCTGAAACTAATAACAAGGAATACCTAAAAAACGGTCTACTCCACGAAAAAATGTGTATAACATAAATTATGTGTTTTAACGAGCTCTACATTTTTTGTGCAGTGAGTTCTTGTCTATCTCTTATAATTCACCAGTTATGAAAAATTCCGTATAGTCCATCCAAATTAAGATGTCCTCAGAGGTTATTCCTAGAAAATTGAAGATATTCATTTTATTTGGAATGTAAACATCTTAAATATACAAAATTTTAATCAAAATCGTAAGAGCCATATTGAGAAAATCAACATTTTCGAACATTTTCCCATGTAAAGAGTAGTTGGGGGTAGGGGATTTTCTTTAAAATCTTAGTGTCGCATCCTTGGAAGATACTGAACTTAAATACCAAGTTTTGTATTTAACGAGCTTTTCGTTTTTGAGCCATGCTGCCCATAGACACATACATTAACACACATGGCTTTTTTTAAAAATGTGTTGTGTTTTTTGGATTCAGGGGCTCCTGAAACATGTATATCCGCTTAAGTCTTGGTATCGAATTTTGGGTGCATTACAATGTCTTCTCTATACAGTAGTATGGGTAGAGAAAATTAAAATGTATAAATTTCATTCTCTTGATTTCTTTGTCCATTCTTCAACAAGCAATTCTTAAAAAGCGTATTCCCCTATCTTCAAGTTAATCCAGACAACATTTGCAGAATTACCTTAAATTACGCATTAATTTATAGATACAACAAGATTATGCCAACACAATAGATTTAATCGATAATCATATTTTTAATGAGCTAGTCTCTAGTGATGCTTCTGAAATTCCGTTCTCTTTACATAACCCGTAGATAGAAGCGAATAACTACTACCAATTTGAAAACAGTATAAAATATGCCAAAATTTAAATTAATATCAAGCAATATCTCGGAAATAGTTGAAAAAAAAATGTGACAGCGAGATCAATATTTTTTGTGTAGCAAAATTTTGTCTAGCTCTTATGGTTTACCCCAGTTATGATAAAATCAAACATGAATATTTCCATATAAAGGATAGCTTGCAGTGGGAATTTTATTTAAAATGTTCAGGTTTCATCCTTGGAAGATTCTGAACTTAAATATCAGGTTTGGTATTTAAACTACTGTTCGTTTTTGAGTTACGCTGTTCATAGGCACGCACAAGCGGAATGTTTTTTTTTTTTTTTTTTTTTTTTTTTCATATATCAAGAAAGATCTCGGTATCGAATTTTGAGGTAAAAAGCAATACCTTCTCTAACTACATGGTAGACAAAGAAAAAGAATTATACAAATAAAGGTGGTTTATATGCTATTCAGAAAAAAACATAAATGTTATTTGTAGTGAAAATATCTTAAGTAGGTCTAGGGTGCAAGTCAAAATATTAAAGAGTAATTTTTGAGCAAATAGCAAATTATGAAAATGATTAAATTAATTAAAGCATAGATTGGAGTAAACCGTGTTTCTTTATAATCTTTGAGGATATTGCTACGAAGAAGTGTGCGCGTGTGCGCACACAGAGATAGAAACCTTTTTCTGTTATATTTATTTATCAGACCTCAAAACATTTAATTGCGTGAAATTTGGACATGGACTTTTTAGAGTGCAACATTTATGTTTAGTTGATAATAAAGAAAGCATTATTATAATAATCTAATAAAACGTACTGACCAATCAACGACAAGATAGCGATTTAGTTGCATTTTGAAAATAGTTACGTGCGCTCAGGTTTCATTGAGACCTTCCCCTCCCCAGCACTGTGTTTATTTATTTTAAGAGAGCAACCGTTGCGCGAACAGTCTGTTCTGAAAGGTAAAGTCCAATAAAAACATTTTACTCTTGATACATTCAGTAAATATATTGTAATCCATTGCAATATTTATTAATGCATTAAATCTCATATAAAACTGATTACTTTAGCTATCAAGTACAGGTTTATTAGAAATTATAGTAAAACGTATGCTTATTAAAGAACTTTATACTTCTGTGCCCACCCATACCTTTAGCATAAACTCAGTAGCACACGTGAATTCTGCTTCTCCCCCTCTCCGCTCACTTGTACACAACGTACAAGTAAGAAGTTAACTTAAAGGCATGTCTTAGGCGTAATATGAGAAATATATAATAACCTAATATACTCTTATTATAACATTATTTAATTATTAAGTGAAAACTGTCCAAATATGTATACTATATAATGTTGTAAATACACATACACAGATGAGTTAGCAAACCTGAGTTATATGATTATTATAGTTATTTTGCCTTATACTGTAACTGCCAGATAAAATCTACACTAAATAATTCTCAAGTCACACGTAGGAGGCAATAATATGTAAAGTATTACTTTCTCTATACGTACTATAAACATAGTGCATAGAGAAGGTGCTGCATTGCACCCAAAAATTCGATTCCGAGATTTAACCCGAAATACATGTTTTAGAACCCCCTGAATCTACAAAAAAGTATTTTAAAAAAATGTAATGTGTATGTGTGTCTGTTTGTGTTTATGTATGCCAATTTGTGTTTCTGTGGGCAGTATAGCTGAAAAACGAAAAACCCCTTAAATATCAAACTTCACATTTAAGCTCAGTCTTTTCCTAGGATTCGACACGAATATTTTCTAGAAAATTCCCCTATTCCAACTACACTTTACATAGAAAAAAAGTTCGAAAATTTTGGATTTTTTCAAGGAGGCTCTAAATATTTTGATTAAAATCTCTTATAACTAAGATATTCACATGACAAATAAAATGCGTATTTTAAATTTTTTGCGATTAGCCCTGAGGTCCTCTGAATTTTACATAACTGGTAAACCGTAAGAGATAGACAAAAATTTACTGCACAAAATGTAGACCTACTTAAGGCACACAATTTATGAAATATACATTTTTTTCTTGCAGTTTTGAAGATATTCCTTGTAATTGGCTTCAGTTTTATAATACCTAAAGCTTTTCTCATACGGTAACTTGTCAACTCCTGGACGCTTTAGCCTATTTTTATATCGATTAGCATGAAGCAGATAGAAGAATAAGCTTGTCAGCAATTATTTGTTACAGAGACGTAGAGAAAGTCATGTGAATGGAACACGTCAGATTTCTTTAAAAAGCGGATACTAGAATTTAGGAAAAACCTTATAATCCTAGGTTTTTTCAGCTCGTTTACCTTCAGGAAAAAGATAACACGACATAATTGTATACTCATCCTCTCGTCGTTAACTAGACGTGTCTGGAATAGGAATTTCAATAACGAGTATTTACAACGGAGGGTAGCAGAATGCTTTAACTGTCAAGCAGTTACAATGAAATGAATACAGTTTCACATTTTTAATGTTAGACTGTAACAATGACTACTTAGGCACCGGTATTAGATGCCTTCAATGCATCCACTTGGGCAAATTAAGTATTTGATAACTAATCATGATTCTACGTCCACATAAGACGTGTATAGGCTACAGCTTGGAAAGTAAAGTTGGTCTTTTTATGCCGTTGCTCTAACTACCTGAATTACCATAATAAACATGTCGGTATGATGTAATATTCGTCAACTGAACAAATTGGCTAAGGTTTATCGTGGTTTGCCTCAGTCGGTAAGGTAAATACGGGCTTGGAAATGTAATACCATGACCCAATATCATACCTTCAGTATAAAATAACAGTAAAACTGAGACAAATTTAAATTGCAATTGCGCAACGCCAGCGCTGTCTCATCGCAGAGTAGTATGTTATATGGAGAATGAGGGTTTGGGTATATATCTTCAGACACCATCTAAGTACAGACACCAGACCAGGTAAAATGGCAGCCAGATTGGATGGCACCTTAATACAATTTACTTGGCACGAAGCGAAAGTGGTTTGGGTACAGGGAATAGATCATGAAGGCTACTTACTATCCGCCATATGCAAATCGAACAGAACCGTCGCGATACAATCAAGTAGTTGAATAGACGTTAAATACATCATCAAAAACTGTGCTAAACAAAAATCTTATTGTGTTGCATTCACACAACTTTGTCTACATTCTTCGATAAACCATTATTATAAAACTTCCATATCTTCCTTTTGTTGATACAGATAGTTCTTAATTTGTCTTTTACTTATTTCGTTTAAGGTATAAGAAGAATGGAAGTAATTAAATTGATAGTTAAATCCTTTAAAAACCGGTCAATATGTGATTGTTTTGAAATTCTCTTCTCTTTATATAAATAAAAGATAATTAAATTTAAAGAATAATAAAAAAATGAGTAATTTCCAAAATTAAATCACCAACAGAAAGTATTATAGGAAATGCTTAATGTTACAAAGTATTTAATTTGACAAACTGTATGCTTCGACGGGATCAAACATTCTTGATAAGAAATAATTTGTCCATCTGCTTCAGAGGATATTCTAAAAATGTAAGATGAACACCCGCGTGTATAAAAAGTGGTCCATAATGGAACATAGTTGTGTTGGTGATTGCCCAATTTCTCCACCACCTTCTACAAACTTAACCACTTAGTTTCTCCCCAGGATAATTATGACCACTAGGTTGAAGGGTGCATGTCTCCCTTATAATATACCCAAACTACCAAGGGTAACTCGCAACTTAAAATTCGTATTTCCATGTTACACTATCTTTTCTACATAACGAAAATAATTTTAACCCTCTCTTTCATGTCCTGGATGAAAGTTCAAACACATGCAAATAACGCTTCACCCCTTCCTTTAGAATGCCGAATCATATACGAGAACCTTTGTTTTCAACCTCCGATAGGCTATAAATAAAATACAAGTTCATAGAAAACAATTGTTTTATTAATAAAAGATTTGTACACTTATTGTTAATTTTCAACATAATTACCGAAAAGATTAGGACATTTATTGTACCTGTGCACAAGCTTTGCAATATCCGCTTCAAAAAATGTTGCCGCCAATGATTTCAAATGAGCATTGACGTTGTTTTGAAGATCTTTGCACTTTACGACGTTTGCGGAAAGCCATTCAAAACAAACGAAGAGGAATTCTGACTTCAGAAATTGTGTTGATCCATGACAACGCTCGTCCACACACTGCTGGCACAACCTATCAGTTCCTTGAACAATTTCAGTGGGACATTTTTGATCATCCGCCTAACTGTCCTGACCTTGCACTCAGCGACTTTCACCTTTTCCCTGCTGAAGACTTGGCGAAGAGGGCAGCACTTTCAAACCAACGAAGATCTTTTGACAAGATCTTTAATGTTGATTTGAAATCAATAGCGGCAACATCTTTTGAAGCGGGTATTGCAAAGCTTGTGCAGAGATACGATAAATGTCTCAATCTGTTCGGTGAGTGTGTTGAAAAGTAATCATAAGTGTATAAAACTTTTAGTAGTAAAATAATTGTTTTCTATGAACTTGTCTTTTATTTATAGCCTATCGGAAGTTGAAAAAAAAACGGCCCTCGTTTTTGGTTTTGCTCTTCCTTGTACACTAACTGTGACAACATTATTTTGTCATGGAGAACGTGGGGAACACTTTCTTACAATTCACGACGATTGTTATGTAGTAATTGGTTAGTACTTTTTTCCCTGTTTGTTTTTCAGACCAGCCACATGGAGAACCTGTGGGTGAAGTCAAAGTTTGGTTATTTAAAGATGGAAGATTTTTGGAGTAAAAACACTATTACAGTCTAGGGATATGGGGATACTTTATGCGCGCAATTGTGCATTATATTTGTCGTACAGATATGGTATTTCAAGCAATAATATCAGAGACATTTTTTATTTAATCAAATATAATGAAACATTTTCCAGGAGAGTTAAGCTTGGGCGAAGGTATTTTCTTTAATATTTTAAAATTACATTCAAATTTCATAAAAGGTTCCTGAACATAGGCATAGCAAATCATGCCTGGAAACTTTCTTTTGCTGATTCCGTGATAGTTGTTCGTCGCATTCAAAATATGGGATACAAAACAACGCGGAAATGTCCTTTATGTTTTGTTTCTTAAATTTGCTGCGAATGCATTAAGAATACTTCAAGACGCGTGAGGTGCAGCAGCAGTAGCAGCAAGGGAAAACAAATCTGATGTGTTACACTCAAATGACTGTCTCTAGCTGCTCTACAAAACTCCTACAAAAGATTCTTCTTCTTTGTACACAATGCTAATCAAGATAAATGCTAGCAGAATGTTATTACTTAGTCCCATAAGTATAAGGGAATGCACTATGCTAAAGTTATTGTCAAATGTTTTAAAAGCTATCGTAATGTGATTGTCATTGCAAATCACTTCTTTGCTTGGCCAGGAGTAGAACAAAAGAAAAACAGACATTTTCTGTGTGAGAAAGGTTTAAGTATTTCACAATTGAAACCAATAACAAGGAATATCTTGAAAATGGTTACCTCCACAACAAAAACGTAAAGGACAAAAATTGTGTGTTTTGTCATGAGGTACATTTTTTGTGCAGTACGCTTTTTTCTATCTCTTACGGTTTAGTAGTTAAGCAAAATTTAGCAAAATTCATCCAAAATATAGTGGTCTTCACAGGCTATTCCCAAAAAATTCTAGATATAAATTTTATTTCGGACATAAATAGTTTTAATATACGGGATTTTAATCAAAATCATTAGAGCCATTTTTAAGAAAATCAAAATTTTCGAAATTTTGTCCATGTAAAGAGTAGTTTGTGGTGGGGGATTTTTTTTTAAAATATTCGTGTCGCATCCTTGGAAGATACTAAACCTAAATACCAAGTTTGGTATTTAACGGTCTTTTTGTTTTGGGGCAATGCTGTCCACATACACACACACATAAACGGACCTTCTTTTAAAAACACGTTTTTCGCACCTCTGGGGACCCCAAAACACATATTTCCGGGGAAATCTCGGTATCGAATTTTTGGGTGCATTACAATATCTTCTCTATCCCTATGTACATTGTACATATGGGGGGGGGGGCTAGTGAAAGTAAAAACACGTCTATGTCTAGAAAAAACGATTTTTCGCCACGAGAATGCTGAGAAGATTTCAGGTAGCTCCGGCCCCACAGCTCAGTCGGCAGAGATCCTCTCTGCTTTACAATGGTCCAGAGTTCGATTACTGGTTGGGAGTGCGAATTTTTCTCTAGCCCAGATTGTTCCCTATCCTCAAAGTTCGGAAGTAGGAATGAAATTGCGAATATATGTAGTGATCTACTTAATAAAATCAGAAAACGAAAAACAACAGTAAACGAGTCAACATCATTGCCAATAGGTAATAATTTCCACAGGGAAATGCCGATGATGGAGCAATGCAGTTAAAGGTTGGGAATAAATGGAACAAAAACAAAATCAAAAACTTCCTTTAAGGAATGATTTCAAGAGGGTTTAAACATGTTGGCAAAAGTGTGTCACACGAAAGAAAATATTTTGAAGAAAATGTGTAAATGACGGTGCTGTAACTTATTTTGATATTATTTACAAATTCCGGGTACTTTTTTAATCTAGCAATATAAATTAAAATTAATATCAGCCAACAAAATCTTCCTCACTCAATCGAAATAATCCTCATTGCCCTTTTAATGGCATCAGCTGAAATGTAGAATCGATAAAAATGGGACACATTTACACAAATATGCAGAAATTAGAAATTCCATAAAACTTTTAACAGCACGTATCTTCACTAATATAGAAGTGAAATGTTGATCATTACTGGCATAAAACGTATTGAATTTTAAAAGAAAAAAATCTGATGTGTTCCATTCACATGACTTTCTCTGGCTGTTCAACAAACAAACTTCTCTTACAAAAAATTATTCTTCTTTCCACACATCATGCTAAACGATATAAACAATATCAGAATGTTATTACTCAGTTCGTTCTAAGTAGAAGAGAACTAAGGGAATACACTAGGCTAAAAAGATAGTCAAATGTTTTAAATCTGTCGTTATGCGATTGTCATTGCAAATCGCCTTTTTGCTTGGCCAGGAGTAGAATAAAAGAAAAATGACAGTTTTTGTCTAAGAAAAGTACCATTTTTAAGTTGTCGATACTTGTTCGAAGTAAAGGGTAGTTGGATGTGGGGGTATTTCCTTGAAAATCCTCGTGTCACATTTTTGGAAGATACTGAACTTAAATCCAAGTTCGCTATTTAACGTAACTTTTCGTTTTTGAGCTATGCTGTCCACAGACACACACACACACACACACACACGAATCTTTTTCTCGAAATGATTTTTTTTTTATTCGGGGGTACTAAAACATGTGAAATCATGATATAGAATTTTTGGTTGGAGTGCTATACCTTCTCTATACAGTACGTATATAGTACGTGTAAGAAAGTAAAAATCTGATGTGTTCCATTCACATGAATATCTCTACATCTCTGCCACAAATTATTGTTAAGAAGCTTAGTCCCCCATTTAGTTAATGCTAATCGAAAAAAACAGCATAAATAGTCTTATTACTTGCATCCTTAAGTAGAAGCAAAATAAGAGAGTACCACAGATTAAAGTAATAGTCAAAAGCCAGTTGCTCTGTGACTGAAAAAAAATATATATGACAAACTTTGTGTTCTATTGTGACCTACATTTTTTGTGTAGTAAGTTTTTGTCTATTTCTTATGGTTTAGCAGTAATGCAAAATTCAATAAAAATCATCCAAAATAAACAGGTATTTAGAGGTTATTCTCAGAAATTTCAAGATATACGTTTTATTTGGTATGTAAATATCATTAATATACGGTATTTTAATCAAAATCGTTAGAGCAATTTTTGAGAAAATCAAAGCTGTCGAAATTTTTTCGAAGTAAAGGGTAGTTGGAAGTGGGGGGATTTTCTTGAAAATCTTCATGTCGCATCCTTGGAAGATACTGAACTTAAATACCAAGTTTTATATTTAATGGACTTTTTGAGTTTTGCTGCCCACGGACACAGACACAGACACACATACACACACACAAACGGAACTTTTTCTAGAGATGCTTTTTTACTTTCTCTATACGCACTATGTACATAGTGTATAGAGAAGGCATTGTAATGCACACAAAAATTCAATACCAAGATTTCACCGGAAATACATTTTTTGGGTCCCCTGAATCCAAAAGAAAAAGCATTTTTAGAAAAGTGTCCGTGTGTGTGTGTCTGTCTGTCTGTGTGTATGTGTGCCTGTGAGCAATATAGCTCAAAAACGAAAAGACCGTTAAATACCAAACTTGGTATTTAAGTTTGGTATCTACCAAGGATGCGACACGAAGATTTTCAAGAAAATTTTCCCACCCCAAACTACCCTTTACATGGAACTTTTTTTTGAAATGTTTGATTTTCTAAAAAAAATTGCTCTAACGATTTTGATTAAAATACTATATATAAAATATATTTATATGACAAATAAAATGTATATCTTGAATTTTCTGGGAATAGCCTCTAAAGACTACTTTATTCTGGATGCATTTTTTGGAATGTTGCATAACTGCTAAACCGTAAGTGATGGACAAAAACTTACCACATACAAAATGAAGAGGGTATTAAAATACACATTTATTATATACATTTTTTCATGGAGTTGATCGTGTTTAAGATATTTCTTGTTTTTAGTTTCAGCTTTGAAAAACCTATACTTTTCTCATACAGGACTTTGTCAACTCCTGTCCACACAAACAAAGGAACTTCAGTCACAGAGCAACCACCTTTTGACAGTCAGTTTAACCTCCCTTATTTCGTTCTACTTACAAATTAACCAGTAATAAAACTATTTCTGCTATTTTTTTTTTTCGATTAGCATGAAATAAATAGAAACATAATTTGTTGCAGAGATGTAGAGAAAGTCATGTGAATGGAACACATCAGATTTTTTGGATTCAGGAGGTCCTAAAACGTATATTTCCGGTGAAATTTCGGTATTGAATTTTTGGTGCAATTCAATACCTCCTCTAAACGCTATGTACATAGTACGTGTAGAGAAAGTAAAAAGGCAGGTTGAAAAGAATCTGGTAATAAGTGTGTAGACATTGGCTAAAAGCAGGTGTGTGTCCAGCTGTGAATTTCCTTTCCTGACAAGTAAACGCCTCGTTTAACCAGATGCTCCATGTTATTAATGTTAGCATTGAAAAGGACCAGAAAATAAATTGAAGGAATAGGGTAACAGTATCCCAACGATGTGGGGAGTGCGAGAGGTTGGGCGATGATCTCCTGGGACCACCTACCTCAAACCACAGCCATAAACATAAACATGAGAATCATTTCCTCTAGATCAACTACCAAGATTGTTACCAGGATCAGATAAATTATAGAACAGTGTCCTAAATCCGAATACTAAGCTCCATAGACATTGTTGTCGCATGTGGGTTTTATATCAAGGTGGCTTTTGGGGCCGGCAAGGAAGTCCATGCTCTGCTGATCGGTTCTGCTACTTTTCTACTTCTTAACACTTGAAACAAGGCAGAACATAAAACCATTTCTCTCAAATAGTGAGCACGCTATAAAAGCAGTAGGACAGTTATGTAGGACAGTTTTAAATTATAGTTTAAGGGGAGTCGAAATGGGATTTTCATAACTTTTTCCATTCTCATACTGTCTGTACAAATTTATATTTTAAATCTCCCGCTTATTTCAGTATGACTTTCATAGAGGTTCGCTAATTACAAATAGTTTAAAAATATTGTTGAAAATAGTGTTGTGTTGTAGTTTTTTAGCATTTTTGGAAAAATGTCCGTGTGTGTGGGTGCGTGTGTGTGTGTTGACAGCATAGCTCAAAAACGAAAAGACCAAACAAGTAATTTCCAAGGATGCGATACTAGATTTTAAAGATAATCCTCCCACACCAAACTACCCTTTACATGGAAAAAATGTTGTACATTTTGACTCTCTCAAAAATGGCTGTAACGATTTTGATTAAAATCTCTCATATTTAATATATTTACATGACAAATAAAATGTACATCTTGAATTTTCATGGAATAGCCTGCCTGGATATTTTTATTGAATTTTGCATAACTGATAAACCGTAAGAGATAGACAAAAACTTACTACACAAAAACTGTAAATTACGATAAAACACACAATTTATGTAATTTACAGTTTTTTACTGTAGTTGGTCGTTTTTTTAGATATTCCTTGTTATTGTTTTCAGCTTTAAAGAACTAATATTTTTCTCATACAGGGCTTTGTCAGCTCCTGATCATACAAACAAAGGAACTTCAATCACATAGCAACCAGCTTTTCACTACCATTTTAACATATGGTACTCCCTTATTTCGCATCTACTAATAAGGAATGAAGTAACAAGACTATTTCTGCTAAGTTTCTTTTGATTAGCATGAAGTAAATAGAAGCATAAGATTTTTAACAATAATTTGTTGCAGAGATGTGGAGAAAGTCATGTGAATAGAATATATCACGTTTTTTTTATTTTGATTGAAAAGTTTAACTTAGCTATTGGCAACATTGGCATCCCGCTCATATTTCCTTCATGTGAGAGTCTCGAAGTATTGCATTGTTGTGTTTGGAAAGTTGGGTTACATTTTTACTTTCTCTACACGTGCTATGTACATAGTGTATAGAGAAGGTATTGTATTGCACCCAAAATTCGATACCGAGATTTCACCGGTAATACATGTTTTGTGTCCCTCTAATGTAAATTGAAGAATTTGCTTATTAACAATAATTTGTTACATAGAAGTAGAGAAAGTGATGTGATCGGAACACATCAGATTTTTCTGTTTAATAATATGTTTGAAAGCCATTTCTGAAGAAGTAAAATTGCCTACATAAATGCCCCATTATCTCAAGCTGCATTTAACGTTTCTATTTATGATATGGTAAGCAAGTTAAACATTAACATAAATGTTTTATTTTACATAGATCCTAATAAGTGTAAGGGGAAAAAGTGAATACATTAGGTTAAAGCGATAGTAATGTTTTAAAATCTGGTAGCTATGTAATGCAATTGAAATTTCGTTTTCTCTTCTCAATAAGCACGATTAGGAGTAAAAGAGATATAAAATGAATTTAAATGTCTGTTTATGGGAGTATAACTATTTAAAATTTGAAACGGTTAACAGGGAATATCTATAAAATGGTTAGCTCTACAAAAATTGAACATGATGGTTGTATATTTTAACAAAATCTACATTTTTTGTGTCTTATCGCTTACGTATTTACCAGTTATACAAAAGTAATTCAGAATGAAGACGTAAGAGGCTAATAACAGGAAATGAAGCTATACATCTTATTTCTCATAAAAATATCTTTAATACAGGATATTTTAATAAACATTAATGGAGCTTGTTGAAGCCATATTTTGTTCTCCGCCCACTTTCAGGTAATTGGAGCGCATCTCTCTTTTTACCTCAGCCCACACAGTATCAATAGAGAACACAATCTCACACGGAGAATCATAGATTATCGAGAATCATAATATTATCGAGTATTACCGTGTATTGTACACCATTCATTGTATCAAGCTACCACAGCACACCTAGATCGTCCCTTGATAACCCAACTCCAACACGATACAGATACGCGACCACGTTGGGATTGTGAAGCACTACTTTGCATCGTATCGGGTCCCGTTTGTACGATAGATGGTACACATGAGTTTTTTTTTTTAATTTATTTCTGCTGTTTGAAGTATTCTTTCTTGCAAAGTTTCCAAATCAGCACTTCTGTAATGTAGACGCGAACTGTCTTGTCTTCTTGTCTGTGGATTGTCGTAAACCCGGGTATGTACATTGTGGTAATTAGTTTCTGGTAAACACGGCTTCAGACACTGCAAGAATTTTAAGAGAAAAGTCCCCCTGCTTTTTTACTTTCTCTACACGTATATAGCATATAGAGAAGGTATATTATTCCACCCAACAGTTCGAAACCGAGTTTCACATGTTTAGGATCCCCTGTATCCAAAAAACAAAAAAAAAATGTTTAGAAAAAGGTCAGTATGAGAGTGTACACGATAACTCAAACATGTAAAGTCGTAAAAATACAAAAATTGGTATATAATATCTTCCAAAGATACGACACGAAACTACATTTTATATGGAATTTTTGTTGTTGAAAATTTTGATTTTCTAAAAAATGGCTCTAGCGTTTTTGATTAAAGTAAGGTATATTAAATATACAAAAGACTCGACAAATAAAATGTATATTTTGAATTTTCTCGGAATAGCCTCTGAAGACCCTTTTATACTGGATGAATTTTGCTGGCTTTTGTATAACTATTAAATGATAAGAGATAGACAAAAAGTTACTGCACAAAATATGTAGATATCGTTTAAAAGCACAATTTATATCATACATTTTTTTCGTAGAGTTGACCATTTTTGACATATTCCTTGTTATTGTTTCAATTTTAAGATATTTAATCATATTGGGGAATTTTTCAACTCCTAGCAATGCAAAGAAATTATTTCATCCACATGGCAACAAGCTTTCAAAAGATTTGACTACCGTTTTTGCTTAGTGAATTCCATTATTTCCCTTCTACTTTCAAGAAAGCATTTCTGTTAATGTTTATCTACATTAGCATGAAGTTGAGAGAAGAATAGACTTTTTAGTAATAATTTGTAACAAATTTAGAGAAAGTCAAGTGAATGGAACACGTCAGATTTTTAAGAAATCTTTGGGAAAATGCTAACTTTGGTGCTTCAGAGAGATACTGAACGGCGTAGAAATTCTTTTAATTTTCTCAAAGCACTCAAGTTAATGCTCTTCCAGGATCTTCCTTCACAAAGTGAAGGATTTTTTTTTCTTGTGGAACATTTCTTTGAGCAACTACTACAACATGAGGAGAAACGGTTCTTGTATCTAGAAATCTTTGACAGATGAGAACAAATGTCCTATAAAGCGGTGCTCGTCTATGTGGAAATTTTTCTCGATAAATTCTTGTCACAGCTCCCGCATTACGATGTGTTTCACCGTAAAGAGTAGCATTCAAAGATACTCAGTTTAATAAAGTGAACCATTTTGTAACTGATAATCCGCTGCTTCGAAAACAACCCATAGAAGCAATAAATAATAGCTGAAGATCATTGCTTCTGATCTTAAGTATTGACATGGTGTGTAATAACATTTATACATAAGTTGGATTACAATATATTTTATTCAATAATGTATTGCTATTGAAATTAATTTTAAGGAGTATATTTAATTATAATTTTATTGCATTGTAAAAAAGACTAAATTTCTCTAATGTGCAAATGTCGCCTGTTTAACGATATGGATTCAAATTCGAAAGCTTATAATTTAAAAAAATAATGAAAATAAATAGTAATAATAGTAATAATAATAATAATAATATTAATAATAATAATATTAATAATAATAATAATAATAATATTAATAATAATAATATTAATAATAATAATAATATTAATAATAATATTAATAATAATAATATTAATAATAATAATAATAATAATAATAATAATATTAATAATAATAATAATATTAATAATAATAATAATATTAATAATAATAATAATATTAATAATAATAATAATATTAATAATAATGATAATAATAATAATAATAATAATAATAATAATAATAATAATAATAATAATAATAATAATAATAATAATAATAATAATAATAATAATAATAATAATAACTGTGCTAATTGTTTTAATTCAAAATGTGTTTAAAGATGCAGAAAATACTTATCCTTAAATTTCCTTGTAAAATATTTATTTAAAATAGAGTTAATTTTAAGCAATTTTTACTATTTTCTCAAAAACTCATTAAAAAAAATCTGCACACTCAAAGAATTACCCTGTTCAGGATTATAATAGTTCACTTTTCACCCCGGCTAGGACGTGTATGCGAATTTGAAATTATAATTGTGTTACTGAATTGTATCAGAAGCAGTGCGATAAAATTCCATACAACTTAAGAGCATTAAGATAAATTTAAGTTGCCGTTTGCTTAAAATTTAGAAAATGTATTTGCGAGGTCACAACCTCAAATTATAGAATTGTAAACGACGTTTCTAACGCACACACGCGCGCGCACTCACACATACAGGCACACACACGTGTGCAAAGCAGACTGTTCCACCCTGAATGCCTGCCAGAGAGCAACAGCATACTCACTATTTATAGAAGCCTGCGAGCAAGCTGTCGCTACACTGGGATGAATTGGCAGTCGGCGCAAGCCCTTGTGCTTTGACCTTCACCCAGTAACGTAGTGGCCGTCATTGAACTTCTGAAGTGATCTTTGACTCAGCTAAGCAAAGTTAACTAACTCCTTTAAATTAAATTTGGAACAGTAATATACGTGATCACACCAGATTTTGGTTATGAGTTGCATAACCGTTCAAAACTGGTTTCCAGTATTAGCTATTAGTAATTTGGTTACCTTCAAATTGTAGTTAGTAGATTTTTACTATGTTTTGTTTTAATCTTGTTGTTTTATATGGGTATAAGTTAATTTATCTGAAAAACGTAAACAAACTTGGAATTTGAAAATCACGTCCCCGTTTAAGATATAGGCACCGGAATTAAGTATTTTCAGATGCTATTTATTTATGTTCAAACCTAGTATACGATTACAGAGGAATCTCAGATAAGCAGGCGAAATCTCAGTGGAGAATTTGTGTCACAATACAGAACCCTAACAATATCTATATTTTCTATATTTGATTTACACATTTCAGCTGACGTCATAAGAAAAACATGAGAAATATCATTATTTCGGTTGAGTAAGGAAGATTCATTTTAATTTACACTACTAGATTCAAAATGTTTCAAGAATTTGTAAACATAAGGAAATAAATTGTCATATTTTCATTCTAAATAACATTTGCTTTAAAATAGTTCCCTACCGCTGTTACAAACTTTTGCCAACGTGTTCAAAGTCCCTGGAAGGATTTCTTGAAACCTTCTCAGGCTCTCGTTGCATTTGCAAATCGGCAGAAGATCTTTCTTGCCAGGCATAGATCTGTTTTATTTTTCTTGCTCCTTCACTACAGCCAACTTGAAGTATGTTTAATGTCTCCGAAGGATGTTTAAATAACAAACACCGTGTTCGAGTGGTGAGCAGGCTGACTTCTCACCTGGAGGTTTGGGTTCGATTCCCGACTGGGGCGGGGAATTTTTCTTTAGCCAGAATTATTCCCTATCCTCCATAGAGTCTGCAAGTATGCATGTGAGTGTGAATGTGTGTGAGTTTTTGAGGAAAAATAAAATGATTTAAACCAAACCTAAAAGAACCTATAGACAACGGGCTGTTTAAAGTGCAAAGCCCCCGATATGACCTTAGATGCTAAAGGGGCTATATAAATTAAACATAAAAAAATATATTTGCGCGTTGTTTTGCATCTTATATCTAAAAACGATCATGGAATTTTTGGGAAATGGAATCATGCTGCGAACATCTGTAAAAGAAATAAGAACATTTCATTATTCGTTTCGACAAAATATATGCATTCTGGGGAGCTTTTGAACCTAATATAAATGTATATGAAGGGTCTATCTGAATCACATTATATTTTTGTTTTCTCTAGCAAGTATGTACAATCTACATAGTAGGTATAGTATTCCACCCAAAAATTCGATACCGAAATTTCACCGGAAATATACAATTTAAGATCACCTGTATCATAAAAAAAACATTTTTTGAAAAAGGTCCACGCGCGCGTGTGTGTCTGTGAACACGAGAACTCAAAAAGGAGAAGTCAGCAACATACCAAACTTGGTATACAAGTTCATGCAACATGAAGATTTTTGAGGAATATCTCCCACCCCAAACTACCCTTTAGATGATAAAAATTTTAAAACATGTTTATGTTCTCATAAATGGCTCCAAGGTTTGGATAAAAACAACATGTAGGTATTAAAGATATTTATGGAAAATAAAATGTCTAGTTTGAATTTTCTGGGAATAGCCTCTGGATGACTTTTGCATAACTATAAACGTAAAAGTTAGACAAAAACTTACTACACAAAACATGCAATCTCATTAAAATGCATTTGCATTTTTTAAAATACTACTTTAGCCTAGTGTATTCCCTTATTTCCCTTCTCCTTGTAAGGAAGTAATTAATAACATCATTTCTGCTTACTTCTGTTTATCTTGATAAGCTTGAAGTAAATAGAAGGATTAGATTTGTGAGAATAATATTTTGCCGAATAGCTAGAGAAATTCAGGTTTTTTCTACTATGCACTTTTGCATTTCACCCAATTATTTTATATTGAGATTTCACCAAAAATCATATTCAGAGGCACACTGAATCCTAATTCATCACTTTAAAAAAATGTGTGATGTGTGTGTGTGTGTGTGTGTGTGTGTACAGTTATAACCCGAATAGGAAATGATGTTTAAATACGAAACTTGGATGAAACTTGAAGATGTTTAAGAAAATTCCCTCATATAAGCTAATTGGTGCGTGCAAAATTTTTCATTTTATTTGTTTTTACTCAAAAATGGCTCTAATTATATTGCTTGGAATACCATGTCTTTAACACGGTTTCATGACATATTAAATCTTCAGTAGCATGTATAAAATATCATAATTTCTCTAGATTGCAATAGTGTTTTCTACTTTTTATAGTCTTTAACGCCTGCTTTTACTACTCGTGACACTGCAGGTGATGACACAGATGATACATGGAATGACGATGGAGCACTGGTGGAATGCAATGGCGGGGGGGAACCGGAGAACCCGGAGAAAACTCGCCCCTGCCTTACTTTGTCCACCACAAATCTCACATGTGGTCGCTTGGGAACGAATGTTGAGAGACGAGTGGTCCAACCTAGTGTTTTTCTCTCCGTAAATTTCCACCTAAAATATGATGCACTTTCCACAGCATTAAAATAAACTTCATACATAAGTTGATATACGCATTTTTGGGTATTCTAGGTTGTTACTGATATGTATATTTTTAGTGGTAATCTTGATTTCTCAAAGTATTATCAAAAGTCAGTACGAAAGCTCTAACATTTATCTAGAGAAAAGTTGTAGATCAAGTTGTATTTAGTAACACTATTCCACCAAAAAATTCATGATTAGCCTCTATGGACACGAAGAATAATACCTATTCCTAAAATCCCATTTTTCTTGACATATATCTGCACCGAAATCACTGCAACTTGATGTCCATATCATAAATTCCAGATCTCTTTGTATCGCTACATTCTACTATTTTGTTTAGTAAAGTATGATTGCAATGAATATGTCTATTGGAACTTCCGCCATTATGTATGCACACTGATATTCAGAGAGAAAGCAATTGCACGTAGGTGCGATAAATTTAGAAAAACAATTGCACCTGGGTGTGATAAAAAACTATTAAAATGCAGAGGTAATGAGTTGCAATTGAATTTTGCGCGCCAATGTACAGGATTGGCCACTTCCTACGATCACGTGTAATGAATAAAATAGTCATAATAAATGTATGATTTGAAATAGAGAACGAGAGGCCAACAAGTTACCTGATATCTGATTTGTGAACGTAGTAGTAACAGCAAAAGACACACTTATCATATTTTTCACGTGTTAAGTTATGGAACCCCATAGAAAGCTACTTATGTTGTTTTTTCACACAAGTCATGTGTAGGGCAGGAGTTGGATAGTTAGAGTCGTGAATCCTGGTACTTAAAGTACTTACAACATTGTCATCTCAAAATAATTTGAGAGCACCTTGTGGTTTACCAAAATCATACGAGTCAGTTGAGAAATTCAATGCTATACTTACAATATCATGGTAGCTCAGTGGTAGAAACCAGGAGATCTGTGGTTTAAATCCCGACTATGCCATTGAATTTTTCAGTTTGACTCTTTTTATTGCTTTTTTTGTATGTGTGGGTACGGGGGCATTACCTTGATATCGATATGATAAATTAATATATTTTGCATGAAGGATGTTTTACGTTTATCTTTAAACTTTTTTTTCATTTATATAGCCTCCTTTAACATCTAAGGAGGCTTCGAATTAGAAACAACTTGTTGTCTGTAGATTTACATTCACTCTCACATACATACTTCCAGACTCTGTGGGGGATAGGGAATAATTCTGGTTAAAGAAAAATTACCCGCCACAGCCGGGAATCGAACCCGGGACCTCCGGGTGAGAAGTCAGCTCGCTGACCACTCGACCACGGAGGCAGTCCTCTTGTTTTTTTGTTTTTTGTTTTTATTTAGGTTTGAAAATTTTCTTTTAAAGGTTTAGTTAAGTAAATAAGTTAATAAGGGAATTTAACCCTTTCATTATGTTTCCAAGACATAAGCTTATTCATTAAGTTTATGTCTTGAAATCGTAATCATAATGAACCTATCCAACCCCTGTCCTACAAACGACTTGTGTGAAAAAACTATTAAATCAATACTAATTGATCATAATTGTTGTCCATACTATGAGTCCTGGGACTTAAAGTACTTTTTTTTTTTTGTAGTGTTTAACGCCCGCTCTAACTACTAATAGCACCGCAGGCGGTGACACTGGTGATACATGAATGAAGGAACACCTTTGGAATGCGATGTCGGGGGAAACTGGAGTACCCGGAGAAAACCCGCTCCAGCGCCGCTTCGTCCACCACAAATCTCAGATGAGGTCGCTTGGGATCGAACCCCGGCCGTCTAGGTGAGAGGCTAGTGATCTAATCACTTGGCCACGGCGCGGCCTTAAAGTACTTTCATCATTGTAAGTCGCCATTGGGGTATGTCATCTCAAAATAATTTGAGATCACCTGTGATTTCCCAGGAATTCAATGCTATGCTGGTATATTGCCAAAATAGCTCACTTGAAGAGCAACCGCTTTAGACCGGGAGATTCGTGGTTCACATCCCGGCTATGGCAATGAATTTTTCAGTCTGACTCTACCTATCAAGATTATTGCCTGCAAGTACGAGCACAAATATGGCCTGTAAGTTTTAACAGTAACATCACAGCTTGCACAAGTTCGGATTAGGTTAAGTCAGAGCCTTGTTTATTAGTACACGTCAAGAATTGCCCGCAAATATGGCGCCTCCGAGCAGGCCATGTCGTTCCACTTTTTTACTGAATTGGAACAAAGCTGTGTGCAGGCATCTCATTAAGATACTCGCTCGCACACGCGCAATGTCTCCACAAGAACACGTCCTCCGTGGCACGTGCTCTGCATTCAATGACTTCTCTTTCAGACCCCCGCTGAGTATTTCTTTATCCAGAGAATATAATTGTTATGCGCTATTTGCGGAAGATATATAAACAAGCCACTTGTAACCATGATAAATAAGTGCGTTATTTCAAGGAAAACACACCAAGGTGTTCTTTATTGCAGTTTTATCACTTTAAATGCATTTCTGCTCTCTATTCCGCTCATATAACAGCTGATACATTTTCATTTCGTTTCGTAATCAGCTTACACTCCCCGTATTTGTAGGACTGAGATCCCCCTAGGACTAACTATCCAATGCCTAGGGGTCACAAGCCTGTCGGAGATCCAACGGCACGAAACCACAGACTGGAGAACCTCTACGAGAGGTCGACCCGTAGCCAGGCATGAAACATGACGAGGTAGATATGAAACGTAGGCGAAATACTTAATTGGAAAGGTGATGGTGGAATGAATGGCTGGGGAAACTGGAGGAACCGGAAGAAAACCCGCCCAGACGCAGCTGGGCTCGAAACCGGGCTCCCTAGATGGGAAGCGAGCGATCTAACCACTCAGCTGATAAGACTTCGACTGAACCAACTACAAATATTTGTCCTAGACTTATAGTTTGGAATACATAACCTTAAAATACAACGTCTTGTTTTTAGTATCACTTACTGTATTTCTACGGATTCTTTGTTATAATTCTTAATCTTAAGTATGAGTAAAGTAAAATTTTAATATACAAGGGAGTCACAATTAAAGCTTATTTATAATTATTATAAATATCATTTTAAACATATACTAATTTCTATTTTGAAGTAATCAAAATAAAAAAAAATCCACCTGCTGGTAATATGAAGAGTTTTCTGGGGTACTTAGTTTTTGTGTTTCAGATGTTTTAAATGCTAGCGTTAGTATAAATGTACAACAAACTATCAAACGCATACATTGGCATGAATGCAACCATCCATCTTTACAAAACCTTCTTCACTGCCTCCATGGTCGAGTGGTCAGCGAGCTGATTTCTCACCCGAGGGTGCCGTGTTCGATTCCCGACTAGGGTGGGGAATTTTTCTTTAACCAAAATTATTGTCTATCCACCAGAGTCTGGAAGTATGAATATGAGAGTGGACGTGTGTATGTTTACTGATGCAAAATGATTAACCTTAAGCTATTAAAAAAAAAAAAAAACTTTTATCTATACATTCAGAAATGGTTTTGTTACGTATTTATTGTAAATGCAAGGTAAATAAGGAAATATACTAGCGATAATGAAAGATTTAAAAGTCAATATAGGTATGTGATGGCGTAGAAATTCCTTCTCTCTGCATGCATGACCATAAGAAAAACATAACAAAGAATATCTCGGAAATGGTTAACTCCAAACAAAATGCATTTTACACAATGTTTTCCTTTAACGAGATTCACATTTTTGTATTGTAAGAGTTTGTAAGTTACTTACAGCTTAACAATTTAGTAAAAGTAATTAATAATAAAGATAATTGCTGATGCTATTCCACAAAATCAAGATTATATACACATATTTAATTTGTAATAAAAATCTTAGATGTATGGTATTTCAAATAAAGAACCATCTTTGTGAAATCAATAATTTCCAAAAAAGGTTCATTTTTGGTGAGACAGATTTCTTAAAAATCTTATTACGTCCTAGGATGATGGTATTAAATACCAAGTTCGTTATTTAACCGAGTTTTTGTTTATGAGTTATGCTGTTCACATGTACGCGAGCGAACACACATACACACTTACGCAGGCCTTTTCTAAAAAAAATGTTTTTGGACTTAAATGCCTGAAAGCATACATTTCTGGTGAAAGTTTGACATAGAATTTTTAGCAGAATACAATACTTACCTATTTTCATACGCAGTAGAGATAATAAAAACTATGGGTGTACCACATAAAGTTTATAATTTAACGTTGAACAATAACATGGTTGATTACTTTGCCTATGTGTGAGTAGCGGTAATATTATATTTAAAAAAGTTCGATATCGAGACCATCTGAAAAGCAAACTGTGAGATCCTCCGAGTAAAAAAGTAGAATTTTTAAAATAAGGCACCTTGAGCTGTCTGTGTGTGAACAACGTAAAAATCTGATCTTGCATTCATATGACTGTTTACTCACCTTACAAATTATTATTTTAAAAGTTTGCTGTTCATTTTACTGTTTATTAATTAAAATATGCTTTACTAAACATACATTCATATATTTTGTTATATATATTAAGAACTCACATGGTATTCAGGTTGGATACACGCCAAAAGAGCAGCGTGTTACTCGCGACTCGCAATACCGCAATATGCAACGAGGAATACGACTCAGCATTGAGAGCAGTCCATCGCAACTGTTGAATTTAGAAAATGAAGTGATAGGATGCAAATATGGTGGCATTGGACGTATTGTATATCTCTTTTCGCTTCCGAAACTTCTCCGAATTTAGTGGTTGAGTATGCTCGTTTACTCTTGTCCAGACGATTGGAGTTGGAACAGCCTGTAATAGGCTAAAGCAAAATTTCATACAAATCTGATGTGTTCCATTCACATGACTTCTCTGCATCTCTTTAACAAATTATTGTTCACAGAAATTGCCTTATTACGTGCTTCTTTTTAAGTAGAAGAAAAACAGTTTTTTTTCTCTTGACTCTCCTCGTATGCAGGCTTTACACTCAACGTCTATTTCCGGTGAAACCTCGGTATCGAATTTTTGGGTAGAATGCAATATCTTCTCAATACACTAAATACATAGTACGCGTAGAGAAAGTAAATGAATTTTCAATTCGATTATCAAGAACAAGATAGAAGAATAAGCCCTCTAACAATATAATTCTACCGCTACCCACACATAGACAAAGTAATTAACTATGTTAGTGTTCAACGTTAAATTATAAATCGATATGTCCGTTGAAGTCTCGGGATCGAAATTTTAGGTTCAAAAGTGCGAGAAGCTACACCAATTCTATTAGTCAGAAACAATAACTGGTTTCATATTTTATTTCCAGTGCAAATTTTATTTCCAGAATTCAAGGAATATATTAAAGAATCCTAATTCAAACTAAGTTAGGTCCAGTTGAAAATCTATATGTAATGAAAGGTAAAACAATGTTTTATATTTTCTTTAATTACTAACATTTGGGATAGTAACATGCATCAGGAAATAATACGCACACTAACATATTTGATTATGATTTTAATACCTTGACACCACCATAGGCAATTAGCGAAGCCACTAAAATTCTGACATAGTTTTTACATTCGTGTAAGTATCTAATATAAAGGTATTTTCAAATTGGACCACTTGCAGTGTGAAAGCTATCGCCCCACCATCTCGATTTAAAGTTTCTTTTGTTAGTATACTTAAACATTTTATATTTTAAAATATGTTGAGGATGATTCGGATCCATAATGAGCTTGAATTCTTGAAATTATCTATTTTCCGTTTCTTATAAAAATTAACTATTTGTAAGTTGGTCAAATGTACACATTTTATTTTTTTGGTGAAAATCGGTATTCTAATTGATTTGACAGACTTTTTATAAAATCTGTATAACCATTAAATATGTCACACACACTTATTTCTTTTTTTTTTTTTTTTTTGCTCTGAAAGGAAATGTTTCTCATTTCGTTGCCCAAATTTTTTAAATTAGCTTTCTTTAGGGTTAGGATACATTGTTAATATTATCTTGTGGGTGTTGGAGTTAATTCAAAATACATAGTAAAATATTTTACATATACAAAGCACAAATTTAGTTTAGTTAGACAGAAGACCATTGTTTTTTTTTACTTTTCATGCCTTTTTTAATATAATGTGAATTTTAAATTACAGTATGCTTTGTTTACTTAATACAATTGTTTTCTCTAGAGATTGGAGTCAACTATATTGGTGAGATTTCAGCAAAATGCGCAAATGGAGCAGAGAATGCAAACCCTCAACTCATAAGACAGATAAAAGTAAATAATACGCTTTACAAATGAAATAGAAAAGGTGCAAATGTTCAGTTAGAATCCCAAATTAATTATTCAATTATGCTACACTGGAAGCTTGCACTCTTCTATTTCCTGCAAGTGTCATAGAGAAACGTATGCTTCCAATAAGGAACTGGAGTTGCAGTTGCTAATGCAATTGATAAGAACAATATGGAATAAAAGCATGCATCACAGGTGAATAAATGACGGGAGCGATCTTACCTGGGCCACCTAGGAGAAAGGCGAACGTTCTAACCATTCGGCCACGCCGCTCTGCCTTCTTTCTACTCATGATTCCTATTCATGGAACCTCAAAATCGTTTAGGGTCCCCTGTATCCAAAACAAGCTGATGTGTTCCATTCACATTACTTTCTCTACATCTCTGCAACAATTATTGTTAAATAGCTCATGCTTCTATTTACTTCACACTAATCGAGAAAAACTTAGCAGAAATAGTCTTATTAATTGCTTTCTTATAAGTAGAAACGAAAAAAGGGAGTACCATAGGTTAAATTGATAGTCAAAAGCTGGATGCTATGTGACTGAAGTTCCTTTGTTTGTACAGACAGGGGTTAACAAATTCATGTATGAGAAAGGTATACATTTTTAAAGCTGAAACCAGTAACAAGGAATTTCTCCAGAACAATCAACACCACGAAAAAGTGCACATAACATGAACTGTGTGTTTTAAAGAGCTCTACATTTTTGAGTGGTAAATTTTTGTCCATCTCTTACAGTTTAGCAGTTATGCAAAATTCTATAAAATTCATCCAGAATAAAGTCTTCAGAGACTATTCCTAGAAAATTTAGGGTATACATTTTATTTGCCAGGTAAATATATGTAATATATGATATTTTAATAACAATTGTTTGAGCCATTTTTGAGAAAACCAACATTTTCGAAAAAAAGTTCCATGTAAAGAATAGTTGGGGGTGGGGATTTTCTTAAAAATCTTCGTGTCACATCCATGCAAGATACTAAACTTAAATACCAAGTTTGTTTTTAAGCTATGCTGTCCACGGACACACACACACACACACACACACACACACACACACACACACACACACACACACCGCGCGCGCAGACCTTTTTCCATAAATGCTTTTTCTGGATTCAGGGGGACCCAAAACATGTATTTCCAATGAAATCTCGGTATCGAGTTTTTGGGTCCTTAGAATACCTTCTCGATACACTATGTACATAGTACGTGAAGAAAAAGTTTTAAAGGACAAAAAGAAGTAATCCTTACAAAAATGTCGTAGGGCGTGCAAGTGTCATAAAATAACTTAAAAATTTGATGTGTACCATTCACATGACTTTCTCCATATCCCTGCAACAAATTACTCTTATAAAGCTTATACTTTTATTTACTTTCTGCTAATCAGAAAAAAATAGCAGAAATAGTCTAATTACTCGCTTCCTTGTAAGTAGAAGCGAAATAAGGGACAACTGTAGGTTAAAGTGATAGTCAAAATCTGGTTCCTATGTCAATGAAGTTCTTTTATCTATATGGATAGGAGTTGACAAGTTCCTGTATGAGAAAAGTGTACGTTTTTCATAGCAGAAACCAAAAATAAGAAATGTCACAAAAACGACGAACTCCACGAAAAAAATGTATATAACACAAATTGTGTGCTTTAATGTGCTCTACATTTTTTGTTTAGTAAGTTTTTGTCCATCTCTTACGGTTTAGCAGTTATTCAAAATTTAGTAAAATTCATCCAGAATAAACTACTCTTCAGAGGCTATTCCCAGAAAATTCAAGATATACATTTTATTTGTCAGGTAAATATGTTTAATATACGAAATTTTAATCAAAATCGTTAGCCATTTTTGAGAAAATCAAAATTTTCGAAAAAATTCCATGTAAAGGGTAGTTAGGGGTGGGGGGATTTTTCTCAAAATCTTCGTGTCGCATCCCTGGAAGATACTAAATTTAAATACCAAGTTTGGTATTTTGTCGACTTTTCGTTTTTGAGTTATCGTGTTCACAGACATACGGACACACACACGGACCTTTTTGTGAAAATGCTTTTTTTGGATATTGGGGACCCTAAAACATATATTTCCGGTGAAATCTCAGTATCGAATTTTTTGGTGGAGTGCAATACTTTCTCTATACACTATGTACATAGTGCGTATGGAGAAAGTAAAAATCAAAGGTCCTATAAATATCTTACGTGCTTCTTCCAAGACGCAACATGAAGATTTTCAAGGACTCAATTACACATCACGCTTTGGTGAATTTCCCTAAAAATGGTTCAAACATATTGATTACAATACCATCTATTTAAGAAAATGAATGATAAGGAAATGTGTATGTTGAATTTTCTACGAATAGCCAGAGATGTCCTCTCTATCTTGAATTAATTTTGAATAATTTTATATAATTGGTAAAAATCAAAAATATACTGAAGTAACATGTAGATATAGTTTAAACACACAGGTGATTATTACCATAACCATCTCTGAGATATTCTTTGTAGATTCTAAAATACTTTTGCATTTTTTTTTTCATCTAACAAGTCGCAATCCATCATGCTAAGAGTGAAATTTCCAATCAGCTATTTCATCAGCGTATTTATCTACAACCTACAACTAAATGTGTAATAAAAGCATTTATATACTGATTAACGAGAATACTATTAGAAAAAACTTTCATAATGATTTACAGTAAAAATAATAAAATAGAAGAATAAAATTTCGCAGTAATGTAGAAGAGCGAAAAAATGCAAGCAACTAGTGAATTCTATTTTAAACGTTAATTGCAGTTATTATCCAGAATGAGAACCTGCTTCAGAATAGACCATTATGAAAATAAATTAAAAAATCTGTGAATAATAAAATATTAAAATATCCACACAAAACATCAATGACACTCATGGGAAAACATCAACTCCTCCACCACCACCACCACCAATAATAATAATAATAATAATAATAATAATAATAATAATAATAATAATAATAATAATAATAATAATAGGAGTAATAACTGATAATCATTGTATACCACAGATATACCTATTAAATTATTTAAAACACGAAATTGGATCTGATAGAGAATATGATTTAGATAATAGGAATAAAATATCCAAGATGATATTTTGAACAATCAGTGGAACACTTGGATAACAAATATGCAACGAAACAACATTGAAGTCTATATAGTTAGGGATACATCTATGTTAATATAGGTGATGACAGAACAATAAATAAGAAACAAAGCATTAAAATATAAAATTGAGGATAAAAAATATTGAACAATATTTCATGGATCTATTTGAGAAGAGCAAATAAAACTTCAAAGATGGAAAGAACTAGAAATGAAGCAATTCGGGGATAAATGGAAATGCAACATAGTATAATAAATACAATAAAATAAGAACAACTTGTATGGTAAGATCATGCGAGAAAGATGGGGATCTTTAGAGGTAATCCTCCAGGCAGAAAGATTAGATATATCCAAGAGATGTGAAGAAGCACGAAGGAAATATTCCTGGAAACCTGTGGAAGAATAAAGAAGTTGGAAGTTAAGGATGTTAAAATGTGTACATATATAAAAGCAACGTAACGAGATACAATCCAATAAAGTCATGAATAAATAAATACATAAATAAATATAAATTTACATTACATGTTTATTATTGGAATTGCTCAGGAAGAACAGTATGTCAGAAACAACCAGACTGGAACTACGGCAGCAGGTTGACTGTGAGACAGGCTATTCTTTCAGCTTCACGTGTTACAAATAAACGCAGAAACAATACTACAAGAAAAGCAGAGCGCACTCCTAAGTAGCATGTACTCGGCGACTTTCTTTCCTAGAAAACTGCATTTATCTGCATTAGGTCCGTTTGTTGTGTGCCCGTACCGATGTCTCGAGGACAATGAGAGCAGCTCCGGGAAAATTATCCCTACAGGTAGAGATTTATTGCCTTTCCTCCCCCACCACAAACATACATACATACACACAGAGCAAAATGCCGCCTGGAATTAGTCGCGCTTGTTCATAAGCTACAAGACTCAAAAGGATATATACCTACTGCACGCTTGGCGATGGAGTGCTTCACAAATATGAAATACTTATCAAATAAATGACCAACAAACTTCCAAGGCACCATTATTGATCGAATTTTGAGTAGTGGTCAACACCAACTCTTACGACATTAAATGGCAATACAGGCGGTCTCATTGACGTTTAGCACTCGGCAGCCATCCACGTGCCGATTTTGTTTCTCTTTAAGGTTTTGTATATTTAATAAATATTTAACTCACAACTCAACAATGTTTTATAGAGGATACAATGGCAGAATAAGAACCGAGTAACCAAGCAGCAATAAAAAAAAGTGGCTAGAGAAGAGAACAAGCCATGAAGTGAAAATAGGATACCAAAAACACAGATAAATGTCAAATGGGACAGCTGAAAAGATACTCAGACTACACCAGAACAGCCAACCAAACAAACCCATATCCAATCCCAAGCCCTGAGACCCAAACTCATTCACTCCCGTCACAATCACAACATTCTCCCAACCGCCTTCAAAAAACCAAAAACCAGTCCGCCCCAACCAGCAACAAATTGAAGATAGAAACATTAAATGTGAGAACTTTAACAGAGGAAGAAATATTGATGGTACTAAAGCAAGGCAAAGGAATTAAGGCGTCAGGAAATGCGATGGATAGACGACTTAAACTTTACTTTGGACGTAAATGGATTGCAATAGCCAAGAACCGTCGCTAGTGGATAACGCTGACAGTCGCAGCAACAAAGGAAGATGCTTTCTAAAATAGCTTCGCCGCATTGTCAGAACAGCCACCCTGACAGCCAAGACAATCTCGAACATCAGGGAATCTGATAGACTAATTTTATAAGGCATGTAATGGCCTATCTTTATATTATCTGCATTTTCGTAGCTATTTTTAAGTTCATTATTTTTGTTACTGCTGTCATTTATCAATATGGTGATAGTCGCTGAGGGAAATTTGGGAAGCCTAATAAAAAATGTAAAGAAAATTGGAATCCATACAAGAATATAAGTTAAAACAACTTGTAAGCAAATTCTCTTCAAGACTCAGACGAGTGAACATCGCAGCGGATGAAGAACAGGAAACCGACAAACCACAGCCGCCCATGAAAGTAAAACGGCCACAGAGATGGTCGCTTCTCACATCAATAGCAGAAAATGCATCTACCGCCGACAAGCACTGTTAGCGCAATCTACACAACACCGCCGTAGCAATTGCTGGGTTCAACCAAAAGTTTACCGCCTTCTGACAGAAACGCAACAGTTCCACTGGATGCCGAAACCATTGCCAATGTCGCGACGTTAAAGGGATCGACTACACCACATTCAACGCGGCGACCGGCACAGAAACTACCAGCCTCTCTGACCGAATCGACACAACCGCCGCTGAAGATACACTGCCAATACTGGCAACAGTCTGTACCACCGTCGCCTCGTCAGATGCATCGCACCCACACGTAGCTCGGCTGGTTCAGCACCCTCACTTGGTGTACACCGACAACTACCACTGAGGTTCGTAAGAGGAAGCACAACGCAGCTGGCCTTCCGTTTCTCCGCGAACGAGATTTATAAAAACAGAAGACATACACCATTTATGTGTCTTGTTTTTCTTGACAAGGTCCATTACGACACCGCTTTGTCCATGGGATTGATTCTACTGGATCGCGCCATACGGATTGAAGCCAGCAGGTCTTCCTGGACACCACTGTACAGCCGTTGTTGCCGCTTCGGCGACAAGGGCGACCGCTGCACCACAACGCCACGGTGCTATTACTGTGGCACTTCAAATCTGACGTCCCACTGTCAGCAGCATGACCTCACGCACAGAAAGAGATTCTGCGCCACCTGCAACAGAGCGCCAGCTGCCCATTATAACCAAGGGCTCCTGCAGCTCTAATGAAGCCAATGGTTGCTATGTCTCCGCCGCCGAAAATCACACGCCAAACAAGTCTCCCTCCAGACACTAACAAAGATGTCGTTGCTGCCACCCTGGTATTCATACACGATCACATCAGCATACTAATCATCGCATCAGCTGACAGCAAGACGTAGTCACGCTCTTGAGCCATTACGGAACTACGCAGCAGCTACGTATTAAATATCCAAACTCCACGATAACTACACCATAGTACAGGATTCGCTGAGCCGGATTGAAAGACTTCTTCCGGTTCTGGTAAACAGATACAGACATTTTGGCTTCCATGCAACACAAATTGCGCCACATCTAAGAAAATATACACCCAGAACCTCAACCACAACTAGAGCCATTTCCTGCTGTCCCTCAAGGATAGGAGATACAGTCACCTGCAAAATAGGAACATTCAGACCACTAGCTCATCTAGTAGATCTCACAGAAACACAGAACACACCAAATAACATCTCTCCAAGAAGTACGACGGTTAGCGTCAGTGTCTTAGATCATGTCGCTTACTCCCATCGGCACACTCTGCTGCAAACGTTCTATTATAGCTCGCGCACAAATTTCAGCTCCAGCGGTACCGGACTTAACATCAGCATTAAAAATAATAAATAGTGTCATTAATGAACAAAATCATTGCCCGTTCCACTCCTTATCATTTTCTAATAACCTATTCAATGTTATGTTTTCCATATGCCTTTATTCCTGTTTTCCCTTAATAAAAAACACAGGCTCGAGATCTCTCTTTGGAGAGATCTTCCTGAAATAAACATTTTAAAAATTTAAAAACGAAGCAAAGAAAACAGTTTTGTTAAAACACTAAAAATTAGGCACATAAAGCAATAATTTATTTATAACCGGGTGTTGGGTATTAAATAAATATCAAGAATGGAGGATCGAGCTGCCTAAATGAGATTTGAGACCACAATAGGAGTAGCTAGAAATGACATTCGACAACCACTAGGAGAAAAGAACTACAGACTAGAAACATACAGGGAAAAGTGTAAGGACCATGTGCATAGAATGTTAGAGCTAGACTACCTAAAACTGTTCTTCGACATAATCCTGATGACATTAGATAGTTGGGAGATCATGGTAAAGATGAACAGATCAAAATTTCTAAGTTGTTGTTCTGGAATGAGGAAACGAGTGCCCAAACATCTCCAGGAAGATGATAACTTATGTAACTATTGCAATTCATAATTTCAAGCCCTGAGCTAGTTAACTGTTGTTGACAACATGCCTGAGAACGTTTCTAACACTAGTTCGTTGCAACCTTAGCATTTGCATAGTTTCGTGTAATAATATAGTAGTAGCTACTAAGTCGATAAATGATGAACTGTAGTAAATATAATTTGGTTATGCTGCGAAATATAATTTTAATATTAAAAGGTAAAGAGTAGACAACGGAGGGGGACTTCGCACACTATGACCTACGTTCATCTATTGTGGCTAACGCCTTTCAGCAGAATTGGATGAGGTGAAGGAAACTAAGAGACCATAGGCCGCTGGCAGTCAGGCTATCAGAGAAACGCGGAAATCCCAAACGTTTCCAAGCCCAATTACCAACACCATTGCCGAGCCACCAGAGAGGGCAAAGGATTAGTCGATATGAGAGTCACCTAGTGTTTATAGAGAGTAATCTTTAAATTGGACATAATCTGCGCCATCTTCCCGCAATGCCATACACTACGAACCTGGAACTGCAAATGAGAGATGTGAAAGGGAAACTGAATGAGGGCAAATGATGATAATGAAAAAGTAGTAAATGAGTATCCCAGAATTCACCAGTTATTATCATTTACATTTTATCAAATTATCACATATACAAGCTTTTCAGCGAATAGCTTGTGAGATTCTCTCCATTCAGATTGATTTTGATATACTTGGTAAATGCTAGTAGACTAAATCTTATTTCAAACACAGTTATGTATTTAATAGCTTTAACGACGTTATTGGTTTGAATGTTCAAATACTTTTACCAACTGTATCACGTAAACTTACATGAATGGGTTGTGTTACGTACACTTATGGTAATCCCTTCCCTCCGTAAAGTTTGAAGTTCAGGTAGCTAAACTCTTGATTCCACTCAAAAGATATCAGTTTTCTGTGTGAATAGCTGAGAAACCTTCAGAGACACAGAACTGATCCAATTAACTATGTTATAATCATTCAGCAGTGAAGGGGTTGTTTGGATACCGTCTCTATGAAATAGTTTCGCTACACTTGGGTCAAAAGGAAATGCTGGTCCAATAAGGCATAATTTGGCCTTCTAGTGGAAGGAATTGATAATGATTTGAGTATGTCGTCAAACCGAAGCTACGCCATTTATATGAGAGCTTTCATTAACAACATGGAGACAATTTTTTTTGCGTTTACTTCTATTACTTCTGCCCCTATTTTTCAACAAAGCTTTAAGAGTACTACATTAATGAGAATAATATAATTTACTTCATATTTTGGAGAAGTTTGAGTTACCCTGCCAATCCAGTGTCTAGAAAATATGCTCGAGGAATAGAGTCATACAGGAAGTGGAATGACCTACATTGTCATTTCCAACATAATCAGCTGCGATCCATTATGGGTCACTTTTAACCACGTCAGTTATCTAGTAAGTAAAAAGGCTTTGCCAACCACGACTCGATATCTAGATTTCATTGGGAATATGTTTTAAGGGATCAAATCGCCCCACCCCCGACAAAAAAGTTTTTAGAAAAACAAGCACCAACACCTGTGTGAGCGTACATGCGCGAGTGTACATCAACATGATTAAAAATGAAATACCGGATTAAACTTGATTTTTAAGTTCAGCATTTGACAACAAACGAAATGAATTCCTACAATATTGTTGTTTAACTAATTGTGAGAGGGCCGTATGCGACCACTCAATTTCGCTTTGGTATTTGAGTTGGCTGTAAGACTTGCGAGATATTAGGAGGCACGTGTTAGAATCGTCCCGAAGGTTCCACGAGGTTCCAGAAAGCTATCAAATCTCATTTCTAGCTATAAAAGAAGGAAGAATTGCAATACAGTGTGGGTGTGTGTGTGTGTGAGACGTGAAGTGTAGCGAGTTGTGAATGACTGGAATGTTAGCGCGTAGTGGCGTTCAAGCCGCTGCCGATGCGTCGAAGCGAGGAGTGAATTATTTGCAGCAGTGAATTGAAGACCTTGTTTGTAATCTAAGACATTTATTGCATAATACATAATTATTAATGGCACTACGGAGTGCTAAACTATTAGTCTAAATAAAAGCTATCTGAAAATAAATATAACTATCACAACACTTGCTGGGAAGTGTCAAACATATGAAGGATGATTATTGTCCACATTGCAAACCTGTTGAGGATACACTAGGAATATAGGGACTAATCTTTTACACGGAAGAATACAGCATTGGCCTACCTAGAAATAGGATAAGAAGAAAATGCTACTCAGAACTACTTGAGCACCAAATGACGTCCATCAACCGTTTATACTGATGGAGTTTACATAGACTAATATAAGGATTTCAAAATACCACCCGGTCTCCCTGACCAACACAAGTTTGCTGAAATGTGAACATAGTCACACTTAATGTGACTGTGCGACATAAATACTGTATTTATAAGTTTTTAGAAATGTCCGGATTCCGGCTACAGTTATATGAACGAGTTTTTTCTTTATTGTCAAATAGACATAAAATACATATCTGCATTCTGCTCCTGGGATGTGAAACAATTAATTGTATGTACAGAAGTATGCTTTACATCATGAAAATAAAAAAATAAAAAAATCGTCCAAGTAAAGGGCAGTTGAGGGTGAGGTATTTTCCTGAAAATCTTTGTGCTGCATCTTTGTAAAATATTGTACTTAAATACCAAGTTTGGTATTTAACGACTTTTCGTTTTGAGTTATGTTGTCCACAGATACACACACACATATTCGGACCTTATTCTAAAAACAATTGTTCCGGACTCAGGTGACCGTAAAACCGGTGAAATTTTGAATTTAAAATCTTCTTGGGAATACAATACGTTCTCTATCTTCTATATAAATTTAGTATGTGTTGTTAAAGTAGACAATTTATGTCAGATACGTTTTTGTGGAGTTTACCATTTTGATTTTACCACCAATTATTGATTTAAATTTTCCAAAATTTATAGTTTCCTTTTTGTGTTGTTTGTTCCATACTGGTCATACAAGGAGAACGAAATTTCAAAGTAATTACATAGGAGCCCGTTCTTAAAGGAAGTGATATTTTTTATTTTGCTTAGTCTATTCCCTTATTCCCCTTTGCATCTACAAGGAAATAGGAAATAAATAATTTCTGTTAATGTTTATCTCGACTAGCATGCAGTACATAGAGATCACGCGTTTATAAGAATAGTTTGTTTAGAATAGGCAGAGGAAATCATGTGAACGTAACACAAGTTTATTTATTTATTTATTTTTCAGCGCACAAAATTCTGTCCACTTTTATGTTAACACATTTAAGAAGTATAATCAGGTGGAATTTTAGGTTCTACTTTTAACCAGAAGATCTAAACGGAATGTAGGCTTACGCAGTCAGTGTGTTGAAATGTTTTCTTAAAGATCAGCAACGTCCGAGCAAAAACCAGAGCACTGATCCATTCTTGTCACGCCTGTAATTGAGGGCCCAATTATCTGCTCAAAGAAGCTGGACATCCATCAATTATAAAACACTTACCTTGGTGGCTGGTTTTTTTTTTATTACTTTTCCATTAATGGCAAGAAGAGGTTTCAAGTGTCTCGATAATTCACTCCTGAACTATAGGCCGTTGTTTACAGTGAGCGTCGTCATTGCAAAGATACTGAAGGGCACTTTTTGTGTCCTGGTGTTAAGAAAAATTGCCTACTGAATTCTAATCTACTAATCCTAAGCCCATTTTTTTCGAGATAGATAGGTAGGTTTCAGTCATTAAGTATAAAACATACATAGGCTGTGTCATGAGAGAATAAAAATTAATTAAGCATTCTACATACAATAATATCACAAGAATACGTAAAAAACATGTGTTCCATTCACATGACTTTCTCTATATCTCTGCAACAAATTATTGTTAATAGCCTTTTTCTTATATTTATTTCATGCTAATGGAGAAAAATTAGCAGAAATAGTCTTATTACTTGCTACCTTGTAAGTAGAAGCGAAAAAAGGGAGTAGCATAGGTTAAAATGGAAGCCAAAAGCTGGTTGCAATATGGCTGAAGTTCGTTTGTTTGTATGTACTCGAGTTGGCAAATTCCTGTATGAGAAAAGTATACGTTTTTCAAAGCTGAAACCAAAAACAAGGAATATCTCAAAAACGCTCAACTCCACGAAAAAAAAAATTATCTAACATAAATAGTGTGTTTTAACGTGCTCTACATTTTGTGTGTGTTAAGTTTTTGTCCATCTCTTACGGTTTAGTAGTTATGCAAAATTCATCCAGAATAAATTAGTCTTCAGAGGCTATTCCCAGAAAATTCAAGATATACATTTTATTTGTCAGGTAAATATCTTTAATATACGATATTTTAATCAAAATCGTTAGAGCAATTTTTGATAAAATCAAAATGTTCGAAAAAAGTTCCATGTAAAGGGTAGTTGGGAGTGTGGAGATGTTCTTGAATGTTCGAAAAAATTTCCATGTAAAGGATAGCTGGGAGTGGGGAGATATTCTTGAAAATCTTCGTGTCGCATCCTTGGAAAATACCAAACCTAAATACCAAGTTTGGTGTTTAATGGACTTTTCGTTTTTGAGCTATGCTGCCCACAGACACACACACACACACACGGACATTTTTCTAAAAATCCTATTTTTTTGGATTAAGAATGTCTTAAAACATATATTTCCGATGAAATCTCGTTACCGAATTTTTGGGTGCATTACAATACCTTCTCTATATACTATGTACGTAGCACGTATAGAGAAAGTAAAAAAACATAAGATTAGTACCGTTTCAAGTCGTAAATTTTTGAAATACAATAAAGAAGAACAACTTCAAGGTTGTTCTGATATTCTGAGATAGAGTGTTGACACATGTGTGTGTGTGTGTGTGTGTGTGTGTGTGTGTGTGTGTGAGAGCTATATGTGTCAACACTTCTTGTTCTTCTTTATAGTATTTTAGAAATGTATGACTTGAAACGGGACTAATCTTATGTTTTTTTTTAAGTGTGCTTGTAATATTATTGTATGTAGAATGTTTAATTAATTTATATATATGACTATATGATTACGATATAACATTTAATTTTTAACCAGCATAATGTGCAATCATATATTTTTTATAGACGAAACAGCTACTTTTTAATGAGAATTTTAATAAAACCTTATATTGTTGGTTTTCCGTATCAATTCAACAAACTATCTTGTATTTCGTGCTAATAGAGATAACGTATAATATATTTCTTGGGGTACAAATGACATGATGCTAAATGGTAACTAAAAATGGTCAAATGTTTTATGAATCAGCAATTAAGTAATGGCTTTGAAATCCTAATCTGTTCTCATGGCCGCGAGAAAATTATAAGCAGAATTTTACAGATGGAAATTGTATTTGGCAATTGAAACTTATAACAACAGACATGTCAAAAATGTTTAATGTCATAGGAATTTTTATTTTACGTAAATTATGTTATTTAATGAGGTCTACAACCTGTGCAGTAAAGTTTTATTTTTTTCTTACCGTTTTAAGTTATAAAAAGATTTATTCAGAATGGTGAGGACTTCACAGGCTGATCCCAGTAAATGCAAGATATGACGTATCAGAGATGTTAAATTATTAGTTAACAAAATGAGTGTTTATCCAAACCTAAATCAAAACCCTTAACAAAAAGTAAAACCTTGAAATCCTCCGCCAAATTTGAGTGCACTTTTCATGCATATGGTATTTTAATACTAGTTTTAAGAGCCATGTTTGAGAAAAATGGATAGTAGATAACGAAGGTATTGTATTCAACCTAAAAGTCTGTTACCAGGTACGTCATTTTGTGTACAGTACAACTCAAAAACGAAAAGTCAGTTGAATAACAAACTTGATATTAAGTTCAGTGTGTTGTGGATGCGAAACGAAGATTTTCAGAAAATCCTCCCACCCGAAATTATCCTTTACACGGAAGATTTTTTTAAATTTTCGATTTTCTCAAAAATGGATCCAACGATTTTGTTTAACTGATAGCATATATTAAAGATATTTGCCTCACAAATAACCTGTATTTTTTAATTTTGTGGGAACAGCCTCTGAAGCCTTCTTCCCTATGGGTTACTTCTTGCGTATCTGTTAAACTGAAGCAGATACACAAATCGAAGTAGATAAAATGTGATCTCTTAAAAAGAGCATGTGTTTATATAAATCTATTTTGTAGAGTTATTCATATCCAAAGTATTTCTTGTGATTGGTTTCAATTTTAAAATCAAATTTTCTCAAACAGGCAGTCGTCATACGTATTTCTTTTGTTTTACTCCAGGTCATTAAAAGAGAAAGCGATAGCTTTTAAAAGATCTGACTATCGCTTTAGATTAGTCTATTCCCTTAGTTCCCTTCTACTTACAAGGAACTAGGTTTCTGGAAATATTTATCTAGATTAGCGTGATATAGAGAAAAGCATAATCCTTTGTAAAAATAAAGTAGTTTTCAGGCTATTCCCAGAAAATTCTAGATACACACATTCTTTGTCAGGTAAATATCTTTCATATGCGATATTTTAATCAAAATCGTTACAGCTATTTTTGACAAAATCAAAATTTTCGAAAAAATTCTAATGTAAAGAGTAGTTGGGGGTGGGGGATTTTATTGAAAATATTCGTGTCGCATCTTTGGAAGAAACCAAACTTAAATACCAAGTTTGCTATTCAACGATCTTTTCGTTTTTGAGCGCTGCTGTCCACAGATACACACACGGACCTTTTTCTAAAAATGCTATTTTCGATTCCGAGAGACCCAAAACATGTATTTCCGGTGAAATCTCGGTATCGAATTTTTGCGTGGAATGCAATACCTTCTCTACACACTATGCACATAGTACGTGTAGAGAAAGTAGAAATGCTGTAGAGAAAAGCAAAATCCTTTGTAAAAAATGGTTTGTATTACTGATAGATTAGATTGGATTGGATTGGATGGATGGATGGATGGATATATAGAGAAACTCATGTGAATGGAACAATCTGATTGTTTTTGGAAGAATGCTGCAATAAATTACAAGCCTAAAAACATGATACGTTATTATAGAATTTATCTCTGTGTACTGTTTATTTTGTTTAGCATATAATAGTTATCAGCGTTTAGGGAGAATTGTTAATATCATAAAAGTTAGCCGGTTTATTATGACAGTTATTCCTCTCGCTTCTGAAATAAGTTGATTATTTTGCCTTCAAAGCAACTCGTTTCAATCAGGTCAGCGGTTAAGTCTCCATTCTTAGCAAATTTAACTGGCCCTGACCATTCTCGTCCCACTCACACATACGTAGCAACCTCTAGACAATCTACCTGGATACGAAACGTTTCAGTTAAACTCGATACAATAAGCTCCATGGACCCCGGGCTCATCAGTGCATTATTTCACCCATTTCTTTCATCGTGCGACATGACCTACCAGCTTAAAGGACATTAAACTATTATATAGTCACACACACACACACACACACACACACACACACCTCTACGAATTTGGGATGTAAAGGTGCTCAGAGCACGAAGATCAGTACTTCGATCCTAAATGAATTTTGTTTCTTTAAAAATCTTGCAAAATAATACGCTTTTGTAAATATGCTTCAAGAAGTATAAAATCCTCTGAGTTATTTGTTAAAGTATGATATTTATTGCAAGTAGGCTAAATATGGTATTTAATATTCTAAACCAAGCTGTGAGCCAAAAGTGTTTAAATTTTACAGGTTTTGTATTTCTATTTACTAAATTACTGAAACTTGATGAGCCAAAGTGTTTAAATGTTACAATTGTTTCGTATTTCTATTTACTTAAATTACTAAAAATTCATGAAAAATTTAAACGTCTTATTGGAAAGAAAACATTAATAAAGGACCCATATTGTTTTAGCTCAATTTTTCAATTATTCTACATAATAATAACATAAGATATATTTCCATACACTTTCACCAGATTAATATGTTTACCATGAGTTGATATAAAGGTTTTAATTGCTTATACGGGTATACCATATATGAGATTCGTCTGAAAAATATCGATGTATGTGATGACATACCTACCAGTAAACATTTTAATATTCCAGGAAAATTTATATCACTACATATTTTGCAAAATTGCAAATGTTCTCTTTAAAATTAGAGATTTTTATTTTTGCACGAACGTTTCTCCTCTATTATTATTTACATCAAAAATGAACTAGGCTTTTCAGAAACTGTGTCGAAACAGTTTTCTGGATAAACTATATATATATAATACTTTAGTATGTAAGTCTTGGCAGAAAGTTCAAGGATACTTGGAAAATTAGTTTTTAAGAAAATTAAAATACTGCAAGAACTTTTGATTAATAATTTTTCAATTTAGTAAGGTACTTGAAAGGAAGAGTGCTGAAACAACAGAGCATGTTAAGCTACATTTTCAGCTGTAAAAGCAGTATAAAATGTGATAGGGGCTCATTTGTTTTATCGTAAAAGACCCTGAAAAGTTAAAGTTTAATAGAAATATTATAAAACTACGGGTAGTTTATTGTAGCTAATGTTAAATCTCCCAGAGAAACGTGGAATGAATTACTTCAACAGAGCTAGTAAGTTCGTACCGTTTGCCGCTCCGTATACAGGTTGCGACCGATCGTCCCGCTGCATCAAAACAAGTCATTGATAAGGATGGACGATTGAGAGGTAAACAAAGCTTTAGTCAAGTAAACAGTACTCTTTCCAGAGAATAAAAATTACTTATGAGACAGTCGTAAAAGCACACCTATTTAGGTCATTAATTACATACACCATATTAATCGTTAAATATGTACATTATGAAAACACCCAAACAATTATAATACAGATTGAAGTATTTACTAATCGAATATAAAATAGTATCCAAATAATAACATTAATTTCTTAAATATCTTCAGACTCTTAAAAAGTAAAACCGAAAGCAACAATTCAAATAAATCTTTACTCATCTGCAGCCGTATCACGGAAAACGATATGTACTTCTCAAGCCTTTCAAATGAAAACCTCATTCTACGTTCGGACAAAAAAGATTTATAATGCGAAAAAATAGTTTACTTCGCATGTGATCGGGGTATATTTTAAATATTTTATCAGTTCTGTATCAGTATCACCAAGAGAATCTAAAAGTGCAGCTTGTATCGATACATTACACTGAACCCTTCATCCTTTTCAATTACACTTTTAATTTTCATCTTTATTTTAGGTAGGATGCTCGTGGATTAGTAAACCCGTCTTGACAGCTCTTCTTAAGGCCGCTCAGATTTAGTCAGTTCCATATCTCTGGACTATAGCAGTGTGATAGTTGTGGGTAGCTTTTTGAACAAATTTGCAATCAATAATATATTTCTGTGAAGCTGTTCTATTACTAAATGTTTAGGTTTAGCAGTTTGTTTACTAGAACTGCCTTCGGTTTCTAAATAAGTACACTGCTAAAAAACTTACTATGGTTGTAAAGCAAATTTATTTTGTTCAAATTTGAGCTGAACAAAGATGTTTTTCGAACGCCTTCCTTCCCACCGATGTGGTTCTGTTTTATGCAGTGATATCTGTCTTGCAGTAATGGGTTGCACTCTACGTTGACCTTTGCTCGCGTAAGTAAGGCCGTATGGTATTGCCAAATATGGCCGCTCTTACTTTGCGTAATGAAATTGGTACGAAGTTCTTATCTCTGCTAATTAGTTAATAATACTTTAATATAAAAAAATAATACTCTTCGAGTAAACACATTCATATTTGTGTTTTACTATTTTGTTTTAACTTTTTCCTTACATTTTAATAGATATTATTGCAAGAATTATTATAAGACGTTTGACGTAACTGAAAAATTCTCGAGTGGAGCAAGACAATTTATATGGGAAGGTCAGACCGTCGAGTGATATTTACTTAGACTATTTCATAAATGAAACATGAATTTAAATACCATATTGCACAAATTTGATCGAACAATGTTAATCTCTATAAAAAAGTAACCTGGTGATCCTGATTAAACAAGAGAATGACCAGGAGTGCATCGTGTATATAATTAACGTCTATGTATGAAATAGTCTTCCTAATTATTTTTAGTTGACATTGTTTTAGATGTAACTTCGCAACCATTGTCATTACAATGGATTCATGTTACTGTTATCAAACATGAAAAACGTTCAATCTGCCCACATGTCTGCCTCACATTCAACAGGTCCCGAGTTCGAATCTCGCTTATGGTGAGTTACCCGGTTAAGCTTTTTGTCGTTGTCCTTAGAAGACGAAGTAACTTTAAGCTCCATAGACCCCGAGATCATTTGAGCTTCATTTCCCAATTTCATTCATCGTCCGATATGACCAACCAGGTTAAATGACGTTAAACTGCAAAATACATTTAATTTACAAAATATATTTTCATTTCCTCAACATGAGATAAATCAGCTGTTATCGGTGTCGGGACAAATCCTTTTGGACGTACTGGATATTCTTTCATGTCATATATGGAAATAAATTTTATTTTTTGGCCCTATCTTATTATTAAAGATCTCCCTTTCACTGGCTTTAAGGCAAAGAACAGTATAATAAATTTTGCTTTATTCTAAATTTACCAGGCAAAATATAAATATATTCTAAAATGCATTTTTTCCGCTTGGTTTAAGTGCTTGAAAAGGACAAAGGAATAAAAGAAAACAACCATTACACTTATGGTTTACAAATGTTCGATTTTTTTTTTTTTGGTAGTGTTTAACGCCCGCTTTAACTACTAATGGCATCGCAGGCGGCAAATGTTCGATGTCATAGTATCCGCACAATACGCACTTATTAATCATTTTGATTTTCATAAGAATTTGTTGAGCACAATTATAGAAATCTACGCTAGACGCTAAATTAGAAGGCTATACACTATTAGAATTGATGTGATGTGATGTTTTTATTAAAATTTATTTTTATTAAAATTTATATACTGATAAGCTTTATATTTGAGGAAGAAAACAAATTATATACCGTGCATTGCACCATCTAAACAGTATTTGTAACGTTATAAGTTATGGTTGAGCAACAAAACTAAAATAATTACATTTGTAATCAACAACCAGAATTTAGAATACATTTCAGTATTCCACTAACTTTGACAATGATATCCTTTTAAAAAGAGAGATTTAGAAGCAAAGTGTGCAAAATGCTCACGGAATTATAAAAAGAAACTTGAGAAGTGTAAAAAGAAAAGAATATTTAAAATTGATAGATTAACTTTATTTTATGGAAATGAAAGTAGGCAGTGAATAAAACGGATTGCACAAGATTAAAGGCAGTAAAAGTGAGGTTCTTGATACGTATGAAAGACTGCACAATAGAATCCCAAACACTAAGAGAGGAACTTCAAGTGTAGTGTGGCATTAATACATAAATAAAATAAAGAGTAATGGGACGATCACGTCAATAGGACATCAGGAAATCAGACGGTCATAAACAGCGTATCAACCGTCAAGACGCCGTATCATCCGTGGGAGCGGAACAGACTAATCTAAACACAAAGTGACGACGATGGCGATGATGATAACAACAACAGTTTAACAGTTTACTTCAAAGTTCTACAATGGGCGTACTTTTATTCCTTACTATTATAAATGACCTAAGTAGCCTGATTGAACATCCAGTAAAAATATCCCCTTCGTACAGCGGGAAAAATATTCATTTGAGAACACATACCATTCAAGAATCCTTGGATAAAATCTGCAACTGAGCAAATAATTCAGTTTTTATGAAGTCAAATACATCTGAATATATATTTTGTCTAGGACAAAAAGGATTTATAAGCCGTCAATAGTCTCAATATTGGTGGCAATAATTTACGTAGAACGAAAGCTTGCAAAATCCTTGGTATGACATTCGACCAAAAACATAAATGGAAACAACGCACTATGTCTCACAGAACAGAATATCCCAACTAAACACCTATAAAATATTCTCATCCGTTAAGTGAGACGCTGACCGACAGTGCTTAATCAAGATGTACAGAAGTCTGATCCAGCCCAAACTAGATTATGGGCTCGGAAAGTAAAGACTCCTTTAATTACTTGATCCTATTATCAACACTGTATGTCGTGTAAGGTTTTATATCTAGTCCAAGCAATAGCATACTTGTAGAGGCTGGCCTTCTCCCCTTGGACCTGCGAAGCAAACAACTGTGCATCAATTTCTCCTATTCAACTTGCTGCTCACCAAGTAATCCGACAAACAAATATATTTTTAATACTTCCAAATGAGATGTGTATTGTTATCGTCGTTGTTATCCAAAACCACAGCGAGAAAGACTCCTGGACTACTACTATGAATTTCAAATTGAAAAGTCTTTTTTTCTTCTGAGAAAACTTCATCCTATCCCTCTATGGAAGCATTTTACTCCATCTATCAGTTTGAAATACCAAACTACTCAGCAATTCCCAGAAGAGAAATCCTGTCAATTATTTCTTTACTTCACCACAAATGCCACAATCATCACAATGTGTAAACCGAAGGATCTAAACGAGACTCAAAATCTGGATGCGCCTGTCACCTCTTCACCTTCAGAAACTGTTCATCTTTTCATGTGAAGCCTTGGCCATCCTCAAAGTAATTGAAATAAGCACTCAAAGGCACAAAACTGCACCAGTTTTTATTTTTTCTGACTCCTTGTCAACACTTACTGTTAACAGTTTCTCTAAGAAACCAAAGTATTCAGAAACGGTTATTTTATCACAGCTTTCATTGGTATGGCTTCCATCACATAAATGCATTACCGGAAATGAAAAATCAGAGGTGTTAGCTAAATGTGCCACGAGGCTGCAACAAATTGAACTTAGACTAAGCGGTACACTTCGGAATCTAAAAAAAAAAAAAAGTTTAAAATCTATATCGCGAACCATTGGATCAGTGGAAATCTACACCCTCAAAATTGCAACTGGTTAGGACATCTATTTCAGAACCGGCAATATCAAATCTGAATTTCCGAAGGAAATAAACACTCTTACTTACCAGGTTGCGCATCGGCCACTTAAACCTCAGCCATGGTTTCCTGATGAAGGAAACAACCTAATATCTATGCCCGAAATGATCAGCCTGAGAAATCGTATAAATATCTCATCTTATCCTCGAATGCCGTGCTTTACTGAACGAAAGAAGGAGCTCAAATCTCAAGAGAGATCTGTATTCCATATTTACCACCAAAGAATGCAGAAAATCTATCAAGGTAATGAGGATATCACAAACGTTGTCTTTTATTTAATGTTATTTAGTTGTTAAAGCCAGTTATTGTTTACCCATTATTTACCAATTTACATGTACTATATTTTACTTGTACCAAATTCAAGTAGTTAAGCTATGATAACAGTTCTTATATATTGCTATTAAATTTTGTGTATATATACATACGATTATTCATTGGTGTTTATATGTAAGAATATTGTGTACACTGATGACCTTTGTTGTTAAAAAGTGGCGGTAAATAAATTAAAAAATATAATAATAATATGATGATGATGATTCATTCGAAGGGTGGATGATTCATTTATTAATTCACTAGAGCTAGCATTTATCATGTGATGTTTCGCACATACCTTCAGAATTACAGCAATACTTAGACTCAAGATTAAATGATACAAATATCTAAAAACAAAAGCTATAGTTATAGACCATATATAAACAAACACGAAATCTATAAGGTGTAACCAGTATATGCATTTTCTCTGTACTTAAAATAAGATTAAACCTCTAAGAATAGGCATGGAAAAGCAATGAACAAAAATTGTCTGTAATCCTTTAACTAACGCTAATGCTTCATCGTTTTCTAGTGTTTGTTGCAAACATGAGCCAACTGAACGTGTTCAACTATTTATAAGTCAATGTCGTTTACTCACAGGTAAGAAAAATCGATTTTCAAGGAAATGTGTTACTCCTTCAGTTGTTTGAGCGCCAGTCAAAGGTCTACAATCATTCTGTCAGGCCGGTATTGTGATTAAGATCCAGAAAAATAAAAATAAAACTATAGTTCTCTTTCTGTGACACGTAAGAAGCCGCCAACACTTACAAAGAGAACTCCTGATGCATGTGCAGTCATTAAGTCGTTACCTACAGTGATATATATCGCCAGATTGCATTCCACGCAGTACGCCACACCACCAAGTGTCTCCATAGAGAATGCTCGCCTTTCTCTCCAATACAAGCCTACCTTCCATTTGTAGAGCATCGATCATTCAAGGTAAATGTAAAAGCGCTACAGAAATTGAATAATAATTTTGTTTACTGAGAAAAACAGTAAAGTAAATGAGAAGTAGAATCACCCCACGTATAGGGTGACAATTGAAGCAGAAGTTGCCCCACGTACAGAGTGACAGATGAAGCACAAGTTGCTCCATGTATAGAGTGAAAATTGAAGCAGCAGCTGCTCCACGTATAGTGTCAATTGAATCAGAAATTGCACTACATATAGGCGGACGACTGAAGCACATGTTGCTCTACGTATAGGGTGTCAATTGAAGCAGAAGTTTCCCTACGTATAAAGTGACAATTGAAGCAGAAGTTGCCCTACGTATAAAGTGTCAATTGAAGCACATGTTGCCCTACGTATAAAGTGACAATTGAAGCAGAAGTTGCACTACGTATAGGGTGTCAATTGAAGCACATGTTGCTCTACGTATAGGGTGACAATTGAAGCAGAAGTTGCACTACGTATAGGGTGACAATTGAAGCAGAAGTTGCTCTACGTATAGGGTGACAATTGAAGCAGAAGTTGCTCTACGTATAGGGTGACAATTAAAGCACATGTTGTTCTACGATTAGGGTGGCAATTGAAGTAGAAGCTGCACTATGTATAGGGTGACAATTGAAGCACATGTTGCTCTACGTATAGGGTGTAAATTGAAGCAGAAGTTGCCCACGTATAGGATGACAATTGAAGCAGAAGATGCACTACGTATAGGGTGTCAATTGAAGCAGAAGCTGCACTACCTATAGGATGTCAATTGAAGCAGAAGCTGCACTACGTATAGGGTGTCAATTGAAGCAGAAGCTGCACTACGTATAGGGTGACAATTGAAGCAGAAGTTGCACTACCTCTAGCGGGACAATTGAAGCACGTGTTGCTCTACGTATAGGGTGTCAATTGAAGCAGAAGCTGCACTACGTATAGGGTGTCAATTGAAGCAGAAGCTGCACTACGTATAGGGTGACAATTGAAGCAGAAGTTGCACTACCTCTAGCGGGACAATTGAAGCACGTGTTGCTCTACGTATAGGGTGTAAATTGAAGCAGAAGTTGCCCACGTATACGGTGGCAATCGAAGCAGAAGTTCACTACGTATAAGGTGTCAATTGAAGCAGAAGCTGCACTACGTATAGGGTGACAATTGAAGCAAAAATTGCCCTGCGTATAGGGTGACAATTGAAGCAGAAGCTGCACTACCTATACGGTGTAAATTGAAGCAGAAGTTGCACTACGTATAGGGTGTAAATTGAAGCAGAAGTTGCACTACGTGTATGGTGACAATTGAAGCACATGTTGCTCCACGTATAGGGTGTCAATTGAAGCAGAAGTTGCACCAATCACCAACACGATTCAGAAATACAAGATAGTTTTGTCCCTAACTGTACACTGTCACTGTAAAGCAGATCAACGGTAATGACTTCTATCGAAACATTAAGAAATGGTAGTATTTATACGTGACTAGAGTGTAAATAGTTTTCTTCCGCCCATATTACAAGTATGAAATAATAGGAAACTCAAATAGTTCAACAGGTGAATGAGATTACAACAAGCAATTTTATTTTCACCTTATATATGTCTGACAAGGTAAATGCTTGCGTGTCTGTGACAGACCTACGTACTTTTCCTTTGTTACATTTACTTTAATCCTGATTTTTCTCACAGCAATTGCAACGCAAGTTTCTTCGATTTCACAGTTTAACAACTCCTATCAATGAATTATAGTTAAAATGATTATGACCTTTTAATGTTGACTTTAAATTTGCTTACCTGTTTCAACAAATAGGTTTCCTTAAAGTTAATTAAAAAATACATTTATTTCAGGAATCTAGTCCTTGTCCCTCCTCGCATAAGTTTATAAAATGTAATTCTTTTAAGAGCAAAATAAAGCCACTCTCCCTCCCTCTCTCTCTCTCTCTCTCTCTCTCTCTCTTTCTCTCATTCTGCTGGGAATTTTTAGCTTTTGTCTTCCATTGAAACTTTAAATGAAACGTTTATTACTTACACATTTCAGGGCGAATATGATTTAGATGAATGATTTGCATCTATAGAATCTATACATGCTAGCATAGGTAATTAGATAAAGCAATAACTATTTTCTAAGATATAGTCACAGTACACAAGGTATTTCTTGAGCAAACACCATCAGATAAGCGAGTGAAGATATGCACTTCGAGGGAATTCCGCTGCATGGAGTGAAGATTACAAATAAATGCAGTCGATTAGTCCCATTTTGTAAAGAATTTGATTTTCTTGTGAATAATTTTACAGTTTATTCTAGCGATTAATTCAAATGTTTAAAATATGGGGGCCATTTTTTTCAATCTCTGATAGGCTATAATTAAAAGACAAGTTCATATAGAATAATTATTTTATTACTAAAAGTTTTGTACACTTAAAGTTACTTTTCAACATAATCAGCGAAAAGATTGAGACATTTGTCGTACTTTGCAAAAGCTTTGGAATACCCGCTTCAAAAAATGTTAGTCATGTAATTATTTTTAATATACTGTGCTTTAATCAAAATCGTTAGAAAATTTTTGGAAAATTAAAACGTTCCAAATTTAGGTCATGTAAATTTTGATATTTAATAAACTTTTCGTTTTTGAGTTATGCTGCCCACAGACAGACACACACATATACACAATGGCCTTTTTCCAAAAATATGTTTTGGATTCAGGGGTCCTTAAAACCTGTGAAATATTGGTATGTGATTTTTGGGTGCGATATGATATTTTCTTCACCTACTATAGCTACGTGCTAGAGAAAGTAAAATTTTCTCATTCAAAGTTTTACTGATTCTGAAAGCATTGTTTTTACACACAACTTATACCAGAATGAACGGGGGCAATAGTAAGTAAAGGGCTACTCAGCGAGCCATATGGCCTGGGAGACAGGCAGGCTGAGTAGTGAAAAAGGAATAAACAACCAGATAGTTTGTAGAGGAGTTAAGTAAGGATAACATGTTATATAAATGATGCAATAGACTTATACTAGAGTCGGCTGATAATTCCCGGGCCTCACACAGATATGGCGCCACTAGACCGGTTAGACAGTAGCATCGTATAGTTTAACTCTAGACTAGCTTGTATCCACATATACAAGTCAATAACTTGTTTAGTTTTCGAATGACAGCATTTTAAACAAGACAACATTAGAGTTTCACGAAAATAGAGGATTTAAGAAAACGAGCAGTGATTAAATACTTCCATTTGAAAATCTTAACGCCTAAAGAAATCAATGTGGAAATGGACAGTACATTGAAAGACTCTGCCCCTTCATATTCAGTGATTAAAAAGTGGGTTGCAGAGTTTAGAATGGGACGTACGACCACTAGTGATGAGCCTCGCTCTGAACGCCCTGTAGAAGTGACAACTCCAGAGCTCATTGAAAAAATGCATCGTTTAGTACTGGAAGATCACAGATTAAAGTTGTTTGAGATAGCAGAGGCTGTAAAGAAAGTGCAGGAAGTATTTTAAGTAATGTTTTGGGCTTTCACAAGGTCCGTACTAGATGGGCGCCGCGTTTGTTGACACCTGATCAAAAGCTGCAAAGAAAAACTGTTTCTGTTAAGAATGTGGAGCTCTATCGTAAAATTCCCAGGTAACTTTTGAGACGGCTTATTACCATGGATGAAATTTGGATACATCACTACACTCCTGAAATTAAATCACAGTCAAAAGCAGGGAATTGCGCCAGCTGAACCAACTCCAAAAAGGTAAAGTCACTTTTGTCAGCTAACCAAGCTATGGCGAGTGTTTTCTGGGATTCACAGGAGTTGTGTTTATTGATTACTTTGAAAAGGGTAAAAGTATCGCTGATTACTACTATGCAAGCTTACTGCAACATTTGAGTGATGAGGTGAAAAGAAAAAGACCTCATTTGGCAAAAAAAATTCTTGTTTCATCACGAAAATGCTCCGGCCCATCGTTCAGTCATTGCAACGTACAAATTAAAGTTGGAATTGCTTGAACATCCATCCTATTCACAAGATCTAGCACCCAGTGACTACCACGTGTTCCCAAACCTCAAAAATGTTCTTGGAGGACGAAGATTTCACAGCAACGAGGAGGCCACTGATGCGGTAAACAGCTATTTTGAGGATATAAAGTAAAAAAAATGTTAAATGCTGTTTTCATTGAGACTTATCAGCTGACCCTTTATATAAGGTGTGGAAATAAATTAAATTCTCTGCAGACTGGAATAGATTTTAAATGTCTTCTAATTGTTATTTTTCTTAACTGTAGACTTTTGTAAACGTTTTTCAAACTTTTAAATAGCAGAAGATACTTGTCCACTTACTTCACTTTCTAAAAAAAGCTGAGTTCCATTTACATGACTTTCTCTACATCTCTGCAACAATTTGTTCCTCAGTTTATTCTTCTATCTACTTCATGCTAATTGAGATAACATTAGCAGAAACGGTCTTATTACTTATTTTCTTATAAGCAGAAGGTAAATAAGGGAATGCACTAGGCTAACTGACAGTCAACTGTTTTAAAAAGGGGTTGCTTTGGGATTGAAATCCAATTATTTGCGTGGCCAGGAAGTTCCCCCATGAGAAAGGTATACGTATTTTGAAACTGAAGCCAATAAAAGAAATATCTCAAAAACGGTCAACTACACGAAAAAAATGTAGGAGTGGTACATAATTTGTGTGTTCTAACGAGATATAAATGTTTGTGTAGTAAGTTTTTGTCTATCTCTTATACTTTACCAGTTATGCAAAATTCCGCAAAATTCATCCAGAGTAAAGACGTCTTAATAGGCTATTCCCAGGAAATTCGATATATATATTGTTTGTCATGTAAATATTTTAAATATACAATACTTTGATCGAAATCTTTACAGCCATTTTGGAAAAAATAAACATTTAAAAAATATTTCCATATAAAGGATAGTTAGGGGTGGAATCATTTTACTGAAAATCTTCGTGTCGCATCCTTGGAGGATACTAAATGGACTTGTATTCAACGGAATTTTCGTTTTGGAGGTATGATGCCTACAGACACTCACTCAAAGAGACAGGTATGGACCTCTTTCTATTTTTTTTTTAATCAGGAGATCCTAAGACATATTTCCAGTGAAATCTTGGTATCGAATTTTTGGGTGTATTATAATACCTTCTCTATACACTACGTATATAGTACGTGTAGAGAAAGTAAAAAAGCGCGTATGAAGTCATCGGTAAATTCGACCATAGTTGAGCTGTCCGAGTGCAATGACTTATATATAATGCTGCAATGTTTCTTACACGTCCTATAGGTACTAGATACTTATGAGATATGAAGCAGTGATCAAAAATAAATAGCTATGGCATGAGGCTGGACATAGAGGTCGCCCCTATTCCGTTTTCACAGTGTGAAGCCCTAGCAGTACTTAACAAATCAAAGCAAATCTTGCCAGCTACCTGTGAAGAAGAGAATTTGTCAGAGATGGATTGGCTGTCATCATCCCGACGTTTTGATGGATGGACGGAATTAATACGTTTCGCCTTTCCCACGTGCCCAGTGTGTGTGTGTGTCGTACAGTTCCTTCATCTCATGCCGAGTTTCCTCTTCGATAGTATCGACTCCTACAAGGATCACGAGAAATGAAAGAAGGAAACAAATAGATAAATAAATGGATCCAGCAGCGTACCACATAGGGGATGAAGATATTTATATCACAGCTTGAGATTATGTTCGATTCCGAGCGTGATAAACCAGGAGATGATCTGCGCACCAGATGACTGCCACAAGTCAACGCTAGAACGGCCTCAAGGCTTGCAAGGAGGTGCCGTTATGACCAGCGAGAACGATGTTTCTTTCCTATTCCAACTTGATAACATTTCATCTTTGTGAACAAATACAATATTATCACATGCAAAAGCTCTCATGAAGAAATGGTTCATAGCAGATAAGTGTATCAAAGATTTTCTAATCATCCTACTGTGTCTCACATTACCCTTAATTTCAGCAAACACAAAAAATGTTACATTCTCATGACTTTCTGTACTTCTCTGAAAACAAAAATTATTCTTATATTTACATTATGCTAATCGAGATAAATGGTAGAGCCCTTCTAAGCAGTAAGGAAATAGGGATTTAACTGGGCTAAAACTATTCTATTTAGATGCCAGGAGTAAAACAAAAGCGAGATGAAAGGAAACATGACTTACGTTTTTGTGTTGTAAGTTTTTGTCTGTCTCTTACGGTTTACCGGTTACGCAAACGGTATCCAAATTGGACATGTCTTCAGCGGCTATTCATAGAAATGTATTTAAGATTTTCAAAAACATTAAAACAAATAGCTTTTATGCACCAAAAATACTTTGAAACTTTAGCTTCAATACATGAGGTATGTTAGGGGCGGGGGTCACCTCGGCAACTGCTATCCTCCTCACCTGGGGAAAGGATGAGAGGAGGAGAAACCTCAGGCCAGCACACAGGACATGACGGAGCCAAACGCAGAGTCGCACGAAAGTCCCTAATAGTTTTACTAGATGGCTCTACGGAGCCTATACTGGCGCCAGGAGGCCATCGGAAGAATGCCTCTACAACGGCACCTAGCCTCAACTGGAGCAACTAGGGGGGAAGAGAGTTTTACTCCGAACAAGTGACAGGGCCATCTGCCTGCAAAACCTCAAGCCACACCAGCCACCTGAAAGACGAAGAAGGGAAATGAAATGAAAGAATGAAGGGAAAGGAACCGTGGTAGATATACAGCACCCCAGTATTCGCCTAGCGGTCCCCGGAAAACCACGGAACAACCCAGGGGCAGAGTGCGAGGTTGACGGGGAATGAACTCGGACTTCCTGAATGCCAGTTACAAACAAAACTGTCTGAGCCATCTGGCTCGGTAGCTTCAATACATACTAAGCCTTTTAAAAATTAAAAACGTGACCATTTATATACCAACAGCACACTGTGTAATGCCTTAATTACTTTCATTGCCTTTTGTTTGACTGAGTTCTCTGATACAATGTTACACAAGATAAGATTTGTAAAATCTTGTTAAAATGTTCAGCATAAACTCAAAGAGAAGGAACGTAACAATCTCGAATTAATTTTGATCCCAAGGTTGAAATCCAGCCCCAAACAATGATCTTTAAGTGTCTTTAACAGTGATAGTCAATGTCAACAGAATACTTACATGTAAAGGAACTGTGGGATGAAATTCTAACACATAGATGGCACTTATATGATCCTAGCTATTGACATTACAGTTAAAAAAAACTAATGTGTTCCATTCACATGACCTTCTCTACATCCCTGCAACAAATTATCATTAAAAAGCTTATGCTTATTTTTACTTCATGCTAATCGAGAAAAAAATTAGCAGAAATAGTCGTATTACTTGCTTCCATGCAAGTATAAGGAAAATAAGGGAGTGGCATAGGCTAAAGATGTAGTCAAAAAAGGTTGCTAGGTGACTGAAGTTCCTTTGTTTCTATGGACAAATTCCCGTATTAGAAAAGTATAAGCTTTTTAAAGCTGAAATCAATAACATGGAATATGTAAAAATGATCCACTCCACGAAAAAATGTATATAACATAAATTGTGTGTTTTAACCAGCTCTACATTTTCTGTTAAGCAAGTTTTTGTCTATCTCTTACGATTGTCAGTTACATAAAATGCTGTAAAATTCAGAATAAAGTAGTTTTCAGAAGCTATACCCAGAAAATTCAAGATATACATTTCGTCAGGTAAATACCTTTAATATACGATATATTAATCAAAATTACCATTTTTGAGAAATCAAAATTGTTCCATGTAAAGGCTAGTTGAGGGTGGCGGGATTTACTGAACTTAAATACAAGTTTGGTATTTAAAGGACTTTTCGTTTCTAAGCTGTGCTGTCCACAGACAGACACACATACGCATACGTGGGCCTTTTTCAAAAATGTTTTTTTTTATTCAGGGGACTGAAAACGCATATTTCCGGTGAAATCTCGGTATCGAATTTATATATCTATACTCTATGTACTTAGTGCGTGTAGAGAAAGTGATGAAAATATTTTTAGCGTAAGTTTTATTTAAACTTGTCAAGAAATGATAATTTGATCACTGAAGATAAAATTTTAAATACAGTAAGAAACATAATACTATAGGCCAAATTGTACGTTATCATTTAAATGATATTGTAGTATGGCTATTTTTTCAAAATTCCGATTTCTTAATCATGTGGAACATAGTTAAGGAAAAATATAATTTTTCTTCAAAAAACTAAACGATATTTGCATAAGATTTAAAAGATACTTATAATTGAGATAAGGCTGTAAAACAAAATATTTGAAATATATTTATATGCATTCTAGAAAATAGTATTGCATGTTTTTATGAGTATCTAACCTTGATGCTTGTATATTCACAAATCTGATAATTGTATATTAACTTTGATTGACTTAAAATCACCATTGGTTGATCTAATAGTTGGTTAAAGTATCTAGCTCGGGATTTAAAGGGTATTACTAGTACATCGTAAATCGCCTTTGGAGTAAGTCATAAATGTATTCCTTTTATTTATTTTATGTAGAAGGTGTCCCAGAATTCAACCGCTCAAATTGACAGGATTGTAGAGTGGTTCTAGATTGACAGTTTGAGATAGAGAACCCACTGTCCCTTTTGCCAAATATCAAAGTTATGACATGTTTCCAGGGCCACTCCAGGATATATATACATATATATGTCCTTTAACCGGACGATGGATAAAATCGGTAAAAGTGATACTCAAAATATGGTCTCGGGGTCGATGGAGCTTAAAGCTACTAACATTCATCTCGTCAGGAAGGAAAATCCCTGAAACACCCTATCCGGGTAAACCACCTGAAGATTCGAACTACCTCTGCAATATGAGCCCACACGCTATCCCCACACTGCCGAGACGGACCAATATTAATTTGATATCTCTCTTTTTTTTTTTTTTTTTTTTTTTTTTTTTTTTTTTTTTTTTTAAAACAGTAACGGAGTCTGATCAGGACTCCGGTACTGTATCCCTATTTACATTTCCCCCCGTAGGTTTTACTGATTACTGGTTTACTGTTTCTTTTACAAACATATACACATTGCACAAACATATAACATCCATGCCCAAGGCGGGACTCGAACCCACGATCCCCTGCTCACGAAGCACCAAAGCGAGACGCTTTAGCGAGCGTGGCCATGGGGACCGGCACCTCTTGGTGGTTTACAAGGAAACATGTGAGGCAGTTGTCGTATTTAGTATTATGTCGCCTGTACCATAGTAAGAGCAACTGAGGAGATCCATGGCTCAAATCTCTGATGTAGCATTGAATTTATCTATCTGATTCTACTGTTCCAAACCTTGTCCCACACCTTCTATGGGAAAAACAATGTATATAAACTTGTTTGGTCGCGATTGCATTCTAGCAAGGAAGAACATTTACATGTGCCATGTAAGTCTTTTATATAAGTTTAAATGTAAAGCTACTCTACTTAATAGTACAATTACTCAGTATTTTCAAAGCTGTGTGATCTGGAACTAAACATATTGTTCAGTAATAGGACAGACAATTGGTGAAAAAGTAATCCCCGAATGGAGTTTTTGAAAGTCACTTGAGATGAAATGAGATTAGCACCAGCATGCTGTTCTTATAAAGCGCACATCATAATTTGAAGAATCAAAGCAAGTGAAATCTACATCCACAGAGTGTACCATTTGGTTTTCTTGTCCATTGAATTAAATAATAAATAAGAATCTTTCAAATTTACATAGCAGAATATACTGCAGGCACTTCCAATTGGAAAACTGATGGAAGGATAATATGAAGGGTGTTCAGGAAATACCTCCAAAGACCTCAACCAAAGTTGACCGCATAGAGGTGTAGGTGCTGTGGGGTCAGATCCGGGCACCTCCTCGACCGGTAGCTCTAATCCGTTTTCACAGCCACCTATGTGTCATCCCATTGTGTGTTAATAAAGAGAAACAAGTGGACATGCCTCCCGTCTGGGTGTGGCGCCTGCTACAATGATTCTTGGAGGTATAATGATGTCATCAGTGTGAGCTGAAGAGTTCCATTACACGACATTCATAGATTGCTGAAATGCGATATTCGCGAAATGAAGGGTGTTGACCCGCTCTGTTCATAGGAAGTTCCAAGCTTCAGGAATTCATAAATTGATTTTTCATTCAGCTTTTAAAGGCAAACTTTCAGAAATTATATTGGTACTTAGTGGAGCGAAATAAATTCGATGAATGGCCAACAAACAAAAGAAATCATACTTTTGGCTGCTGTAACTAATTATTTTACAAATAAATACAATCTAAAATCGTAAGTTAACACAAATTTTCTTCATGTGAGCTCTTTCTTACACGATAGCCAATTTTTGTCAACTTAATTTGATCGACTGAACCCACTAGTCGCGTAACTTCCATGTCTTTAGAAGTAGAGCTACGAACTTGCGATAACCAAATTGAAGTGTAATAACCTGTTAAAATACAGAAAGTGATATTCTCGATGTACAAGCCATCAAGGCACTTGGTATCAGCAATGTGCAAAAATCAAGCCAGTAGGGCATTTAATTCAATGTCGGCATGTTGCCATTAGCTCTGTGGTTAGAGGAACTGGACGGAGATCCGTAGTTCAAATCCCAGCTATAACATTACATTTTTCAATCTGACTCCATCTTTTTAACTCCTGTCCTAGACATGTTTAGTCTAGAAGAAACAATTAAGTTAAAAACATACGGATCAAAGTATAGCAACAAATATTACAAGAGTACTTCTCATGGCCTCTGTATTGTGAACTTCGCGATTTTTTTTTTGATATTGTTTAACGCTCGCTTTTACAACCATGGCAATACATGGAATGAAGACGTGACGCCGGTGGAATGCAATGGCGGGGTAACCGGAGAACCCGGAGAAAAGTCGCCCTTGCGCGCTTTATTCACCACAAATCTCACATTCAGTCGCTTGTGATCGAACCCGTCTAGGTGAGATGCGAGTGTTCTAACCACTCGGCGCGGTCCCGAACCTCGCGAGGAAGCAAGTAATTAGACTCAGCTTGAAGTAAATAGAAGCATAAGCTTTTTAACAATAATTTGTTGCAGAGATGTAGAGAAAGTCATGTGAATGTAACACAGAATTTTTTCACATACTAGAATTTGTCAATGCCTGGCAATGCAAAGAGTCGGATTTCAAGGCAACCACTTTTTAAAATATTTGTCTATTAGCATGAAGTAGATAGAAGCATAAGCTTATTAACAATAATTTGTTACAGAGATGTAGAGAAAGTTATGTGAAAGAACACATCAGATATTTTTTTTAATTCCTCTGACGATGTATGAAACCTTCAGATCGTAATGTTTCTCAAGCATATGATATCAGATGTTTTGCAATAATAACAGAGGAGTGTAGTATTAGATAAAGCACAAACAAATAACTGAATAGCGTGGGATAGCCAAAACGTACATGTCTCAGAATCGAGGACAATGTGTAATGATGTCACAAATGAAATTATTTCTCAGAAGCTACCATTAGTGGGGACATCCTGGTGTCACCTAGGCCCTCGCTGATAGTGACCCGTGATGCAAGGATCATGGGCGCCGCTAGAATTGCTTTCGGACACATTTGGAGTAGGAAGTAAAATTAAACAATGACCGAGAGGGAAAGTCTTGCCCTTCTAATATACAATTCTGTAAATTCCAAGAACTATTGCTCAAAGCTACACCTGTGGTTCAAAGCACATGCATTAAATTATTACAATATGAAACTAATTGAAGTAATTAAAAGTATGTACACAGAGCACAAATTGTAATAGACATTGAATTTCTAATTGTCTGTAGAGGCATCTATAGGAAGTGTCTTCTGATATCCGCTGGTCACTCTGGGGATAGAGGAGGAATTTTTGCTTGCCTTTTGTAAATAACATGTAATTCTACATCTGTACATAGTGCAAGAGAAATTAAAAAGAGACATCCCAAACTACCTATACATAGAAACTTTTTTGTTCATTTCCTCTCAAAAATGCTATTACAGTTGTTATTAAAATACCATATATCTAGGACATTTATGTAAATTACAAACGAGGACTTATATGTATATTTCTTGAGTCAGTAGCCTGCAAGAAGCATGAAAATCTGGATCACAACAGAACCAAGATGAAGCCGTAAAAACTGAGGTGTTGATGAGGAGGTTCATGAATAGTGTCGATTACTGCCTACTTCACAGTTCTGTTCTCCATCAGATCAAACCCCATCCCCGCCGTAAATTTAGGCATTGCACCAAAAGCAAAATATTCTATCAGACACACATAAAACAATTCTGCAAACTACAAACATCTCGAGAACTTGCATATATTCATGCAAATTTCGAAACATGCATTTTCTCTCTAGTCCCGATTCACCATTTTGAAAAGAGACATAAAACCAGTATAAGTATACTCTATTGATATAGAACACTTACCTGTAAGGTGATAGTATCAGCCAATAAAATGAAAACATGACGTAATAAAGTACCCTAGAAACAGTAAGGAGTGCGGTGTACGGAAGAAGGCGGTACTGATTTCTTTTTGCGCCTTGTGTACAAAGATACAAAAATAAAAGTAAATAAAAGAGAACGACGACAGTAAGTGGACAAGATAATGGAGTGTAAGACATGGTTAACCTTTATTAACTGCATTTCTTAATTTGTATATTGACGAAATAGTAAGAATTTGGTCAAATAAAATTAATGGAGGTATCAATGTATCAGGAGTAAAATTGAAAACTATGTTATTCGCAGATGATCTGGTATTAATAGCCATAAATGAAGATGATCTTCAGAAGATGTAACATTGTTTAAAATTGCTACTGATTACGGAATGAAAATATCAGTAAATAAATCCAAAACTATGGCTTTCGGAGAAAAATAGCATCAGATAATATAATAATTGAGCACGTATCACACTTCAAGTTTTTAGCATATAATATCTTGTACCAGGGAAAATTTGATGTCATAGGTAAAATAAATAAATTCAACTATATATCAGGCACGCCAAATAACATTAAAGAATAAAGCCCGAAAAGACTCTATAGTTAAATTGTACATTGCAGTGCCAACTAGATATAAGGATCAGAAACATGGACATTAACAAAAATATATACTAGTAGAACACAAGCATCATAAATTAAATTCGTAAGAGTAATAGCTGGATACACTAAAATGGATAAAAAGTGCAGTAAAAATATCAGGAAAGAATTAAAAGAAATAAATAATATAATTGTAAACAACAGACAACAATGGGATAAACATGTTCCAAGATGAATCATAATAGAATATCTGAAATAGCCATAAATGCATTAAATATATAGGTATTTTAACTAAAAAAGCCAAAATTATTCTAATATATAAAAATAAATTCATAAAATTATTTATATATAATAATGAAAAAACTAAATAATTTAAATTATTATATATATAATACCTAAATTATAAACCTATAGGTAAAAGAAACCAAGGATCGTCGAAGAGAAAAATATGTTCAGATCAATTTGGAGTCGGAACGGCTTGAAAAGTACAAAACCGTGAAGTAGGAGAAGAGGAATATGAAAATAAAAATCGGATGTATTCTATTCACATGACTTTCGCTACCAGTTCTGCTAACAAACTATTCTTACGATAGATAAGCAGAAGTTGTCTTATTACTTGCTTCCTTCTAAGCATAGGAAATAAGGGAATACGTTAGACAAAAGTGATAATCAAATCTTTTAAAAGTGAAGCAATTGAAATTCGCTTTTAAAAGATTTGACTATCACCGCTGCCTAGCATATTCCCTTATTTCGTTATGGTTAGAAGAAAGCAAGTAATAAGACAACTTCTGCTAACCTTTTGTAAGAATATTTTGTTTGCAGAACAGGTAGAGAAAGTCATGTGAAAGGAACACATCAAATTTTTGTTTTCATGTTCTTGTTATAATTTAATTATAGGTGCTTTGAACCACAGGTGTATGGCCTGCAGTAAAACAAGGGAAGAAACGAAAGGTAACTTCCCGTTCGAGAAAAGCTAAGGAGTTTAAAATTGAAACTAATAATGAAGAATATCTCAGAAACGGTAAAATGTACATAATGTGGCGGGAATTTTATGGTTTATTATTTTAGGATTTGGAAGGATAAGAAGGGCTTAAAAGTAGGATCTCTTTTAGGGATTTTCTCAGGGCGTGTGTGAAGAAAAAAATAACACTGTATTTTTTCGGATTACCCCAGTTTATCCATTCCACACACAATAAATTATTTGTCCCCTCTGACTTCCGTTTTCTCATTTATAATGTGATTCCCCCACACTGAATAAGTTCCTTACAATGAAACTTTTACAAATTTATCCAGATTATTTTCCCAACTATTCCCTGCTCTAATTCCCATGTGAACTCGGAGGAATGACTCCTTGTCCACCACTCACTTTCCTAAAATAAGGACACATACTTTATATTGCAGCACTGAAGTTAATATATGCAACACGTCTGCTCAGCACCATTGATAGTTTATAAGTAACTTCTTCCCGTCTCCCATTCGTGACCGTAACCTCTCTTCGGGCCTAGACAAATTTCTTATGGCCCCTCCTATTTTCTATGATCGGACACGAATTGATCCGAAGTTAAATATTTCTTAATTTCTATTGGTCAGTATTTTCAGTCAATGGTTTTTCCAAATCGGTCTCCTCTCACCAAATAAGTTTGGCACCACAGCAAAAACATTAGACTATAGTTTGCTCCCTTCAGGTCCAAAGTACCCTTGGTCATTAATGTTTAATGTTTCTTCTTTGTAACACTCGGAACACAAAATTTCCACAATTCTATTGTATATACGTTCTGCTAATGACTTTCTGACCCACATTACCAAACAAACCTTGCAGCTAATATTCCTAAATCTCCGGTTTTTCCTTTCAGCAGTAACTTCCTTTCGTATACAGAATAAATACTCTTTACAATTGTTTAACATTTATTGCTTATTCTAATGTATTTTCTTTTAATATCTTTAATCATTTATTTATTTGTTACTACAATCTCTTTCCCCCCCGTTCTTTTATATTCATTTGCTTATTAGTTTTATTTTCTTTAAAATTATTGAAATGTTTCTTATGCCTAAGAAATCAGTATTCTACATTAATAAAAAACGTATACGAAAAATTGTTAGTTTTAACGAGATGAAGGAGATTTTTGTCTATCTATGACGGTTTAACTGTTATACCAAATTATACAAAATGCTTCGGGGAATAAAAAATCTTCAGAGATTTTCTCAGAAGATTCAAAATATAAACTTTGTGGTGTAAATATCTTTAATACACGGTACTTTAATCAAAAGAGGTAGTCATTTATGAGAAAAACAAAATTTAAAACATTCCTATTTAAAGGGTCATTTGTGGTGGAGGGATTTTCTTGAGAATCTTCGTGTCGCATCCTTGAGAGATAAAGTTAAATACCAAGTTTGGTATTTAACGGGCTTTTTGTTTTTGAGCTATGCTGTCCACAGACACAGTCACACACAGACCTTTTTCTAAATATGATTTTCTGAACTCAGGAAATCAAAATATATATATTTCCGGTAAAACCTCGACATCGAATTTGAGTGGAATACAATACTTTCTCCAATTACTATGTATATTGCATGTGCATAAGAGCTAGAGAAAGTAATACAATGTTAGCCATTAGGTAGTTATATAAGGGAAGTTTACAGTTAGGTTATTACACAACTAAGGTCATCTGCTTGACGATCGTTGCGAGTCGTTTACCCTTTAAATACCAGAAATCCAATGTTTCATTTACATGGCTTTCGTTATTAATTGTACAATAGAGTATCTTCTATTTACTTCAAGATAATAGAGATAAATCTTGACAAAGTTTTATTACCTACTCCCACTAGACTCAAGTAATAGTCATGCAGGTCGCTGTGTGATGACACTGACATTCTTTTTTTTTGCATGGTCATGTAATAAATTAATAAATAAAAACAAATGCCGCTTTGTATTTGAGTAAAGCATAAGTAATGGAATATTTAAACCAATAATAAAGAATATCTAGGAAATTATTAACTCCAAAAAATATATCTGATATAAATTGTGTATTTTAAAGAGATTTACATTTATTTACTTTCGGTTTACCAGTTACGTAAGAGTATCCAGAATGAGGAAGGCCATTCTTAGGAAATTCAAGAAATGCATTTCATTTTCCATATAAATAGCTTAAACATTAGGTGCTTTAATCAAAACCGTTTGAACCACATTTAGAAAGCCAAAAATAACAAAACAATTTCCATGTAAAATTTAACTATCGGGGAATTTTTTGAATTATCCTCATTGGAATTTTCTGAACTTAAATAGCAAGTTAGGCATTTAACCAACTTTTCGTTTTTGCGTTATGCTGGTTAATTGCGCATGTGCATACACATACACGGACTTTTTTTCTAAAAACTGGATGCATTCCGTTCACATTAGTTTCTCTATTTGTTCTGCAAACCAGCGATTATTCTTCTATCCACTTATGCTAATAGATATAAACATTACCAGGAAATCGTCTTGTTAATTGCTTCCTTGCAGGTAGAAGAAGATAAGGGAGTACACTAGGCTTAAGTGATAGTCAAATCTTTTCAAAGCTGGTCGCTATTATATACACTTCAGTTCTCTTTGCATGGTAACAGTAAATCAAAAGATATATGAAGCGATTGGATGATGTCTCTCGTTTGAGAAAGTTGTAAGTATTTTAAAATGTAATAACAAGGATATCTCGAAAATAGCTAACTTCATAAAATTTATATGAAATAAATTTTATATTTTAACGAAATCTACATTTTTTGTGTAGCACTTCTATGTACTTAGTATACGCAGTAGAGAAAGTAAACATCAGAGTGTTGCATTCACATGACTGCTTACTCACAGTTCTGCAAAATAGTCTTACTTAACCTTATTAATTTTATCCATTTTTTGATAATCCTGATAGATTTATAATTCACATTTAAATATTTTATTGTACATTACAAACTATAAAGTCAGATTCTTAAACAGCAGGTTGCTATAAATGACTTTTAAGCTGCATACTCGTTTCATACCACCAGAAAATAAGGACAACTTACCATTAAAAAAGTATAGAGTATTGCTATATTAAGGCAAATAACAAGAATATCTCGGAAGAGTAAACTCCACAAAATTGTTCTAACGAGATCTACATTTTGTACAGTAACATTCTGTCTATTTTTTACGGTTTATACGTTAGGCATCGAGAATGACTATTCTCGGATAATTCAAGACGATAAATTTATTTGTTAGTAAAATATATTAGACAACATATAGACGGTTTTAAACAAAACCGTTAGAAACATTGTTTAGAAAATCAACCATCTATCACCATTATTGGTAGAGGGATTTCTTTAAAAAAAAGTTATGTAATTTTTAGAAGGCGCTGAATTTAAGGCACACTGGGAATTAAATGTTTTCTATATTTGGTTAAAATTAAAAATATTTTTTTTATAAAAAATAGTCGTTGGAACCTTTAGAAAATAAGTAGCTGTGCCTCGACAGCAACTGTTTTCTCAAAATTACATCTTAACACTCTCAGAATGTGCCACTTGTCTCAGATTATGCTTAAACGAAACTAAATTTTCCCAGAATGTGCAGAAGATTCTATTGTAATATTACAGACGAGAAAATTATTCTAGCACCAATAATTATACCTATATAAATTATAAAAATGATTAGATTTATAGCTTAAAAAGCCTAACCTTTAAAATCCTCATATTACAATCAAAGTTGTTGAAATATCACGTGAAAAGGTTTTGTGTATGGTTGAATATTCCAATTCAAAAAATTCCAGCCAAATTACTCAATTTTGTAGGTCAATTTAACATTTTGGCTATGCAATATATTCATATAATAAAAATTATGGAACAATCTATCTTCCAAAGTATTCATCCAATTTGAATAACATTTCGTATTCATATTCATACATCAGAAATGCAATCACAGTAATAAATATATACAAATTATACATATTTGAAATTTCACTCTGTGTTCCTAATATATGTTCGTTTTTTTATATATTTGTAGCTTTAAGTGCGCACACACATGCCTGGATGCTTTCCTAAAATGATTTTTCCCTAACTTCAGGTATCCTCAAAACATACATTGCTGGTGCTAACTCAATTTCGAATTAGTATCGGAATTTAATATTTCCTCTATTTACTAAGGGTAGAAAAGAAAGAAAAAAACGAATAACAATATCTTATTTGAGAAAGGACAGGTATTTTAAAATTTAAGGTAGTAAAAATAAACTTTTATTTAAAACTTGTTTTTATTCAGGAATTGTCAAAACGAACATTTGCTATGAAATCTCAGCATCAAATGTTTGGGTGGTATTCATAAGTATTTTACTTACTGCAGTTAAGGAGGTAGTAAGTAAAGTAAAAACAGCATCGCGATATTGACAGCTAATATGTCATGAAACAGTAGAATAAAAGTATATACGAGAACCATCCAGAAAGTGACAAGACGATTTGGCATAACTAAATAATTACGAAAGATATCAACACAAAAGTTTATTTAAAAAGTTACTACGCCTTACTGTTATTTTTCAATGTAATCGTAATTATTATCAAGGTATTTATTGTCAATGGTACCGGTTTTTAATCGCAGATGTTGAGCCAAAATGTCACCGCTACTTCTGGAGGTCTTCATAGCTTTCCAATCTTTTCCACCCAAAAAGCCATGTACGGTGTCCAAAATGAATCACCGCATTTTTTGAATTCCTTTATCAACATTTGCTTTCAATTTCTCCATGATGATTGATGAACTTATGCGCCATTTCCTCATGGAGACTCGTTCATTGCATTGCGTTATTTGCCTATAAAATTCAATTTGCCGTACATTTTGTGCATTCAAGACAACGACTAAGTTCTTTGGCGGTAGAAAAGTATAACATCGGCATTGAAAAACCGGTACCACGTGACAGTAAATTCCTTGATAGTAATGACGATTACGTTGAAAAACAGGGTAAGGTACTGGAACTTTGTAAATAACGTTTTGTGGAGATAACTATCGTTATTATTTAGTTATGCCAAATGGTCTGTCAATTTCTGGATGGCCCTCATAGTAACTAATATACATTAGATGAAATGCACTAAGCTCAGCTGGCAGGCAGTCAGCCTAGAACTGCAGCTGCAGCTGTTTAGACATGGCGATGAACAATTCGTCTACCAGGCAACCCACTACTCCTTCCTTGGAGAAAACATCCGCTCCATCTTTCCATACGCCACGAAGCCTAGAAGCACACTATGGGAAGGGTACTGTGATATATGAGAATCCAACCCAGTTTTCGCGTACTGACCAGGGAAAACTATGAAAAAACATGGACAGTCGACGAGAATACAATCTCGAACCTTGATGCTGCCAAGCTATCTCAAGACCTGTGCTAAATTAATTTAACAGAAGCATGAAATATTTTGTTCCAGAGACATGGCCCTGAGTCGCTTAGGTTCATACCTAAGAGCTTCATGCGACTGTACATAAAAACATAACGCTTCCTTTGATCGGTAGGTGATGGAATAGTCAGTGGAGTGTAATTAAGGAGCATGGTGGAGAAGGGGGAGGTAGGAGAGTAATTATGGCATGATGCAATTAGCTTTAAATAAGGAAAAACTATCCGCTCCTTGTTCATTACAAACCAAAAGAAGACATTCAATCAATATCTGTTGAATGCGAGACAAAAACCAAGAACTGCAGACACGGTGGTCTATGGTGCGCCGGTCATTTTCATTCGCCGACAGCAAAAAATACAGGACTCATCTGGTAGCACGCGCATTGCACTTTACTCCTTCACTCAAGACTCATTATTCTACCTCTTTCTTACTGAGCAACCTGTATAATTGAAATTACTGTAGTCGAATGTATGTTTTTTTCTGTCCGTCTGCGATGACTTTTAAGACGCTCCGGTTTCACTATCCTCGCCTCAATCTTGCAGAACTTGGTTAGTGTTTGAGTGTTAATGTTCTAGTCTTGTTTCACGTTCTTTCCTTTAAAGTTTGTACTGACAAGATGACATTGTCACCTTGATTTTAGAGAAGAAAGTGTCATTTACAGTTGAGAACAATTTATTAATATATGTCCTTGCATACAACGGATTTTAAAAACATTTGAGAAAAGTTACAAAAATGAGCTTATTTCCTTGTTTAGTAAATTTGCTTGCTTAAGTAAACTTACGTCTTTACGTGGTAAAATTACGTCTTTTCGTAGTACACTTACATATTTACGTAGTGCACTTACGTATTTACGTAATACGTTTACTCTTTACGTGGTAAGTTTACGTCTTTACTTGCTAAGCTCGGGTCGTTACGTGGTAAGCTTGGGTCTTTACTTAGTAAGCTTGGGTCTTTAAGTGGTAAACTTGGTTCTTTACTTGGTAAGCTTGGTTCCTTACTTGGTAAGCTTGGGTCTTTACTTGGTAAGCTTGGGTCTTTACGCGGTGAGCTTGGGTCTTTACGCGGTGAGCTTGGGTCTTTACGCGGTGAGCTTGGGTCTTGACGTGGTAAACTTGGGTCTTTACGCGGTGAGCTTGGGTCTTTACGCGGTGAGCTTGGGTCTTGACGTGGTAAACTTGGGTCTTTACTTAGTAAGCTTGGTTCTTTACGTGGTAAACTTGGGTCTTTACTTAGTAAGATTGGTTCTTTACGTGGTAAGCTTGGGTCTTCACTTGGTAAACTTGCGTCTTTACTTAGTAAGATTGGTTCTTTACGTGGTAAGCTTGGGTCTTCACTTGGTAAACTTGCGTCTTTACTTAGTAAGATTGGTTCTTTACGTGGTAAGCTTGGGTCTTCACTTGGTAAACTTGCGTCTTTACTTAGTGAGATTGGTTCTTTACGTGATAAACTTGGGTCTTTACTTAGTAAGATTGGTTCTTTACGTGGTAAGCTTGGGTCTTTACTTAGTAAGATTGGTTCTTTACGTGGTAAGCTTGGGTCTTTACTTAGTAAGATTGGTTCTTTACGTGGTAAACTTGGGTCTTTACTTAGTAAGATTGGTTCTTTACGTGGTAAGCTTGGGTCTTTACTTAGTAAGATTGGTTCTTTACGTGGTAAACTTGGGTCTTTACTTAGTGAGATTGGTTCTTTACGTGGTAAACTTGGGTCTTTACTTAGTAAGATTGGTTCTTTACGTGGTAAACTTGGGTCTTTACTTAGTGAGATTGGTTCTTTACGTGGTAAACTTGGGTCTTTACTTAGTAAGATTGGTTCTTTACGTGGTAAGCTTGTGTCTTCACTTGGTAAACTTGCATCTTTACTTAGTGAGATTGGTTCTTTACGTGGTAAGCTTGGGTCTTCACTTGGTAAACTTGCGTCTTTACGGAGTAAACTTACTTGCTCAGCAAACTTGTCTGCTTAGGAAACTTAATTACTTAGTGAATTTACTTAATACACTATACTTAGTTACACGGTTAGAATACTTACATAGTAAACACGCTCTCTTACATAGCAAACTTGCTTACTTACATAGCAAACTTGTTTATTTAGCAAAATTTCTTACTTAGCCAATTTCTTGCTAACTTAGCAAACCTACTTAATATATACTTATCAAACATTTTTGAGTTTGCAAATTAATAAAATTACTTAATTGCTTAGTAAATTTGCTTGGTTACATAGGAAACGTAGCTACTTGCTAACTGAAGTTACTTCCTTACTTGGCAATCTTACTTCCTTACTTAGCAATATTACTCCATTATTAAGCAATTCTACTTTCTTACTTACTAATCTTCCTTCCTTCTTGAAACATCCATCGCTGTGAAAAACTCTGATATTTTGCTCTATTCACACAACTTTGTTTACCTATTCTGCAACAACTATTCACAATTGAGATACCAGAATGTTCTTATTCCTTAGTTCCTTATAAATTGAAGAGATATAAGCCAGAATAAAATATTTCAAAACTGATCGCTATGTTATGAAATTTAAATTCGCTTTTTTTATGCCAAGAAGTAAAACAAAAGAAAATCAACGAAGACCGTTTGAGAAAGGTTTTAATTATTGGAACATTTACACCAGTAACAACGTATATCTCGGGAACATTTAACTCCACAGAAATGTATCCGCATTAATCGTGTGGTTTAAAGAGATTACATTTTTTGTGCAGTAAGTGTTTTCTATCTCTTACAGTTTACCAGTTATGCAAAAATCAACCATATGAGGCTATTCCTAGAGGTGTTTAAGATACACATTTCAAATGTACGTTACTTTACTTTTTACTTTATATTATTTTAATCAACATCGTTAGACATATTTTGAAAAAAAAATCGTAAAATATTCCAGGTAAAAGGTAGCTTGAGATAAGAGTAGCTTGAATTAATTTTAACGGGTATTCCGTTATTCACACACACGAGGACTTTTTTCTACAAATGCTTTTATTGCTATTCAGCGTATACCACAAATGTATTTCCGGTGGAATTTAGACATGGAATTTTTGGGTGGAATATAATACCTTTTTTATTTACGTACATTGTACATAGATAGTAGTGAACGTAAAACTAAAGCATAGCTGCATTCGTTAATTAAGTTATTCGTTGCAAGGAATCCTAATTGTTAGTTATCTTTATTGCGGTGTTGCGTGCATTTATTTGTCTTGGTGCAGAGCAAAGTGCATCAGCTGATCGTAAATGAAGTCAGACCTAAACTGTTCCCACAGAATATACACCCATAATGAGAGAAGCCGAGACATGGATATTCTTATTTCCGATGTATTTTCATTATACTAAAATAGCGGATCAATTTGCAACAGCAATATGACAATAGCTTCTTGTAAGAGATCCTAATATAATAAGTTATATTAATTCATATATAATAATACTGTTATAAATTATAGCCCACATTTACAGAAAGTCTACAAGTATAGTCAGATTTAAAGGAAACCTTAGGGAGCAAGATGTGTACATTATTATCAACTGACCGCAGCCAACAATGAAGAAAGAGCGGGAAAACTATGAATCCTTTGGTGATGAAGACTTGTACCTCCCATCATCCTTCTGATGGAAAAGCCTATCTGTTAATTATGGTAGCGTAATGCAATTTACTAACGTTATCTTAATGTATATGAATAAATATTACTGTAAAGCCTAAACTTTATTGGATGCATTTTAAAGGTTTAGTTTTAATATGAGAAATAAATGGAAACTATACCAACAAGGTCCATATTTTTGGTGTTTCGTCTTTCACAGTGAACTTAATAGTGTGTGGTAATTCTAAGATATACGGTTTGCACTGTGCAGAGTTTCAGCCAATTGCCACCTACAGCTCTACTGCAAGGGAAACACAGGTGACGACTCGTTTGGAAAATTGGTCTCGGGAAGAAATCTGCTCAGTTATTCGATTTCTGAGGGCGAAAAATGTAACCGCGGCAACATTTACTGACAGCTGTTGGAGATTTATGGAGAGATTGTAATATCTCGCCAGCATGTCCCAGAATTGTCTCGAAAGTTTGTGGCCAGTAGAGAAAACTTACCGACGAGGTTCGCAGTGGCCAACCTAGCACGGCATCCACAGATTTCAACACAGCTCACGTAGAGGAGCTGATTCAGGACAGTAGGAGCATCACGTTACGACATATTGCGGTAGAACTGAGAATGTTTTTGGAAGCATTCATCGCGTTTTTCACGATATTCTGCTAGTTTGTTCCCGATGGATTCCACGAAATCTGTCCAACCGACACAAGGAGAAGAGTATGGGGCAAGACTGCAAGACTTCAACTTTTACAACGGTTCTTCATGGAAGGGAGTAGTTTTCTTCACTTCACGATTGACGAAACATGGATTCACCAGCAGTAAGTTAACGTCAATGGAGAGGAGTCACCCCTCTTCTCCAAAGACAAAGAAGTTTAAGATAGCGCCATCAGTCGGGAAGGTGATGACCGCTGTGTTTTTGGACAGCGCGTGTGTCATACTGGTGAAGTTTCTCGAAAGAGGGCACACGGTGACCGCTGACGATGATACTGCGAGACTATGAACGATTGCGCGAAAAAATCAGTAGGAAGCGGCCAGAACTCCTCACGAGACGCCATCTTCCTTCACGATAACGCACCACCTCATACACCTCAGAAGACCACTGAGGCAATTTCGCTGGGATGTAATCGACCATCTTCTCTACAGCCCAGATCTCGCTCCAAACGACCTTCACCTTTTTCCTCACTTGTAGGAACACCTATAAGGCCGACAATTCGCTTCAGATGAGGAGGTGCAACACTTTACGACAACGTGGCTGTACATGCAAGGACAGGAGTTTAACCAGAAGGGAATATTTAAAGTCGTCCCACGAATCGACAAGTGTTTCAACCAATAGAGGCATTATGGAAAATATCCTAATATATGTGCCACCTCTAATGGCTGTATTAGTTGTACAAAATAAAATATACTCGTTTCAATGCAGGCTTTGTAATCTTAGTTTCTGATTATCCCTCCCACAAGAAAATATTTTTTCGAAAACATAGTGAAAGTAAGCTGAATCAAGCATACTAATTCTTTATTTCTTATTAATTAAGTTAAAATTGGCTAAAGAAAGTGTTCAGGTACAATAGAAATCTTACTTTACAATGGGTGCATAATACATATAGTCAAACCTCCCAATGGGTTTACTCCTTGAGGTGTGTATTCGTTCAAATGTTTAACAATCACTTCTCTGCAAAAGGATTCATGTTCCCTCAAAATTGTGTTAGTATAAGATCCTGCATTATGTAATATCACTTTGAATAGCCACTCTCACCATTCTAACTTCATATTCTCAAGGTCCCGTGTTCAAACCCGGCGGAGGACAAAGGTACAAATCCTTACCATGGCTTCCTTCGGAAGGGAAGTAAAGCCGCTGGTCCCATGTCGTAAATTTACGGCACGTAAAAGAACCTCAATCCTAATAGAGAGACATCTGAGCAAAATTAAGCAGTCCTTCAAGGCTAATTTAGAATGGAACGCTGAGAACCATGGTAGCTAAATAGCGTCCATAAATAACACGCCATTTACATTTATTTTCGCTTTGAATTTCTTTGTCATAGCTCAGTAATGACATACTGTAACGTGGTTTCTTTAACCTTATTCCAAGACTGTATTTTCATATAGAATACCATTCGATTAGCCCCTTGAACATACAAAGTTTACAAAGAAAACACTTCGATATTTTCGCCACAGTCTAAACTGACATTCATTAATGATAAAAATATATCTTCCAAGATAAAAAAAAATGTGTAGAAATATTAAGCTTCTTACCATCGGCTACCTTCGTTAGTACAACTGCTTAATATTCTTTTAAAATCTTCTTTTAAAACTTCTATTCACTTTACATTATTAAGAAAGTGCCTGCATTGAAGTGATTAAAATATGTCAATATGTCAATATTGCGTGCAGGATATAGAAAAAAAAATTGAACTATTTATATCAACATGTACTTTTAATCAGTTAATGATCAAATTTCAAAAGTCGTTAATACCACAAAAACTTTATTGGCATACATAGGTTATCTAAAGTATATCCAAATTTTTTGTCTTACGGCTTTCCAGCTTTTAATGTACGTAAAATAACATAGTTCCAAAGTTTCGCAGAATGAAGAATATATTTTATACATTTAAATATATAAAATGTTATTTTAATGTAAATTGTAAGTGAATAGAAAAAAATACCATTGTTAACGACGCTGCCAGGATCATATTACCAACTTTGGTTTCGCAGGAATTTGTTTTACGTGTCAATAAATATATTTCTGCTAATAAAATGGCAATCTAACTTTATAAGAAATTGTTTGTGGCATTGTAGCGCAATTTATTTAAGTTTTTTAGTTCGCAGTTTTTCTGTTCTTAGACTTATTCTAAAAAAAAGTGTAACATTATTTGTGGAGCATAAATCCACTGTACTAATCTTCCGTCTTAAGATTACTTAGTAATAACAGTTAAGGTATTAAAATATGTTTGCAATTCATTTTGGAATACGTATTTTGGATAATTTGTGATACTAAATCTACGTAAATAAACTCTTTTTCCTCTATGTCCTGTTACAATTTATGTAAGTTCGGAAGCGATTTCTCTTCTACCACAAATTTACTTTCAGTTTCTATAATATGCTTCTCCTCTTATGTTTCAGGTATGGTTGTGTAGTGTCAGAGGTGATGTAATGTGGTCAGTGTTGGACAGATGTCGCAAATGCTTGCCGTTGGAATGTTCTTCATGGTTCTGCGAGTTGACAGAATTCTATAGACAGCCTTAATTGAAGAACCCGCCGGTGAGAGCGGGTTATCAATCGTTTTACTCTTCAGGGACCTCTGCGCATCTCTTCTCTCCCGGTCTGGCTGCGCCCTGTAGCCTCCTGTGGTTCTTTCACGTCATTATTCCTCCTGGCTATGGTAGGCACAAAAATTCCCCGTTGAGTCGAGGTTGCGGAGTGCCCCCTTCTTTCCCAGATCATGAGTCAGACCAGGTAATATATTATTAAAATTTTCATAGTTGTTTAATGCTAAGGAAAGTGGAGATAGCCTGTTTGCCAACACTTATATAAAGGAAATAATCTGATTTTCACTTCTCTTCTCTTCAGTTGGTGCTGATTAGAGAAATAGCGTGGGAGGTATGGGATCAACTTTTAAGCTAATTCACATTAACGTGCAAATTCACATTAATGATGGTCATTCTGCCAATGTTTTAGTGAGTTCAGCATCTCCAGAAATATCTACACAGAAATGGGCTCAGTTAGGTAATAAACACTTTTTTATATGTATGAGGCTGAGAGACAAGTGTCACGTGCTTATAAAACGAGATGATGGACCCAAGAACACACGAGAAAACAACGAGGAAATAAGTTTCCAGAATCTTGGAAATTTGAATGCAACAGTGACTATTTAGATATGATTAAAACCTAAAAATTATTAGTCATGAATTGTATATTTTAACGGCTACCACATGTTTTTGAGTCAAGCCATTTTATGCTATTTCGGGAGGGCTTAACGTCCTTTAACCTGGTTGGTCATGTCGGACGATGAATGAAATTAGTGAAATGATGCTAAAATGATCATGGGGTCCATGGAGCTTAAAGTTACTCGACATTCGTCTTTTCATGATAAGAGAATAAGAATACGCTACCAACGCACTACGCTGGCGATTTCAAAATAGCTTGGTCTGGTTTTTGGAGAATATTCATATGTACCAGTTTTGTCTATTGAATCGAAAATTGATGTTAGGGCTT